>OY728143.1:1805573072-1807973072 GCA_963277665.1 Viscum album
CAAATGTAACTTGTTTTAAGAGATGATGTATATTTAGTTCAAGGTCCCACAAAAATATAATATTGTGTTCAGGAAATTTAAATTTTCAAGTAAGAATATTTTTTTATATTCATAAAATGTAAAAAAACATCAGCTATAGAAAATGATTATTGAAACAAAAAATTTATCATGTTATCATTACTCTAACGATATTAATTACAATTTATAAACATCTTTTTTAGTGTTTTAATTTAATTAAAATTATATTGATCACCCAATGTATTGTGATTATTGTTCTGTATCACTCTACATAAGTTTTTTTCTATTATTTTTCTCTTCCATGTCTATATTTTCAGTTCCACCATTGTTATCCTATATAGAAACCTTGTTATGATATTATTCTAGATGGGTTCTGTAAATCACTTATTTCTTATTTATAGGATATTTTATTATCTCTTTTATATAGTAGGATTTTTACCAAATTAATTTTCTTGTGCCAAAACCATTCATTACTGATATATTCATGAAATTGAGAGGATGCAATATAATTGATGCAGAGAGAATATAACACCCCAATATTCTAATACAATAACATTGTATTTTATTCCATGTATGAAAAAAACACCAAGAATATTAGGGAATATAAAATCAATAGATTTATGATATGTTTAATATTAAAAATAATGTATGTTTATATTATTATTTTCAAAACACATTAAATTTAGTTTAATTTGTGTTACATTCCACATCATGTTTCATTGAAATCTCATGTTAGAAAAACCGATGAGTTTTAACCAAAAATATTAATATTAGTATTTTAAATGATAATTATCACATAATAGATAGATTAATTTTGACGAAAACTATTAAAAAACGTTTTATAATATATGGTTGAATCTATTGGTTAATAATTAATTTAAAATGAATATAAAATTCATATAAATATAAGGAAATTCTTTTATGAAATATTTTATGGGTCGAAGGAGCATAATTGTAGTAAATAAAAATAACTAATATTGGTAAATGATTTAATTGAAAATTTGATATTATATATTCAAAAAATATTTTTAAATCCATATAATAAATTTGATAGACATAACCTATAAATAATTCTTATTTAAAGCATAAGATGTTGTATTTTTTAAATAGAATTTTTTCACCTTTTAATGAAGAGCTTGTTTAAAAACAAGTGGTTGAAAATTTTGAAAATTTTATATGAAATAGTATAATTCATTTTTAATGCATATTTTTAAATTATATCAGGGAAATGTTTTTTTATTTTCCTAATAATATTCATTGTCTAATGAGAAATGAAAAAATAGTTAATTTTAGTTGAAAAATAACTTTTTGTCTAAATAGTTTAATAGATGAAAAAATATTTGAATTTGGTTTATGGTTACATTAGATCAATAGTACAACTATTAGTGTATTTTAGGTCATTAGAATAATATTTATATTGAATTTATATATAAAATCGGGGTAATGTTTTGAGTACCTTCACATTAAAAAAATACTTTCTTGTACCCTCAGTGAGATTAATTAAAAAATATTGTATTCCACATACAAGATTTTAATTTGTAAGAAGATATTATATATTTTTAATCAGAATAATTTATTATATCTTGTATTTTAAATAACTTTTTACAGAAAAATTCATTGTGAAACAAATTAACATTAATTTTTGTGATTAAGGTAAAAAATTTGTTTAGTTAGTGGTTAAAATTTAATCTTAATGAGCCAAATGACATATAAAATTCTCATAAACCCATTATATTTACATTTTTAGACCATATTATATAATTTTAAAACATTTTTAATTATTTTTGTCAAATTATGTATTGGAGACTTTATCAATAGTGTTTGAATTTTGTTTTCATAAGAATGACACTCCTCCTCTAAAAAAGGGAACTCACCCCACACATCATAACACCTTCAAGACCTTTGGATTGAACAAACCATTAAAAAATATCTCCCTAAATCCCTCCCCTTATCCTATAAGACAATTTTTGTTCATAAATCTGAACATGAATGTACTTTGGTGCAAACTAAAAGGCATTACCTGAAGAAGAGTTAACATTCTTCAACAAGGAATTTTGTTTTATTTCTATATCCTTCTATTAAATTAATCATATTTATTGATTATATGATAACCTCTATATAATAAATATATTTATATGTTGTTATGTTAATGTTATTATCTATACCCATACACACATCCATAAAATGTGATACACATTCATTATTTTCTGTAGGGTTGACAACTGAATCATGAACTATTATCATTATTTCTTCAATAAAAAATTTCAAATTATGGGAATAATGAACTGTTTATAGTGTATTTACGGTATATATATTATTTATAACGTCTTTAATCTTATATAATTATTATATATCACATTCCATCATGCATTCCATTTTATGGGAATACAATAACATCGTTTGTGGGGTATGGACTACTACCTGCTCAAAAAATGTGATACATTCACATTTTGAAAAGAATATATTAATGATGGATTTAAAAAATAATATTATATATAATAAAGAAATATTATACAAAAATTATTTTATAAAAACATATCACTTAATTTTTATTCTTCTAATATGACAAGAAATTGAAAATAATGTTCATGCCTTATCCTGGATTTACATCCCAGTGAATGGTGTACTACATTTCCATTCCAAAAATTTTATAGATTACATTAAATAAAATTATAATAAATATATATAATTTTTAGTTAATTTTTTAAATTATGGGGATTATTAAATCGTGACGTATGTTAATAGAAAAAAATGAAAAAGTCAAAATATACTTCAAAAACAAAGAAATTAACACCTTAAACAATGGAAATGATTATTGATTAGAAATAAACATGTGAGGATATGTTATAAACAAATCATATATGATTATATTTGTATATTAATATAGTTTTTAAATAATTTATTAACATGATTGAAAACATTATTTGTGATTTTAATGGGTTTTCTACCAAAAGAGGCCATATGGTATAGGGATTAATCGTCCCACTTTTCTTTCTATGAGACTTATTCCATTTTCAACACTATTTTTTAGGAGGATATAATTCCATGGGACATGTTATATAAATAATTTATTTTATTTTATGACATTAAAATATTTAATTGATTAAATTTATTCATATATATCATGATTCAAATATTAATAAAATAATAATAGATTTCATCAAAATATACATTCCATTATGTCATAATTTTTATTATGCACAAATTCACTATTATGCTATTTTTAAACATCACTTTGACATTTAATATCATTAATTATTCATTAGTCATGGTATTTTAAGATTCACATTGAATTATTTCATCCAAATTATATTTAACATGAAAATTACTGTTGGAAAAAGGTAATTTTCTTATATCACATTCTTTTGTGGTTGTTAATTCTATATTAAAAATATCTTTATTATAATAGTATCACATGGATACTCCATTTCTATTAAATATACACATCCTTGAATGATGATAAGATTGTTTCATCAATCATATTCTATTTTCTCATATGGTGTTTAATTTAAATTTTATTTTAATAACATTGAAACTATTGATAAATATATTTTTTTTTTCAATACTAATATTCGAGGATAAAGAATATTGATTAAATTTATAAATTATTCAATATAAATTTAATGATTTAGAACTAATGTGACATGCCAGTCCTAGTATAATATATCTCTATAATTCATTAGTATGTGTCATGAGACAAATTATGATCTAGATTAAATGATTTTTTACCAGTAGTTTTGAACCATTATATGGATGGTCTCAAAGTTAGATTTATCATTATTCCTGAGAACATGGAGTCCAATAATATAAAATATATATAATTCAAAATATATTTATTATTATAAAACATATTTTCACTATGAAAACCATTTTTTGGATGCAATTATTTTTCATTATATTGATTAAATGTAATTTGTTTCCAGTTATTTGACTTTCCATATTGTTTATGTCTTATCCAGTTATTTATATGGAATTTGTGTTCGATTATTTTACCTACCATATTGTTTATTCTTATTGATGAATTTTATAGGTAACCTCTCTTTACAAACATTTACATTACATAACTTTTGAGTAATACTTAAACATTATAAAAATAGACACATAAAGACCACAGTTTGTATAATGCCTTTGGAAACATGGAAACAAAAACATTGGTACTTATGTGTGCTACATCATCTCCCACAAGGTTATTCTTGTCCATAACCAGTTTATTACAAATAAAAATAGTACATATCAACATAATCATGGGGAAAGGAAATACAAATGGGATTATCTCAAATTATTAGTAAGATTAAACATGTGATACTTGTAAGCATAAAAATGAGTACAAAAGTACAAGAATGTGATCTTGTAAGTAAAATAGAATTCCCATTATATAAAATATCATAACCAAAATCATGGAATAATTATAGGCAGTTCCAAAGATATTAAAAATATGAAATATAGATCATAATCAATGAAAGCATAAGATATTAATAAGTCATGGAACAATGGGAAAAATTAATATAATGATTTCTATAGTAGAAAAGGAATTACTGCCCGCATATATTTAGTAGTATCAGTTCACTCCCTATACCACCATAGTAGTCATGATTCACTCCCATGGCCATAATAGTATCTTAAGATCACTCATAACATTCTAGTAGTAATGGTTCACCCCCGTAACCATCATAGTATTGAAGGATCATTCCCAAGAGCATTATAGTAGCATGATTTCAATCCTCATACCATATTATTTTATATCACGAGATATAATACTTTACCCAATTCATTGGAGGGAGATATAGGTCCCACACATAACATAATTAAGTCATACATACATGTAGACAAAGATCATAAATAAACATATCATAACCCATGAAAGAAAATGTGTATCATAAACATTTAAATATATCATAACCTCCAGAAATAGATATGCTTCATAATCATTCATTATAAACATAACCCTTGAAAGAAAAAGGTTTCCAAGCATATAACTGAGGAATGAAAAATTGATTTCATAAAAATATTACCCATGATGAAGAAATGGGCTTCATAAATACCATGAAATTATGCATAACACATTCATATAAAGGATATGAATGAAAACATTAGATCATTTGTGATAATTTATTGGTAACATGAATAAATGTTATCATAAGTGGAAAATAATTATGAAATATATTCTAAAAACGTTTCTTAATGAATATACCTTTTCGTTGTTTAAAATTATATTTTAATAAATAAAACCATTTTAAAACAATTTTCAAAGAAATTAATATGAAAAATAATAATAAATACATTAAATCATTTTGAAAACCCTTGTTATTGAAAACAATAAAAATAATTAAAAACATTTTAAATTTCTTTTTCTTTGATAACAACTGAAAAATTTTAAATAATGCATGAGAATGTACTGAAAACCATTTCTTTTATAATAAATTAAAACCTTATATATAAATCTTTAAAATTTTATAAAACTCATTTTTGTTGTAAACATATAAAAGATGTGTGAAAATATTTTGAAAACCATTTATTTCAAAGCACTTTGATAACATATAAGTAAGACATGAAAAAATTTTGAAACCAGTTTTCCATGAAAAAATATAAAATAAGTTTGAAATGGTTTCGAAAACATTATCTATTTAAATTTAATTTTAAAAATAAATTATTAAATATTAAACTTTTTATCAATGTAAAGATATATTTGATGAAATGAAAGCTGGAAAATTTGTATGTGTCCTCTAAGGACAAAATAATATTCCCTTTTCATAGTAAAATGGATAGGAATGTGAATTTCTCAGAATGTGGTAATAATATTCCATAAAAAATATTAGTAAAATAAAAAAGGGTAAAAATTTATTTTTAATATTATAGGTGAATGGTATAATAATCTTGGAAACCCTTCTTAGAGAATATAAATTTCTGACTGAAGAGAGAATAAAGTCGGGCTTTCCTAAAAACACATTCTTAACAATCTTGTCAACCAAATAGTAGAAAATGGTACCAATAAATTATAGTATCACTAAATGACATATGATAAGAAAAATCGTGAATATTCTATAGAGATGGATCGTATGATTTCATCAAATGATACATATACACAAACAATCATGAAAAAAATGAGATGGTTCAATGAACTCTCAAAAATAGGTATCACTGAATCATGGAATCCATGTGATGAAATAAAATAAAATTAATCTTATAATATCATGAAAAATTGGGATTCATGGTAATTTATGTTAAATGGAATTATATGCACCTCAAAAAAGAGTTTAGGTGCCAAAAGAAACTTGAGGCTCAATGATGCAAAATTGTGGCAAAACATTTTTACCAGTTTTGTACCTTTGGAAACATAAACACCATGAAAGAAGGATCTTAAAATGGAAATGATAACACACATTAATTTAGTTACCAGATAAATTGAATAAAACCATCGACGGTACATATATCACAAAGAGGGAAAGAGTGTGGAGCATAACTTTTATTTCACATAAATTTAATGCGAGATGAAATCCCATAACATTGTGTCTTGACTCTCTTCATACCCATAAAATCCATCAGTATAATAAATATAATACAACTACAAATATTTTACATAATAATATTTTTATATCAGTATCCATGTATGGTTTTATTATAAACTTATATTTCATGCTTTTTAACGATCATGTGTTAATGTTTCACATCGTTTAATACCTGCTTTGTTTTTTACACGTGTCTTAATTTTTTATATCATTGATCCTTATACATATATAATGATTCCAGAATTTAGAAAAATATATAAGTATGATGTATATATAGAATATTTATATTATAATAATCTATATCATATTGGTTTATTTAATTGAATACACCGTTTATTTAGATGATAAGACGAATGAACATTTTTTTCTGTTTTTATTCCCGTATTGAATGAAAGTATGTAAATGAAATATATATATAAATTTAATTATTCCAGTAGCATTATTTAACACCCTGCACCTACCTCATTAGATTGAGGAGGAGGTGATGGCTACTTGGCCTTAAGCAACATTTCCATGGTGCCAAAGGTAGGCAATAAATGCCGAGGGCTTCATGGAATCATGTTGAACGACTGGACCTTAAAAAAAACCAACCAACCCAACAACTAAAGATGCATTCTCTTTCATACCCAACCATGTGATACTAAAAATTCCATCACAAACCCCAAAACTATCCAACTAAACATGTCCAGAAAACATCATAGTACAATGTGGAAACTAAACAAAAAACCCCACGATCCATGACACCACCACAGCTCCACACCAAGCTCTGAGATCCAAGCTCCACCAAGACATCAGATTGTACCACTAAAGGAGGGTGATTCCTTACCTTTGCCCACGTCATGGTACACAACATCTGTAAAGACACCAAAGTGCCAAAGTAGGGGGTGATTACATCCACTTAGTATGAGTTTTCCAAATGACTTCCCTACACACACCACTTGGATAAAACCATTAACACATTTATATAAAACAGTTTATATAAAATAATCACAAGTGAAACCATTACCATAATACAAACACACCATTACCAAGCCATCTCACCCAAACCAAGCAACTAAGGGAAATCTATAAAAACAATCCACAAGTCAATTCATCATTTACACATTAGCAAAACAATTTCCATCTTACAAAGCAATTCACAACAATGAAACCATAATGGTGGATCTTCCGTCCAACCCGTTCACACATTCACAACTAGCGGTATATCTCGACCACTTATCCTTTGATGGTGGCCCTTCTGTCCACTATATATCACCTTTTTATAGTGGTACTTCCCAACCACATATCCTTTGATGTTGGTCGTTCTGTCCACTATTCATCCCCTTTTTATAGTGGTAATTTCCGCCCACTTCCTCAAAACATTCCAATCAAGCCATAACCAAGCACATAACCCAACAAGGCCACAATAACATGCAATCAAACACATCCATTACATGTCAACCACTTCAATAAATCACCCATTTATTGAAACCACCCTTAAATCATTTTCCATGCAATTACAAATTTCAATAAAAACACATCTTTATTGAAATCAATTTTCATCAACCATTTTCACAAATCATTCATAGAAAACTAGTTTAAAATATTCATTTTTATATCCATAACTAGAAACAATTCACCACAAAACCCACTTTTTCCCAAAAATCCCCAAAACATCACCCAAGGAATTACTAACCAATTTCACACATCAAAACACAATTAATTTCAATCCATACAAATTAATTGTAACGAAAACTATTTGATCTAACCAAGTGTAGTCGAGAGAGAAGCCAACTACCTTTATGGTTCATAAGAAATCGACCCATAATCTACCGCACCACAAAACAGGTGAATTCACTATTGAAACCACTCTAGATCTTTTTCCCTAACATCCATAATCCTTAAAATCAATATCCAAGGCAAAAGAAACCCTAGATCTTCATGCAATAAATGTAGATCTAGAAAACTAAGGAAGGGGGAAGAGTAGATTTAGAGAGAAACCAAAAGAAACTCTGAGGAGAGACTTACCTAGGAGAAACCACCATCAATCTTCCATTAAACCTCTTCAAAATTCTTTCAAAACCAGTGGAAGAGCACCCTCAATCTCTAAGAACCATAAATCCCAAGTGAGGCTTGAGTGGGAGAAAGTTTTGAGTGTTTTAGGTCAACCCCTAGGGAGACTAGATTTAAGACCCCTTAAATTAAGTGGTCTCATGGTAAGCCCTCACGGTTTGACAAGCTGTGCGCTAACTGTGCACATGCTACTATCTCAAGAGGAGGGGTATACATGGTTTCCTCGCATGGTTTGGCCAACCGTGTGTAGGCCATGAGAAGCCTAATGTCCCCCCCCTGCACAATTTCCTAGAGAACCCGCAAAATTTTCCTTAACCGTGCTCAAATCGTGCTCCCTAAAAAAATCCTCTAAACTCATTAAAAACCATTCCAGACACTCCCAACCTCTTCTTAACTTATCACATTAACATTAGACACATAAAAAATTCATAAAAAGCCTACATACCTCAAACTGTGGGTAATACATTGTCCCCGCCATTGGTCTTTCCCTACACATAATTTAGTGAACCTAACCTTTGCTGAAAGAGGTCAGGCCATTGATCGACCATCTCTTTCTACCACTCCCAACTCTCCACTTGGTTCTCACCATGCTAGCACAAAACCAGAACTAGACCGATGCTTTTACCTTGCAATAATTTATCTTTCCTATCCACAACCCGCACTATCACGTGCACCAATTAAGCATCTGGCTCTATCTCAACATGATCCTATAGAATAACATGGCCCAGATCTGGCTGATAGTTTTTCAACTGTGACACCAGAATCACATTGTTCACCGCACTGGACCTAGGTGGAAAATCCAAAAGATAACCCACCTCACCAATCCGCTAAAGTATCTCAAAAGGTCTAATATACCTCAAAGATAACTTTACATGCTTCCCAAACTAATGATTTCCCAACCAAGCAGAGATCCTCATGAAAACATGAACACTCACGTCTAATGACAATGGTCGTCGACGATGATCTGCATATGATTTCTGACAAATCGGAGCTATCTCCAAACATTTTTTTGAATAACTTGATCTTCTCTGTTGTCTCCTGGACAAGGCTCGGTCCAACAATCGAGGATTCACCCATTTACACCAAACATAGTGGAGAATGAAACGACCGCCTATGCAACGCTTCAAATGGATCCATATGTATGGATGCTTGATAACTGTTATTGTATGCAAATTCAACGAATGACAAGTGCTCCTCCCACGAGTGACCAAATTCCATGACACAAGCCCACAACATATCCTCCAAATTTTGTATCGTTCTCTCTGATTGACCATCCATCGGAGGGTGCTACGCCATACTCATGGTGAACATAGTTCTAAGTGTTTTCTATATGGATTTCCAGAAATGAGATGTAAACCTCAGATCTCTATCATATACGACTGAAACTGGAATACCATTCCTCTTTACCACCTCCCAGATATAGATTTTGAAAAGATCCTCCACCATATGAGATTCACGAATTGGACTGAAATGGGATGACTTCATTTGTTGATCCACTATCACCCAAACTACACCGTTCATTCTGACCATTCTTGGGAGACTTGTGACAAAATACATTGTTATTTTCTCCCACTTCCAAATAGGGATTGGTAAAGACTGCAACATTCCTGGTGGCCTCTGATGCTCTTCCTTGACTTGCTGGAATGCCAAGCATCCCAAAACAAACTCATCCACTATTTTTTTCATACCATCCCACCAAAACTAGGCTTTCAATGCATTATACATTTTATGGATTCCAGGATTAGCAGCCCACCTAGATTGATTATATGCCCTGAGAAGATCCTCCTGACAAGAAACTAGTAAAACCAACCGATTTCAAAAACACAAAACTAAATCTCCATTTAGTTTCCAACCCTCAATGGTCTCCCCACCATTGATTTTAGACCTCATTGTCACAAACTAAGAATCAGATATTGGTGCCTATTTAACCAGGTCAACCATGTCAAGAATCAACAAAACTAGAAAGAAGACCGCCCTATCGCCCTGGTCCTCACATTCCATCCGCATGTCAACTATTAATGACATCAACTGCTACTGGTCTGATGCCTGTTTCACCACTTGAGCAGATGATTTTATACATAATGCATTCACCCACGAATTTCCATTACCCGATGTGTACATCAAGTCAAAATTGAATATCTGGAGACATTCCATCCATCTCCATTACCTCAAGTTCAAATCCCTTTTTGAGAAAATGCGCTTCAAGGTCTTATGATCTGTATATACCATGAATTTATCACCGAAGTGATAATGGCGCCACACTTTCAATGCATGGACCACTACAGCCTATTCCAAATCATGAGTTTGGTAGTTCTTCTCTTGCACCAACAAATAACATGGGACATAAGAAACCACATGATTCCCTTGCATGATAATTCACCCCAACCCTGATCCTGATGCATCTCAATACACCAAGTACCCTTTTCCTGGTTTCGGCAAAACCAAGATTGGTGCTAATGTAAGGAAAAACTTTTTCTCTTCGAAACACTTCTAAAAATGTTCATTCCATTTTAATGGAACATTCTTTCTTTTAAAATTTTTCATCAGTGAATCCAAACATTAAAAATCATGAAAAAATACCCATAACATCCATCTAGACTGAGGAAACTTCATACCTCAAACACATTCTTTGTCGGTTGCCAAGAGATAACAGCCTCTAAAATTTCTCGATCCACTGAAACACCCCTTTCAGAAATCACATGGACATGAAAATGGAATTCTTGTACCCAGAAGTCACACTTTGACAATTTGGCATACAACCGATTTTCCCTCAAGATCCCTTGCAGCATCACTAAGTGATTCTTATGCTCCACCCTTTTCATTTAATACAGAAGAATATCATCTACAAACACCACCAATAATGAATCCAGATATCTGAAAAATATCCAATTCATCAATGCCATGAACACTGCTAGAAAATTTGTTAGACCAAAGGGCATGACAACATATTCATAATGGTTATATCTACTTCTGAAATCTATTTTAGAAATATAGTCCTTCCTCACCTGCAATTGAGGATATCACGATCTCAGGTCGATCTTGGAGAACCAATGGGCTCCACTTAATTGGTCGAACAAATCATCAATTCATGGAAGTGGATATCTATTCCTTATTGTAACTTGGTTAAGTGTACGATTATCAACACAGAGCCTCAATCTTCCATCCGCATTTTTCACAAACAACACCGGAACTGCCCACGGAGATGTGTTAGGCCAGATAATCCCTTTGTTTTCTATCTCTTCCTACTGGACTTTCAATTCCTGCAATTTTGCTCGAGCCATCCAATAAGATGGATGTGAGATAGGACTGTAACTCGGAAGGAGATAAATCATAAACTCTACTTCTCTTATCAGAGGTAACCCATATAATTATTCAGAAAAAACATCCATGAATTGATCCACCACAACCGGAAGAACACTCTTCTCAACACCCTCTACCGATTCCAATGACAAAACTGCCAACTGATATGATAACATTCCCACTGTTGGTGTTAACAAACCCATTGCACCCTAATTTTTTGGCTTCTCTCATCTAAATAGATGTATAACGCCACCATGTGTCGTAAAAGCCATTTTCCATGCATTACAGTCGATTTGGGACTTAAACGCCACCAGCCAATCCATTCAAAGGATTATATAATATCCATCCATCTCAGGCACTCTAAAATTCAAAATATTATCAACCTCACCCCCAACGATACAACATGCTCTACATAAGAAGGATCGACACTATCTTCGACCTAGAGGAGTTTGAAGTTTCAAAAAAAGGCAACATTTCTACCCTTAAACCCAGTAACTCAACCACACGTCCATAAATATAAGAGTGTGAAGCAACCATATCAAAAATCATTCGCATCAAGGTAGAATTTAAAATAATTGTACCTGGCAAAATGGATAGTCCTGACTGATCATCCACCAAAAATTTCTCGGCTCAGAACAATGCCATGGTTGCAACACTCTGCTCTTTATTGCCCTTCCGAGGAGTTGTGGTGTTCTAAGAATCACCATAACTGACTGCCCTCCTAGTAAGGGGCATGCTGTTATCCACATCCCATCGAAGCATACAAATTTTTCAATCCCTGAGGAGTGTCATGCACACCCAAACTCGGAGAATTCCAAAAATAACACTGTAGATGGCCCATATTCTTATAATTATGACATGCTTACGGTTGTTTCGTACAGTACCGCTTGATGTGTCTCATAGAACCGCACCGAAAACATCGTGGTTTCCTCTGGGGCTTTAGAGAAAGATTTACCGATCCTATCATCGTATTATGTGCCATACTCCCGGCCTGGGAATAAGTTTCCCTCCTCCACCGGAACCTAGCAATAGAGTTCCCACTATTCCCCATGGGTACCTCCATTCTTCCTCCACCCAAACCTCCCAATAGATCCCGCTCAGCCACCAATACTCGATTCCCCATCTCTGTGTAATCACCGATACACAACACTGCTATTTTTGAATGGATCTATTGCCTCAAACCAGCTTAGAAGATATGTGATTTCAACTATGTACTACCCACCACCTAAGGTGAAAATCTCACTAAGTTCATAAGCTTAAAGGCATACTCTGTCAGAGACATATGCTCTTGCTTTATACTGAAGAAATCAGTTGTGCACTGAATTCTAAACGTATGTGGGTAGAATTCATTTTTAAACAATTCCTCAAACATTTCCCACATCATACCCTATTATGTTCCTTCTTGGACTACCAACTCCCACCACTTAAGGGAAAGATCTTCCAAATCTATACATGTCCAACTTCACTTTAAACTCTACCCATGTTCCCCAGAATTTGAAGATCATTTTCATTCTATTCAACCATGCTTCTGACCTCTCTGGCTCTGAATCACCTCTGAAGATGGGTGGATTTTCCTTTTGAAGTTGAACCACATGATCCACATGCCTTGGTTCATCCATTTTATTTTCACATTCCACATCTTGGAAAGCTTGCACTATAATTTTCACTATTCTTTCCACTAACTACTGGTTCACCTTAGGATCACGTGCAACAACATTCTCATCGGCCACTTCTGGTTGGTCTCTACGACGCCTACCTGGTGCCATTTCTATAAACATAAAACAAACAAACATGAGTCTCACTTCTGTAGACATCAATAATTCCCATTTCAGATTACATTACACAACTCTATCACAACAAGTCTTTCCGCCTTTCCACATTTTCCATGTTTCACCATTTTTAAAAATCAAACCATATTCAAAATACTAAATTTATTCACATTACAATTTCACACATTTGAAAACCCATTTCTCAATTCAGCTCATAAATCAATTTTCCCCAATGAAATATGAATCCTAGAGGGAAGTCATTTCTACCATGAAATCCATGCTAATCTCATTGGCTACACCCCCGAAAATGAGATATCCAATTCCTATAATTGTCTATAAAAAAATTTAAGTACCGAAATCCACGGTGATGTGGAAGTGTTTTAACACTCTTTGCCACATCCTTTGTGTATTTTTATTGTCTTTTTTATACCAAAATGATTATTTTTAGTAAATAACTGATCATTGTTGTGTTTTTGTACTTTGCGGTGTAAAATAATCAATTTTAGTTTAAAACATGTGTTTTAGTGTGCTTTAGTGTAATTTTAAATAATTCTAAAATTAAAGGAGTCGTACGAATTATAATTTTATTTATTTATTCTTTTATTTTTACAATTTTTCATTTTAGTTAGTTTATTTATTCTTTTATTAAATTAATTAATGCTTTTTTCTTTAAATTGTAAATAAATAACTCTTTTTGGTTTTTAGTTTTTTAATAATTTAATTATTTTTAACAATTTAGTTTTATTCAATTAATATTATTATTCTTTAATTTAATTATTAATTTAATTAATTGGTTAATTAATTTAATCATGTAATTGTAAATATTTTAATTTGTTATTTAATTATATATGTTTATAACTTTTAACCCAAATTAACTCATTTGTTTAAATAAAGTTTCATTAATTTTATGATTTTACTTTGTGTTTTTAGTTTTTAATTCCGGTCTATTTAATTTAATTTATTATTAAATTTATTTATTTACTTATTTTAGTTTTACTAAATTATTTATATTTTTTTTCTTTGTTATGTTTGTTCGCAGGTGTTGTGGTTGCACGACCCTGTACGTTACCGGTGACCTCCTCACCGTTAGCCCTTTTTATCTGAAGCATTGCTATCGGTCCACACCTCACCGTTCCATTTTTTCTCACCGTTAGGATAAGTCTACTGATACACTTCTCGAGTCCAATATTATACCAAACTCCCTATTACCATTTTTATTTTCTCACCGATACACCACCTCACCCTTACTGCCTCAATCCTCACCGTTACCACTCCTACTGTTATCTCCCTAATACCTCACTGTTACCTTATTTTCCATCCTCACTGATACATCATACCTCACCGATACATTCGCCCTCTCTTCATCATCGGTAGATCTCTATTTCATTCCTCATCGTTACTCATTTCTCCACTCCACAACTACTTTTCTCAAACCCCACCATTCCATTATGATCCATCCTTATCTGAACCTTCATGCAGCAAACCAACATCAGCAATTTTCACACAACAGAAAGCCAATTGACCCAACAACAAATTGAGTAATGCATCGATACAATGAAACAGAATCACATCAGAAAAAAAAATCAATCTTCGAATATAAATTTTTAAAAGAAACCCAAATTATTCCAAGATCTGAACCTACCTGAATATGCTGCAACATGAGTTCTCCTGCATCTCATGTTCTTCCGGCAAGCTGCATCTCATGCTCTCTGCCTTCGTCCTCCACAAAAACCTCAACACAGCACTGTGCGATGTCCTTCCCACTTACAGCCGCGAGCCAGCCTCACACCCTCATTTCCCCTATAGTCCAGCTCTGCGACTCCACCACATAGCCGTTGTGCCACTGACCTAACCCCACAGCACCCCCTATTTTCTCCTTTTCTCTCCCTCCTTGAACCCGCACAAACCCCCTCTCCTCTTTTCTTTTTTCTTTTCAGTTTTATTTTATTTTATATAATAATCATTATATATATAATACATTATATAATATACATGACATATAATACTTATATATACATATAATATCAATTGATTTTGTTTTATAATAAGTAAAATATTAATAAGTATAATAATTATATTTACATATTTTAGTAATAATAATATTAGGTATTATATATATATATATATTTATAAGTATTTTTTTCTAAGTAATAATATTAATATATATAATATAATAGTTTTATTTTATTTTTTATTTGACTCACTTTCAATTCTTTTGTGTTTTCTATTTTTCTACATAGGGGTATAAAGGATGCAGTTCATGGGAAAAGCGTGAGTACATGCGTGAGTTCGTTGCAGGGGTTGTTGGCACTTACATGAGTTCACATAAAAAACCAAGACACGCGACCCCTCTAAGAAAGACAGAGGGGGGTTGGGACAAGTCCAGGGGCCAAAAAAGGAGGGGGATTGCATAACTTCATTATGGAGAGAGGAGAGCATCGATTCATCCATCCAGATATTCCTAGATCCATCAGTTCATCGCGATCATTCTTCGATCCATCTCATCACCAGAACAGAGGCAGACAGACATTGAGCAGCAAATTAGAATCGAAGCAGTAGCTAGAGAGAGGAGAAATCTCATGGGAGATGTTTCTTAATTAATTAATTGTTTCTTTCTTTTTTTCTATTTTAATGTGTAGTTAAATAGATTAGGGGAATCAAGCTATAGAGAACTGATCATCCATTTATCCGTCATGTTTTGTTAGTTTGATTGCTCAGTGCGATTCTGTTGCATGGTTTTCACTTCTGTTTATTTTGAGTATCGTTTCACATTACATAATGACTGAAGGGTGTGGTAATGAATCATTTCACCATGGATCATTGACAGAAGTACTGAGAATTGGAAAAGGTCAATGCATCTCTTCTCCAATTTAAGCATATTTTTTCCAAGGGTCAAGATTGGAAGATCGAGGCTCAAGGAAGTTAATCGAGCTGTGTAGATCCACTATAGTGACAACACAGTGGATTAACACCATTTTCCATGCACTGAGTAATTTAATTAAACTATGAGGAAGCGGAGAATATTATTTTAATCAGTTCAATGCATCCTGAGGACCCTAAAATCATCATTACTGTTTGTTCTCTATTCAAGCCATTAATTTCACCATTTCACCTTCATTTTCATACTCACTATCAGTGTTTGTTTCAATGTTTGCGTAATGTTTTTTTAGTGTTCTATTTTATCTTTTTGTTGTTTTAGTTTTAATTCGGTCTAGAAAAACGTAAGTCCTTCTCTCTGGTTCTACACCCTTCTTACCACCGTACTAGTAGTTTTTAGGGTTTATAAATTTTAAATTTGTGCATACTCAATGACTACGCGGCCAAATGTTTCCACTGTTGTCAGGGAAGGAACGTGCGACCAAGTTAAAAAAACTACAAAAAAATTATTATTAAATAAAACACAAAAAAAATACAAAACATAAAAACCGTAAAAAAAATTCTCAAGAAAAGATTGTTGTTGAAACTGTATGCACACTAGAGCTTCTAAGTCAGAACTTGAAACACATATTCAAGAAATCAACAAACATTGTTCTGTACTTAGAAAATAACTTGAAATGGAGAATTTGGAAAACATTTCTGGAAATCAAAATGTCAATGGGCCATAGCCCTTAGTTCCTTCCCTTGAGAGACCTAAGATTAGGGAGTTTCAAATTCCTACTATGTCAAACAATCTATCCTGAATCAAATTGTCCCCTAGGTCTAGGAGATATGAGATCAAACAGTCTCATCTTTATCAACTGCCATCATTTAATGGTCTTCCAATAGAAGACTCCTTAGACATTATCAGAGATTTGTATGGTTCTATCCAGCTATTGCCTCTATGAGATCTTAGTGAGGAGGAGTTGAGGTAGAGGTTGTTTCCATTCTGTCTAAAGGGGAGGGCTAGGACTTGGTTTTAAAATTTAGATGAGGAAATCGTTGAAACCTAGGAAGAGGTGTGAAATGACTTTGTATCTAAATTCTAACCCAGGAACACCACCATTATGGTTAGGCATAAGATCACTGGCTTTGTCCAGGATGAGGGAGAACTCTTTCACGAAGCATGGGAAAGATTCAGAGGTCTTGTTAGACATAGCCCAACCATCAATTAGATCCCCATCTTCTCATGGAGACTTTCTATAATTCCCTCACTCCTTACAATCAGAACAATGTTGATCAATCTTGTGGAGGTGATTTCTATGATTCCGCCGCTGAAGAGATGAAACAATTGTTTGATAAATTCGCTCATAAATCTCAGCACAAGTTCACTTGGAAGAGAGTCATCCATAAGGATGATACAAATCCGCATTCTATTTTTGTTGATGTTAGGGTCCTTAGAGAGCATTGTCATCACTGTGGGATGTTTGGTCACACTCAGAGATATTGTCTAAACTTTGATCTCCCTGGTTCATGTGATAAGAGTTCCCAGTTTGTTGATTACAGGTCTAGGAATCAAGGTGTCCATGCTCAACTCTCAAATTCATACCACTCTGGATATCGAGGTCAGCCCAATCTATCATGAAATGAGAAAGGGGTCAAAAATCAACCCCCTGCCCCAAAAAGGCATCCCATTGACCCAACATTCTACCCACAACCCAAACAAATTTCCCAGAATCAATATAAGGCTGAATATTATAATTCACAATGGGAGTTAAAGGGGATGTTGCAACAAGTGTTGAGTGAGATTAGCTCATTTAAGAAGGACACAATTCTAAGATTCGAAATTTAGAACATCAAATGAGTGAAATGGATAAGAATCAAGATGGTAAAGAAAAGGGAAATCTGCCTAGCAATTCAACCCCCAATCTAAGAGAAAATGTGATGGAAGTAACAACCTGGTTAGGGCTTAAACTTAAGGAACCATTTAAGTAACCACCTAGGCAAGAGAAAAACAATGTTCAAGCTGAAATAGAAAATAAAAATCTGAAAAATTCCAATTCTAGAAATCTGGAAAGCGAGTTTCAAACTGAACAGATTATGAAACCCACACCTGAGAAAGCTAAGGAACTAAAGAAAATGAAGTGGGAATTGATTAAGGAAACAAAGAAGAAGGTGGGGTCTGAGGAGAAGGTGAATAAACTACATGTTCTAAAACATTATGCCCCTCCCATTCCCTTCCCTGAAAGAGTGATGTAAAGTGATGAACTCGATTACCTGAGATTTTTGAAACTGATTTGAAGCTTCACCATCAAAATTCCTTTCTTAGAAGACTTGGATAAAATCCCTTCATATGTTTCATTCACAAAATGGTTTTTGAAGAACAATAATGATTGGAAGAAGTTGGATAAAATTGATCTCAATGCGGAGTGTAGTGCAATTTTCCAAAAAAATATTCCTCCCAAATTAAAGGACCATGGTGGCTTTATCATTCAGTGCCGAATAGGAGGATGTGGTCAACTAAATTGTTTGTGTGAATTAGGAGCAAGTATCAATCTTATGACTTTCTCCTTGTTCACAAAGATAGGTCTTAGGGATATCCAACCAAATTCTGTTTGTCTTCAGCTTGCTGATAGGTCACTCACACACCCTTATGGGAGAGTGGATGACTTATTAGTATGTGTAGGAAAACCAACATTGCCCACTGATTTCTTGATCCTTAATATGGAATGTGATGAAAAGGTTCCAATCATCTTAGGAAGACCCTTACTTTCTACAGGTGGTTCATTCATTGATGTGTCCAAAGGTAAACTCACCCTCCAAGCTGTAGATGATGTGGAGGAAATATTGGTGTTTGAAAGTCCCCGACATGAGGTTACTTGTGATGTGATAGATGTGTCTCTGAATCATTGTTACAAAATTGAGGTTAGAGCTGATTATGGGCCTTTCCCACTTGAGGTCACTGAGATACTAATTCCCCAACCCACTGAAAATTTTTCCCTGGCTACTGCTCTTTCCCCACACCCCCCTATTGATGAACAAATTCTTTCTTTGGAACCCATTATGGAGAGTGAGTCACAACTTTATTCTTCACTATCTTGAGCTGTTTATGAAAGTCTCCTTTGTGAATTTGACTGTATGAGAGTTCCTGAAGCTGGTGAAAGCTCTGGGTTGAGCCCTACTGAAAAACATGATGATTGCCATTATGAACAAGTGCATTTCCTTGATATCATCTTACTTTCCTAGTTTGATGTTTTGAGTGATGATTTCATACCTAAATTTGAAATATTCACATCATTTGAGTCCTCTGTGGACATTCAGAACAACCTTTTAAAAGATGAATTTGATAACTTCTTCTGGGATATTTATGAGCAGTCAGAGTTGCGAGCTATTCTGGGACATGCTGAGGGTTTTTTCAATGTGTCCTCTTTTGTTTTTGGGTTTGAGCAAAAATCTAAATGTAGTTGATGCTTTGGAAATATTCTTGATCTGATCGATAATTTTCATGGGCAACTTTTGAACTTGTTAAGTGCTGATGAACTGATTTATAGAGACACAGTTGAGTTTGGAAACATGAATCCATTTAGTGATCTGGATATATTTTGGAGAATTTTGATTGGTGCTGAAGATGAAAATGTCTTGGGTATTCCTTCTCTTGATTCCTTAGAAAATTGTGAAGTTCACACCTTTGAAAACTCTTTCCCATTAAATGATCATGGTGAGAAATATTTAAGGGAATAAGGTCTAGCTAGGGACTTTAAACCTAGCGCTGGATGGGAGGCAACCCATGGTTTATTTTGTTTTCTGCTTCAAATTTTTAGTTTGAATAAATGCTCCTTGCTAAGTTGTTTGTCACTTTGTTTGGTGAAATATAATGTCTGAATTTCCTTATCATATGATGCAAGAGGTCTGGTGGTCCTGTTTTGCTAAGATAATCATGTTTTAGTAGTAGCCGCATTTGGAACATTCATGGTGGAAGGAGGCTGTCGTCAGAGAACACTGGATAAGTGGATGAGAATTCCAATCCCACACTTAGTAGCTGATTTTTATTTGAACATAAAATCTGGAACACTAATGTCAAACTGTTTCATCATGTAGGTGTCAAACTGGAGCATCCAGAGTTCATGAGGAAGGAAAATAAAGGGAGGCATTTTTCAATTTGAGAAGCTGCACACTCAGGGGAGTATTGTCTTCTGTTTCAATGTTTTACTCTTCGCATTTTAATTTCATGCTAATGTGAATTAAGTGTGGGGGAGTTTCTGCTGGTTTTTAAAACTTGTGAACTGTATTCCCTGTATGGGTGTTTAGCTACTAGTATCTATAGAGTTGAAAACGTATTTTGAGCTGATTTGTGAAACATGCTTGCACCCACTGCTTACAATTTCATTATGCTGTTGTAGCATGCCACTGTTAATCATGCTACTATTTGATGTAAATTGATACAATCTTTTTTCTAGTCACAATTATTCAAGAATTAATAGTTTAGGAATATAAATGCCCTTGGTTGCTGGTGATGGTTGGTGGGGCTAGGCTCTTCTATTTTTGTTTGTTTTGTTTTTATTTTCTTTCATCTTTTGTGTGAAAAAAAAACAACAAAAATGTTAAACCTCGTTGCTACCTCTCCATATCCTCTTTCAACTGAAATGTATATCTATTTTGAACTTAAACTGTCTCCCACCTTGAGATTCAACATTGGGGACAATGTTGGGTTTTATGTGTGGGGGAGAGGGGTCATTCTAGTGTCATGTTGAATTCCCCCTTCTTGAACCTGAGTTTGTTTAAAAAATGGTCATATTTTTTCGTTTTTTCAAAAAAAGGATCAAAATTACTTTAAATGTTTTCAAATTATATCAACACATGATGTTAATTGGAGGTTCACTGGTATTTCAATCATGTCTTGTTTAGTGGATAACTCTTTGCTGGATGTTGAGAGTGGCACTTCGTCAGAAACTGTTAGGTACGAATGATTGCTGAGCGCAATTGTTCACTGTCTCTATGGATCTGTCTGTTTAGGAACTGAGGATAAGAGTATGACATGATAGGTTTTATGGGATTATGATCATGGATTAGGGTAACTTGAAGTTCTCACTGGAAACAATGAGACTCAAATTTTTATAAAATAATATTCAATCACTTTAGGAAGTCAACTTGATGGATTATTAATTAAGTCCTTTGTAATTGGAGTAAAATGGGAAAATGGGATCCCACAGTCAATATCTGAGACGAGGTACATTGGGTGTGTTTCTGTGAATAAATAAATCCAATTTTAATTTTAATAACTGCTATGCACAATGCTTTTCACATGGAATATGGATGGGAAAAATAGAAATTAAGTGTCCTTGTCAAAAATGAACTCATTAAGGTGAGTGGAATTTTGAACCCAGATGAATACGGGAGCAATTGACTTGGTAAATTTTCATTTGAGTTGAATCAATAAAGTGATCTAATTAATGGACTTTAACTTTTGGAACCTGGGGGAAGGTGGGAAGGGAAGGTTCCCTTGGTTATGTTTTGAGTTCCATTTCATCTAACCTGTCAACACTCCTTGAATCAGTCCTTGAATTGGAAGGCGAGGTGAGACACTTAATGAATACACATATGAGGCATGACATACTTGACAATGTACGAATTTGTGAAGCTTTTGATATCCAGTGAGTATTTGATGCTAGACAGGACAACATTTTTGAACACCTTTGAAAATCCTGACTCATAGTTTGGTCCTGTCCATATTGATTTTTAAGCTTTACCATGCACCTTTTGAGATGAAATTCCCAAATCTTCTTACTGTTTTAAAGTCAAAGACATGTACTTGTTTGAGGTCAAACAAAGCTTTAAGTGTGGGGGAGTTTTATGTGGCAGTGTTTTAACACTCTTTGTCACATCCTTTGTGTATTTGTATTGACTTTTTTATACGAAAATGATTATTTTTAGTAAATAATTGATAATTGTTGTGTTTTTGTACTTTGCGGTGTAAAATAATCAATTTTAGTTTAAAACATGTGCTTTAATGCGCTTTAGTGTAATTTTAAATAATTCTAAAATTAAACGAGTCGTGCAAATTAGACATTTATTTATTTATTCTTTTATTTTTACAATTTTTCATTTTAGTTAGTTTATTAATTCATTTATTAAATTAATTAATGATTTTTTCGTTAAATTGTAAATAAATAACTCTTTTTGGTTTTTAGTTTTTTAATAATTTATTAGTTTTAACAATTTAGTTTTATTCAATTATTAATATTTTTATTCTTTAATTCAATTAGTTCATTAATTAATTGGTTAATTAATTTAAGCAAGTAATTATAAATATTTTAATTTGTTCTTTAATTATGTATGTCTATAAATTTTAACCCAAATTGATTCATTTGTTTAAATAATGTTTCATTGATTTTATTATTTTACTTTTTGTTTTTAGTTTTTAATTCCGTTCTATTTAATTTAATTTATTACTATATTTATTTTTTTACTTATTTTAATTTTTCTAAATTATTTTATTTATTTGATTTTCTTTGTTATGTTTGTTCACAGGTGTTGCGGTTGCACGACCCTATTCATTACCGGTGACCTCCTCACCGTTAGCCCTTTCTATTAGAAGCATTGTCACCAGTCCACACCTCACCAATCCATTTTTTCTCACCGTCAGGCTAAGTCTACCGATACACTTCTCCGGTCCACCGTTATACCAACCTCACTATTACCCTTTTTATTTTCTCACCAATACACCACCTAACCCTTACTACCTCAAAAATCACCGTTACCACTCCTACTGTTAGCTCCCTAATACCTCACTGTTACCTTATTTTCCATCATCACCGATACATCAAGCCTCACCCATACATTCCCCCTCTCTTCCTCACCGGTAGATCTCTATTTCATTCCTCACCCTCACCGGTAGATCTCTATTTCATTCCTCACCGTTACTCATTTATCCACTCCATAGATACCATTCTCAAACCTCACCATTCCACTCTGCTCCAGCCTAATCCGCGCCTTCATGTACCAAACCAACATCAGCAATTTTCACACAGCAGCAACTGAATTGACCAAACATAAAATTGAAGAATGAATCGCTACAACGATACAGAATCACAGCAGAAAACAAGTTTCAATCTCCGAATCCAAATTTTTAGAAGAAACCCAAATCTCTCCAATATCTGAACCCACCTGAAGATTCCGCATCAAGAGTTCTCCTGCATCTCATGTTCTTCCGGCAAGCCACATATCTTGCTCTCCGCCTTCGTCCTCCATGAAAACCTCAACACACCACTGTGCGACGTCCTTCCCACTTACCGCCGCGACCCAGCCTCACACCCTCGTTTCCCCTACAGTCTAGCTCCGCGACTCCACCGCATAGCTGCTGCACCACTGCCCTAACCCCACCAGCCTTGCCTTCATCTCCGCAGCACCCCCGCCACATGTCGCCGCCTCACACCTATCCATTGGTCTGCGCCTCCACTCACCGAGTCGGCCCTGCTCGCTTCCTCACCTTGAACCGCACCTCCCCGGAGCCTCCACACCAGCACCGCGACTCCACCGCATAGCCGCTGCGCCACTGCCCTAACCCCGCCGCACCCCATGTTTTCCCCCTTTTCTCACCCTCCTTGCACCCGCACGAACCCCCCCTCCTCTTCTCTTTTTTATTTTTATTTTTATTTTATTTTATATAATAATCATTTTATATATAATAAATTATATAATATACATGACATATAATACTTATATATACATATAATATCAATTGATTTTGTTTTATAATAAGTAAAATATTAATAAATATAATAATTATATTTATATATAGTAGTAATAATAATATTAGGTATTATATGTCTATATATATATATATATATTAATAAGTATTTTTATCTAAGTAATAATATTAATATATAGAATATAATAGTTTTATTTTATTTTTTATTTGACTCACTTTCATTTCTTTTGTGTCTTCTATTTTTATGCACAGGGGGATAAAGGGAGCAGTTTGCGGGAAAAGCGCGTGTACATGCACGAGTTCATTGCAGGGGTTGTTGGCACTTACATGACATCACTTAAAAAAGCAGGACGCGTGACTCCTCTATGCAAGACAGAGGGGGGGGGGGTGGAACAAGGACAAGGGCCGGAACAAGAAGGGGGATTGCAGAACTTCATTCCAGAGAGAGGTGAGCATCAATTATTTTATCCAGAGATCCCTCAATCCATCAGTTCATCGTGACCATTCTTCGATCCGTCTCATCACCAGAACAGAGGCAGACAGACATTGAGCATCAAATCAGAATCAAAGCAGTTGCTGGAGAGAGGAGCAATATCACAGGAGATGCTTCTTAATTCATTAATAGTTTCTTTCTGTTTTTACTATTTCAATGTGTAGTTAAATAGAATAGGGGAATCGGGCTGTAGAGAACTGATCATCAATATATCTGTCATGTTTTGTTAGTTTGATTGCTCAGTGCGATTCCATTTCTCAGTTTTCTCTTCTGTTTATTTTGAGTATAGTTTCACATTAACTAATGACCGATGGGTGTGGTAATGAATCATTTCACCGTGGATCATTGACCGAAGTACTGGGAATTGGAAAAGGTCAATGCATCTCTTCTCCATTTTTAACAGATTTTTTCCAAGGGTCAAGATCGGAAGATTGAAGCTCAAGGAAGTTTATCGAGCTATGTAGATCCACTGTAGTGACAACACAGTGGATTAACATCATTTTTCCATGCCCTGAGTAATTGAAATAAACTAAGCAGAAGCGGAAAATATCATTTTAATCAGTTCAAAGTAGCCCGATGACCCTAAAATCATCATTACAGTTTGTTCTCTATTCAAGCCATTAATTTCACTATTTCACCTTCATTTTCATACTCACTATCAGTCTTTGTTTCAATGTTTGTGTACAGTTTTTGTTAGTGTTCTATTTTATATTTTTGTTTTTTTAGTTTTAATTTGGTCTAGCACAACATAAGTCATTCTATATGGTTCGACACCCTTCATACCACAGTACTAGTAGTTTTTTGGGTTTATAAATTTTAAATTTGTGCATACTCAATGACTACACGGCCACTTGGTAACTTGATGTTCAGCATAAATGGGTTAAATATGTCCTTTTATGATATACATTCCATGTTCCAACATTTCTACACCTTGCTACCATCCCGAATCAAGGAATACACAACAACGAATGTTAACTCCAAATCTGAGAATCATCTCCAAAGGACTGAACAAGCTGATACCACTTGTAACACCCCTCATCTACCTCATTCGATTGAGGAGGTGGTGAGGGATAATTGGCCTTAAGTGACGTTCACAGGGCACCAAAGGCTAGCAGTAAATGGCGAGGGTATCAAGGAACTGTAGGGACCGATTTTCCCTTAAGACAAAACCAACAAAACCAACAACTAATGATGCATGCACTTTCAAAACCAACCATGTGATACTAACAATTCGATAAAAAACCCCAAAATCATCCATCTAAACATATCCAAAAAACATCATAGTACAAAGTAGAGACTAAGCAACAAACACTATGAGCCATGACACCACTACAGCTCCACACCAAGCTCTGAGATCCAAGCTCCACCAAGACATCACAATAGACCACTAAAGGAGGGTGATGCCTTACCTTTCCCACGTCACTGTACACAACACCTGCGAATACACCAAAGCTCCAATGCAGGGGGTGGTTATAACTACATAGTATGATTTCCCCAAATGAAATCCCTACACACACAATTTGGATAAAACTATTATCACATTTATATAAAATAGTTTATATAAAAGAATCACCAGTGAAACCATTACCAAAAGCCAAACATACCCTTACCAAGCCATCTCACCCAAGCCAAGAAACTAAGTTAAAGCCACACAAACATGACACAATCCATTTCATCATTTACATATTTGCTCAACAATTTCTATCTTGCAAAGCAATGCACAAAAAAGCAACCATAACGGTGTAGCTTATGTCCAACTTGTTCACCCATTCACAACTAGCGGAACTTCCCGAGCACTTATCCTTTGATGGTGGCCCTTCTGTCCCATATCCATCCCCTTTTTATAGTAGTACTTCCTAACCACTTATCCTTTTATGGTGGCCCTTCCATCCAATATCCATCCCCTTTTTATAGTGGTACTTCTGGACCACTTATCCTTTGACGGTGGCCCTTCCACCCACTATCCATCCCCTTTTTATAGTGGTAGTTCCTACCTAGTTTAACACAATATTTCAATCAATCCATAACCTAGAACATAACCCACCAAGGACACAACATCATGTAATCAACATCTTCTATAACATGTCAACCACTTTAGTAAATCACCCATTTATTGAAACCACCATTAAATCATTTTCCATGCAATTGCACATTTCAATAAAACACCATATTTATTGAAAACCATTTTCATCAACCATTATCACAAATCATTTACAGAAACACACTATAAAATATTCATTTTAAAATCTACAATAAGATACACATCACCACAATCCCCAAAAATCCCCAAAACATCACCTATGGGATTTCTAACCAATTTCGCATATCAAAACACAATTAATTTCAAGAAAACCAAATTAATTGTAACCAAAACCATTAGCTCTAACCATGTGGAGTCAAGAGAGAAGTCACCAACCTTTAGGGTTCTGGGGAAATCGACCCACAAGCTACCGCACTACACACACATTGAAAACACCACCGAATCCACTTTAGATCTCCTTCCCTGACATCCCCAAGCCATAAAATCAGCATCCAAGGCAACCTAAACCCTAGATCTAAATGAAACGAATGTAGATATAGAAAAATAAGGAAGTGAGAAGAGTTGATCTAGGGAGAAACCAAAAGAAACCATGAGGAGATACTTAACCATGAGAAACCACCGTCAATACACAAAGAAACCTCTTCAAAATGATTCCAAAACGAGTAGGAGAGCACCCTCAAACTCTAAGAACCTAAAATCCCAAGTGAGGCCCGAGTGGGAGGATGTTTGGTGTGTTTTAGGTCAAGCTCGAGGGAGATATGATTTAAAACAACTTACTTTGACTGGTCACGTGGTTAGCCCACATAGTTTGACAAGTTGTGCGCTAACCGTGAACACACTAATGTCTCGAGAGGAGGGGTCTGCATGGTTTCCTTGCACAGTTTGGAAAGCTATCCGCAGGTTGTGCAAGGCCTACTATCTCCCCCTACACGGTTTCCTGGAGATCCCGCATGGTTTCCCTTAACTGTGCAAAAACAATGCTCCCTATGAAAAGCCTCCGAACTCATTCAAAACCATTCCAAACACTCCCACCCTCTTCTCATCTTATCCCATGCACTTTAAACAGATAAAAAATGCATCAACAAAGGATACATTCCTCAAACTAGGGATACTACACATTAATATATCTTGTATATAATATATGTTCATTTAAAACATCCTCTATATATTCAATGTGGTGTGTGAACTAATCACATCTCTTTGAGGGGGGTAATCCACACTCCCTCAAAAATATTATCGTATTAACACCAAATGGGAAGTAAAGAGATGTGTGTTATAAAAGGAATAAAGAATGTTAAAAAAATATTAAAAATAATATATGATATATATAAATATATTTTTCATCATAATAGCCATCCTGATTGGTGTTAAAATAAAAATGAACAATCATCATTTTCGGAGGTTGTAGTTCGCTATACAGAGAAATAGTATGTTTGTCATCTATTAGATAGAGGTGTGTGTAATCGTAGTTTTAAAACTATGAATAAAAAATCATATAATTTTGAAGATATTGTATTTTTCACACAATAATGGAATAGATATTATTTATGGGGTGAATAATGGAAATAATGGAAATAATCTTGAGAGAAGACGTTGCCTCTTAATCGGTAACTCTTTTTGGTTTGTGCCAAAATGATTACATGAGAAGCATTCTTACCAAAAAGAAGATTAAAATTATAATGGAGGATTTTAGGAAGGATACATGGTATTGTCGTAGCATAATATTAATTATTTGATAGGTGTGAGTATGGGGTTTAGGTGGTGGCATTTTGTAGGGAAGGAAAACGTCTCACTTAGAATTTTTAGAAGAAAATTAGGTGTTCACTTAGTAATACCTAAAAATGTATTACCAAAACAAAAAAAACTAAATAATTTATGGTTTGAGGAGAAAATATAGACTTATAATTGGTGTTGGATAAGTTTCATGTTCATTTGGGCCTTTCATATTATGGTTCAATACCGAAATGAGCTTCATTTGGCCTTAATTGCATTGATTAATTTTAATCACTTTTACAAATAATTTTTGTCAAAAAATTAACATGGTATTAATAAAATATAACTATTTTACTTAATATAATGGTTTATTTTATATATATCAAATTCAAACTATAGAATCCATGAAATTAAAATTAGTTCAAATCCCCGAGATAGGACAAAATAACCGGGTTTTCATGTAGGAAACGTTCAAAACTTTTTATGATTTTATGTTCATTTTCAATGTGAAATTTATGATAACAAATTTTTCTGTAATAATAGATGAAAAAGCCATATAATTTCACCATAAAATAGATTTATAATATCATTTATCATTCATAATTAACTAGATAATAGGTTGGTTTTTACAAAAAAATGTATTTTTCATTATTTCTAAAAATGACGTTTCTAAGAAAAATACAAAAAATTCCCCCTAGGATAACATCGATGTTATAAATTAAGAAATGTGTTTTTCTATACCATTAAATTTATAAATGTTTATAAACTTTATTTTATTATTAAAAATATTTCTATTCAACAAAATGGTATTTTTTAACAAAAAAGGACTTTAACAAATATCTCATCTTTCATTATCAAAATGTTTTATTTTTATAAAACAATAAATGAAAATATTTGGGAAATATGTTATTTCTATTATAATAAGTATATCTAATGGTTAGGTTATAATTATCTAATTTAGTTAATTATTTATACATATATAAAAATATTTTTCATAGAGACTCACTATTGCATGTGAATGGAATGTTTTACATAGTATTTCTATATATATATAATTAACTATTTCTAGTGTCATGTGAAATGAAAAATATTGAAAAATTAAATTAATTCTAAAAAAACCTCAAAATCTCGGGGTGTTACATTCTTCCACATTAAAATAAAATTCACCCCAAAAATTTGACTGGGTAATCAAAGGTTTAATAATTAAAATGATAATTCAAATTAACCCCCATAGTAACAATTAATAATATAACTTCCCTTAAAAGGGGAAATTTGGATCCATAATAGTTAACCAAATTAACATATGAATGGGTTTCACATTAGTAAACATAGGTTGGGAGTGAAGATTGAAAATAGGGGAAAGCATAAATATTTATAGGGATTGATTGAGGACAAAAATAACAATAAATGAAATTATAAATGAAATTTTAGGTCCTCAAAGTCATAATTTTTTTATGATTTAAAAGACCATCTTCTCGACAAAAATTATGGTATTAAAGTAACAATTGTTTTCCAATAAATTTTAGCACACCCGATAATTATTTATAAATTAATAAAAATAATCTCATTCATGGGTTTTCCATTGAAAAGTTTCTAATACATCTATTATCTCTAGGGTTTGATTTCCAAAAAATTACATTGATGATTAAAGAAATAATAATTCTTTTAATGTATCTTAAGGGCCATAAAAGAATACAATATCTAGTTATTTGTCTCCTAAAAAACAACATGCATTAATCAATAAAAGGTGACACAAATAGTTAATCATTAAAATCTATTAATACTACATAAATATAAAATAACCAGGACATCATATAGGCCACTTCTAGTAGTGAAACCCATATTTTCTCTCACTCATGGGTTCAAGACCCATGGCCTTGCTGGACATGATTGGTTGTCACCCAAAAAAGTTTATGTCCTTTTTGAAAAAATATAAAATATAGAAATCCATTAAATATCTATAATTACTAATTTGTATTTTAACTAATATTTTCAACACAAAATTATTGCACAAATACTTCCTCGAAAGAAGAACTTAATATTTTCTTGAATGTTTTACCTTATAACCCATCTCGAAGGTGGAATTCCAGATCATTATAATGTGAGTCAAAAAATTGGTTTAACATTAATTACCTTGAATATCAGAAATAAGATCGTTTTTGTAACATTACAAACATGTGAATACCTTTATTTTTTATTATCATAAAACACGGTTACAAACTGAATTTCCATAAATCCATTTGGAAAACATGTATTCTTCCTCATTCCAATATATATTGGATTCACTCCTAAATCCAAAAATAATTTAATCTTTATCAATTATAGTATAAAACACCCGTTAAAAAGTCCTTACATTGTTCAAAGGTAATAAATACTATTCAATTTTCTTATTCACATCCCACATATCTTTATACATACAACATTATCTTATCATCAAGAATATATTACGGGTAACCATACATTAGGGAAAATATCATCTTGTCATTAAATCACTTCACTAGTCCGACATAAACATGTAAATACTAAATGATATACATAAGTAGAATAATCCTTTTATATTGCATAATTTTTAAATTTTGAATCAAAAAACATAAATACTTTGATTACATCATCCATAATCCATTAAAAGTCACCACATTACTAAATATATTCATGAATATTACTATTAGGAAATTGGATTGCCTAATGAAAAATTTCTCTACACTTTAAACACTTAGTTATCAAGGAAGACATATGGAGGCCTAAATTCCGATCCATTTCATTAACTAAAATCTTTATTTATCCATTATAGCCACTTCCTGTGTGTCCTTATTTTCCACTATTAATACACATTCTATTTCAAAAAAATAATTAACTTAGGTGATTAGTTCAACATTATTGACATAATGGATACCAAAATTTCATTCCATCAGGTTCTCTATTATCCAAACTCTCAGAAAAATCCTTCTTTCTCTTCTTTGGTGAGTCTGAGATTTGGTAAAGGTAAGTATTGTAAATCAGGTTCCTTAAAAGCCTATTATTAATTATCGCGACATCTTACAATCCACTATCAATCCCACATGAATTATCATAAAAAATATTCCATCAAATTCGTCATTAATATAGTTCTTTATGTTTCCCAGCATTGACTAAAAATAAAAGTGTTGTGTAAGCATTACTTATCATAAAAAATAACAATAAGGCCAAGAAAATAATTACATATAGTATTTCCAAATCCCAAAACCTCCAATAATCTACGACAGATTTGGTTTATAAGAGTTTCTTAATAGATAACTTGTATCTAAATCCTTAACGATGGTTCTTGAAGAGTTTGTGAATTCCCCAAATAATTTACCCTAGGAGTGTCAAACAAGGTGTGTAACAAGGCCAATTATCGTGTACCAAATTATCCCAAGTCAAGCCTAAAACATATTTTTTTATTTCTTACCACTATATACATCTATTATAGTGCAACATCCAAATTTAGTATCTAGATAGATATGCATTACTAGGAAACCAATCACTCTATCCTTCAAAAAAATTCGAAGACATTTTTATTTTTTATGTTTGGGGCAGAAGCCTCATTTTTTATTAGTAAATCAAAGAACAAACCTCTGTTAACTAGGTAGAGGGAGACCCATTACATATCCCGAAGGCCAAGTGGGATTGTAGCCCATAACATAGCATGTAGGCCCAATTTTATGGACCAATTACCATTCTGTGAATAGTAACCCTGCTGCTATAGTACCTAAAAGACATTTTTATAATAACTAACTCAACTGTATATTAGCACTTACATACATACCTAGACATATCCTTATTAATAAAACTAGGGATCTTACAATGGTTTTCTCATCCTAGTTTCCAAAGGTTAAATATACATTTTCTCTGATTCCAACTATAGTGACCCTCACCTTATAGAAATTTACATTACATAACTTTTTTGAATAGATAAACATTGTACAAACAAACCAACAAAAGCCGTGGTTGGAATAGTGCCTTTAGAGACATTGAAATATAAAAACTGTTACTTATGTGAGCTACATCTTCTGCAACTATGCTCTTCTTTTCCATCACCATTATTATACATATCAGACATTTTACATATCATCATAACAGAGGAGAAATGAAATGTAAAAGGGTTAAGTTCAAATTCTCCGTAAGGCTAAACAAGTGATACATCTAATCATAAACATGAGTATAAGGGTATGAAAATGTGATACTGGAAATAAAATAGCGTACCCTTAATGTAAAATATAATAACAGAAATCATGGAATAATGATTTGAAGTTACTCTGATATGAATCATATGAAATTAAGAGAATAAACTTTGAAAGAATAAGATTGTAATAGGACATGGAATTGTGGGAGAAACATAAGCATATAATGATTTCCATAGTAGCCATTCCATTTCTACCAATAAAGTCTCTTTAATACGGGCTCACTCCCCATACCATTGTAATAGTCATGGCTCAATCCCATTTCTATCATAGTAGCATGAGTTAACTTCTAAAACCATATTAGTAGATAATGTTTTACCCTATTACCATAATAGTAGTCAAGGTTCATTTCCAATACAATAATCATAGCATTAGTTCACTCTATGTATAGTATTAGTCTATCTCAGGAGATATAAAGCATTTCCCATTCATTGGAGGGAGATATCAGTCACACCAATCACATAATGAAATCATACATACATGATCCACAAGATCATAAATAAACATATTATAATCCATGAAATGGAATTGTTATCATAAAAAAGTAATTATATTATAACATTTAGAAAGAGATAGGTTTCACAATCATTTCAACCAAATCCTAACCCATGAAAATAGGTGGGTTTCAAAAGCATATATCCCCTTAATGAGAAATGGGTTTCATAAACAAATAACCCATGAAAAAGAAATGTGTTTCATAAAGACCATGAAATTAAGAAAAAATCACTCATAGAAAGGATATAGAATGGAACCCTTATATCATTTCTGGTAGAGTATGAGTAACATTAATATATATCATCTTAGATGTGAAATAATTTTGAAATATTTTCTAAAAATATTCTTTTGAGGAAATACCATTTCTTGATTGAAAACAAATTTTTAATACATAAAAACATTTGAAAATTATTTTCTTTTAAAATACAATAAAAACATATAAATAGTACATGAAATCATTTTGAATATTTATTTCCATGAAAACATATAAAAGCGCTTCAAAAACTATTAAAAATCTTTTTATTTGAAAACAGATGCAATATTTTAAATAAATCATGAATGTGTTTTGAAAAACATTACATTGAAAACACTGACTACTAATATATCATATATATCATATAATTTCTATAAAACCATACTTAATATAAATGGGAAAGAACAACCCTTTTGCAAATTAAAAAGGATATGAAAGTGACTTTTTTTGAAAGTGAAAATATTATTCCCATTAAGATATTGATAAAAGAAAAAAGTGAATTTTTTTAGTTATTATAGGTTATTAGTTTTATATTCTTGAAAACCCTTCTTAGAGAATACAGATCTCTGACAGAATATAGCATAAAGTTGGTATTTTTTAAATAAACCTTCACAACTATCTTATGTATAAAAGAGTTGAAATTGATAACAAAACTTTAGTATATCATAAAATAATAGAGGAAAAATAAAACTAATGAATATTTTTTTGAGATATGGATCATAATATTTCATCAATATAGGCATAAACATAAATAATCTCGAAAAGCAATGAGATTTCCTCAATGAACTATCATAAATTGGTATCATTGGATCATGCTCTCCGTGTAAGGAAAGAAACATTTATGAATCATAGAATATCATGAAAATATTTATAATCATGATATTTCATTTAAAATGGAAGTATATTTACCTCAAAAAAGAATTTATTTGCATAAATAAACATGAGTATCAATGATGGAAAACTGAGACAAAACATTTTTAAAAATTATGTAACTTTTGAAACTTAATCCCCCTAAAAGAAGGATCATCAAATGGGTATTACAACACCAAAAAATATAATTACATGATATATAGAATACATTAATAGTTAGTAAATACACAAAACAAATGGAAAGAGTTGTGAACATAGCTTGTATCTCATGGAAATTAAATGTGAGATGAAATCCCATTACGTTGTGTCTTTACTCTCTCCATACCCATACAAGCATCATGTATAATAAATATAAGTTTATTATACAAATTTTAAATATTAATATTTTTATATCTATTACCATATATTGTTTTATTATAATAATATATTACCCACTTGTAAATAACCCTACATTAATGTTTCACTTTGTGTAATACTCATTTATTCATCGCATGTGTCCTAATTTGTTATATCATTAATGCTTATACATATATAATTATCTCTAGAATGTAGAAAATGATAAAAATATCAGTTAAATATGTTAAATTTATATTATAATAATCTATACAATAATGATGTATGAAATGGAATACACCATTTATGTAGTCGTTAAGCCGCATGGACACTATTTTCTTTTTTTAATATCCTATTGAAAGAAAGTATTTTAATGATATATATATATATGTATTTATTTATAAAAATATATAATTATCATAATACCATTAATATATCATATATATCATATAATTTCAATAAAAACATACTTAATACATTCTATGTGGTCTGTGAATGAATCACATCGCTTTGAGAGGGCGGTAGTCCACACTTCCTCAAATGATATTATCCTATTACCACCAAATGGAATTTAAAGATATGTCTATTGTAAGAGGAATAAAAAAAAGTTAAATATATATTAATTATAATATATGATATATATAAACTTATTTTACATTATAATGGAAACCATTATTGGTGGTAAAGAAAAAAAACAATCATCATTTCATGAGGCAATAGTTCTATGTACACAAAAACCTAATGTTCCACATCCAATAGATGGAGGTGTGTGTGCGTATAGGTCCTAAAAATTTCATAAAAACTAGTATATATTGGATTCTGTATATTTTTTGACAATTATGTATTAGATAGGTTTTATGTTGTAATGAATGGAAATAATGGGTTAGATCGTGGGAGATGATATTACCTCTTAACCAGTTAACTCCTTTTGGTTTATGAGAAAATGCATCCTGGAGAATATTTCATCACAATGGGACGATTAAATCTATAATGGAATATCGTTTTTAGGCTTATTGGGAAGATAATGGATGAACATAAATGGTTTTATAGGTATGAGGAATGGGTAAGGTGGGGCCTTTTATAGTGAAGGAAAATGACTCACTATTAAGTTTTAAAAACAAATTTTGGTGTTCAAATTCTATTACAAAAAAAAATTCCTAAAAAACCAACTAAAATAAATAATTGATGGTTTATGGATAAAAAAAAATATAATTTGTTTTTAATAAGTTTATAGAATATTTGGGACCATGATTTTATGGTTTAGTCCCTTTTTGAGCTTAATTCCGCCTTAACCACTCTGATTAATTTTAATCACTTTTAGCAATCATTTTGGAAAAAAATAAAGGGAATTATTAGAATATAAAGATTAGACTGAATACAATGGTGTATGATAGAATTTTGAAATTCCTATCATAAAAGCGAAAAAAATGATTAGTGGTAATCCCGTAGACGGGACGAAACAACTGGGTTTTAATGTCGGAAAAGTTCAATAGTTTGATAAAATGTTATACTTAGTTTCAATGAGAAATTTTTTATAATTAATTAAATTTTATTAATAGGATTAAGATTAATAAAGTTTTAACTTAAAAAATATTTTTAATATCATTTATCTTTAATAATTAATTATAAAATATAGTAGTTTATAACTACAAATCAGTATTTTTCACTATTCATCAAAAAACGAGGTTGCTTAGAAAAATCCCAAAAAATAAAACTACCCTAACATTGAAATTATGAATTCAAAAATGATGTTATTTTATACAATTTGATATCTTAATGTGTCTAAAATAAAATTTGTTTTTAAAAATTATTCTATTCAAGAAAACAATATTTTCAACAAAAACATACTTTACCAAAAATCTCATCATTCATTATCAATATGTTTTATTTATAGAAACAATTTATAAAAAATATTTAGTAATTAGCTATTAATATTAATATAAATATATGAAATGGTTAGTTTATAATTATTTTCTTTAATTAAATATATAAATATATTAATATGTTTCATAGAAACTCAGTGTTTTTTTGCATCGTACACCAAGTAGGTGCTGCTTATAGTCCAAACCAATTTAGTATTGCGTGTAGCCGAAGCCAAGTTAGTGTTGTGTGTGAAAGAAATTATTGACATATTTTTTATTACATATATATATATATATACATATCCATATAATGAACTACTTATATTGTTACATGAAATGATTAATATTTAAAAGATAAACTAATTTGAAAAAAATAATTCTCAAAATAGCTGGGTGTTACGCATCCTATAAGACACTATAATTAACCCTTAAATATAATTTTATATCACCTTTATTTTATTTCCTTTCCAAAAGATATGTAGATGAATTCTTGAATTGAGTTTCAAAGACGATGAGATTTTAATTTTATTATTATTTATTTAAATTTTTCAATGAATTATTAGTATTATCTGTGTAATATGGTTTCCAAAACAACTAAACAATTAATCCATTTGAATTTGATTTTAGTTAATCATTCCAATGTAATAATTTATGTCACCACCTCCTTGATTATTAGATCATGGAATTTATTTAGCGTATAAACCGTGTTTCTATAATATAAATATAACTCATCCAGAATACTTAATCTATTAATTAATCATATAACCAACAATGTGTAAAATAGTAAATATTATTCTTGAAATATGTAAATTATTATGAAACTTTTGTCCATAAATTTACATAATGTATCATAATTAGAGACCCAAATATGTGTGTTTTGATAATCAAACCCCATAATAACTTAGTGAAATTATTGAATCAACATGTTCTCAAAAATATCCCACCATTTGATTATCAAAAAACCAATAAATCATATATTAGAATAAGAATAAATACAAAATTAAATGGTATAAATATGAGAATAAATAATTTTTGAGAAATTCTCAAAAAACAAAATTAAATTTTTATGAAGAAATTTATCCCATAAATATTTCAATTTTTTAGCATTGTTATTTTCAAAAAAATTTCTTCATTTTAATCATAATTATATTTTCCAATGAATAATGACAAAATAAAATTTATAAAATTTTACATAAATTTCTCCCCTTTTACTAACATTAATAAGAAATTAAGAATAAGGAAAATTTATTTTTATTATAGAATAAAAATATATATAAATCATACATAAACTATATGAAATTGGAAATAAATTATTATGTTATAAAATATATTCTATTTTTGGATTCATATTATGGTGAAGATGAATCCATATTTTTAGAAGTGTTGCAATGTTTATCTACACACCCTAAACATGAAACTCTTTTACATAAAAAATCTACAACTCTAGACATCTGTTATTTTATCCTTTAAACATGTACTAATATTTGAACCATCTAAGAAGAATAAAAATATTTCAAATAAAAATATTTTATCATATCATGATGAGTGATAATAGATTGAGTAAGAGGATCCACAACTCGATTGACCTTCGATTCATTACCTAGGGGGGATGGTCATCAAACCGAACCCTCCCCCCTCTATGGGGAAGAACCTCTACCACCCCTCAACCTATTTGGGTAATTAATAATCTACCCATTTTTAATCCTTGACTATATTCCACCCTTTCCTCAAATTATCCATAGCTCGAATATCCGAGATTTCATCAATAGATCTCAATAACCATTGATCTTGAGGCATGAGTTCATTGAGGCACTATCATTGTTCCCTCTGATTATTATTATGGGATTTAAGCAACTATGGCCATTTGTTTGAGTGATTTATCATTAAATATATGGGATTACATGAGAGATTGATTGTTCAAATCCTCATGTCAAATCACATAATGATACGCCTCACCTATTAAGATGATTTTGTTATGGTATGGTGGAGCGCACCTTGGATCTTTAATACATTCCACTATCATATTTTCAAATGGTTGTATGACATCCATTCGAAGAAATAATCTCCATCTATGGTGACATGGGTTAGATTTTCGAACCTTCCAAACCCATACATAAATCCTTCCATTATCCAAATGTTATGAAACCTTATAGGGTGATATCTATGATCTAATTGATAATTAGAGGACTGCACCTCATTTTTTCACCAAGGGTTTATGTTTTAATTTATTTGTCGAAGCCTCCTATTGATTCATTCTACGTTGTTGTTTGTTTGTAATTATGATACATGAAACCTATTGTATTTAAATCATGTTGTGATTTTTGTTCGATGTGTAATAGATTGGGTAATAGGGTTAAATTTTATAGGTATATTAAATCAATGAATTAGGGTGTTGATCTAGATGTGGTACAAAATGACATTGGTGGAGTGCCTATGGATATGGAGGTCAGCCCTATGAACCCATGTGATGCAGTGAAGGTGGTGAAGAAGTATAAAAAGTCTCTAAATATTGGCCCAAAAGTTACAGATATTTATAGTAAACTGAAACTTGATCTGAGAAGTATATATCATACATGTTAAATCATGAATCAACATAATAAAATAGAACTGGGTAATAATATTGAAATTTTTTAATGCATCCATCCTTCAATGAGGAAAAAAGTAATGAATTTGTTTGTTCATAGGCAATGCGATAGTCTCAAGATTCTTATGTCCAAATTAGTGAGAAAGAGTCTTCATTGGATGTTAATGTGAACATGGTGTGAGAGTATGTTAATCATACTAATGATGTCGATGTGACAGAGGATGCTCATGATAGTGCCACAACCTATGAAATCAATCGATATTTTATTTTTAAAGATACATATTTCCATCCTATATTTATGGGTTGAGGGTACATATAGCCAATTGATTCTGAGCTAGGGAAAGTTAAAGTAGAAGGAGAATACAACAAGGATTCAAAAACCACAATTTTTTTAGAGGCGATTTAGGAACTCTTAAAATCATTGATAATTAAGGATAAGTTGGATGACATATACATTAACAAAATGGTGAATAAAAGACATCTCTTCCAAGGTTGTGGACTATGAGAAATTTACACACAAGGTCATTATCATAAGTGGAAAGGATATGTTTGTTGAAAACAATTGGTCCATATCTACCCCCTAAATGGAAGACCAAGGAATGTCTATTCAAATATAACAATGATCGTGTCTAATAGGTCCACATCAAATGGTCCAATATATATATTATCTAGATCAGAAATCTGGGTAATTTTATATTTTAATGAAAAAAATGAGACTAGATATGGGAATGAATGTTCATATTATGATATTTAGTTTGTTTCCTACCCCGGATGTGGAAAATTATTGTATGCCCCATGTTTTATCCTTATTAACTACCTTTTCCATCTAATAAATGTTCATAAGCATTTAATTCCCACTAGAATTTCTTTTTTTTTCATCATGATATAACATAGTAACGTCTTCCTGTCTAAGTGTATCTATTTAACGTGAATCAAAAAATATTATTGCTGCAAACAATGTTTCCATATATTTATGTGATTTTGAGACTTTTATTATATAATCATACATATTCACTAAATTATAAATCAAAGGATTAAACCTGGTGATAATATCTACATAGAAAATTCTATCAATAGCTATTTTACAAGATTAAACATATGGTTTTTTATAACCGTGAAATTATATATTTTTTTCTAGAATATTCCTATAAAGAATATTATTCAAATGAAACAAAATGTTATCCAAATATAAAAGAAAGATATTTACATCACTTTATCATTTGAGAAAAAATTACTCTATGCTTGATGATTTATATCTCTTCAGGCCCCTTGGACGAGCTTCTTATAATGTATTTGTTTGTGGTATTTTATATAGTGAAGAAAAAATGTCTAAGAAGGTTTTAAAACAATATTCTAGGGATAGAAAGAGTAGGAATTATTTTTTCACTTTTATACTTTTCATGTGATGAATCATACTCCTAATATGTAATATACATTAATCATTTTTTATTTTAAATTTTAAATTATTTTTTTTACATAAATTCAAAAATTCTAAAGAAAAAATTAGTTATGTAAATAAAATTTTTGAGTAAAATAAATCTAAAAAAATAAAACACTTAATATCAAACTAAAAACATATTTTTTTCATTATGATAATCTATTCTTATAACTCTCAAATATTTCACATTTGGACTCGTTTATAAATTTAAATTCTTCGATAGATTTTCAGCTTAAAAATGATAAAATATTACTATTTATTTATTATAATTATCCAGTAGATGTTAGGAATGGCATGAATGAATGAAATTATGTAAATTATAAAAATAAAAATTACATATTCTTATAAAATTAATTCCCTTGTTATCAATAAATTTTAAATGAAAACTAATTGAATAAAAAGAATGGGTTTTTTTATAAAAAATTATATTTATGGCCACAATGGAATATATTATTAAATTTATTTATATTATAGAAATATCATAATAAAATTTAAATATTATATATTCAATCAAATATTTTTAAATATAATCAATAATTTTGATGGGTTCCAAATAAAATAAATCCAATTTGAGGCACAAAAAGCTCTATTTTCTAAAATAAATTTTACCACCGTTTAATGGCACACATATTTGATTATCATATTTGGACACTTACAAATTCCATTTAACAAAAAAAATCATTTTTAAAAGTGGATTTTCATAATTAACATGAGATTATGTTTCGATATTGTTTTCAATATTTTTTTCCTATGAACAAGGGAAAATCCTTATTTTTTAAAAATTCCCATTTACATTATATTAATAGTATATTTATAATTCAACATTATCCTCAAATATTAATATGTAAATAAAATTTATTTATATTATGAATTATAATATAAAATATTTATATCCTAGAAGAAGAGAAATAAATTTTTTAAACATAATAAATTATGTATTGGTATTTTTATGAAACGTAAATGATAATTCATAATTTTTTATTTAAAATAATTATTTAAAAGAAAATTTATTTTCATTAAATTTAATGATAAATTACTAATTTTTTATCTAATGATTATCAGATAATTTTAGGAGACCTTAATTAATTTTTCAATGTGACAAAAAAATGATTATAATATTAAATTATTCATTTTTTGAGTTAATGATGATTTTAATTAAAATTAACTTTCACATATTTATAATATTAGCTTCGTAAAACAGATTTCATTTTTGAATTCTACATATCACTACTACAAAAATGGGCAAGGGAAGTGCTATGCTTTTAACATCACTAAAAAAAGCGCTCATAAAGGCGGCCTTTATCAGTGTTGATAAAGGCCCCCTTTATCGGCTCTTTTTTTTATCGCTGAAAAAGGCCCCCTTTTATCAGTGATTTTTTAGCACTGTTAAAGGGGACCCCTTTATCAGCGCTTCATTAGTAGCGCTGATAAAGGGGGGATTTATCAGTGCTTTTCTCTAGTCCTGATAAATTTTATGTTTCAAAAAAAAAATAATTTTTCATGAAAAATAATATATTGTTATAAAATTATATTTATATTGATATAAATACAATATATGTTTTTTTAAATATGTTTTAGATACGTATAAATAGACTATTACATTTAATATATAATAAAATTAGTGAAATTGGTATTAAAATATTTTATAAAAATATTATTAAATAATAATTTTATAATTATTATCGATTAAATATAATTTAATAACAATTTGAAGACACAAGAAATCAAAACAATTAATAAAAGATCTTAAATAGGTTGAAAATGTAACTCAAACTTCAAACAACAATAACTTTTGATCCGAGTTTCCGTTTGAGTTCTACAACATATCAAATCGAAGCTTGCAATGAGCTCTATGGGCTGATGACCTAGGTAAAGCCTGTATCACATTTTTTGAGGACAACAAAGGCTCAGAAGGCCTCAAAAACAGAGTTTTTAGTCGGGATACCCCTATTTGTTAACATTCAAACAAGTAAAACTTCGGATCAGGATGTCCGTTAGGCTTTTACCACATATTATATCGAATATTGTTTCATTTTCTTCTATTTGACTAGTTGTGGTGTTGAAACAAGAATCTAGATTATAGGTTATGGTCAATTTAACATTATATGGATTTTCAAATACACACACACACACACACACACATATATATATATATATATATATATATTTATTCGTAAATATATATGTGTCTATGTGTGTGTGTGTCTGTGTGTTGTATATATATATGTGTATATATATATGTATGTATGTATGCATTTATTTATTTACTTATAAACACATATCAAAGTGATATTTTTTCATAAATATATTTAAAACTAATCTTATAACTTATGGTCGTTTTAACATTATATGGATTTTCATATACACATATATATGTATTTATTCGTAAATATATATGTATCTGTGTGTGTGTGTGTATGTGTGTTGTAAATATATATGTATGTATGTATTTATTTATTTATTTATAAACACACACAATAAACATATTTTTTCATAAATGTATTTAAAACTTATCTTATAAGTATATGTTAATATACAAATAAATATAAGTATACAAAATTATTACTAAAAATATATAAAAATATATAAATATACGATTAAATATATATATACTAATATATGAATAAATATATTTATATAAATATGAATCTATATCAATATATGAATAAATATAACTATATATATATAGATATATCATTAAAGAGAGAACAAAAGAAAATGGATTAGTGGTAAAGGTGCAGCCGCGAATGGGGGGAGGTCGCGGGTTCGAGTTCAGGTGGAAGCGAAGGGGGTGCGCGTGTATGAGGATGCGCGTGAAGGGAAGTATGCTGGAGACCTCTTAGCGATGATTACAGGGATTTCAAGTGCTGATAAAATAACTCCCCTACATTATTTAATTTTATTAATTTTTTTATTAAATTTTTTGACCTTTTTCAGCGCTTTTTAAAAGCGCTGACAAAGGCCCCTTTTATCCGCGCTAAAAAAAGCACAGATAAAGGAGTCTTTTATCTATGATTTTTTTAGCACCGATAAAAGGGGTCTTTATCAGCGCATTTCGAAGCACTGATAAAAGGGACCCCCCTATATTAGCGCTGTGCTTTACAACACTTTTTTAGCGCTATTAAAGCCCGTTTTGAGAACTGATATATGTCGTTTTCCTTATAGTGTATAATACAATAATGTAATGTATAAATACATTATAAGTTACATACACTATTCCTTGAGCCATTGTTGATGTAGTAAGTATAATCTCTACCTATCCTTAACCTTTTTAAAATATTCAGTGATAATTATATAAAAATTCATAGTCTTGATCGAAAATAGTTAACAAAGGAAAAACATATTCAAAAACCAACTCTCTTTTACACTATAAAAATCACCCATCACCACCTCTTCTCCTCACACCACTAAGACTTTAGTATTTTTCAATTTCTACAATATAACTCTCCCAAAACTCAACCCGAAATTCTTATCTTGCTGGTTTGACTCCAAAAATGATTTCCCTGTTATATATGGAGGTTCTCATGGAGAATAATTCAAGATATTTTATCCCTTTTCATTATTTTAATAGTCATTCAATTTAAATTATTTTCATATCATTTCCATACATCCTCTATCTAAACTTTCAAAAAAATATCTTATCATATATATACTATAATGTTATTATTTCAATCTAAAATCCACCATCAGAAACTCTTATTCAGATATTTTATTAAAAAAATGGTAATATCATCTATGTGTTTCCGATTTACAACTGTCATTGACGTTGTGTTTTCAAATTCAAATTTCACCTTTAAGGATAGTCATAAAACCATTTTTATGTTTGAAAAAGTATATAATATATGTATTATATATTATAAAATATTCTAGTAAATATATATATATACATAATATTTATTAATGAAACAAAACGAATTTGTGCTAATTTAAAAACATCAACAATACTCTAATCAATTATCACTAACATCTTATATAATTATTCATCCTCCCCCAAAATAACAAAACGACTTATATAAAAATGTAATATATTGTAATATCATTAATAACATATAATTTCAATTATATAAGGAAATTTTATTTTTACATGATCTTCCTAATGTGTATAGAATTAAAACAATCATGAAAACCACGGAAACAAACACCCTCGAACGATTAAATTTTATTTTATAACTCATAAAATAGACATAAATTAACATAATAAATTTATAATAAACTAAAAAAATATTTAAAAGATTATTAATTAAAAAATTATTTTATTTTCCATGAAATTAATATCATGTTCAGACCACATTTGAACAAAAGGTAAGGATTTTCTAAACTCACTTTTATTTCTGTAAGATATGCCTTATTCACCATGATTTATTATCCATGGTGTATATATATTTTCCATTGATGTATCATATTAAGAATTTATAGGTATTCATTGAATTAAATTTCATCTGTTATTATCATTAATTTTATGGTGCATATGGTTTGACTATTTGGAAAGTGGTAATGGATTCTTCCTCAACCACGATTTTTCAATCCGGTTAAACATTATATATCTTTACCCCAATGTGAATGTTTATTATTTTTTTAAAATTAATATAAATTATTTTTATATGTTATAAAATCAGGTTAAAAGGTCATTTAATCTCTTTTTTATTGGGAAAGAAGTTTTTTATATTTTTCTTTTTTTCAATTCCTCTTGATAAGCAAGAAAAAATTAAGGGACCCTTCAAATTTCATACCCATTTTCATGTACATACCATAATCTAATTTAATAAATTAATATTTTTTCTAAAATAAATCTTTTTATCAAGAGTGATTATATTAGTTTATTTAAACATTAAATAATTTTTCCATTTTATGTACTATTTAATAGTTTCTTTAAAATCGCACAAAAGTCGGTTATTTCTAAATTCTTTTAAAAAATACTGTCACATGGTATCACTTTAGTTGGAAATAATTATCTATAAAACATAATCTCATATTTCTTCATTTTATTTTCTATGATATATATTTTTTCAATCTGATTTTATGAAAAATACAAATTATTTTCCCAAAATAAGTATTATTTCTATAGTAAATTTATATTTCAATAGAAAATTCATCAATGATATTACCAGAGTATTTTCATATATGATTATTATTTAATTATCTCAAATTGGAATAAGACCCATTAATTTATTAATAAAATTTAAAATAAATTATTCATCATACGAGGAATGAATTGAACTTGGTATGTGACAGGATTGGCCCATTATATCCTCTCGGTGCATCAATAGGTCACATGCGACATACATGGACGATTTTTGGATAATACCTTTTCCATTTAAATTGGATTCTTGGATGAGTCCATGGAATTACATTTCTTATTTCCAACATTATTTATTCTCTCATAATGCAATAATTTACTAATATACTTCATGATTATTCTATTACTAAAATATTCATAGTTAAGTTTCATTCTCATGTGTTTATTTATATTGATATATTTATTCAGATTTTATTAACTCCATATCATGTTCAAGATAATATATTATTAATATGTGTTTTTATTTATTAAACATTACTTACTATTTATATTTATTTATGTCAGTGCATTCTATAGTTATTACTCTTATTGAGAATTTGATCTCACCCATTTCTATTGATTTATTTTTTCATTGGATGTGAAGATGTATATTATAATTGAAATAATGGGATAATATTTTGATTATGAGTATATAAAATGTTATTTATATATTGTTTTTCATTTAATATTTTCTTTTAGAACTTTTGTTTTTATCATTTTTTCCAAAGATACTAATGTATTCAGTCCATCTAGAATCAAATTCATTTTTTTAAACCAGTGTAATAAAGTAGGGAACTGACTATTGGACACTGAGGTCAGGGTATTTATAGTTGGAATTATGGTATTTTTATTAGAAACGTAAGAATATAGAAGAACAAACAAGAATTTTTTACGGAAAATATAATCTTGGTATTTCAAGTAATACATTCATATTTAGAAACTACATGTGTATGTGGTTCTCGAAGAGATGCACCTAGGGGTATCAACTCTAACATGGTATGTCAAGCCTGACTCGGCATAACATGGTACACAAAAACGAGTCTTACTTTACACCACATTTTATAGAGTAGTTAAAATTTTCATTACATTCCATTTTGAAGTATTTAATAGTAAACATATCCCCAATGAAAACCTATTGATGATTATGAGATTATCAATGTATACTTTTTGGAAATTTATGTTAATTATTAAAATAGTTTTGGGATTATAAATTATGTTTCACAATGTAATGATCTAATCTAATATATTCCATTATATATAGATTTATAATATAATATGGAATGTAAAGCACATCATTGAACATAATAAAAAATGTAAAAATGATAGTTTCTTTGATTAGGTTAAGTGAGTCTATCGAAGGGATGTATTTTCCCAATTTTTCTTATCATTTGATGACATACTATCACGTTCTAACAGTATTGAGAAATAATTACCCAAGACGTAGTGATTAAAATAAAAGAAATATAATAATAGGAAATTCAGGGAAGTGATAGATAAAGGTATTAAGGTAAATAAGTATTTTTCCCACATGTGATAATTAATGAAGGAAACACCATTGAACAATATTAATAGAAAATAATGTTTTTCTAAAGGGTTTAGATAAAAGACACCATTTTTACAATTGTGTGTAATGAAATGATTTTTTTTATACGATCAATGCTTCTGCTATAATGATATTTGTCACTATGAAAATCATTGTCTCATGTGTCATAGGAATATGAACAAGAATAGGATAGCGGTTCATGGTTAATAAGAAATGTGAAAGATTTAATATGATTGTGTTAGGATTAAAGAATTATGTTATTTTATTATATAATAAATAATTTTTTTTGTTAATTAGAATCTACAAATATATAAGGGTTGTACTATATTACTTATTATTTATATAATTGGAAGAACCTGATGAACCACACCAATAATCAATATATGTGTTTTGGTTGTATGATTATTTTATTGAAAATAAATTACATGGTAATGTTAACCCTAAATAATTTTATTATGTTCAAATGATATTAATTAAGTTTACATTGTATAATATTTGTGATTATGAATGTGGATAGTGATTTGACTATTTATGTTATGTTGTAATTATTATATGTTTGAATTTATGGATAACATAAGATTTTACTGTGATTAGAATGCATGTTTTATAAATGTTTAAAGAATATTTTGTTATTCACATATTTGGAATGTTGGATTATGAAATACATTATTTCGAGAATATTGTATTATCTTGATTTTGGAATTTTATTGACCTCCCTTTTAAATTTTTCATTAAATGATGGAAACATGCTTTGGAAGTGTTTAAATATTAACAACTTTTCTAATGGATAAAGATAAAATTTTGAAACTACTATTTTTTAATATCATATTCTAACTATATTGGATTTAGTAAACTTTTAAAGGTCAAATGTATGACTTATTTAGTATATGATTAGTTAATAGTACTTCTGGTGTGAATTAGTAATCACAAAAATTCATTTATAGTTATAAGGGATGATATGAAAATATATCCAAGAATAACGAAAGGATAGAATTATTATTATTAAATGAAGATTTCTCTTGTATTATTATTATTTTTAGGTAATTATCATAATATTAAATCGATCCTAGACCTTTTGGAAAATAATAATTGATCAAAAATATTATCAGTTTACATGCCTTTATGAGAAATCAATTATCCTTTAACTGATCCAAATAATTATGGTAATATGACAGTTAAAATTCTAATTGACAACATTATATATAAATATCCATCCAAACATGATAGTTATATCCATTTCCCAATTAATGTTATCACTTTCCACTAATTAGTTTCCACAAAAATCCTAGTTCTACGATGACCTTCATTTTTCAGTTTCCCTCTTATTAAGATGATATTTTCCTAATATTAATCATAATAATGTATTTATACAGATGAATTATTAGGTATTAACAATTAATTTATGATTTTAAAATTAATATTACAATGATTCAATATATATATGGAGATGGGAATATAATACCCCAATATTTTAAATAATGCCTCTTTTTAAAATTTAAATTCTTTTATATCTTACTAACATCACAAACAATTAGATGTTATTATTTAAATATTATAGTTATATCTTAGATGTTGAGAATGGAAATAATTAATAATATTATGAAAATTATGAAAATATATATTACATGTGTTTATAAAATTAATTAATTTGTTACCAATTAATTTGAAATGGGAGGCAATTAAACATAATGGATGTGTTTTTATAAAAAATTATATTTATGGCCAAAATAAAATATGATCTTAATTTGATGAATAATTTTGAAATATGTTAATGAAATTTATATATTAAATCTTTAATCAAGTATTTTTAAATTCAATCAAAATTTTTAATGGGCTTAAGATAAGAAAAACATTCAATTTTATGCATAAAAATAAATATTTGGTAAAAGTTAATTTTACACCCCTGTAATGGAATATCTGTTTAAAAAATAAATTTTGAAACTTTTATAAATTATATTGAATATAACTACCACCATTATTATAATAATAATTTGAAAATTTTCTTAGGGTTAAACTATTGTATTTTTATTGAGAATTTTTTTTCCAATGAATAGTGAAAAGTCCAATTTTTTCTAAAAATTTCATTTCTGTTACATTAACAGCCTATTTGTTTTATAAATAGTAATCTTAAATATTAAATATTAAATTATACTTTTTTTCTTAGGATGGAAATTATAATATATTTATATCATGAAATAAGTGAATACATGTTTTAAAAATGATAAATTAAGTATTCTTATTTTTGTGAAAAAGTAATGTTAATTAAAAATTTTATAATTAAAATAATTAATGATAGGAAAATTAATTTTCATGAAATAGATTCAATAATTAATATTTTCTTCTCATAATTATAAACTATTTATTTGGGGACCCTAAATAATCATTGAAACTGACATAATTTCAGTTACAATATTAAAATCTATATTTTTTGAATAAGTGATGGATTCAGTTGAATATAAAATTTCAAATATTTAGAATTCTTTTTAAAAAATAGAGTTAATTTTTTAATTCTACACATTTATAAATTACTATGGTGATTTTTTTAGCTTTCTAAAATATATAAATTTTTGGTGAAGAGTACAATACAGAACTTTATGATATAAATACACTATAAGTTAAATATATTATTATGTGAGTAAATTATGTTTTAATAATAAAAATATATAACTAGCCTTAATTATTTAAAAATATGTAGTAATAATTCTCTAAAAATTCATAGTATTTCTCCAAAATAATAAAGTGAATAAAATATTCAAAAAATACCTTCTCCAACATTATAAATAGCACCACTCAACATCTCTTCTCCTAACACCAAGAAATACATGAATATTTTCTAATTAAATCCAAATACCTCTAAAAATAATATTCTCTATGTTCTAGTATTTATAGTTTAACCCAAAACACTATTTTAATGTTTCTTAAGGAGGATCTAGAGTATAAGAATGGAAGTGGCAACATCTCCTTTCATTCATTTAATTTCAATTCAATTTCTTTTAATTTACTATTAGTTAAAAACATTCTATGTAAAAATCTTCATTATTAGGATATTATATTATATATTATATATTTTTTATGTTAATATAAAATACTCCAATGGGTCTCCTCTCCTCTCCTTTTTATTCAAAAAATGAAAACATTGTCTCTGAGGTGTTGTTTTACAGATTTCATCAATGACATGTTTTTGTTTTTCAATTTCTCCTTCCAAGATGGTCATAAATACATTTTTATGGTCAAAATCAATTTTAAAATTTTTATTAAATATTATCTTATGTAATGGATCATGGAAATATACATAATATTAATTTGTGAAACGAAACTAGTTTGGTATGTTTGAAAAAATCCAAAAATAATCTAGACGATTGTCACTAACATCTTATCTAATAATTCATCCACACCCAATCTAATAAAATGAATTGTTTTACCATTTAATATGATTTAATATCATTAATAATTGATAATTTCCATTATTAAATAATATTTTCATTTTCAAATATCATCCATTTATGTATAAAAGTAAACTAGTTATTAAAACCAAGGAACTGAAATCTCTCAAATAATAAAATTGGATTTTATAACGCATAAAAATTGACATAAATGTATATAATAAAATTATAAAAATAAAATTAATGTTGAAAAGGTTATGAGTTAGTTAATTAATTGTATTAATATGATTATTCAGCATAATAATATGCGGAAAAGAACACATTAAGGCATACAGTAAGGGTTTTCTCATCTAACATTTATTTCTGTGAGATGTGCCTCATTCACCACTATTTAGTTAGTATGGATTATGTATAATATTCATTGATTCATCATATCATTGATCTATTTATATTCATTGTATTTATTTTATTACTTCATGATTATTATTTTTATGGGTCGTATGGTTTGACTCTTTGCAAAGTGGTAAGGTATTCTTCTCAAACTTCCATTTTTCCAATGTGTTATGCTTTTGCTTTCTTTACCAAAAGTTAATTTATCATTATTTTTATTTAATTTATATAAATTAGTTACATATGTTACAAACAAAATTTTAGTTCATTTCATCTTTCTTTCATGGGTAATTTAATTTATTATAATGTTTTATCTTATAAATAAGCAAGCCTGATTGAAGAAAACAATCAAATTTCTTACACATTTTCAAGTACACTTCATAATAAGTTTTAATCCACCAATATTTTTCTAAAAAAAATATTTATATTATTAAAAACTATATTTGGTCATATCTAGTTTTATATAACTATATAATACTTATTCCAATTTATAAACACTTTAATATTTTCATTTAAACTTCACTATATAAGATTATTTCTAAAGTTTCTTTAATACTCTTTAGAAATGTTGTCACATCAGCTGGAAATCATTTATACCTCAAAAATAATTTCATTGTCCATTCCATTCCTACTATATGATTTACAATTTGAAAATATAATTTTATGAAAAATATAAATGAATCTTCCCAAAAAATATTCCTTTGAATGTAAAAGTGTAACACCCCAAGGTTCCATGGTACGCATCTCGTTGAATAATACAATAGCGTGCGATTTACGCCACAACGATTTCATGCGCACCAAAACTAATAAAAACAACCATTTAAAAAGTGGTTATGAATAGTAATAACCATATTTTTATTTTATATATATCCCATTTAATTTTAACATTCAACTTTTTGGATTCTTAGACATAATATAAGGACAATTTAAAATTTTTAGATAAAAAAAGTTTTTTTCTTCACAAAAGGCAGTTTCTCCACATTTTAATGGTGAACCCATTATAATTAATTATTTGAAACTTTTATATATTAAATTGGATGAAATTATATTGTTTTTATGAAGTGGGACAAAAAAATTTGTTTGGATAATGTTTTTGTCTTTTTCTGATAACTTTCTTATTTTGATGAATAGTGAATGATATTAAATATTAGTTGAATTTTTTATAATAAAAATAATTTTAGTGTTAAAATGTACACATGAATGGATTTTAAGTTTAATTAGATAATATATTTTCACTCAATCTAATGTTGTTTGTTGTAAGTAATTTCACTTATAAATTGGTCATAAACACATATCAATCTTTTGATAGTTTTCATTTCTAAACTTTTTTGGTTCTGGTATTGACAATGGGAATTAATTTTTAATTAATTAATGAAACATTTTGGTTTTTAATTTTTTAAAATAGACATAATTTATGTATTCAAAATGTCAAAGTTAGCTTAGGGTGAATTTGTTTTTTTTTCTGGAAACATTCAATTTTTGATGAATACTAAAAACACTACATTATTATTTAAAAACCTACTTTTTATTTAAAAAATTATAAATTTTATTTAAATTAATTTTAATTCAATATAGATACATAATACCTATATTATATCAATGTAATTCATTTCATTCATTTTATAATAAAATTAGATTTATAAATGTTTATTGAATTTTTTAAAAGCTTTTTACCCACCATCCAGGCACGTTTGCAATGGGAATTGAATTTCAAAAACCCAAGAGACACGATTGAAATTATTATGATAAAATTTGATCAATAATATTAAAATAATTTTCGGTTAATAGTAACTTTTGACTTTTATTTACCACATTTAAAACTAAATAGAGTTATTAACTGAAAAAAATGATTTTATAATTACCCTGACACATGTCTTAATTCTATCGGATAAATGTATTTCGACAAAAATAAACCTTAGAAACAAAATATTATCCTTTTGGTCCACTTGTATTAGATTATGAAATTTATTATTATTTTATTTAAAGAAGAGTTGAGCGTTTTATGTTCAAAGTGTAATAACTAAATGGGTTATAATATAGGGTTATAAATAAGATAAATTCCACAATAAATATTCATTATAAGATAAAAATATATTATACATCATGGTAGTTTATTTATAATTTTTATACATTATATAATTAAATATAATTATTACCCAATGATGATGAAGTAATTACCATATTAATGAATGATTAAAATAATTGATATTATAAATATCAAAATAATCATAAATTGATATATTTAATACCATACACTGATTTTCAATAATAATATTACATGTTAGTGATGATCCAAGTAATTTTGTTTCAAGTAATAATGCGGTTATGACTTTCACAAAAACCAAATACTAAATAGTCTCAAAATTGATATAAATGACTTTTTAAAACAAAATTTTTATTATTAAATGATGTAATATAAATAAAAATACATGGATCATCAAAAATACTTATATAATAAAATATATATAATTGATGAACCTCTTGATGTTTGATTGAGAGTTTATAGTAAGTCCAATTACCATATAGTGTAAGAATACAAGAAGGCATGGTAAAAGTTAAATTAATTAACTAAGAGTTAAATCTAAATGATAAGGTAAATATGGTGACCGAAACTGGTCAAAAACCTTTTAGATTAATGAATTTAGAACCATACCTACCTTATCATATAAATAAATCTATTTTGAGCCATTATAAATTGAAAATTTTTATATTATAAAAAAATATTTCAGGCTTTACCTAAATTGGCCCTCACCTCTCTTATAAAAGGGTACATCCCATTCTATTATTTTCACACCACCAAATCCATTATGATCAGCCAAAACTGGATCCAATATCCTCCAAACTACCTTCAATTCAACATAGAGTCCTTACATTTATCAGAAAGCCATTCTATGGATCCCTTTTGATCAAATAAAAAGGAAGCACCAGAAGAAGAGGTAATAATTCCACCACCTCTTTCAGATTTATTTTCTTCTTACACTTCCATTTTTTTTTCCACACCAAAATAATAAATCCAGTACCTTCATCATATTTTTATGTTAATATAAATATGGTACAACCGTATTCCTTAATCTATCAATCATATTAAGGAAAAAGTCACCATACGTGCATACATACGGCCAATTCACACATAATTATGTCATTGATTTATCCTTAACCAAAGTATACCTTATTTATATGGGTTTTCATCTCAACTTACATTCCATTGAGAATTATTTTTGTTTATCGGCCAATTCACATTTATATGGTGTAAATAATTTACATTGACATAATATATCACGAATACCGTTATTCTCATGCTATTATAATGTTTTTTACCTCATTTATTTTTATTCAAGTGTCTCTCATTTGGTTTGAAACTCTAACTAAAATATCATATTATATGTTTTAAAAAATCTATTCGTCTAAATCATTCTCATTAATGTCCATTTTTAAAAAATGGTTTTAAGGATTAATTTATATGGAAATTAATGTATTAAAATTACAATTCCTTATAAAAGTTTCTTTGTGATATGGGACACTTTGATTCAAAAATCAAATTTAAAAACCTTCCTGGTAAATAATGATATTTTTAAATGTTTTCAAGAAGAAGTTGGATATTTATATCAAATAGTTTTGATAATTATTTTCATCTATGTCAATATCCTAATTATTCTTGACTGAGGATAATATATTTTAATAAAATCATCCACATTGTATTGAATGAGTTTTGTTTGACTATGGATGCTCTATTTTTATATCATTAATGGTTTTTGGTTAAAATATTGACATTTCATATGCCAGTTTTAATTGGAATGTCTAGATTATGTTTCAACCTTTTCATAAGAGGAATTCATTGTATTTTTATGTGATAGGTGGAGCCCTCTTTAGCTACTGAATGGATCAGTTAGTCTTATGAGAAAAACTAGGGTCTTTACATAAGGGCTTGACAAAATCTTATTTGTAGTCTTGCTGCGAGGCCTTCACTATGTGGTTATGATGTCCGGTATTTTGAAGTCTATCATTATGAAATTGGATACTGATATTGCATGTGATTATTCGACTAGTAGAATATCAATGTGAATAAGTAAATGGAATTATTAGATTTATCTTTTCCATATTATGAAGAAGGTTTTGTTTAAAAGGTTTGTGTTTAAATCTTATACATCGCCTAAAATATTTATGATTATTTATGGTAGTTACCACTAAAGTTTTATCCCTACTAAGAATCTGAGGTCACCCATTTCTTTTTTTCCTTTTCTAACGATGTGAAGTAGTATGTTATCTTTAACAAAAAAGGATATGCCAATGGTTATTTGTTTGTTAAAAGGGGGCACAAATTTGTTCTAATTTATTTCATGATGTAATGTAAAATTTATTTATGTATCTAGTACTTCCAATGATAATAAACTAATCAGTATTTTGAGACTTGATCTCTTGATATCATTCTAATGTTTTGTAATAACGCACCTACTATGGGTATATAGGGCCAGTCAGTTACTGTTGGTATCAGTGTAAGATTAGTAAAATCCATGGAAACTAGATTTAGAAAAACTCTGACTATAGAAAATTACCCAAAGATAGACTTTGGGGATTTCTGTAGAAGAACATCCATTTTTTTGTTAATGTAAATATTATTTGGGTTTTCCATGGAATACATCCCTATCAAGATACGAGTAGGTAGAGTTTGCTTTTCCACAGATGTACCTTGGATTAAAAACCAGATATACTACTTTGAGCTAGACTCGAATGGGAATTGGTTCACGAAAATGAGCCTCGCTGCACTCTTGGTTATGAAACTCCTAGGTGACATGATTAGGACAATTAAAATTGTCATTACAAACCGATTTGAATGATTTAAATATAAGATTAGAATAATTAACCTTGGTTAATCATAAGATTTTTTAGTCTGAAAATAAGGTGACATGATATTCTCTATATGATTTTATGATAATTGTTACTCAAAAAATTCTTTCTGGTTTTATTCAATGGCTAAATTCCAAGGAAGTCAAAATAACATAGAACATTATGTACAATGTGGGAATGATGGTGGAAATGCGAAATGAAATGGAATATTGATAGGCGTAAGGGATATCCTTTTCATGCCGAATCTTTTTTCCAAAAATATGTTCAACAACATATATATTAACAAACTCCCAGACTCTAAAAATAAGATAACGGTGGTGAATGTTAAGAGCTCCAGTAATAGAGACAATAGAGAAATGAATGCTCAATTTCTATCATATAAGAAATGTGGAAGGAGAAACCTAGGAACATGTCTCAATGGAAAAAAAATGAATTATGTGTGGGAATGAAGGACATAAATGGAAGAATTTCTGAGAAAAAATGAAGATATTGATGGATGAAAATAAAAATGATCCCAAGAATCCATTTATAGACATTTTCAATAAATATAGGGGACCCAAGCATTACCCGAGTGAATTCCTTGTTCAATAGGATATCCTCTTTGTCAAGGAAGATCCTTTGTAGAAATAAATGGATGGTGAAATGTTAAAAATTATTATTACTCTTTGATAATGGGATTTTTTTGGAAGACTTTCTCTTGTATGTGTGACCCTACAATACGTTAGGTGAAAATAATATTTGAGGAAGAATTATCTTCTATATGGTGGATATAGTTATAAATAACAATTTTGGTTTATATGATCCTTGAATTTCAAGAAATTACAAGTTATTAAATTTTGGGATCAAAATGTGAGGTATGAGATAACATTTGTGGTAAAATTATGTTATTGTTATTTTGAGGAATTTATCACATTTTGGAAATGTTATAATATATTGTTTTTTAAAAAAGGACAACACACAAACCGTCTGACAACCCATCGTGTCAGAAAAAGTTATAGGAATCAAACCCAAAACTAATGTGTGACTGGGTTTTAACGCCTAGCACTAGACTATGTGAAGTCTCTGGTTAGTGTGAATAATTATTTTTAGTTAAATGATTCTATTAATCAATAATATATTTATTTGGGATCTTATGTTTATCAAATGGATATCTATAATATAGGAAAATAATTTGGTGATTAAGTGATAAATGTAATTTTGGAAAATGTTTGCTCTGTTGGGAACACTATGTGCCTAAGGAAAATAGAATACTAAGGGATTTCATTTGAGGAGTAATGGTGGATTTTTACCTATGTTTTTATGGTGACATATAGGTATTTAGTATATTTGTGGAAATTTTAAACCTATCATAGATAATATGTGATTATGTTACTTACTTTTAAGTATGTGATGTGAAGAGTTATATATGTTATTTGGAGATACAACTTATGTGAAAGACTACGTTAACAAATTCATCTGAGCTTTGGGTTTCAATTATAGTTTGGATTATATTGAAGTATTTTAAGGAATTTTTTTTATTTAATGTTATTTATGGACCATTGGGTATTGTTGGTTTAATTTTAGAAATTAATATAAGTATTACTTTCTCTAAAGTACTTTCCTTTGTGGGGATCATCTGTTCTTGTAATAACCATTTTGGGTTTTTCTTAACCACTTATGACATCAGAAATACATAGTTCATAATATGTGTATTATTTGATTCTTGGTAAGTTGATTCTAGCACTTCAAGTGTGACTAATTTATCTTGAATACTCATATATTGGAGTGAAAGATGATTTTGTGGTCGAAATTAGTTAAAGGATGGAAATCTACTTATCATGTTTTTTTTCATATTAAATGAAGACATTATTTATTAAACTATATGGAATGGATCTTCAACCGAAAAATGTGTTATCTTAATACCTTATGTTATTCATCATAAATTTATGGCTTGGAGGCCCTCAATTTACCATTCACTTATTTGTGATTGATGTCCTCCATCACCCTTTATGAATATTTATGTTTTCCCTATAATTATAATTGCCACTAATATTATTCTATTTTAAATCCTAATTTGGTGGTGAATTTTTCATTTCCCTTTCCCTTTTATTAAGACTAAAATTTATTAACCCTATATCTAATGTGGGCTTTCCACAATGGTACTTTCTATTTTTTAACATTTATTTCCAAAGAACAATTTAAAATTGCGATGATGCTATTTTCTGAAGGAGGAAATAATGTAACACCCCAAGCATCCACAATACACTTCTCTTTGAATAATACAATAGTGTGCGATGTATGCAATATTGAGTTCAAGCACCCCATGACCTTTCAAAATAGTCGTTAAAAAGCGATGATGAATAATAATAAGCACATTTTAAATTTTATATATATCCCATATAATTTTAACATTAATAATTTGTGTTTTTTATACATAATATAAGGACAAATTAAAATTTTCACATAAAAGAAGTATTTTTGAAAAAATGTAGTTTTTCTGCCTTTTAATGGAGATCCGTTTCAAAAATTTTTTTTTACACATTTATATATTCAATTTGATGAAATTAAATTATTATTTATAAGGATGACTTAAAATTTTAGTTTGGATAATGTTTTGGTTTTTTTGAAAACAATCATATTTTGATAAATAGTGAAAGATACTAAATTTTAATTGAAATTTTTTTAATCAAATAATTTATAGTGTAAAATTATATATTTGAATGGGTTTGAAGTATAATTAGATTATATTTTTAATATTTAATCCAATTTTGGTAATTGGATGTAACTTCAATTTTAAATTGCACATAGACATATATCAATCTTTTGATAGTTTTTACTTCTCAAAAACATACTTTCTGGTTTTGAGAATGAGAATTAATTTTAAATTAATTAATGAAACATATATATTTTAAATTTGAAAAAATAGACATAATTTTTTGATTCAGATTATCAAAATTACCATAGGGTGAAATTTTGGTATTTTTCTGAAAACATTCAATTTCTGATGAATAGTGAAAAACATTCCATTATTGTCTAAAAACTAACTTTGTATTTAAATAATTATTTATTTTTTAAAATTTATTTTAATTTAAAATAGATAAATAATATATATTAGTTAAATGTAATTCATTGGATTCATTTTAAAATAAAATTAGATGTATAATGTTTTATTGAATATTTTTAACTTTTTTTACCCACTTTCTAGTCACGTTAGAAAATTTGCAAAAAATGAACTTTTATAGATTTTGTGTATTGAATTTAGAAATTCTGAGATACATGGTTGACATTAGTAAGTATAATGTGGTTCAATGAGATGAAAGTAATTTTTTGTAATAGAACCTTTTGACTTTTATTTACCACAATTAAAAGTAAATAGGGTAATTAATTGTAAAAAATGATATTATAATAACACTAAAACATGTTCTAATTCTATTATATAAGTGTATTTAGACAAAAATAAACATTAGGAAAAAAATCTTGAATTTTATTAGAATATTTAGTATTATTTTATTTTAAAAAGAGTTAAAAGTGTTAAATTCATTGTTTAATAACTAAACCATTTTTCATATATGGTTATACATAAGATAAATTCAACTATAAATATTAATTTGAAACCTGTAAATATTTCCTACATCATGATATTTTATTATAATTTTTAGAGATTATATAATTTAATTTACTTATCACACAATGATGATGCAGTAATTACATTATTAATTAAATATTAAATTAATTGTTATTATATATATCAAAATAAATGTATATTGATACTTTTGGTGCATTCCATGCATTTTTCAGATTAAATAAGACATGTTGGGGTTGATTCAATGAATTTTAGGTCAAAATAATCATAATGTAATGAATTTTACAAAAACTAAACACTAAATAGTGTCAAAATTGATAGAAATTATTTATTAAAACAATTATTATATTACTAAATGATATAATATTCATAAAAATATAAGGTTCTTCCAAAGGACTTATATAATGATAGATATATCATTAATGAACCACTTGTGGTTCTTTTCTTCTTCCACTTCCTCATTATTTTTTGTTTCCATAACAAAATAATAACTCTAGTACCTTCTAAATACTATGATGTTATTATAAATATGGTACAACCATATTAATTATTGTATCCATCCTATGAAAGACAAAGTCACCATATGTTCATACGTATGGTTTGTTGTCTCCATGTCGTGGTGTAGTTTGTTATTCAATAGTTAATTATTTGGATGGGTATAAGAATGGGTACAATTAATATAAATAATAATTAAAACATTTTAATGATTATGTATAAATGATATACCATCCAATTACATCTGATTTTACCATCAAATGAAAGATATTGTTGCTAGTGCGTATGTATGGATTACCATCTCCACAAACACGACAAGATTCATTCCCCATTGTAACCATTCGAGAATAATTTTCATTTGATGATTTAAAAATAATTTTTAAGAACATAATTTCATTCTGTATATGAAAAAATACACCCGATAAATAACAAACATGATTTATGTAACGAAACATATAAAGGAAAATGAATCCGTTAACAATCAAAACAATGATACTACTGAAATATTATTAACAAAGAAATATTAGAAGATCAAATATGATATCATATTTATGTATATTGTTGTTTAATAATTTAATAAAAATTATTTATCTATTATATAGGAGTTTAAACTACCATAGATCAAAGAAAAGTAAAAGGTAATGGGTTTTCATCTCACTTTTATTCACATGTGATTCATGCTCTATTTTCACCTATTACATTTTGTGAGGTGTATATAATACACATGATTTTATTATTTGTGTAATATAATTTAATATTTGGGTATATGCATCATCATTATACGATCCTTCATTATTGGGGTGTTTGTTTCGTATGTTACCAAATCATTAAGGGAATTTCGAACTTTAATTTCAACTCATTCAGTTTTACGCAATATTAATTGATTATTTTACTACAAGATTATGTGCGAAATCACTATTTATTTAATTATGTAGAAATTATCACTCCCCTTTTTTTGATATAATTTTGATACATATAATCAGTACATTTATAAATTCTCAAGTCATCGATATGAACTTGATAAGAGTAACTTTAACTCAATTTCAATTCATTGAGTTTATCATCCAAGTCGTTGGTGTGTTTTTTTAAAGAATATGTGTGAATGACTTCCAATTGATTTACAATGAATATCCAATCATATTGAGTGTATTTATAACTTTCACACATAATTTTTTCATTGATTTATTCTTTACCTAAAGATAAGGTCTTTATAAGGGATTTCAACTCAACTTACATTCTATTGAGACTTCATTGTTGTTATGTGAAAATATACTTTTATATTGTTTATATACTATAATTTGACATAGTATATCATGAATACATTCATTATAATTATATTATGATGTTTTTTTACCTCAATTATTTGTATTCAAGAACCTCTCATATGGTTAGGAACTGTAACTAAAATATCATTTTAAATTTTTTAAAAAATATATTCTTCTAAATCTTTCTCATTAATGTACATGTTTTAAAAATGGTTTTAAGGATTTATTTATATGCACGATAATTTTTTTAAATAAATATTCCTTTTAAAATTTTCAAAGTGGTATAGGAAACATTGATTCCAGAATCTATTTTAAGTTGCTTCTTGATAAATAGTGAGACTTTTAAATGTTTTCAAGAAAAAGGGGGATATTTCTTTCAAATATTTTTGATGATTATTTTCATCTATGTCAATATACCTGATTATTCTTTATTAAGGTTAATTAATTATTATACCATCATCTATATTGAATTGAATGAGTTATGTTTGAATTTAGATGTGGTACTTTTATACCAGTCATGGTTTGTGGTTAAAATATTGACATTTTGTAGGATAGTTTAAATACTAATATTTAGATTATGTTTCAACCTTTTCATATGAGGAATTCATTGGAATTAGTAAGTGACGGGTGAAGCCCACTATAGATCCTCGATGCATTGATAGGTATCATGAGACAAACTAGTGTATTGGAAAAAGGATTTGAAAAAACTCTTACTTGTAGTCTTGTCATGAGGCCTTGACTATGTGGTTATGATGTCTAACATTATGCATTCCATCATTATGAAATTAGAAATTGATATTGTGTGTGATTATTCTACTAGTAGAATATCTATGTGAATAAGTAAATGGAATTTTTGGATTTATCTTCACCATATTTTGCTGATGTTTATGTTTAAGAGGCTTCTATTTTAGTCTTACATATTTCCTTAAATGATTATGATTATTTATGATAGTTCCTACTATATTGTTATCCATATTGAGAATCAGAGCATACCCCTTTCTTATGTATTCATTTCCAAGGATTTTGAGAAGTATATTATGTTTTACCTATATGGATAGGCCAGCAGATATGAGTGTGTTCAGAGGGGGAACAATGTTTTTTTATTTATTACATTGTGTAATGTAAAATTTATGTATGTATATAGTACTTCCTAGGATACTAAACTAATCATTCTTTCGAGACATGATCTCATGGGATCATGCCAATGCTATGTAATAATGCACCGACTCTATGTAACTAGTGTTGGGGAATTTCAAAAAGATTATTTCTCTCAACAATATATCAATGATTTTATTCGAGTATTTTCATATATTATTAAGTTTAAATTTTTAAATGTTGTACATGTTAATTTGATTTAATTATATACATTCAAATAGATTATTTGATATATAAGGAATTCATTAGAGTATGAAATTGATGGGTGCATCCTGTTATAGCCCCTAGATCCCTCCTTAGGTCTCATGAGACAAACAATATTTGGTTTTACGTGAGGCCATACCCATTTATGTAGAATTCATGAATTTTTACTTAGTGGTTTGTTTATGTTGTAAAAAATTATGAATTCAGCCATTATGAAATCAATAATAGATATACCATGTGATTATTTGACTATTATAGTCTATAATATTATGTTTTATTTTCATGTCATTATTTATAAAGAAATATTTATTAATATTTAATTCATACCCTGTTATTCTAAAGATTTAATTTTTAGGTAATTTGATTTTAGTTATTCACCATTCTTTATTATTTATGTTTATTTATTATAGATTCTACTATATTGTTTACTTTTACCTATAATCTAGGATAACACATTTCTTATGTTTTATTTTTCCCTATGAAAAATATATATATTAAGAATGAAATTTTTGTATAATCTAAGAGTTCATGGTTGTTTCCAATGAAATTTATATGTATTATTTAAATTAATATGGTATTATATAACTTATGTTTATATGTGTTTTTCAAAGCTAATAAACTATTTGGAACATTGTGACGTTATTTCATTGATTATTATACTAATTAAAAATTTAAAGATACCGGATCATGGATACTTTTGTTGGATAATTTGAATTTATTTATCCATATAATATTATACTAATATAAACAAGTATTACATGCTCCCCATTTTTAAAAAATTTCACAGAGAATAGTTGTAAGTGATATTTATAAAATAGTGTTTATAGAGATTTTAATTATTGAAAGGTTCTGTAACATATTTTAATATTAAATTAAATAATATTTTAAAGAGTATTTAAAAATTAATAAATTTTTTAATTGATTGAGTCATAAAAAAAGTAATAGTGTTTCAAGAGATTAAACATTTCTATTTATAAATATTATAACTCTATATACCATCTTAAAACAAGTAATTCATTGAAATAAATTATTGATATGGGAAAAAATACTTCATAGATTAACTTTTAAAGGATTATAATTTTTTTCCATTAAATTATATTTACATTATTTTTGAGTAGACACTAAATGATAGAACAATGATGTCCATTGGTTCACACTAGAGAAATATAAATATATATTCCTTTTTATACTGAAAAGATTTTGGGAAAAAACGATAATAGTTAATGTATTTTGTTACAAAATCTATTTTATTTTAGGAAATAGTTAATAATTAAAATTTTATATCTATTTTTAATAATAAAAATGCTTGATATAATTTTTTTTCCTTAAAATAGTAGACCATTTCATAATTTCCATTCTTTCATTAGTGATAAATTTTAGGTTTGTATATTATCATTCTCTTTGAACAAAGAACAAAATAATTTCTATATAATTTGTGTTGTTATCCATAAATAAAAATCCCGTCATTAAATTTTTTATTATATTTATTTTTACAAATAATTTTATTTAAATAGATTTCACCTTTAATAAAGATTCTAGAGGATTGTTCTGAAGTATTAACTTCTTATAATAGTTATTTAATTTCATTTTCAAACAATTTATCTGAACATTTACATTCTAAATCTGAAACTTATTTTCTTAAACATTATTTTTCATTATTAATAGTATAATAATATTTTATATGTATTAATTGACCCATTATTAATGATTAAATTTTTTATTGATGCAAAAAAATATATAGTTTATTCACCTTATTGTTAAAATTTTAAATCCAAATTTCATTATTTAAAAGTGTTTACGTCATCATAATAAACCAAAATACATAGATTTAACATTTTATTTTCATGCCCAGATTCATAGTTTTTAATTGATTTATCACTCAAATAATAAGTAGAAATATAGTAAATCTTCATGAAAATATATCATTTTTTTAGAATTAACTTACTGTTTCCCTCAGAATCCGGGGATGACCGCATTGATGGGAGGTTCAAACATTCCGATCGGTTTCTAACGGGTTTGTTCGTAGAATCAGAAACATCCAATGATTCCACATCCATTCGAACCTACTTTCCAAAGGTAGGTGCTCATTAGTTTGTGGACTGATGAGGCTTAGGAATTTGCATTGGTCGAGAGGATGGGAGTTCAGACTCATCACACCTTTTTGAGGGGAATTATTGCATACTCCGAGACTCTCTTTATAGATTTAAGTTATGTTCGTGAATCCTTATTACATTACCAAGTATAAAATTTGATTTCCTTCAGATCTGACAATCAATGATTAAATATGTAGGAAATTTAGAGAATCTTTTGTATATATTCGAGGTTCTTCATCGATAGAGAATCATCTGTATTTATTAGAGATTCTTGGTCAATGGTACCCTTTGACACATTTATATCGAAGTCTCTTGGTCATTATGATGACCATACTGGTTTTAAAGCCACTCAGTGGGGCACTTGAAGTTTATTGTCATTCAGAAGGAAATGGATTATTTTAGAGTTGGGATCGAACTCGTAGACGGGCTACCTACGTATCCTTTGTTTAGAAAAGGAATCATAACCCACGTTGTTCGAGTAAGGGAGTATGATGTTTATGATTGATGGCTCAAAAAAGGATTTCAAAATTACTTTTACACTCTAAGATCACGTCATTCATTCTCGGTGTGAGAAACAAGAAGTATTGGTAAAAATTAGACAATTGTTCCATGAAATATGCAATCATATGAAATAATGTCAGGCTTATATATGTATGACTGCCCAGATAAATGAAGGTTAGGATTCACTTTAAGGAAGAAATCCATAAACAGGGTCCATAAAGGTATATGTGCTTCATGGAGATTTTGAATACTCTAACTTGGGGATTACTCCTTAAAATGAGGCCCAAATTAAGAGAAGACTTATGATTGGGATTTAATCCTGAAAAGGAATCCCAGATCAAAGGTAAATTAGGACTGGTTAAGAGAAATTAAGACTGGGGCTTACTCCTAAGGAGGATGCCCGGATTTGAGACTGGGGCTTACTCCTGAAAAGGAGGCCCAGGTTAAGGATTATGATTGGGGCTTACTCCTGAAAAGGAGGCCCAAGTTATGGGAATTATGGTTTGGGGATTAATCCTGAGGAGGATGCCTAAATTAGGGGATTGGGGCTTACTCCTGAAGAGGATGTCCAAAAATTAAGGGACTTGGGGCTTACTCCTAAAGAGGATGCCCAGATTAGAGGACTTATGACTGGAGATTATTCCTAAAAAGGAGACCCAGGTTAAGGATTCTCTCATCTTAAAGGATGAGGTTGAATGAATGAACTCTCAATATTTAGTGACATAAAGATATGTAAATCACTAGGTTTTGAGAGATCTTCCACAGAATTCCTTTCAGATAAGGAAGTCAAATCAAGAAATCATTCCATAAATGGATTTGAAGAGTGTCGTGAAGACTGAATCTTGAATAGGAAAGGTGTAATGGATTAAGAGGGGTAAAAATGGGAAAGAAAGGCACCCAAAAAGGAAGGGGTGCACAAGTCCTGGCAGGTGCGCAGGTACTGTGTGGGCGTGCAAGTTTTGGTCGCGCAGGTATACGCCTGCGCGACACATGATGTACTTGCGCGACGGTTAATCAGCAGGGTAATACTTGAGCGACTCTTCATTAAAGCCTTTATAATCCTCTTGAGGTTCTTCCAGGAAAGGGGCGCGCAAGATCTATTGAAGGAGTAAGGCGGCGCGTAAGTGTGGCCCTTTTCCCTTAAGGGCTGGCCACTCAGGCACGCATGTTTTGATGAGTTTCAACACTAAGGCCTTCCTCCTCCTCTTTAGATCTTCCGTTCTATGTAAGAAATTACGATAAAAGTGTTTCGGAAGCTTTGAGAAGAGACTAGGGCGCCGGGAGCTCAAATCTGAGTTTATGGAAAAAATACACCCGAAATGGGGGGCCCACAGGGTCTATTTATAGGCAAGAGAAGACCTCAGGCATTTACCGGGCGGTTATCACTTATGTCATGCAAGTCACTTGCGCGACCATAAGGCGTTGCGTAAGTGGACTTGCGCGACAATGACAGAACTTGCGCGGCACTGGTGCATTTGATACCTTGTTCATGCCTTTGTCGATTTTTGATATTCTCTTCAAAGGTTGAATCACTTTGAGCTCAGATATTCCCCTTTTCCAATCTTTAGATTCTGTGATGAAAGGAGCGTCAACAAAAGTTCCCCCTCAGAGTTGGATCCGAAAGAAATGAGGATTTGACTCTGAGGAAATCGGAGACATCCAAAGGAAAGGTGGCGCGCAAGTCTTGATGGCGCAGAGGGCATCGCGCAAGTGCACATCGCACAGGGATACGACCCTTGATCGCGCAGGGTATGACATGCAGGGTCCCGACCACATCAATAAATAGAGCGCCTCGCTTCCTTACAAGGATCTGGATTTCCGGACTTCATACCTTCGAGCTCTCGCCGCGCAGGTCACCTTATCCACACAGGTTGCTCTATTTTTCAGTGTTTTCATTGATGTCACGCTACTGTATAGGTATTTGTACTTGCACGGTTTATACTTGCGTGTCAAAAACTAGCGCGGCACATGAACACTTACGCGTCATTTTTAGACTTGCGCGCCTTAATTACTTAGCCATTTTTTTCGAATTCCTTCACAAATTTTAAAAAAATAAACTCATTTAAGAGTTTAATTTCTTAAAATTTTGTGCAGATTCAATGGCCCCTAATGGAATTAAAACGTCTGATGAATTGGCTAGCAAGCGGATTGATAACATGATGAAAATATCTGGCCATGATTACTATGATTTCTGCGACATCACTCTCCCATATTTGGCTAAGTACTTGAAGAAATATCATCTTAATTTCTCACAGAGCATCTACCTGCCTCTATATGGTCATGGTCATCTACAAGGATTCAATGTTCCAGATGCAAATAACTATACACCTGAAATGCAACCGCACTACTACTCCTTCATTTCGGTTATGGTGTGCATTAAGAAAAACAACAATGGTGTGAACTTTCAAATTCTTCCTCCATGTCATTTCCTTGCAGATATGAAAATAGAAAACCCATGGGCTAAAATGTTTTCAGCTGTCAGTTGGTGGAGAGAAGACAAACATGGCATTAGAGCAATATCTGAAAAGAGTACTCTCTCCAAATGACTCTTTACTTCCAATGCTCCATTCTCATATCCATGTATCCATCTTCCATGTCTCTTGGACAGAAACAGAGTCACTGTTTGATCAGCAGAAAAAATTTCTCAAACCACACTCAAGAACATCCGTTTACAATTGTTCCAAGAAGAGCTGGTATCACTGCATCTCTTATTGTATCCGGTTGAATGAATGAATTCCAAGTGATTGCTGATGAAGCTCGGTGTGCCATAAATCAAATGAAGGGTTATGTTGAAAGCCTCTTGTAATTCTTGAAAAAGAGAAGAGACTCCAGTCTGTGGATGTCCTTCTAACTCTTGTGCATCAATGAAAACCACTTTCACCTTCACTTATTTGTACCAGCATTCTCTTTTTCTATATACTTTAGATTTTACCTAAGCCAATGGGCCTAGTAAGCATAGTTTGATTTTTATTAGGATTAATTTAAATAACCCTTCAAACTTAGATCCTTTTAATTGCTCAATGTTACCTAAATCATACAAAAATGTATGTTTAGTGAGCTGGGAACTTGACTTTTATTCAGAGTTCCCTTGTCTTTTGTGTGAAGTTTAAAGTCATGCACGTCAGACATAAAAAGGCTAATTTTTAAGGTCGAAATAGCTTTGACCGAAATGGATTAGAATTGACTCAATTCTTTGACAACTCATCTGAAAACATAGTACCATACTCAAGTATGAAGGAAAATATGTAAGCTATGACTTAAGAATATTTGAATCTGATGAAAGATATGAAAAAGATCTAAAAGGCATTAGAAGAAGTAGTTTCCAAGAATGAAGTTACCATTATTTAACAAACCCATTAGGGGGTTGAATTATGCAGGGCCACCTAAGGGCATTGGCTGCATAGTTAAATAAAATAGTATCTTTTAGCTAACAAGTCTGTTATGTAGACTATTTATGCAAGGCCCCCTATGGGCACGTGCTGTATAGTTAGGCAAAAGAACTCTCAGAAATTTACTTTCCTAGTGCTAAAATCCAGTGAAAGTTTATGGAGATTCAAATCTTCCAAAGTATAGAGTTTGCTGTATGGAAAGAGGTACATAAATATGAAGAAAATATTTCCAAACAAAATTATCGAAGAACTGGATGAATATCGCTCCTACGAAGGTCTGACCCAAACGTAGGGAAAGAGAATATAAACCATAGACTTAAATACTTTCAGATCATGAAAAAGGATATGGGACAAATATGTTAAGGATGACTATTTTTGCGGATCCCTACATACTGTCATTTAAGACAAATAAGGAAAAAAGAGGCATTCTTCCCAAGAATGAAGTTACCACTATCCGACAAACTTGTTAGTGGGTTGAATTATGTAGGGCCACTTAAGGGAATTGGCTGCATAGTCAAATAATAGTATCTTTTGGCTAACAAGTCTGTTATGTAGACAGTTTATGTAAGGCCGCCTATGGGAACGTGCTGCATAGTCAGACAAAAGAACTCTCAAAAGTTTGAAATTTTTGTGACTAGAAGTCATGAAAAGGGTTATGAGGATCTGAAAATATTTAAGGTTAGGATTATGACGCATAAAGATGGGTATTGTTCAATGTATACAGAGATACATAGATCAATGCTATCCATAATCATGTTGTGGCTGGGTCCTGAATTGAAATGTTGGACTTCACTACGTATCCCATAAGGATGAGAATCAAGCCATACGTAGTTCTTAAACTACAGTTTAACGTCGTGTGGGACAAAAGGATTAGAGATCTTAGTTTAAGGTCATAGATCTTGGACCATTGTAAGAAATACATAGTGTGTATTTTCATGGGGACTTTTCAGCCAAGGAACTGAAAGTGGAATTTGGGGTTTGGCCCAAAGACATGGGACTGAATTTGAGGGACACTCGAACGTTCCTACGTATCCCATAAGGATGGGAATCAAGCCCACGTAGTTCTAGAAATACCCTTTGTACAAATTTGGTTCGTAAATATGAAGGGTGAAAGGGGACTTTAGTACAATGATGGTTTAACCCAATATAAAAGGTTTGGGCGTTGCCATGTATGCACGTAGTCTTTGAAATGAAACATGATTGAAAAATCAATGTAAATAATGTCTCCCTCTCAGGTGAGGGTATCAAATAATATTGTAGTTTATTGTCATACTAGACAAAAGTGTTGTATAGTTTAACGTCATATAACAAGGACGAAAGTGAAAAATTGTAAAGATATTGATTCTAGGGACAGTATCACGAATCAACATCGTATGGGATGGAGATGACCCGATGTGAAGAGATTGGTTTTGCGCTTGAACCCTGGGAGGTTGACTACATACCCAGCCTAGAATGCAAGGATCAAAGTCTGTGTAGTTCAATTAAAGAATGAATTAATGATCAAGTTTTTCTTAGGGACAACGACCTAAAAAAAATGTTGTTGGGACTTACACATGGTTAGCGGCCCAGAGAGAGTGTTATGGTTGAGGTTTTCTCTAAGCTCACATGAGTCATACTCGGTGTGAGAAACAAGAGGTAAAAAAAACCTTAACGATGCATAGTTTAATGTCATGTAGGACATATAAAGGGACTATGCTGTTTAAAGTCTTACAGTTAGGACTATTGGTGTTGTACAGTTTAGTGTCATTTAGCAGGGACAAAATATAGTTTAATGTCATGTAGGACGTATCATGAACTTTGTATACAGTTTAGCGTCATGTAGTTAGGACGATGGGGACAATAGAGTTTAACGTCTTGTTGGACGAAAGGGGGGGACTGTGCAGTTTAATGTCATGAAGTGCAGACAAAAGAGTGCACCATTTTAACGTCATGTTGGACGCATTGGGGATTTTTTCCATAGTTTAACATCATGTTGGACGAAAAAGGGACGATACAGTTTAGCGTCATGTTGGACGAAAGTGCGAATAGTTTAAGGTCATATGCATGGACCGTGGATAGTGCAGTTTAATTTCATGCTGGACGGTGGTGTAGTTTAAGGTCATACAAGACCTTTGTTGATTATGTAGTTTAACGTGTTTCTGGACGTAAGAGACTTTTATACATTTTAGCGTCATGTAGTTAGGACGTCACAGATTGATGTCTTTCTGGACGTAAGGGACTTGCAAATAGTTTATGGTTATATGCATGGACCATTGATGATGCAGTTTAAGGTCATATAGGACCTAGTTGCAGTTTAAGGTCATTCTGGACTATTTAGGGAACTTTTTCACAGTTTAACGTCGTGTGGGACGAAAGTACAAATAGTTTAATGTCATATGTATGGACCGTTGCTGTATAGTTTAACGTCATATAGTAAGGAAGAATTGGTGCCGCACAATTTAGTGTCATGTTGCGGGGACAAAGTACAGTTTAATGCCATGTAGGACGAATGTAAGGACTTTTGTACAGTTTAGCATCATGTAGCTAGGACGATGAAGGTGAAACCGTTTAACGTCATGTTGGACGTATGTGAAAATATTTTAGGGTCATATGCTTGGACCGTTGTGGTATAGTTTAACGTCATATAGCAAGGACGATCTGGTGTCACACAGTTTAGTGTCATGTTGCGGGGATAAAGTACAGTTTAATGTCATGTTGGATGAATGTGCAAATAGTTTAGGGTCATATGCTTGGACCGTTGCTGTATAGTTTAACATCATATAGCAAGGAGGATCCAGTGTCGCACAGTTTAGTGTCATGTTGCAGGGACAAAGTAGGACTTTGTAGTTTATACAAAATACTTGTTCAAAAATATGGCATTGGTTGGAGTAGTGATGAGTTCTCCATCCATTGAGATTAATGAATAAGCTCCATTGGAGTAGACCCTATGTATTGAATAAGGTCCTTCCCATTTTGGCTCAATCTTGGGAGGTTTATTTCATGGTATCATTGGAGTACTGAGAACTAATACCAATTCTCCCTGAGTGAATGAACGAAGACGAAATTTTTTGTTAAAAGCTCGTGCTATTCGATTCCGATAGACTTCCAGGTGGTTCAATGTGCACAAACATTTCTCATATAACCGTTCCAATTCATTCAATAACTTTTTAGATTTATCATCTGTAGATGATTGATCACAAATGGCAACTCTGAGCGAGGGTAGTTGAACTTCAATGGGCAAGACGGCTTCCGTTCCATATACCAATGAATATGGAGTTGTCCGAGTTGCAGTGCGAGTGGTAGTACGATAAGGCCCTAAAGCATGAAAGAGTTTATCAGGCCATGACCTCTTATCTTTATCCACCATCTTTTGTAGTATATTTGAAAGAGTCTTATTAAAGGCTTATATCTGGAAGTTGGCCATTGCATGATACCGATATGAATGGTTGGATTTGATTTTGTATTCTTGATACAACTTCTTCATCTCAGATGAACAGAAATTGGTGCCATTGTTCGTCAATATGGTATGAGGGACACCAAATATAGTAATGATGTTAGACTTGATGAAGATAACAATGAATTTAGAACTGACTTACTTGAGAGGTATTTCCTCTGCCCATTTGGAAAATAAGTCAGTAGCAGTAGGAATATACTTAAACTGCTTAGCCGTAGCTGAAGGGTAAGGTCCCACCACATCCATTCCCCATGTGGAAAATGGCTATGAGTATTTAGCTGTATGAAGAAACTCTAGAGGCTGATGAATGAAGTTGGCATGTACTTGGCATGAATGACACTTCTTTGTGAAATCAACACAATCTTATATCATTGAAGGCCAAAAGAATCCAGGCCTTCGAATTTGATCAGACAGTCTATGTCCAGAATGGTGGGCACCATAGAATCCTGCATGCACTTCTTTTATGATAGCCATTGTTTCTTCACCATCAATGCATCTGAAGAGTACTCCATCAAAACCACGTTTGTAGAGAATTTTCTCTAGGTGACCTGGGCTATCATAAAGAGTAAAATTGACCACACGTCGCCGGATTTTTTCTTTCTCAGCTCTATCAGGTGGAAGTGTTCCATTTTGAAGGTATTCCCTGATAGGTGACATACATCCTATAGTATGACCATACAGTTCAGGAATGGGACAAATTTCATTAATTTCCTCTGTCTTGATTCGAACATAAGGTGAAATTGCATGACGGTGGGCAATATTGATGGTTGTCTCGTCCCGATTTGGATCTGCCAGAGCTGTGGCTAGATTAGCCAATGCATCAGCTTGAGAATTTTGTGATCTTGGGACATAAGAAAATGTCACTTCCAAAGGGAATTCCGCCATTAACTCTCTGACATAATCATACAAAGGGATTAATTCTTCTTTTCTAATGGCATAATCCCCATTGACTTGTTTGATTTCCAGGTCCGAATCACCTTTCACCTTTAAGTGATTAACTTGTACTTGAAGTGCTAATTCCAAACCTACGATGAGAGCCTGGTATTCTGCTTCATTATTGGTACCACCTTCCCACAATAAGAAGGAATAAGGTAACACTGCCTTTTCTGTAGAAATGAGCACAATTCCTAAGCCAACTTTGTTGAATTTAGGATATTCTATTTTCTTCCATGTTGGACTTCTGGAAGCACCATCAAAATACATTTCCCAGGTTTGAGGACTTTCTTGAATAGAGAAGACTTCCTCATCAGGGAGTTCAATATCTGAAGACATGTCTTCCACTGAAGGGTGTTCAGCCAGGAAATCATCCAGATCTTGGCCCTTTATCGCCTTTTGAGACACATACTGAATGTCGAATTGCTGCAAAATAACTTCCCACCTTGATAGACGTCCAGTAAGGATTAGAAGACTAAGGATAAATTTGAGCGGGTTATTGCGAGATACCAGTTGGACCTCGTGATGTTGCAGGTAATGTCTCAACTTCTGAACTACAAAGATTAATGCTAGGAAGCACTTCTCAATACATGAATATAGGGTTTCTGCTTCAATCATGGTTCGACTGATATTGTAGAGGCTGTTTTCATTCCCATCATCATTCTTTTGAGAAATAAAGGCACCCAATGATCGCTCTAGAGCTGTCACGTAGAGGATAAGTGGTCTTCCTTCAACAGGTGGCATGAGTACCGGTGGAGTCAATAGGTATTTCTTGAGAATATCGAATTCTTCTTGACATTCTTCAGTCTACTATTAAGTGACTCCCTTCTTCATCAATTTGGTGAAGGGTAAACTTTTACCAGCTAAATTGGCGATGAAATGCCGAATATAGGCTAAGTGTCCTTGAAGTCCTCTTAATTATTACAAATTTTGAGGAGGTGACATACCAAATATTGACATGGTCTTCTCAGGATCAACTTCAATACCATGATGGCATACAACAAAGCTGAGAAATTTTCTTAAGGTTACCCCAAAAGCACATTTTAAGGGGTTAATCTTCAAATTATGTTGTCGAAGCTTGCAAAATATTACTTCCAAATCAGCCAAGTGATTAGAATGTTGTTTGGATTTAACTACCAAATCGTCTACATAGAATTCAACAAACTTCCCTATGAAGGGTTTGAAGATATGATGCATGGAACGCTGATAAGTTGCACCTGCATTCTTTAAGCCAAAGGGCATTACCCGGTAGCAAAACACACCCTGAGGGGCTCTGAAGGCTATAGATTCCTCGTCTTCTGGGGCCATTCGGATCTGATTATATCCAGAATATCCATCCATGAAGGAAAGTTCTTCATATCCATCTGTTGCTTCAATTAGAAGTTCTGTAATCGGAACTGGGAAATTATCCGTAGGATAATGCCGATTAAGAACTCTGAAATCGACGAAAACTCTAATTTGTCTGTTCTTTTTCTTTATAGGGACAATATTAGCCAACCATTTTGGATATTGAACTTCTCTGATGAATTTATATTTGATAATATTATACACTTCAACTTTAATTTTGGAAGCATAAGTTGGGTGTGTTCTTCTCGCGGCTTGCATAAATCCTCGATGTTCTTCTAGTAAACCCAAATGATGAGTAGCAACATCAGGATCAAGCCCGAGCATTTCGGTATAGTTCCATGAAAAAATATCTCTATTTCTCTTTAGAAAAGAAATATACATCTCCTGCTCTTCAAGGGTCATTGCCGCACTGATTAAAGTGGGGGTGTGGATCTTCCTTTGTACCCAGATTTATTTCTCTGAGTTCATCCATAGTGGTAGAGATACCCTCTTTAAATGCTGGAGGAGAATCTATAAGATCTTCACTTCTTCTTCATCATGTGTTATTTCTTCCATTTCTACTTGCATAGTAGATGACAAAGCAGAATTTTCATGATCAGAAGAGATGTCAAAATTTTCACATTTTGAAGAGGAAGTTTCCATTTTTGACCCTATTGCTGATGAAGGGTCTTCTTTGGGTAATAAAGAGGAGATGATGGATTGAGAATAAACATCATTGTTCACCTCCGATGTTGCTATAACTTCTTCTGGCCTAATTGGCGATGCATAGACTTGTTGGATTTCATCAGATTAAATGAAGACGTCACCATTTGTGCTTTCATCACTGCTTGGTAGATTACCAATTTCTCCTATGTTGTCTGGCTCGATTTCCATAATTGACATTATGGATCTTTCCATAAGAGCATTTTGATTTGGGTCTATCTTGTCAATTTTACTGATAGGCAACACATAATATGTACTCACATGTGTAAATGGATTTACTGGAATTTTTTCCAAACCATATGGAGCATTAACTTTGGTAATCTCCTTTGTTATGGATTTCTCCTTTTGCTTCATGTGATTGAATTCCGCCTCAATGTATTGAGACTCACATGTCTTTAACGGGGCCTTATCACCATACAACATCCCAACTTGACCATCAAAAAAATATTTGAGACATTGATGGTATGAAGAAGGGATAGCCACATGTTGATGTAACCAGGGTCTTCCAAGAAAAATGTTGAAGGCCAAGTCTTGATCAACAACCATGAAATCTGAATTGGATACAAGATCTCCAAACTATGTTCTGAGTGTAACTTCACCCAGTGGTTCTTATTCATTTTTATCATATCCCTATAGCATCATGGTGGAGGGAGATAAATCAGATTCTGTGAAGCCCAATCGACGAAGTGTACGAATGGGCATGAGGTTGACTCCTGAACCATTTTCAATGAAAACTCTTCGAACATCCACGCCATTGAAATTTCCAGACAAGTACAATGGTCTAATATGTCCCCGAACAACATCATATTCATCTTCATTAGTAAAGGATATTATTTCATGGCATTCTAAAGGATTATTCTCTATGTGATAGACTTCAGCTACAACAATTTCAGTTTCAAACTCCTAAGGACTTGACAAAGCCTCGATGTGTGCTACCCGAAGATATTTTGACAGATTCAAAGCATCCAGAATTGATAACTTGGATGGTACTAGGGAGAAGTGTTTCAATATATCATACTTTTGATCCGGAGGTCTGCATTTCCCAATAGGAGTATGTGGTTTAGCAGGTACCTTGGAAGCAGATGTTTTAGAAGTTTTTGCATCTTGTATTGGGATAAGAGTTGGCAATATTCCTAGTTTTTGAATATTATACCGATTAGATCCATTTACTTGATGAGAGGAAGAAGATGGAACCTTCAACCGGTCTTCCAAAATAACTGTTCCAGGACTGAATTTGCTATTGGTAGAAGAACTTGCTTGTTCTTGCTGACCTCGCTGAAGGGTTATACCACGAGTTTCTACTGCTTACACAGTTCGAGCAGGGGTAGAATTGGAATAGTGGCTTCTGAAAGATCCACATATTCCCATGTTTCTTGAGCCCCTGGAACTTCCTCTAATTCCTCTGTTTGATACAGGGAATTCAGGGTCATCAAAATTGAAACTGCGACTGGCATATGGATCTGTTAATTGAATCATATTAACAGAACTGAAGATTAACTCTTCTTCTGATGAAGACTCTGCCTGATTATCCTGTTTAGGTTGTACCGTTTGGTGGGGCGGTGCCCGTGGCTTTGAAGTAGATTGCATGAAGTCCTCCAAAGTCAGAGAAAACTTAGGCTTTGACACATACTCATCTTCTTCTGATTATTTTTCTTTCTTTGAATCATGCCGTTTCTTTGAGGACTTTCCCTCTGACGAAGAGGGTTTTATCGCAATAATAATGGCAGAAGACACAATTGGTTTCCTTAATTGTGTTCGCAAAATAGAATGAGTTCGATTGATTGTCTTTCTTACCGTCCAATCATCATACTTTTGTGAATTTTGGCTTTTGACTTCATTCCATTCCTCTTCTTCCTCTGGAACTGTAGCAGTGACACATGCTACCTGGGCTGAGGAGCCATTAAATGTGACCTGTCCCGAGTCGACCATCTTTTGCAGGAGGGCATTAAAGACAAAACACTACTGGATGGGATGCCCCAATATTTTATAAAAAGGGAAATAATTAGGACAGACTTCATCTCCTTTCTTTTTTGGCCTCTTGGGTATTGGTAATTGAACCAAATTGTTTTCCAGAGCAGAAATGAAATAACTAGGAACTTGTTCATTTCAGAAAGAATATGTTTTTCTCTTCAGATTCTCAAATTGTTTTTGTCTTGGATATTTTTGATCGTCTGGACGAAAAGGCCTTTGTTGTTGGCGCTCAGAAGGTGGATCCCTTCGAGAAGATGAAGGTTTTGAGGTAGAAATAGGTACAGGTGCTTGTTTAAGAAAAATTGTAGCAGTTTCTGCTTTACCCATTCTCCTTCCTGGAGCTGATGGGATTACACAAGATTTATCATTAGCCTGTATAAGGGAATATTCAATCTGGTGAGCGATTGAAGTAATGTCTCGAAACCCTCCTGTGTATTTCTCAGGGATTAATGGCGTGCATAATTATTCACGCAGATTTGCCACACAGATTAGCAACAATTCTTCTTGAGGGAGTGATAAACTCAAGGAATATGTTAATCCCTTCCATTGAGAAATGAAATTAGAGACTCTTTCATTCTCCCTTTGCTTACAATTTGTAAGATCGAAAACTGTTGTCTTTGGAAAAGTTGAGCTGAACTGAAGGAGGAATTTTTGGCGAAGATTCTCCCATCCAGTAATTGACCGGGATTGCAAGCTTGTATACCAAACAAAAGCTAGTCCTTGCTAGGTTCGCACGAAGCATCTGAGCTTCACTGCTTCTTGATGCTCCGGAGTTCCCATCATAGGATCGCAACAAGACACGTAATGCATCAAATTTTGTTCTGGATCACCTGATCCATTGAAAATAGGGAATACAGGGTTCCCAAAACTGGATGGAGGAGAAATTAAATCTACCCATTCAGGGTAAACTTTCTTTTCTTGTTGAACTTGCACATGCTTCCCTTACATAGTTTCTAACTGAGCTGTTAATGACTCAATAGTAGTTATTAACTTCTGAGAAACATCCGGTTGAACTTGGAATTGGGTAGGTGCAATGACTGGAGCTTGGACAGATGTGGCGATTGGTGCTGCAACTGATGGTAGCACTGCCAACTATTGTTGCACTTGACCCATAGGATTAGACCTGTGAAGGTGTACTGATAGTGGAGGATATTCTTGATCCATCTCAGTAGCTGCAACAAATTGCTTTGGATGACTGACTCTAGCTTGTTTAAGAAGAAGACTACTCTGAAGAAGTTCTGCATTCAACCTTCTTAATTATTTCATTTCATCCTCCTGTTGTGCAAACCTCTACTCTAGTGAGAGCGATTGACCTTCTCCAGAGGAAGGATATGTAACCTGGTTCTTTCCATTCCCTTTGTTGGATCCTTTTCGGAGAGGGGGAAGTGGGTTACTCGAAGGATTACCTATGTTCTGAGTAATCCTTTGACTTCTTGTACACACACCATCTTCATTTGTGTCGGTGCGTACATCATCTTGAGCAGGAACATCTTCATCTGAGTCCCCTGAGTGAGCCTCAGCTGGTGGATCAGCAACAACGACATTGATGACATTGATTGATTCATAACTCATCGCATCCCTTCTATCAGCACTTCTGTGATATTGTCTTCTTCCATGTCTTTGATGAGACATTTACTTTTGTTGATTCAATCCCTCAGGAACTTCTTGATGAACCATAATTTGGAAGGAATCTCCTGATAATTTGGTTTTTTGTTCCTCTTGAGGTTTCATCCCCAATCGAGAAAAGACCAACTTTCTCTGAGGAGGGGATTGATGATTTGAAAAAGTCCCCAGTCCAGTGGACTGAAGTTGTTCATGATGTCCTCACTCAACTCCTCGAATCCTTTTTGTTGATTCTGAGGGTTGGTTTAAAAGAGTCCCCAGCCTGGAGAGATGGGGTGGTTCTTGACATTCTATGTCTGAGACTTTCTTGAAAGTCCTCTTGATCTTGCAAACCTTAGTCCGGAAATTAGCTGGATGCATAAACCTGTAGCCGCTTTTATCACCCGATTCAAAAGACCATTGGATGATTTCCAACACTTCTGTCACTTGGTGACGTGCTTTCTCCAAACAAGAGGCATGTTCAATATTTTTGTTTGCTTGATGCAAGAGTAATTCAACAACTTGTTCTCTGTATTCTTGATTTTGAGAGGAACTAGTTGAAGCCTGTTCTTGGGAAAGCTTTGGATTACAAACAAATCCCATTGACTGTGGCCAGCCATAGGCAATGACATTGCATGAGACCATTTTCGGCGGGCTTTGCTGACTGGAGAGCACTGTGAAATGCAGTGCTCCATGAACACTCCATCCTATGACACGAATACTAGATGGGGCATTGGCAATTAACTGATGCAATCTTCATAGTGCGCTAAGGCATGAACGTTGAAGGGCTCTCTTCTACTTTTCAGCCTTCAGATATCGAGAGACTGATAGAGACGTCAAATCAATCGGACGTTGTAACCCTTCTATTATCTTAAGATGATTTTAATATTCATCATAAGATAATACTTTCTTTTTCAACTGACAAAGAGTTTTCCATATTTTGAGACGAATAAAATGAATTTCATCTTCGGTCAATATTTCTGGAATATTATACTGAGAGTCATCCAGAGGCCAAAACATGACTGGCACTTCACCTTTCGCCAGTTGTTTTCTCATATTTATCATTTCCTCTTTATCATTTTATGAAGATTATTCTACCTGATTTGACCAGAGTTGGTGTTTCCTTGTTGCTTCATTGGATTCAACAGGATTGGTAGAGAAATCATTGATCAAACTAGATAATGCATGACTTAGGGGTGGTTCGGAGAATGACCTACACCCTGGGATATCTTCTGATTGAGAAAGTATTTCACCTGCTAGTGATGAAGCTTCAGACATGACTGGTTTCGCATTTTCATGTGCCTCAAGATAATAGGGCTTTCTCGGCACTACATTGTCCACTGGAGCATTTTCCGGGCAATGTGCATCACTACTGCGGAGAAGACTTTCGCAGAAAAATTCATCATCACGGGGAGGACCACCATAATGGGTTATAGGAAAAGATGAGATCTCTTGCTCCTTGGTCTTCTGACCACACAGAGGGTTCCTGTGGCTCTCATCTGAAGATGAAACTTCGAGATCGACCGAATTTTCATGAAGCAAGCCTTCATGAGGAAGTGTCTATTGAAGACCTTCGGAATTAATGTTCCCATTATTGGGAATTGAGGGAGGAGAATCTTGAATTCCAACAGATAATTGTCTGAGGGCTTTAAGAACTCCAGCATCAAGCAAGACCTTGTTACAGATTGGCTCTTGATCTCCTAACTGTGCTGGGCGGGTCTTTTTCTTAGATGCCTTCTTACTCACCTTGGAAACCACTTGTTTATGAAAGTGGATGCTCTGAGCAAGTGGATGTGCCTGATCAGGAAAGATGTCTAGGTTAGGCTGATGATATCCTCTCAAACCAGGTGTATGTGCCTGACTTGGTCGTCCGTATGATATGAGGAAGTATGCCCCATAACCCACTTAGACTGGAACAGATGTGTGTGTCTGTTCTGGAGTAAATTGTTGATGTATCACTCCACTGGTAGGGGTAGATTTGTGTGTGTTTCCTTGAGATGTTGCTGAAGTTGTTATAATATCCTGGCAGACATCCAGAATATGAGCAGGGATTTCCTTCTGCTCTTTCACCATTGATAGAATATGATTGGTGACTTCAGCTGCCAGAACGGGAATATACGTCCATTCTGGGCTTGGAGCAGGTGTATGTGCCTGCTCCTGTCCTCCTTTTCCTGTCAGTGAATCCTGATAGTACTCAAGTGTAGGGGCAGAGAGTTGAGTCTGCCTTCTATTTGTTGTTGGGGCTTTCCGACTAACTTCTATGAATGCTACCAAGAAAGACTGTTGGTAGGATTGATTAATACAAGCAGGTGTATGTGTCTGCTGATTGCACTTCGCCAAATGTGGTTGACGAGATCCATCATATGTAGTCATATGAGTCTGCTGACTAGATGATGATGTATAAATAGGTGTATGTTCCTGCCTATAGTACTCCTCCAGAATTGCCTGGCGGGATTGGTGTGATGCTTCCAGATGAGTCTGCTAGATAGTGGAATTAAAATGGGTAGGTGTATGTGCCTGCTCGTTGCTTGCCACCAAGTTAGGTTGGTGGACTTCTCCAAAGATGGCAGAGATGAGAACCTGCTCACTTTTGACCGGTTTCCGCCTCTGGTGGTTCGTCTTGCTTTCTCGGGTTCGAGGTACCTGAGCCGAACGCCTGGAGTCGGTACCCTCATCATGTTGTGGGCGCACTGCCGCACGAGTCTGGTGGCGATTGTTTGTGGGAGCCCTCAGAAAGGACTCCTGTCTGTTTGAATTAAGGTCCTGAAGGACCTGCTCATTCACCTCCCCAGAATAAGGGAGCGAATGGTGATTGCATTCCGGGGATAACGTCCCGAAACGGTTGGAGACGGTAGTCAGCACCACCTGCTTCTTGATCACTGGTCTTCATTGTCCGGACGACCTATTTGAGTTATTTACTTCGAGGGCTTGTCGGGTAGCCTCCAAATTTGGGATGGTACCGTGTTTACAGTACTCCTTAACCAGTGTGTTTGATACCCAGCGTTGAAGACACTGGGTAGGTGATATCGTCCTAAGAGCAGACGACGATCCAACATGAGTAGCAGCAGTGGCATTTACAGCAGCAATATTCACAGGTGTGAACTTGAGAGCAGCCATTCTAGAAATGCAAAAGATCTTGGAAAAAGAGTGCCTGTTTGATATAACATACGTAATCAAGATAAATTCAGCCACTACATATTTTGGATGAGCACATATGTCAATGACTGTTTTTGTTGGCCCTCTAACTGAGTTTTAAATAGGGTCCTAACAAATAGGTAAAACATCATTTTAACTTGGTTAAGGATTCACGTCAGGTTCACCATTTTTGTTTCCCTCAGAATCCGGGGATGACAGCCTTGATGGGAGGTTCAAACGTTCTGATCGGTTTCTAACGGGTTTGTTCGTAGAACTGGAAACATCCAATGATTCCACATCCATTCGGACCTACTTTCCAAAGGTATGTGCTCATTATTTTGTGGATTTATGAGGCTTATGAATTTTCATTGGTCGAGAGGATGGGAGGTCGGACTCATCACACCTTTTTGAGGGGAATTATTGTCTACTCTAGGACTCTCTTTATAGATTTAAGTTATCTTTGTGAATCCTTATTACATTACTAAGTATAAAATGAGCTTTCCTTCAGATCTGAAAATCAATGATTAAATATGTAGGAAATTTAGATAATCTTTTGTATGTATTCGAGGTTCTTCATCGATAGAGAATAATATGTATTTATTATAGATTCTTGGTCAATGGTACCCTTTGATACATTTATATAGAAGTCTCTTGGTCATTATGATGACCATACTGGTTTTAAAGCCACTCAGTGGGGGCACTTGAAGTTTATTTTCATTCAGAAGGACATGGATTATTTTAGAGTTGGGATCGAACCCGTAGACAGGCTACCTACGTATCCTTTGTTTAGAAAAGGAATCAGAACCCACGTAGTTTGAGTAAGGGAGTATGATGTTTATGATTGATGGCTCAAAGAAGGATGTCACAATTACTTTTACACTCTAAGATCCCGTGAGTCATGCTCGGTGTGAGAAACAAGAGGTATTGTTAAAAATTAAACAATTGTTCCATGAAAAAAGGAATCATATGAAATAATGTGGGGCTTATGTATGTATGACTGCCCAGATAAATGAAGTTTAGGATTCAATTTAAGGATGAAATCCAGGAACAGGGTCCATAAAATTATATGTGATTCATGGAGATTTTGAATACTCTAACTTGGGGCTTACTCATGAAAAGGAGGCCCAAATTAGGAGAAGACTTATGATTGGGTTTTACTTCTGAAAAGGAATCCCAGATCAAAGGTAAATTAGGACTAGTTAAGAGAAATTAAGACTTGGGCTTACTCCTAAGGAAAATGCCCAGATTTGAGACTGGGGCTTACTCTTGAAAAGGTGGCCCATGTTAAGGATTGTGATTGGGGCTTACTCCTGAAAAGGAGGCCCATGTTAAGAGAATTATGTTTTGGGTCTTACTCTTGAAGAGGATGCCCAAATTAGGGGAATGGGGCTTATTCCTGAAGAGGATGCCCAAAAATTGAGAGACTTGGGGCTTACTCCTAAAGAGGATGCCCATATTTTGGAACTTTAAGAATTGGGGCTTACTCCTAATGAAGATTCCCATATTTGAGACTGGGGATTACTCTTGAAAAGGAAGACCATGTTAGGGGATCTGGGGCTTACTCCTAAGAGGATGCCCAAAAAATTAAGGGACTTGGGGCTTACTCCTAAAGAGGATGACCATATTTGAGACTGGGGCTTACTCCTGAAAAGGAATCCTAGGTTAGAAGATCTGGGGCTTACTAAGTAGAGGATGCCTAAAAATTAAGGGACTTGGGGCTTAATCCTAAAGATGATGCCCATATTTGAGACTGGGGATTACTCTTGAAAAGGAAGCCCATGTTAGAGGATCTGGGGCTTACTCCTAAGAGGATGCCCAAAAATTAAGGGACTTGGGGCTTACTCCTAAAGAGGATGCCCAGATTAGAGGACTTATCACTGGGGATTATTCCTTAAAAGGAGACCCAGGTTAAGGATTCTCTCATCTTAAAGGATGAGGTTGAATGAATGAACTCTCAATCTTTAGTGACATAAAGATATGTAAATCACTAGGTTTTGATAGATATTCCACAGAATTCCTTTCAGATAAGGAAGTAAAATCAAGAAATCCTGCCATAAATGGCATTTAAGAGTGTCTTGAAGACTAAATATTGAATAGGAAAGGTGTAATGGCTTAAGAGGGGTGAAAATGGGCAAGAAAGACACCCAAAAAGGCAGGGGCGCGCAAGTCCTGGAAGGCGCGCAGGTAATGCGCGGGCGCGCAAGTTTTGGTCGCGCAGGTATACGCCTACGCGACACATGATGTACATGCACGACGGTTAATCAGCAGGGTAATACTTGAGCAACTCTTCATTAAAGCCTTCAGAATCCTCTTAAGGTTCTTCCAGGAGAGGGGCACACAAGATCTATTGAAGGAGTAAGGTGGCATGCAAGTGTGTCCCTTTTCCCTTAAGGGATGGCCACTCAGGCGCACAAGTGTTGATGAGTTTCAACACTTAGGCCTTCTTCCCCCTCTTTAGATCTTCCGTTCTAGGTAAGAAATTACCTTAGAACTGTTTCGGAAGCTTTGAGAAGAGACTAGGGCGCCGGGAGCTCAAATCTGAGTTTCTTGAAAAAATCCTCCCGAAATGGGGGGCCCACAGGGTCTATTTATAGGCAAGAGAAGACCCCGGGCGGTTACCAAGCGGTTATCACTTAGGTCGCGCAAGTCAATTGCACGACCATAAGGCGTCTCACAAGTGGACTTGCGCGACAGTGATAGAACTTGTGCGGCACAGGTTCTTTTGATCCCTTGTTCATGACTTTTTCGATTCTTGATATTCTCTTCAAAGGTTGAATCACTTTGAGCTTAGATATTACCCTTTTCCGATCATTATATTCTGTGACGAAAGGATCTTCAACACTTACTTTTTAGCATTAATCACAGAAAAATTCAACTTTCTATGAACTTATCCTGATCTTCATTGAATATAACTTATTTATTCATTATCTACCTATTATCATACAGTTTTCCAAATATATTAGAAATATTAGATAATTATTTTTTAGAATAAAGGTAAATTGAATCATAAAATTAATCAATATTAGTACTATGTAAAACACCTCTATAGTTTTATAGAAATATGAAATTCATCTTTATCATGCATCTCATCTTCATCCATCTTCAAGTTGAAAATATGTTTATTAATTATCATTTATTTTATTAGTGATGATTTATTACTAATGGTATATATTTCATTATACATAGAGGTTAAAATTATAGTATATTTTAAATCATGATTTGATTATTCAATCATTTCTTATAAGAAATCAATATCATCGACAACATATGTCAATATTCCATGAAATTAATTTATTATATCATATAAATAGGTCCTAAATATTTATAAAAGTTTTATTTTTTTTGCTTTTTACCTTATTTTTTTTACTTTATCATCACCTTCATTAGAAATACAAATAGTAATCCACATCTCATGGAAAGTTAAATAATGAGTGACTTGATTAAATTCAGTAGATCCTAAGTCACAGACAAAAGAATTCATTGCACTTGAAATAAGATCATATTATTTCTCTTAATACTTAATCCATTTAATAGATCATCATCAACAATTTCATAAGGATTTAATGCAACCAAATAATAACTAATTCCATGATTTTTAAGTAAATATTAATTTTTTTATCCAAATATTATTAATCATAACCATTATGATAAGGTGAAATGATCTTCAATATACCATATCCAAGATCATCCACTGAGAATTGCATTCAACTAGATAATAAGAATTGACCCATTATATTCAAAATAAATATATCAACATGAATCAATATTCTTGAATCAATAGTGGGTATTGGATAGAAATATCATAATATTCAATGTTTTTCAAATTATCCAAAATTTATTTTCCTATGTTTTCAGTTGTAGTTATTAGAAATAATCAAAAAAATTACCATAAGAAAAATAATCTAAAATAGCATAACCCTAAATACAAAATTTTAGGTCAGTATAGAAATTACAAAGATGCAATGTGGGATTGTGTTACTTCATAAACATAATATAAACTAAATAAACCTCTTTCGATTAAAGTAATTATTTCATTATATATTATTGATTAGTTAGTAGGTGAAATTAAATACAATAATGAATGCCATTATGTAGATGGTGTTGAGGCATAATGATCTCTTAGTCTACACCCCAAATTATCTCTAGACTAGGTTGATGATTTTCACTTGTAGTTCCTTTTCCAAGAGCCTCTTCAACTGAGTGAAAGTAGTTGATGCCTTATAATCTTGGTTTTTATTTTTTAGTTATATATATTTTAAAAGGAACAAATTTATTCATATCTTACTATGTGATGTTAATACTCCACCAATGACTGAGTATGAGAAGAAAATACTATAAAAAAATTATATATTTGATGTATATGTTGATATAACATTGAAACATATTTGAAACATAGAGTGATATTTATATATGATATTCTATAAAACAAATTAAAATAAATGCATTCTTTATAATGAAATAGTTTTTCATTATAAATTAGCAGTGAAAAACATTGTAGATAATTAAACCTGAATGTCTAAAATGTTTGACTCTGATAAGTACTTTTTCGAACAAAAAAATATTAAAATATATATGTATTAATAGAATTAGTAGTTAATAAAATATAAAAGGATAAAAATATATGTATCAAAATAGTAACTCTAGAGGAATTTAAAGATTCCAATTAAAGAATGAAAATTTGTTTTTTCAGAATAAGTTCTTATGTCTATCTATATAAGAAGAACAACTAGATATTTATATTTATTTTCAAATTCCATCCTATTAGACTACAACAGAAATATACCATGATAAATCATGAATATTTGAATTTAAAATTTTCAATTTTATGAATAAAATCCCATAAATATAAGATCAATTTAACTTTTTTGAACACGATCCTTTGAATTTTTCTTTATTAATATTTAAAAATTTATGTAATTCCGATGAGGTATTTTACTAAAACATTAATATAGTCCACAATTAAAATCTACATATTTGAAAAGGTAGATAGAAATTTATTGATGATGAAAAATTCTTATCTTACATAAACATTGGGTTTCATAAAAAATGAGGAATTTTGATCCATATATTTTTTCCAAATGTATTCCATACAAACCAAATGATCCACTTAAAATCATGGTATATACTATGTTTCATGATTACATATAAAAGACATTAAGAATACATATTCATTTATAATTAAAATAACCTCCCATGGATAATGAATATTAATTATTACATAATTTAAATAATTATTCTAGTAATTATTATCATAAAATTCACATAATTTAACTTCATTAGAAACATAAATTTTTGTGTTTGTGTGAATCAATATAAAAGAGAAATCAAATAATCTATTGAATCAAAATATTCTCAACATAATATCCCTATTAAATGGAAGAGGAGTTGTATATATTTATGAGATTATTTAAAATTGGAGAGTATGAAGATATACATCTTTTAGTTTGTAATAATTAAAAAATTCATACTATCACCTAAGGTTTCCACTACCAAGATGTGATGAAAACTCTAAAAGATGTGGGAACCAACTATTCTCAACCCATATGATGGGTATCATATTTTCATAAACACATTATATAAATGGGTTATAAGTTTTCATTTCCAATACTTTTGGTATAGTAACACAAGATACATCATTGATCATTTTTCATTTCCCTTCAATACATTAAAATCCCACACCAACCCATTGATAATTTCATGATTGTAATTGAGCATGTTAACCATATAATATCCCCAATTGTCGATGGAAATAATATTTGATTAAATTTTGGTATTATAAAGGGACGAAAACATGTATATGTAACCAGGGACTTCCCAATAGTGGATTTAAGAGAAATATTTCTGAAAAACTAGGAATTTAGAATTATACTAAAGTTCTATGAATTGCGCCTGGAGCATGATTTAGTAAATGATTTATTATTTAGTCATTTGAGAACCCAAAAGATTCATAGAATAATTGTAAATTTTTTCCTTAATATCTCCAAATAAATGATGTGTTCATAATGGAATGGTGTTGAATCTAGAACCATTATAAATGAAATCTCATCAGATTTCAAAATCATTTATCCTTCCAGAAAAATATAAGAATCTGATTTATCCCTTGTATAATGAAATTCTTGTCCCATTCAGTGAATAAGAAAATAATATTGTATCCCTAATTTATTATTTATTAATTTTATACTTTATGAGTAATTACCTCAGCCTCTAAAACTTATAGTAATATAATGCACTCCGTATGTTTTTCTACAATCTATTTAGATAAGCTAAGGGAATCAAAATTTGAATATTTTTACGTGTCCATGACCTATAGCATCAAGATGTAATTTTTTATATCCAAATAAATACATAACAAATCATGAATTTTTTTTGGTTCCTTAGAATCCAAAGTGTTTCAAAGAGTTTTTTAGGGATTTTTGTATGGGTTATGGATTGTCATGCATTTGATGGATTAGGTTTACATGGTCTAAGTAAAGGACTTTGAAAACATTAAAGATGCATAATATTGAATCTATATTCCAAAATAATAAGATATGTATGACTATTGAAAAGTATTTTTTAATTTTCATGATCTTTCCAGTCATGATTTAGGGCTTTTACATGAGTTTTTTTGACATAAAATGATTGGGTTTTGATGTAGATAGAATATTGTGTTTTTACATTAATATGCCTTTGTTGACTTCATTTTATTATATGACATATGACATTTGATCTTATAATATATATAAGGAACTAAAATTCATATATTTACCTACCGTATAATAATGGGGTCCATTATATTGTTTAGGTTTATGGAATTGATGATTTATCATTTTTCTAATGAATTTTCCATTTTTCATGGTGGGGCCTGGGCACTTAGGGTTGGATGAATGATGTATGAGATGGTCACGAAAGAATTTTCCCTCTGTGTATGTTTATCTTCTTATTATTGGATTTTTTATTTTGTTTTACTCCATCTCTTAGATGATTGGCTTAGTAGTATGCTCCCTATAATCCTACATGAAAAATGAGTGTTCAAAACCCATTATGCGAAGGTACTGTAGCGGTACTATAACAGTGGTGGTACTGTAGTAGTGGCGGGGTGCTGTAGTAGTGGCGGTATTGGGCGGGTACTATAGCAGGCAAGTTACTATTCACAGAATGTGCATTGAGACAAGAAATTGGGCCTACAGTCTCTGTAATGGTCTACAAGCCCACTGTGCCCTTGGTCTATGTAATGGGTCTTCCTCTAACCAGTTAAAAAGTGGTCATTAATTTACTTTAATAATATAATAATGCATCATCCCCAACCTTAAAAAAAGGGGGAAACATGATGCACAGTTCCTTGGAATAACTTCTCTTGAGGATTTCATGTGTCTCATTGATTGTCTTTTAAGTCATCCATTCACTAAAATTCTATGCCCCCTTCCTTAAAACCAATTTCCACCCACCCTCTCCCACTGATATCGTAGTGGAAATTCATTATACATGTCTCTATGTTTTACCTAAATTAACTATCTCAGAATAAAACATATTTTTTAATTTCTATAAATACAATGATATAATAGATTATATTTCCCAAAAACTCAGTTAAAGGAGAAATTATTGGCTGGTCACTAATGAATGCTTTATTAGGCCCCTGGGGATCTTCATATTTAATTGTGTTTTATTACAAGGGTGCTATAAATTAGTCAGGAAATTATTCATCACTAAATGAATAATCATTATTCATTATATCCTCAAATTGATTTTTCTCTATACACTTTTATCATCTTAATGATGATACAACTATCATTGTTCTAGATAATCTTCCATGTGATAGGGTGTAGGGTTGGGGGATCATTATCTTATAGGATCTATATTAAGATGGATGTTCAAAACTTCAACTTTACCCATTACCTTTCATTGACCTTCAAGGATTTTATTGGGACATGCCATTGAATTTCTAGATAGGGTCATAAATTCTTTGGGGAAAAAAAGGGAACGAAGAAAACTTATATATTTAAAATTAAAATCTATATATGAAACTCAAATCATTGTTTCTATTCATATAGTGTAGTAAATCTTTCTTATGTAGCTTCATGTTTAGAGATTAAGTCATACCCATGCACCTAGTGATTAAATCTATAACTTTATTATATTCCTATGATTATATATATGAGGGCATGAGAATATTTTTATTTTATATCATTAAGATTAATCAGAAGAGGAACTATCGAAAATGTTCATCTAATTCGTTATTTAATTGGGATTGTAAACCAGTATACCATATTATTGTTAGATCTTCCGAGTCAGCACAAACCATTAGAGTTATGTTTCCTTTTAATATAGAAGGGTTCCCATCATGGGAACAATCTGTGGGTAAATGGGTGGGATGTTGATCTATATCTCTCAAAGCATTCAATGTTAGAAATGAAAATTTTATAATATTGGGGGGTCGAAGATTCACATATACTCATTTAGGGTAAGGATATATCTATGGCTAGACTGGTACATTCTATACATCAATATATTCTAATGAATAAACTAATTAATGAAATGAATCAGCTATATTAGTGGAACAAACCGATGAGAATGAGGTTCCATAAGGTTATGGGGTGGATGAATTGGGTCAGTAGTTGCAGTTCTACCTATACTTGTGTTTGAAAAAAAATCATTGGCCAGCTAGTGTGGAATTTTTTTTCATGGTTTATATTGATTTCCTAATAGAGGGAACATTATTAATTCCACTATCATTGGTGCCAAATAATTTTTTTTCATAACTTTTTGGTTTATAGGATTTTCTAGAACCATTTACATTTGGATGACAAGGTATACTTTTATAGGTATTTTAGAAGGACATATTTTATGAGGATCTTTCAATAGAAAATACTTATATGGATATTTCCTCTAATTAGTTCTACATTAATCATCATAAAATATTTCAAAATAGTTTCAAATTCCATGAATATTTCCTTTATCATAAGTTGTTCAATTTCTTAGGAAATGTATGAGATACTCCCAATATTTTACCATTCTATTATATTGAATTAAACTACAAATGTTGTATAAGGTAATACATGGGGATCCAAATTTTTTTGTCAATAATTTTATTTATATTTACACACATTCCACTTTCATTTTGTTGTGGACTGTGTTTTGAATTGAAACATCCCAATCATGTTATAACACACATGATTCATGTTCTATAACATCTTTAGGGACACTTCTAATTAAATTTATCAACATAAAATTCAAGGAGGGTATTGCATCACCTCTTTTATAATAGGCGGACTGATTTCTTTTGAAATTATCATGGGAGAGGCGATGGTCTCCAGAACATGTCACATAGTTGGATAGTTTTGTTGGAATGAATCATTTTTGTGGTCACATAATTTACCAGTAGGATCTTACTAAGGTTATCTTGTGATTTGTTACCCAAAGAGATACCGTATAGACCACCTGAGTACTAATCTTCAATGTAGAATTATGAGAAATAGATGAAGCATGCTATAAGGAACAAGGCTGAAAAAGTCCTCATAGCCATGATATGTATAAATTCCATTAGGGTTGTTATTGGTATAAAAATTTCCATATACTAATGAGTTGTGGCTATCCCTGATTCACATTTGTATTTGATAAAATCATATTTGGTGATCTTTGATAAGGATATTGTTTAAAATAATAGTGTAGAACTAAGGGATTGACTTTCTCATGGATCATTTTGGTTATGGATTTCATGAAAACTATCATGATTTTGTGAACTATTTTCTCATCATAAGTTGGGTTTAATATAATATTTTATTTGGTGATATGTTTTTTATAAACACATCATTGAAACTCAATAATGGGATCCCCTCAAGTGAGTGGCCCACTGAATATTTTTAGCTTCCTCATGAATGATTATTATAATGGTATGGACCCAATAAAGCTAATTATTCTAATATTTAGTCACTGTTAACTCCCACAAATTTCATCTATTAATGTTATATCGATCTTCTACGTGTCATCATGAACTAATGATATTTTTGGAAGATTATTTTTCATGACATTCTTATGTACCGAGTGTTTGATGTGAAATAATTCATTCTCACTGCATCCCTATTTATAGACACTAGATGGGATGCCAACAATCCACTGGAATGCATTTTATAAATCATTGAATTTTTTTATTAGTGTCAGTTAATTTTCATTCTAAATTTTAGGTTTCTCACATCAAAAAGAGTTACTGAGTCAATATTACTAAGAATTCATTTTATTGTCTTAACATGGACACTATATCAATAGTAAGGATAAAAATTTAATTGAAAATATTTATCCATAGTATCATATAAATATGATTCAATATTCAATTTAATTTTTTTTTCGAATTTCATACCGAGTATTTTGCAACTGCCAAAACATTTTGGTATATTATCATTAATAACTTGTTTTCTCATTTGAAACATATTCTCCCCATTTTATGTCGAATATTCCTCCACATGATCTATTCAATGTGGACATTTATGATATTCCATATTATTTTTTTGATTATCAGTAATAATATCTTATATTATAATATAAACTAGGTGGACTATTGGTGGTTTATAAAATGATCATTTTCTTAGAGTACCCTCTTTTTGGAATAAAAAGTGTTTCGATAATGAAAATACATCATGAAAATTTGGAATTATTTTCTCAAGTACATCATTATATAAATTAAATATCACAATTGAATCGAAAAGGGGATGTTTTTATTGTGAATGTGAAACATCATTATGGGGTGTGTAGGACCTGTGATGCTCCTGAAAACGTACGAGATACCCCGTAGGCCTACATCCAGGGTCTGTGCTCAACTATGCCATTGAACACGATTGGTTATCATGATCAATCTCCTAGCTAGCTTGGGAATAATTCTCCCCTCCCAAGAGAATCTAAATTGCAGATAACTGGCATTTAAACAAATGGGGAGCTTCTCGGGTACCACTGCACCATATGGTACAGTGATACCATAGAAGCTCCCTAATTATTTAAATTTGAGTCAGCTACTTGTTTGAATCTATGGGGAGGCGAGATTAAATCCTAATCTTCATAGGGGATAATGTCTAATACTTAGCTCATTTTAGTGGCCTTGTTGGGTGTAGACCACAGGTTTTGGCCAGTGGGGTATGTGGTCTTTTTTTAGGAGTGTCACCTGTCTATCAAAAAATCCACCTTTTTATCAGACCTATTTTACAACTGGGTCATAGTATTTCCATGTCTAAGACCACCAATGTTTTGGACTAGGTTCAATAGGGGTCAACCAACATGGTATATATTATCCCCAAGCATGAATAGGATTTATTATGCCTCCCTCCATGACTTGAAGATGAGACCTTAGGCTTAATAGCCACTAGAGAGAATCAAGAGTACCACTACACTATTGAAATAATGGGTTCCCTAGAACCAAATTTTCAATCATATTGAATATCATATCATGTATATAGTTAAATATACATTAAAAGTACATACCATCATAGTGTAGATATTTCTGCGTCCACTATTTAATGGTAATTTAAATATATTAATTGTCCTATCAAAAGGTTATAGATGATCCTAGGCTATAATGTGAACCTCGAGATACAAAGATAACAATATTAAACAATGGTCATATGGAATATATACATCTTAATATCTGGAAATATTATATGCCTAACTATCAGGTCTTGGGTATCATAATCATTGAGACTTCTTCTCATTATTTTGTCACTTTCTGGTCTCTAGTAGTAAGAACTTGAGTACAAACTCTCAAAAAATAACACTGCATATTTCCAGTGTCATTGGTTGTTTCTATATGTGAAAATGTGTATTGGACTCCTAACATGAGATAATTACCAACTTATACCATTTTATTACTTACATGAATGCATTGAAAAAACCATGATAATGAAATCATGGAAAGGTAGCTTTTTTTGGGTTCGACATTGGTGGTATAACATTGGTTGAATGGTCTAAATAGGATGTATCGCTTATGGGTTAAGGAAGTTATTTATCTAAGGCACGGTTGATCAAGATTGTGATGCATTTATAAATTTTTTGGCAATGTAGTAGAAAGGTAAATCCATCACTGGTTGATCAATAAATAATAAAGTAAGAATAGGTAAATGAAAAATGTGTGCATCACACTTTATGAGATATTTATAGGAGAATAGATTATTATATATAATATGTGTTCATTGGTTCATTGTCATTTTAATGACAATAATTATCTCCTTAAGGGACTTGATGGGTAGCTTGACAATGCTCTTGGACAGTGGATTTTATTCACTACTCTCAAAATGAGGTCCTATAAGGGAACATAAAATACTGTATACCAAAATATACCAAATTAAATTGAATATAAATATTTGACATAGTGGTCCCCACCATGATGTAAAATAATTGTCCAGGGTATTGATCTCCAAGGAAATAAATAATTTCATTTTTATTCAAGTTAATAATAATTAGGGTAAATTTATTTAAATGTATTTACGTGTTAAATTATTACATTAAAATATTATTCAAACGAATATTATTTTAATATTCATTGTTGGTTTAATATAAAGTGGATTTACAGGCTGAGCTAAATGACATGGTTTTATAACGTAATGTATTTTTAAATATATTAAGGATATCTGATAAAATAAGAAATAATTTTTTCATAGTTTAGTTCATCATAATTATTAATTTAGTGGAGGTTTAATTAAAAAGGGCTGGGGAAGCCTATCTGGAATTTGGAACCCCCACTATAAATAGAGCTTATCACCTAATAAACTATTTATTCATTTTATAATGAGAGACTCTATATCCTCCTAATTTATAGAGAGAGAGTCTCTCCCACATAATAGAAAATACAATAACTCCTTCAAGCATCAAACACATTAGAACATAGAGATCGTTACGATATCGAATATATCATCAGATCACTATGCTACAACGTGGAATTTCAATATTAGTGTTCTCGTGTGTTGTTGAAGTGCATATGGACGATCTAGAGGGATCATTATATGGATAATTTACGAAAGGATTACCAAAAATGAGTTACTATCTAATATTCCATCAGATATATAATGGTATGTTTACAGTTTTAATTTTTGGTTCTCTATTAATTTATGATATATCCATTGACCACACTATGGTTTAGATCATCGACGACGACACATTTCATCATCCCAACAATGAAAATTTAAAAATACATGAACTACCAAATTTAGTAATGGGACCCATTCCCAACAATTGGTAACAAAGGGATCACATATATTTTATGAGTGAATGAAAAATTAATTTTTTTTCAACTAAATAGAGGGATAAAAATGATCCCAGTAATTCGTATTATACATCAATCATATTTCAAATGGTACAACCATTCAAAATCTTCGATACAGAAAATATTTGTAGTTTCATCTCAGGGTTTAAAATTTTTCTGATTATTTTTATTCATCCTGGTGATATGGTCATCATCCGGCAAGTTTCAGTTCATCAGAATTAAATTTTATTATTTAGAAATAAAATAGAATATTGAATATTATAATTTTATAGTTTTAAAATTATCACAATATTTTCATTATAAGAATAATAATTACATTATTATTATAAATATATTATAATTATTTTTCATATTATATTTAAAGGATAATTTTAACATTTAAAAAAATCTAAAGGGGTTTCAAGTGGGGGTTCATTATTGATCCTAAATCAATAAAAAGGGGTTCAAGTGGGAGGGTTGGAGAAAAGGTAATGATGTAAAAATTGGGTCAAAACCGGGGGTCCATGTGGGATCAATTTGAATCCTCAAATAATCCAATTTCCACCCCAACTCCGTAAGCTGGTGGATCCTAGGAACATTGTAGACCATGTCTGTCCCCCTCATCATGGCCTCTACTAGTGTCTGTATGTCCTCCAGCAAACCAGTCTCATCATTGACCCACTGGTCGATTGTTCCCTCTGATATCCGTGTACGTATGCCACTAGTTTACACTATCGGTGCTTCTACAAGCCCACTGGATGACTAACATGGTGGCTCCTAGACCACTGTCAACTAGATTCATTCAGCCACTCCAGAGCCCGATCCAGAGCGGGTGTAAAGTCACCCCCATGTGGTGTCGATCTGCACACATACAAAAGTTCCAGATTCCACACCCCAGATTCCTAACCAATAACCTTTTAGACATCTTATTATCACTGAGATCTAGGTTCGTCCCTCACCCTTCTCCAGATCGAGTGATCCCAAGTCTACTGCAAGCCTCCCTTATCCATGTACCTTGATCGATCGATGCCTCACATTGATCGAACAATTTCCACCTAGGTATGCACATTAAAACCCTATCATTATCTATCGTGGCTGAGAAGACCACGTAGGCCCACCGTTATACCATTCCAAGAAATCCCCTACAAGACCGACTTCGTCTACCTCAAGAGGTACAAAGGCTCCACTAGGCTTAGTTTCTCCCTAAATGAGGTCATAGTGGGTCTGCCCCACCAAAAACAGGTTTCAGAAAACCATTCTAACTTATTTTATCCCAACACGGTCTTGGATTATCCAAGAAGGGGTTTTTGTAGGTATGGAACGATCTACCTTAGAAATGAATGCATTTTTTGGGGCCCATAATATTTAAATTAATATAATTAATTTGAAATTATAATTAAATTAATTTTATTATTTTACTAATTTATTAATTTATTATTTAACAAATAATAATTTTACTTCCTTATTCAAATTAATTTAATTTAGTTATTAGAATAAATTTTTTTATTTTTCTATTTTTTTGTACTGAAAATAATTAATTAGGGGATCAAAAAATGAAATTATTTGAATTGTTAAATTCAAAAAATTTAATTAATACCCTTGTAATATTTTAAAAACACTATTTTATATCTCACATTATTATACCTGTCTAATGTTTTTGATCACTGAAACATGTTTGTTTTATATTATATTCTTAATTATCTTAATGTGCACAAGACTTTTGTAATTAGTTAAATTCCAGTATGTGTATCATCTTTATTTTCTATTAAAATGTATTAGTGGTTGTTTTTTCAAATTTATACGATTTACATTTCACCCCTATCCCCCCTCAACTATGTGTGACTAATTTTCAATATTTGATGTGATTTTGTATGACATGGACCCTACCAAGATGAGGTGGAACTCTAAGACTTGATATGGACCCCACAAAGATTAGGTGATACTCAAAATGAGAAGCGGACAAACATGATGGTGGTGACATGCATAAAGAGTCAAACTACAACTCATGTATGATGCCCATATATTTTTTTAGATGCTCATGACCAGTCGTTTATAAGTTTACCTTCATGAATTTATTTTTTTTTTTATACTTTTTATAATAGTGAATAAATACATAAATTAATAAATAATAAAATTCATAATGAAGTGAGATATGTTTTTCTATTAATGATTACTTATGCAAGTGATAACATATATGAAAAATATTAATAAAATGGGGTGCATTCACCAAAATAAAAAAACCCTCAATAAACAATTATGGCATTACCACCATTTATCATTCAAATTTGAAAAAAAACAAGCTACTTGGGGTGCCGGTCATTCCATAACTGAGGGTACCTCTTAATATCATGGAGTTATTATGAGAGTAGGGGTTTGAAATAACTAAATTGGTAGTAAGAAATAGACATCTGAACATTTATATAATTTTAGAGGAAAACATTGTAACACCTTGAGAATTTTGTGAGATAGATTTTTAATTTCTTTGATATCCAAGGTTGTATGCTACACAATGATTATCTTGCGTTATAAGATACACCGTCTTAGCTTGTTGTATATAAAATACTATTCTATGATCATTTCACACAAAATCTCACATTATTTGGATATAATTCATATCACACAAAACCAGATATAATTGATAACTAAATATTATATCTAAGTCATTATAATGGAAGGTATGAATAGTAAAAACTATCATTTAAAAAACATTTTTAAATGAAAATAAGTGATTCTATAAAATAATTAAATGAACCTTTATGAATTTTATTAGTGAAATATCTTTTTAATATAATAAATTTAATTTTTAAAATTCATATTATACATATTCTATATATGATATAAGAACTAATTATATTTTTCAGATAAAATAAGTATTTTCAAAAAAATACAAATTTTCTACCTTTTCATGGTGAAACATTATAAATATAGTTTTTTGAAAATTTTATAAGATATATTTGATATTACAATATTTTTATTTGGAAGTGGGTCATCAAAATATTCTTTGTTGAAATTTCGTTATTTTTTGGATGAAATAAATATTTTAAGGAATAATGAAAAATATTGTATTTTTATCCAAATCTGCATTTTCATATACACTATTTATATAATTAGAATATCTATTTAATTGGTAATTAAGGGTAATTGTATAATGTTTTTGTAATTCAATCCAATTTTTTTCGTTGGAAATAATTTCACTTTTCAACTATACATAAGCACATTTCAATTTTTTTATAGTTTTAATTTATTTAAAACCAGATTTTTGGTTCTGACACTAGTAATTAAATTGAAATTAATTAATGAAACAACAGAGTTATGAATTTTTAAAAATTTATTTCACATTTGAAATCATTGGGTCCAAATTATGTTTATAGGTTACTTTAATTTTTGGGGTATTATGAATAATAACTATGGTAATTTTTATTTACCATAGTTTAAGGTATATCAGGTAAATTAGGGTAAAAAACAATATGATAATGGTTAAAAAAACTATAACACCCTAAAAGATCCAATTGGTTTAATTAATGTTGAACAATATCACCTATGGGTTATAATTGATCCTATTAAGGTATTTTTTCCTAGAATGTTGTGTAATTTTATTTAAAACAAATGAATGTGAAAACATCTAACTATCTTATATCATATATGTATAATAATTTTTATGAAGTGATAAACTTGATAATACTAGAAAATAAACAGTCTATAGAAAAATAATGATGTTATCTACATCTTTTGAATTTATATATAATTTTAATAGATTAAATAAATACAATTAATGATGACACAATATTGATGTAGAAATTATTTTATTAATTGAAATATCAATTAAATGGTTTAGAAAATATTAATTGAAAAATAATATAAGATAGTTAATGTTACGCACTAATTTTCTAATAGATTATGAAATGTGAAGCGTGTATTAAATATTTTGGTTAGAATTTATCATATTTTTTAATTTTATTTGAATAAAAATTAACGAATAATGTAAAAATTAATAGTATTGATATTTAATAAAAATAACATTAAATTAAATTATTTAATAATCACAAAAAAATTTAAATATTAAAATGTTAAAATTATAAGGCATAAAATGAAAACAATTATCCAATTAAGGAAATTTGAAAACACATAGGTAAATATTTATAACCATTTAGTATTTAGAATATTATTACGACAATTAAAATTAAATAGATAATATAAGGATTAATAAAATCGATAAGGTTTAAAATAAAATAAAAAATATAAAAATTTTATTTGTTGAGAGGAATTAGACCCATACTAATCTATCCTTCCTATTTAATAACACCTCTAAATCCCTTTATCTTAGACAAAACCTAACAATTACATCATAAAACATCACTTATGTTATCGTAGAGTCCACAATTTAGTAGAAATCCATCTCAATGAGGCCTTTTCTGCAAATCAAAAGTAAATACTCGAAAAAGTGTTAATTGTTTTATCGCCTCTTTCATAATTCTTATTTTCTTCTAAATCCTATCCTTATGTAATTTCTATAATAAAGTTATAATTCCAGTATCTTTTATATTATAATTTTTTATTATAACTATGGGAAAACATTATACTTCCATTTATCCATCCTAAGAATAACAAAATCATCATGAGTGCATAAGTACGACTTATCATCTCCACGTTGTGGTGTACTTTTTATTCAACAATAATTAATTTGGATCGGTATAATGATGATTATAATGTATTTAAATAATAAATATAACAAGATAATTAATCTTTATAATTAATATACTATCCAATTTCATACAATTTATCTATTAAGTGCATGATATTGTCGCTCATGCGTAGATACGACCTACCGTCTCTACGATATGATGCCATTAATTCTACATGGTCTTCATTAATCCATGATTATATACAATAATTGAATGAAAAAATAATATATATATTATAGTAATATAATTCTGTATATTATATTACTGTAACCTGTGATGTGGAATGTGAACTTATCCGACAAACCACGCATGAGAACATAAAGTAGTTAATAACTGAATAATGAGTTACACTAAAATGTTTCTTACATAATGATGATAATATTATAATACATGATATCAAAAAAATGACTACGATTTTGGAATAAGTCAATAACATTATTTAAAACATTATATAAGAGGTTCAGAAACGTACGAAGCATATCATACCTAAGGAAAAGTATAATTTCCCAATCTAACAATTATTTGAGGTTATTTATACTTAAGTTTTTATTGGGGTATATTTAACATCCATTTACATGTTTGATAAATTTGTAATATTATTTTCATTCTTATACAATTGTTAAATTTGAATTGTAACAGTTGGTAATTTTTTATTAAATGGTATTAAATTAATCTTTTGGCATTTTTTGATACGAGTTACTTTTTTAATTTTCCAATAAATGTACGAGGATAATTTTTTTAAATTACACGATATAAAGGGATTTTTAGATTTTTTAGAACCTATTTTAATTGAAGAATAATTTAATATAAGGCCCCAGCCTTAAACATTACTTAATCTTGAGTTATTTCAAGAATACACATTGAGGATCTTTTCAGGTTTAGAGTTTTATAGAATTAGATCATAAATCATGGATTACATTCCACTTTTAAACAAGGTGGTTACATAAAAGAAAATATTCATTTTCTCCCATCAAGGAAACATATTTAAAATAAAACATGGATTCTTTCTTGACACTTCCTCGACACTATCATCACATCATGTACCTTTCCCTTGACCTGTGATAAACATTTCAAAAAACATGGGATGAGCATAAAAAGCTCAGTAAGGGATATAAAAGTACGAAAAGTAAACATTAGTACATGTATACATTAGTATCAATGAAATCATACTTTATTCATAACATATAATCACTTTAACAAACCTCATGAAATCATAATATTTATGAATAACTCATTTAAAACATAATACATAAAGGTAACTTGAGGCATTAATAAGATTCTTACGTAGTGAGTAACCCTCATGGTTACGTTTGGAATACCCATTACAGTATATTCCATAAATCTCTTTGGATAAACCATAGTGTTTAACCGCTTTGCGTTACCCAATGCATTGGAGAGCTATTATGTGCTCACCTGCCCTTAGTTTATCATGGAACCACACGTCTTCATAAACAATGCCCAAGAACCATAACATAATCGTAACACATAAAACATGTATAATGGAAACATAAAATTTCTACATTTCAATCACAAGATATCAATACAACACATTGATAAAATAAAAACATTATCAAAACCATTTTCAATACCAAAATAAAATAAAATTAAAACATGGTATTTATTTTTCATTTAAAAAACGTTATGGCTTGTAGAGGAAGCCAAAACTCAAATAATGGTCAGGGCGGCGAAGAAGTCGTTGTCGCCACATACGTAAGACAAAAAAATTCCCTTTTTTCATTTAATAAAACGATTCATATAAAAAGATTCATTTTTAATAAAAGTAAAATTCAAAGGGGTTTATACACTGTATAAAATAATGTTGTGTATAAACAAAAATATTCCTCAATGAATAGAGATTGAGACGAAGTCCCTTACCTCGTGTCCGACTTCACTCAATCGTTATTTAATCTCCTAAATAATAAACTAGGGTTAATTTCTACTTTATTAAGAACCTTTATCAAGTTTATTATTCCTTTTATATAACTTATTACCATGTTACGAACATTATGTAATTATTTAAGTTAATAACGGTCATTTTGTCAATCTTTGGTAGTTGAGTAAAAAATAAACTTCCTATAATTACAAGTTGTTCATTTGGTAAAATATTCATTATATAAAGAATTATATTCAAGATGTAGATATCATATATATCATATATAATACCATTAACTCCATCCTTTATACGTCTCACATATGTTATTAACGAATCAAATCACTTTAAGGGGGTGGTAGTCCGCACTTACTAAAATGAAATTATCGCATTTACCCATAATAAAAAACATAAAATAATTCCATAAATGAAAAATACAGAAGCATAATGAAAACAAAAACATAATATATAACATATATAAATAGAGTTACATCTTAATGGCCACCATAAAAGGTGTTAAAAGAAGATTGAACAATCATCGTTTGATGTGGCAGTAATTCGCCACTCAAAGAAACAATTAGTTCTTTAACCATTAGACGAAGGTGTGTGTAAGTGTAAATAAAATACTTCTTATAACAACATCCAAGTATATTTAATATACAGGTGTTGTTACAAAAGATAGTAATAAAAAGAGTTTAGGGGGTTGGGGAAACAAAATAAAACAAAAGAACATAAGAGAAGACATTACCATTAAATCGGGTAACTCCCCTTGGTTTGAACCAAAATGGCTTCTTGGAGAGCTTTGTGACTAAGGTAAGGCTTCTAGGATAAAGATAGGGATGTGGAGAGATAAAATGATAAGAGTTTGGCTGAGTCATTGGCTTGAGATTTGTGGGTATGGGGGTAATTGTGGGGGTATTTTATAAGAGGGAGGAGGGACACTCTTGGAAAGTCTTGAAATGTTACTTTATTATAAAATTAGTTTCGGATTTTAAAGGTCCCACAATGATATATTTAAAGAATTAGGTGACAAGGGTTAGAAATCCACCCATCCAATAAGTTTTTGACAAGTGTATGTCTTATATTTTACATTATATTTTCATTTTATTAAAATCGTTCATTAATGAGGTAATCACTACATCATCATGGTTTCATAAAAAATTTATTTATTTAATTTATAAAAATTATAAAACAAATACCATGATGTAGGAAATATATTTAGCTTTACAATGACTATATATAGACTAATTGATTATTTATGTAGGAAAAATTAAAAAAAATTACTTATATATTACATACTTTTGTTATATTTAACTTTTTTTAAAATAAAAAGATAAAATATCTCTATCACACAAAAGTGATTCCATGGGGTCCCAATGTTGGCACAAGGCATCCCATGGTCGTCCATGAAAAAAACGGTTGCATTAGGACACATTTTGGGGTCATTTTATGTTATTGTGATATAATTTTATTACCCTCAACTACCTTATTACTAATTAATAACGATAATTAAAGATAATTATCGTCGTTGCTATTCATAATGTCCAAAAACAAAAGACTCTTAATTAAATAATTTGGACCTTCTAATTCAAAATATGGAATCTATATTACCAAATTCTAGGCACAAAAATTGTAGTAATTAATTTAAAAATAATTCTCTTTGTCAAAACAAATAGAGGGTTTTATAGAAACAATACCTATCAAAAGTTTGACAATTGTTTTTATTCACAATTCCAAAGTGAAATTAATTAAAATGACCAAAAATGGATTAAATGGTAAAAATATATTCTAATTAATATTTAAAACAAATTAAAAGGATAATCTATCTTAACAATTAATGTAGATGAAAAATTAGTTTTGAAGTAAAATGCAGTATTTTTCACTATTCATTAAAAAAATGACCATTTTCAGAAAAATACCAAAAATTTATCCAAAGTAAATTTAAATGTCCCAATCCTAAATAATAAGTTTATTTTGAAAAATAGGGCTTATTAAATTGTCAAAATATAGATTTAAAAATGGTTCTCTATCAAAAGGCGGTAAAAGAATCTTTTAAAAATATTAGGAAATTATATGCTTAATATTGGATTTATTCTCATTCTAAGCCTCTAAAACACCATATAATTAATAAATAGGCATAGATATGAAAATACATAATTCTTTACTTACTTGGGATGTTACATCCTTCACCCATTTAGAAAATTGTGTCCCCACAGTTTATTTAATTATCAAATAAGTGGGGTTATTTATACCTCATTGCATTTTCAGATTCCCATGTTGCCTCTTCAATCATGTGGTTTTTCCACAAAACCTTTACTTGATGAATCACTTTATTCTGCAATACATGCTCCCTGTGGTCAAGAATCTGGACATATTGTTCCATAGAAGATAGACCCTCTTCCAGCTGAACTACCTCTGGACTCAAAACATGAGATGAATCTGGCATGTACTTCCTTAACATTGAAACATGAAAAACATTGTGTACCTGAGATAAACTCGGAGGTAAAGCCACTTGGTATGAAACTGGTCCAACTCTCTCCAGAATTTTATATGGTCTAATGAACCTTGGACTCAGCTTTCATTTCTTACCAAATCACATCACACTTTTCCATGGTGAAACATTGAGGAAGACATAATCACCTACATCAAAAGAGAGATCATTCCTCTTATTGTCCGCATAACTTTTCTGCCTAATCTGAGCTGTTCTCATGTGTTTTTGTATCAGCTGAACTATTTTTTCCACCTCTTCTACCAATTCTGGTCTCATCAACTCTCTTTCATCTACTTCATCCCAAAAAGCTGTAGTTCAACACCGCTTCCCATATAATGTCTCAAATGGTTCCATCTTTATGCTTGAATGAAAACTTTTATTATAAGAAAACTCAACCAAAGAAAGATGTTGGTCCCAACTTCCCTTATAATACATCGAACAATCACGTAGAATATCCTCCAATGTCTGAATTGTTCTTTCTTACTTCCCATATGATTGAGGATGAAAAGTTTTACTAAAATTTAATTCAGTTCCCAACAACCTCTGAATGTGTTTCCAAAAGTTTGAAGTAAACCTGGGATCTTGATCAGATACAATTGAGAGGGGAACTCCATATAACCTGAATATCTATTTAAGATACAAACGAGAATGTTGATCTAGGGTGAAATTATCTTGTATAGAAAAGAAAATAGAAGATTTAGTCAAGCGATCAACAATAACCAAGATTGCATTATTACCTCGAGTTGTCTTGAGAAACCCCAAAATGAAGTCCATGGATATATTCTCCCATTTCCACTCTATCACTGGTAAAGGCTGAAGCATCCCTTTACGTAACTGCCGCTCTACTTTAACCTGTTGACAGGTCAAACGATTCACAGTAAAATCAGCAATATCTCTTTTCATTCCATCCCACCAGTAATACTCCCGATGATCTCTATACATCTTAGTACTGCCAGGTTAAACTGAAAACAGATAATTATGAGCTTCACATTACAACTCTCTCTTCAACCGGGAATCACAAGGCACACACAATATCTTCCCAAATCTCAAAACACAATCATTATCATTGTTGAATTTAGGTAACATACCCTTCTGAACCAGATCTACCTTTTTATGCAACTCATTGTCTTTCTTTTGAGCATGCATAATGCTATATGATAGAGATGATCTCACTGAAAACTGAATCAAAAAAGATGAACTTCCTTCACCAACAACTTCTATGCCAAGGTTTATAAAATCCTTAACCAAAGGATCACGTTCCAAACATAACATGGTTAATAAATCATTAATTTTTCGACTCAAAGCATCATCCACTTTATTTTCTTTTCACATATGGTAATGAATTGTACAATAATAATCCTTGATTATTTCTATCCATCTCCTCTATCTCATGTCCAATTCTTTCTGAGTGAATATATACTTTAAACTTTTTTGATCAGTATATATTTCACACTTTACACCATACAAATGATGCCTCCAAAATTTTAAAGAAAAAACCATAGCAGCTAATTCCAAATCATGTGTAGGGTAATTTACCTCATGAGTTTTCAACTGACGTGAAGCATAAGAAATTATATGATCATTCTACATTTGGACACAACCACGACCTTTCAATGAATCATCACTGTAGATAAAAAACTCACCATTCCTAGAAGGTAGTGCCAAAACTGAATTATTCACAAATATTCATTTCAATTCCTGAAACCAATCTTCACATTCTTTTGTCGAGAAACATTTAACACCCTTTCGAGTTTGCTTAGTCATTGTACTAGATAACCTTGAATTTTTTTTAACCAAAATTCGGTAATAGCTTGCCAAACCATGAAAACTACAAATCTCAGTTACATTTGTGGGTCTTGGCCATTTTTCAACAACCTTTGTTTTAGAAGGATCAACAGTTATTCCATCTTTAGAAACAATGTGACCAAGGGAAAAAATTTCAACCAAAACTCACAGTTTCTGAATTTTACATACATTTTATTTTATTTTAAGGTTTTCAAAATAACCCTTAAATGACTATCATGATCCTACTTACTTTTAGAAAACACCAAAATATCGTCAATGAAAACAACCACAAACTTATCCAAGAACTCGTGGAAAATTCTATTCATAAGGACCATGAATACAACAGCTGTGTTGGTTCACCCAAAAGACATTAATAAAAATTCATAATGGCCATATCTTGTACAAAACGCGGACTTTGGAATATCTTCTTCCTTTACCTTCAAATGATAGTATCCCGATCTCAGGTAAATCTTTGTAAAATACCGAGCTCCCTGGAGCCGATCAAACAAATCATTGATATGAGGCAAAGGATATTTGGTCTTAACAGTGAAGTTATTCAAGGCTCTATAATGAATGCAAAGTCTCATTGAACCATATTTCTTTTTAACAAATAAGACAGGATCACCCCATGGTGATGTGCTAGGTTGAATGAAACCTTTCTCTAATAAATCTTGAAATTTCTCCTTCAACTCTAAAATTTCAATTTGAGCCATTCGATAAGGGGGTTTTGAAATTGGCTTAGCATCAGGAACTAAGTTAACAATAAATTCAACATCCCGATCAAGTATTATTCCAGGAAAATTATCAGGAAAAACATCAGGATACTCATTTACCACTGACACATAATTAATCTGAACGGTTCCTTTGTTTTCAACAATATGTTCATGGTAACATTCATTTCCATCTGTTACAAGTTTTTCAGCCTCTTGATATATTACCAACATTAAGTGTTTATTCTTGTACACAAACTAAAAGTATTTCTGAAAAGAAACTTATTTAGCTCTACAATCAATCATGGCATGGTAAACAGACATCGAATCCATACCCATGATAACATCAAACTCTACCAGAGGTAAAAAAAGGTTTCCAAGTAGGTTCTTTCCACAGATAAGGATAGGAATATTCTTATAAATTCTTTTAGCATCATCATTTCTCCCAGGTGTTTTTACCACATGTTCAGGAGTCATTTCTTGAGATGGAATTCCCAATTTAATAGAAAATTTTTCCAAGATGAAAGAATGTGTAGACCCTGAATCAAACACCACATTGGAATAATCTGAAAAAAACAAAGTACCTGATACCACTTCATTTGATGGCCCAACATCTATTGAAGTATTTGCGATGGATTTTACCCCACCTTTCTACTTGTAGTTTGACTGCTTCCCATCATTTGATTTCTTTGTCGAACATTCGTTTTTATAATGACCCATCTCATTGCACTTGAAACAGTTCACTAACTGTAAATCAAATTTGGTCTTACCATCACCCTGATCTTTTTCAGTGAAATCACGAGCCTTATGTCCCATCTTACCACATCGGTAGCACTTTACAGAATTCAAAATAAATTCCCCAGAATTATTATAAACACATTTATCACAAACTAAAAACTTATTTTTCTTACCATTAGACATTTTTGATGGATTCTTCCCTTTCCCCTTCCACCTCAGTATCTTATTCTGTTGGTTGTTATAGAACATTTGATAATCAAAAAACTCCATTTCCACCATCTCAGTATATCGAACAAGCTTTTTATAACTCTTGAACTTGCGAGAAGCTAAAGCCCTTCGATATTTTAGATTTAATCCGGGGTAAAAATTATTGATTTTACTATCAAGGTCTTGGATAAAATTTGGAGCATACCTTTCCAATCGTGTGAAATATTCTTCATAAGCAGCCACTGAGTCGCCCTCTTTCCCTAATTCCAAGACTTGTTCTTCCATCCTATGTCGAACAGCCTTTGGAAAATATTTATCAAGAAACATACCTTTCAATTCATCTCATTCAAGAGAATAAATCTCATCAGCACCGCTGATATTTTTAACCATTGACTACAATGGATCTTCTACATCCTCAAAACGGTAAACAGCAAGACTATCCTTTTCATTGTCCGAACACCCCATGAAATCGAAAATCTTCTCTAGTGCTTTAATCTACCCTTCATCTAGCACATGGTCAGATGACCCTCTGAATGATGTGGGATATTGCCTCATGAAATATTATACCACTGACATGTTCCTCTGTGGTTGATCTGGAAGATCTCGTTCATGGATACCACCACCATTTATTTCTTGAGTCAACTCCACCATTACTACAACAAACTATTCTGTTCCAATTCCGACTATCTCAGGATGCTGATTTGGAAGGTCATTTCCTTCTGTATGACTTCCTAGCACTGCTTCCCTGTTTCCTCTCTAGAAAACCATTATGAACAAACATTTCATAGATGAAGCAACAAGGTAATCTTCAAATGCTATATCATTTCAATTTGACCATAAAAAAATTATTTTTGGATAATCATTTAGTAGAATTCTAACTCTTAAAGTTATCTAAACCAACCTATGATACCAAAAATATGGCCCCAGCCTTAAAAATTACATAATCTTGAGTTACATCAAGAATACACATTGAGTATCTTTTCAGGTTTACAGTTTTATAGAATTTTATCATAAATCATGCATTACATTCCACTTTTAAACAAGGCGGTTACATAAAATACAGTATTCATTTTCTCCCATCAAGGAAAAATATTTAAAATAAAACATGGATTCTTTCTTGACACTTCATCGACACTATCATCACATCATGTACCTTTACCTTGACTTCTGAAAAAAATTTCAGAAAACTTGCGATGAGCATAAAAAAACTCAGTAAGGGATATAAAATTATGAAAAGTAAACATTAGTCCATGTATACATAAGAATCAATGAAATCATGCTTTATTCATAGAATATAAGAACATTAACATACCTCATGAAATCATAAGATTTATGAATAAATTATAGAAAACATAAGACATAAATGTAACTTGAGGAATTCATAACATTCTTACGTAGGGATTAACCCTCATGGTTACGTTTGGAATAGCCATTACAGTATATTCCATAAATATTTTTGGAGAAACCTTAGCGTTTAACCCCTTCACGTTACCCAATTAATTAGAGAGATATCACTGGCTCACCTACCCTTATTTTATCACAGAACCACCTATCTTCATAAGTAATCCCTAATAACCATAACATAATCGTTTCACATAAAACATGCATAACAGAAATATAACATTTCCACATTTCAATCACAAGATATCAATACAACACATTGATAAAATCAAAACATTATCACAACCATTTTCAATAGAAAAATAAAATAAAATTAAAACATGGTATTTATTTTTCATTTAAAAAAATTATGGCCTGTAGAGGAAGCCGAAATTGAAATAATGGTAACGATAGCGGACAAGTCGTTGTCGCCGCATACGTAAGACAAAAAAATTTCCTTTTGTCATATAATAAAATGATTCGTATAAAAAGTTTACTTCTAAATAAAAGTAAAAGTAAAAGGGGTTTATAGACCCTATAAAATAAAGTTGTGTATAAAACAAAATATTCCTCAATGAATGGAGATTGAGATGATGTCACTTACCTCGTGTCCGACTTGACTCGATCGTTATTTAATCTTCTGAATAAAAAAATAGAGATAATTTCTACTTGATTAAGAACATTTTTCAAGTTCATTATTCCTTTTATATCACTTATTACTATGTTACTAACATTTTGTAATTATTTAAGTTAATAACGGTAGTTTTTTCGATCTTTGGTACTTGATTCAAAAATAAACTTCTTATAATTTCAAGTTGTTCATGTGGTAACATATTAATTATATCCAGAATTATATTCATGATTTAGATATCATATATATCTTATATAATACCATTAAATCCATCCTTTATACATCCCACATATGGCATTAACGAATCAATTCACTTTGAGGGGGCGGTAGTCCGCACTTTCTAAAATGAAATTATCACGTTTACCCATAATGGAAACCATAAAGGTATGCCATAAATGAAAAATACAGAAAAATAAGGAAAACATAAACATAATATATATCATATATGAATAGAGTAGCATATTAATGGCCACCATAATATGTGTTAAAAGAAGATTGAATTATCATCGTTTCGTGGGGAAGTAATTCGCCACTCATAGAAACAATATGTTCTCCAACCATTAGATGGAGGTTTGTGTAAGTGTAAATAAAATAATTCTCATAACAACATCATAGAATATTTAATATACTGGTGTTGTTACAAAAGAGAGGAATAAATAGAGTTTAGGGGTTGGAGAAGCAAAATAAAACAAAAGAACATAAAAGAAAACATTACCTTGAAATCGGGTAACTCCCCTTGGTTTGAACCAAAAGGGTTTATTGACGAGCTTTCTACCTAAGGTAAGGCTTCTAGGATGAATATAGGTATGTAGAGAGATAAAATGAGCAGAGTTTGTCCAATCCAATGGCTTGATATGTGTGGTTAAGGGGGTATAGGTGGGGGCCTTTTATAAGAGGGAGGAGGGGAACTCTTGGAAAGTCTTTAAATTTTACTTTATTATAAAATGAGTTTCAGATTTTAAAGGTCCCAAAATGATATATTTCGAGGATAAGGTGATAAAGGTTCTAAATCCACCCATACAATAGGTTTTTGACAAGTGTAGGTCTTATATTTTACATTATATTTTCATTTTATTTTAATCGTTCATTAATGAGGTAATCAATACATCATCATGGTGTCATAAATAAATTTATTTATTTAATGTCTAAAAATTATAAAAAATAACATGATGTATGAAACCTTTTTAGATTTTAAATTAATATTTAAAGTCTAATATATCATTTATGTAGACAAAATTATAATTTTTTTACATAGGTGTTACACACTTTTTCTATATTTAACTTTCTTTAAAAATAAAAAGATAAAATGTCACTATCACACAAAAGTGATTCCATGGGGTCCCAAAGTTGGCACAAGGAATACCATTGTTGGAAATGACACAAACAGAATAATTAGGGCACATTTTGGGGTCATTTTATATTATTATGATATTATTTTATTACCCTCAACTACCCGATTACTAATTAATCACGATAATAAAAGATAATTACCGTTGTTACTATTCATAATGTCCAAGAACAAAAGAGTTTTAATAACATAATTTGGACCTTATAATTCCAAATATGGAGTCCATTTTAACAAATTACAAACATAGAAATTGTATTAGTTAATTTAAAAATAATTCCAGTTGTCAAAACAAATAGCGGGGTTTTTAAAAACAATATCTATCAAAAGTTTGACACTTGTTTATGCCTAGTTCTAATGTGAAATTAATTACAATGACCAAAATTGGATTAAATGGTAAAAATATATTCTAAATAAACTTTAAAACAAGTAAAAGGACAATCTATCCATATAATTAAATTAGATGAAAAAGCAGTTTTGAAGTAAAATGCTGTATTTTTCAGTGTTCATTAAAAAATGAACATTGTTAGAAAAATACCAAAAATTTATCCAAATTAAATTCCAATGACCCAATACTAAAGAATAAGTTTATTTTGAAAAATATATCTTATACAATTTTCAAAATATAGATTTAAATATGGTTTTCCATCAAAATGTGGTAAAATAATGCTTTAAAAATATTAGAGAATTATATGCTTAAGATGGGATTTATTCTCATTTTAAGCCTCTAAAACACTATCTAAATCATAAATAGACATAGATACGAAAATCCATAATTATTTACATAATTGGGATGTTAAATTTACCCTATTTTAATTATATTTTCAACTATATTATTTTTTACTAAAATTTTGTGGCATTTTGGGAAAAGAAATTTTTTTGGAGAAGAAAGGATATTATCCTTATGAATTAAATTCAAGTATTTTAGAAAGATTATTTTCCATAAAATATAGAACTATTTAATTTTTTTTATGTTAATACACCTATTATTATAATTATATTATCTTGTTATGGATGAAATGATGTTACATAAAACCAATTTATTTCTTTGGTTATTCTATGATGAATGATTTATGTTTTTTGTGGAACATGTAAGAATGATTACATTATGATCTGGGTAGGACCTATATATCCCTCCAATGCATTGGTTAATGACTTATATCTCATTAGATAGACATAAATGTTATTTCATGTAATCATGTTCTGTAATTTTGGGTTGGAATAGAATGTAAATTTGGTTCAGTAATACATAGCTTGAATAGAAATTTATCATGGTTCTGTAATGGATGGTGTCCACGATGATGATCCTTGTAGAAATGACATAGAAACTATAGAAATAATATTATTTTTTTATTTATATTCCATAATTCCATGTTTTATGATAATTCTATTTTACCCTGGTTAATGATTCAATTATGATTTATTCCTTATGAACTACCAATATTTATTTCACGACTAATGATTTTGGTATATGTTAAATGTGGTATTTTTTTCAAAAGTTATGTTCATATTTTTACATTATTATGTTTTTGTATTATATGATTTTTGAAATTTGTACCTTTATTAGGAAATTAAGATTACCACATTTCAGGTCTTTCCCCCCAAGATTTAATGATGTGTATTCAGTAAGATGTGTCAAAAGGAGTTTCTAGTTATGAAGGATAAATCTGGAGATAATATAGTTGTTTTGTGAAAAAGTTGTTTATGTTTTCTAGTTTCCAAGGGTAATATAGAAATACTGTCTTTGGGGTTTTGTTAGTTTTATTTATTAATAGTTCTGAAAAATTAAAGTAATGTCTATGTATGTCATGATTGGGTTGTTAGAGTTGGTATCAAATATAAGGTTTAGTTAACTTTCAGGAACAAGTATATGAATTTTGTTTGAGATGAATAGAGATATTTCTATGGTATGTCTAGGGATGACCCTATGGGTAATTCTAACTATAGGTTACAATCCTTTAATTATGGTAACGATCATGGATAACCTATTATTGACCCTAAGATGTTAGAGATTGAAAGTACACCCTATTCTTTTTATTGTTTCTCACACAAATATTGTAGGGTTTTAGGAAATGGAAAGAAATAGGAGGATTAATGTTAATGGAAAATATAATGGACAATGGAATGATATTTATCTTGAGAAACCAAAATAAATGGGAGTTGGGAGAAATAACATTTTTGTTTGTCTAATTTGAAATCTCATAGAATGATCAATAATCTCATCTTTGGTGAGTTTCCTGACACATCTAAAAAGAGAAAGATAGAGATTCATTGTGATCATTGAGGAAATAACATACAATTTTCCTCATGTAAACAATGTGGGAAGAGGTATCAAGGAGAATTTTTCAAATGAACTAGAAGATTCTTAGGGTGAGGAAAATGAGGTCACCAATCCCATAACAATAAAGTAAACGGTTTTCTTAACACAATGGAAAAGGATAATGGTATTTCTAAGACATCAATGATGGTTAAATGTTCTAAATGTGGAATGTATGGGAATTATTTAAATCTAATCCCTAAGGGGAATTCTAAGTAAGTGAATCATCATGGTTGTATGAGTAGTATTTGTGTTATTGTCTACGACGAGACAACAATATGATATTTGAGGTGATTGAAGTGTGAAGGAATAAAATGATGAATCTATGTCAATGGTTTATGATGGTAGGGGAATGATTTCATGTTTTCAAAGAATAATGTTATATTTAATTTTATGGTACTATGGAATAAAAAACATTTAATGATTGTAAGACTATTTTTTTCCTTATTTATTTGAAAGTTAATGTGGAATATTACCAGTAACTATGAAAAGTTATTTAGATATTTTTGAAAAGACATGATACATGTGTTTTAGAGATAATGAGTTGTTTGATATTATTAATGAACTCATGACTGATATAAGGAAAATTTTATTTCTGGGTTTGAGTATAAAGAATATTTGAGATTTTTGGTAAGAGGTAATTTTTGACAGAATGAATGTTTTCACTATGATTCTACAGTAATTCATGTTATTATCAAGATTCAAGAGAATAAAACATTATGTTATTTAGTTTTTTATAATGTGACAACCAAGAATGAAATTCTGAGATATTGGAGATAAATGTTTAGTCGATTTAGATAAAATCTATAAAATGATTTATATTTTCATCTTTTGGAAGTATTGTAATGTTAACCATTAATGGATATTATAAATTATATTTTTGTTGAATTTTGATAGATTAATGTATTTTCTCACAATATGTGGACTTATTCATATTTGAATACCAGTTATAACATTTATTTGAGAGTGATGTAATGACCAATCATTCAATCACATGATCTGCTAACACTTTAAGGATGAAAAATTCAACATAATTTCATTAAATTAGCGATGATATGTAAATTGTTAAAGACATGAAAAATGGTGAGATTATTCCAAAATAAAGTAATTATTTATTCACATGGTAAATTATTTAACACTATAGGAATGATCTTGAAAATCAAAAAATTTATTGTAGTACCTTCTTATCTGATGAATCAGATGGTCCCTTAAATCATTGCAGATTTATGGATTTCTGGTTATTAACATTCCCCACAACTTGTCCTCTATCACTCTATATCTGAACATTATGGTTAGATTTATTCTTTAATATCCATGTTTTCAATTCTCAAATATTTTAACCTATGTCTAATCATGGTGATGAATCACTTTGGTTAACATTTTTGTGTCAAACCATCCTTCTTTAAAATAAATATTTATTATTCTCTTTTACAATGTGGGTTTCTTAGAAAAAATATCATGTTATAAAACTTTTATAACCATGATGAATTTAGAGGGTTAAATTCATTTTATGTTTTCTATAATGTAGCACCCGATGATTTTATGAGATAGATTTTTAATTTCATTGATGTATTTTGTTGTACACTTCACAAAGATTAACCTATGCTATAAACAACACTATATTAGCTTGAAGTATATGAAACACAATTCCTGGCTTGTTTTGCCCTCAATTTCAAGATCAAATGATATAATTCATTTCAAAAAAGGCATATTATAACAAATAACTAAATATAATAACATATTAATTATAATGGTGGTATGAATTGTATTAACATCGTTCTAAAAAACCTATTTAGATGAATATAAGTGGGTCTATAAAATAATAAAACCACATATTTGGATTTTATTAGTGAAATATATATGTAATATATTCAATGTAATGTTTAAAATTCATATTATATGTTTTCTATATATTATATAAGAACAAATTCAATTTTTGGGATAAAAGAAATATGTTATAAAAAAATACAATTTTCCTCCTTTTGATGGAGAATGCTTTTAAATATAGTTTTTACAATTTTATATGTTCTATATGACATAAAAAAATTATTCCATGTAATATGGATATAAAAATTTACCTATTTATTATTTTTGGTTTTTTATGATGAAATTTATATTTTAATGAATTGTGAACAATACTTCATTTTCATTCCAAGAAGCCTTTTTTCCTAATCTATTTATATAGATAGATTGTATTTTTAATTAATTTTAAAGATTATTTGGATTATGTTTTTATAATGTATTTCAATCTTGTTCATTGTAGGTGATTTCACATTTAAATTATACATAAACACATGTCATTTATTTAATAGTTAATAATTCTTAAAAACCATCTTTCTAATTTTGACAACGACTGTTAATTTTAAATTAATTATTCCAATTTATGGGTATTGAATTTTGAAAAATGGTTTCCATATTTGAAATCATTGGGTAAAAATTATTTTAATAGGTTACTTTTTTTTTCATATTATGAATAGTAACTAGAATATTTTTATTTATCATAGTTAAAGGTAAATCAGGTAAATTATGGTAAAAAAACATGATAAAAAAGAAAAAATTAATGCTAACAGCTTCCAAAATCTTATTGGAGGAATTAAAGTGTACCAATATCACCTACGGTTCTGAATTGATTTATTTAATTGAAATATTCTCATGAAAGTAATTTAATTATAATTAAAACAAAAGAATTTGACAACTTGTCACTCTCATGTATCTTATAAGTATAATAATTATAATGTAGTGATATACATGATAAACAATCGAACATAAATAGTCTACAAGAATATAATGAAATTATCTACATATATTTAATTTATTTATAATTTTTTTAGATTAAATAATTGTAATTAATGATGACACAATAATGATGTATGAATTATTTTTCTCATACAAATTTTAAATAAATGGTTTTAAAAAATTAAATGAAATATGGTATGAACTCATTAATGAGATCCAGGAATATTCTATGTGACTATGACATGTAAAAAGTGTATGACATGTTTTTTGGGAATTTATCAACTGTGTGGAATTTTTTAAGTAAAAAAATGAATAGTTTCAAAAATGAAACTTGATATTTTTAAAAAATAATATATTATTAAATTATTTAAAATTCACAACCATTTTTTAAAATTACAAAGTGAAAATTATATAGTATAAAATTACATAATTTATATTATTATGGAAAATTGACAACACATAAGTAAAACTGTATACCCATTTAATATTTAGAATATTATTACCACAATTAAAATTAAATTGATTAAATTATTATAAATCAAAACAATAAAGTGTATAATATATTAAAATATTTTCTAAATTTTATAGTTAAAATTATTTCTATTCATTCTCTTCTTATCTTATAAATAATCCACTTTTCTATAATTTTAATTTTAAAAATAATTTATATTAATTAAATTGTTTTGGTATTTCCAATGGCGTCCTCCTCTCTCTTATAATACGAAACCTCGCTTTCTCTTTTAATCACACCTATAAATCACATTTTATATTCCAATACATAATAATTTCCCCTTAAAAAATTCCTCAATTCATCAGAGTGACCACCCTTTCAGTAGAAATCCATCATAGGGAGGCCATTTTTTCAAATCAAAATAAGATACTGAAAAAGGGGTAATTTTTTTATCACCTCTTCTAAAATTATTTTCTTCATCTAAATTATATTATTATGTTGTATCCATAATAAATTAATAAATACCATATTTTATAAATGTTGTGATGTAATTATAATTTTGTAATGCCATTATACCTCCATTTATCCAACCAAAGAATAACAGTATCCCCATGTGAGCATGCATATAGCTAACTGTCTCCACGCTTTGGTGTAAATTGTAATTCATCAATACTTAATTTGGATGGGTATAGCGATGATAATAATTGTTGGAAATAATTAATATATCATTATAATGTTTCTTTATAAATATGATGTATATTAATAAAATGATAAATATGATGTATATTATAATAATATATTTAATTAAGTCATATAACTATAACCTAATAATCATAATATCAATATATCCGACAAAACAAGCATATGAACATAATGCATTTAATATCGAATAACGGGTGAAAATGAAATATTAATAAAACACTGATAATAATATTATCACATATGATATCCTAAGAATTACTATGATTATTGAATAATTCAATATCATTATTTAAATCATTACACATGAGGTTTAGATACATATGAAGCATATCAGACATAAGGAAACAGATAATTTACCAATATCATTATTGTTTGAGGTTAATTTTTCATAAGTATTTATTAGGTTATATTTACCATACACATCCATGATTCCTAAATAGTTAATATTATTTTTATTCTTCTACAATTTTTTGAATTCAATTGTACCAATTGTTATGTTTTTATTAAATGGTATGAATAGAATTTATTGGCTTATTTCGATACGAGGCAATTTTAGACTTTTCCTTTAAATGTGTGAAGAGAATGTTTTTTTAACATACACGCTATGAAAAAAATATTTACATATTTATAATTCATTATTTACATGAATCAGACTAACCACGATTTAAAAATTATTTTCCACTAAATTATTTTCTTTTCAGATTGTATATCTTTTAGAGAAAAGAAAATGATTTTAAAGAAGAAAGGATATTATCCTCAAGAATTAAGTTCAATTATTTTATTAATTTCATTTTCCCTCTATGATGACGCTCTTTAAATTGGGTTATGTTTATTTCCTTATTATTAATATGATTTTATTTTTTTAATGATGGAATGAAATTTATGAAACCCAATTTATTTCATGGGTTTTTCTATGATGAATTTATTATTTTTTTTTGGGAAATGTAAGAATGATTTCATTATGAAATTTCTGGGACCAATATCTCCCTCCAATGAATTGGGAAAGATTGATATCTAATGAGATAGACTTGACTGAAATGGAAAGTAAATCATGTTCAATAATATTGGTCTAGAATGGAATATAAATCAAGATTAGTAATACATGGATGGAAGAGAAATTAAACCTTGTATAGTAATAGACTGTGTACACTGTGATGGCCATGGAAGAAATGCCTTGAAAACTATAGAAGTAATTTTATATTCTTATTTATATTCCACAATTCCATGTTTAATTTCAATTCTATTTTATCCTGTTTTGTGATTCAATTAGGATTTATTCATTATGAACTACTAATATTTATTTCTTGACTCATGATTTTTATATATGTTAAATGTGGTATTTTTTTATCAAAGTTATGTACCTGTGTTTACCTTCTTATGTTTACGTTTTGTAAAATATTTTCAATGCTTAACATTAATGAGATTTTTTGATCTCCCCCATTTTCATTTTCATTTTCCCCAATGATTTGATAAAGGGTTGTATTTATGTAATTAATTGGACCCTCATGGTCCATTAATTATCCAAATACTATGTGTCGGGGTTTCCTAGACACCATTGGCGAGTCAGGGGGATGTCAGTGTCTGTAGAAACATTTCACAGTGGTGTCAACTATTAGTGCCACTGATTAGTCTCAATGATCTATTCCACCCATCTGCTTCACCGATCAGCTTGACAGATCAGCTTTGCGGACCGTCTTCCCAGATCAGTTTAACTTATCAGCTTCACTAATCGGCTTCACATGATCATTTTCACGGATCTGCTTCATCCGTTACACCAATCGGTCTCACTGATCGGTTTCACCCATCAGTCCCACCGATCGATTTCACCCATCGGTCTCATGGATCAGTTTCACCCATAAGTATGACTGATCATTTTCACCCATAGATCTCACTTATCAGTGTTTCACTGATCGATCTCATTGATTGGTTTCCCCCATCGGTCTCACAAATCGATTTCACCCATTAGTCTTACCAATCAGTGTGTCATGTATTAGCTTCAACCAATCTATTTCACCTCATCAACTCCAAAAGATTATCACCAATGATCGGTTTTAGAGATCAGTCTCACCAATCGGCCACAGAGGGGTGTTGGGGTTTACTTACCCATTTTTCTCATAACACCACTTTGAATACATTGTAACATTTTAATATGGTTCAAGGAAATTTTTAAATCCAATTAATAATATCCAAAATCCCCCTATTGTTGGGGGACCCTTGACATACCAAAAATGTTGATTTTTCCTCAATTTCTCCCTTTTCCTCATATATTTCATTTCCTCCCCTGTTACATGGGTTTTCTATTTAAAGGAAACCATTTAATTCATAGTTATTATCTACACCTATCTAATGTGAATTATTAAATAACAATTAATCCCATCATGTGTAATCTACAAATAGTGTGAGAACCTACTATACACCTTTAAATGTGTTCATGATTTCATTACCTGTAACTCTTAGATCGAGCCTTTATCACAAAGATCTTCTTCCACAGTCTCTTTAGTTCCCCCTATATGCACTTGAAGTCATTCTTTAATAGACGAGTTGTGCACTCGTGCACAAGCCCTTCATTATCATCCTTTGTAGAGATCTTCTAGATGCTCACGCAACCACAATTTTTTGCATGAGGAGGAAATGTCAATCCTTGATCAACTAAGTAGGGATTATTCCTCAGTCTCTATTTAATGTGCATCAAATGGGGTTTGTATGATGATTTTCACTCAGGACATAGATGAAACCAAATGTTAACATATAAAATAAATGAACCTTTAAATGATTTAGTGTGGTACTTATGATGTTCTTTCTATGTTATACTATTATTGTTTTTTATTAATTGAATTGGATTTTTTCCGTTGAAAATATTGGTTGTTGGGGGTCCTTCCTTGTGAACTAATGATCACCTTTTTTATGTATAATCCTGTAATTGAAAGGATGTAATATATAAAATATTAAATCACATAATTTTTTTTGATTAAATGTATTTTCAATTAATAATAATCCTTGTGTGGTAACCCTGGTTAACCAATCATAAATATGAAACTAAAGCAATGGTTTGTTTAAATATAAAAACTCCCTTGCTCTGTTCTTGTGATGTGTATGGTTGTTCTACATGATTCATGTTAGTTTAAATGATTGGGGATGGGATCCACACATGTGTAGTTGTTATTTTGTGGATTTCAGGATGTGTAATGCTGTATTTTGATTCATGGTTTGGTTCTAGTATATTGAGGGATCTCATAGATCCCTTTTGTCGTTGTGACATTACAAGTGAACGGGGTGTGAATTCTTAAATTTATACATGGCTATTTTCCATCCTTGTCTCGTGGATATGTTTTTTTGTTTCCTAGTAGTGAAGAATTATTTATATGGAATCACTGGAATATGATAACACGAATGGATTCATTGGGGAATTATTTTCTGTGAATTAGTAGTTACTTGGTTGTGGTTTTTGTGTTTTTTTTGGATTAATAGTAATGAGGGTGTTTTTATGGGCTGGTTTTGGAACCACTAGGATGTAATGAGTTCTTATTTACCTATTTGTATAATTTAGTTCTTATTTTTCTTATTCACGCCCCTCCCATGTTGAGAACTTCGTGTCGAACACCCCCATTTCACGGGGGAGGGTTTTCCCCAACACTCCAATGAGTTCCTTATCATTGTTTTCTATTCTTCACCCATTCCCAAGTATCCCAAGACTATTTGGGTAGGATTCGATGACCTGAGGTAAATTATAGCACATGATTCTTTAGGAAGGATAAGTTGTGGTGGTTCCACCATGTGTGTGTGGGCTGGTTTGTTTCCCATGTGTCTTCACGATGATTCTTCGGTGTCTTCGAGTATGGTGGTAGTTGTTCTTGGATAGGTGTCATTGGGGTGGTAACATATTGTTTTGGTGGACCATTAGGTTGTTTTCTGGGGTGGCCGTGGGAGTGTAGTGAGAATGGTGGGAGACGACTAACGTGTAGGATGTCTTCAATAACCAGCGAGAAAGTTGTGTAGGGTACCCAAACATTGATGTGTTATTACTATTAATTTAGATGAATTTTTTATTTGGGGAGTGATCCTTATTGGGTTTTTGGTGGTTAGTTTCCTTTCTAGGTGCTTTGGTTATCCACTTTTCTCATGGGGAAATAGAGTGGATAAACACTTGTGCATACGAACTTTTGGTCCTCCTTAGTGATTATACCTGTATAATCACCCAATGAATATAAAACAATTTTTAGGTTTTTAGGAGGACTTTGGGGACCTTGCGGGACCGTATTTTCTCAGATGTTGGGACTATTAGTGTTGATGCTTTTATTTTATTTTGGTACTTCCCTTTGTATTTTTCTTTTACTTGTAAAACATTATACTGGAACATGTATATTGAAATGATTTTTTTTTTCATAAATTTTAATTACAGTATTAGTGTTGTTTGGGATTTACTATCTTATATCCCGATTCTACTAAATAAAATGGGTAATTACTTCTATATTACATGTGATTCTATACCCTTGGTGCTAATCACCACTTGATAAACAATTGAAGGCGTGACTTGGGGATCATTATATCTCATTCAACTTTAGGAAGGAAGCATCTGGAAGTATGTTATCCCTTGAATCATCTCACGGAACGCAGGTCATGAAAAACGGTATCATAATATTCATAGACTACCGAAGACTGAATCAGGTAATGGAAAAGAACCATTAACTCTCCCGAGGATAGAAGATCTCTTTGACCTACTGAGGGGAGCAGGTTGGTTCTCTAAGATTGATCTATGGTCTTGGTATCACCAGTTAAAGGTGAAACACAATGATATCCTAGTGACTGATTTCAGCTGCAGGTATGGGCACTTTATGTAACATCCTAGGTAAATAAAGAATATGACATTTCCATATTTATTAATATTTGTGAATAAAATGTTAATATTTCATTAAAGGTAATGCTATGCTCGATGGAATACCTAATACATAACAATGAGTTTCTTTGAAATCTTATGTGGCACACTAATAATATAATAATATTTTTTAAAATGATAGTTAACGCCTTGCCATTGTAATGGCGTAAATGAATAGAACTAACTAAAAAATGATTAAATATGTTTGTTAAATATTTTTAAATTTATCCAAAAAGGTTAGAGGCTTAAAAAGAAAATAAATCCAATTTTAAGAATAAATACTCTAATATTTTTAAAAGATTGTTTTGCAGCCTTTTGATGGAGATTTTTTTTAAATCTCACTTTTGACAATTTTATAAGATCTACTTTTCAAAATAGACATATCATTTAGAATTGGAAAATTCAAATTTACTTTGGATAACTTTTTGTTATTTTTCTGACAATGTTTATTGTTTAATGAATAGTGAAAAATACTGCATTTTACATAAAAATTGCTTTTTCATCTAAGTTAATTTTATGGTTAGATTATCTTTTTAATTTTTTTAAAGTGTATTAGAATATATTTTTACCATTTAATATACTAGTGGTAATTAAAATTAATTTTACTTTGAAAATGGACATAAACAAGTGTCAATCTTTTGATAGATATTGTTTCTTAAAAACACGCTATTTGTTTTGACAGCGGGAATTAACTACATAATTTATTAATGAAAATTCTATGTTTTTAATTTGGTAAAATGGACATAATTCTTTAATTTGTAATATCAAATATAGCTCAGGGTGAATTTTTGGTATTTTTCTGATAATTTTCATTTTTTAATGAATAGTTAAAAATACAGCATTTTAATTCAAAACTGCCTTTACATCCAATTTATTTATATAGTTATATTGTCATTTTAATTGGTTTTAAAGTATAATTGAATTATAATTTTATCACTTAATACATTTTTTTTTCATTTTAAGTTATTTCACTTTTCAATTGGATGTAAAAACAAGTCAATCATTTGATAAATTTTACTTCTTAAAAACCCTTCTTTTGTTTTGACAATGAGATTTACTTTTAAATTAATTACAACAATTTCTGTGTTTTGAAATTGGTAAAATGGGTTCCACATTTGGAATTCGATGCTACAAATTATTTAATTAAGAATCATTTGTTTTTAGACATTATGAATAGTAACAACAGTAATTATCTTTAATTATCGTGTTTAATTAGTAATCAAGTAGTTAACGGTAATAAAATAATATCATAAAAATATAAAATGACCCCAAAATGTGTCTAATGTTATTGGTGGTGTTATGGCCGACCATGGTATGTCGTGTTCTATCTTTGGGGCCCCATGGAAACACTTTAGTGTGATAGTGATTTTTTATCATATTAATTTTTAAAGAAAGGAAATATAACAAAGGTTTGTATATCCTAAGTAAAACAAATTTAATTTCGTTCAAATAAATGATATCTTTGACAATAAATAGTAATTGTAAATTTAAAAATATTTCCTACATGATGGTAATTTTCTTATAATTGTTTGACATTAAATAAATAAATTTATTTATGACATCGTGATGATGCGGTGATTACCTCATTAATGAACTATTTTAAGAAAATGAAAAGATAAGGTATATTTTAAATCATACACTTGTCAAAAACCTATTTTATGGGTGTATTTAGAACCCTTATTACCATATTCTCTAAATTTATCATTGTGAGACCTTTAAAATCTAAAACTCATTTTATATTAAAGTGACTTTCCAAGTCTTTCGAAAAGTAACCCTCCTCCCTCTTATAAAAGGCCCCCACCTCTAACCCTTTGCTAACACCAATCAAGCCATTGTATCATCCATCATCTTCTCATATTGTCTCTACCCATACCTCTATTATTCATAGAAGCCTCACTTTGGGAAGAAGTATTTCCAAGGAAGCCTTTGGGCTCAAATCAAAAGAGTTACCCAATTTAAAGGTAACGTCTTCTCTTATATTCTTTTGTTTTATTTTTCTTCTCCAACACCCTAAACTCTTTTTATTCCATTATTTTGTAACAACTCCAATATCTTCAATATTATAGGATGTTTCTATGAGATGTATTCAAGATACACTTATACACACCTTTATCTAATGGTTAAAGAACAAACTGTTTATGTGGTTGGCAAATTACAACCTCACGAAATGATTATTGTTCAATCATCTTTTAACACCTCTCATGATAGAAATTAAGATTTAACAGTATTTATATATGATATATATATTATTTCTATGTTTTACTTATGATTATTTATTTTTCATTTATTCCCTACCTTTATGGTTTCCAAAATGGGTAAACACGATAATTTCATTTTAGGATGTTCGGACTACCACCCCCTCAAAGTGATTTGAATCGTTAATGCCAAACGTGGGATGTATAAGGGATGGATTTAATTATATTATATATGATATTATGCTTTAATTATAATATACATATATATTATTATGTTTTCATTCCATTAAAGTATTAAATAGAAATGAAAGTAGTGTTCATGCGTACGTACGACTTACCGTCTCCGTGAACGGTATATTTCATATCTTATCTCCAAATTTTATGTACTATTATAAGTACATATATATAATGGATATATATGTTATATACTACATATAAATGATGAATATAATTCTGTAATTATAATGTATAAATCTCTTTTTTTGTTTTAATTCTATTAATATGACAATGAAATGAAAGTAATGTTAATGTGTACGTACGGCCTACGGTCTCCATGAACGATGCATTTCATTTTTTATCTCCAAATGTTATGTAATAGTATAAAATTAATTTATAATGGATATATATGATATTTAAATAATTAACACTATTCTGGAGATGGGGTACTTATAACTACATGGACAATTCTTTTCAAACAAGTTCATTTTTGACTCATGTACCAAATATCGACAAAAACGTCTGATATGAACTCACACAATTAACTAATTATTATAAAATTGTAATAGCTTATATTAATTGAAAAATAATATTTAAAGGAGGTACTTAAGAAATTATAAATTTACCAATGTTTATTATTCTGGAATATAAAGAAATGAACAAGACAAGTCGGACTTGAGGTAAGGGATCCTACATCTCTCTTTCTTTTTTAGTACTCTCTTTTATTTCATTTCCTTTAAGATAATTTTTCTTATGTTGGGGGATATTATTTTATATTCATATTACATTAAATTTTATGTTCATATGGTGAGATTCCCTATTTGATATCTTCAATAAATTGTTTTGAATTTTTAAGTGCCATCGTTAGGCTGCCGTGTTTTTGTAAGGGATTTTTCATCTCACTTTTATTCCCGTGAGATTCATGATACATTTTCCACTATTTAATTTTTGTGTGGTGTGTTTACTGCCCATTTTTGTATTATTTTTTTTAATATACTTTAATTTTTGTGTATTTATATCTTCATTTAATGACCCTTCATTCATTGTGTGTACGTTTCAAATGTTTCCAAAATCGGTAAGGGAACCTTTCACCCTCATCTTTTTTAAAGACTTCTTTTTGTTAGGTCTTTTAATTTACATATTCTTATATTGGGATATGTTCTAATATATCCTTATTTCTGTAAATTTAATGTCTATGTGACGAGATACGCTTTTTATCTTTCATCATCTAATTTTCTAAATTTTAAAGTGACGTTGTTAGGCTGTCGAATTTCTGTAAGGGAACTTCTTAACCCAACATCAATTCATTGGGTTAAAACTGTACATCACGATTATTTCATTCTATGAATATGTTTGGATGACCTCTGATTGTTTTACAATTAATTTCCACTTATATTGGATGTATTTTTTTTGTCACACATATTTTTGTAATTGATTTATCCTTAATCTAAGGATACCATCTTTGTAAGGGACTTCATCTCAATATCCTTTCATTGAGACATATTTTTTTTATACACAAATTCATTTTATACGATTTATAAAACCCTATTACTTTTACTTTTATTCAAAATAAATCTTTTTATATGAAGTGTTTTACTAAATGCCAAAATGGAATGTTTTTGTCCTACATATGCGGTGACAACGACTTCGCCGCCACCGTGACCATTATTTGAGTTTCGGCTTCCTCTACCAGCCATAACTTATTTTAAATAAAAAATAAATTCCATGTTTTAATTTTCTTATATTTTGGTATTGAAAATGTTTTTGATAATGTTTTGATTTTTTTCAATGTGTTGTATTGATATCTTGTGATTGAAATGTGGAAATGTTATGTTTCCTTTATGAATGTTTTATGTGATACGATTATGTTATAGTTCTTGGGAATTGATTATGAAGATAGGTGGTTTCGTGATAATCTAAGGGCGGGTGATCTCGTGATAGCTCTCCAATACATTGAGCAATGCGAATGAGTTAAACGCTAAGGTTTATCTGAAGATATTTAGGGATTATACTGTGATGGGTTTTCCAAACGTAACTATGAGGGTTACTCCCTAAGTAAGAATGTTATTAATGCCTCAAGTTACCATTATGTCTTATGATTTTATGAGATATACATAAATATTATGATTTCATAAGGTATTTTATTATTTAAAGTTATGGTTTCATTGATTTGTATTTATCGGTAGGTTAATGTTACCTTTCATTTTGTTATAACACTTACTAAGATTTTTATGCTCATCCAATGTTTTTGAAATTTTTTTCACAGGTTATAAGGAAGCGTAAGAGAAAGGAAGTATTCAAGAAGATTTATATCCAGAAAATAACCCTTTTTTTATTTAAGGATTTTTTTAATAGTTGTGAAAAAATTAGTTATTGCAGTACTGTCTACTTTGTAATCTTTTGAGATGTAATAGTTATGTGCTAATTCTCTAAAACTCTAAACCCAAAAAGATCCGCAATGTTAATTATTAATTTAATTCATCATTAAGAAATGTTTTAAGGTCGGGTCCTTATAGTTTGTATCAGAGGTTGGTTTAGATAACTTTAGAGGTTAGAGTGTTGTCTAAGAATAAGTGACAAGTTGTGAATAACCACAATGGTTAGAATATTAGATGGAGTCATTTTTATTTTTGAAAGTTGGAATGAGTTTGAAATAACTTCGATAAGTATTTCTTAGTGTTTATCTTCCTCATTAATACATGATGTTTTTGTTAATATACTCACACTGACATTTTTTTTAGTAAATGGATGGATCTAGCAGGCACCAAAGTGACAATGGGTTTGAAGGAAACAGTGGTGGATCTCTAATTAAGAGACTGGATGAAATGGGGGAATCAATGAGGATTCTCATGGTTATTCTAAACCAAATATCAAGGAGTAATGATTAACCACTTGATACTTAGTGATTTCTCTAATGCATCATGTACGAGAGAACCAACTCAATGTGTAAGTTCATGTAATAATTATAATGTTAACCATTAGGGTTTATATGATCCTTACTTTTGAGGTAATTATGGGTTACTATATGATGGAAAATGAAAGGAATTAGATAAAATTGAGTTTAAATTAAGTTATCATTATTTTTTAAGATTTTATCTTTTTTGGGGATTGTTTTAAGAAATATATAGTTTTGGAAAAAGGGACAACACACAGACCATGTGACAACTCCTCGCGTCAGACCAAGATGCGGGAATCGAACCCACAACCAAAGTGCGACTGGTATTTATCACCTACCACTGGACTACATGAAGTCCCTGGTTAGTATGAAATATTCTTTTAAGTTAGACAATTTTATGAATCAATAGTAATTTTATTTTGGGTTATCTATGGAAATTATTATCCTATCATGGAAGATATGTGATTTGGTTTACTACTTTTCAATATGAGACTTTAAGAGCAACTGATGTTATTTGGAGATAAATGATAAGATTTACCTTGGAAGTATATGTAATTAAATCCTTCATAGATTTGGGTTTCAATATTAGTTTGGTTTACTTTGAAGAATTTTATGGAAATTTTTTTATCAAATGTTCTTTGTTGAACTTTGGGTTTTGTTGGACAAATTTTGCAGATTAAGAATAGATTTTCTTTTTATAAATCATTATCATTTTTGGGGATTATCTGATCATGTAATAACATTTTTTGGTTTTGGTTAAGGTTTAATGACATGGGAAATATATAGTTCCTTTTTTTGGATTATGTGATTCTCTAGGAGTTGATTATAGCGCTCTTAATGTGAACAAGTCCTCCTAAATACTAACCTTTTGGAGAAAATATGGGTTTGTGTAAGAAATATAGTAAGAGATGAGAGTCTACATGACATGTAAGTATGTTTCATAATGTTTTAGTTAAGGTCATAAATAAATTTTTCAATGAAAATTATCTTAAAACAAAAATGTTGTATGTTAACTCTTCTTACTGGGGAATCCAAATACCGTTTAACCCATCACAAGTTTGTGATGTTCTGGCGGTTAAGTTTCTCCTAGACATATTTTTTTATCACTCTCCATCAGAACATGACCCTTTGTTTTCTATTCCATATCCATGTTTTCCTACATGGAATCCTGGTATGGGTTAACATGGGTTACCTTTGTACTTCTCTTTCTTTCTTTTAAAGTGAATGTTTTACTGACTCTTTTTCCGATGTGGGACTTTCAATGAAGTATTGGAGCCTAATTATTAAATTACGAGGACGAAATTCCCAAAAGCGGGGAAGGTTGGAACATCCCAGGTAAGTAATGAATATGATATTTCCATTTTTATTAATATTTGTGGATAAAATGTTAATATTACATTAAAAGGAATTCTATGTTTGATGGAGTACCCAATACGTAACAATGAGTTTCTTTGAAATCTTACGTTGCACACTAATAATATAATAATATTATTTTAAATGATAGTTAATGCATAGTCGTAATGGAGAGAATGAACAGAACTAACTAAAAAATGATTACATATGTTTGTTAAATATTTTTACATTTATCCAATAAATGTTAGAGGATTAAAATGAAAATGAATCCAATTATAAGAATAAATACTCTAATATTTTTAAAAGATAGTTTTACAGCCTTTTGATGGCAAATATTTATTAAATCTAACTTTTTACAATTATATAAGCTCTATTTGTTAAAATAAATGTATTATTTTGAATATAGACATTGAAATTTATTTTGGATATTTTTTGGTATTTTTCTGAAAATGTTTATTTTTTAATGAATAGTGAAAAATACTGCATTTTACTACAAAACTACTTTTTCATCTAATTTAATTATAAGGTTAGATTATATTTTTAATTGTTTTAAAGTTTAATTAGAATATATTTTTACCATTAATACAATCATGGTCATTAGAATTTATTTCACTTTGAAAATGGACATAAACAAGTGTAAATATTTTGATAGATATTGTTTCTAAAAAAACGATATTTGTTTTCACTGCAGAAATTAACTATGTAATTTATTAATAAAACTTATATGTTTTTAATTTGGTAAAATTGACATCATTTTTTAATTTGTAATATTAAATATAGCATAGGGTGATTTTTTTGTATTTTTCTGATAGTGTTCATTTTTTCAATGAATAGTGAAAAATACCGCATTTTAAATCAAGGATGCCTTTTCATCCAATTTATTTATACAGTTAGATTGTCATTTTAATTGGTTTTAAAGTATATTTGAATTATGTTTTTATCACTTAATACAATTTTTTTTATTGTAAGTAATTTCGCTTTTCAATTGGATGTAAAAAAAGTCAATCTTTTGATAAATTTTACTTCTTAAAAACCTCTCTTTTGTTTTGACAATGGGATTTACATTTAAATTAATTTCAACAATTTATGTGTTTTGAATTTGGTAAAATGGGTTCCAAATTTTAAATCATAAGTTCTAAATTATTTAATTAAGATTATTATGTTTTTGGACATTATGAATAGTAACAACTATAATTATCTTTAATTATCGTGTTTAATTAGTAATAGGGTAGTTACGAGTAATAAAATAATATAATAAAAATATAAAATGACCCCAACATGTGTCCTAATGCTATTGGCGGTGTCATGGATGACCATGAGATGCTTTTTTCCAACTTTTGTGCCCCATGGAATCACTTTAGTGTGATATTGAATTTTTATCCTATTATTTATTAAGGAATGAAAATATAACAAAGGTTTGTATATCCTAAGTAAAACACTTTTAATTTCGTTTACATAAATGATATCTTTGACTATAAATATTAATTGGAAATATAAAATTATTTCCTACATGATGGAAATTTGTATATAATTTTTAGACATTAAATAAAAAAAATTATATATGACACCGTGATGATCCAGTGATTACCTCATTAATGAACGATTTAAATAAAATGAAAAGATAAGGTAAATTCTAATACGTACACTTGTCAAAAACCCATTTCATGGGTGGATTTAGAACAACTATCACCTTATCCTCAATGTTTATCATTGTGGGAACTTTAAAATCTGAGACTCATTTTATAATAAAGAAACATTCCAAGACATTCCAAAAGTGACCCTCCTCCCTCTTATAAAAAGCCTCCACCTCTAACCCCTTTCCCAGACCTCTCAAGCCCTTGGATCGTCCATATTTTGCTCATATGTTATCTCCAAATCCCTCTCTTACTCCTAGAAGAGTCACTTTGGGTAGAAGTATTTCCAAGGAAGCCTTTGGGATCAAATCAAAAGAGTTACCCGATTTGAAGGTAATGTCTTCTCTAATGTTCTTTTGTTTTATTTTGCTTCTCCAACCCCCTATACTCTTTTTATTCCTTTATTTTGTAACAAAAACAGTATATTCAATATTCTAGGATGTTTTTATGAGATGTATTCGAGCTACACTTATACACACCTCCATATAATGGTTAAAGAACATATTATTTCTGTGGGTGGAGAATTACTGCCTCACGAAATGATCATTGTTCAATATTCTTTTAACATCTCTCATGGTGGCCATTAATATGTAACTATATTTATTTGAGATATATATATTATGATTATTTTTTCCTTATATTTATTAATTTTTCATTTATTCCATACCTTTATGGTTTCCAAAATGGGTAAACGCGATAATTTAATTTTAGGAAGTGTGGACTACCGCTCCCTCAAAGTGGTTTGAATATTTAATGACATATGTGGGATGTATAAAGGATGGAGTTAATAATATTATATATTATTTTATACTATAATCATAATATAACTATGTATAATTATGTATTCCTTCCATTAAAGTATGAAATAGAAATGAAAGTAGCGTTCATGCGTACGTACGACTTACCGTCTCCATGAATGGTAAATTTCAATTATTATCTCCAAATTTTATGTACTATTATAAGTGCATATATATAATGGATATATATGATATATATTAAATCTAAATTATGAATATAATTCAGGAATTATAATATATATATATCTCTCATTTAGTTTTAATTCTATTAATATGACAACGAAATAAAAGTACCATTCATGCGTACGTACGACCAACCGTCTCCATGAACGGTGCATTTCATTTTTTATATCCAAATGTTATATAATAGTATAAAATGATTATATACTGGATATATATGATATTTAAATCATTAATACTATTCTGGAGATGGTTTACTTATAACTACATGGACAATTTTTTTCAAACAAGTTCATTTTTGACTCATGTACCGAAAATCGACAAAAACACCTGATATGAACTCACATAATTAACAAATTATTATAAAATTATAATATGTTATTTGAGTTGAATAATAAAATTTAATGGAGGTACTTAAGAAATTTTAAATTTACCAATGTTTATTATTTAGGAATATAAAGAAACGAACCAGACAAGTCTGGCTTGAGGTAAGGGATCCTACCTCTCTCTTTCTTTTTTAGTAATCTCTTTTATGTCATTTCCTTTAAGATCCTTTTTCTAATGTTGGGGGATGTTATTTTAAATTAATATTACTGTAAATTTTATGTTCATATGATGAGAGACCCTATTTTATCTCGTCAATCCATTTTTTTTGACGTTTTAAGTGGCGTCGTTAGGCTGCCGAGTTTTCATAAGGGATTTTTCATCTCACTTTTATTTTCGTGAGATTCATGCTACATTCACCACTATTTCCTTTTTGTGTGGTGTTTTTACTGAACATTATTGTATTCTTTGTTTCATATAATTTAATTTATGGGTATTTACTTTTTCATTGTATGAACCTTCTTTCATGGGGTGTACGTTTCGAAAGTTACCCAAATCGGTAAGGGAACCCTTGACCCTCCACATTTTTTAAGACTTCTTTTTGTTGGGTCTTTTAATTTACATCATCTTATGTTGGGGTATGTTCTTATATATCCTTATTTTTTTAAGTTTTATATCCAATTTATGAGATACCCTTTTTATCTCTCATCATCTCATTTTCTGAATTTTAAAGCGATGTCGTTTGGCTGTCGAATTATTGTAAGGGAACTTCTTAACCCAATTTCAATTATTAGGGTTAAACATATACTTCTTGATTATGAAATGCTATGAATATGTGTGGATGACCTCAGATTGTTTTACACTTAATGTCCACTTATATTGGTTGTATTTATGTTTGTCACACATATTTATTTAATTGATTTATCCTTAATCTAAGGATACCATCTTTGTAAGGGACTTCGTCTCAATCTCCTTTCATTGAGGTATATTTTGTTTTATACACAACTTCCTTTTATACGGTTTATAAACCCCTTTGACTTTGACTTTTATTCAAAAGGAATCTTTTTATACGAAGCATTTTACTAAGTGACAAAAGGTAATGTTTTGGTCTTACGTATGCGGCGACAACGACTTCTCTGCCGCTGTGACCATTATTTGAGTTTCGGCATCAACTACAAGCCATAACTTTTTTTAAATGAAAAATAAATACCATGTTTTAATTTTATTTTATTTTGGTATTGAAAATTGTTTTGATAATGTTTTGATTTTATCAATGTGTTGTATTGATATCTTTTGATTGAAATGTGGAAATGTTATGTTTCCTTTATGCATGTTTTATATAATACGATTATGTTATGGTTCTTGGGAATTGTTTATTAAGATGGGTGGTTCCGTGATAAACTAAGTGTTAGTGATCCCATGATATCTCTCTAATGAATTGGGTAACATGATGGAGTTAAACTCTAAGGTTTCTCTGAAGAGATTTAACGAATATACTGTGATAGGTATTCCAAACGAAACCATGAGGGTTACTCCCTAAGTAAGAATGTTATTAATGCCTCATGTTACCTTTATGTCCTATGATTTCTATGAGATATACATAAATATTATGATTTTATAAGGTATTTTATGATTGAAAGTTATGGATTCATTGATTTTTATTTATAGGCAGGTTAATGTTTCCGTTCATTTTGTTATAACCCTTACTGAGATTTTTATGCTCATACCACGTATTTGAATTTTTTTCATAGGTTATAAAGAAGGGTAAGAGAAAGGATGTATTCAAGAAGATTTATATCAAGAAAAGAAATCTTGTTTTATTAAAGGATTTTTATACTGTTGTGAAAAATCGGTTATAGTAGTAGTGTCTACATTATAATCTTTTGAGATATAATAGTTACGTCCTAATTCTAGAAAACTCTAAACCCGAAAAGATCCTCAATGTGAATTATTCATTTAATTCAAGATTAAGTAATGTTTTAAGGTTGGATCCTTATACTTTATATTCATAGTCATGTTGTTCGGAGTTACGAAGGCAAATTCTATGTTTAAGGGACGCATGAACTATGTTTTCTACGAGTTTCTAGAATGGTTCATCATTAAGTCAATCGATGACATATTGATCTACTCATGATCAGAGGAGGAACATACTAAGAACCTAATGATGGTCTTGGAGATTCTTTGACATCACCAACACTATGGGATGTTGTCCATCTACATGTTCTTGATACAAGATGTACATTTTATTAGACACATGGTTTCTCAATAAGGGGCAGTGTTTCATACATCAATGTTTGAATCTGTTGATTCTTGGGAAGCACCCAAGAATGTGACAGAGGTTCTCAAATTCTTGGGTGTGGTAGGCTATTATTGGAGGTTCATACCTGAATTCTCTCGAGTTTCATATCTTTTGACAACTTTGACCAGAAAGGACTAGGACATCATGTGGAGTGAGGAGTGCCGGAAAAATTTCATTTATCTAAATGAATGTTTGTGCAGTACTCCAGTGCTCAATATACTAGAGTAAGGGGTGTTGTTTGATATGTTTTGTGATGCTTCTGAACATTTCATGGGGTGTGTATTGATGCAATAGTGGGAAATGTAAGAGTTGGCTACCATACACCTCTATGAAAGGGTGGATGGTGGTATAAGTTGTCTGTTTCAGATGACAGTGCAGTCCTCTCTATTGAGGTAGGTGGAGGAGCCTTTATGGGGAGACATAGAGATTGAAGTGATGCACGATTGGGTTGACCAAGGTAATGCTTCAGAAGGGTGGTCAGAGGATGGTAAGAATAAGATTATTTTCCAAGGGATGTTATTTTTCCCAGAGGCGATGCATGAGAGAGTTTCCATGAGTTCCATAACTCACTCATAGTGATACATCCAAGAGTATCCATAATTTACTGAGGGCTGAGGGAATAATATTGGTGGCCTGGGGTGAAACAGGTAGTGGAAGAGTTTGTGGCAAGGTGCCTGGTGTGTCAATAGGAGAAGGCTGAACACTGCATCCTAGGATGATTTTTTTATCCTTTAGATGGCCCCAAGTGTAAGAGGGATGAAATATCTATGGATTTTTTCGCAAGACTACCCAGGGTTCATGGGGGCTATGATGATATCTGGGTAGTGGTAGAACGGCTGATGAAATCAGCTCACATCCTAGTGAACATGGCATTGAGTGCAGTGGATGCCTTAGCCCATTGATAAAATGATGAGGTGGTTCTGTTGCATGGATTTTTGAGGACCATAGTCTCAGATAGGGATGCATGGTTTATCTCGTGAGTTTGGAGGGGATTTTAGCATGATTTTGGCACCCTGTTATGCCTTGGCACTACATTCCACCCCCAGACAGATTGGCAGATAGAGTGGAAAATTCATATATGGGAGGATATTCTATGGGCATGTGTTTTGGACTTCGGGGGACCATGGGAACAACATTTTCCCTTATTATATTTTTCCTAAAATAATATGTATCACTCTAATATATGCATGGAATAGATTGAAGCCTTGTATGGGAGGTTGTGTCATTCTCCGTTGTGCTGGTCCGAGGTTGGGGAGGTAGGTGTTATTCAACTAGAGGTTATGTAGAGCACAACGAAGAAGGTTTAGCTGATTCATGAGAGGATGAAGGCAGCCCTAGACCAGTTGAAGTCGTATGCCAATTGTAGGAGGAGGCCCTTATAGTTCGAACTTGGAGACCATATTTTCTTTAATGATTCCCATCGACATGGGAACTGAAGGTTTGGAAAATGGAGAAACTCTCTCATAGGTTCATCGGGCCCTTCAAAGTGTTTTGGAGAGTCTGTTAGGTGGCATATCAGCTAGCATTACCACCTTAGTTGGAAAGGATCTATGATGTTTTCCACTTCTCCGAGCTTATTCGATATCTTCACAATGATTTCTATGTCAATGACTGGGGAGAGTTGGATAAAGGGGACAACACTATGTTTCTGGAGTGACCAGTGAGGATCGAGGATCAAAAGGAGAAAGTGCATTGTGGAAGAACCATCTCTTCGGTTCATCTGTTGTGGAGGGACGGTGGTCTGGAGGATAGTACTTGGGAGCGAGAAGCTCAAATGAACAACCAGTACCTAGAGCTATTTCGAGTTGCTGTTTTGGGCCTTCCTTGAATATATGGGTTTTGTGACTTATTGTGATGTAACACTAACCTTGTTAGGTTATGAGATGAGTTTTTTCCTTACCTTGCAAAGTTTTATGAAAAGTACCGATATGTCCGGAAGGGAGAACCATATTCATAATCAAGAGGCATCAGTGTGGATGCGATTAAACACTTGCGGGTGAGTTAGTTCCTCCCAAAGTGGATAATATATTAACATCGAGGAAAGAACTCCAATATCTGTGTGTCAGGATAATGTGATCCTTGGGGTTCGTATGGCAGTTTGGGGTGGTTTTTCCCTAAGTGGTATCTTTAGGAGTGGTTGTTCAGGTTACCTATGTATTCTTCAGGATGAGAATAGTTAGATTGGTATCTGATATAATGTCCCAGACCCTCGTGGTCCATTACTTTTACAAATTCTATGTGTTGGGGTGTCTTGGACATAATCAATGAGTTGTGAGGGTTCCAGTGTCAGTGGAAACATGTCACAGTGGTGTCACCTTTCTGTGCCACTGATCAATATCAAAAATCAGTTCCACCCATTAGCTTCACAGATTAGATTCATAGATCAGCTTCACAATTTAGCTTCACAATTCATCTTTAGAGGTCTTCTTCATAGACCAACTTTATAGATCGGATTTACGTGATCAACATACGAATTAGCTCCATCTGTTTCACTGATCAGTATCACCTATCAGCTTCCCCCATTGGTCTCACCAATCAGTGTCTCAGTGGTATATTTCACCCATTGGTGTGTCACCGATCAGCTTCACCCAATCAGTTTCACCTGATCTATACCACTAATAAGGTTCACCCAATCATTTTCTCTGATCTTCTTCACCTGATCAGCTCCACTAAACGATTTTACCGACCAGTCTCACCAATCAGCCATTGTATTGTGTCAGGGTTTCCTTCCAAATTTTTCCTATACCACAAATTTTATGTCTTTTTAACCTTTTATAGTGGTTCAAGGCCATTTTCAATCCCATAAATGATATCTAAAATACCCCAATAGTCAGGGAACCGTTGACATACCAAATTGTGTCTTTTTCCTAATATTCACCCTTTTCCCATACTTTTCACCTCTTCCCCTATAATATGGTTTTCCATTTAAATGAAACCCTTTAACTCACAACTATTATCATCTCCTCTCTAAAGAGGATTATTACACAACAATTAATTATATAATGTGTAACATCCCAACCATGTGGAGAAACCACTATCTTCCTTTAAAAGCGTTCAAGCTTTCATATCCTCTAACTCTTGGATCAGGCCATTATCACCCAGATCCTCTTCCACTATCACTTTGGTTCCATATATATTTTCTTGAAATCCTTCGTCAAGTTTGCACAGTTGTTATCACCACCTCTCTAAAGAGAATTGTTAAATAACAATTAATTCTATCATGGGTAAACTCCAAACCGTGTGGAGAAACCACAATCCATATTTAAAGGCATTCATGATTTCATATCCCGTAACTCTTTGATTTGGAATTTATCACCATGATATTCCTCTACAGTCTCTTTGGTTCCCTCTTTAAGTGCCTGAAGTCCTTCACCAAGAGATGATTCATGTTCCCATTCTTGAGCCCTTCATACTCAGCCTTCATGGATTATTTCCTACTACTCACGCAATCATAGTTTTTGGGGGCGAGGAGGGAATGTCGATCCTTGATCAACCAAGTTGGGATTCTTCCTCGGTCTCCCTTTATTATGCATCATGCGAGGTGGGTATGATGATGTTCCCTTAGGAAGTAGATGAAACCAAATTTTAACAAAGATGATAAATGAATCATTAAATAATTAAGGTGTGGGAATGATGATATTTTTGTTGTGATATACCTTTTTTGTTATATTACGAATTATATGTGATTTTTTCCACTAAAAATCATAGTCATTGGTGGACTTTCCTTGAGATATAATGATACACTAATTTCTTGTTAATCTTGTTGTTGAATGGATATAACATGGAAAATGGTTAATAACATAAACTCAGTTGATTAAATGGATTCCCAATGGATAATAATCCTTGTACTGTCACCCTAGTTAACTAAACGGAAAGATGAAACAAAAGGAAAGTTGTGTCTAAATTTGAGAACTCCCTTTATCTATTCTGGTGATGTGTATGGTTTTTATTCTTGATACTTGTGAGGTGACATTAATAGGGATGGGATCCCCTATTGTGCATTTGTTATTATGGGGATTTAGGGTCATGTGGTTCCATATATTGGGGCTTGGTTTGGTTCAAGTACTTTGAGGGATCTTGCTGATGCCTTTTGTTTTTGAGAATTTACATGAGAACTAGGTGTGAATGATTAAATTTAGGCTTGACTATCCATCCTTCCTTGTCTTGTGGATATGTCTATCAGTTTCCTGGTAGTGAAAAAAATTTCAAATGGAATCACGTGAATATGATAACAAGAATGTGTTTAATGTGTAATTTTTTTTCCCTGAATGAGTTTTGACATGGTTGTGGTTGTTGTTGTTTTTATGGACGAATTGTAATGAGGGTGATTTTGTATGGTATGGTTTTGTAACCCCTTGGTTTGAATGAGTGCTTGTTTACCTATATGTATTATTTATATGTAATGTTTCTCATTCTCACCCCTCCCACATTGAGAACTTCACGCCGAACACCCCCATTTCACGGGGGAGGGTGTTTCTCCCAACACCCCTCTGAGTGGATGGTTATTAGATCCTTTTCTACTCCCTAACCAAAGTTACCCAAGACTCTTTAGGCAGGATTTGACAGCCTGAGGTGCATTATAGCCCAAGATTCTTTCACAATGGTATGTTGTGGTGGTTGGCCCATGTGTGTGGGTGTAGGTTTGTTTTCCAAGTGTCTTCGAGATGAGGCCCATCTGTCTTTGGGTGTGAGGGTAGTTGTTCTGGCCCAGGTGTCTTTGAGCGTGGTGACGTATACTTGTGGTGAACCATAAGGTTTTTGTTGGTGTGGCAGTGGTACTGCGGTGAAAATGGTGGTAGAGAACTAACACATAGGATTTATTCAATAACAAATAAGAAAGTGGTGCGGGGTACCCAAACATCGATGTGTTATTAATATTAATTTACATTACTTGTGTTATTTGGGGAGTGTTCCTTGGTGAGGTTTGGGTGGATAGTTTCATTGCTTGGTACTTTGGTTTTCTCCTTTTCTCATGGGGCATTATAATTCCACCGCACTTGTGCATGAGATATTTTTCTCCTTCCCACTGAGTATACTAGTATACTCACCCTATGTATATAAAATTGTTTTCTGGTTTTCAGGAGGACTTCAAGGACTGTGGAGGATAGTATTATCTTGGATACTGGGACCTTTAGTGTTGTTTCTTTTCTATTCTTTCGGTACTTCCATTTGGAGTTTTCTTGTACTTGTATTACATTATATTGGAACAGGAATATGGGAATGGATTGTTTTTGGATATACTTTTGCTTCCAATTTTGGTGTTTTTTGCAGTTTAATATATTATCTCCTGAACCAAAAAAATAAAAAGGGTCATTCCTTCAATATTACATGTGATTCCATTCCCTTGGTGCTATTCGCAACTTTGGGGCCTATTAAAGGTGGGTCTTAGGGGGTTATTATCTCTCCTTCAACATGATGAAGGAAGGGTATAACTATGTTCCTTCCCTCATCTCGGGGAATGTAGGTTATTAAAAATTAAGATGTTTGAAAAAGGGTTTCTAGTTATGCAGGATAAAGCAGGTGAAAATATATATGTTTTATGAATGAGTTGTTAATGTTTTCCCGTTTGGAAAGGAACTAAACAAATATGGTCTTTGGGTGTGTTTATGTGTCATATATTAATCATTCCTCAAGAGTAATGTATTATCTATGTATATAAATCTTGGGTCATTAGAACCATTTCGTAAATATTGTGATTATTTTAGAACTTGTGACTTTGCTGAAGAGATATTGGAAATGCGAGTTAATGCAGTGCGCTAACTAAAATCCTACCATTAACCCTCAAATTACTGGTGTAGGCACAATTTTTAGACTATGAGGGGTGGTTTAATGATATATTCAATTTGAATAATTAAGAGACCAAGTATTTTTATTCTAGTATATAGGGTTCCTATAATTTGATAAAATAGTGGGAGACATATATTTATTAAAATAATGGGTAATTTATGATTTAGAAATAATCCTAAGATTATTCTATGTTATTTATTTGAAAATATAATGCAATACCAGAAGATAAATTGAGATGAATATAGGAAAATTTTATTTTCAAAACTAGCACAAATTTCAAAGTGTAGTACAGGTGCTTGCACACATTACTACAATATAGGAAATTCAGGGTGTCAGTGTTACTACCTTTTAAGCTTCCTTAGGAATTGTTTTTGTAGAATTTATTATAGGAAACTCATGTATGAAGAATATGATGGTTATGACACAATGATAACATCAATTCATGATGTTAGTTGTGGTAACTACATTAGGTCATGGATGATATGAACATGTAGTATCATCACTATGAATTGTGTGAGGAGAATGTGAATAAATATTTGAATGTGATGGTTACACATGAATTTCATAAACATGAAAGGTAGAATATGACTTTCATGGATTATCATTCTTATATATTTTACCTAATTAATATAGTTTCATTTAATGACATAAAAAAATAGTATGGAGTAATAACTTCATTACCTTTAAGGAAAAGTTCTCCCTATAAATAAGAATATAAATGAAAGACTTTTGTATAGTTATTATGGAGAATAAACTAGAAGAAATTTTGAAAAGGAAAATCCCACGTTATACAATGGAAACGTTCATAATTTTCTTCAATTAATATAGATTAGATATTAAATATGAGGTTATTTCCATCATATATTTTGAAATATATTTATTGAATATTTAAACGCAATATACTAAATTGAATAATAAATAACCCACCAATTCATTAGTGAATATTAATTTTATAGAAGTGTTGTTTCTAACTTAATTCATGTGTATTAAATATAATATCTTTCACACATGTGTATTTAAATATTGTAACCTAGTATGTATAGAATCATTATAATAAGTAATGTACATTCTCCAAGTGGCTAAGAAAGGATGATTCCTATGTTAGTGGGGAGAATTACATAAATTCTCTTTTCCAAGATAATGATTCTAGTGGAACCTTCATTGAGTATCACCAAAAAAATTATCTCATGTTTCAATTGAACAAAAAAAGTCACTCTTACATGTTTAGGAATTAATGTAGTTTTTAGTGTTAAAATGCATCAAATAGTTATTTGAACATGTATAATTGAAAATAAGTGATTAATATAAAATGTTATACTTATTTACCTAGTTGTGGGAAGATAATTATTTTTCATAAAAACTATAAGTGGACAGAAATTATATACCTAGTATAGTTTTTAGTCCCAGTAAAACTAAACACCATTTCTATAATTATAGTATTTAGTTTAAACAAATAAACCAATATAAATATATGTATGTCATAAGGCTTTTAGAATTTGTTTGACAAGTGAGTGTGAAAAACACAAAAGGAATTATAGTGGTAAATATATTTATTATGATTTCTTTACGTTATTAAGGAATGGTACAATGAAGTATAAACATGTTCAGAAGACATGATTTTCTTCAGATCAACATGTAAAAGAATATATTGACCAAGATATCATCGATCATGATAATGTAGCATGAGTAGTTCCTAAGAACACAATACCTTATCTACATCCTGTGGATGATGCTAATGTGTAGAATTGGTGACGTGTCTTGTTAATATTTATCAAAAAAATGTAGCATTGAACAATTTTTAAATGAACATTTTATATATCAATGTTATAATATAAATAGTATCAATATTACAACCTATAGTAACTTACATCATATTTTAAGATATTCATTGGAAATAACGGTGAAATACTATAACTAATATGAATACTAAAATAAAAAATTGTTATCATAAAAGTCATATTATAAAGGAAATCCATTATGCAATAGAATAAATTTTTAAATGAATCAATTATGTTAGGACATAAACAAACATGCATCAAGATAAACACATTGTGTATCTAAGCAATTATCCTAATTGTTTCTTAGGATAATACGTAAATAACTTTGATTGAAATCAGGCAGTCAGGTGATGGTGTAAACTTCTATATATGGGTACACATATCGATTATATATAATGGGATAATGGTTTACTTGAGTTTAGTTAGTGAAAATCAAAACCACATAGTTTTCACGGAAACTAGTTCCACACCAGCCGTGGAACATGAATGTTATACAGACGCATACTGTGTAGAAAGGAAAAACTAAGGTGGTGGTTGTGAATTCACTACTATTGGTGATAAAATATTCATTGTGAATAATAATTCCTACAAATGATAAGTATATAGATATTTTATACTATTTAAATGATCAATTAAAAATCAATAGTGGATTTTGTGTATCAAATTGAAAAGGGGAATATAAATTGTATATTGTGGTCGGTATTGTAATATTCCAGATATATATATAATAATAAATTTTCATATCTATTAATATTAGTGAAATATATATTAATATTATTTTAAAAAGGACTCTTTGTTTGATAGCGTACTCGATACATGACAACGAGTTTCTCCATAATCTTATGTTGCACACAATGTTGATATATAAAGAAAAATAATACAATAATTTTAAATGGTAGTTAAAGCCAATATATTGTATTGTAAAAAATGAAAAAAATCAACTATATTATCATTTAACTTTTTATAAAATGTTTTTACATTTATCCAAATAATATTAGAGGTTTAAAATTTGAATGAATCCAATTTTAAGCATGAAATACTCTAATATTCATAAAAGATCAGTTTACTGCATTTTGATGGTGAAATATTTTTAAATATATTATTTTACACCTTTATATGTTATATTTGAAAAAATAAACATATTCATTAGAAGAATAACATCAAAATATTCCTAGGTTGAAATTTCGGTATTTTTCTAATGAAATTGAAATTTTTAATGAATAGATAAAAATAAATTATTTTAATTCAAAATACCCTCTTCATATTATTTATTTAAATAGTTATATTGGTCATTTATTTGGTTTTAATGTTTCAATGGATTATATGTTTATCATTTAATCCAATAATGGCCATTTGAGGTAATTTTACATTTAAATTGGACACAAACACATGTCAATACTTTCATAAATTTTATTTCATAAAAACAAAGTTTTTATATTTTGAGAATTGGAATTTATTTAAAATTAATTACTGAAACATCATTGTTATGAATTTCTAAAAATGTATTCAATAATTGGAATCAGAAGGTCCAAATTTTGTGAATACATACAATTAATTTTGGACATTTTGAACAATAACTTCTGAAATTGTTATTTTTACCATGGTTAAAGAGTAAAACTGGAAAGTATGTGTAAATATTTAATATTATAATAATATTTAACTACCCTAACACATGTTATAATCCTATGGGAAGAAATATGTATGATCACGGAAATCCTTGGATCGATTATGGGACCCCATTGTGTCCCATTGGTTTGAAAATGGAATTTTATAATAAATAATTTAAAGTTAAGAGAAATATAACTTAAACATGTATCTTTTACTAGATAAATTTTTATATGGGGCTATATAAATTATTTATTCAGAAATAAATTTTAATTAAAAATATAATAAAATTTTATATATCATGGTGTTTTATTTATAATTTGTATATATTATATAATGAAATTTAGTTAGGACACAATGATGATTCATTGATATCTTCATTAATGAAATATTCAAAGAAATGTTATTATAAATATTAAAATAAATTTAATATGAATATTTTTATTCTATAAAAGAATTTTATAGATGATGTTGACATATTATAGTTTACTTAAATTTTTTTATATATGGAATAATGTTTTTATGACTTTAACTAAAATAAATTACTTTATAGTGTCAAAGATGACATATATGGGTTCTTAAAACAAAACATATTATTTTAAATGATGTAATAGTCCTAGAAAACTAATATTATTAAAAATGAATTATAAGATGTTTAAAATTTCATTAATTATCCACTTATGGTTCTCTTGGAATTCTATAGTAACTATAATTACCAAATATTATGAAAATGTAAGAAGACATTGTAATAGTTAATGTTTTTAACTAATGGTTAAACATAAATTATAAGGTTAATTTTGTTACCAAAACTTTTCTAAAAGCTATTGGATTAGAGGTTTTCAACCCAACAACATTTTAAATTTGAACAGAATGCCTTTTTGAACTTTTTAATCCTAAAAGAAATTTATAATAAAATAATAATTCATGACCTTCCTAATGTGCCACTCCCCCATCTTATCTAAGGACACCATTCTAGCAACATAACCATAACTCTCAAGTGAATTGGATTGTTAATTTTCATCCCAAATAATCAACCAACATACCTAAATTACTCCTAGAAAACTAAACATGGAAATAAAGAAATTAAATAAATACTTTGGATCAAATCAACAGAATTTTCCCGATTTAGAGGTAACATCTTCTCCCAAGTTCCTTTCGTTTAATTTACCTATCCACTATATATTATTTTCTTATTCATTGATTATATAAAAAAAACAATATCCTATATATACTAGAATTTTGTTAAGAGATGTATTTGAAATAAAAAATTAACACACCTCCATCTAATGGATTTGAACATAATGTTTATGGGTATGGTGAACTACTGCCTCATGAAACGATGATTGTTCAATTTCTCCCTACCACATATCATGGTTTCCATTTATATGGAATTATATTTATATAATATTTATATTATATTTGTGTTCTCTCTATCCTTATGTATTTTTATTTACAAAATAATTTTATTCTTTCCATAATGCGTAAATATGATAATTTTATTTGAGTAAGTGCGAACTACCACCCCTCAAAGTGATATGAAATGTTTATGAAATACAAGGAATTTATAGAGTATTGCGTTAATAAAAATATATAATGTATATAAAATATGATATTATACTATAATTATAATATACCTATTTATCATTTAGTTTTCAATACATTAAATATGAAAATTAAATGAAAGTTCCATTCCTGCATATGTATGACCTACCATCTACATGAATGGTGCATATAATTTCATTTATACTAATTGTATGGACTATTATAAAGAAATATATATCCTCAATATATATTATATTTATATCATGAATACTATTTTGGAGGAGATGTAATTTTTACCACATGAAAAATATGTATTTACGATATGTTCATTTTTTACTTAAGTACCAAACATCGACAAAAACAAATGATATGAACTTGAATATTTATATGATTGTTATAACAAATAAATAAGTGATATAAAAGGATTAATATAAAAAAATAGGTTGAAGAAATTAGAAATTAACCTATGTTAAATATTAATGAATATAAATAACAAACGAAACATGTTATTCTCAATGAAAGGGACTTCATCACAATATTCATTCACTGATGCATATTTTAGATTATACATGACTTTATTTTATACAGTGTACACTCAACCCCTTTTACTTTTAATTTCATTCAACAATTTTAAAATGGAATCTTTTGTTTTATGAATCCTTTTCATTAATGATTGAGGGATTTTTTTTAAATTATATAGTGACAACGACCTTTTCACCACTGTGTGAACTATTTGATATTTCACTTATATAATAAACTATAATGTTTTTAAAAGGAAAATAAATACCATCTACCATTTTTATATATTTTGGTATTGGAAATGGTTTTTAAAAGCCTATATTATATGGATATCTGGAAATGATATATTGTGATTTCAATGTAGAAATGTTATTTCTCCTTTATACATAGTTTATGTGTTACAATTATGTTATGGTTATTTGGAATTTTTTATGTATACTAGTATTTCTGTGCTAAAATGAGGGATGGTGATCCCATAATAGATCTCCAATGCATTGGGTAACATGATGGAGGTAAACATAAATGTTTCTCTCAATAAACTTAGGTAATATATTGTTATGGGTATTCCAAACGTAACAGCCTATGTAGCTTTGAAATCTACAATGTAATTATGTTATGGATGTTGCATGTTACCTTTGTGATTTATGATTTATATGTGTTATTTTGAAATCTTATGATTTCTGGAGGTATGAAAAAGAGATTATGTTTTATGTGTGAAAAGTATGATTTCGTGATTTTTATGTATTCAAGGACAAATAATTTCTTCCTTTATTTTATATACCTTACTGAGATTTTTATAATGATATAATGTTTTAGAAATTTTTTGCACAGGGTATAAGGAAGGTTAGGATAAAAGAGTAATTCAAGATTATTTTTATCAAGAATTTAATTTTTGTCTTATTTAATGATTTTTATTATCGTGAAAAAATTGGTTATAGTAGTTGTGTCTACTTTGTAATATTTGAGATGTAATTTAATATTTATGTCCTAACTATCTAAAGTTATAAACCAGAAAAGATACTCATTGTGAATTATTTACATAACTCATGATTATGTAATGTTTAAATCTAGGACCTTACAGTTGGTATCTAATGTCAGTTTAGATAACTTTAGGAGTTAATATATTGTTAAATGAAATCCATTAATTATTTTTACTTTATGGTAAGATTATAATGATATAGTACTTCAAGTTATCCATATTTCTTCATCTAAGATTTTTCTACATTCAGAATGGTTTTCTATAGAGGAAATAAGACTGCTATGATGGGATGTCATCAAGAGAAAAACTTTATACCAAATCAGCCACCAGAAATTGTCAGAATCAGAACTGAACTGTTTGTTGCAGTGATGGAATAGTTAACTCAGGAGGTAAATGGTGGTGGTATCCATGAAATAAATCATCCAAATCAACCACAATAGAACATGATAGTAGTGGGAAATTTCATGAGACAACATACCTCATCATTCATAGGATCATCTGGCAATATACTAGCTGAAGGGAGGAAAAAGAACTAGAAATGATATCCAATGTAATGTGGTGTTCAAAACACCAAAAGGATAGTCTTGCAGTATAACATTTTAAATATGAAGCTGATAAGTGGTGGTATATGGTTAATAATACCAAGGATAGTGAAGATATTTATTCTCTATATTGGGAATAATTGAAAAGTATATTTGTTGAGAAATATTTTACTAAGGCGGTTTGACTTAGGACAAAAAAACAATTCTTGGAATTGAGGTAGTAGGATTACATACTAGATGATTGTGAATAAAAACTCACTCAATTGGAATGGTATGCTCCAAATTTCATTTCGGATATTGATAGTACAACAAATTTGGTTTACATATGATTGAAACTAAAATATCAAAGGGAGTTAGCTTCCCCCCAGTTCAAAAGCTATGAGAAACATGTCTAATGTGACAAGAATGTAGAAATGGAGTATATCATCAGTTTTTGGATAAGATTGTTGTTGTGATTATTTATTATATTTTGGTATATTCTAATTGTAAATAGTATCATGAAATTCATTTAAAGGTTATCTTTAAAACATTAAATGGAAATAAATTTTATAGGAAATTAATCAAGTGTGAGTTTTGGTTACAACAAATTACATTCCTTGATCCCATTGTTTCTTAAGATGGCATAGCTGTCAACCTTACTAATACAAATGTTGTCAAATAATGGACATGGCCAATAAATTTAATTGGAAATAATGTTTTTTAGAAGGTTATTACAAGAGGTTTGTGGAATAGTTTTCCTGGTTATCTTGCCCCCTGAAAATGTTGACTCGAAAAGGTGTTATGTTTATCTGGAAAATGGAATGTGATGAATGTTTACATGAATTGAAAAAAATTGGTGAATGGTCCAGTTTTGGAACTACTTTCAAGAAATGGTAAATTTGGTATCTATAATGATGCATTTTTTAAAGGACTTGGTTGTGTACTATTGCAGAATGATCAGGTAATTGCTTATGCATCACATCTTTTTAAAACTCATGAGTTAAATTACCCTACAAATGATTTGGAATTAGATGATATATTTTTCTCTTTAAAAAATTGGAGGTATCATCTATATGGGGTAAAGTTTAAAATGTATATATATCACAAAAGTTTTAAATATATATTCACTCTGAAATAAATAAACATCAGACAAAAGAGATGGATAGAATTAATCAATGATTATGATTGCACAATTAATTACGAGATAAGAAATGAAAAAAAAATTAGATTAAACATTGAGTTAGGAAAGTAATTCTACATTAACCAGATTATATTTGGAACAAGATCCTTTGGGTTTTGATTTGATGAATTTGGATTTGAAGATATTTGTGTAGGGAATTCCTCTTTTTTGTTTCGGGGGGATATGAAATGATCTATATCAGACAGAATTAAGAAAGTAGATCACCAAGATAGTAAGGTGTTGAAATTTGATGAATTGGTTGATAATGTTATGTTACATGAATTTAATATCGAAAAAGATTGTTTTTTGATTTTTGGAAATATATTATATCTTCCTTGTGATTCCTAGTTGAAGAAGCGGTTATTATGTGAAGCACATAGTTCATTATTTTCAATTCATCATAGAAGTACTAATATTTATGTAGATCTTCAAGAGTATTCTTGGTGGGAAGGGATGAAAGGAAATATTGCTGACTTTACCATGAGATATTTGATTTCACAATCGGTTAAATTAGAATAGAAGTTATTGAAATGGATTATTTAGCCTTTTATAGTACCAAAGTGGAAATGGAAAAATGATTCCATAAATTTCGTAATGGTATTACCAAATAAATCTTGAGGTAACAATGAAATATGGGTTATTGTTGATCAATTGACTAAATTGGATCATTTTCTTCCTATTCGAGATACTATGCCTCTATATCAATGTTCTCAATTTTATATTAAAGAGATTTTCAGGATACCTGGAGTTCCCCTCTCTATTGTATTTGACCATGATCCCAGTTTCAGTTCTTACTATTGGAAGGGTCTTCAAAAGTTGTTGGGTACTGAATTAAATTTTAGTACAGCTTTTCATATGCAATCAGATGGACATTCAAAATGAAAAATTATGACTTTTTTTTATATGATACATAATTTTTCAATGGATTAACATTGATGTTGGGACCAATATATTTATTTGGTGGAGTTTTCATATAATAATAATTTCATTTTAGTTTACAGATGGCAGTATCTGAAGCATTATATGGAACGACGTGTCAAACTATATCGTCTTGGGATAAAGTAAGTGAAAGGATACTGATGGGACTAGAATTGGTAGAATATATAGTTGAAAATGTTCTATTGATTTAGAAGCACATGAGAATATCTCAGAGTATGAAGATGATATTTGTGGATAATCTGGGGAAGGGTCTTTCTTTTGAGGAAGGTAATCATGTATTTCTCAATGTTTCTCCATGGAGAAGTTTGAATCATTTTGGTAAGAAAGGAATGTTGCGTCTGAGGTACATTTTACCTTATGAAATCTTAGAGAATGTTGGATCAGTTTCTTATAGAGTGGCTTTACCCCCATGTTTATCCTAGGTAAAATTGTTTTTTTTCATGTTTTAATGTTGAAAAAATATATGTCGGATCCATCACATGTTTTGAGTCCAGAGGTAGTCCAGTTGGAAGGGTATCGTTAATAGGAGGAACAACTAATCCATATTCCTAACTATAGAGAGAAAGCTTTGTATAATAAGGTAATGATTTTTTTTCAAAAACCCATATGGTTGAAGATATGACATTGAATCTGAAAATGCTACGTGGGATAAATACCCAAACTTATTTGATTAGTGAATAGAATTACGAGAATTCAATTCCCAAAAGTGGGGAATAATGTAGGATCCCTGGTATTTATATAATAATTCGTTATCATATATATTAATATTAGTGAATAATATATTAAATTTACATTAAAAAGTATGATTTGTTTGATAGCGTACTTGACACGAAACAACGGGTTTCTCTGAAATCATACGTTGCACACAATGATGAGTTATAACAAAAAATAATTCAACCATTTTAAATGGTTGTTAATGCCTAGCCATTGTGTTGGATGGAATGAATATAATTAACTATATTATGATTTTATAGGTTTTTAAATATTTTTACATTTATCTATTGAATAATAGATGCTTGAAATGAGAATGAATCTAATTTGAAGCATGAAATAGTTCAATATATTTTAAATGGTCTACTTACCACCTTTTGTTGGAGGACCATTTTTAAATCTAGTTTTGGAAAACATTATGTGTTCAATTTGACAAAATAAGATTCATCTTCAGAATATGAACATCAAAAGTTTGTATTTTTTTTATGAAATTAATATTTTAATGAATATTGAAAAATACTACATTTTAATTCAAAGCATTCTTTTCATATTATTTATTTATATAGATAGATTATACATTTAATTGTTTTTAAAGTGAAATTGGATTATATTTTTATTGTTTAATAAAATTATGATCATTGGAATTAATTTCACATTTAAATTATATATAAACACATGTCAATCGTTTGATAGATTTTATTTCTTAAAAATAAGCTTTTTGGTTTTGAAAATGGAAATTAATTTTAAATTAATTAATAAAACATCTTGGTTTTAAATTTGAAAAAATGGATGCTATATTTTGATTCAGATAGCTTAGATGGTTTGAATTGGAACCATTTATTTTATTACATTATGATTACTAACTTCATTAATTATTTTATTTACTGTGGTTAAAAATTAAATTTGGTAAATAAGGGAAAAAAATATTATAATAATAATAATAATAAACTACTCCAACACATGATCTAGTCCAATTTGATGAGATATGTCTGGCCCTAGGAATCTTTGGGTCGATTTTGGGACCCCATGGTGCCACTTTGTTGGGAAAATGGAATTTTATAAGACTTAATTTAAAGTAAATATAATTATTACATAAACATGCACCTTTTTCAAAACAAATTGTATATGGGGATATATTATTAATCTCTTCGACTATAAATAGTCATTAGAAATATAAAACGGTTTTAGACATGATTGTATTTTATTTATAATTTTTAGTAATTAAGTATATAAATTTAATTATGACATAGTTATGATGTCATGATTTCTTCATTAGTGAAGGATTAAAATAAATGATATTATAAACATATAATAAATATAATTCGAATAATTTGATTCCATAAAAAAAATTTCTGGATGGTATTGATATATTATTTTTGTGTTAGTTACTTTGAGTTTAAGGAATCAAATTTCGTGGACTTTAATAAAAAATTATTTCTTTATAGTGTCAAAATTTACATAAATGTGTTTTTAAAAACAAATACAATATTATTAAAATATATAACTATCCTAAAAATCTAATATTCATCCAAATGACATATATAATTTTATCTATGTTATTAATTATCCTCATATGGTTCTGTTGACATTTTTTAGTAAAAATAGTTTCCATATATTATGAAAATTCAAGAATAAATTGTAAGAGGTAATGTTTTTAACAAATGGTTAATGCGAAATGATAAAATTATTTTTATGACCAAAACATGTCTAAAACCAATATTTTGCATGTGGTTTGACCTAAAATCATGATATCATTGAAATAAATGACGCTAGGACCATTTAAAATCGAAAATCAATTTATAATAACATAATATTTTAAGACCTTACTAATATGACCCTCCCCTCTTATAAAAGGCCACCACCTCTACCCACACACTAACACCTATCAAGACACATTAATTGTCCAAATTCTACTTAAATAAGCTCCCAAAATCCCTAAATTCCTCATATAAGCCCTACCTAGGATAGAAGGAAATTCAAGAAAGCATTTTCGCTCAAATCAATGGTAGTTACTAGATTTATATGTAACGTCTTCCCTTAAGTTTCTTTCCATTATTTTACCTCTCCATAAAAATTTATATTCTAATTCATTGATTAAATAAAAAAACTGTTCTAAATATACTGGGATGTTTTTATGAGAACTATTTGAACTACACTTACACAATCCTCCATCAAATGAATACGAACATACTGTTTCAATGTACGGTGAACTACGACCTCATAGAACGATGATTGTTCAATTTCCCCTACCACCTATCATGGTGGAAATTATGATGAAAATGTATTTATATCTGATATATATGATATTTATATTTTTACTATTTTTAGGTATTTTTTATTTACAATATACAATTATTCTTTTCATAATTTATAAATATGATAATTTCATTTGAGGAGGTGTTGACTACGGCCCCTTCAATGGGATATGACTCGTTCATTCCATACATGGAACACATAATAAATTGAGTTATTTAACATTTGTAACATGTTTAAAATATGATATTATACTATAATTATAATATACATATTTTATCATTTATTTATCATTCCATTCAATATGAAAAACTAATGGAATTAGGGTTCATGCGTCCGTAGAACCTACCATCTCCCTGAACAGTGCATTTCATTTCTTATATTCAAATATTATGGAATATTTTAAACACCTATATATAACGGATATATATGATATTTAAATCATTAGTACTATTATGAAGATAATTTATTTTGTATCACATGGACAATTTGTAATTATAACAAGTTCATTCTTGACATAATTACCGAACATCGACAAAACGACGGATTTGAACATGAATTATTATATGATTATTATAACAAGGTAATCAGTGAAATAAAATGAATAATAATCATTAAAAATGTTCTAAATCAAGTATAAACTAACATAATTTTATCATTCTAAAATATAAATAAAGAAGGTGACAAGTTAGACTCAAGGTAAGGGACATCGTCTCAATCTCCATTCATTAAGGAATTTTTTTTATTATACTCGACATTTTCTTATAAATTGTACACTCAACCCCTTTTAATTTCAAATTCATTCAATGGTTTTCAAAATGAATCTTTTGTTTTACGATGATTTTTACTAGGCAAAAAAGGGAATGTGTTTTTAACATACGTAGTGACCATGACCATTCCTCCGCTATGAGCAACATTTGACATTTGGAATCCATGACAAGTAGTAATGTTTTTAAACTGAAAATAAATTTTATATACCATTTTTATGTATTATGGTATTGAAAATGGTTTTGAGAAATAATTTATTATGTCAATATCAAGAAATGTTATATTGTGATTTAAATGTGGACGTGTTATATTTCCTTTATGCTTGTTCTATATGTTATGAATATGTTATGGTTCATGGGAATTATTTATCTATAAGGGTGGTTACATGATAAAATGAGGGAGGGTGAGCCTATTATAGATCTCCAATTCATTGGGTAACATGATGAAGGTAATAGTTAATGTTTCTACTTATAAATTTAGGTAAAATACTATGGTGGGTATTCCAAACACAACTCCCTATGTAGCAGTTAAAGTTACATCGTATGTATATTATGGATGCCATAAGTTAACTTTATGCTTTATGATTTCAATATGTATTTCATTAATCTTATGATTTCATGAGGTAAACTAATGAGAATATGTTTTATGAGTGAAAATTATGATGTATTGATTTTTATATATTCATGGACTAATGTTTTATTCCATTATTTTATATCCTTTACTATGATTTTTATGCTCATCCCGTGTTTTTGGAATGTTTTTCACACGGTATAAGGATGTTTAAGAGAAAGGAAGAATTATTGAAAATTTTTATCATGAAAATAATTGTTGTTTTATTTAATGAGTTTTATTGTTTTGAAAAAATTGGTCAGTGTAGAAGTGTCTACTTTGTAATATTTTAGCTGTAATGTAATAGTTATACCCAAATTCACTAAATAACTAAACCAGAAAGATGTTCAATGTTAATTATTTACTTAAATCAATATTATTTAATGTTAATGGTTGGGTCCTTACATATATTCAGGAGAGATGATACATGGGTGGTACAAGTGCAGTAATAAAAAGGATCCATTATTAATACCAAGTTAGTAAGACTAAATACATTATAATTTAACTTTTCAAAACTAAATTCGTAGATAATTTAATTTAGAATTGGATGTCATGACCACTAATAATATTTTATTTCTATATGACTCAACCATAAAGGGATTATGACACCATTGGATGCATATAATTGTTTCACATTACTCAAATACAGTTCGTTATTAATGTAAGCAATAAGATCTTACAGAATTTATATAGAATGAATCTTTACAGTGTTTCTACCAAATGATAGTGTGAGACCAATAGTTTTCCAAGTTAAATATGTTTTTCCAACATATGGAAAATAGGTATTGGTCTTACAGATATATAAGACTAAGATTAAAGTAATTATCTAGTGATTGACTTAAACTAACAACCTAGTTTCTTTGGAACATGATCTATCAAGTTATATACAACAGTTTCATGGACCTAATCAATTGTATATATAATGAAATGGTATTCAAAAATATATGTTGCAATAACTCAAGGGAATAATTTTTACCAATTTCACATGTCATAATATCTAATGGCTTGCATGTTCGAATCATGGAAGGAGATTAATAGGGTGAGATGAAACCAATTTTCTATAGAATTTATTCAAAAAGTATGCCATAATATATACAAGAATTGATATTGACAAGATATAATTTATTGTAATGAAATATCAGTTGTTTCTTGGAGCACTACAAGCGATGCATTCAGAACTATTAGATTGTACTTCGGGAAGTAAAAATGGTATATAACAAGCATGTGAAGAAAAATGATACAAGTTATAGTGGGAAAATATGTAGTCTTCCCCAGATCAATTTTATCTAGTAACTCAATTAGACTATAGTGATGAGGGAGATATGATTATAAATTCTAGTGGTATCTATTCCTAAAAATAATGAGTATGTTGCAGCTTTTGAGGCAACTAAGAAGAATTTAAACTGAACTATTTGTTTCAGTTCATGGAATCTCACCTAGTAGTATTATCATAATGTAAATTATTATATTATTATTATCCAATATTTCAAGTTATTACATTGGAAAAATAGATATACTTGGGGTTACCAAATCTTGAGATGTTTTACTCAGGAGATGAGGATGCGTAAAAAAGAATAGCCATGTGGTAGAAATGTGGCAGTCTTAGAAACTAAAGTGGTTACACTATAGAAAATTTATCATCATCTTGTGAGTATATAACATGCTTGGTTAGAATGTTGAATATAGATATAGTGGGAGTGTTGAAATAGTTGGTTCCCTAGACCCAATTATGTAGTATTTTTGATTAAAATATAATGTATACAATGAGGTATACAAGATGTATACTTTCTATTATGGTGTAGATGTTTCTGAATCAAACATTTAGTTGTAATATCCATAGATTAATTGTAGTATCAAAATTTTATAACAAATCCAAGTATATAATGAGAACAAAGAGATGATATGACATTTATCTTAAATAATGGTCATATGGTTGAAATACAACTTATTGACTCGAAATAGATAAATTTAATCTTATGAAATTTTATAATTATTGGATATAATTTATTAAAATGTATTTTCAATTTTGTAAATATGAGAAGATATTAATTTAATGAATATTATATTAATATTCATGTTTTCCTTAATAATAAATAGTATTATGAGTTGTGCTGAATAACTTGGTTTTATCATGTAATATAATTTTAAAAATATTATAGCTATGAGATAAAATAATTAATAATATTGACATAATATAGTTCTTAAAAATTATTTATTTAGTAGACATTAAATACATAGTGGTTTTGGAACCCTACCAGGTATTTAGAACCTCCACTATAAATAGAGAGAGTGGCTCTCTCCCAATGAAGTATTAATTCATTTTAGAAAGAGATACTCTCTCTCCTCTTGAATTAAATAGATATAGAGTCTCTCACTGATAATAGGTTGTCCATGAATTCCTTCAAGAATTAAAGACAAAGGATCATGGTGATCGTTAAGATGTCGAAGAGATCATTGGATCACGTCACTGCACCGAAATTTTGATGATCGTCACTCTTGAGGATTGTGGAAGCACGACTCAATGATCTAGAGGGATCCTGTTATGGATCCTTTAAGAAACGATCACTGGCATTGAGTTGATATTTAATTCTCCATGATATAATTTATTTAATGTTTATAGTTTTTATTTTTGTGATCATTTAATTTTCTTGAAATCCTCAGACCGTAATGGGCACAGATCATTTATGGTGACATGTTCGATTGTCCCATCAATGAAAATTTTAATATTCTCAGTGCGATGTCTTCTTTTATGTCCCTCCATACCTACAGGGAGGACCACCACAATAAACACTATTAAGGTGAGGAATACCAATATGAATAAATTTCTAGACATGAGATTGGTTTGTGAGATGTGTACCTTGGGGAGGACCTTCATGGGGGACATTAGAAAGTGGGGGAAAATATTTCCATTTTATCTTTCTTAAATGGAGTGTTTTATATAGTACCCATCAGGAGAAAATATCTTATGATAAATCAAAGTGTGTCTATTATGGAGATCTTTATGGTGAATATTTTTGGGAGGACCGAATGAGTTATTGGTAGTAGAATTTTTTGGTGGGGAGATTCATGACTAAAACATAAAATTCATTGAATTGGTGAAAAGTCAACAATATCTTCAGTCCCCATTGATTTTTTAATGAGGGACCCAAGTACACCAGTATTTAAAAATTTAGGTTTTTGAACCTATATATGGATTTATGATTACCTTTCAAGAGATGTCATTTTAGATGTACCTCATTGTTTAGTCATCCATATGTCACAAATAGTGAATTTCATGTAATGAAACCCACCTATGAAAAGATCATTATGATACAAGATTATGATGATTATTTTCAATAATGTTTTATGTATATGTTATTTAATTATGGTTAATTGTGAAATAACTAATAATTTATACTTGGAAAAAGCACATGTCTCTAATAATATATTTTATTTGTCAGGGGATTTTGATAAATAACCACCTAGATAGAATTAGGACTATATTCCCACTCCAGAGTAAAATCAAATTTTGTTGATGATATATGAAAACTGAGGTGATTAGGGCATGTGACTACACATTAACAACATCTACTACTATCATCGTGTATTAACAGTCTAGTAGAATTTGTGTAGTAATTGATATATGACCTTCCAATAGTTTAATGATGTGACATGTGATTTTTGCGATGGAAGAATATTATTTGTTAATTCAGTGTTTGAAGTATTGATATTTTTCTTCTCCAATCCTCTATTTCGTACCATAATGTGATGGTAGGTGTCTCAAGCGGTGGTTCAACATGGTCCTCCCTTATTCATTATCAGGATATGATGATAGATTTCTCCAAGTTCTTCTAAATATAATTATTATGATTTATATTTGAATGTGGGGATATATATACATTATCCCAGATATCTATAGAATATTTTTAGGTTTTTTGGTTGGAATAATGTGTGGTTATTTATTTTGGTTATTTCTTACCAACCTTTATTGGGTTCCAAGTGTACCAAAGCCTCAGTTGGAAAAGAGTTGTCCAATAGGGTGGAATCATCATCATGTGATGAATTTATGCCACACCGTGTTGGTTTTGGGAATTTTTTTTCCACAATACTATGGAAAAACTTTTTCTATGGTGATGTTTCCATTTTTGACCTTTATATCATCCACCTTTAGATTAGAGGGGACAATTTTTTGATTCCTAGAAGAGGAACAAGAAAATATTTGAATGTTGATAGGTGACTCTGGATTCTTTTCCCCCCAACCATTATTGGGTGGATTACTTGTTGGATTTCATCTCATAAAGGGCTTCACCTATAAACTAAAAAATGAAAAGAATATCATTCTAGAGGAACTCCTTGATTATGTAATTTTATATGCAACCCTAATAGTGGTGAGTTGGTGATAACATCCTTCAAGAGGATAATGACCCATTTTTCATGATTGGAAATGCATAATTATCTTGTTTTTAGTTGAATAAAATTTTAGATTGAAGGGTGTTATGATAAATGATCCTCTTAAAATAAACAAAAGATGATAAACTCATCATTGTAATAACAAAATAATATAATAAAATGATGATAGATTACATTCATAGATCCATGATAGGACACCGTCCATTTTTTTATTATATAAAATTAAATGTTATTTCATGTGGATTATATAGTTAATACCGTTAGTAAATTATTCATGTTAGGTTCAAAAACATTATTTCTAATGAAAATAGTGTCAAATTCCTGGTTGTTAGGGCTTGAGTATGGTTGCACAATTATTCAAGATGGGTTCACGGTTTTTTAACGTCCCCATTCATGTGATTCAATAGGAGATTATTAATGGACTAAAAAATACACAACAATAACCACATATATGATATAGAACTAATTTCTAATTGAAGGAAATAAAGAAATAATTTTTGTGAGGATTCTCGTGGACTCAAATTTCTTGAGAAGATGGGAGGGCATGATCATCACACCATTTTTTGGTAATTATTTCCTACTATGATACTAAAATATAGATTTAAGATATATTATAAAATCCACTATAAACCTCAATATATATCTCATCTCCCTTCACATGTATAATCAATCAAATATTCATGAAGGAGTAACCATATGTATGTAAATGAGGATATCCATTAATGGACCCACTTGTGTGTATCTGTGGATTTCTATTAATTGATACATTTGTATATACCTAGGACTCTCAAAATTTTCCTTTTGTTCAATTTTTTTTATTTATAGTTATGAATAGTAATTTAATGGCTCATAATTTGGTGCTCTAGAATTTATTTCTAATTAGGTAAGGAATAAGATTTTTCAGAAGTCAGTATCAAGCCTAAGATAAGGGCTTCCTATGTTTCCTTGTGAATTAAATCTAATCCTATGTAGATCAGTTCCACATAACTATACATTTTATACCTTTTAGGGTTATTTCAATTGGGCCAAACATATTTTTGTTTACATATGTTTTCATGGAAATTTGGAGGAAACATCCTTAAAATAATTTTATGTTGGAATTATGCATGAAATGAAATTTCTCCATGATACCATGGGAAAAATGGTCCAACTAGAATGAATTATTCATTCATGGAATATAGCCCTATTATGAAAATTATCATTGAGAAGATTGATCGAATAAGATGATATTATTGGTCCTGGATAGAATGCGGTCCTCTAGGCGAAATATGGTCATATAAAGAATAAAACCCATTGAGGATGATGGTGGATCATTGTTTTTTGTTTGATCCTTATGGAAACATTCTACATATTCTGATGGGAGATGAATCAAATCACACATAGTTCATAATTGTCATGGGTTATAGTAATGAGGGAAACATTTAGATTGAATTTATGGGGATATGGACCTATGATATATTTTCTTACAATAATTGTGGTTCTTTTATTGGTTGGTAACACAATTTGGATCTTTAACCTAGTAGGGGGCCATGGAAGAGTTCTGATCTTACTAGTCTTTTGATAAAAATATATATTTTTACCACATAAATAATTCATTACTAGATAAATATGATATTATATAAAACAAAAAAAATCATAATATCATATTAGAGAATGAAATTATACCTAAATTAGATTCTTGTAAAGAGATTTCATCCTCATCTATTGGTTAATGATTTTAGGGACATATGTGTTTAGAGAAGAATTAAATCTTATTTTAAAGTCCAAGCACTTAATCCAGGATCTTTTTTCATTTATCTCATAATTTTTAAGTAGATGACGGTGAGGGTATGGTTGGGTAGTTTGGTGAAACACATGATTTATGCATTAATTTATTCTTTTATATTTTATAAACCACACCTATGGGGTTTTAAATATGGGACTTATTTTACTGAAGGAATTCCTAATATTGAGTGGGACACACTGATGCGTCTTTCATGAAGTCTGATATATATCTGGTGTCTATGGGGGATATCTCACTGATTTCATTCCCAGGATTTTGTATTGGCTAAGGTGACCCTTTTGATTGTTTATGAGGGGGACAATATGAGATCGAATGGTACACGAAATGTGGGATGTGATTGAGGAAGTGTAAAATACCCTTGGGATGCCCCTAATAATGTCTTGTTAGGTCATTCCAGGCCATCATAACCCATGAACAAACTCAGTATTACCACCACGTCAGATGTAGAATATCATCACACTCACCCTATTGGGCCACCAATATAACATAGGTCCAACCCTCACTTTTGTACCATTTAATGAATTACATATAAAATTACATATAAATAATACCTCACAAGTGATTCACTTTTTTATATTAGTCACATATATCTAGAGGCTCGACACAAAAAGCATGGTCTGATGTCCGCACATGCATACGTAGGCATAGAAAAACAAACAAATTTTCTCTATTTTCTATCTAAACCATGTAAAATATGGAATTCTACAATGTGAACCTATGTATATAAACCAAAATACAACATATAATTGAAACCACCTCATTATTATGGTCTTATATGGTAGGGAAAACCTCTTTCATTATAATTTATGTCCAATACAAATGATCACCAAATAATCAACGCCAAAATCATTTAAATTCAATTATAATCTCAATAACAGAGAAAGGATTACATGAACAATTGAAAAAATATATATTAAAATATTAAAAATATATCTTCTTATAATAACTTCCATTGCTAAGAATATTATGAATTATTAATTAATTCCATAACAAGTGAAATAGTTCCTTTCTCAATGTATATTAAAAAACCCATCATTCCAAGACATTTTATCACTAAAAAATATTCTTAATATAAACATATGATAATATTTATAATTCTTCAATAATTTAATGTTATTATATTTTACATTTAAGATAATCAATTTATTCAAAATATATATATATATGAAATTATTATAAATATAACATGAAATAAGTTAAATAAAAGTTGTCGATTCCATCATGGTATTTATACCTTGAAAAAAATCTACACTGAAGATATAAGAGAGGGTTTGTGTACTACCACTCCTAGAATCAAGATGAGGAACACAAACAGAATTAAGAATAGATCAATGATCATGGATATAAGAGTTCTAGACTACTCATACATAAGTGGATATCCAAATTAAAGGGAAATACTAGGATCTAGTATTCTACAAATGTCATGAATGTATTTTGGATTTCAATTTGGGAAACCCCAAAAAAAATACTAAATTCATCACAATGTAAATCAAGACAGCATAGTGCATAAAATTTCATAAAATTGGAATTATGAGCATTACTAGGATATATGAATTAATTTTCCTTGATTTTATTCTTCTGAAACAATAAAAAAATATTGTATGTTTGATGTAGGAAATTAAAATATAATAAATTGGTTAAATAAACATAATAAGAAAAATTTTGAACTATGTAATTGGTAACATGGTTTTACCATTACACAAATCAATCAAGTTGCATGACTATTAAATTATACATCCTTTTTGTGGTAATAATTTTAGAAATACATTTACATAGAGGTTGGGATATCATGAGATAAAAACTATAGATTTAGAGTTACCTTTATATAGCTCAAACATACCCATTCAGAGTATGTGTTTCCCCTTATATTGTGTTAGGATCATCCTTATGTAACCAATTTAAATTAAGGGTTACTATTATATATCACCTAAAAATTTTAATTACCCTTACCTATATCCCCAAACTTTCCCCCATATATATTGATTATAATTAATGATTTCATTTTCATAGGGAATATATAAGTGAAAAATTAAAATGAAAACTATTAGATATTAACCTTAAAACTATTAAATTATAACTACAATGGTCTACATATAAAATTGAAAATGAGAATGAATCATTCCCATGTATTTCAATTATCACTCATAGAATATAATTATACAGTAGATAAAAACACGAGGATAGCATTTGAAAACTCTTAGATATGTCCAATGGTCCTCACACAAGGTATGAATTATTATTATGTGATCATTAGAAATATTATATAATCTTTGAATTACAATGGAATTACCCAGATGAAGTATGATCATAATTTCATCTTTTCTACTATAATAGGTGCATGGAAAACTGTATTATATATTATAAAACATAGAATTTGTAAAACCTCTTATAAAAAATTTATTAGAACATCATATAGACAAATATAATTTATAAAATTATAAAATCTCAGAACATCGTAAGAGTGGAGAGTTGAATTATGGTGTCAATGTTTTCATTTAAACTGATGGATCATGTTCCCTTGTTTTTTGGAACCTAATTAAAACTATCCAATGAGAAACAATAGAAAACAAAAAATCACACAAAAAGGGAAGACACAATAACTATAACTGGTTCACTACTAAGGTCTACGTCAAAGGAGTAGACACCGATAGGTTGTAGGTCATACCAAAATCACCAATCATCACTAGTGAGGGAGTAAAATCTTTTAGCATAGCCACTCTATTCCAAGAACACTTCTTTTACAAGGATTTTGGGATAGAACATTGTGTTACTTGGATCACTTCCATTGACTCCCCTTTTCTCATTGAGTTGAGAAGAATCCGAAATCAGTTTATCATCATGAAGGTCGCTTCACTGGTTTAACATTAAATCATGCGTCCACAATTATAGATAGATTTTTCTGTTGAAGTCCCTATTTTCCCCTGAATATATTATCTATTATTCCATGTACTACTCAACTCCACCGCATAATTCCCTACTCCACCCACTGCTTTCTTCCTCCAAAACTACACTTATGAGTGTACTACAAGAGATTACTCCACATACTGTCTCTGCATACTCTCCACTTACTATATCTACTTACTCTCTACCAACTGTTTGGGATATGTGGGATAAGTTCTTACTTCTCATAATGGATCTTCTATGTAGACACGTATTCATACAATACAATTTACATATCATCAACATCCTCAAAATTTATAATAATAACCTCATCCATGAGGTATTATTACCATGAACAACTCTAGACTCCACCAAAATCCTCTTTGATATTTTTTATTAGTCATGTGTTCTAATGAAGGGATTAGTGCTCCTTATATAAGAAAAAATATCTGGAAAATAATATAAATAGAGATGAACCAAATATTCATCAGGACACTTAAATCACCAAATACCACACATCCCTCGTGAACCACATCCCCTTCACAGTTTACATACCTCCATTCTCACTATGCAACAACATAAATCACTGCCTCGTTTCCACAAACAACACCCTCCATGGTTTGTGAAAACTCTTCCACATTTTTATTAATGATGCCACATCCCAGGAATCATTTTCTATCCATGAACTATATCCTTCTCATGAACCTTCTTACCTTCAAAAATAGCTCCCCTAATGTGAACCTCATTCACTACAAGAACACAATGGGGATTGAAAAAAAACACTAAAAATTATCCATTTCTGACAAAAAATAGCCTTAGTTCAAAAAATCACCCCCTTTGGGTTTATTAGAAATCCATAGTTTAATTTAATGAATAACATACAACAACAAAAACCTGATATGTGAAAAATAAATCATCCAACAATATAAGTCTACATTATCAATGCATGGTGTAGTAAACAAGAAGAGCGAGAATTGGGTTCTTATGTATTGAAAGGAATCATTCTGCCCAATTTTGACATGTTTTGAATTGATTGATTATCAATATTATTGAAACCAGTAAGAAAAAATTTAATTTCCCCATTATAACCCATTTTATATGAACCTAGTGATTCAAATATTGACATGTAATGCTTTAAACACACTCCCATTAGATCATATCTCCCCCAAAAAACTGTATTACATTGGTTAACATATTAAAATAATTGGAACAACTGGGGAGAGGGGACGTTGTAACCTCCTTATCCATATGGAGGTTGATGAACACTAAGGTTCAACTAATGCTTCTCAAACACATGGGTTGATAATGGCTTGGTCAGAATGTTAGCCACATGATCATCAGTTTCAACATCATCTATTTTAATCATTCCTTGTTCCAATTTTTCCTCAATTATGTGATATCATATTTTAATTTTCATTGTATGAGAATGATGAAAATGGTTTTTTAGATCAATTTCAATATTTATATAAAATTTAATCACCATTTCTTTTTTATCATTATCACCAATTTCAGTTAGTTTTTACATTTTCTAAAAAAGTTGAGTACATGCTATTGCAGTAGAGATATATTTAGCTTCAACTGCACTAAGATAGATGAATTCCAATTTTTACTCAATTGTACCATAAATATATTTAAAATGAAGAATTATACATTAATTGTGGATTTTCTATCAACCATATCTTCAAACCATTCAACATAAAAAAATGATGAATGTTCATAATCGTTTCTATAAGGCCCCAGCCTTAAACCTTACTTAATCTTGAGTTATTACAATATTACACATTGAGGATCTTTTCAGGTTTAGATTTTTAGAGAATTTGATCATAAAACATGCATTAAATTCCACATTTAAACAAAGTGGTTACATAAAGATAGTATTCATTTTTCCAATCAACTGAAACATATTTAAAATTAAACATCGATTCTTTCTTCACACTTCCTTGACACTATCATCATATCATGTACCTTTCCCTCGACCTGTGAAAAACATTTCAAAAAAAACATGGCATGAGCATAAAAACCTCAGTAAAGGATATAAAAATATGGAAAGGAAACATGAGTACATATATAATTAAGAATGAAATCATACATTACCCATAAAACATAAGCACTTTAACATACCTCATCCAAATTATGAATAAATCATAGAAATCATAAGACATAAAGGTAACATGAGGCATTCATAACATTCTTATGTAGGGAGTAACCCTCTTGGTTATGTTTAGAAAACCCATCATAGTATATTCCCTAAATCTATTCGGAGAAACATTAATGTTTAACTCCTTCGTGTTACCCAATGCATTGGAGAGCTATATCGGGCCCACCCGCCCTTAGTTTATCACGAAACCCCTCGTCTTCATAATATTGCCCACGAACAATAACATAATCGTATCACACAAAACATGTATAAATAAAACATAACATTTCCACCTTTCAATCATAAGATATCAATAAAACTCATTGATATAAAAAAATTATGAAATCCATTTTCAATACCAAAATAAAATAAAAGTAAAACATGGTATTTATTTTTCATTTAAAAAAAAGGTATGGCTTGTAGAGGATGCCGAAACTCAAATAATGGTCACGATGGCAGAAAAGTCATTGTCACCACATATGTACGACAAAAACATTCCCTTTTTCGTTGATTAAAATGCTTCGTATAAAAAAATATTTCTTTTGAATAAACGTAAAAGTCAATGGGGTTTTTACACCGTATAAAAGAAGGTTGTGTATAAAACAAAATATGCCTCAATGAAAGGAGATTGAGACGAAGTCCCATACCTCGGGTCCGACATGACTTGATCGTTCTTTAACCTCATGAATAATAAACTTGAGTTAATTTATACTTGCTTAATATCCTTTTTCAAGTTCATTATTCCTTTTATATCACTTATTACCATGTCATGAACACTATGTAATTATTTAAGTTAATAAAGGTCATTTTAATGATCGTTGGTACTTGATTCAAAAATAAACTCTTTATAATTACAAGTTGTTCATGTATGAATTATATCTAGAGTTATACTCATGATGTAGATATCATATATATCATATATATCCATTATGTTCATGCATTTATAATATTACATAAAATTTAGAGGAAAGAAATGAAATGCACCGTTCATGGAGACGGTAAGCCGTACGTACGCATGAACACTACTTTCATTTCTATTTCATATTTTATGGAATGGAATCATAATGATATAAAGATATATTATAATTCCATTATAATATAATATATAATATCATTAATTGCATCCTTTATACGTCCCACATATGGCATTAACGAATCAAATCACTTTGAGGGGGCGGTAGTCCGCACTTCCTAAAATGAAGATATCGCGTTCACCCATAATGGAAACCATAAAGGTATGCCATAAATGAAAAATACAGAAGATTAAGTAAAACATCAAAATATTATATATCATATATAAATATAGTTACATCTTAATGGCCACCTTTGAAGGTGTTATATGAGTGTTGAACAATCATCGTTTCGTGAGGCAGAAATTCGTCATCCACAGAAACAGTATGTTCATTAACCATTAGATGTAGGTGTGTGTAAGTGTAGCTCGAATCCTTATTTTAACAACATCCTAGTATATTAAAGATACTGTTTTTGTTACAAAATAAAGTAATGAAATGAGTTTAGGGGGTTGGAGAAGCAATATAAAACATAAGAACACAAGAGAAAACACTACCTTTAAATTGGGTAACTCTTTTTGATTTGAGCTCAAAGGATTCCTTGGGAAGACTTCTGCCCAAAGTGAGGCTTCGAGGAGTAAGATAGAGATGTTGAGAGAAAAAATGAGCAGGGGTTGGCTGAGCCAAAGGCTTGAGAGGTGTGGGTAAGGTGGTAGAGGTGGGGGCCTTTTATAAGAGGAGAGGAGGGGCACTCTTGGAAAGTTATAAAAGGTTACTTTATTATAAAATGATTATCGGATTTAAAAGGTCCCAAAATTATATATTTCGAGGATAAGGTGATAATAGTTCGAAATACACCCATAAAATAGGTTTTTTACAAGTGTAGGTCTTTGATTTTACATTATATTTTCATTTTATTTAAATCGTTAAATAATGAGGTAATCACTGCATCATCATGATGTCATATATAATTTAATTTATTTAATGTCTAAATATTATGATAAAAAACTATGATGTAGGAAATATTTTTATGTTTCCAATGAATATTTATAGTCCAAAATATCATTTATGTAGACAAAATTGAAAATGATTGACTCAGGTGATACATTCTTTGTTATATTTAACATTCTTTAACAATAAATGATAAAAAGTCACTTTCACACAAAAGTGATTCCATGGGGCCCCAAGTTTAGTACAAGGCATCCCATGGTCGGCCATGAGACAAACAGTAGCATTAGGACACATGTTGGTGTAATTTTGTATTATTATGATATTATTTTATTATCCTTAACTACCCGTTTACTCATTAATCAAGATAATTAAAGACAATTACAGTCATTACTATTCATAATGTCCAAAAACAAAAGAGTCTTGATTACATAAATTTTACCTTCTGATTCCAAATATGTAATCCATTTTACCAAATTCCAAACACATAAATTGAAAAAATTTATTTAAAAATAATTCTCGTTTTCAAAACAAATAGCGGGTTTTTTGAAACAATTTCTATGAAAAGTTTGGCATTAGTTTATGCCCAATTCCAAAGTGAAACTCATCCTAATGACCACCATTGGATTAAATGGTAAAAATATATTTAAATTTAACTTTAAGACAAATTAAAAAGATAATCTATCCAAATAATTAAATTATATGAAAAAGCAGTTTTGATGTAAAATGCAGTATTTTTCACTATTCATTAAAAAAATGAACATTGTGAGAAAAATACCAAAAAATTATCCAATGTAAATTTCAATGTCCCAATAATAAATAATAAGTTTATTTTGACAAATAGATCTTATAAAATGGTCAAAAGTTTTATTTAAAAATGGTTTTCCATCAAAAGGCAGTAAACCAATGTTTTAAAAATATTAGTGTATTCCATGCTTAAGATTGGATTTATTCTCATTTTAAGCCTCTAAAACACTATCTAATTCATTAATAGACATAGATAAGAATAAATATTATTCATTAATTACTTGGGATGTTACATCCTTCCCCCCTTTTGAATATTGCGTCCCCGCAATTTATTTACTTATCGAATAAGTGAGGGTATTTAGCCCACATTGCATTTTCAGATTCCCATATAGCCTCTTCAATCATGTGGTTTTTCCACAAAACCTTTACCTAATGAATCACCTTATTCCGTAACACTTGATCCCTATGGTCAAGAATCTGTACCGGTTGTTCCTCATAAGATAGGTTCTCTTCCAACTGAATTACCTATGGACTCAAAACATGAGATGGATCTGGCATATATTTTCTCAACATCAAAACATGAAAAACATTATGTACCTGAGATAAAATCGGAGGTAAAGCCACTCGTTAAGCAACTGATCCAACTCTATCTAGAATTTCATATGGTCCAATGAGCCTTGGACTCAACTTTCCTTTCTTACCAAATCGCATAACACTTTTCCACGGTGAAACTTTGAGAAAAACGTGATCACCTACCTTGAAAGATAGATCCTTCCTCCGGTTATCCGCATAACTCTTCTTCCTGCTCTGAGCAGTTCTCATGTGTTTCTGTATCAGCTGAACTTTTTTTGCCAACTCTTCTACCAATTCTGGTCCCATCAGCTTCCTTTCACCCACTTTATCCTAGAAAGCTGGAGTTCGACACCGCTTCCCATATAACACCTCAAATGGTTCCATCTATATACTGGAATGAAAACTATAATTATATGAAAACTCAACCAAAGAAAGATGTTGGTCCCAACTTCCCTAATAATCCATCAAACAAGCACGTAGCATATCTTCCAAATTCCGAATTGTTCATTCTGATTACCCATCTGATTGAGGATGAAAAGATGTACTAAAATTTAATTCAGTACCCAACGACTTCTGAAGGAATTTCCAAAAGTTAGAAGTAAACCTGGGATCAAGATCAGATACAATGAAGAGAGGAACTCCATGTATCCTGACTATCTCTTTAAGATACAAACGGGAAAGTTGATCCAGGGAAAAATTATCTCGTATAGTAAGGAAATGAGAAGATTTAGTCAAACGATCAATAATAACCCAGATTGCATTATTAACTTGAGGTGTCTTCGACAATCCCACAACGAAGTCCATAGATATATTCTCACATTTCCATTCTGGTACTGGTAAAGGCTGAAGCATCCCTTTTGGTAACTGTTGCTCTGCTTTAACCTGTTTACAATTCAAACACATCACCGTAAAATAAGCAATATCTCTTTTCATTCCATCCCACCAGTAATACTCCCGCAGATCTCTGTACATCTTAGTATTGCCAGGATGAACTGAAAACAGAGAAATATGAGCTTCACATAACAAATCTCTCTTCAATTGTGAATCACATGGAACACACAATATCTTCCCAAATCTCAAAACAAAATCATTTTCAATGTTGAATTCAGAAAACATTCCCTTCTGAACCAGATCTAACTTTTTCTCCAACTCACTGTCTTGCTTCTATTCTTTCTTGATTCTGTCTGATAGAGAAGATTTCACTGATACCTAAAACAAAACAGAAAGACATCTTGCACCAACAACTTCAATGCCAATTTTCATCAAATCCTTAACCAAAGGATCATGTTTCAAACGCAACATCGTTAATAAAGAATTACTTTTTCAACTCAAATCATCAGCCACTTTATTTTATTTCCCAGGATGGTAATTAATTGTACAATCATAATCCTTGATTAATTCTAGCCATCTCCTATATCTCATGTTCAATTATTTCTGAGTGAATATATACATTAAACTTTTGTGATCGGTATATATCTCACACTTTACTCCATACAAATGATGCCTCCAAATTTTTAAAGCGAAAACAACAGCAGCTAATTCCAAATCATGTGTAGGGTAATTTACCTCATGAGTTTTCAAATGTCCTGAAGCATAAGCAATTACCTGATCATTCTGCATTAGGACGCAACCAAGTACTTTCAATGAAGCATCACTGTAGATAACAAACTCCCCATTCCTGGAAGGTAGTGCCAAAACTAGAGCATTCACCAATCTTCTTTTCAATTCCTGAAAAGAATCATCACATTCTTTTTTCCAGATAAAATTAACACCCTTTCGAGTTAGATTAGTCATTGGACTAGATAACTGTGAAAAATTTCTAACAAACCTTCGGTAATAGCCTGCCAAAATCAAGGAAACTACAAATCTCAGTTACATTTGTGCGTCTTGGCCATTCTTCAACAACCTTTGTTTTTGCAGGATCAACAGTTATCCCAACTTTAGAAACAATATGAATAAGGAAAGAAATTTGTTGTAACCAAAAGTCACACTTTCTGAATTTCCCATACAATTTCTTTTCTTTTATGGTTTGAAAAATAACCCTTAAATGTCTTTCATGATCCAATTTAGTTTTAGAAAACACCAAAATATCATCAATGAAAAAAACCAAAAACTTATCCAAGAACTAATGGAAAATTCTATTCATTAAGTCCATGAATACAGTAGGTGCATTGGTTAGCCCAAAAGGCATTACTACAAATTCATAATGGCTATATCTTGTACGAAATGTGGTCTTCGGAACATCTGCTTCCTTTACCTTCAAATGATGGTACCCCTCTCTCAGGTCAATCTTTGAAAAGTACTGAGCTCCCTGGAGTTGATCAAACAAATCATCGATATGAGGCAAAGGATATTTGTTCTTAACTATGATGTTATTCAAGGCTCTATAATCAATGAAAAGTCTCATAGAAACATCTTTCTTTTTAACAAACAAAACAGGAGCACACCATGGTGATGTGCTAGGTCGAATGAAACCATTCTCTAATAAATCTTGCAATTGATCATTCAACTCTAAAAGTTTAATTTGAGCCATTGGAAAATGGGGTTTTAAAATTGGCTTAGCATCCGGAACTATGTCTACAGTAAACTCAACTTCCCAATATGGTATTATTCCAGGAAAATCATCAGGAAAAACATCAGGATACTCATTTACCACTGGCACATCATTAATCTGAACAGTTACTTTATTTTCAAAGATGTGTGCAAGGTAACATTCATTTCCATCTTTTACAAGTTTCTCGGCCTCCTGATAAGTTATCAACAGTAAGGGTTCATTTCTTGTACAGAAACTAAAAGTCTTTCTGAAAAGAAACTTCTTTAGCTCTACAGTTAATCTTATCATGGTAAACAGAGAGCCAATACATACCCAGGATAACATCAATCTCTACTAGAGGTAGAACAATTATGTTTTCAAGTAGGTTCTTTACATGGATAAGGATAGGAAGATTCTTATAAATTATTTTTGCCTCATCATTTCCCCCAAGTGTTTTTACCACAAGTTCAGGAGTCATTTCTTGAGATGGTATTACCATTTTACTAGAAAAGGTTTCAGAGATTAAAGAGTGTGTAGACCCTGAATCAAACAACACACTGGCATAATCTGAAAAAATAAACAAAGTAACTGATACAACTTCACTTGATGGCACGACATCTTCTGAAGTAGTTGCAAAGGATTTCACCACCCCTTTTTGCTTGTAGTCTAACTACTTCCCATCACTCAAGCTCTTTTTCGGACACTCGTTTTCATAGTGACCCATCTCATTGCACTTAGAACATTTTAGTAACTATAAATAAAATTTGGTCTTACTATCACCTTGATCTTTTTCAATGCAATCATGAGCCTTATGTCCCATCTTACCACATCGATAGCAATTTCCAGACTTCAGAAGAAATTTCCGATCATACCTTTTACCACATTTATCACAAACTGGAAACTTAGTTTTCTTACCATCAGACTTTTTTGAAGAATTATTTCCTTTCTCCTGCCACCTCGGTCTCTTATTATGTTGGTTTTTATAGAACACTTGATCATCGGAAAACTCCATTTCCACCTTCTCAGCACATCGAACAAGCTTTTCATAACTTTTTAACTCACGAGAAGCTAATGACCTTAAATATTTTGGCTTTAATCCTGAGTAAAAACTATTGATTTTAATATCAAGGTCTCGAATAAAATTTTGAGCATACCTTGCCAATAGAGTGAACCTTTCTTGATAGGCAGCCACTGAGTCTTCCTCTTGCCTCAATTCCAGGAGTTTTTTCCCATCCTATGTCGAACAGCCTTAGGAAAATACTTCTCAAGAAACATACCTTTGGATTCATCCTAGTCGAGAGCATCAATATCATCAGCATCCTTGATATTTTAACCATCTACCACCACTGATCTACTTCACCCTCTAAATGGTAAATAGCAAGACTAACCTTTTGATTGTATGAACACCCCATGACATCGAAAATATTCTCCAATGCTTTAATCCACCCATCAGCTAGCACAGGGTAAGATGATCCTCTGAATGATGGGGGATGTTGTCTCATGAAATGTTCCACCACTGACATGTTCCACTGCAGTTGATCTGGATGATCTCGTGCATGGTTAACACCACCATTTATTGCTTGATTCAACAGCTCCATTACTGAAACAAACTATCAGTTCCAATTCCGACCATCTCAGGATGCTGATTCGGAAGGTTATTTCCTTCTGTATTCCTTCCTAGCACTGCTGCCCTGTTTCCTCTGCGGAAAACCATTCTGAACAAACATGTCTTAGATAAAGAAACATGGTAATATTCAAATGCTATATCATTTCAATTTGACCATATAAAAAATTAATATATTTTTGGATAATCATCTAATAGAATTCTAACTCCTAAAGTTATCTAAACCGACCTCTGATACCAACTATAAGGCCCCAGCCTTAAACCTTACTTAATCATGAGTTATTACAAGATTACACATTGAGGATCTTTTCAGGTTTAGAGTTTTAGAGAATTAGATCATAAAACATGCATTACATTACACATTTAAACAAAGTGGTTACATAAAGATAGTATTCATTTTTTCTCATCAACAGAAACATATTTAAAATAAAACATGGATTCTTTCTTGACACTTCCTTAAAACTACCATCATATCATGTACCTTTCCCTAGGCCTGTGAAAAACATTTCAAAAAACTTGGGATGAGCATAAAAATCTCAGTAAGGGATATAAGAATATGGAAAGGAAACATGAGTACATATATAAATAAGAATGAAATCATACATTAAACATAAGCACTTTAACATACCTCTTCCAAATTATGAATAAATCAGAGAAATCATAAGACATAAAGGTAACTTGAGGCATTCATAACATTCTGACGTAGGGAGTAACACTCTTGGTTACGTTTGGAATACCCATCACAGTATATTACCTAAATATATTCGGAGAAACCTTAACGTTTAACTCCTTCGCATTACCCAATGCATTGGAGAGCTATATCGGGGTCACCTGCCCTTAGTTTATCACGGAACCACCCATCTTCATAATAATTCCCAAGAACCATAACATAATCGTATCACATAAAACATGCATAAAGGAAACATAACATTTCCACCTTTCAATCACAAGATATCAATACAACACATTGATATAAAAACATTATGAAAACCATTTTCAATACCAAAATAAAATAAAAGTATAACATGGTATTTATTTTTCATTAAAAAAGGTATGGCTTGTAGAGGAAGCCGAAACTCAAATAATGGTCACGACGGCAGAAAAGTCATTGTCGCCGTATACGTATGACAAAAAAATCCTTTTGTCGTTTAGTAAAACACTCTGTATAAAAAAATATTCCTTTTGAATAAACGTAAATGTCAAAGGGGTTTATACACCGTATAAAAGAAGGTTGTGTATAAAACAAAATATGCCTCAATGAAAGTAGATTGAGACGAAGTCCCATACCGCGGGTCCGACTTGACACGATCGTTCTTTAACCTCCTGAATAATAAACTTGAGTTAATTTATACTTTCTTAAGATTTCTTTCATGTTCATTATTCCTTTTATATCACTTATTACCATGTGATGAACACTATGTAATTATTTAAGTTAATAAAAGTCGTTTTAACGATCATTGGTACTTGAGTCAAAAATAAACTTTTTATAATTACAAGTTGTTCATGTATCCATTATATACAGAGTTATACTCATGATTTAGATATCCTATATATCATATATATCCAGTATATACCTGCATTTATAATATTACATAACATTTAGAGGTAAGAAATGAAATGCACCATTCCTTGAGACGGTAAGCCGTACTTACGCATGAACGCTACTTTCATTTCTATTTCGTATTTTATGGAATGGAATAATAATTAAATAAAGGTATATTATAATTCCATTATAATATCATATTTAATATCATTAATTACATCCTTCATACGTCCCACATATGGCATTAACGAATCAAATCACTTTGAGGGGGCGGTAGTCAGCACTTCCTAAAATGAAGATATCGCGTTTATCCATAATGGAAACCATAAAGGTATTCAATAAATGAAAAATAAAGAATCTTAAGTAAAACATAAAAATATTATATATCATATATAAGTATATTGTCATCTTAATGGCCACCTTTGAAGGTGTTATATGAGTGTCGAACAATCATCATTTCTTGAGGCAGAAATTCGCCATCCACAGAAACAGTATGTTCTTTAACCATTATATGTAGGTGTGTGTAAGTGTAGCTAGAATCCTTATTATAACAAAATCCTAGAATATTGAATATACTGGTGTTGTTACAAAATAAAGGAATGAAAAGATTTTAGGGGGTTGGAGAAGCAAAATAAAACATAAGAACACAAGAGAAAACACTACCTTTAAATCGGGTAACTCTTTTTGATTTGAGCTCACAGGCATCCTTGGAAAGACTTCTGCCCAATGTTCAGCTTCAAGGAGTAAGATAGCGATGTGGAGAGACAAAATGAGCAGGGGTTGGCCGAGCCAAAGGCTTGAGAGGTTTGGGGTAAGGTGGTAGAGGTGGGGGCCTTTTATAAGAGGAGAGGAGGGGAACTCTTGGAAAGTTATAAAAGGTTACTTTATTATAAAATGCTTTTTGGATTTAAAAGGTCCCAAAATTATATATTCGAGGATAAGGTGATAAGATTTAGAAATACACCCATAAAATAAGTTTTTGACATGTTTAGGTCTTAGAGTTTACATTATCTTTTCATTTTATTTAAATCGTTAAATAATGAGGTAATCGCTGCATCATCATGATGTCATATGTAATTTAATTTATATAATGTATAAAAATTATGAAACAAATACTATGATGTAGGAAATAGTTTTATCTTTCCAATGAATATTTATAGTTCAAAATATCATTTATGTAGACAAATTTAAATATGTTTTACTCAGGTGATATATTCTTTGTTATATTTAACTTTCTTTAACAATAAAAGATAAAAAGTCATTTTCACACAAAAGTGATTCCATGGGGTCCCCAAGTTTGGCACAAGTCATCCCATGGTCGTCCATGAGACAAACAGTAGCATTAGGACACATGTTGGTGTCATTTATTATTATTATGATATTATTTTATTATCCTTAACTACCCGATTACTCATTAATCAAGATAATTAAAGATAATTACCGTCGTTACTATTCATAATGTCCAAAAACAAATGAGACTTGATTAAATAATTTTTACCTTCTGATTCAAAATATTTAATCCATTTTAACAAATTACAAACACAAATATTGAAATAATTTATTTAAAAATAATTCCCGTTGTCAAAACAAATAGCGGGTTTTTTTGAAACAATATCTATGAAAAGTTTGGCATTAGTTTATGCCAAATTCCAAAGTGAAATTAATCATAATGACCACCATTGGATTAAATGGTAAAAATATATTCAAATTAAACTTTAATACCAATTATAATGGTAATCTATACATATAATTAAATTAGATGAAAAAGCAGTTTTGATGTAAAATGCAGTATTTTTCACTATTCATTAAAAAATGAACATTGTCAGAAAAATACAAAAAAATTATCCAATGTAAATTTCAATGTCCCAATCATAAATAAAAAGTTTATTTTGAAAAATAGTGCTTATAAAATTTTGAAAAGTTTTATTTAAAAGTGGTTTGCCATCAAAAGGCAGTAAAACAATCTTTTTAAAATATTAGTGTATTCCATGCTTAAGATTGGATTTATTCTCATTTTAAGCCTCTAAAACACTATATAATTCATTAATATACATAGATAAGAATACCTATTATTAATTACTTAATTGGGATGTTACAGTTTCTATAGTAATGTATAGTCGAAAACTTTGAGCACGTTGATTGTAAGTCATGATTATTTTCATGGCTGCAATATGTTATTCTTTAAGAATAATTTTAAAGAGATCCTCTAGGAATATTTAAAATAAAATATTGGGCCATGTCATAGTAATGTATAATAGGTTTCCAATGATTCTCTTGTACATTGTTGGATTACAAATATCCCATATTCTTGATTTCATTGTTTTTTTCCAACCACAATTGAAGTGGACATTGGATTGGAATAATGCATTTTAAATTTCATTGGAAACTCTATTGGATAAATTTCCTAATAAATGAATGTGTAATTATTATAATGAATCAAATTAAGACCCAATATGTATGTGAGTTCACCTATCATTGAAATTTCAAAATCTAATTTCATGTGATTGGATAATCCATCCATGGATCCCTTCCAACTTCTACTAAATAAAATATCATCTACATACAAGGTAACCATGAATTGTTCTTTATGATAATTCAACCCACAGACATTGTTATCTTATCCTCCTCTTTAAAATTTGATCTTCCTTAGGTAACAATCTCTTCGATAGTACAATGGTTATGGCGCCTGTTTTGGAACACATTGAGCATTCTTTAATCTGCAAACCATCATTTCAAGATTACCAATAAAAAATCCAACTACATGTTCAATATTGAAAAATTATTCAAGAACATCATTTATGAAATCTATCTTGACATCCATTAGAAAAAATTTGTATCCTCTTTGAATTTCCATGGAATAAAATATTCTGATTGACTCCAGTCTACCCTCTAGAGAAAATCATTTTACAACATCAACACCTTCAAGCTCTGAATAAACATTACACACTATCCATGCCTTATTTCTGATCACATATCCATGGTCATAAAATTTATTATTGAAAATAATATTTATACCAATAACATTGTTGGTTTTGGGTTTCTTAATTAGATCATAAGTTTGGTTCTTATCAATCTGATCCAACTATTCATTCATGGATTTAACCAATTATTCATCCTTCGAAACTTCTTTATATGATGATGGTTCGACAACTGATAGTAATGTCGATTTGGAATTATTCCATAGTCTCCTTGTCTATGTGGTATATTTATAATCCCTGATGATGTTGGATTGATCATTTTATGCTCTTTGACTTCACCCATGAGGATTGTATTATTTTTATCTAGATATGGTTTCCTCTTTTGATTCTTCCACTAAGTCAACATCTTGATGTGATTATTGAATGATTTTCAGGCCTTAATCTACATATGTATTTGGAAATATTATATGAAAAAATTTTCTTCAAATTTTATCACATCAACCCAAAAATTTATTGAGGCATTCGTGGTTTTATATTTTGTGGTTTTCAAATAATTTCTTTTCACAATTCATTCAAGACATTTATTGAAACATTTTAAGGCCTTTCTACTCATATAATATCATAAGAGTATTCCTTTATCTGTAATGTCACCATACCATCCTTGATTTCCTTCTTTGTTTTGGATAACACATTTACTTCTGAAAACATGAAAATATTTCCAAGAGGGCGTCCTTCAATGCAATAACTCATAGGATGTCTTGGTTTCCCCATATAAAGCCCCGTTTAGTTTTGCATACAAACTACACCTTAAACAATCTCTTTCCTGTAATTGTGAGATAATTGAATTTCAATCAGCATAGATCTATCCATAGTTTTACCCTTCCCATTTCATCACTCAATAACTACATTTTTCTATCGAGTTATCACATCATCAACCTTATGTGTTATTACATGATTTTCCATGTAATTTTCAAACTCAATAGATGTGTATTCCCATCCATTCTCAGACTAAAAAACATTGATTTTATATCCTTTACCATTATAAGCAATTCAATGATAAGATTTCATAAAATCAAGAAGATGTCATTCCTATGTATAACAATCACATAAGATATTATATAATGATAATTAATGAATATGAAAAAATAACGTTCTCTATATGATCCAGCACCATTTATCAGACCACGTACCTCTTCAAGAATTAGATTAAGAATATATGATACTCTTTTATGCATAGAACAATACGAACTTTAAACCAACCTTCCTCAAATGAAAGCATATCATGTATTTTACCTTTCAAATTTTTGATTTATAATATCAAGGAAAATATTTAGTTTAGATATATTTTCGATATCTTTTTTAGTGGTGTGACCCAATCTCTGGTGCCATATGTTTTTCTATTCTTTAACCACTATGTGACGAATTTTATTTTTACTATCGACCTGATATAAGATGGAATATTTTTGGCATTAATTCATGATTGAATTTCATATTATTCCATTGATATTTGTCCATTTTGATTAAAAGTTACTATAATTCTTGAGTCTTAATGTTGAATCACACTCAGATGTTTATGACACAATCCATCCACATAATGAACTTTAGTCTTCTTTAGCTCATCATTATTCAGTTCAGTACTTCCACATCCTTTGATCATTAAAGAACCATCATTACCGAACCTAACTATTCTATCAACCTATTCATGATATTCATTATTATATATTCATTTCTCATCATATATTATATGAATCCATATCCTAGAATCCAAGTATTTCTATTTTTGGTTGACATTAGATCTACTTTTGGAAAGATATATTTTTTCTAACTTTCTTCATTTCCTTTAGGGAAATATTAGTTTTAGTGAGGGGTAACATTGGTTTTAGAAATCCCTTTTACATGTGCATTTTTTCTTCATAAAAATTCTCATTTTTATAATGAAAAAATATGTTTGACAGAACAACATTGTCAAGTTGATGAGTATTGAATTGTCTCGAATTTTATGCAGAATTATTATTTCCATTCCTATTGCTGATGTCTACAGATTTAAGGCCAAATTTGGAACACGACAAACAATATCCATAGAAATAGTTTCTTCTATGAGAATTAGGATATGAATTCTTTCTTCTTTTTATACTTCCAAGATGTTACCCATTGAAGTATCCCTAGGAATTTTCATAATATGACACAGAATGGTCCATATAACCATAGAATTGACACATCATTTGTGGAAATATATTTTCACTTATATGAGTTCCCATTTCAATTTCATTAGGAGGTTATTTTGAAGCCTATATGATCATGGTCACAAATAATAGTATTTATTTATCCTTTCAATTTGAAATGATAGTTTCTTCTTAAACACTTCATGTGACTTTTCAACCTGTAAAACATTCACCTTGCCTTTATTATGACTCATTTTATTTCCGTCATTCAATGTTTTGGCATGACAACTAATTCCCATATTAACCCATCACACATGACATTGGTTATTAAAAATATATTAAACTCTATCAGAACCATGATTTTATCTCTCTAGATACCCAGCATCTGGGAACTTTTATGAACAATATTTTCATCTTTTTTTCTTTTTAGATTTATTCACATTCATGTTTACTAATTATAGTAATAACTTCTTTCTCTAGATCTTCAACTGTCGTGGAGTTATCTTACAATATGATGGTAAGGTCATTAATTACCTTTCATTTTTATTTAATTCTATATTATAGTTCTTCTATATATTCTATCCTTTCAAGTATTGATGAGTTTACATTCACAAATTCCTCCAATTTTTAAATTATATCTTCAATCTAATCAACATATTATGATGATTCTTCCACAATTTTTCTCCACTTATTTCATCTCTTATATGTATTCTCAATCTTACCAAAAGAATAATTACTTTTCAAGTTAGGATCAATGTGAAGGGTAAAAAAATTATCTATAGGATTACCTATTTATTGAATCATTTTATCAATTGTAGCCCTCATCAAATCATGGGTTCAAAAAGTAAATTTTTCTTCTTTTTCCTGAAAAAATTCAATGTCATCATCTTCTTCATCACAGATAAAACTTTGTATTCATAATTTATTTCTCCATTTTAACACTCACTTTTTGAAAACATTTTCCATGGGTTCTTAATTTATCCAGATTCACATTCATCATCATCAATCTTGGTTAGACACCGAGAGTTAATGTTACAAACTAATCCACAACAAAAACAAATTATAGGTAACTTACCTTTAAATCTCCTTGTCTATTTTTAATTATGTGAAAATGAGAGAAATAATTTCTTTTTCCTCATTATATTCATCAATAATATTTCCTGATATTTCTAGTTTTCCAATGGCTTTAAATTTGATTTCCTTACATACATGATTCATTGCATATTCAGGTTTGACTATAATTTCATAAACTATCATACTAATCACTAGATCATCCAAATAATGATCAGAGATATATATTTCTACAAGCGATGAAACATTTTCATTGTAAAGAGGTGGATTTATTCTATAGATTTTCTGATTAATATCAATGTTGTTTATTTCATAACCAATTCCTAGTATTACTCCAACAAATTCTGTAATTCGATAAAAAAAATCTGCATTTTCATCCAAATGTATTTTTAGATCATCAAACGTTTTGTGAAAAACATGAAGTTTTGTCTCCTTCACATTGTTGTATCATTCATGAATGTTATATAGAATTTTACATATAATTATTAATGTTGTAAAACTCATCACTTTTAGATATATCTGATAAAAAAGAGTTATTATGACGAAATTCATTACATTGGAATATACATCAAGTATTTTCCTATCTGTATCATTTATAGTCCTTCTATTTGGACCAGTTACCTATAATCAGTGTGTAGAAGGAAATATGGCTTCAATTCTAAGAGATATTATATCAGATATCATCCTATTCTTCATTATCAGATAGTTTCTTCCCGAAATAGGTGTGATCCCCCAACATTTATCGTATTATCCATTACAAAATTGAATGGAATATTTTTCACAAGAATCCTTTTCCATCTGATACAAAATAAAGGACCTAGGAAAACACTACGAGGGGAGGGGTGAATCAAGGTGTCTAATTTTTCTTTTAAACAGATTGATCATGTTCCCATGTTTGTAGGAACCTATTAAACTTTTCTAATGAGAATAAGTTGAAACAAATCACATTCAAAGCAAAGACACATCAATTTTACACGTATCACCACTAAGGGATTCATCAAAGGATAATACGCTGATAGATTTTTGGTCATAAAAAAATCCACTAATCATCAGTAGTTGTGGAGTAAAAAAGTTTTCACAATCATTATATACTAGGCACATTGCCTTACAATGTTTTAAGGAATGGACACTTTGTTCCTCGGATGACTTACATTGACACACCCTTGATCACTACATTAGGATGAATTTGAAATAATTTTATCAACATGATGTTCGCGTTATTGGGAGAGAATTAAATCATGCATCCTAAACTATAGATAGATTCTCTTTTGAATTCCTTCTTTTCCCCTATAGTTGTAATCTACTATTCTGTGCACTACTCAACTCCACCGCGTACCACCCTGCTCCATGTACTGCTTTCTTTCTCTATGAACTACCCTTTTTAGCATAATATAAGAGATTAAACCATTTAATATCTTCACTTACACATTGTGTACTATCCTTACTTTTGCTCTACATACTGTTGGAAATCTACTAACCAAGTCCTTCCTCAGCGTATTGGCTCTCCTCTGTGGACATGTCTTCCTAAAAACCATCTCACAAATCACTAAGCTTCTCTAAATTTCTAATAAATTCCCTTTTTATGAGTATTTATTCCCATGAACCACAATAGACTATACTAAAATCCTCGCAAGATTGCGAATCTCAGTGTTTTGTTTTAATGAAGGGATTAGCGCTCCATATATAAGCTAATGGAACTAAAATATTCACTAAACTGAGATTTACTAAATCTTTATTACGACATCACCTTCAATGAATACATGAAATCCACCACAAACTATATCCCTTATGTGTTGTAAATACCACCATTCTCTATACATGATGACACACATCACTGCTTCATTTTGGAAATCGACACTATTCATGTATTCTCAAAACTCTTCCTCGTTTTCCTGAAGGACACCCCATCCCATTAACCGTTTCCCTTCCATAAACCACAAGACAACCCATATCCTTTCTTCTCTCAGTGAACCATTTATCTTATGTTTTTGGCTTACCATTCTTGTTTCATGGTTCGTTGTTCATCATTCTATATACCATATTTTGTAAACAATGAACTTCTTTTGGAAACTCCTAGATCTACCCAATGAGGTCTGCAAACCAACACAATATATGCTCTATTTCTAAAAAATAATATCCTTGGTTACAATATATAAATGATTAAAATATAAAATACAAAATTATATGAAATTGTAATAATGAAAAATATGTCAAATATGAAACAAAAAATAATAACAAAATAACATAACTTTTATCATGGAATTTTATAAAAATAAAAATATTTATACGAAATATAAAAAAATTTCAATGTTAAGGAAGTTATTTACATAAATTATAATTTCCACAATATATAACTGTATCATTGAGTCTTCCTTCAACATAAGTAAATGTTTGATCATCTAATCAATTATATATTTTATTTCCCAATCCCTTGGAGCCCTTGATGAATGGGATCAGACAATCTACTATATCTCAAAACCATGAGATTCCTTAATCACTTATAAATAATTATAGTGATTAATAAAACTAACAAGCTAATGAAAATTAAAAATTACTCACATAAATAATACTTAAGTTAAAAATATCTAAATAATACTATGAATGATTATCTTACAATATAATGTCAAAAAAATCATCCTAGAAACATTACATCGATTGGGTAATGATAATAAAAAATCTCAAATGCATCTTTATTTATATGTACACAAAAAATTAATATATTCCACATTTCTCAGAGTTGGTTGTAATGATATCATATGAAAAATTTCACATGAATGTTTTTTCTTAGAATTAGTGTACAATTGTTTTATTAATAAAGCAGAATTAAAATTCATTAATATTAAATTTCTTATACTGAGAAATGATAATTTTTTTGAGTATATATTGTTCTTTCATTAAATAAATTTTAAAAAAGGTCATCCAGAAAGGATTCTAACCTATTTATGATGTTTTTTATTCGGTATAATTTGTATAATTTCATCCAGTGACACACTGTTATAATTTTTCTTCTAGATATTATAAATTTGTTTTAGTGAGATGTATATCCATCATTTTGCTGTGTAATGTTAATGTTCCTCCGGTGTGGATATTTTTTCCAAAGGAAAAGTAATATTAGATCCTATAACACAAAATTCCTAAAAAATATTATCCTATAATTGGTAATTTTAAATGATATAAAAGTACGACCTTCAAATGAAGTGTTTTCTTATTTAAAAAAATTGGTAACTTTTTTTAGATGTTATGATTTCAAAAAAAAATTTCCCACTTTTAGAAAATAAAGAAATACAGCTCTTGATGAGAAAAAAAAGTTAAATAATTTTAGAAAAATTACTCCATTTTTTATACCTTCTTAACCATTACCTTATCTCCTAAAAACATAAATAATTATTAACCTTTATTACATTTGACTGAAATTTCCCTCCATCCACAATTTATTTTATTTTCTCCAAAAAAACATTCACCATTTATCATGAAAACAGTTCCACATTTTCCATTTTTTAAATGTGTTGGTTGAAGGTAGAGAGTGAACATGAAAGGTTATGAAAAATTTTACAATAATAAGATCATATTAAAAAATTAATTAAAAAATTTAATAATATTTATTAAAAGAAATTTGTAGAAACAAATTCATCCGACATAAAAATAATGAAATCTATGAAAACCCAAAGAAGAACCATATCCAAAATGTAAGCCCAAAATTATATATTTATTTTTATTATAAAACAAATCCATTGTTCAAAAAATTAATATTTCCGAGAAATGTATTTCCTGATGTCTTTTATAATGTTTTCATATAACTAATTTGTTTTGACTTTAGAACTGGCCTGAGTTTAACAACTTAACCTTAAATAACTATTATTTTCTTTTCATATTTCTTTATCTTTGAGAATTATTCTTCTATGTCATATATTTTATTCCCTTCACATAACCATATTGTTTAATTATTATATATTTAATATTATCAATGGCCCTTGTACATTCATAAAATGATGATACAATGCTTCTCACATTTATGTCAAGGATGATTTTAATTATTCCATTTGTAAGTTTTATTACATCATTTAAGTAAATGACTTTCAAATCCATCAATTTAAGAAATTTTATAGTAGAACATTTTATGGAATACGAGGAAACATTAGGAAAAGAAAATGTGGCCATTCCATCACTTCAAGATTCTAAATTTTCATCAAATAAAGTTTGGGAAACCTTGTCAAATTCTACTTTTTCATCAGTTTAACATTTCAATAATAATTTATCTATGGTCTATTTGTATTGATCATATTTGGAACATTGTTTTTAAAATAAATATATTACTATATTTTTAAAATTGAGTATATATAGAAATAGATGTCCTAACTCCAATATATTCAATATGTAAATATTTTATATCATTTTTATCATGTTTGTAATCCCCTATCATCAAAATACTTCCATATTATTAAGTAAATTTCATTAATCTATCTTTGAAATTATCTGAATGATATTTATTAAAAAAAGAATTTTTTTCTTTATCCTTTTTAATGGGTAATATTTCCAGAGATACTAGATCTGGTCATTTGTTCAGTTAAATTGAAAAATATTGAACGAATGAAAGAACCTTTGAAATAATTAAATTATGAAAATTTTAATGCATTTGTTCTATACATTTTAAGATATATCTATTAATAATATACCTTATATCTTTTTCTTATTACCTTATCTTATTATCTACTAGATGAATATTTTTGTTGGTTTAATCCTTTAGATCATGTAAATAGGATTTATCTAAAATGATGGAAGATATATCATCTGTATTCATTGAATTATTTTTATGAAGAGATTGAAAACCATAATCAATCTTAATCTAATCATTATTTTTTGGAATGATTTAATAATTATTTCTATTCCTCACTATTTAAATATAAATTTTCTATAATATTTTATTCTCTTTAGTGGATGAAATTTTTTCTATTTTATCATAAAAAGTATTCTATGAAAGAACAAACATATTATTAATTTCATCAATAGTATCCTCAAGATATGAGATGTTTTCTCCCAGACTGGAATTGATTCATTCTTGATCTTATGAATATCCATAAATATTACCAAAAATTTACTTATGAAACTTTGATACAAAAGGATTCTTATCTTTTACAACATTATTTCCAAACCTATGACACTACTTAATAAAAACTGTAATATAATAAAATTCCTTATCTTGTAAAGGAAATAATCTCAATATGTTATTGAATTTTGAGGGTCTATAGTTTCACATTCATTAGAATATGAAATTTTATTAACCAGAAAAACATTTCAGTATTCAGAGAAAATGGGATACTTTTTATACTTTTCATATTTATAAAATAAAATAATTATGCTAATGATTATTGAAAACTACTTTGTTTTAATGGAAAGCATTGTGTTATAATATCCAATTAAGCAGAAAATGGTTTGTAAATTTTCTCAACAGAATTATTGATAATGAATTTGTATGTCATTCCTAATAGTGAAAATGAAACATTCTAGAGTCCATATATTTACACTGACTTGGAAGTGGTATAAAACATTGAACCCATTTTTGGAACATATAAATCAATGTCATCATTATGAAAACAAGATTCTTTCCCAACCATTATGAAAATTTAAGACAATAATAATGAATTGCACATTTTACATCAACGTGTCTCAATCATCATTTATTTAATGGCCATTCTGTTTAGGAATTCACTGGAGAAGCCCATTTATGGTTATCATATGAAAGTTTATGAAATATAAGAATAATAAAGAATATCACATATGTAAATCAAATTTGAATGAGTTATCAATTGAAAAAATAAATTAGGTAAAGGATTTCCTGACCATATTATCTTTTATATACACATAATGTGAGAGAAAATTAAACATTATTATATAAAAATATCATAATAAAAACCATAAATATATCATTGGTTTATAGTTTTATAGGGTGATGAAATGAAATATATGACCTATTTATGTGTTAAATTTTTTTAAATATGTTTTTTGATGTAACAATTATTCTTATGAAACTAAAAAGTTTGTATAAATAATTTTTATTATTATTTAAAAACAAATTATAAGAACACTTGATTGAAAACTTTCAATTTTTTTAGAATAGTTCAATTCTATAAATAATAGTTAAATGTTATTTATGAATGTTTTTATGGTTATATAGGAACTTTTGGGATTTATAAAATATTCATGGATGTTTTTGTAGAAAATTTTTATGTAAAAGGATTTCAATGACATTTTTTCGTATAATGTTTGTCTGAAGTATATTTCTTGGAAATATTTTCCCAATATATATTTTGTGAAAGCATAGAAATAATATAAATCGAACAATAAAATTAAAAACATAGTAAAAAATGTCACTATCGTTTTTAAGGAATTATTTTCTATAAGTATATGGTCATCTGGAATGTATTATAAATTATCAATTTTCCATTCAGGTTTTTTATATTTTATAGTCCAATTAAATATATATGATTTGATAAAACATCAAAAAATTGTAACTATTAATTAATAAATGATGTGTCCTATAATTTGTTCCTAAAAAGAAATGATTTACTATTTCTATATTCTAAGATCATGAGTTATTTGTTGTGCTTTTATTATGATATTAATCACTTGTTTAATCATATTGAATTTGAGTTAAAAGTATATAATACCATATTAAGTGAGAGTCTATTGCATCGAAAACACTTATCTACCAAAACATTCAACAGTAACATATTCAGATTCACTAGGGTAATGTTCCACTAATTGTTTTTTATTAAAAGACTAAAACATTAAATCATATTTTATGAAATGAAAAGACCAAGTGGAAAATTTTAAAACCATTTTACATCCTCTAAGGTTTGAATCCAAAATCCATTATAATTCAAAATCATTTCAAGAAAAATATAGTAGTACTAGATTCATAATTCCCTTAATATATTTAAAAAATTGTTTTATATCATATATATGGGATGATTTTTTATTTTATAGAAATATCACACAGAATTATATATAAATATTTAAATCTATATGGATAAATTTGATGTATAGTTAGAAAAAACCCAATTTTAATAAGATGAAAAATAGAATAATAATGTTATTTTTTGAGCCATATATAATGTTATCGATTTAAATTTGAACAATAATCGTGTCCTTAGAATGTATAGGAAAAATATTAATAGATTTAGGGTCTTCAAAGATAGGATTTGATCTACCTAAAATTCCACTTGAAAATATACATTAAATAAATAATAATTGACATTCATTTGATATGTGGGAAAATTTAAAAAAATAAATATAGGATAGAAGTATAAAATATATACCAATATAGCTACTGGAGATAATTTTAATTCATAGTATATTATATTTTTTTTATTATAGCCCTTTTCAATAAGTATTTTATTATTTCTTATAATGGTTCCATGTTGTTTATGTTTATTATGAAACACCAATTTTTCAGCAATTATATGAAAATATTTTAGATTTTCCACTCATCTCAAAAAATTATTCCTATAAAACACATAGAGTCCATCCAGAGTTTATTAAATAAAATTATCATCACATATAGATAAATCATGGGTTCTTGGGTAAAATTCAGATTATAATAAATTATGTCCACATATTTTTATTAGGGAATTTCATAAATGACTAGAATATCTATATCCCAATTAATATTTTTACATGGATGATTCTTTAAGATAGTCTGATTTCATATATTTTTTAAACTATTCTCTAAAATATTATTTAATTTCATTAAGAGGTATAAAATCTAGAAATGTTTCTTCATTTTTTCTCCTATATTATGAATTTTTTAACATGGTTTAAAGAATATTTTTTGAAAAAAAACATCTTTAGATGTCTTTTTTGGGACAGATAAAAACAAAATGGTTAGTTTTACCAAATTTTAATTTAATTTTTTTATCAATAATATATTTATTTTTTTTAAAAACATGATAAGACTGACAATTTATATAATTTACTAAAAGGATATTTCATAAGATTTGGGTGATTGGTTTGTAAATTACCAGGAGTTTTTATTATGAATAATTTTCATCTAATAAATCAATAGTTATAATGTTTTGGTTTTCTCCCTTTAATCAACTCATATGAAATTTTATTAATAAAATATATATTCAGAAAATACTATTATATTATAATATGATGAACATTCTCCTTAAAAAAATTGATATGAAATTGGGTAATCACTAAATATGGTTCATACAGTCTTTGGATGATTAATATTTTTCATTCAAATACCGTATTTTTATAAGGACATATTAGATTGGAGAAGTTATGTATATTACATTTTTTACTAAAACATATTCTGAAATAGTATTTATATTTTTTACCAAATGATCAACATGAATAAATATCAAATGCTAAATTTTATCATTTTAAATATAGAAGAAATGTAAACATAAAATGGATTAAAAAAATCCACTAGTAATTGGACACACACACATATTTAGTTTAGTAATATACAATAAAACAATAAAATATTACATAAACCATTATTTCATGTTTTAGTTTGACCAAATAAATATATGTTCACCCACAATAAAGAATCAAAAGTAGAAAATTCACTAATATATTTAAGGCCTGACTAATATCTGTTTCAAAATTGAGAAACATCCCACACTTAATAAAAACTTTATCAACGAACTTATAAGTCAAAAAATCTACTTTCATAGACATCATGGTTAATGTTCTATCATTACAGTGTCTAATCTTTCAAATCCATTACATTTATTTACCTTCTACTTTTCACAGAATAATAGATCTTGGATTCTCTGGTCTTTTAGGTTTTATTATTAAACATTATCTATTATAACAATATAAGTAATTTAATAACCATAAATTCTTTTAATTTTATTTGCATAATTTATGATGTTTATAAGATATAATTCATAACACAAATTAAATTTTCTAATGGTTTAATTCCTATCAACTAAGATAAATAAAAAAAATTAAATTAAAATTTTTCTTTAAAAAAAATATTATATATAATGTATATTTCACCTTGCTAATTATCTTCAAATGTGAAATTTTCACATTACTCATTTCTGATATTTTGAAATAATTTCTTGGTTCTTTTCATATTACTAGATCATCGACTAACCATGTGCAAAATATTATTTTATTTTTAATTCATCATAGTTTCCTAAATAATACTATGAATATACTATCACAACTTGATTGGGTCCAATATAAGTAAAATGTAATAATTTATTGATCCTAATATACCTATATTTTTTATGTTTTGTAGATTAAAATTACATATTGATATTTATAAAAAAAATATATATAACTTTTCAAAGATCATTTTTTCTTCTGGCTTCCACGACTATTACATTTAGTTCCGAGGGGAGTGGTTTTAAGAAAAAAAGTTTCAATTTATAAATTGAGGTTTATATTTAGAAAACCAATCTTATAAGTATTTATACAACCATAAATAAATTTACATGATATAATTAATCTACTTCTTGATTTAAAACATTAATGCATTATTTATATTGAAATGTGTAATCTTTTTTTTACAAATATATTAATTTTTTTTACAATAGTAGATGAATTGTATTTCACAAAAAAATCAATATTAAGCTATATAATATCAATTAAATGTATTGAAATTTAGAAACAAAACATCTGTTATTCATTATTTTCTTTATATTTTTAGACACATTATTATTTTGATTCTGTAATAATGTATAATACCTAGATTAATATTCAAAACTTTTTTTAAAATCAACAATGTCAAGTGTCTTTTTTTCAGAAGCAGCTAAAAATCCATCATTCGAATCTTATTAATTTTAAATCAATTATAAAAAATTTAGGAATTGTTCAGGTTCCTTATCCATGTATAATATCAATGTCGTTATAATTTCTACACAAAAACCAATATTTTTTTGAACTTCAATACTATTTTTAAAATAATAATAAGAATAATTATCTCTAACACTTTTATTCCTAGTGTTAGAAACAATATAAATATACATTCTTTTGTTCATATGGTGTCTTCTTGAATTTATTACATTTTGAACCATATTCATTTTAATAGTATAATCCTATAATATTTTTCTTTTCATTTATCAATCATGATAAATAATCAATAATTTATATTTTATCAATTCTATATTTTGAACATTTATTATAAATGTACTGAAAATTATTATCGCAAACATTTATATACATCGATTTGGAATAATTTTAATGTTCATTATCACCATGTTCAATAGAACTAAATTCATTCAACACCATAAATTTTATAATCATAGGAAATTTTGTAATAATATAATCTGATATGACATTATTTACTATTGTAGAATCAGAGACAAAAGAGACTCTATTTTTCTTCTTTTCAGTTTCAATAAATCTTTTCTATCTAACTAAATACTGCATTAGAGTACCAATAATATAATATAAACTATCATTCTAATATTTATTCCATCATAAAGATATATTCGATTTGATTTCAATTCTGGTAGTAGGATATTGATAATCTATTCAATGAAATTTACAAATATCAAGTCTTTATCTCTTAGTGATTGTAGATTATTTGAAATATTCATAAATCATTGATTATTCTTAGTTTCTAAATCATTAGGTATAAAATAAAAAATATGTATAATATAGATTGAAAATAGTTCATTATTGTTTCCAAATCATTAGTAATCCCAAAAGTGAATAAATATAAGTTTCATCCAAATATTATTTGTAATTCCCTATGAATAAATCTATATATATATATATATATTTTCTATCATAAATATTAAAAACATATTTATATTTTTTAAATTAAGATGGTATTTGAAATTTTATTCTATAGTTTAATTATTCAATTCATTTATAGGAATAATATATCTTTTAGTAGAAATATAAAAACTATCAAATCCAGCTTTTTAATATAAGTTTTTATTTTATCTATAAAGTATTTATAATTATCCTATTCAAATATTTGAGGTCCTCTTGGATTTAGATTTTAGAACGTCCAAAATAAAAAACACTCTATCATAAGAGATGTTTACTGTTTTATAATTGTACAATATATTACAACAATTTGGAACAAGTATAACCTACTATGATACCAAATGTTGGATTGAAAGAGTATGTGTATTACAAAAAGAGGGTGTGGGTTGGGTGGGGATGAATTATTTTACTTAATAAAATGTAAAAAAAAATTATTACAAAATCTTATAGGAATGTAATCAGATTTAAAAACATAAAAACATACATAATAAAATATAGGTTTTAAAAATTTTCCTATATAAACTATACACATTCATTAAAATTTTTTCAACTAAAAATATGAAACACTTGTAGTTAATAAGAATAAAAATGTTACATTTGTTTTAAATGATTGTAATAAAAACATAAAAATATACTTAAAAAGAATAAAAAATTTGACCTTCATTACTATGGATGAATTTAACAAGATGTATTGTATCAACAAAATAGAACCCTATACATGGGTCTTCTTTCTACACAAGTAATTACTCAATTAGATGATTTGGAATAGATTACCTTTCCTTATCCTTGTGAATCCTCAATAATTAAGATCATCATAGATATATCTCTCAATAACTTTAGAGAAATATATCACACCAGATTGGTTTAAAAATATTATAACATAATTGTACATAATGCAATTTAAAAAATCATCCTCGAAAAAATGCATTAATTAAAAGTACACAAGATATTAAAATTATTCATTATCTCATAAAATGAAGAGGAAAACTCTTCATATTATGTTTTGATATATTGGTCAAGATGATTCCTCCATCATTAACAAATTATTATTTATATGCATACCTTCAAAAGTAATATTACACATTTCTCATAGTTAACTACATTGAAATCATATGAAATATATTTTCACATGAAATGTCAACACAACATCATTTATTGATGATTGTATTGATAATTAAACACTATAATGCATGATTATTATGTCTGGAATATTTATAATATTGATTCTTGAGTAACGTGTGATGTTCCTCCATCTAATAGTCATAGTGAACATTAATCTATAAAAAATTTCAACCTCATTCTAATTAAATTTTTAAGGTGTACATTGTATAACTTCTTCTAGTGAGGCATTGTAATATTTTTATTTTCTAGACATTATAAACCATCATCCAGTGAACTTTATATCCATCCATCTAATTTAAAAAGAAAATTATAATCCATTAAGGACGTTTCATCACATGGGAAATTAATTATAGACATTATAAAGACATTTTTTAACAAAAAACATTCGTATTGGTTGGGAAGTAAAAAATATATGAAATTATATGAATATAATGAAGTGGTTTCTAATTTTCAAAAGTTAATTTATAATGTGTTAAAACTGAGCCTTCTGGCTAAACACATGCGATCTTCCAAAACGTAGGTATGAAATATCTAAGGACCAATCATATCACATTCATATAGATGATATAATGAAAACCTTATATTTACTTGATATACTCCACTAAAATTAAAGGTGGATGAGTGGAATATTGTAAATATAAAATCTATTTAATCATACAAATTATTCCATTTTCCTGAATTCAAAATTTTAAAAAAATTAAAAAATTATTTTATAAAAAAATATACCATAATAAAATAGAATAAATACAAAAATATAAATTATTTTGATTAAAATAATTAAAATACATTTTCTATAAAACAATTATATACACTGATAAATATAAATTTTAAAAAAATTAAAAAAATTAAATAATAAAAAAATATTTAACCAATAAAACGGTTCTAAACCATTATATTAACCATAGAACATCCCCAAACCAGAAAATGAATTTCTATGAAAAAATATGATATGTTTTGGGATATGTTTTTTTCTTATGAAAATAAATAATGTTTTAGAATACATATTGAGAAAATTAAAAAACCATGAACAAAACTATTAAACTCATGATCATGAGTTACTATCTATAGTAACTATGATGAAAACAAGTAGGAATTACCAATTTATTGAATGATGTGACATAAATATTGACAGAAAATGTATGACGTATATATTCAATGTGAATATTTTCAAAAATATATATAAGAGATGTTTTGAATTATATAGGTTCTATTATTGTGAAATACATAACCAACCTACAATGTTAAAAAATGTAGAAGATTCATTCAGTATAATGGATCGTTGGGTTATATCTTGGACAAAGATAGAAAATAATTATATAATTATATATTAAATATTGTTATATATAAAAGTTATTACCAAAATTGACATTTTAATTCATTTAAAATAAGTTACCAACCATCAAAAATAGGGAAGATAATGATGTCTATCCAATATGAAAACGTTCTAAAAAATAATTTCATCAGCATGAGAGATGAGAGAATAATAGGATTCATATATGTAGATAGTGTGTCTATGATTGGAATGATATTATGAGAACAATGTTTACTATACATAAAGTGAGAATATATAGTTGATTCCTGTAGATCATAATTTTATAGACTCTCATTTAACATCAATATGTATAGAGATCAAAAAGAGAACATATAGTGGTTAATCATCAATATTGAAATTGTAATCCTTTTTTTAGGATTCATTGTATTAAAAATAGTGAAGGATAATAATATTCATGAAAATGGAATCATGAAACGTCTCCCCATAACAATGTAGGAGTATAACAACATCAAAATGAACATTATTAAAAAACAACATATGATGTCCATGTATTAGATTACAAATGGTTCATTATTTATTGTTTTGACTTGTTTGAACACTTTATGTAAATTAGGGATCTTTTACCCATTGAATGTCATGCATGACATAATATCAATGATATTTTAAGAAATCATGGACCACCACTACAAATTGTGTCAGATCATGACCCGCATTTCACTTCACTATTTTTGAGATACTATCTAACGGATTTTGAATCCGAGATATATATATAAATTGGATATAATCCTAAAACTGATTGGAGGTTTGTGATATATTTAAATACTATTAAGGGAATTATTCAATTTTTGTCACATTAAATCAATAGTATAGGTTACCAATAATAACAAATAGTTTAATTCACATACAAACAAAATAATATTCAATCATTCAAATGGTTACATGTAAATATCTATATAGAAATATATATCATACACCAAACCACATAGAATAATTATTAAGGAATGAAGGTTGTTGGTATTGATATCTTTATGAAAACATTTCTAATGTTGTGAATTTTGTAGAATCATATCATGTTTGTTTAGAGTGCGTATATATATAGCGAATTAAAATATAAGGAAGTATGCATAATTACATGTATGAGATCAGATAACCATGAATAAATCTCCATAAAAGGAAGATATAAAACCTCATAATGAGGATAGGTTATGAACATGTAAAATTGAGATTTTTTTATATTTTTATCGAGTTGATGTTGTGGATAACCATTTATATTTTCTAACCATCTTATCTAGATTAAATAATGTCCACTATTTTTGATTTATGAGCATAAACATGATTGAACTTATGCATGTGCATAGATATTATAAAATAGAGTTAAATGTGACCTAATATATATTGAATTTGATATTCAAATTTTTTACTGAAGAGAAAATGTGTGAAAAAATTGGATAAAAACATTTTAATTCTTATTGGAGGAATAATAAGGAGTAAAATCTATCATGTGATCATTTGTAAGTAATGTGATAGAATTACATAAATTTTTTCATGTATTCACTTTCACCCCTATTTGGATGATAAAAATAATTAAGGGATGGGTTTTGGAAGACATGATATTATACATTATTATATAAATATTTTGTAAGTAATATTAAGAAATAAAGACAATTTCATAGTTTAATCATAATAAAAAATATGATAAAATAAAAAAAATGGAAATTACAATAAGAATAATTAAATTATATAAAAATATAATTGAAAATTAGATATATATATATATATATATATTAACATATAACAATAGAAAATAATGTAAATACACTTGTGCAACATAGAAAAAAAATTATAGAAGTTATCAATTTTTAGGTGATAAATGAATGATTTTAAAATTTCTATGAATTTTTATTTTATAATTTTGATTCATATATAAATTGAATTATATTAAAAAAAGTAAAATAAATATGGAATAAAGAATTAAAAATTAAACAATAGTGGGATTTCCATAATTTTCATAGTAGATTAATTTTTATTTAAAAAGTAATATAAGTTATGAATATATGGTATGTATAATGACATCATAATGACATAAAAAATAAGTAATGTTCAACATAATGCGTTAGAGAATGAAATTATTAAAGTCATTAGAGTAATAATTCTTATAATAAAAAATTATTTTTGAAAAATTATAGTATAATTTAATGATTATAAAACATTAACATGAAAAATAATAAACTTTTAAAAATCCAAAAAATATATTTTATTGTATTTAGATTAAAAAAATATTAGATTCCTAAAGTAATTCACCACATGAAAAAAATAATAGGATTAAACTATGATAATTCCAATTATCATCATTTTATTGACATTATTTATAAGGAAAATACTTCAAAATAAATGAAAACCCCTCCTAATTAACTGTAATCACCATTCCATCACCCCACATCACATAACTCAAATTGATAACAAGTAATATCAACTTTTCACTATCATGAGTTAGTAAAAGGGTATTATATGGTTCTATGATTATTTTTTCAAGATTTGTGAGGGTACCATTCAAGGTAACAGTTTCTAATCCACCTCCACTCCTTATTAATTTTAACAATATTGTTATAATATTATATATTTTATTTTTGATATATTATAATTCTAATAAATACCAAGAATTATCATCTATTTGATATATATTTAGTGATATATTACATATTCTATATCATTGAATAATTTTTCTATATAGTTATTATGGTGATATATGGGTACCTGAACATTTCTATCATACCTATTAGATTAATTTTATTCTCAATAAATATATATAATGATTTGTTATTGATATGAATGACATATTAGATAATAAGTCATGTAGAGCCATTCCCACTCATTTAAAATCATTTATAAATGGTTAAAAGTATCAAAAATATGATTAATTTGAAATGATATATCCAAAACCATCGAAAATGTTTTTAAGGATTGTTTTATTTCTTCCTAGGGAAATCCCTTCGTGAATACCACAACTAGATATAGGCATTGTCAAAGATAATCCTAGGAACAAATGATTAAAAATATATTAATTGGGAAGTAACATTATCTTCACTCAGTACACAACATCTGAGTATAACTATACATTATATTTGGCAGTTTTTAGGGATATGATTGGTTGATTAAAATGGTTTTTACCAACCATATTAATGGAACAAAATATATTTTTTAATAATTATTTCTATTAAATTTCATTAAAATTTAATTTACCCCAAAAAATATTTCATTAAAAATACATTGATAAAATTAAATTTTATTACATTGTCAATATCTTAGGGTTAAAAATATAATATATGGGTATTTACCTTCACTGTTGTATCATTCCATTAAATTGGGAAATTGGGAAATTTCATTTATCCTTTATTTCTATGTGAATACCTATTACTTAAATATATATAAGTGTAACTAATGTTCCTTATAAGAAATTATAAAACACAATATTTATCCACTATCATCAAACTATTGATGATTTAGACTTGTTTTGGGATGTGTGGGGAATAATATTATAAATCCCACTGTTACATCGATAAGTCTAATGGGACAAACTTGTATGGTACATGGTGTAATCCCTACCAATATATTATTTATTTCATGAAGTGTAGCCCTTACATTTTGATTATTATTTTCCATATTTAGAATTACATCATAATAACATTAGTTTTTATTGTCCATCCATTTATTTATTATACAATAAATGGTAATATTATGTTAAAATATCCATTTTATGTCATTTATTTATTGATGTATTATTATTTACTCTAGTATTATGTAGGATACCTTCAATTATATGATACACATTACTACGCATTCTAGATGACACATTTATATTGATACAACATTACCCATGAATCAAAGAAGATTACTTCATTAGAAATAAGTATTTATGATGTGAAAAAAATAAGTTTTCATGGAGTTAGTTTATATAAACTATTTTTTAACGGGATGTAATTTTCATTTCAGTATATAGAATTATAAAACTAAAATACCATTGAATTATGTTTATTGTTATATTTTTGATCTCTGTAATCATAATAAAATAACCATTGTGTGTGTGAAAAAAATTGTCGGGGTGTTATATTAATCATTTTTAAATTATTTAATTTACATGAATAAGAATTTATTAATGGTTTCAAATGTTTAATATTCATTCTACATAAGGTATGAGTGTTATTTTCGAGATGTGATTCATAATTCAATAACTTTCAGTTTATTTATCTACAAAACTACTTTATATAATAAAAAATATTGAATGGATTATTTCAAATCTACTACTATAAAAACAACTTATTTTAACATATAATAAAAGTTAAATATATTATTTTTATTTACTAATACTCATATTTTAATAACCGTTGAAATAGAATGAAATCAATAATTATGGTTATTAAACTATCCCAAAAAATCATTCTATAATAAAGATATGAACATAAGATATCATTTAACAATCAGCAACATTTATAATTTTTTTTTATTTTATTTTATTTTATTATATAATCAACTATTAATTTGTAATATATTTATTGAGATTATTTATTTATTAAATCATGAATAATGTGTAACCTACATAGGAGAAATTTCATCCTCAAATAAAAAAACATTATTGTTCAGATGTGCAAGTGAAATACATATTAATCCTATGACTTTGAGACATTTAGATATATTATATTAGAATTACATTAGTTGGATAATGAACCATGGATATGACATTATGATTTACATATAATGGGAATTTAATGATACATTATTTTTGGTAAAATTCGAGTGGCAATTATGAAAATAATCATTCTTTAATGGTTATTTTTAGATTATAATATTATATAAATGATATATAACGATGGATTGAAATAGATTTCATATCCACAATCCCATCATGATTATACTATATTTTTTTAAAAATATAAATTAATTTTAAATTTTATTTTAGTTATTTTATTTAATGAAATATTTCAATATTTAATATAATAGTTAATTATTAATTCATAAAATGGTTTTTACCCTATTCACTAATTAAGTCATCGGGATACAGACTAATAAATAAATGTTATGAGATTTAGTTTCTTAGAATAATAAATTTTACGATTAAATAAAGAAAATATATTGAATTATAAAAACTATAAAATTTAAAATTATTTAAAAATGATTCAATATATTTTTATTGATCAACATTATTTTATTATTAATTGGAAATTATTACAGTATTTACACCTACAAATATTTTCTGTCTTATTTTTAAAAAAATGTGATGATCTCGATGGCAGTGAACCGTAGGCACAAAAAGGAAAGGTTATTCATCCATTATCTCTTATTTTTAATATAGACCATAACTCAAATGTATTTATAGAACCAATTTTCTTATTCAATTTTCAAAACTATGAATATCTACTATCACACTCTCTCCAATGTATAAGATGCAAGGATTATATATTGGGAGATTTATAAGAAAAATCACCCCTCAGTATTCAGTTGTTTTATCTTGCATGATTGAAATTTATTTTCAACATTACTCTATATTTCAGACAAAAACATCTTAATAACATGTTAATAGAAAAATACACATCATCATCATCATGTGATATTAAATTGTGGCTTTATCATTTATGAAAAATCAATAATTCCTTCCCTAACCTCCTCTAATGGCCCGAAGGCCTTAATTTTTTATTGATTTTTGATAGTCCACCATTCAAGGGGTGAGGTGGAACCCTTACAAGGCCCTTAGGCATATGTATTACATTTCCCATGGGCCTTAGAGGAATTAATTTCCCATAGGCCTCAAACATTACATACAACCCACAAACTAACTACTTGGAACTACTCCTCCCTAGCATCTTCATCGTGAAATCAACTCTCCACCTTCGCATGCCTATTCGGCTAGGAATTCCTGTGCATGAACAGGCTTGTCCCGATGGCAGGTGTCATACACTCTCATTTTTTCAATCCATTTAGCTTCTGTAGTAATAAATTCTCCTTTCTCATCCTCCTTGTAGAGCATGTTCCTTGGAGGTTGTCTGGATTTCATCTCCACTTAAGGTGGACCGGATGCCTTGAGGTGGCCCAAAGGCCTTATTGACCCGAAGGCCTGGGTGGCCCGAAGGCCTTATAGAACTCTGGGACCAAATCGGTGACCCGAATACCCAAACAGGGGCATATTCCCGGCTGCTACAGTGCCAAACAGTGCCTGCTACAGTTCCCGAAATAGTGCCTGTTATAGTTCCTGCTACAGTAATACACAGTCCCACTATAGTACTGCACAATTCCTAATATTGTAATGCTACAAGACTGCTACAGTACCCAGAAATTCTGCCTCTGCTTGGATTTGATCTCTGGTCGCTTGGATGCACATACAGAGTCCTTACCAACTAGGCTAAGGCTCATGTGCAATTCCTTCCCTAATAAGAATAAGATATATGATGTAGACATTTTATATGTAGTCGAACCATTTAAATTTCAGTTTAAGTATTTACTATTCAAATAATGTAATGGTCTAAAGGTTTCCAAAATATTTTGGGAACATTTAGCAATCTTTGGGATTCAATTAATAGGAAATATGGTGCAATAAGGCAAGTAATGTGGTTGGTGAATGGTTCTTATTAATCTTGTGTCTCCACCATGGTTCCACATATGAGGTGGACAATGATTTAAAAAACATTAAGAGGTATGTTTCACAACCATTCATGAATCTATAGGGATGTTTGAGAGGGTACCGGCATAGGCTTTGCATAGTTCTTGAAACTATGTTCTTAACCACGTAGGTAATGAAAATTTGGTATTCACGCCATATAGTTTTCTTATGGTTTGGATGCACTGTGAAGACTAACTGTATGAGGGCTTGTTCCATTGGATAGTAATGATGCATGGATGGGTCACAGTTTGGTAGACCATATTTTCAAAATAATGTCACTTTGAATTTTATTGAAATTATATAAATTATAGTCTCTCCTTTTAACATATGTCCCCCTATATTCTTCCACCATTTCACAACTCCCCTAAGAAAAGATCTCCCTTTTTACCTCACCTATGAATAGAGCTAGGTGTTTTGTATAGTGTCTAACTCATTTTATTTAAGTTTGATTAGAGGTGTACCAGAATGAACTCTAATCCACTTTATTCATTTATTCATTCATATCAACGAATGGAATGATAAATCTATGTGAGATCATTTTGGAATGATTATGATGTGAATATATTTCTTCGGTTTCTACATATATTGAAATTGTGAGTGGGATTCAAAATGAATATAATTCCATTAAACATCAATTGTAGGTGGTTTCATTATATTTTCTAAAATTCTAGTGATTTCTATACTGTGTTATTATAACATTTGTTGAACTCCCTGTGCATTTCCTCATAAATTTATTTTATACTAAATTAAATTTAAGTGATTATGTTATTTTTATTGCTTGATCTATGACAATTGATGAGGGTAAGAAACTCAATATACCAGAATAAATTAGGGTTTATTAATTTTTTTTATAATAAATCCATTTGTTCTTCTTTGTTTTAGTTTTCATTTTGAGGTCCGATCATTTCCCCATGAAATGGGATTGTTATGACTAATTAAATTAGATGTATTATTTAAACTAAAGGGAATGAATTAAGACATACATGGCCTTCAAATCCTCAACTAATTGATAGAGAAACCTTTTTCCGTGAGTTATTCATATCTTTTATATATTTGATGGTTATTTTAATTAACATATATTATCAAGGGTGTGGTTATACTTTGAGAAAATGATAATTCATTATTAAATGATGAGGGAGATACATTGGATACAAATTATAATTCCACGGATAAAATAAACCATATTATTGAATTAAAATGAATTATTAAAGGTATTTACATGATTCCATAGTGATATGTGAGTTGACATATTAAAACCAAGGACGGGGAAAAATGGACAGTTTAATATTTTTTATTCTAGGAGAGTTACTTGGGTTTTGAGTATGGAATTACAAGGAAAGACTCTAATAAAAGTTTTTATTATTATCCCACTAGTGATAGTTTCAGTCCTTATTTAGATTTTTGGGGAATGAATTAGAGTGTGATGGAATTATATCGCGCTGATAGAAATAAAAATTTTACAATAAGGAATTACATAGAGTGGCATATAAGAGGATGTGTGGATATTTTACATGGAGAGATGTTGGGGTTTCTCATACATAACCTCTCAGATAGGCCCAGGTTTCAAACCCATTAAGTGGTTAGTTCATTTGAGAAACACATTTACCATGTTAAATCACTTACAACAATTTAATTAATTCATTATTATATGTGTTGACCTTGTTTTTTACATTATATTGTGTAATTATTTGGGATGTGATTTTCCCTTATACCGGTATGATCCATGAGGGATGCATCAGCTGAGATCAGGGTCATGGTTTTCTTTTATAAACAAAATCCCAAATGGTTTTCTATTGAGAGACATTCTATAATAGATTGATGTATGTGGTATTGGTTGACAGTCTGATTTCTCACATAGATTCACAAGATCATTAAAATTTTCATTTACTATTTATATTATTACCTACACAGAATGTGTTTTTATATTGCTGGGCATAATGTAATTATACCCCACTGTTTTTGGCCTATAATATATATCTCACACCCCATTTTGGGGAGCCAATTTATACCATTACATAATATTTTTATATAGGTACGAAAAAGGTAATGTGGTCGACTATGGATAAATGAGTATTATATTCTACGATATAGTATGGAAGTAGAGGACCAACATTATTCTCACAATGATATTATAATTATCTTTTCCTAATGTTTTAGTTATTTATAATATGTTGTATACACCTAATTTTATATTCTCATGCACTATAACATTTTTATAATATCATGGCATGATAAGAATAATTTTGTAAACATTATTTTACATTGTCTCTACCAGTTAATTTGTGGTATTTGGATGATTTTAATATTTCACTACTAGTTAAATATAAAACTAATGGATTATAATAATAGAAATTTATTGACATGGGATATATTTGTTAGTAAAAATGTGAAATTACAATTGATATTAAATATTATTGGTATAGATTTTAAATACAAATATTTTCATTACCAACAGCTATATCTATTGATATTGATCGTTGTACACCAACAAATATTTTACAAATAGTTAAATCTATTTAATTATTATATAAATAATAAAATATTTTACTAACAAATGAATCAATAGATCTTAATTTTTATTACCAACTAATTTTTTACCAATGCTAAAATCTGTAGAAAACATTTATCCAATAAAATATAATATATTACCAACAAAAGAATATATGTAAATATTTTTCAATAAATGAAATAAGTTATAAATACTTTAATAAAATAATATAATCATATTTTTTAATTGAGAAATAATTTGTTTTTGATAGATATGTATTTATATATTATATATGATATAGAATTGTTGATAAATTATTATATATTTTGGAGACCCAGATAATATTGAATACAGTAAAAACTAAAAAAAGAAAGTCATATATAAATAATTTCAATATATGTATTTAATATAATTTTTTATTAGATATATATATATATATATAACTATTTTCATTGTAGATAAATTATATTTATATTTATTATAGATCATGATTTTTTTTGAAAATATTTCAATAATATGAAACACCCTTCTCTAAATTAATTTTTTTGAGCTGTATTGATGAGATCAACATTACCATGTCTTCGATTATCACACCTGACCAGGTTAATTTTATTTTCTTGTAAAAGAATGTTATTATTTTTATATTTATTTAATTTCATTTTTTCTACTAATTACCATTTACTTCTCCGATTATCCCCTTCCTTTTTCTGTCGCACGTCCTAGCCCAGAGGAACCTATCAGTATGCCTCTCTCCCCTTCTAGCCAGAGATTCTTTCTATCTATCCTTATTTTGAAAGCAATTAACTATAGTTAGAATTACTTCTTATCTACTATCATATTATTCAATGATGATTTCCATGTCTTCCATTTTTTTATCCCTTATTTTGGTAAGTATTAGCCACACTTGTGTAGTGGGTTTTGGCACTAAGCATGTTTTGTTCAATGGTAGACATCAAATTAGGAATGGTATCATTTCAATCAGATCATAGGAAGAGAGTGGGATTTGGATTTATAGAGATTTTTTTGTGTGGTAATTTTAGATGAATTATACCTCCTTGCATGTGAATCGATCATTATGGAACAGATAATGTAGAACATTCATGTTTGAAAATCATCTCCTTCCCCATATTGTGGCTATGATATGTCAATCTCTTATTCCATGAAGAATGAAATTTATTTCATCCATTGGAGAGAGAATTTTGTACAGAATATCATTTATGGTAGATTATCTATGGAAGTATATTTATGAATGCATAAAAAATTCATCAAGAGTGTTGTGAGTGGAGAAAATCATGTGGAATATATTTGATTTACATGAATACAAGATGCACTCTCTAATCTTCCATTATATGACACACTCTCTTGTTTTTTGACTCATGTGGTGCAATGCACCTACCTAAATCATAAGGAACACACATCATAATATTGATTTGAATAAAATAAAAGGAACTATACCTTAGTTTTCATCTTTACTATGTATAGATTCTAAACAAGAAATGGTCATTTTTTGAGAGATAGTTATGTGGAAAGATCTGAAGACACTGACTGTGATTTCTATTATGTGGGTTTTCCCATTCTGGGGAGATGCTATGATTTTATGACGTTGTTCTACATATAATTTTTGTTCCTTCACATGATGTTAATTATGTATGAGAGATATGAGGATAATTTGGATACATATTTGTATAAATTGATGGAATATATGAAATAATTGTACACTGGTTTTGATGGTATGATTCTGAGAAAGATACCTTAGTGGATGAAAGACAATAATAATGATTGAGGAGGGGGTGGACTGGGTTTGGTCTCTCTAATAGACATCAACTGTTCCCAAAATTTTTATTTTATTTTGAAAATTTAGTTGATGTTATCTATTAATTTCTATCTCAACGGGCAATGAATTAAATTTTTTTAGGCATTTTAGCCGCGGTTCATGAGCCCCGATTATTTATTGACCCTTGATATTTCATCTCTTCTACATCATGATGATGGATTCCTTGGACTTTTTTCAACGATATAAATTTTTTGAAACAGTTATAGATATCAATTATTTGTTTGTGATTATCTATGTTCATGTAGTTTTTTAGTTTTTTATTGATGCTGGTCAAACATTATGGGTTTCCTCACTAAGGAAGATATGTAAAGACTCAATGTAGGGATTTACCTTTGGTCATCAGGATGGATGACCTGTATTTTAGCTGATGCATCAGGTCATTTTGGGATTATATGCATGCTAATCATTATAGGATTTGGTTCTTCTCCCATAAATTCAATTCTCTTAATAGAAATCTATTATACTGAGGAGAGTTTTTCTCTGATATGTTGTAGGCATGGTTTCTTCTCTTGAAAAATTAACATTCTTCAAGAATTTTTTCTGGTATAACATATGTGATATGGATTGACGAGAATTGTATATATTATTTGATACTCTAAGTCATATTTTATAGTTCAATGGATGTGCTTTCTGCCAAATATTTTTGTCAATGTCATGTATACTTGAATCATACATCAATTCCTTGAAGGTGAAATTGCACCATGTTCATGCACTGTAACTTGTGTTGTTTTTAATAAAATATTTAGATGTGTAGGGTGGAAAACCATAATATGAATAATATGGTTTGGAAAATGTAAACTAATTTTGAGTTATGTGTCATTCTAAATAGAAGTTTGTGTCATTCTAAATATTTTTTAGTCAAAAGATAGATTATATTATTCTGATTCTTAGATCATGTGTTGGTATTTTAATTTATTCTCACCACTAGATATATTTAGCTAATGTGGCCACATGTATTTCTTTGCATTAATTGGTTCATCTTGTAGTTTTTAAATTTATGTTATCACTGGTTATTTTTATGTCATAAGTTCCAAATTTTTTTTGGAAATTCTTATATATCCATGTTATGGTCATGTTGGATAATTTTATGGTAGTTGTGGTATCATGTAAAATTTTCTTAAGGTTATTGTTTCCATTGATCAGGTTTTCCTCTGTTATGGTCACTAGATGATAGTTGTATATCTTGTTTTATTATTTTAATATCATTAATTTATATGAAATATATTTTACAAATGGTTTGTTTCTATGGTCAAATTTTTTCTTATGATAGTACATGTATAAAGTGAAGAATGTAAGGATATGTTTAGCTTCAATCATAGAAGGGTCTTCATAGTAGTAAAAGTGATTAAAGTGAAGTTTTTTATGTCTTTACCCACTATTGTAAATAATTTTTTTGATGATTTTATGGGGATTCAACAATAGTTATTTTAAATTTTTGGGAGAAACATATTTCGGATGAAGTTTCATTGAGTTTCATGTAATGTTTCTTAGTGTTTGAACATGTTTAAATGTTCTTATAATATATTTCATAGAGCATATTACCTTTTTCTTTATTTCTTAACATATATTTATATTATATTGAAACATGTTTTTTCAAATAATGTATCATATTTTGTGTTTTATGTATGCTAATAATGTAATTTTGATAGAAATTTAATAATATATTTTTTGTAATTAAAATTAAAAATATAATATAAAATTTTAAAAATAAATATTATAATAAAAAAAATCTATATTATAATTTTGAAACAATTGTTAATTTATTGAAATGTATATAAATTTTAATAATATTAATAATAGATATATTAGTTATATTAATATGTTGTTATGTTATTTTCTAAATGTTTATACTATCTGTTGGTATTATTATAATTTCAATGGAATTATTTTTTCTATCACAATAACATTTACATACATAGTTTTGACAAACAGTTTAGTGAAATGACATTATTTGTTATTAAAACGATTTACAAATAGAAAATGATATTTTACCAACATATATTCCCATATTAGAAAAATCTATTTATTTTTAGTGGTTTTTTATTAATTATTATTCAACTATATATATGTTTATTTGTATTATATAGTCTCAGACTCAAAAAATTATGATATATTACTCCCATAATACTCTTACGGATCCTTGATTATAGTTGGTAGTCTCTAGAATATGGGGATACATTCTTGAGGGAACATAGACTCCTGTTTGACTGCTATTACCAAGTGAGTTGGTCCAGGACATCACAAACATATACTAGAGCATTATTTTTCATTTTTTTATTAATATTTGGTTTGTTATGTTGAAGTCTATGATTATGTCTAAATTAATTTATGAGTCTCTTTCCATGAGTAGTTAATCCATATATTTAGTAAAATAAAATTACCTATATAGAGTTATTACAGTACTATATTATTCCTATTACAGTTATATTGATTTCATGAATTGTTGATTCACATGATATGATACATTTATTCTTATTGTAATTGATTCACATTTACTGTCGGCTTAATTTGGTAAGGTTTTATCATCTGATGAATCATTTTATGCATATAGATATTCCCATATTGCTTCATATTTTGGTTCCATAACAACTTGATTAAGTTCCATGTTTATGTATAGATTCATCAATATTTCTATTACACCATGATCATATAATTATTTCCATGATTAATTTTATTATTTAATTGTGATATCATTTCATGAATATTTATGAATCATATTCTCTATTAACATGTTTACATCAATGTAAATAGTATATTTCCAATAAAAAATGATTCTGTAATATTATTCAAAAAAATCATGAAATGATTGAGGCATTGATCAGTGGTTTTATGGGATGGAACATTAATTGATTTTATTTAATTCGTGCTAATAAAATTTAACAATGTGTGTGTAGATATATAAATTTTGAAGGATAACCCATATAATAAAACCATAATATATTTTCTTTTTATATTACGGGACCGGGTTGTAGTTACATTTCATTCCAGTTGAAACATATAAGGAATTTCACTATATAACATGGGAATGAAAACACATATGGCTAGACCATTATATGAATAAAAATTATTATGAACTATGATCTATAAAGATTAAATGAAATGGTTGTTTTTAAATAGTGATTCCTATTATAGCATAAATAATGTTTTTTATATAACATGTAATTGAAAGACTATTGACTAGAAAATATGACATTGAAAAAAAAATTAACTAGAAATGAATTAAGGAGGGGATGTTTGCATTGAATTTTCTAATTCATTATAGTAATACACATTTAATTAATCTAGATTCAGTTAGAGATTATGTTTTGAGACTCTTAAATCATGATTCTTTCACTTTTCCCATTCTTATATATGTGATATAGATTAATTTAAAACTTTTAGAAGGTTTTTTATTTTTATTTTTTAAAAAAACCTCCATGAAGAATATTGGCCATGCACCATGATAATGGTAAAGACCATGCTCAAGAGGTGGGGCCTTGATCCATCACTTTTACAACTAATATATTCACTTATGGAACCTCTTGTTAAAATAATTTGGGCACCAATTGCCATTTTTATGGTGATTATTACATCTCATGTATACAATCTAGGGTGCCCTGCGATCATCCCATACTATGGAAGAGCTTTAATAGGAAATTCTACACAAATATTGAAAATTGTATTCAGGAGATTATATTCCACATTTAGTAGAGTCTTGGTCATAGTATATTATATATATCATAGAGAATATTTAGGAATTTACTTAGAGTAAATTGAAGATAAATATGAATATTCAATAATATTTTTACAAAATAATATGGGACATTGTTACTAGAGAAAAGTATCACCATGACATGGGCTAGATCATTTTTTAGATTCCCTTCTATGATTTTCCCATCAAACGCTGTAGAATGAAAGAGATAGAGTGTTTTTTAATCAATACTATGGACATTTATCAATTATAAACACACCACTTATTTCACAGTGCTCCAATTCACCATAATATTATTTATTGGTTATTAATCATCTAGGTATAATTTATTTTTGTATGGCATTAGGCAGGACAACATATCGTAGGTGAATGTATTTTTGTTGACTACCATCACAGGGATTGTCAATAAATATATTATTGCATAGAAAAAAATGAGAGAGGATGAATGTGGGATCCATTGACATACAAATCATCAACCCAGAATACTTCTATTTGTAGAAGGATTCACTATTTTTATCATTATTGTAGAATCATTCAACAAAAAAATGTGTGATTGGGTATTCATGTGGTATTTCATTTGTCTGGTAGGACATAACATATAAAGAACTAATTCATTGAGGAACTAGTTGATTTCCATGATTATAGTAAGATAGTCCATATTTTTCAAGTTTTTTTAATATTTCCTCCACTATATATTGTGATAGTATTTTCAGAAACACCATAGTTTGGAGTGTGGTCAATAACCCATCATCAGGACATGAGCTGGAGAACTACTGATCGTTCTAGCTAAGGATCAAGTCATGAACAAGGTATCCAAACATATTATTTGAATATCTAATAGAGTGTTTGAAAATATGGTATTTAGGATGTCTCATAGGGCCATGAATATGGATAGATGTATATAGTTAACTGATCCATGAGGTTCATACTGCAGTACATCAACGGTTAGAGAAATCATCTTAGTAGATACTGTTTCCATTTCTACATTATCAAATACAAACAATTCATTCCCATTCAAGTCTATTTTAGTTATAGAGAGACTTGGAAAATGGATTTTATATTTCTATTATGTGAGGATACTCCTTTCCATATTGGAAAATTTGAACAGTTATTGTACACAAATGCATGGAATTACACTATGAGGTTGGAAGTGATTGTTTCTTATTTGACAAATTTTTCCTTGAGTTTACTGTCTTCAACATAATTATTGGGACAAAATTGTTGTTTCGGTATCATTATTATTTTGATTTATAAAACTATAGGGTATAGATTGTATCATCAAATGGGAAAAAATATTATGAAGATTAAATGGTATTTCCTAGATAGTTGAGAAGGAACCATGTATTGTGGGATAGGTAGGGTGACATCCCATATTTCTAGCCATTTTTTGGATGATCAGTGAACATGTCAAGATAATTTTTTCCTTTATTATATCACTTCTTATATGTCTCCCATGAAAAATTTTACATAGTACCTCAGATGAGTGAGTTATGTTTACCTTTTGACCAATTTCACAAGAAACACATGAATTCATTCGTCCTTATAGGATTGGTACTACTATGTTTCAGGTGTATTAGAGGAATCAATAGAACATGGAATCTATGTGTTATTTTGGACCTGAACATCCACATGAGGTTGTCTTTTTATTTTCTCCATAATGCTGGATAGAAGGCAAAGGTTTTTTTATAGATTTCCATCTATCGATCAAGCTTATGGTCAAGAACAATTATCCATTTCCATGTATCAATGACCACATGGACTAGCTCTATGGATTAATGGTTTACTCCATGATTGATTTGAGGTATTCCAACCACCATGTTAATGTTAGACAAACAGTCATACCACATACAAGATTCAGTAATAGATACAACTTTTATCAGTATTTAGTCATTCCTTTTAGTCATACGAACATTCTATTGGTATTGTTGTATTTTAATAATAGAGTTTCCCAACCATAACTAGATTCATATTTGGTAGTATTCCTAGATGAAATAGTAGTTTACATACATAATATATATAAATATTCAAAAAATATAGAATTTTTTTTTCATCATGATGAGATAGAACAATCAATATAGTAAGATCAAAAAATAGAACATTTGGATCAATATGTTCCACTTTCATAGTCCTGTTATCTAGGACAAATGAGTATTAGTTGACCCTAATAAGATGAGATCCATTATTCCCTTAAAGTAGCCAATGAATTTCATTGAAATACAATGTTTCATTGGGAACATTGGATATTATATGGGCTTTATTTAGGATTTCTCATGTATTATAACACAATTAACTATCCTGAATAAGAAAGTTGTTAATTTTACATGTTATAGAGAATATGATAAATATATAGAGGATCTAATAGGGAGGTTGACTACAACATCAATCTAGATTTTTCCAAAGCCTAGAATATGTTATTTTATTTATTATTACACAAAATTAATCGGTCTAGGATCTGTTAGGAGGAAGTGAAATTGATTCATGGCATATGAGGCTCATCAGTTGACCCCTCATGAGTTAAATTACCCAACACTAGATCCCATTCTAATATCAATGTTTCATGATCAATTTTTTCCATGGAATTACTTATTGCGTGAGCATTTTTTTGTGCATCATCAAAAAATTCCAATTTATATATTTACCCAATGTGACTTGAATATCAATAAATGAATATTTTTCTAATACATATAGTTTTTTACATTGATCTTTCTTATACTCGTGGAATGTGAAATGATGTTGTTGATGTTATGAGATGGAATAGTGATACATAGATCATCTAAGAGGATTTAAGTAAGTGGTAGTTGATATCCCTCTTTTAAAGGATGAAATTGGTGGTTCATGATAATTAAGGATTGCATGAACATGCTACATTATCCATGAACACATCAATTCTGTATAGAGTTATGGGTTATCTTTATAATATTATGGTTTGTTTTACAAGAGGGTATTTTAGTATAGTTTCCCTCACTATATTGGATTATTATCGAGGATAATGTCTTTCACATTCATTGATACATTTGGTTTAATAAAAATACCTGAGCTAATTTGATGTGAGAATATTGTACCCCTACATAGGTTGTACGCCCTGAACATAAGAAGATGTGTTATGGTTTATTCCCCATATACTAGTGGCCTATTATGAAGAGGGAGATATCTAGTTTCATTAATTGATATTCCAATGGTCAATAGTTGAATGCTGAAAAACATCATCCTACTATGATTTTGAATTTTTTCCCATTCCTTAGTGAAAAGGCATGATGTTACTATGTATTTTTTTTATGGGATTATATAGGTAACCCCGAGGAAGTTATGATATATAAGAGTCATAAATATACTGAAAAAGGTGACTCAGTTTCAACGTTTCAATGAGAATTTTTTAGTGGATGAGATAATAAGGATATATATCAGAGATATCATATACATAAATAGACTTCTACGTACTATCATATTTGTACATGAGGATTATTTCACACCACAATTTATATAGGGGTTGTAAAAATATATTGGATCATAAGTACAAACTAATGTACAGTATCACCCAAAGACTAATGGTTAGTACAAGTGTACGATATAGTTTTTAGAATACATTCTTTATGAATGCATTTTGTATTTTGGTTTTTCATGGAGGAAACCATAAAATAAGCAATCCGAGTATTAATTTTTCATCTTTTTTGGAATAAATATCATTTACTATCATTTTAAAAATTAAAATTTATTAAAAAATAATTAATTAGTATGTACATGTATTAATGATTAATTATTCTTTTAAATTTTATTTTATACTTCATCATTATTAATTATTTCACTAAAAATGTATTTTTGTATAAATAAAGTAATTTATGAGGTTTTTTTGGGAATTTATTTATAACATTTATCTAACCACAAATATCAACATGGGCTAACCCTAAAGCTATATAAGGGACCATTAGCCAACTCCATGGCAGAGTAGGAAGCATGCACCAACCACAACGGTAGGGCCATGAATATGTCCAAACAGAGTTGATTCATACCATGGATGTTGGAGAGTATGGGAGTATTATAATTGCTTGGTTTCAACACTTGTGGTTAGATTGGTGAAATTAGTGATGATTCTCATCGCCGACAGAAATTGAATGCCATAATATCTCAACGATATAGTGATGTATTTGTATAGGAAATTTTTGATGTGGGAATAAGGCACTACATACCCTATTCCACCATTTTTCAATGTTAAATACATTTCAAACACTACTCGATCATTTTTATGTAGGCAATCCATTCATATAGTCATTCATCCTTAACCACGAGTACATAGAGGGTTCTATAGATTATCAGAATCTGCATGAAAAATATCCCATGTTATGAAAATGATTATTTTATGTGATATGGATGATCACTTATGGTTATATGGAGCTCAAAAATATACAATGATAGTTTGTGATTTTTTTAAAGGGGTGTAAGAGGTTTTAGAATAACATACCGAATGTCGGTAAAACATAGTGGTGGAATAAACTATCCATGCTGACACCACAAAATTCATTCCAAAATATTCATTCCATTACATATGATGGTAGATCAGAAAAAAAAGTAATACACAACTAGATTTTGATGGTGTCTCTTAAACTATGGATGTACAATTAATATCAGAATAACATGTTTTCAGTGGAATCACTACTACCATTGACCTGAAAATAGTACTAATTACTCAAACATAATAGCAGTATCCCATCATCAAATGTATTATAATGAAATAAGTTGATTTTAGCTCTACTGTATGATGGTGTATAATATTTAAAGTGTCATAGAATTAACCAAAATACTATATTCCTATGAAATCATGCTTTGTAATGATACCATTGGATATGAAGAAATGGTAATCAAATATTTCCATAAAACATGTATTTATATTTCCAGCAATAGTCCTAATTTTATTTCATTCATCAACATTGATAGTAGTAGAATTATCCATAGTGCATAACATTATATCATTAAATGGTATCTTGTTAGTGGAATAATCACAGTGCTACCTCTTTGTTTTCTTTAATCAATAGTTAGCTTAGTTTATTTTTTTAAAAAAAATTAATTTTATTTAAATAATATAATTGAAATTAGTGTTTTTTTAATGAATTTATTTTATATTTTGATTAAAATAGTTTCATGATATGTTAACATTATTTTGAACATATATATAATTCTTATATTACTCACATGTAGTGAATTAGATATATGAATGTTTGGTTCCCTATTATTCTGGGTATTTTTAATCGTTAAAAAAATGATGTTTAACTTATTTATTTTAGCTATAATAATAAGGTTAATAATAATGTTTTCTATTAGTGACTATGTTATATGTTTTAAACTATTATTTCAAATTGAAATACAGATCACAAAATCTCATTGTTATTCAACATAAAATATTCATGAATATATAATTGTAGTACTATAATTATTATATTTTCTATCAAGTGGAATGTACTGATTGGATCACGTGCATATCTATGGATATTATTGTGTAAAAAATAAAAATTATTCTTTTATAGATTCATTCCAGGGATTTAAAACTACAAAGTGATTATTCAGTAGTTTTTATTGGACAACATTCATGTCATAAAATTTGTTGCAGCTCATTCGATCAAGAAGCTAGATGAGAACTATTTCCTTCCAATTTTATTCATTAAATTATATAGTACTATATACTAATATATTTTTACACAATATCATCAAAATTGAATTTTCAAGTCATCATTTATTTATGTAGGGTTTTAATTATATTTTTGTTTTTATATTATTATTTTCATTATTTTTTTATTCTGTTGATTATGGATTAAAAATTTCTTAATAAGAACATGGTATTGTATCTCGGTTATTACAACATCCCAATGAATTTTTATGGTTGTGAATATTCATCTAAAATTAGTTCATGGACTAGTTTATGTATTATTCTAAAAAATATAGGTTGTTCCTTAGAGTATTTGTAAAATAAAGAGCATGTAACAATCTCTCAGACCATTAAGAGAGTGTTTTTATTAGGTATCAATATTCTCATGTATTATATTTGGTTTGGGGTGGACTAGGAGCATGGTGATCTAAGAAATAATAAAATCACAATGTTCATTCATTTTATGTATGTTACATGTCACATCTTGAAGAAAATAATCACTAATGAGACATAATTTAATGAAACATTTATTTATTTACTCATATAAATTTTTAAATTACAAATAACCCACACTCTAGTCTTTATTTCAATAATTTACGATCTGAAAATTTAGTCATATGTTGCTGTTTATTAATGTATTGATATTATTTTTCATTACCTAAACCATTTTGGACAGATTTATATTTTTTTATCTCTAAGAATAACTCATCATATTTTCCCTAAAATTATTTGTAATAAATGGTTAAATCTATAAGATGGACGATGTCACTCCCATGATAGACAGATTCCAGAAAAACCGCCAATATGTTAGGAATGTAACTAAAAATACTAGTATGATAGAATGATAGACTACTAGAAATTATTAAGTATATTCACTGGACTATCATGGATAATCAAATGAGCAGTGCTACGTCGATCTGGAGACACTTGTAGGTAAATAAATCATATAATATGTTTCAAATTTTAACATTAAAAATATTATGTATTTTTTTATATGTATAAGAATCAATAGATAAATGTCATCTTGTAAGAAAACTGATGATATTATAAGAATTATTCAATTTAATTACTATGTTAGTGAAAATATTAGGGGAACAAAGCTAGAAATGATCTTAGTAGAATACTTGGATTTCAATATGGGAGATGGCAAGTTAGGGAAACAGATGTTCCAAATAATTCCATGTATTAAAAATGGTATATGTGATCATAGAGAAGTTCTATAAAATTTAACTCTGGTTGAAATACTACAAGGAACTCTTTGAGAATGATGGATTTTAAATATGGTATCCATCAATGAGAGTATGAATTTTAAAGTGTATACATTACATAAATATATAAGATCTTTCTATAGTATAATTTAGAGTTGAAAAACATTTTGAATGTAAATACTACAAATAGAAAAAAGTATACAATTTTTCTATAATGTTAATTAAATGTATTACAATTTTAAATATGAGTTCTTAAAAAGTTATAAATTGATTGGTCACTTTTGAATAAAAATTTTCATGTTCATGATAAATAATATTGGCAATATAAAATTCAGAAGAATGGTCAAAATGAATAAAACTAATGTAAATAAAATAATTATAATTATGTTTCTAATTATTATTTAATGATTTCTTGATAAAAGGGAACATTGGAAAAGCCTGTCCCAAAATCAACCACCCATGAAAGAATAATAAAAATGGATAAAAATGATTTTTTTCTGATGTTTTGGAATGAACCTGTAGTTTGATTCAGTTATTAATTCTTTATGTGTAATGTATACAGTAAACCTTTATCAAATTGGTATATAATATGAGTAACTGATTCACTTTTCCATAACTGAATTACCAGTTCTATTAAAGATTATATTTAATTTTGTAATAATGAAAATAAAATTTGTTCAGATTCAGGAAATGATTTTAATTCTATATAATCCAATGCTACACAATTGTTTAAAGAAATTTACTAATTAAGGAATTATTTATTTACGATTATTGAAATGTATACTTATATAAAAAATAAAAATTATAAACAGATTAATGAAAATAATAAATTTCAATTGGAATGTTATAATTTGAATACTTTTGTATCTATAAATGAGTAATATTTAAAAAATTGTTATTCTTATATGATATAACTAAAATATTAAAATGGAAACATAAAAACTTTCTTCTAGGAGACGATCACTATCACAAAACATGATTTAACTAAGATGTGTAATATTTAAATAATGTTAATATTGAGTGAATGAAACATATTAAAATGTATAACATATTAATAAACACAACATCTTTATAAGATGACAACCTTTATAAATATTTTTAGACTATTCAAAAAGAGAATGTGAATTTGGAAAATGGATTTTTCATTATTAAAGTGAATTAATATACATTTGTTCTAGTTAAACATCAATACGCTAAACGTATGTCATTAATGAACCAAAAAATAATATTTATTATTTTTTATAATACATTATTTCAAAGGATAAACAATGTTATCCCTTTTATAATATAATATATAATTATTTCCATTGTAGCTTATTTTGAATTTAGAACAAAATATAATTATGCCAATTATTGTTCACTATATTTAACTTAATATTTTAGGAATATTAGAACATTAATTTATATAATTCTATTTTATCATTCAAGCGGTGATTAATTCATTATATCTATTTGGGTTCTAAAATATTTTTCTACTAATCTAGTTGGAACCAAGAAAGCAAGAGTACCTTACACACTTTATTTTATTCTTCAATATTAAGAAATAAATATTATAAATCAAAAATAATAATGGAATTTATATAGTGACTACACCAAGATCATGAAAAGGAAAATTTAAAAAAAAAATTACATCTTTCAAATTTTTTATAGTGGACAAATGAAATTTGGCAATAGATCTAATGGTTAGATTAAAGGCATTTCTAAAGTTCATTATTCAATAAAAAATTATTAAAAGTTTTTTTTAATGTTTTTTTAAAATATAATAAGTATTTCACATCTATTTGATTATGGATTTAATTATACTTATGAGAATGGTAAATGCACATTTCAAAAAAAAAATCTATTTTATTTTTTCAAATAGAAAATTGCATATTAACACTATTGATTTTTTTGATCTATCCAAAAAAAATTATATGTGTCTATATACTATATAATTAGATTAAATTTTATGTAAAATAAGCCTTTAGAATTATAACTTTATACTATTTAATATCCTATCAAATCATGATTATTTTCTTAAATTCCCAAAAGAATAAAGAAGTGTGTACTTTTTTGGAATTATTGTTTAATTGGTAATTATAGTATCCCTAAAAACGAAGTTGAAAATTTTATGGTCCATTAAATATATCAATTCAAAATCAATAAGGATCCTCCTATCCCGAGTGGTATTTTATCATACATGTAATAAAGGAGATAGAGTGACAGACTACCTCGATTATCGGGTAGCCAACGAGAATTAATGCTTGGTGTTTTCCATCATAGTGTCGCATCGATATGATTGTTGTAGTTTTTTCAATGAATATGAAATTTTTATACATTATTTTAGAACAAAATTTTTTTGTTATTTTTATTTTCTGTATTTGAATAATAATTTATCATTGTGTGGATGTTTAATTATATTTTGTACAAATAAATAAAACAATTTGTAAATGACATGAGTACTGGTGGATATTAATAACTTTTTCACATTAACTTGATTGTAACTATAAAACCTATTATGTTTTAATGGTAAGTGGTATATTTTTAGTTTTCAATAATTATATAATATTAATATTTATTTATTTCTTATTGGATAAAAATTAATATTTATGTAACTATTTTTTTTGTTTTTTAAGCTGATTTAAAACCTAAATAATACATCAAGCATCTCTACCAGAAGTGATATTTTTGGTCAATTTTTTAATTTAGAATTTGTTTTAGTTTATGAAAATGGTTATAATTGTTTTCAACACCTAGTACAACTATATATAATGATATTATTGGGAAAAAAATACAACTTTACAAAAAAATTACATGAATACTGCTTGTGGAATTTAATGTGACTAGATAGTTTTGGGTAGAAGCTGTAAAATGATTTCATTTATTATTAGTACAATATCTATTATAAATATTATAAAAAACATAAATTGTGTTATTATAAAAGTGTTTAATACCAGTGTTTCCTAATTTAGGTTTCTTGGTTTCAAAGTTATCATATTAAATATGATAATTTAGAAAATTTTTATTATAAAAGTGGTAATGATATATTATTTTGATTTTTCAATACAAGAAAATAATAAATGTTTTTAAATAAGATAACTTTATTTGTTCCACAGTTTATACATTTTTTGTTTATTTAAAATATTAATAACAAGTAAAATTCTAATTTTGAAAAGGATGATGATGAATGTCAGGAATTTAATTATTGTAATAATAATGGAAGAGAAAATGAGAATGCATCATTTGGGTGGGAGAATTTATCCTCAAAAAAGGATCTAAAATAACATATAACAAATAATGATAATCCATTTGAAAATGTAATTAGAAATTTATAATCTACTAAACTAATCAAAAAATTTATTTTACATTACATTGAAATTTTCTCTTATAGTGATTTTTATTTATTATCAACAATTAAAATGACTTCATTGATTCAAATTTTCTAAATACATTGCATTATGAATCAATTTGATAAATATAAATTATGTATTTTATTGAATTTTCTAAATTTAAACTTATAAATGGGAATAAATTCATTTATTATAAAAAACTAGATGATTGTGAAACCATAGTTTAAAATAAACTCTAGTGGCTAAAGGCTACTAGAAATTAGAGGTAATTGACAATGAATATAGTTTTTTTTTCATGTTTGTAAGATAGAAGAAATTATAATTCAAAAAGAATTTTGATTATTTTTAAATAAAAAAGTAATCTAAAATGGATTAAAAAAATTTCATTTTTGAAGAGAATAATTTATGAGTAATTTTATGTTTATCAACCCCATATATTTTATAATGGTAAATTTCTATTGTATTTTTTAATAAAATTTATATATTTTATAATAAATGTAAGAAACAATTTCAATTTCTTGTGGACCATGAAAATAAAGGTTATATATGTTTAGAAATAATCCTTGACTGACGGAAAATTAATTTTTTATTATTCATACACTTTTGAGGAAAAAGTGATAAATCGAACATGACTTCAACGACATAAAACAACCAAAACAAAATGATACAAAACTTTAAGGCCAAACAACTCATTCAAAAATACATTCAAGAGACCCAACCCAGCATAAAATCAATAATATTAGTTTCCTCCAACTCCTTGCAACATAACAGGAACAACCGTGCATGACTACATGGGAATGGTACTGATGGAAAAGCAAAACTCTCTCAAACACCGAAATTCGAAAAGTAAGGACCAGGAGAAAACCACTACCCAGAACCCTAACTAGAGTGACCCTTGTAAGATAATAGTTGCAGAGACCCTAAATCCTCAAACTGCATGGCCATCAGAATCTCACCATCACAAAAGGAGTAATACAATGACAAAAAACCACATCTTTAGAAACCAAACTTCACCCGAGACCAAAAAACGAACGAACCAATAGCCCACCACTTCACCAGAATCAACTCCATAAACGAAAATCACTAAAACAAAACCTGGAATGTATGTTGCCGGATTCCGGAATCAAGAACTGAGAGACCCTCCCCCTCTATGCCCCACAGGGACTAGCGTCGGGCCTTGCCTGAAAGGAAGCAAGCCATGTCAAATACTTTCTGTTGATGCCATGATGAGAACCAACGTGAAGACCAAAGCCTTCGTAAGGACTGTCGAAGGAAGATCCAAACCTCGATGGACCAACACTCTAGAAAAAAGGGAAGACGAAGCCAGATCCGTGTGTTCCCAAGCCAAGGCTCCAGGATGACAAAGCCATAGCCTCCCCAGAACCATTGCTAAGTAGATGAGCAAGGGATGGGTATCGGATGCCATGTCAGCCTTACAAAGGCATGCCAACATCGATCCGAGGATGTCGACATTGACTCCAATCCAAACCGCACCACACTAGTGGAGGGAAGGGAATGAAATCAGAGACAAAAACCCTCGTCCGTCAAGAAGGAAAGATCGCCGCTGCTCAGAGGCCCCTGAAATGGATATTGTGGAATTTTCTCTATATTAAGAAAAAATCCCTATTGATAAAAAAGTAGCTAACTTTTTATCTAAAATTTATGACACTATAAAAGTTTTAAACATTATTTTTAAACATGGTATGATTGAATAATCAAATTTCTATTTATAATAATTACTATTTTTTCAAAACAATTTCATTTTCTATTTAGTTTTATTTTTTATCAAAATGTTATTTGGTAAAATATATATATTTTGTAAATTCTATTTTATTTATACTATTTAAGAGTGAATATGTTTCAAAAACGTAATTTTAATATAATTTTATATCAACATAGAATTGGGTGATATTTTTTAAAAAACATTAATAAATGATATACTTTTTAAATTCTAGATATGAGGAGGCTAGTAATATTGCAATTTATTTATTAATTAACCATCTATTTCGATTTGAAAATATATTTTTATGAAATTTTACTATATTCAAATTGTTTAAAAAATAATCACATATTATTTATATTAATCTATAACTAATGAATTTTTGTAATTTTCATTTTTTCCATTACTTTATAAATAAATCAATAAATTCATCTACTTACATCTCTTATTTTATTCTAACAATATTTTAATTTGTTGAATATTTTAAAAAATATTCCATCCATGGATAGACACATGGGCTAGCCCTATAAACACATTGGGGACTAATGGTTGACCTTGTGGGAGAGAATCCCACATAGACCATCCACAATGGTAAAACTATGTATAATCCTAAATGGGCTGGACATATAGTATTTCTGTTGTAGATAATGGACCGAGTTAACCTGGCGGGGTGAAACCTATGTGTGTACATAGGTTTAATGAGTGATGATTCCCTTATCGAATTATATCCATATGTCGCATGAGTTGTACGATACATTAGAGGATCAAAATAGAATATATCCATTGTGGGACTTTATTAACAAAGAAACTCATCCCCAATATTTAAATAAAATGGAAATTTCATATGTTTCCTGATCATTTTGATGTGGTCCGTTTGATCATCCCTGTGTTCAACTTTAACATCATGTACATCAAATGTTTTATTAATTATTGTGACCGACATACAAAAACTCTAATCATAGAACATTGATATTTTCAAATGATATATATGATGACTTATTATTGTATATTGATAAAAAATTATGGACAATATTATTTGATGTGTTTCCCTAGAGTAAAAAATGATTGAATAAATTTGTGTTCATTGGAAGGAGCATTATAGATGATCAACAAGAAAAAAATTACATCAATCTTCACATAATAGTGAAATATTTCATTCCATGCAATAATAAATATTGCAATTAAAATGAAAAACCAACCAACATCGACCATTTATCATCAAATATGTATGTTCCATTAGAATGAAGATATCATGATTTCAATATAAGAACATCCAAAACCAACCTCGATGTTAGTACCACCAGCCACCTTCATGGTAGAACCATCTCAAAGTCAGCGGTTGAATAGTTTATCCATCGATAATAGATACACTAGATGATGGCTGATTATCATTATAGTTGTGGTAGATCCAAATTTGATGAAAAATTCATGTGAACTCATGATATTTCTTCATAAAATATGGCATGAATAAATTGTAGTTGAAGATCTAACCAAAAAATTTTAGTATCATTCCAGTAGATATCACATCGACTAACCATTCCTCTGATTCAATGTTAGTATCATTTATCATAGTGTGTGATTGTAGATCATTCAATGGAATCTTGTAAACGTTTGCAACACTATTCTACCCTGTGATATGATCTACATTACACCAGTTGAATTTATTAAAATTTTAAGTATACTATTATATTATATTAAATACCCCAATTTAAATAATTATTTTCAATATATATAATATTATATTCTTCTAAAAATAGTATCATGTTGTGTTAAAATTATTTTCCGTATTTATAATTTTAATATTACTAACATGTAGTGAATTACATACATTTAACTATGATGGTATCTTTTTGTGAGTTTCTTAATTTCAATATACCAACATTTAATTCATACATTTTGGTTCTATTATTAATAAGAAAAATAATTTTTTTGTATTAATTTTTTTGTTAGATTTTTAAAATATTTTTACATGTAGAAATATTTATGTCAAATGTTATTTTATATCCACTTTGACATTTTCATAAAAAAGATAAGGATTATATTATAAGTTTCAATCACTAAAATGTGGAATGAAGTGATTAGATAAAATGAATCTCCAAGTTGGTTATTTAGTAAATTATGATGGATTAATCTCATAAAGATGTGATCAAGGGATAATTCAACTACATAGAGATAATTCGATAGATTTTCATTAATGAATTAATGTTATACACATGTTTTTATTCATTAGATAAATAATCTCTTCCATATTTGTTTCCTTTCCATGAACTTGAAGAAACATGTACTACACCATCCTGTATTTCTATTGTGTTCAAGATCATCACATGTCACCATCCACATCATCATATCATTTTTCAAATTTTTCAATATATTTTTTATTTCATTTTTAATATTCATTTCATTATCTTATCATAATATGCTTCATGCCTATTTTTCCCTTTTACTAATCAAAAGTAGTCACATTTTTTGGGTTATTTGACAACCCCATATGATGTTTTAGATTTTTATTCCTAATAAAATTTTAGTTCCAATACTAGGTTATTTAATCGTATAAAAAATATAGTTTGTACCTCTATGTATTTTTAAAATGATGATTCTGTCACTGGTTTTCATTCCTTGTAATGTCTGATTCTTAGTTGGTAACAATATTATCAGGAATTAGAGAAGGTTGTATAGTGGACTAAGATCATGGTGGTCTCAAACACTACAAAATAACTATGTTATTTATTTATATTTCCAATACATTTTAAATTATGATTACAACACTCATTATTGACTCTATAATTAATAAAAAACTGATTGATTTGTCATATAAATTTTTATAACAAATATTATCCCCCTATATTCATTATTCATATTTCTTATGATTCAACAAAAACACCTTCATCTTGTTGGTTTTTATTTTAATATTATCTTTTATGAAGCCATATAGCATGAACCTTGTGATTATTTAAAATATTACCTATTTTATTCCATCATATTCTAGTTAGAGGCAGTAATTCTTGGACCTCAAATCATTCCAATAGAATCCAAAAGGCAGAAATTATGATGAAAAAATGGGTATGTCTTAGTCCTAGAAGTAGTATTATGCTAATTTAAAAAAAAATTAAATCTAGAAATATATGTATGTGATTGGGTATTCTTACTTGTTTCACTAATATTATGTTAAAATGGATGTAAAGACAAGGTAATATTTCTACTCATTATGTTCTTACTTTTGCGATTCTGGATAGAGTAGAGTTTGTAGGCTATTGAATGGTCCAACCTAAGAGATTTTGATCTAAGAAAAAAAATATTATAGGTATAGTAGTTATATAATTATCACTTAGTATCGTCTCATTTTTTAATATTATGACATTTGGATGGGGGTAGATGATTACTTTTAAGGGTATCCATTACATTTCATTGAATATATAATGGAATATATTTTTTAGGTAAATTAATCTCGTATATGTTCTATGGAAGCGTAACTCTGTATAGCATGGGGCATGGGATATGGAGGGAGATGTTTGTTCTCAAAATCCAGAGTTATTATCATGTGATGTTTTAACACCCCTAGAAGTGAATCTTATGGATTATATATTTTATTTTTTAGTGATTGTAAGATCCTAAATTTTATTATGTGGTGTGAATCCTTTAAATTTCATTGTGAATTTTCTATCCCATATAACAGATTTGATTAATGGATAAAATAATATTTGAGATCATTTGGGATTTTTTATATCTTGGAGCTCCTATTTTATGAGGAATATGAAATCTCACAATGTTGGTTAAAAATTAAAAGTAACTTTGAAGCTCAATAATGAGGCCACATAAGAGGCACATCACATTTTGAAAACCATGCATGGTAGGAAAAAATATCCATGTAATAATCTATATTTAAGTTTTATAAGGAAGAAATACAAAATTCACAATGTTAGTAAAACTATTTTCCTATCCCCATGGGATGTTTCACATAAATAGTAACCCTACATGGTTGGATCATGGGTTGGTCACACTATTTAGCCTAACTTTATTAGGGGATTATTCATTGTGATTGTTGTGATTTATGATTTATAGATTGTATATCCAAATATGTTACGTTACCAAGTTCCCTTAAAATAATGTTATATTAAATAAATTTAACTCCCTCAATTAAACATACCTCCCACATTAGTCTCTATCTCATGCACAACCCCCCCCCCCACTATAGGATCTCCCTCTTTTACCTTACCAATGATTCAAGCACATTCATTTTTTTTGGTCTCAGATTATATCACAATTAGTTATGATTCAAGAATATATGTTATCTCGATATTTCTTTTGATTCATTATTTTTTTATTGTATTATATAATGTTAAATACAATCCATATCATTTGGTACATATTTATTTCATTTGTCTATTTTTTGAATTTCACTCAATACTGACTGAGTTAGAGGCCAGAAATGAACGAGACATTTAGTTCTATTTTAATGTATTTGGTCTCATTGTTTTCCAAAAATGTCTAGAAATTTACGAATTGTGTTGATGTTCTATACACCAAACATCATGAGCATCACATCCTCAAATGATTTTTTTTTAAATAAACTATATATACATATGTAATATTTACCACTAGAATTGAGAGCATTAAAAAGGGTTAATATACCAATGTAGAACTACACCTTGGGGTGTCTTTATAAATTTTATAAGACCACAATGAGGTTATTATAGTGGTAGTACACATTTAGATTTGTGATCCTTTACCTGTGTCATTTTGAGGTTATGAATAATTAAATTTTATTGTTTAATTAAACTAAATTGAATGAATTAATCATAAATATGCCTTTTAATCCAAATATTTAATATTGAACTAGCTTCTAGGGTTTTCTGGACATATCTGTTATAAATGACATGTATATTAAATTAAATGTTTCATTTAAGGGTATATTTTGGTTGAGAGACCATGATAATTCATTATTCCTTTATAAGTGTAATATATCAGATAAAACTCAGAAAACCCATAAAAAATACTGAATCATATCAAATTAACATGAATTATTAAATGTGATTAAATCATTCATTATGTGGTGGATGGGTTCTAATATAACCATTACGGATGATAGAACACATGGAATTGAATTGAATTTATTCAAGAAGTGATAATTTGGTTCTTTTTATGGAATACTAATGGTGGAGTCCAAGGGAATTTCTTTTTATTTTCAATTTTTTGACACATGGGATCCTTATGTGGACCACCATGGATGGGATCAGAGGGTGATGAAATTACACAAAAACTTCAAGGATCAGTGGAACATATGAAAAATACTAGGGATAGACTTGTTTGGTGATGGGTTCATAGTTCACATGGAGTGATACCCTGGATTCTCTTGTGGAATTCCATTAACTCCCAGAGGTTACCAATAAATAATTTAATTATTTAATTTGAATAGAATTTTTTAGAAGTCAGTGATCATTCTTGTATATGGTTAATTAATTATTATATATGATGTTCATTGTTTCCTTTATAAAGTGGAATGACATGGGAAATGTTCATCCCTAGTAATGGTATGATATGTGGTGGATTAATTTTCCATTATTAGGGTCATTAGGCTCTATTATATAGAGAATAATTAATTTCTATCCTTATAGAGGAATTCTGAAATATGTTTAAGCATGTTTCACCATTCTACTATACCATTCTAAATACATACTAACATAAGGATTAAAATTATCATTTATAGTTTATATTATAACAGAAATAACTATATCAATATATTTTCACATATTATAAGGAATTAGAATCCATTTTTGGTGGCTTACTAAGGTTATAAAACACCCAATTTGGATACCATTTTATTTTCAAATGATCATTATTAATTCAGGTAGTAATAAGGGAAATCAGCATGATATGGATACATGATTTATTTTTAAAGGATGGACTGTGGGATTAGAAGACCATGTTTTTTATCGTGTATAAATTAGAGAAGTATTTTGGGATTTTTCATCCTTTTTATAACATATTTTATATGTGTGATTGTTTATGAACACATAATTTCCATTAGTCATATCATAGTGTCAGGATCACCATCATTTAGGATATGGTATTGCTATGGTTTCTATGAGGGTATTTATAATGTTTGGAATGTTCTTTTATTCTTATACTATTTGTTTATTCGTTATCCTTCTGTTTTATTTTAAAATTATGATTTTACTATGAAATAATCTCACCATGATAATGTATTCTACCCCTTATAATATTTCAGAATCTCACGGTTAGACAGACGCCAATTGCGCATGGTGTGACATGCTTAATGTCTTGGGGCCACTGATTCTGCTACAATTATCGAGTGAGTTTGTTTAGGTTATCCTATTTGAGGCCTCATGTGACAAGAATGAGGGGATTCCCTACAAAATATTTCCTCTATGTTGGTATAACATCTAAATTTTTTTATCACGTCCTGTCCTCGGAACCTGTGTCGTGACTACCCCAAGCCCACCTTCCATAGGCCTAGGGCTGGCGACTAGCACCAAAGGTGCAAATCACTAAAACTGGGAAGGAATTTCCTTTATAATCAATAAAAATACTGAAATAGAGTATATACTAGACATAATACACTAAGTAAAAATTTATACCAAAAGACGTTTTGAAGGAAAAGGGGACTGGAAATACAAGACCAACAACAAAGTACAAGGAAAAATGAAAACAAGTACAACTAAAAAGCGAAAAAATAGTTGGAAAGTGACAAGAATCTCCCTGATCGTCCACCATGGTTCCAAAATTAAGGGTAGATATAGGTAGCCACCTTCGCACTCTACATACTTCAATCACCTCCGGGTACCGACTCGTCATGAGGTCCGCCTCCGTGTACCGTCCATTCCGTGTACACTCTGCCTCAGTCAGCGTTGTCCGTTGTCTGCATCCAAACAATGAGATGCGGGAAAGGCCCCTATAGGGGTGAGTATAAAGATACTCAGTAAGGACCCAGAGACCCTCTAGGTCTCATAAAATCCAACTAGGATAAACCACAATGTATTTGATCAACCAAAAACCCCACTATGGTATATGCCCATACATATATCTAAGTTTATCAAATGAAACATCTCAATTTTGAGGAAACACAAGAGTTACTGACAAAACTCACGTAGATATTAAAATTATGTTGAGAGGTATAGATGATTATATATAGCCACTGAATACTCTAAGCTGTCAGAAAAACACATGATTTAGGGCCAACTTCTCTATCGGACAAACACATGATCCCAGAACAGAAGTCAAAATTGTCGGACCAACACATGATCTAGGAATAGTCGTTAGAGCTTTTGGACAAAAACATGATCTACATCGAGCTATTCTGTCAGACCAACACATGATCGAGGAATAGAATTTAGAACTTTCGGACCAACACCTGATCTTGGAATAGTCATCAGAACTGTTGGACCAACACATGATCCCGGAACAATCAACAGTGCACAGCTAGCCATAGGGTTCTTCTTAGGAATGCTTGATTTCGGGCGAGTCCACTCCTCAAGACAAGTTTAGATATGTCAACTTCATCGTAGACTCAAATTGATGTATCCTGAAGTTCTGTCTCATCATAAGGAACCCATCGCGTCAGATATCTTGTCAAACAGATGCCCGATCTGAGAGTTATTGGCATTTCCATTCCAAGGGCCCGGTTGGATTTAGGTTCAATCTAACCCAGTCGTACCCCAAATACATCCAAATATAGAGTGGGGTATGTATAAAGACCCATATCACTCCAATATTTCCATCACCACAAACGTTTCTTCAATCGAACACCTGTAGCCCCAAGATATGGGTGAAAAGTGAATTGGGTCAAACCTGGGTCCGGGTCCGGTCTGGCCCGGTCAGACCGACCCAGCCTGACCTGGTCTGGGTGACCTGACCCGGTTCTAGTCGGCCCAACCTGGGTCAAGATCTAGACTGGGGTCTGACACAGACCATTGGAACTGGCCCAGCCCGCGCTGGGCGGCTCGACCCACGGGTGGCGTGGCCCACGTGACCAGCGTCGGAGGCCCAGCCCGTGAGGTTGGGAGGTGATCCGCTAGCCGAAGCCAGGGGATGGCGGTGCCATGCGGGACCCACACTATAAGTGCGAAGGGGAGGGGTCAGCGCCACCCCCATGTCTCCCTGAAACAGAAGCGGTGCGTAGCGCCAGTTCGTTTGCCCCTGGACCCCCGAGGTCCCGCCTGGTGCGCTCCCCACCGACGGCCGCCATTAACGCCCATCCTTGCTCGTTTTCCGCGGACCACCTGGCTGTGACATTCCTTACACGTGGAGTGATAGCACCTTGCCCCACCATCCGACTAACGCGTCCCTCTTGGTCGCGGCCCCTTTCACCTGTGCGGTGCGACGACGTCGCACCCCTCTAGCGATCTGACAGCCCTTGTACCAGTTTCCTTTGTGGAAAACACATCACCGGCTGTCGTTGCTCCATCGCAGTCCGTCGGCCGCTGCCCGCTCTTCTGGCGGTGCCGTTGCGCCACCACCATCGTCAACAAAGCGAAGAAAAAAAGTGGGGGTTCAAGCCGTGTTTCTTCGGCCCGCGCCCTCCTTGTTCCAGTGGTAACAATCAACCTCAAAGAGAACAACTAACAACGAATAATGGAGGGTAAAAACTCAATAATAAAACAACCCCTATCTTGGGCTTGTTGATCATTGACGATGTCGCGAAAAGGCATATGTTGATTCATCAACGTTGAGAAAGGAAGAGGATATCCGTTATTTGTGGATGAGGTGTTCTTCGTTCTTCAATGGTCATTGGCGGATGAGAGTTCGGAGGTGACGAAGTAGAAGATGACATTCTTCATGGTCGACTCCTTCTCCTTTGACACGGATGAAGTTTGTTCTTCGTTGGTGAGTTCTTTCTCTCCCAAGCTCCCTCTTTTCCCATGCTCCTCCAAATGGAAATTTCAACCAAAAGTAATGGATTAAGTTAATCCATTATTTAATTGGTGGCCACAAAAATTCAAAAAGATTAAAATGGTTTCCATTAATTAATTGAAGGGTTAAATTAATTAATTGAGTGTGGTTTGGCACGTAATGAGTGATGTTCAAGGTCTCTCCCTACTTAAATGGGGGGGGGGGTTCAAAGGGTTACAAGCCCGGGTGGTACCCACCAATGATATCCTCCGATGGAAGGTTATGCGAAGGTGGGACCCACCACCATATCCTCTCTTGGGAGGTTATGGTGTGGTGGAATCCACCTCTAACCACCCCTTGGATGTTTTAACCACCAAGCATAAAAATAAACTTCACACTTATTTATATTTAACTGTTTTATAAAAAATCAAAAACTAACATTCATTCATGCCCAACTGTTGTCGAGGTGAAAGTCCTCTTAAGTGAATACTGGCACTGCGAGTTCATCGGTGCCCTCATATTTCAATTCTGAAAAATGGTTCAAAATTTATAAAATTTCGATCGTATGTTTACTGAACATACCCGAACAAATCTTTATAAATTTATTATGGGTGCACCGGGCCTCAGAATCAAGAGCCGTAAATTTTCGCGAAATCATAAGATTCTCGTGTATTAAAAAAATCCATATAAATTCAGTTTATTTACATTCTCCACACCTCATGGATTTACATCCCCGTAAGATAAAACACTAAATAAGGGGAAAATGGGGGTACTGTTCAAGCGTCAAATCTTCCTGCGCCCATATGCTCTCCTGGAGGTTCTCGTTCTGCCAGAGAATGCACACCAGAGGTATCGACCATCCACGTCGGACCCACTCCTGTCGATCCTCAATCTCTACTGGAACCTCTGTGAAATTCTCCCTGTGATCGATGTCCAGCACTCAATGGTCTATGATGTGGGAAGGTTCATGCACATATCTCATCATCTGAGATATGTGGAAGAAGTTGTATACCTGATGCAACTGAGGTAGAAGATCCAGGTGGTATGCCACCTCTCCTACACTACTGAGGACCTAGAATGGTATGATGAATCCCGGAGGCAGCTTGTCACCTTTGGAAAATCTTTGTAGGCCTCATCGAGGTGAGACCCATATGAAGACATGGTCACCATATTTACACTCCAAAGGTCTCTGTCTCATGTCAGCATACAACTTATGCCTACTCTTGCAGTCTTAATCCACTCTTGGATGATCTGTACCTTCTCTATGGTAGCTCGTACCATCTCTGGTCCCACCAGTGCTGACTCCCCAGGGTCTCTCCACCATAGTGGTGATCTACAAAGTCCACTATACAATTCCTCAAAAGGTGTAATCCCTATTGTGAAGTGATAGCTGTTATTATAGGGAAACTCCACCAAGGGTGAGTGGTCATCTCATATGCGACCAAAATGGAGGATGCATGCACGGAGAATGTCCTCCAGAGTCTGAATATTACTCTCAGTATGACCATCTGTCTAAGGATGGAAGACGATGCTCAAGGGAATCTATATCCCTAAATCCTCTTGCAACCCCTCCCATAGTCGAGAAGTAAATCGTGCTTCATTTTCAGAGACAATAGAAGAAGGTACATCATGTAGTCGCACAATCTCCTTCACATAGAGGCGTCCCATGCTCTCTATTGAACCCTAAACTCTGATTGGAAGGAATTGGGCCCACATGGTTAGTCAGTGTATGATCGCCCAAATCGAGTCATGTCCCCTGGATGTACGTGGAATACCTATCATGAATTCCATGGATATCACATCCCACTTCCACTCTGGTACTCTAAGGGCTGAACCAATCCTGCTAGTACATGGTGCTCTAACTTCACTTGCTGACAATTGAGGCAACGTGAGATAAACTCTACTACTACCTTCTTCATACGTGGCCACCAGTGCTGACGTCAAAGGTCCTGGTACATCTTCTCCACTCCTGGATGTATCGTTAAAGGAGATGTGGGGAACTCCTTCAACAATTCCTCCTGAAGTGACACTGGTACCATAGTGCGTCCTCTGAAGAGGGTGACATGCTCCCCACCATCAAAAAATACATCAGGTGCATGCCCTATGGATTTCTGAGAATGTCATGCCTCACAATCAGCATCCCTATGCTGAGAATATCTAACTAACTAAGGGTGTGGGTGAGTGACTATGAGAGACTGTTGAAATTCTTCCCCATCACTATCCATAAAGGATATCTATAAAGAATCCAGATGCTTTGTCGCCTCTCCTAGAAGCTGTATACCAGACCTCCTGCTAAGTGCATCTGCAATAACATTCCCTTCCTAGGGGTATAGACTATCTCAAAGTTGTAATCCTGGAAGAACTCAAGCCATCACTGATGGCACAAATTTAGGTCCTTCTAAGAGAGGATATAACTTAGACTCTTTTGATAAGAGTATTGGGTAAAACGTTCTCCCATCCGATAGTGTCACCACATCCTCAAGATGAAGACCATGGCTACTAACTCCACGGCATGGGTAGCATAGTTTTGCTCATGTTGTCTCAGCTGCTGAGAACCATACGTGATCACAGCTCACTCATGCATCCGGACACACCTAAGTCCAGTCCATGATGCATTGCACTAATCTACTGACCCAATGCCTTCCGTTGGAATCCTCAATATGGGGGAACTAGTCAGCCTCTGCCACAACTCTTCATAGTTATACTGGCACCAATCTGACCACACAAAGGTTTTCCCCTTCTTAGTCAATGATGATTTTGGTGATGCAACTCTGGAGAAGTCTGGAATGAATCTCCGGTAGTATCCAGTCAAGCCCAGGAAACTCCGTACCTCCATCACACTACTCGGTGGCTCCCAAGAAAGTACTGCCTCAATATTCATTGGATTTACTGCAACTCCATCTTCTGAGATGACATTTCCCAAGAAGTGAACCTCTCGAATCCAGAACTGGAACTTCGAGAGCTTACCATAAAGATGGTGATCTCAGAGTGAGTCCAGTACTACCTGCAAATGGTAGGCATGTTCCTCCTCAGTAGTCAAGTAGATCAAAATGTCGTCGATGAAGACTATGACAAAGCGATTGAGGTAAGGCTAGAAGATCCTGTTCAGGAGACACATGAACACTACTGGAGCATTAGTTACGCTGATGGGAATAACCAAGAACTTATAGTTGCCATACCAACATGTGAAGGCCATCTTCTTCACATCCTCATCTCTAACTCTGAGCTGGTGATATCCTGATCTGAGGTTTATCTTTGTGAACCACTATGATCCCTTTAGCTGATGAAAGAGGCCGTCAATCTCCAGTATTGAGTTCTTGTTCTTCACGGTCACCAGGTTCAGGCGACGGTAGTCGACACAGAGCCTCAAGCTCTCATCCGGCATCTTGGAAAACCGAATCGGGGCTTCCGAGAGAGAAACATTGGTCTAGAAGAATCCCTTCCCCTGTAATTCTATAGCTATATCCTTAGCTCGCGAAGCTCAGCATGAGCCATCCGATATGATGGGGTAGATATCAGTGTGTTCCCAGGGTACATGTCAATGTATAAGTCCACCTCTCTTCAAGGAGGTAGTCCTAGAACATCGTCATGGAAAACATCCGCGTACTGTTCCACCACTACAGGATAAGTCAGACTCTCCACATCAACTACTCCAAGGGTAAGGTGAGCCAAATGGTGAGTGATCGGATGCACCCTCCTCTGTGTATGTATGTCCTGTGTTGCAAAGTTTTTTTCTCATCGGTGAAGGTGAACCTGATCCCATCCATGCAGACACACAGCACATTGCGCCTAATACAGTCAATCTGAGCATGGACTGTAGATAACTAGTCCATACACAAGATGACGTCATAAGGACCCGATTCCGCTATGAGGATATCCCTACCGAAGCTCTCACCTCTTAGAGTAATATCACATTGCCTTCACCAGTGCGTAATCATCAAGTATGCTCCTATAAAAGTATTTATCTATAAGGATCGAGCCAACAGCTCCGTCGAAATCTCTGATTTCCGAATGAAGGCAGTGGAAATGAAAGAATGACTATCACCTATGTCAATAAGAACTAAAGATAATGTGGAGTAGACACAGATCATACCTAGAATCATATCTAGAGTGCCTTGGTCATATGCCTCAGCTACCTGGAGTTGAGATCTTCCTTCTCCACCTACTCTCTGTAGTCGGGGTGGACCTCTTGGTGGTGGTGGCAGTAACCCCTCAAATCATCGTCCACCACCAGCTACATGACCATTTCCTATGCCACGTCCGCCTGCTCCCTGTGGACCGCCTTGATCAAACATTTGACTCTGCCTAGGAGGTCCCTCAACTGAATTTTGATCGTCAGTATGGCGGGTCAGACAGTCACAAGACATGTGACCCTGCTCGCTTCAAGAGTAGCATTGCACGCTCTTGGCATGACTGGCTCTGTCTTGTGTACCCAGAACAACTGAACCTATATCCTATGGTCGTCCACCAGATTGTATGTTCTACTTGGACCTCTGCAACAACTGCCTACAACAATCTACAGAAGACTCCTCTACGTGATGTCTGGTGGTGGGTCTCGCTGCTGGTGTCTGCTCAGCAAGGAAACTCTCCACTAAGAGGTCTTGCTCCGACAACCCACCTGCATCACGATGCTAATTGAGATCATCTAAGCCATGATCTATCGCCTGAGCCCATACTCGAAGGTCCGGGACCTGATGAATGGGTCCCCTCACCATGTTAGTGGAGTAGCGTGAGAGGTCGGTGAACCTCACTTAGTACTATGCCACTGTCATGCTACCCTACTGCAGATGAAGTAGCTCTTGTATCCGCACCACACTTAGGGTGGCTGGGACAAACTCTGCCCGAAATAGGATATCGATGTCTGTCCAAAGAAGTGTCGCCTCATCATTCACCTGGAGAATCATGCTCCACCATCTGCTTGTTGCTGCCTAAAGGAGACTTGCAGCAAAGATCACCATAAGGTCGGCTGGTGTCCCTACTAGCCTGGAGACTCTCACCATAGTTTCCATCCAATGCTCAGGTTCCTGTGGGTCCATCTCTCCCCTGTACTTGGGAGGTCGCTTGTGCTGGAACTTGTGTAACGCGCTCAGGCGGCATGCACTCTCTGATGCTGGGGCTGGTGGCAACAGTTTCCCTATGGTTAGTGGTACCGCTGGTGCCTCTACTATGATAGGGAACCGCACCGTGGCCTTGTCGGTCGGTGGGCTGTCATCTCGTACAACTATCGAAACCCTGACTAGCTAACAGTGTGGAGGCATCCTGAAAAGAAACAGGTGCACCACGGTCAATAATTTATACCTGATTAGCAGACATAAATAGATCACAAAGAAAAATCTTTAAACACACATGCAATTAGAGTTTTCGTGTACTGAGTCGGAAATCAGAGGTCAGGGTCTAGGTGTATGGATATGCCAGCCGCCACACCAACACTGGACTACCTGGACTGAAAACCACACTCAATACTCTTTACAATTTTGCTTAATTGAATGAAAGATTATAGTCCTATGATCTATGGTAGAACCGGCTCCTCTCATACCAATTTTTCCCGACCGGTCCTCGGGACACATGCCGTGACTACCCCAATCCCACCTTCCATAGGCCAGGGGCTGGCAACTACCACCAAAGGTGTAAATCCCTAAAACTGGGAAGGTATTACCTTTATAAAAAATAAACACAAACAAATAGAGTATATACTGGAATCAAGAAACTACGTAAAACTATATAGAAAAAGACTTGATGAATATAAAGGGGGTCGGAAATACAAGCCCAACTATAAAGTACAAGGAAAACTGAAAACAAAGTACCACTAAAAAGGGAAAAAACAGATTGAAGGTGACAACCAGCTCCTGGATCGTCCACCACATTTCCTACCTGAAGGGTAGGTACATATAGCCTCCTTCGTGCTCCACGACTTTCAGTCTCTTCTGGGTACCGACTCATCGTGAGGTCCACCTCCAGGTACAGTCCAGTCCTCGTACACTCCGCCTCGGTCAGCATTTTCCATCGTCTGCATCCAACACAATGAGTTACGGGCAATGCCCGTGCCGGGGTGAGTACAACGATTGTCAGTAAGGACCTAGAGACTCTCTAGGACTCACATAATCCAACTAGGATAAACCAAAAAGTATGAGATCAACCAAAAACCCCGCTTAGGTATATGACCATACATATACCTAAGTTTATCAAATGACCAATCTCAATCGTGAGGAAACACAAGACTTACTGACTCACCTCACACATATATTCAACTTATGTTGAGAGGAAAATGTGATCAGATATAGCCATTGAATCATCTAAGTTGTCGGGCCAACAATTGATCCAGGATAAGATACTCTGTCAGACCAATACATGATCTAGGAAGACAAGTCAAAACTGTCAGACCAACGCATGATCCAGGAATAGTCATTTGATCTGTCAGACCAACACATGATCTTGGTCCAGCTATTCTGTCAGACCAACACATGATCTAGGAAAAAAAGTTAGAACTTTCATCCCAACACATGATCCACGAAGAGTCATTTGAACTGTCGAACCAACACATGATCCAGGAACAGTCAACAGTGCACAGCCAGCGACAGGGTTCCTTTCAAGAATGCTTGATTCTAGGAGGGTCCGCTATTCAAGCCAAGTTTCAATATGTCAATTTCCTCATACACTCAAGTTGATGTATCCTGATGTTTCATATCTATATAAGGAACCCATCGCATTAGAAGTCATGTCAAACAGATGCTCGGTCTGAGAGTGATTGGCATTTCTGTTCCAAGGGCCTGGTCAGATTTAGGTTCAATCCAACCCAGCCGTACCCCAACTGCATAAGACCCTTGAGTGGGGTCATCCAAAAGAACCAAATCACTCAAAGCATTCTGTCACCGTATACAGTTTTTCAATCGAACACCCATAGCCCAAGATATGGGTGAAAAGTGAATTGGGTCAAAACTGGGTACGAGTCTGGTCCGGACCAGTCGGACCGACCCCACCCGACCCAGTCTGGGCGACCCGACCTGGTTCCGGTCCACCCAACCTGGGTCCGGATCCCGACCGGGGTCCGACCTAGCCCGCTGGTCCGAACTAGCCTGCCGGAACCAGCCCTGCCCACAGAGGCCCAGCCCACGGGGGCGATGCCCGCACCGGTGGTCGAGCCCGTGTGGTTGAGAGGCGATCCGCCAGCCAAAGCCAGCGGGTGGTGGCACCCGGGGCCCGCCCAATCCATGCGAAGGGGAGCGTTCAGCCCCCCCATCTCTCTGAAACGGAACCGGCATGTGGCACCTTTTCGTTCACCGCGGGACCCCCAGGGTGCCTCCTTGTGCGCTCCCTGCTTATGGCACGCACAGCCGGTTGTCTGTGCTCGTCCGCCATGGCATGCTTGGCCACAAATTTCCTTCGGCGTGGCACGACGGTGCTGCGACCCACCGTCCGACTGATGCGGCCCTCTTGGTTGTGGCCCCATTCACCCCAGTAGCGTGACAGCCCCACGCCCCTCTGGCGGTCGTCAGGCCACCTTGCTCCTGCACAGCCCATGATGGCCGCAACCCAGTTCTCCGCGCGGTGCGACAGAGTCGCGAAACTCTGGCGACCCGGTGACCCTTGCGCCACTGGTTTCCTTCGTGGTCAGCCCATCGCCGGCCACCGTTTCTCCATCACGGCATGTCAGCCGCTTCCTACTCCTCTGGCGGCGTTGTTGCGCCGCCACCATCGTGAACAATGTGAATAAAAAAGGAGGGGAGTCGGGCCGTGTTTTTTCACCCCGCACCCTCCATGTTAGGGTGGTAATAATCGGCCTCAAAGAGAACAACTAACGATGAAGAACGGAGGGTAAAAACTCAATCAGAAAAAAGCCCTACCTCAGGCTCATTGGTCGTTGACGAAGTCATAGAAATGCAGACGTCAATTCATCAACATCGAGAAAGGAAGTGGATATCCATTGTTGGAAGATGAGGCGTTATTTGTTCATCGATGGTCATTGGCGGATGAGCATTAGGAGGTGACGAAGTCGAAGACATCATTCTCCGCGGTCGGGTCCTTCACTTTTGACACAGTTGAAGTTTATTCTTTTTTAGTGAGTTCTTTCTCTCCCAAGATCCCTCTTTCCCCAAGCTCCACCAAATGGAAATGCCAACCAAAAGTAATGGATTATGTAAATCCATTATTTAATTGGTGGCCCCAAAAATAGAAAAGGATTAAAATGGGTTCAATTAATAATTTGAAGGGTTAAATTAATTAATTGACGGGGTGGGGGTGGTTGGAACATAAGGAGGGAAGTTAAAGGGTTCTCTCCACCTAAAAGGGTGGTTGCAAGGGTTACAAGCCCGGGTGGTCCCCACCAAAGATATCCTCCCAAGGAAGGTTATGCGCGGGTGGGTACCACCACCATAACCTCTCCTAGGAGGTTATGGTGTGGTGGCTTCCACCTCTAACCACCCCTTGGAGGTTTTAACCACCAAGCATAAAAATACGCTTCAAACTTATTTTTATTTAACTTTTTATCAAAAACTCAAAAACTAACTTTCATTATCGACCAAATGTCGTCGAGGTTAAAGTCCTCTTAAACGAATACTAGTATTGGGAGTTCAATGGTGCCCTCAGATTTCAATTCCAAGCAACGGTTCAAAAGTTATAAAATCCTGATCGTATGTTTACTGAACGTACCCGAACAAAACATCAGAAATTGATTCTGGGTGCCCCAGGCCTCGGAATCAAGCGCCGTAAATTTTCATGGACTCGTAAAATTCCCATGTATTAAAAAAACTTTCCCACAGAAATTTTGGGTCTTTACAATTATATTATATAATCATACCATGAATACGCCCCACTAAATATTTTGTTATCACATCTTTCATGAAAAAAACGTCCAAATAATTATCTACACCCATTGGGAGAACCATATTCCATTTGGAAAAACAATATTTAACTCATCTACACTATGTTATCAATTAGAATATGCCTATCTAGTTGGTGGTAAACACCATTGAAAAGTTGTACATTTTAGTTGATTCATATTCCCATTGATTTTATCTATAAAGGGTCTCCATTTTATAAATTACACAACAATCATTTCTCAAGAAATTCTTTCTATACATCAATATATCTTAAAATTTAATTCAATTAAGATATCCCAGTGACATAACCATAATGGTATTCATTTCCCCATTACATTTCAAATACTACATGGATTCGGCCTCCTTTCTTATGGGTATCAAGGAAGGCTTTCCCAAGGCCTCAATTTGGACGTCATAATCAACCATCACCTTCAATGTCAGAAATAAACTCTAGAGTGCCTAGTTGGGTGGCTTTACACCCTTGTAACTTGCAATGCATCCTGATTTTGTAATAACATGAAAAATTTGGAGAACGGAATATATATATATAATTTTTTATTGATATTGATCCTTGAATTCATACACTACAAGAAAAGTGGATATTTGCAACGAGTCATTTGCGATGTGATACATACCCATCACAAATAGTCCGTTGGAAGGGATTTTGTTTGATGGGAGCACTGACCCATCAAAAATAATATGATTTAACGATAGGGTGATTATTGTCATCGCAAAAGGTTTAGCATGCCTTGTATGTCGAACCACATGAATGGGTATTTGCGACGGACAATTATAGCCCATTGCAAATACATGGAGGTAGGTTGTCTTTTATGATGAGCCATATCGCAAAAGTATTTTTAACAACTCAACTAATTAATAGGACCGATGAACATTTTTATGGGTCCTATCACAAATGATACTACTTTCGATGGGACACCCGTCGAAAAATAATCATATCGTAATGAATCTAAACTATATATACACAACCTATTTTTTCATTAAACTCAATTATCCACTCATCTCTCTCATTATAGTAGAATTTTTCCCTCAAAATTTGTCATATTTTAAAATTTTAATTCGGTGCATTTTTCGTTACATATTTCCTTCGAATGCTTCAGTTTTATGGTATTTATATATTTTTTTATATTTTACTTAATTCATTACATTTTATTTTACTTTTAATTATTGTTAATTAGTAACAGTTAACTTAAATTAGAATTATATAGTTTAATTTATCATTATTTATGGTTATTTTTTTAAACAATTATGTTCCATTAGTATGAATTCAAATTAATTAATAGTTATCCCATTAATTATTATTAGTTACTATTAGTTAGTAACTAATTATTATAATTAGTGTTAAATTCTTATAATTAGTATAAAATTATAATAATTAAAATTAACATATAATAATCATTAATAAATTTTAATAATTGGTAATAAATTGAAATAAATTGTAATAATTATTAATAAATTATAATAAATTGTAATAAATTGTAATAATTAGTAATAAGTTGTAATTATTATTAATAAATTGCATGATTTAGTAATAAATTGCTATAATTAATAATAATTAGTAATAAATTTTAATAATTAGTAGTAAACTGTTATAATTATCAAAGAATACTAATAATTAGTAATAAATAGTAATAAATAGTAATAATTTTTAATAATTTGTAATAAACTATAATAATTGGTAATGAATTCGAATAATTGGTAATAATTTGTATTAATTTAATTGTAAATTGTAATAATTTGTGATAAATTGTAATAATTAGTGATATATTATAATAATTAGTAATTAAATGAGATAAAATACAAAAATTAGTAATAAATTTTAATAACTTGAAATAAAATGTAATAATTTGCATTAAATTGTAATAATTATTAGTAAATTATAATAATTAGTAATAAATTTTAATAATCAGTACTAAATAGCAATAATTAGTAATAAATATAATAACTAGTAATAATTAGTAATAAAATATAAAAAGTAGTAATACTTTCTAATAATTATTAACAAATAATAATTATTATTACTAATTAGTAATAAATTAGAATAATTAGTAATCAATGTTAATAAATAGTAAAGAACTATAATAATTAGTTATTACAAGTAATACATTTAATAATTAGTAATAAATTCTTATAATATGTAATTAATTAAAATAAATTGTAATAAATTCTAATAATTAGTAATAAATTTTAATAATTTGTAATATATATTAGTAATAAGTAAAAAATTGAAACTACGAGTATTCATTAGTAATAAATTATAATAATTAAAAATAAATAGTAATAAATTATAATAATTATTAATAATTAGAAATAATTCTAATAATTATCAATAAATTCTTAAAATTAGTTATAATTATTATTAAATACTAATAATTTTTAATAAATATTTATAATTAGTAATAACTAATAATAAATTCTAATAATTAGTAATAAAATCATATAAATTTTAATAATTCGCAATAAATTGCAATAATTCGTCATAAATTATAATAATTAATGTAAAATTATAATAATGAATAATAAATTATAATAATTATTAACAAATCTTAATAATTAGTAATAAATTTTTATAATTTGTAATAAATTATAATATTTAGTTATAAATTTTAATATTAATATATCAAATAAATAACAATAAATTGTAATAATTAGTACTAATTGTAATATTTAGTAATAAATTTTTATAATTATTAATAAATTTTAATAATTAGTAATAAATTGTAATAATTAGTAATAAATTATAATAATTGATAAGAAATTATAATAATTAGAAACAAATTGCAAAAAAATAGTAATAAATGGTAAAAAATTATAATAATTAATAATAAATTATAAAAATTATGACAATCGGTAATAAGTTTTAATAATTAGTAATAACTTTTTTATAAATTATAACAATTAGTTATTAATTCAAATAATTTGTAATAAATTGTGTCAATAAGTAATAAATTGCAACAAATAGTAATAAATTATATGATTTATAAACAAATTTCAATTATTAGTAATAATTATTAATAAATTCTAATAATTAGTTATTAAAATATAATAAATAGTAAATAATTTTTTAAAAAAAACAAATAATTACTAATAATTAGAAACAATTAATAATAGTTATTTATTAATTAGAAATAATTATTAAAATGGAAATAATTAGATTTAATTCGAAATAATTAGCAATAATTATTAATAAATTGTAATAAATTTTATCAAATTGTAATAAATTGCCAAAATTTGAATAGGATTGGTAGCCCTTGTATTATTGAACCCATATCTCCATGAAATATTCTCCATTTTAAATCACTATGAAAAATCTATCCTCACATATAGATATCAATTTTCATAGGCGTGAGAATGGAGCAACACAATGAGGCCTTCAGGCTCTCGAATCTCATGCATAAGAAAATGGATATACGTACATTGGAGTATATTTTTCATTCTGATTTCAGTTAGTGAATGTTTCAAGGAGGAGATCCCTTAGGGAATATGATATTTTTTTACCCGACCACTAGTTCCTTACAAGATCCTTTTAATGAAATCACTATGAAGAATATCATCCGAATAACAGATATCCATTTTCGTATGCACGACAATGGAGAGCAGCATGGTGAGGACTCACAGATATCCATATACGTGCAAGCAAAAATGTATATCCATACATGAGAGTAGATTTCTCATAGTGATTTCAGTCAGAGATAGTAGAGATGAGTAGTTATGAAAAAGAGATTATGCCATTCCACTAGGAATTGTATAGATTGTAATTAAAAATAATTTGTACAAGTTAGCTATAAATAATAATGTTTTTTGGGTAATTTGTATAATTTTTTATAAAGTTTTTGTATATTAGTATAAAATTATGAAAAAATACTATAAATTAGTATGAAATAATAGATATTATTTATTTTGACAGAAAATTGAATTGAATTATCTTCTCTATTTTGGTTTTCATATTTATAATATAAAATTAAATAAAAAACTAATCATTTTATATTTTTTGAGAATTATTGAACAAGTAAGTCAATAAAAATAATTATTAGATACTCTTAGTTGGATAAATCAGTGCAAGAATCCAAACGGTCCTAGTTTGAATCCTACAAATATTGAGGTTGTTGATGAATTTTTATAATATGCATCATCATAACCATTATTTTTCCAATTTGGAAAATTATGTGTCCATGTAAAAAATGTTCTATGAGGATGTTTGAAAAATTTGACAACACGGGGGGGGGGGGTAATTTATGGAGTTCTATTTTTTTTCGTAATTTGATTATTTGGTTTCATCATTGTGAATGGAGATCAAGAGAAGATACTAATAATTTTGTTCTAGACCCAGAACAACTCAAAAATATAGTACATTATGTGTAAGGTCTATTATTTCTTCAAGATGAAAATAAATATGATATTAATATAACTCATTAGTTGGAACCATCTCATTTTTATGAGTTTTTGAGGTCTGTTGAAGATGCCTTATATCCTGGTTGTAAGATAATAAAACTTGATGCAATTGAAAAATATATTTCTATTAAATTAGATAATGGAATGTCAAATAGCTATTTTTATCAGATATCATCTATGGTAAAAATAGTAATACCTAATTTTTTTTTTAAAAATGTCTATGAGGGAAACTGGATGGTTGGTAATCTAGTTCATGATTATCAAAATGTACATCCAGGTTGAAATGATTGCAACTTATATTATGAGGAAAATTAGGTTTTGGATAGTTGTCCCACATGTGGACAATCGATGCATTAAGAGTCTCAACAAGGGAAGTCTGGATTGATTCCTCTAAAAGAACTGATATATTTCACTCTTACACTAATATTGGAGCATTTATTCATGTATCAAAACCCAGCAGAATGATGTCATGGAAAAAAAGATTATTAAATTCAGTAGAACCATAAATCATCTCTTTAATGGTGATTTATGGAAAAAAATTTACCATGTGCACCAGTCTTTTTCTTGAGAAGCCCGAAATATGAAATTGGGTATTTATAATGATGGTTTATGTCCATTAGATTCATATGATAGTAAGTATTCATGTTGGAAATTCCTTATATATCTTTAAAATTCACCTTCTTGGATGATAATAAATGAACCATATATCTTTTTTACCTTATTAATTCCATGAAATCTAGAAAATAATATTGATGTTTATTTGAAACCATTAATTGATGAGTAAAATTCATTATGGTCTAATGGTATTTGTACATTTGATGTTGTTTCGAATCAAAATTTATTTCTAAAAGTTTCATTAACATGTACAATTAGTGACTTCCTTGAATACTCCATGTTATATAGGATGATTACACATGCCTTGAAATAATATCCATACATTAGGATAGATAACAAAGCATTAATTCTCGTCAATAGAGAAAACCGTTTCTTAAACTTTCATCATAGATTATTTTCGATTTGTCATCCGGGTTAGAGGAAGAACTATAATTTCAAAAATGGAACAATTGAATTTGATGAATATTTAATAATGATATTAGATATATAGTTTAAATAAGTGGACACTTCATTACCTCCCATCACATTTGGACAAATAATGAACCTATTGGAAATTGATGGCTTTAGAAAAAAACCATTAGATAAAACATTGCATTTTTTTGATCTTCCATATTGGTGTGATTTGATGTTCTATCACATATTGGATGTCATGCATATTGTGATGATCTATTTTGAAAATTTATATCAAATAATTTTAGATACACCCTGTAGGACCTAATATAATGTATTGTCATGATTATATCTTTCCCAAATTTAGAGGAGACCAGTACATGACTGTTGGGAAATATTAGATCAAAAAAGTAAATGATGACAAAAGTAGATTATACACTCCCCAAAGAAATTTGGTTATTATTATCTCATTGGATTGAAAATTTGAGATGTTCATATGGTTATGCATCAAATTTGATAATATTTGATAGAAATTGTAATATTTACAGATTAGAAAGTCATGATTTTTTTTATAATAGAGATAATTCTACAGATTAGATTAAGAAGATTGTTGAATTATGTGATGTGGGATACAAAAACCAACATATAATGTTTTTGACACATTTGTATCCTGAAAAGTTACTTCACTGCATTAAGTTGTGTGGAAAATGATATTATTTTAATTTTATGTAAACTAGAAAAAATAATCATGTTGGATTTTTTTGACTCAATAAAACAGTTGATATTAAATTTTCCACATAAAGAAAAATGTAGAGGTGTGATACAATTCTGTTGGATATACCCATTCGAGAGATGAATGTAGAAATTGAAAAAAAAAAGAATATAACAAAGAATCAGGTGGTGGTTTAATTATAGATGGTTATTTCATGAATACATTTCTTTTTTTTGCTCTCATTATGTTCCATCTGGATATCCCTTAAAATAAAATTGTATTGGATATGATGATAGAAATGTTTATGATGAATTGGTAAATCAATTATTAGTTTTCAATCATCCCAAATATGGATTCAATGTAGTTCACAGACGATTTATTTCAGATGATGAACATCAAAGATCTTGTACATATATTTTACTATGCTCTGAAGAAATGACACCATTTGTCTATTTAGTGTTCATACAACTTATTTTATAATTTTTATTATAGTTAATTTATCTTATTTTATCTACATTTTATGTGATAATAATATCAGGGAAGAACTTCAAAAACATACATCATCATATCTTGAAGAAAAAAGGGAAAAAGTACTAGTTTTAGATAATGGTAACATAAACTATTTTGGGATTAACATCTAAAATAATTTTATTATCATTTATATTGACAATTGTTTTACATATTTTCAAGAATCTCAACATTCTAATAAAATTTTTATACAATTGTGTGAATTGAGTAACCCACCATAAAAATTTCTTAAATATTGTAATTAATATATGTTGAATGGTTATCGATTTCATATACAAGAATACAGAGAATAAAAAAAATTAATAGTGGTGGTTTCATGAGAGAATCTCATCATAGAGAAACTAAAGCTTACTTTGATGGAATGCAAGAAGAAATTATTGAACTGTGTTATCTGAGACAATAATACATAATGATGTTAAAATTCCAGTCATTTGATACTAAGAGAGACTTGTGTGTTCATCCAATCCAAGAAACCATTAATATTAAATATAAAACTCTTTTAGTAATAAATGATCCATTTCTATTGGCTAATCAGAAACATCAAATTTATTATTCAAAACACTGTGCCACTTCATGATAGTTTAGTGATTGTTGGATCCTAATGATAATTAAATATTGGGAAAATTAGTTTACTCAAATTGAATGTGGTTCCACCTAAGTTGAAGGAATTAATATTTTTTAATAGATGTCCCAAAATACAAAATTTTTATGATGAGACATGAATATCGATGACGACACCCCACAGTTAAGGGTCGATGGTGATGATGATGTTAATAATGTTACAAATGAATTAGAAATTACATGTGATGTTGAAAATGAAACTCATTTAAAAATTGATGATGTTGAGGAGGAATATGATGGCCTTGATATCGTAAAATATGAATATGAGGATGAAGATTATCATTGACACAATTAAATTCTAGCTATAATCATATATAATATATATCTATATATAATACTTTTTTCAATTATTTGATAACAATAGTCATTTCCTGTTTTAGATAGAGGAGGATCTGTACACCAATTGCAGGAAGATTGTCTTCCATTGGATGAGTAGAATATTATATAATCTGACCCTCAAACTATTGGATGTTTATAGGGGCCTTTAAGGCGGTGTTGTCATATTTGATTAGAGATTGTAGAACATATCCTTGAGTAACGTCCATGTCTTTTCTTCAATTCACACATGCCGAGTTATGTTTACTTGTGTATTTTAGTTAGTTTTTAATAATTTATTAGCATACTAATTGTTTTATTATTTTTTATATTGTCATATATTTATGAATATTTCAACTGGATATGGGAGTTATAAATTGCGCAATTATTTTTCTAAAGTGTGGGTCTCATGGGATCTGATTACCAATGATGTGTATGGCCGCATGTTTTATCATTGGATGGTATGTAAATAAAATAATTTTTTTTTGAAATTAATGAAATTAATAACATTAAATAATAAATTATTTTAAGTGTTTACGATATTCCATTTATTAGAGCATTCATGAAACTACAAAGAAGGCATGGCATTGGAAAATGAAACAGTGTTGCAGTCGATTTTAAAAAATTTGTGAACAAAGCTAATGTATAAAGAAGGAGTGATAGATTTTGATGAGTCTTTTTTTGCTCAACGACCAGATTACATTTCACCATAGCATTGAGATAAATTATGTTAGCACCAGTTGAGTGTTAATATCATAGGAGATAATAATTAGGTCAACAAAACTGGGGGAGACATGAGATGACACATCGATCTGATAGTCATACATTCAGTAGCATATGGATTATATGGTACATACTTTTTTTAAATATTTTATATAAATTTTTATTTAATTAGATTATTTTATATTCATATAGGTAGTTGAAAAACACAATATTATAGATATTGAGGTTTATAGGAGGATGTACTGTGATCCAATGACTTGAGAGACTGGAGGTGCTCGTGAGCATCAGATTGTGGTCGATATTTTTTTTTGAAATTAAATTTTAACTATAATTAATATGTTCACTATTTTAATTATAAATTGAAATTGAAGGATTCATATGAGGCCACGATGTCTCAGATAAAGATTGAGAGTTTGGATGATATGGATATTGAGACTATTTCCCACCAATTTAACGATACAATATGAAAATAGGTGACCCAGAATGCCTACATGAAAGGTCGAGTTGTTGGTATCTTCTCTTAAATGAAACCTAAGGATTATTATGGAACTGTTACGATGTCAGCATCTAGATCGAGTGGATCATGTAGAGATTCATCATCATTTTATGCACAGTATTAAGATAAGCTTTGATTGCAGAATGAGCATATGGAGAGTATGCATAGGGATTCCGAACAGATGTGTTAATGACAGTAGCAACAACAGAAAGAGCTCATACGACAATTGTAACATTCGCAATAGGAGATGCAAGAGGATATGCATCGATGGACGCAACTGCAAGAGCTGATAAAGTTGGAGTAAATACGATGTCTGACTCGTAGTTTAGGGACAGAATTACCTCCACCATCTCTTCCAGAAGAGCCTCCCTATCAGTGATCGATTAATTATTTATAATATAACATCTATATGTAATTTTTTGTGATATTAGTCATGTACATTTTTCTATAGTAAACTTTTATATTTGTGCGAATATTACATTTTTATTAGTTATTTTTTTATTAATTTATATGTTTATTAATTTATTTTAATGTTTTTTATTTTATTAATTATTGTTTTTATTATTTTATTTGTATTAAATTTTTTATTTTTTTCAAATATTGAAGTTTCCATTTTTTTTATTCATTTTTATTAGAATATTATTATTATTATTATTATTTCATTAATTTTAATAATATTATTATTATTATATAATCAATATTATAATTATTATTATATGAATAATATTTTATTATCCTATAATTTACTTTATTTTACTGATATTAATATTTTTATTCCATTAATATTAATATTATAATGTTATTATTATTATTATTATTGTTATTTTATTCAACATTATTTTTTTTAAATGATTTACACTTTTTCTGACGTGTCCTGTCAAAAATATTATATGTGAAGACCCATAAAAATGTTTTAAAAAACATGGTAATTTTTTTCCGATGGGTTTACCACCTTGTAGAAAATACTATTTGTGATGGGCCAACAAAATAATGAATTTACGAAACCATGTGGAAGTAATTGGCGATGGATCTGCATCCCACTAGAAATATTTTATCCTTTAGAAGGGTCATTGTAAAAATTATATTGGTGATGTCTGGAATTTCCAAAGGGGACCCCTCATAATAGGATATTTGTGACAAGATCCCATCAAAAATACCCTATCATAAACAAACCAATTTCTAGAATTGATTAATATAATCAAATCAAGGGGATACAATATAAAAGTATATACAATCACAATGGAACACAAAAATAAATTATTTCTAATATAGAGTTAACCATCCACTTAAAAAAATTGGAATGGATTCATAATCACGAATCAAATAAATTGGAGTGACATTGTGAATGAAATAATACCACTTAATATGGTGTGATGAGGTCTACCTCTAATCAAATGAACCAATTTGAGTATATAAACATCATTAGTGTGAATCTCTTGTGATCTAATACCATTTTAATATAGGCCTTTAGTAGACAAATTTATCATAAATTGTGGATTCATTAGGTATTTTGGGTTACATTGATAAATAATATTTGAAAGTACTAAGGAAAATATTTTTGATCTAAATCAATGAATGTGAAATAACACAATGCCTATCATGAGAAAGTGAAAAACACTCATTTATTGATTTTTATGTCGAATAAAAAATGGTAAATATAATATGAATATTTAAATAACCAAAGTTACTATTTGATAAACAAACAATTAGTTAACAATTTATTCATTATGATACTAAATTTCAGATATTTATTTTTTCATTTTGTTCTTCCATTGTATTACCTCTATCAAAATAAATATGTATAGGTTAAACAGATTACTTTTTAAAAATACATATACTCTAGAATCTACAAAACATGTGAACCATTGAACTAGTGGTCTCTAACACTAACCAAATTCATTCAGTTTTTTGTGGTCAATGCATTTTTTGTAGGGGGGACACCATAGTGAAACTAGTTTTTCATTGGTGGTTTCATATGAAACCCATGATGATATGAAATTTAATAAACTATGTTTATAATTATTAATAGAAGTTTAAGAGGAAAGCTGAACACATATTATTTTCATTAACATCCCAAATTATTTTAGTGTATGCATATTTTTAAATTTAATTTTTTCGATAACATTAGTTTCATAAAACACCAATCATAAATGAAAAATGATATAAAATTAAATAACTTTATTTCAAAATGGTTATTATAACATAGTCGTTAAATTGGAGGGAATGAATTGTATAGAAAAAATTATGCACCTCATATTCAATTTATTGAATAAAATGTTTTATAATAATAAAAAGGATTTTATAGGAATATGATAAAAATGACTCTAATTTCATGCATTTAAATGATATGTTTTTTAAAAGGTAGTTTTAATTATTATTAAGGGAACCCATATTTTAAAAATATATATTGAAATTTTTTAAAATTATACCGAAAAAAGTAAAGTCCATTTTTATACCTTGAATGTCAAATTTCTTATACTGTGAAATTTTGGTATTGTTCCAAAAATATAACTTTTCTAGCGAATATAAAAACTATATTCATTTGTATAAAAGTTCATTTTTTTATAATTAATATTATAATTGAATAATAATGTATCCTATAAATGTGTTAATAAAATTTAGGTATCTAAAATATGAAAATATAAGATATTTATATCATGGAATGCGTAAATGAATGTTTTAGAGTGTTTTAATTAGATATTTTTCAGGAAAAATATAAATGATTAATCTTAATTTTTTAATTAAAAAAAGTATTTAAAAGAAAATTTATTTTCAACAATTAAATTTATAAATTAAAACTTTTTTCCTTATGACTATAGGATTATTTCATGAGACATTATTTATGTTTTGAGAATTTAAGAAAGTCTGTTATAATATTAAAATTCGTATTTCTCGAGTAAATGATTATTTTAATTAAAAATTAAATTTCTCATCCTTAGAATTTTTTTTAATATGGAGTAAATTTTGGAACTATAGACACCTAGAATGAGTTAGGATGAAAATTTTGGATTTCTCTAAAAAAATTTCATTTTTATGAATAGTATAATACTATAATTTACAGTATAAATATATAAGTTAAATACACTATTCCATGAGTCATTTATGATGTATTAACTATAATATCACACAAAAAATAATTATTTTAAAATATTTATTATTAGTTCCCAAACTATTCATAGACTTTAGCCAAAATAATAAACAAATGAATAAAATAATCAAACAAACACTTAATCTACTATAATACCACCTGTCACCACTACATTTCCTCCTAAGAAATAATGTTTGTATAAGTTATATGCCATACTTATTAAATTATTTTTCCCAACTTCTAAGAGGTTGTGGTATTAACAAATGACCAAATTCAATTTCACATAGAAGGTTCTCATTGATAGGTATTCAAGAGGAAAATTCCTCTTTCACTTTATTTATTTTCTTTCACATTATTTGGATTTCATATACTATAATCAATCCATCATACCAAACATGTATGAAAACAAAAATATTTTATATTTACTATAATTTTTTCATTTATCTGTAAAATCCACCATCTTTCCTCTTATCCACTTCATTTTATTCTAAAAATGAAAACATTTCCTGTGAGGTACCAGTTTACAACCTTCATGGATGACATGTTTTTTTAATTCCACCTTCATGTAGGGTCATAAAACCATTCTCATGGTTAATACATAATATAAAATTTGTATTGAAACTAATTTAATTTTATTTATCTAGTATATAAACATAATATTAATTAATGAAACAAAACTAGTGTGCAATGACATGAAAAATTCCAAATGTATCCTAATAGTTATCATTAACATTTTATATGATGATTTTTTCTATTATCTAAAAAATTATATTTAAGAACATTAATTATTATTTAAATTCATTAGTAATAAATAATTTTAGATCTATATTACATTTCCTATTTAACATGATATTTCATTCATGTTAACAAGTTAACCAATCATGATAACCATGGAATCAAAAAGTTTTAAATGATGATATTGAATATTATAACTCATCAAAAAAACCATAAATGAAGATAATTAAATTATAATAAGAAAGTTAATGATTAATATGATATGAATTAAATTATTAAATAAACATATATCATTATATTGGATGTTATGTAAAAGTGAAAAACACTTATAGAGAATAGGTAAGGGTTTCTCACTTAAGTTTTATTTCTGTGAGATTTCCCATATTCACAAATTATTTATTATCTAAGGTGTATGTATGTTAAAATATTATATTTAATATCATGAATATAATTATATTCATGGAATTAAATTTTCAATATTTTGATTATTAATTTTTGTTATACTATTTTATTGATTACAATGTGGTATGAGATTCTACATGAACCTCCATTTTTCATTCAGGTTAAGTTTTCTCTATTTTAATACCAAAGAAATTATTCATTATTTTCATATAATTATTATAAATTCTGAATATATGGTTGAAAATAATTTATAGAGATCAATTCATATTTATATGACTTGGAAATAAATGGTTTACAAGGTTATATTTTCAATTTCGCCCCATCCGCAAGCCTGATTAAAGGGAACATCTAAATTTCTTACCCATTTCCATGTTCACACAATAATATGTTATAAAATACCAATATTTTTCTACAATTACTATTTTTTCATATAATACTATCCATTATATTTTCAATTGTTATTTACAAAATTTATCCTTTATCCACTTTAATGACATGTTTATATTTTCCCTCAAACTACAATGATGTTTCACATTTCTAAAGATTCATAAAAACTATATTTGCATGTTCTCAATTTGGTTGAATATAATTTATGCTTGAAATATATTTTCATTTTCCATTCCTTTTCTTTTCTTGGACATAAAATTTAATAATATTATTTTAGGTAAAATACAACATTATTTTCCATATGAACTATTCTTTGCAAAGTAAAAGGTAATATCTCTTTATAATTAATGAATGATTTTATTAGATTATTTTCATATATAATTATGAATCAATAATTTCAATGTATAAGGAGGAAATTTTATTTGATGATATACTTTTAAATATATAAGTTGACATTTTAGGAATGTATTGGACGTACTAAGTTATTTTTGGGGCCTACTATATCCCCTCGAAGCATCGATAGGTATCTAAAGAGAATATAGACTAATGATTTTACAATTTATGTAGCGTTTTATATAATAATACTTGATGGAATGTTTATGATTTATAAAAATATTAAAATGATCTTTATGATATAAATAATTTATTTTCCATGTGATTATTCGACAAGTATGAGATAAACAATTAATTTTATTTCTCAGTTGTTTTCTTATTGCATTATTTAATCAGCCATTATTCAAAAAATATTTTGGTCAAGATTATGTTTTAATGGAATGTGTATTTTGAAAATAACCATTCCTTATTTTATATTCTTATTTTTGTTATTTTACTTCATATTTATTAACCTTAATCAGTATCAGAGCTCACCCCTTTATTATGTTTTATTTTTCACCTAGATGCGATGATGTATATTATGATTGACTTAATTGGTTAATGTAGGTGTTTATGGGTGTTTCCAAGGGATTTTCTATGTTCTTTTCATTTCAAGTGGTAATATAAAAATTATTTATGTATATATTATTCCAATGATACTAATCTATTTGGTACATTGTGAATGGAAAGCACATTCTTAATTCCAATGTAATTATGTAAGGTAAAATCTTCGGGATACTCAGGCTGAGTAATTTATTGTTTGCATTAGAAGAAGATTACTAGAATCTTTGGAAACTAGACATTGAAAATATATATTAACATACATAACAATAAGATATATATTGATAAAAAATAGAACAACATCCTACAATGTTCATATTCTAGAGATTATGTGGGTCTTCCATGAAATACGTCCCTATATGGATAGTTAATGTGCACGTGGTTCAAGAAAAAAATTATTTATAGGTAATACCTCTAGAAAGGTGAGTCAATATTGACTCATTGATATATGGTACCCAATAATGGTCCTTACTATGCCATTGTTTTCTCACTCTGGGGGGATATTCATAAGATAATTCCCATTACCATTACAAACCATTATGATAGATTTAATATAAAATATTCCCATAATGAAACCATGTTTATTATTATGAGATTAGATACACATAAATTATTCAATTTATGTTAAGTATTTCTCATGTTTAGGGATTATAAATTATGTTTCAAAATTTTATAATTTAATCTATTATATTCAATTTATTATAACTGGATCCGAGTGGAAGGAATGGTATCCTCATAAATACACAAAATCTAAAGAGTTATAATCATTTTTTATTTAATGGGTTGAAGCAAATATTATGAAGGGATGTAGTCTCCAAAATATTCCAATCATATGTGTAAATAATAAAATGTAAAAAAAAGATAAATAATTATCCAATTCTTATAGATTTAAAAGGGAAGTAATACAATAACAATAAAATAGGTAAAAATATAGATAAAGGGAAGAAGTTAAATAATATTCTTCCCACATGTGAAAATTGTGGAAGGAAATGCCTTGGTATATGATTAATAGGACATAGTGTTTGAATATTGTGTGGAGAGAAAGTCCACCATAATCATTGTTGTAGTAAATGTAAATAACATTCCAATTCCTAGTTCTTCAACTTCATGGGTATGGGATAATATCCATATCAATGTCTCAAGAATCAACGGAATATACACAAAAAGGATAATGGATCATGGTCAAGCATATAATACTACCATAGATGAAGAGTACTAACTAATATGATTGCGTATAGATTCATTGATTTTTTATTTTACTATTTTATCAAATATTATCTATTTATATGATTGATGAAATATATATTGATATTACTATAGTAATTTTTCATTATCTAATTGTATGCATGTGATTAATAGTAACAACAATCAAGGTAAGAGATTATATTATTGGTTGATCTTTTTGAATATAAATATAATCGGAAGGATAACCCCATATTTGTACTTCCTGTTTGAGATAATAATAAAATGATGTTAATGGGATAGTATTGGGTACAATTAATGTGGTTAGTGAAATGATAGTCTATGACATTCTAGAATTATTAGATGTTTGGATTAATGGACAACATGAGATTTTACTCTAGGAAGCATTCATGTTTTATACAGGATTAAATGTGATCAAGGTAATAATATATTTAGTATGTTATAATAGGAGATAAATTAGTTTGTTTTGGTGAAAATATGATTTTAATTTACATTTCTTCTAAATCATTGGACTTTGATTTTAGAACAACATATTTTAGATGAGTGTTATGGTTAAATATATATTAAATTGATTAAGGATATTATTTATTAACATTAAATCATTATTTATAATATTGGATAAATTATTCGAACTATTTTGGTTCCAGTAAACATTTATTGTCTGAAGGCATGATTTAAGGCCATAAGATTTGTTAAATGTTCTCTAGGAGTGAAAATTTAATCTTGAACATTCACTTCCAATTATAAGAGATTAACTCAAAATATATTGTTGCACAAAAAAATGATGATATTATAAATAGGGACTAGATATTAATCAAGTATTTTTATTTTACAATTTATATATATGAATATTAAGAGGGTCCCTTATCTCTACGATATATATTTTTAAACAAAATAGTATTTTTTTAACTTTTCTTTATAAGAAATCAATGGTCTTTTAACTGATCACAAAATTCAATGTTTTGTGATGGTTAACTTTCTGATGACCTTATTCTCTAAAACACTCCATAACAATGTGATAGTTAGATTTCTCTTTAATTTCCATGTTATCGATTTTCACTATTTTTTTCCTACCTAAAAACATAGTTTTGTGGTGACCTTTGAATTTTTCTTTCAGTTTTATTAGGAGTATATTTTATAAACAATAATTATGAAGTAGGTTTACCACAATATTATTTTGATGTATGATCCTTTTTTTATTATCCAAATTCAAATTGATAGGACATAATTTATTTATAGAGGGGATATCTAACGCCCCCATATTTTATGGTATATAACTATTTAAATTCATTTTCATTGACAACATCAGTTTCACACAACACCATGCTAAAAATAACATTGATATATAATTTAAAATAATTATTTTAAAATTACAATTATAACCATACTATTAAAATGGATTTAATTCAAAGTATAATAAATATTATGAAATTAATATATTATATATTTATTGAAATGTTATTCCATTCATAAAAATGGTTTTATAGGCATAATATACATATGAATCTATTTTTATCCATTAAAAGGATATATTTTTTTAAATGCATTTTAACCTCCTATTAGTAGGGTATTTATTATATAATTATATTTTGAAAATTTTGAAATTTCTATTGTTGAAAATAAACATCATTTAAAAATTTAGAATGTCAAAAATATCTTAAAACTAAAGTTTAAATTTTTTTGAAAATATTTATTTTCTAATGAATGGTGAAAATCCAAATTTTGCTAAAACTATATATTTATTTAAAAATAATAGTATATTTTAATTGAAAACTCACTTATGAATGTATAAATAAAATTTAGGTATCATATGAAGGAAAATATAATATATTGTTATCCCAGAAAATGTAAACGAGTGTTTTAGGAAGAATAAATTAAGTATTTTTATATTTGGAAACATAATTTATTATTAAGAAATTTATTATTAAATTTATTATTTAAATGAAATTTATTTCCATGTAATAGGTTAAAATGTTAATAATTTTTGTCTTATTATTTTAATATTTTTTTTATGATACCCAAATAATTTTTAGAAAGTGTCTTAAAATTGGTAATAAAAATAAAATTTGGATTTCATGGGTAAATTTTGATTTAATCAATAGTTTATTAATATTAAGAAAGTTATTATCATATAATTGAGTTCATTTTTTAATGATACACATCCAAAAAATTTAGGTTGATTTTTTTAAATTTTTCTAAAATACTAGAAATTTTTGTGAATAACACAGTATCTTAATTTATGGACAAATACATTATATGCCAAATAAACTATTACATGAGTCATTGAAGGTGTATTGACCATAATATTGAAACCCCATTAATTAATTTAATTTCTTTACTTATATTTATAATTATAATAATATACTATTGAAAAAATAATCAAATGGATAAAAAATAAAAAACCATTTCCTCGACTATAAATACTTCCCCTCACCCACTCAATTCCTCAGAACTATTAACCAATGAAGTGTATCAAATTACTGTACAATACTATTTAGAATTCTCTTCCCAACGTCTAAGTTTTTTGGGTCTAAAAATGTCCAAAGCCAAATTTTTTAAGGATATTGTCTAATAAAAGAATTCGAGAGGTTAAATATTATTTCACTTTAATTCTTTTCTTCTCACATTGTTTCATTTAATATAACCTCCCCACTTCCTCTATACATTTATTTTTAATAACAAATTTATCATATATATAGTGCAAATTTTTTATTTCAATATAAAATATTTCATAATTCCTAATGCCCTCTACTATTTATTCTAAAAATGAAAACATCATTGGCGCGGTGCTGATTTATCGCATTCGTGGATAACATGCATTCATTTTGTAATTCTACATTCATGTACGGTCATAAAATTACTTTGAGGTTTAAACCAAATTATTTTATATGTTTCACATATTATTTTATTTTCAATAACTATTATATAAAAAAAGCACAATGTTATAAAAAAATATTTCATGATGAATGAAAAAACCAAAATAATCCTAACTGTTATCATTCACGTTTTATCGAATAAATCATAATAATATTAGAAAAAAATGATATATAAGACCATTATGTACTATTTTTGTTCTTTAATAACATAAAATTTCAATGTTTTATAATTATTCCCATTTCACATTATCTTTCGAATATGTAATCAAGTGAAACAATCATGATAACAATGGAAACACACAATTCTAAATGTCAAAATATAATCTTATAACTCTATGAAAGACCATAAAAAAATAAAAAATTTAAAATAAATCAAATACATGTTAAATATTTTCTGAATTAAATTAATATTTAATCTAATTTCATTATCTCCGATGTTAAGTACAATTACATAATTCTTTCATAAATAACGTAAGGGTTTCTAATATGGCCCTTATTTCTTGGGATTTCCCTTTTTTCCCACTAATTTATTTTACTTGGTTTATTTATAATAACATATGATATATGATTACAAGAATCTATTTATATTAATTTTATTAATTTTTTCATTTGATGATTGTTGTTTTATCATACAATTGGATTGATTACAATGTGGAAAATAATTATCCCATAACCTCTTTTTTTCATTCAGGTTCTGATTTATCTCTCTATAACCAAATTAAATTATTTATTTTTGGAATAATTATTCTAAATTACAGTAATATATTTGAACATAATATATCTATACCAGTTCTTCTTTATATTATTGGGATATACGTGTTTTACAAGGTTCCCTTTTCAATTCCTCTAGTTAAGAAAACCCGATTAATTGGACCATTGTAATTTCTCACCCATTTCGATGTAAAATTCATAAAATGTCTTTAGATACAAATATTTTTCTACAATGAAACTATTTATTAAAAAAATATAATATATCTTATGGGTTTTATATTAATAATTTACCCACTCCCTTCTTTAGAGAATTTTATATTTTCCCTCAAATTACACTGAATTGAAAAATTTCTAAAGTTTCTTAGAAACACTTTTTACATGTTTTCACTTCAGTTAGACACAATATATTATTTATATATATATTCATTTCACATAACTTTTATTTTATAGGATATAAATTTTTATATTATAATTTTATAAAAATAAGAATGGATTTCTGAAAATGACCATTCTTTCAAAAGTAAAAGGGTATTTATATTAAGAATTTATCAATGTTTTTATTAGAGTATTTTCATATATTATTATGATTAAAATATTTCAAAGTATTATGATAAACTTTTAGTTCAGAATAAATTTTGAAATTTATTATTAAACATATAAGGAATCCATAGTACATAGTAATTTTCAGGTGGGGCATGCTATAACCCCTTGTTGCATCGATAGGTATCATGAAAGTAACTAGTAGGGGTTTTTAACCACTTATAAATATTGCCAAGTAAGAATACTAGATGGTATGATTTGTATTTCTATCATTATTCATTCCCTTATTTTGAAAAAAGTTATTGATAGTCACTATGATTATTCGAGTAGTAGAGTATTCATGGTTATTTTTCGTTCATTTGTGACTATATATGTAATTATTTAATCTGTTATTATTAATTACCAATATTTCTCAAGATTTTGTTTTAATAGAATTTGTTTTTATTTATTCACCATGCATTATTATTTAGGTCTATTTTTGTTATCTTTCACTATATTTTTTACTGTTGCGGATCAATAGATCTCAACACTTTATTATGTTTTATTTTTCATCCGGATGTAAGGATGTGTATTATGAATGACATATATGAATAATCGAGTAGTTTTTGGGGGTTTCAATATATTTTCTATTTTTTTCTTTTAATGTTGTAATTTTAAACTTATTTATCTATCTTGTTTTCATAATATTCTAATCTATTATTTCATTTGGGTTGAAAATCCATGTTCTTAGTAAAAATGTAATTGATTAAGGTACCATATCTGGGATATTAGGTTTGGGGTATTTATAATTTCAAAACCTTTTAGTATAATTTCCATAGGGAGTAGAAATATACACCATACTAATCTTAAATTGGTGGATAATATTGGATATAAATGAATCACCTTAGTATAGGAGTCCCATGGTAGAGATGATATTAATAAATTTCATTATTATAACTATGTAGCATGAATCCCTCATAAACATGTTGAGGATACCAGCACATGGGTCCCTACTCCACTCATATAGACCCAATAATCTAGAACAGACCTGATTTAGTGGTGATTTTCTAAGAATTGGTAGTTTCATAATATTATCATTTTCCATAAAGACTTATACCAACATTTAGTGGTCGAAAACTTGAACAAATCCACTCTAGGATCCAACTATCTTTCAAACATACTATTTTAGTATTAGAATAATCCATTCAACATATTATTGAAATAACCAGGGGTATGCACATACTACCTCCCCCTTTTATGATTTTTTTCGTCCTTTTTTATGGAGGATAGGATCAGACTTAGATTAATTATCCTACTATGAAGCGATCATATATAACCATTCTAAAAATAGAAGAACATCAACAAGATATGGTGAAATTTTATGGGAAGTAATATATCCCAAACCACATCATTAGAAGACATAAAAAAATTATTGAAGTAGCTATAAATAATAGATGTTAGCATACCATGGAATCCATTTTCTAAAAAGAGAATTTTCCCTCAATTGATACGATTGTAGCTCTTCAGTATATTTCAAGAGTAACTTAGAATCAATCACCAATTATTTCTAAAACATAAAAGGATTATTTACATTAATTTATTACTATGGAAATATAGTATTAGAAAATAAATTTTTTATGTCATGATAAATATACCATATCAACATATGATTCAATACAGCCATAAATACAAACCAAATTCTCAATAAAAACTATGAAAATATGGATAAATATTTTTAAGAACTCATATATCAAAACTCTACTTCAATGAAGAAAATTTTATTTTCTTATATTCAAGAACACTAAGAGATATGAAAATTTTTATATTCACTCAAACTATATCCACCATCCTTGTACAATAAAAATAAGGTAGCCACCCATGGATACCCTAGACATTAATATCATCCAACTTTACATATGAAAAAAACACAATAATAAAATAAAACTACATTTCACCCTTGGTTTCCCAATTAAAATTTGAAAACCCATATAAGATCTCAATTAGTTTATATAATTGTTGATTCTATTTAAAAATTTTAAATGCCAGACTATGAAATTTCTAACTCACCATAAAATAGTGGATGTATAAGTAGTTTTGAAGGTTATACCTATAATATTGCTACAAATAATCTATAGAATATGTACATAAATAACCCACCATGAAGGTCCCCCATAATGTGTTATAATAACTGATCATATTTACATTTATAATGATGATAATAATGAATTTTTTAATCATGGTTAGAAGATGAAACCGAAGGAATTCCATTATTTTTTCATTCTTTATGGTGAAGTTCATCCCTAGGGTATATGTTACAGTAATTCACTCTGAAACTGATTTCCATGACATGATGGTAGTCCTACAGTTAAAAGAATTTTGTTTCAAAGACAAAATCTTAAAAAATATTATTTATGTTATAGGATAATCCACTTTCATATAAAATATTGAGAATCCTCTCATATATTCATTCACACAAAAAATTGAGTCCAGGTAATGCCATTAATTTTTTATTAAATGATGAATTTATTTCATAGTCATAGAGAAGAATGCAGAAATGATCAATATCTTTACTAATGTTGGATTTTATTATCTTTAACCACAATATATAAGAATAAAATCATCATATCTCTCAAAAACAAGGCAACTTGGAAGTGGAAAATGTCGTAAATTTATTTTGAGGTATCTCTCCCAATAGATGAACAGAACACTATGTTTATGATGATATAATTGGATAAATAAATTACACAATATACATAATGGATTATATACACATCTTAATATATTACCATAAAAACATTTACATCTGATGGTATTCAAAAACCTTGACCAAACCTATGGATAAAATTATTCATTCACAGTTTAAAAATCTTCCATTCCAAAAATATGGAATTAACAAAATATAAATAGATGAATTTTTTTATCCAACTAATTTTAATTATATTTCAATTGAATCACTCCAAATTTTTATGAGGAATATGGAATTCTATAACTCATATTAATTTATTTTATTAAAAATATATTTCATCTGATTGTTCATTCTCTACCAAAAACACATATCAAATGATGCGGTGTGTATAAATAATTATATATCCCCCAATTCCAAACCATATCACCCCTCCCTCCCCCTGAAAATTACATATTTTAACCCCATTATTTCAAGGATATTTAATGTGAAAGATATGTATTGTAATTAATAGAGGATTGTTATGTAATTATCTGTGAACCATCAAATAGTATGAGTGAGATCTATAAAAATACTCATGTATCTTGTCTGTAGAATATTTGAACTGAAATCGTACATGACCAAGGCCATGTCTCTAAATAAAATGTTACCATAATAGTGGATATCCCTCACTCAGAGAGAGAATTTCAGATATTTAATATTCTAAAAATGTTTAAGATGATAATAAGGGAGATAACTATGGTTGTCTATACATTCATAAAGAAACAACACTATCCAGAATGAATGGGTAATTGTTTTCCACTACTACCAACCCCATGTTCATTATACCACTAGAGGTTCTTAAATAATGTGGAGATGGATATACATCAACTCAATTCTGTATAGATGGGGAAAATAATAGCTCAACCACCATCTAAATCAGGAATTCGATTCTCCCAAGTATATGAGGAATGTTATATAAAACTACAACATAGTCCTTTAAATTTATGAAACTTCCTTCTCATTTCATACTAGTACGACCAACAATTTTGGGGACTCTCATTATATTAAGCAATGAAAAAATATCTCGGGTGTGTGTTAGAAAGATAATTCAAATCCTTATAGGGATCACCAAATAAATGGTCCCCTAATGAATATGTCCACCAAAAGTATTTTCTACTTTATTGTTGATAAATACATCAAAGGTGACAAGTCCCCTTATAATTAATTATTCTATTATGATAAATATATCACATTATACATTTGTAAATAACATCATCACTTGTGATAAATATAATTTAGATTATGAATCTAGTACATCATAATAGTAAGAGTATAATTATGTTTAGCATATGATTCCCAATAAAGATATGGATGGACATAGTTACCTAAAATAACTAAAATTTGATAGTTATATAACATTCTCCCACTCCATTAGGATTCATACAATGAAAAGGGAATGAGTGGGGTTACATCTCATCTAATAACTAAAGGATTTGATCCCAATATAATTTATTATAAATTCTTGACTACTGATGTAGAGATTAAGGTGTTATAGTGGCCCAATTTTGGGTCAGTCAATGTCTATATTACCAATGGGTGTACCCTTCATGAAAAGACTCACATTTCTCATCCAAAAAATAATCCCTAGCATGAAAATTTGGATGTAATTTCAAGAGTTTCACTGTGTCATTAGTGAAATATAGTATTAATATAATTGAAATATCTAGGCTTAATAAAGTGCGAATATTTATAATTTTCTCTATTAGGGAGAATATAATAGAAATTTTATACATGTTATGCTTGACTAATCATAAAATTTATCAATATAAAACATATGATGGCACAAGATATCATTCTACACCCATCAATTAATGTAAATATATTTCAAAAAAACAACATTAATATGAAATATTATTGACTATATTGAGTCACTAGAATCGTAAATAGAATCTGTAAATAGGAGACATGATACAATGAAGTTAGAAAATTTTTTTTTTACCAAATGGGTGGATATGATCCCTTCTACACACAAATATAATTACCCTACATTCATAAAATTCAACAGAACTTAATTTCAAGAGAACGATTAAATGAATTTCATATTCTGATGTGGTCACACAATGAGAAACCTAAAAATAGTTTCTAAGAAGAAATTCATCATAAAGATCCTAGATGGTCAAGCATGGGTTTGATAAAGTAATAAACTAATGAAATTATTCTTAATTTCGGATGACCATTTTGGTAATCACTTCAACAGTGAATAACATACTTAGAAAAATATATTCCTCCACCAATTAAACTAAAATCAATTTCAAAATGCATGATCATGAAATGTTGTAACTAGGAAGAAGGGTTTGAACAATCCCATGAACATTCAACTAGAGTAATAAGAGTTCAAGGTATCTTGTTTGAAAATAATTTTGAGGAATCAAAAGTTCCACTCATCCTAATACAGAACACATTGTTGTTACATATAATTTATACCATATCACAATTCATGGTAAGTTCCACAATAATTATTAAGCCTTAGACTATTTGGAACACCAACATTAATGAAAAGAGTATAATACGATCTAAAATAGATAAAATTATACTTAATCTAGTTCTAAAACCATCCTCAGCACCAGAAATTATGAAATATCACATAGATCTACCTCATAAATAATAATAACCATAGTTAATATTTTGATAACTGGGAAAATAAAAAAAATCGATATTATGAATAGAAGAATAAATTGATTTCCTTCTAAAAGGATTATATCCTATGTTAGTTTACCTCATCATAAATTAATTGTTTATTCAAAGATGGGGAGATAGAAGAAGAAGAAAAAATAGACAAAAAGGTGAAACAAGACAAGTCGACCCACTCCTAGGGGGCCTGAAATAATTGAGGCCAAGGGAATACCCTCTAATCAAATTCACTCCTTGGGGCTTCAGGCTGGTCCTTGTATAAACCAACACATTCTCTGAGCCAGTGAAATCCAGTGCTTCCAGATGATCCGCTACTTTTTCCCCTCCCTCCACGTGTGTGAAACATTAGTTTTGTCGACAAGGATTCTTTTACACTCCCTAATGATATAGTCAATCTCCCAAGGTGGATTTCCAATAGCTTTTAAAGAGTTCTGAACAATCAATGAGTCTGTTTCCACCTCCGTAATAACCAAGCCCCTATGTCGACAAAACTTCAGCCCTATAAGCTTTTCCATGGCTTCTACTGTCAACGAAGAGCCATGTCCAAGCCTGACAGTATACTCCATGAACACAGACCTACTAGTGTCATGCACCACCCCAACACCACTTATATTTCCCATAATACATGACCCGTCTGTGTTGAGCTTCAGGCCGTTTGTGGGGGACACCAGCGAACCCAATTGTTCCCCCTCTCGGTGTGGGTGACAAACCTATACCCCGAGCAGAACAAGCTAATTGATGGGGCATCATTCCTATTCCACGTCACCACGACCAGATCAAATAATAGATTCCTTATCCACATGATGATCACCTCATCTGACAAGTTTCATCCTTCATGCCTCATTCAATTCCTCACCCTCCACAAACACCAGCAATATGCTAGCAGTATGGATGTTCGGGCCAGCATCTCTGGTCCATCTCCTCCCGATCCATGGTACAATTTCTCCAGGAAGTGGTGATCAGCCATACTAATACAATAAAAGGTAGTTAATTCCCCAAAATGAAACTATACTTCGCGTGCCCATTCTATTTTGAAAAGCAGATAGTTCAAATTCTCTTCAGTGTGAGACTTACAACACACGCATTTAGAAGCTAGATTAACACCACATCTCTTGATATTATCATTAGTTGGCACCGCTCCATTTCTTATCCTCCAAGTGAGAATGTTTAATTTTGTAGGAATTCTCTTAACCCAGGTGATCTCATCCCAATCATTCGCATGGGCCTGAACAAATGAGGCGCACCGATAATCTTAAGACGAGAAAGATCCTGAGGGAGAAGGTGTGAACACACATCTGTCGATGTCAGGTGTGAGTTCAATGAGATAAAAAAACCTGCTAATCCTTTTTCAACACCTCTTTGATGAAGGATGGAAACCTACTGGCTTCCCGGAATGAAATGGTGGTAATAGGGCACCCTGGGAAGCCTAAACATTCACCACACCAGTTCTGATGCCAAAACGATAGGTTCCCTCTCCCCAAAATCGAACAGGACAATGGTCGGAGGTCGTCAACCTGGGGGGCCATGACCTTACTAAGTGGTTAGTATTGGTCCTCTCTTGTATCTTGACGTCCTGAGCCAATGGTGTGCATGGTTATCCCCCATAACGAGCACTGCTCCAGAATACTCCAGGTGAGCTTTGCATGCATGCAATGTAGGGTATCTGCAAGATTTTACCTCATCCAGGGATAAAAATATTACAATTCTATATGATCTGAGTTATCATCAATAAGTAATACTAAGAGACAACCCATTTTAAATTCATATATGAAATGTGTGGTCTCACCCTTGAAGGGTTTTTTTATGAATTCCTTTAAAAATTTGTGGAAATTTTCTAATTTGAGAATGAAACTAGTGAAAGTGGCTGGTAATTATTGAATATTATAAGAACAATAAGTAGAATACATGGAATTATAATTTAAAGGGCGCTGTCATTGGCGCCCTCAAATGATTAGTGTGATTTGGGGTACTTAAGTGCAGCAGAGTGGCTGACCAAGGTCGTCTCTCAAAGGAGGAAGTGAATTTAACAACTTATTAGAGGTATTATAAAAAATAAAATAAAATAGAATAGAATAAAAACACTAATTTAAAGGATTGGGGTTTGTTTTAGTTTATGAATCTAGAAGAAGTTTGCTGGAAGAAGATTGTATATTTTTTTTTGTTTTTAGTTTTGAAATGAATTTCAATTTAAATGACACAACAAAAAGATGTTTGTTTAGACAATATTTAAAAGACGTAATTGATCTAACTCTACCTCTTCAATCATTTATTAATCATTATCATTTAAATTAATATTCACTTAATTATGATCCCTTAATTTGTTAAATCCCAAACCCTACGAGAATTAACTTTACCACGAAGATTGAAGTGAATTTTAACCTTAGGCTAACTTCAGAACATGCAATCGCAACACCCTGATTTGATTGATGTTCTAAAATTAGCTTATGGTCAGTGGTAAATTAAGGCACATAACCACTCTGGAAATGAGGATTAATTGAGTTTAGGGATTATATTTGAACTCTACAAATTGATCCCATGTGGTTTTGAATTACCGGTTAAGGTTGCGCTCTCACAGTTCACACAATTCCCGACCTCGCGTGTTTTGTGTTAACTATTCAATTGCTTGCTTAGTTTCATTTAAATTAAAAACTCAATTAATATATCATAATATTTGAATTACAGTAGCTCATTGATTCAAAATAAATGAATGAAGAATGATAGAGGTCGATCGATTACTAAAAAGAACTACTCTTCCATGGGTGGTGTAGTCATCGGGGAGACGTTTTGCATAAGCAACGGATTGAAAGGGTAGAACCAAATCTTGTCTCCACTCTTGATTCCAACCCAATTAAGAAGATTAAAATAAGAAGAAGAGGGATGAACACAGAATATTATTTGAAGAAAAATTCAAGAAACAAACATGAAAGAAAAGAAATACAAAGAAGAGGTGAGAGAGGAGAGCCTTTTTGGAAAAGAGGTTTGCACAAAGGCTTACTTCCTCCAAGAGTTGTGAGAGGCTCCCAAGAGACACCCTTTCGGCCACACCTTCCCAAAGCCTCGACCAGCCCTCTCAAAGAGTTAAAACCCCCTTTAAATAGAGTTTGTGAGGGCTAGGGATACATAACTTTTTAAGTGTGAAATGAAAATCTCGGCTAAATATTTTATTCCAACTTGTACCACTAATTTGACCTCCAAAACGCGTGCATTGACCGGCCTTCCAGAAGGATGATTTGTGCCACATCATGTTACCGAGCTTCCCTCAACATTTGGGCTCAATCCAAGCCCGTATGTAGAGGATATGGCCCAAATACAGAACCTTCTCCATTCTGGCGAGCCCAGCCCAACTTTGACTTCATGGACCAATTTCAACAACCAAATGAACTCTTTAGCTCTAGTGTCCTGAATAAAAGTTGTAGATAATTATGTTAGTAACACTGTTACAAAATCTAAAATTCAAATAGTAAACATAAAAATATTTATCTTTGAAATACTACAGTACACTGTTAAGGGTAAAACTGGAATTTTCACCAAATTTTCAAATGAATGATCAAATCCCAAATATTTTATAAATAAACATGTTTAACACAATGTGAGGAAATTATATCATTTATTATCAATAAAATAGTCAATAAAATAGTGATTTATCAACTCCCCCACACTTACCCTTTTGCACACCTGGGCAAAACCTCATATCAAGTAAACATCAATATCAAATCAAAACCAATTTTAAAACACACATCTTTAAGATCAATCAATTTCACACCAAGAATAAAAAAGATATCATGCCTCATAAAAAACCTTATTTCAAGTTCTCCATTTATATCATTCAATATATTTCCACTTCATTTATCCACTCATGCACAAAACACTTACCTCGCTTCAATTTTCTCTCATCACTCGAATATCAATTTTTTTTTTGCAATGTCTTTCTCATCCAAACTCATACAAGGGTCACCATAGGCTTGATAGATTCCTACATCGCTACCCGATGTGAGTCAAGGACATATGTTTATCATGAGGACTTTTTAGGGTTGTTCTGTGGCTTTCGGTTGGTAGGATTAAGATGCGAAAAACTCCGAGGCTGAATGAGGAGGGCTTGACTCTTTTGAAGCAAAATTGCATTAATCTAATTTTCACTTAATTATGGTCTTCTCTTCAATCCCCATAGTATCAATTCAGCTCCATCATCATGAAAATTCATGAAAGGTTTACACCATTCATCATTTCAGCATAAAAAATTTCAATCTTCTCAAACATGATTTTCTTGAAAGCTCCAGATGGGCACAGCTTTCCACCTCAAATAGAAGCTCCAGAAAAGGCACAGCTTCACTTGTCATGAAAGCTCCAGAAAAGGCACAGCTTTCAATATAATGACTTTCTTTAGCAGCAAACACATCTCTTCAGAATTTAATTTTCCACCCAAAGTATCACATAATGTGGTGGCACAACACAAGATAGCTTCCCCCACACCTAAGCTCAACTAGATTATGCAATTTCACTTCAAGAGTTGGTTGGATAGGGAAAATTGGCTTGTAATGTGGCTTAACCTAACAGGCTGTGCATGGATTCTAAGGGCTACAAGGATTAAATATTCAAGGTAGGCCATTATAAAAAAGGATTCTTTGAAAAGGGGGCTTTAATAACAAATAAATGCCTCAATCATTTAAACATATGTACCTCAAACCCTCAAGTTTTGACAGGAATAGATCAAATTCTGGTTAAATCAAGTATGGTTTGGTTCTCTCAAGAAGTGAGGTGAATGTAAAGAATATGAAAATAATGGTTTAGAAGCCTCACAGGAAAGTGATTTCAAATATAAATACAGTGATATTGGCATGGGATTCAAAATTCAGCGTACTTTTCATGAAATTACTAAATGTTTGAACTTGAAACAAAGTCATTTCAGCATTCATTAAAGCTTAGTTTCAAGGGGTAAATTGTTTCACTTATTGATATGGATTTAAAAATGGTGATTAGTATCATTTCAGCTCAAAAGTTTCAAAAACACACAGAAAATTGTAAAATAAACACACAAATTTTGAAAAACATACATTTTTTTTGGTTTTTTTTAAAACAGGAAAACAATTGAAATTACTAAACTAAAAGGATCCCTCCCCCACACTTAAAATATTGCATTGTCCTCAATGTGAACCCATGAGATGATATATGCACATGAAATGCAGAATTTTTAAATAGGACAAATAATATAAAAGTGAAAGGGTTAGGAACAGCCTGATGTGATCAAGTGATGATGGGGTCATGCAGTGTGATAAAATCCACTGCATCAGTAGGATGTCCCTCAATGTATCTCTTCAAACGTTTCCCATTGACTGTAAAGCTCCTTCCAATGTCCTCTTGTGTGATCTCCACTGCACCATAAGGAAAAACATTAGACACAATATAAGGACCTAACCATCTGGAACGCAACTTACCAGGCATCAACTTCAGTCATGAACTATAGAGAAGGACTTTCTCTCCAACATGAAACTCCCTTTGTTGGATCATTTTGTCATGAGCTGCTTTTGATCTTTCCTTGTAGAGCCTTGAGTTCTCATATGATGACAATCGAATCTCCTCAAGCTCTTGAATTTGCAACTTCCTTTGAATTCCAGCTTGGGCCAAATCCATGTTACATTTCTTTATTGCCCAATATGCCCGATGCTCGACTTCCACGGGGAGATGACACGCTTTCCCAAAAACAATCCGAAATGGGGACATACCAATGGGGGTCTTGTATGCTGTCCTATAAGCCCACAATGCATCATCCAAGCGCTTGCTCCAATCCTTCCTATTTGGCTGCACGGTTTTCTCCAAGATTTGTTTCAACTCACGATTTGAAACCTCAACCTGGCCATTTGTTTGGGGGCGGTATGGTGTTGATGTTTTGTGTGTCACCCCATACTTTCGAAGGAGGGAATAAAAATTCCTATTGCAAAAGTGTGTCCCTTGGTCACTGATGATGGCCTTTGGTACTCCAAACCTGCAAAAAATTTGTGCTTTGACAAAGTCCACAACAACACGAGAATCGTCAGTCCTGGTGGCCTTGGCCTCCACCCATTTACTCACATAATCAACAGCAACCAAAATGTACAAAAAACCAAATGAACTAGGAAAAGGACCCATAATGGCGATGCCCCATACATCAAAAATCTCACAAAATAGTATGGGTTGTTGGGGCATATCATGTCTCCTAGAAATGTTCCTAGTGTGTTGGCAACGAGAGCATGACTTACAAAACAAATGGGCATCATGGAACAAGCTAGGCCAATATAATACAGAGTCTAAAACCTTCCTAGATGTCCATTGGGGTCCAAAGTGTCCACCACATGCAAGTGTATGACAGAATTGCAAAATAGACTCAAACTCATGATCAGGAATACACCTCCTAATGACTTGGTCACTACACATGCGCCAAAGGTACGGATCATCCCACACATAATACCTAGACTCACTTTTTAATTTTTGGACTTGATGCTTCTTCAAATTTACTGGGATTTCAGAGCCAACAATGTAATTAACTAAATCAGCATACCAAGGATGCTTACCTGAGATGGTATAGAGATGCTCATCGGGGAAAGTGTCCCGAAGTGGTACCTGGTCCAAGGTGTCACCCTCTAGTGTGTGAGTAAGCCTACTCATGTGGTCTGCCACCAAATTCTCTGACCCCTTCTTGTCCTTTATCTCAAGGTCAAACTCTTGAAGAAGGAGCATCCAACAGATAAGTCGTGGCTTTGCATCTGGCTTCTTTAGGAGGTACCTCAAAGCTGCATGGTCAGAAAAAACAACTACTTTAGAGCCCAATAAATATGAACGGAATTTATCTAAAGCAAATATGACAGCAAGAAACTCCTTTTCTGTGGTAGTGTAGTTTTATTGGGCTGAATCTAGTGTCCTTGATGCATAGGCGATCACATGTGAACGTCCTTCCACCCTCTGAGATAAGACAGCTCCAACCGCGAAGTTGGAGGAGTCACACATAAGCTCAAATGGAAGGTCCCACCGTGGGGGCTGTATGATAGGTGGAGTGGTCAGACACTTCTTTAGCTCATCAAAGGAAGTCCTACAAGAATCATCAAACACAAAATCAGAATCTTTTTGAAGTAATCGTGACATAGGAAGAGCGATCTTACTAAAATCTTTGATGAAGCGCCGATAAAATCCTGCATGCCCTAGGAAAGATCTAACATCACGCACACATGAAGGATAGGGTAAGGATGAAATAATTTCTACCTTAGATCTATCAACCTCTATCCCATGTTTTGACACCACATGCCCTAAGACAATGCCATGCTCTACCATAAAATGACACTTTTCAAAGTTCAGGACCAGATTCTTCTCAATACAACGATTCAACACATTTCCCAAACTACTTAGACATTCATCAAATGAAGACCCATACACTGTAAAATCATCCATAAATACCTCCATGAAGGTCTCAATAAAATCAGAAAAAATACTCACCATACATCTCTGGAAGGTACCTGGGGCGTTGCAAAGTCCAAATGGCATCCTCCGGTAGGCAAATGTGCCAAAGGGACAGGTGAATGTAGTCTTCTCCTGATCCTCTGGAGCTATAGGAACCTGAAAATATCCAGAAAATCCATCCAAGAAACAATAGTGTGTTTTCCCAGCTAGTCTCTCGAGCATTTGATCAATAAATGGGAGGGGGAAATGGTCCTTGCGAGTGGTCTGATTTAGTTTCCTATAATCAATACACACACGCCAACTGTTTTGCACCCTCATTGGAACTAAATCATCTTTCTCATTTTTAACAACAGTAAAACCAGTTTTCTTAGGCACAACCTGAATTGGACTTACCCACTGTGAATCTGAAATGGGAAAGATTATACCTGCCTCGAGCAATTTCTCAACTTTCTTTTTAACAACTTCCAGGAGGGTGGGATTGAGTCTCCTTTGTGGTTGTCTCACCGGTTTAGCCCCATCCTCCAAGAGAATCCTATGCATGCAAATGGAGGGGCTAATACCTGATATGTCAGCCAAGGTCCAACCAATTGCCCTAATGTTATCTCTCAAAAGATTCAAAAGTTTTTCTTCATGTTCAAAAGAGAGATTTTTAGCAATTATGACAGGTAATCTATCACCACTGAGCAAGTATGCATATTTGAGATTTGGGGGCAATGGCTTGAGTTCCAATGTAGGTGGGTGATGTATGGATGGAGAAATTGATGCAACAGACATATCTGCACAATGAACATAAATATCAGAATAAAAATCATCACAATCAGAGAATAAAGCACCAAATCCATCAGCATACTCAATATCCATGTCATAATCAGAGTTCACATGATCAAAATCAGAATATGATTCTATTTCAAAATCAAATCTTAGAGAGTCTTGTTCCTTAAAAATGGGTGTAGAAGTATTCTTAGACATCAAACTAGAACCAATACTCATAATCTCCCTAAGCATAGGACAATCAAATTCTATGGAGTTTTTATTTGGTGGTTCAAAATGGGAGATAACAAAAGCAGAATGGTCCTCTGAGGGGTACTTCATGGAATCCATAACATTAAATATCACAACTTCATCTCCAAACTCCATGGAAAGTGTACCATCATTGACATTTATGATAGTTTTTGCAGTTTTGAGGAAGGGTCTACCTAGGATAATGGGGGCATGAGAACTTACCTGATCATCCTCCATGTTAAGCACATAGAAGTCTGCTGGAAAGATCATGTCTCTTACCCGAAAAAGTACATCCTCAAGAACTCCCGTTGGATATGCCGTAGCTCTATTCTCCAATTGCACCACTACTCTTGTTGGCTTCAACTCACCAACCTGCAAGGAAGAGAATACAGAGTGAGGCATCACATTTATGGAAGCACCTAAATCACAAAGTGCATCAGAAAAGTGAAACTCCCCTATGGTTCATGGGATGGTGAATGTCCCTGGATCCTTGCACTTTGTTGGCATTGCTAGAGTTGGTGAAATGAGTGCTGAGACATTCCTTACAAGGTTTATCCTCTCATTTCCCTTGAGCCCTCTTCGATTGGTGCAGAGTTCTTTTAAGAATTTGGCATACCTTGGGATTTTCTTAATGGCTTCAAGTAGAGGAATGTTGATCTCCACATGCTTGAATGTGTCCAAAACCTCCTTTTTCATTGCTTCTTCAGCCATCTTCTTGGTTTGAACAACCCTGTTTGGAAAAGGAAGGGGTTTAGGAGGAACATCATCAATCTTTTTCTTACCTTTATCTTTCTCCTTGGATTGCTCATCAGTTGGTATGGAATGCGGCTTCTCTGAAGTTGAGTTGAATCCTGGTGGAATGGTAGGTGCAGATGTATCGTTCATTTTCTTCCCACTTCTCAATGTGATGGCACTAAAATTCCCCTTTGGATTTGGAGTGGGTTGGGAAGGTAGATTTCCAGAATTTTTACTCACAAGTTCATGGAGGGCGGTGGCAATCTGGCTCATTTGAGTCTTCAACTCCCTCAGCTCCGAACTTTGACTCTTTAGCTCATTCTGTTGATTAAGAACAATTTGCTTCAAAAGATCATCAGTATTAGAATCTACCTTTGTTTGATGATTCCCTTGTTGCTAACTTGTTGATGTTTGAGCTTCAAATCTCCTTTGGGGTTGTTGGAAACTCTGCTGGTAAGGCGGAGGCTGCTGGAAGTTTTGTTGAAAGGGTGGCCTTTGTTGTTGTCCAGAGCCATACCTCATGTCCGACTGATCTTTCCACCCTTGGTTGTATGTTGGATCAAACTTCTTTTGGGGATATAGTTGTTGTTGTTGCTGCTGAAATGGTCTCCCAGGGAACACTGCTGCACAATCTTCTGTTTCTTGGAGTTGTGGGCAACAGTCAGTCGGGTGGCTTGTCTCAGTGCAAATACCACAAGGCCTTGAAGGAGGGGGTAGAGATGTCTTTTGTGCCAATGCAATCTGCCTCACCATAGTTTTCAATTCTTCTAACTTAGTATCAATCAGATGACTTTCAAGAGAAGAAAGACTTACTTGATGTACTCCTCGAACGTGTGGTGTACCTCTATCACCAAATTGTTGGGAGTTTTGGGCCATCTTGTCGATCAACGCACGTGCAGCTACTGGTGTCTTGTACACCAATTCTCCTCCAGCTGCAGCATCCACCATGCTCCTCTCCATGGGTGTGAGTCCTTCGTAGAAGTATTGGATGAGGAGTTGCTCACTGATTTGGTGATGTGGGCAGCTTGCACACAACTTCTTGAATCGCTCCCAGTACTCATACATTGACTCCCCTTGGGCTTGCTTGATCCCTGATATCTCCTTTCTAATGGATGTTGTCCTTGATGCTGGAAAAAATCTCTGCAAGAAAAGACGTTTCAAATCGTTCCAACAAGTTACATCTTCGGGTTGTAAATAATACATCCAATCTTTCGCAGCTCCATCAAGTGAGAATGGGAATGCTCTTAGTTTGATTTGATCTTCAGAGACATTTCTAGGTTTTAGGGTTGAGCAAGCCACATTAAATTCTTTCAAATGTTTATTGGGATCCTCACCAGAGAGGCCATGAAACTTTGGAAGTAAGTGAATTAACCCAGATTTCAGTTCGAAGTCTGATTCGAGATTTGGGTATGCAATACAATTTGATTGATAGTTAATATCAGGTGCAGCCAATTCTCGAATGGTTCTATTAAGTTCATTTCCATTGTTTCCAGCCATTGGTTCTTGTTTTATGGTTGAATTTGAATTGCTTCCAATTTCAATGTTCTGATATTGGAGTAATTCTCCAACTGGTTGAATGTTGAAACTTCCCGTAGACTGAGAATGTCTGATTCGTGCCCTAAGGCTACGTTCAATCTCAGGGTCAAGATCTAAGAGATCTTCGGGATTAGTTCGTGTCATCAATCAATGAAAGATGAAAAGAAGGAATGTGGACCATAGTAAAATAAAAATTTGAAGTATGACTTGATGGTCCAAAAAGAAGTAGAAAGAGATAAAAGAAGAAGAAGAAGAAAAAAAATCAGATTGGGTAAAGACGGAAGAAAGAAGAGAGGAAGAGAATTAAAATGTAAAATAAAATAAATACCTCTAATTGGTTGAAATAATTACTTGCCTCCCCGGCAACGGCGCCAATTTGAAAGAGCGCTGTCGTGGGTGCCCTCAAATGATTAGTGTGATTTGGGGTACTTAAGTGCAGCAGAGTGGCTGACCAAGGTCGTCTCTCAAAGGAGGAAGTGAATTTAACAACTTATTAGAGGTATTCTAAAAAATAAAATAGAATAGAATAGAATAAAAACACTACTTTAAAGGATTGGGGTTTGTTGTAGTTTATGAATCTAGAAGAAGTTTTCTGGAAGAAGATTGTATAATTTTTTTTTTGTTTTTAGTTTTGAAATGAATTTCAATTTAAATGACACAACAAGAAGATGTTTGTTTAGACAATATTTAAAATTCGTAATCGATCTAACTCTACCTCTTCAATCATTTATTAATCATTATCATTTAAATTAATATTCACTTAATTATGATCCCTTAATTTGTTAAATCCCGAACCCTACGAGAATTAACTTTACCACGAAGATTGAAGTGAATTTTAACCTTAGGCTAACTTCGGAACATGCAATCGCAACACCCTGCTTTGATTGATGTTCTATAATTAGCTTATGGTCAGTGGTAAATTAAGGCAAATAACCACTCTGTAAATGAGGATTAATTGAGTTGAGGGATTATATTTGAACTCTACAAATTGATCCCATGTGGTTTTGAATTACCGGTTAAGGTTGCGCTCTCACAGTTCACACAATTCCCGACCTCGCGTGTTTTGTGTTAACTATTCAATTGCTTGCTTAGTTTCATTTAAATTAAAAACTCAATTAATATATCATAATATGTGAATTACAGTAGCTCATTGATTCAAAATAAATGAATGAAGAAGGATAGAGTTCGATCGATTACTAAAAAGAACTACTCTTCCATGGGTGGTGTAGTCATCGTGGAGACGTTTTGCATAAGCAACGGATTGAAAGGGTAGAACCCAATCTTGTCTCCACTCTTGATTAAAACCCAATTAAGAAGATTAAAATAAGAAGAATAGGGATGAACATAGAATATTATTTGAAGAAAAATTCAAGAAACAAACATGAATGAAAAGAAATACAAAGAAGAGGTGAGAGAGGAGAGCCTTTTTGGAAGAGAGGTTTGCACAAAGGCTTACTTCCTCCAAGAGTTGTGAGGGGCTCCCAAGAGACACCCTTTCTTCCACACCTTCCCAAATCCTCGACCAGGCCTCTCAAAGAGTTAAAACCCCCTTTAAATAGAGTTTGTGAGGGCTAGGGATACATAACTTTTTAAATGTGAAATGAAAATCTCAGATAAATATTTTATTCCAACTTGCACCGCCAATTTGACCTCCGAAACGCGTGCATTGACCGGCCTTCCAGAAGGATGATTTGTGCCACATCATGTTCCCGAGCTTCTCTCAAAATTTGGGCTCACTCCAAGCCCGTATGTAGAGGATATGGCCCAAATACAGAACCTTCTCCATTCTGGCGAGCCCAGCCCAACTTTGACTTCATGGCCCAATTTCAACAACCAAATGAACTCTTTAGCTCTAGTGTCCTGAATAAAAGTTGTAGATAATTAAGTTAGTAACACTGTTACAAAATCGAAAATTCAAATAATAAACATAAAAATATTTATCTTTGAAATACTACAGTGCACTATTAAGGGTAAAACTGGAATTTTCACCAAATTTTCAAATGAATGATCAAATCCCAAATATTTTATAAATAAACCTGTTTAACTCAATGTGAGGAAATTATATCATTTATTATCAATAAAATATTCAATAAAATAGTGATTTATCAATAATATAAGGTAGTAAAAAATATTAAATAATCGATTAATTTAGTGAACTTTTTTTGAACATAGACCATCGATAGAGAAAAACTGATCTGGACTATCAGGACCCACATTTCATCAGAATAGTGAAACTATAATTGTAAAAACCATAACATTCTTTGAGTTAGTCTTGTAAAACATGTTCTAACATGAATTATTTGAATAATGTTTTTTATTTTGAACTCTTACTTATGACCATTCAGTTATGAAACCATATATATTTCATACTTTTTGTTCTAGTAGAACTCTCACAATACAACCATATGGTTAAATTTGAACCATCCCACAAAATGGGGCCATTTTCCTTGAAATAGATTTATTATAGATCTGAAAATGTGTTTCAATTGAAAAATTACTTGTTCAATATATATGGATATTCATGTTAATTTTTTTAATGTATAATAATTTAGATGTAGTGGGAAGTGTTCACTAAGGATTATGGGGTTTACGAAGATGTAGTCAACATTGGTCATTTCATTTGTGGCATAACCCAATTGATATAGTATATTTTAATGGTAAATTATTATAAGAACATCTATATTTTCTAAAAAAGTAAATATCTACATCAAAGTCATCAATAAATTTATCTTATTGGATTTTAATTGGGGGATAATTGGGGGAAAATTCACTCAGTCAACATTAAAGTGTGGTAATGATGAGTAAAGCAAACTAATATGTGAATAATTGATTACAAGATTATTCTATAGAGGAATTTTTCTCTAGGAAGGGAAACATCACATTTTAGATCCCAACCCAAACAGATGCCTCATAGTTGATAGGGAATATGTTTGGATGTGATATATGATATCTTAATGTAATTGGTTTTCATTCATTCTTACCTCTTGATTTTAGATACAATTTTAGAAAATATATATAGGATATAGTGTTAGATACCTTATTATTCACTCATATGTTTTGTTATGTGGTCTCTTCAATTGATGTGTATTGTGCAGATACTAGTACTATTGAATTCCATGTAGTCATATCCATCACCAAACATGATAATGAGATCATTATATATGATTAACTCTCATCTATGTATGTATTTGGAAAAATGTATGATATTTATGTTTGTAAACATGTAATTGAAAATCACTTTAGAATCAATCATATATTGGTCTAGATAACCCGATTAATATACGAATGAAAATATAAATTTTATCATTCTTCAGGGAAAATAGTGTGTTAGGAAAATATTGAAAATAATAAGATTATTAGAATTAAAATTAGTTCTCAATTCATGGATCTCATCTCTAACTCCAATTTAGTACATTATTGACATGAAACTATATTCAATATCCTATAAAAAATTCCTTGGTTGCATCAACATTGATAGTTTTTTGAATATATGGTTAGTGTATAAAATATTATGTTGACTGAAGAATTGATATATGGAGTAGTTATAATTTTATATTTTAATCATGTGAGTCTACGTACACTAACTCATGATTTCAACAAAGATTTGAAAAGAGCCACATGATTGATAATTTCTCTCTTCCCTCTATCCAAATTTAATGGATATATCACAGTCTAACCTATTCAATGATCATAGTGATGAATATATAATTTAGATTAATAAAATAATTGATGTAACCATAGGTTCACATATATTTTCTCCCATGATCAAGAATATCACTTCAATAAAATGAATACATATTCATAGAAATGAGAGGAAACTTCATCAAATTGAAAGGAATAGATGAAAATTCTATTTCATCATCCTCATGGTTTGGAAAATTATATGAATCTTTTTATAAGATTTTAAAATAGTTCTATATTAATTGAGTATAAGAAATATACATTCAAATATCATTGGTTTCCATGAATTATCAATACATCTACCTCTGATGATAATAAAAAATTTATAAAATCTCTCTATAAATAGTTCCAAAATATTATTATTATTATAATTTGGATATGAAACCATATTAGTGATGAATGGTGAAAAGGATCATATATCACCACACACATTTATGGATGTAAAATATTTTTTTCCCATGATGAGAATGAATATGATGGAGAGATTTTATAAAAATATTTTAATGATGATTCTTACATGATTACCCTTGGAATTTAGTGATCCCTCTTCCATATACATTGAAGTTCTAAATGACCAATACATTCAATTATGATTATAAATACCCCTTCATATCCAATAATTTTATGATGATTTTGTGGAATGATTTGATGATCTTATTGATTTACCTCCCACAATTTTGGAAGAATATATTTCAATTTTAATGAATTGATAAAGGTAAATCTAGGTATACATGAATAAATTTGGAGCACATCATCTATTTCTTCCATTTCTCTTGAGGCAAGAGATACGTACAACCATTTCCTAAAAAAATGTATGATATCCTGTCCTGAAGATGTACCAAAATTCCGAGATTTGATTTACACGTGGCGACTAATCAACATTTTCTTACCATGTATCATTTTGTTTATAATAAGGAATCATTAAGAACAAATAAAAATCGTAATGATATATTTAAATCTAATACCAATATTCAAATAAAAATTTATTTCATTCGATGGTATTAGTACAGAAAATACAATAATAACATTATGATACCCAATAAAAAGATTGTAAAATTTAGACTCTCTATTGATTACATTTATCTGAACATGAATTATCTTAATAATGATTCTAACATAGAATTATAAAACATTATATTGATAAAAATCATTTTTATTAGTTTCACTCTATTATATTATGATATTTACAATTTTAAAAAATATTAATAGATCTTGAAGATAAATGGGATATCACATTCGATGAACCTTGTGATGTCTATTTATATTAAATATTTACCTGAGGTTGGAAGAATGTGGATGAAAAATATCAATGTGTTACAGACTAAATTATTAATCACTTCAAAGGGAAGAAAATGAAATTTTATGTAGATGTTTTTTTCACCCCACCAATCTTGAGATCATCTTACATATATTGAGATATTATTCATCAAAATTGATATAAATAGCTTGAAAATGATCCCCATGAATTTTGGTTTTTCTGTTACCTTAGTAACATTACTTAGCATCACCGAATACTAACACTTCATTGATGCTGACCCCCTTAATAAAATATTTTGGCTTAACATGTCATCTCCACATATCCTAAATGGGTTAATATGTCTTCAAGGATCCTTTATCACAACATGTGTTTCACAAACAACCAAGAAGGAATGTGTTTTCATGATATCCCAATGGGATTGCTTAAATCATGAAAAATTACTAAATTTAAATTTTTATAACATGAATAATACAAAGAAAAAAAACTACAGAGTATTATGGGAATTGTATATCTGATATTAAACAGAGAGAGATAGGGTTGAAGAAATTATTAATTTAATAAAATAAACCTAAACTATTTGAACATTTAAAATATAATATGTTTAAGTGAAGGAAGACATAATGAGTGATTTGTATTTATGAAAATATAAAATAAATGTAGGAAATTGAAAACCTAGATTCATGAGTCAATAGGGAATAATATTATTAAATAACAATCATAAGGATTCAGAATAATGTTTACCCGAATCTAGTTATCATCATTAACATCCCAAAAAATAAATGACATTCCCTTTTCATAATGGTTATGTTACATTGGGTAATTATTGAATTGGTAACATGTAAGCATATTTAAACATGAAACTAAATTATCCCAATGGGTGTGGTTTGAATCATTCAGTATCCAATTGTTTGAAATTATCCCTCCCACATTGATCATGGAATTATTAGGAATGATAGATCAAAGAAATATTTTGGTAAATTATGGTTGAAAAAAAGTACAAAATTGAATAGTATTAAAAAACAACCTATTACAATCAATCATACATCACTAATATTAATTTTCACTAGGTTTACCCCCTAATGCTTCTAATGAGAGAGTAGTTAAATTATGACCCTATTTAATGCATCACAGTAGCAGTGTCCCATGATTCCAGTGATGGCGGTCCTGAATTAATACAATGATAAGAGCCATGGATTCTTATTTATAGACATTCATCAGTATTGGGTTGCATTAAATGGTGCCAAACTAAATTTAAAAAATCCTCATTATGGTCCCTACGGTCAAATATTTAATATTCTACATTAAATAGCTCATCAAAGGCTCAAATATAGTATTTTTGTGGTATTACATGATTTGTAAATTTTTACACAATGTCTAATATTCAAATTTAAACAATAGGTGTGGTCTTTATTAAATTTTGCCTAATTCTTATTTGATGAATTTCAAGTTGTGTAACATAAATACATGATAATATATTATTATAGATCTATTTTCCAGCTATTTTTCTTCCTAAAAAATCTTGTGTCACACAACATCACTTCGATTGTGGTGCGGAATTTCTTTATTCTCATATTCCCATTTCTTTTTGTCCTTTTCTAAGAATCATTGTATCCTTTCATAAAAGAATCTCTAATAATTCACAAATTAGAAATATTATTCAAAAAAATACATATATCGACATATTAAAATACTCCAAAATTTATTCAGTAAATACAATTATCATTTCTCTTCAATATGATGATGAAGAGGAGGTCTCTAATCATTATGATGCGAATTTCCAAAAAAACATCCACATAAAGAAAACATTAAATCCAACCAGTATCTATACAAAAACATAAAAGGATTCCAATAATTCAACAAGTTACATCCCATGAGATATTGGTTTATTCCTTTATCATATATATTAAATATTGCAAAATATATAGTCAATACTAATTTAGATTGTCCATGAATGAAACAGAAAAATTATATTATGATTCTGAAAAGAGATAAATGGTATATATTTTTTCTAAAATATAAATGATTCACTACATGATGCATCAAGTTGTTGAATTATTATATTATATGAACAAAATCATTTATATTATATATTATAAAATTTATAATAAACCTATAATTTATATTATTTCTTCCAACAACATTTTTACATTCATATCAAACCAAAAAATAATGTCAAAGTACAAGAACATGTATAATTTATAATAAAATATATATCAATTTAATATATTCTAAATGATACATTGATTTGATATTAGAATATTATATCAATTTTTTACCCTCAATATAAATTTGACACGAATATTGAAGTTAAATTTAGAGGCCCACTAAGAAAAATATAGGGGTCCACATAACCCAAAAAGGTTGGATAATGAATTATTTTTATTTCTATATTAAAGTTAGGTTTCCCAATTCATTCCTACTATTAAATTTTTTCACCATTAATAAATTATAATAAATATACTTCATTTCATGTATATAATTTTACATATAGATACCAATGTCCAACATGTATATCATGTTCATTTTAGAGATCATGGTGAAAAAAAATTAATCATGAGTATAAAATTAAAAATGTGGAGTTCATTCCTAAATTTAAATTTTTTTCAAGTGGTGATGATAAAATTCCATTTTGATATAGCATTAGTCAATGTTGAAAATTAAAAATACCTCAGTGAATGAATTGGAAAATGAATCCACAATCCAAACAATTCATATCTGGGATGATATGCTTATCAACATAACACACCATATGAATTTTTTCAAAATCATTAGAATTAATATGGGTAAACCCAATGAAATCAATATTTTATTTGAATACAATATGATACACATAAAAATGAAACTATTAGTGGATGGATATTCCCAATATTTAACCAAATATAATGATATATGTTTCCATTGGAATGATAAAACATAGATCAATATGAGGTTAGATATTATTTTTTACTCTTTCTCAACACCCAAATTCTAAAAAATTCTATGATAAACAAGGAATTGTTTGATTCCTCATTTGATTCATTACTAAAGGAGATACTACTAACCTTATTCATTAATTCCATGTCAGACCCTATGGGTTTTATCTCTGTGGGACCAACCAATCAAATTATATTAGAAGTCTCATGGATGTTTGGTAATCAATGAAATATAAGATCTTGGAGTTCCCTAAGAAATTTCATGAATACCATATAGATTATGACTTCATCATACATCCTCTAAAATTTCTATATAAAACAAAATATTCATGTTTATTTTTTTTTTTGTAATGGGAATACATTAAATGAAATCATATACAATTTCTACTATCACATGGTTTTACATAGTTGTTAATTATGAAATACATGTGTTCCAACTCCACTGTGGGAACAAATATAATAGATGATGGGAAAAAAATCCAATCATCCACATTGTAAAGATAAAAATAATTACAATTTTTTATTCCCTCAAGAAATATTGATGGATAACAGAACAAATTAATACAAATTCAATATGTATATGTTTTATTAGTAATACTAATTTCAATAAGATCACTCATCTCACCACCATAAAATTGTGAAAGGAAAAATAGTGTATTTAAATAATACTATATCTTATATATTCCATAAAGTGACTGATAATTTTATAAAATCATAATCTAGAAAACTCATTGGTATTTTTGGTCCGGCATCACAAGAAAAAATAAATCATTTAATGGGACAATATATAATCATAGAAACAAGACGATATAGTCATCCCTGTTTAAGTTCATAAATTGAATAATCACATTTCAATGTACAACTAGGTATCCAAATGGGAATAGTCTTTTATGTAACTGGAAAATTTGGAATGACTAAATGATATCTGTTTTCCCAAAATATCACCAAATTTGAGTTATTTGAAATCGATAAGAAGGGTTTTCATTATTTATTTATCATAGGAGAGATCATATTTATTATCATAAATATGATGATACTAGGAAAGAATCCACTAATATTTTAATCCATGTTATATAGACCTTATTTTATAAGAAAGGTTTACTCTAATGGACTTTATTCCCTTGTCATGGTGGATAGAGAGTGCCTCAAACCTACCACTAATTCATTATTTATGAATAAATATTCTACAAAATTGTCACATTATTTAAATTTACTTTACTATTAAATGATATTACACAAATGAGAGAAAAAGTCCAAACTGAATGGGATTAATATACATATCATATATTCCAAATCACATTATCATAAACTAAATGAACCAACTAAATATTTTATCTATTGGAACTACATATCATATCATCATTGTTGTAAGTATAAATCATCATAGCCAACGTTATAGAAAAAACATCCAAATTCATTGTAATATTTTCAATGTCACAATAACTAATAATTTTTTCTTATGTCCTCAACACATGTAATTATGTTTCATGAATTTTTTTCTATACATTTTGACCATAAAATTCATACCCAGGATTGTCCATTTAATAAGACATTAAATTTAATTCTGCACCCAATGTTTGTTACAAAATTATTGTTTTGTTTCCCCATAATTCAAATTTAATTATGTATATACTTTCATTCTATTTTCCCTCATATTGTATCACCACATTCTGATTTTCCACTCAAATTGGGCTTTAGGCTGGTTTTCACCTTGGCATTAGGCATGCCTCCCCATATCCCAATGAATGGTGACTAATAGAGAGGATCTTATTATTAATAGTTGGAATAATATACCCTAAGTTAATGAAAATTGTATTGGTCCATATGTATATGAAAAAGTGGAATGTGGACCCTAAAATAGTGAAATAAATGATATAAAAAGATAGTGGAATCATAATGAAATAGACATTTAATAACAATAACATTTTTACAAAGTAAATTCCATAAGTGGCCATACATAAAAATTTGCAGGCATGGTCTCCCATGGCCAGCAATTATTGCATACAAATATAAATATTCATAAAACAATAATGAAACTCTATAATATGTATAAACCACCACTGTGGATTTCTATAAATCCATTTCAATGAAATAAAATCCCATCACTATTGCCTAGATAATGATCCTGGTCCATTTCCTGATCATAAATACATATAGACTACTTGAATTCTAAAGGGAACATGTAGGGTATGAGAATAAATCATAATCATCCACCTCTAATGATTCATTGTCTTGTATACACAATTATGAATGTGTATATTGGATATAAATAAAAATTAATTACACACACATTTAAAAAAGCTCCCTATCTTCTTCACAAAATCCATAATGGAACGTTCAATTAACATTTTCCATCACATTTATTAGTCTAAACAAGAACCCCCAAATATATATATGGAATACATTATTTTTCATTATATATATATAATGGTGGGGATAAATGTTGTCGATCCTAAAGCTTCCAAAACAATAATACTCCAAGGTGACCCCTCAGGTTCCACCCATAAAAATTTCCCCAATAACTTTTTTCATCAATAAAATATCAAGAATCAAAAGGTAAACCCAAAGCAGTCCATGGTCCCTCATACCTCAGATCCGAAAAGATTAGTCGGATCAAAAACTAATGTCCTGAAGACAATCATATCTTTACTCTAATATAAATCATTATAATTTTTTATCCTAATGTACTATGGAAAATCAATATTTTTCCACAAATTATCATGGTCTATCGGCCTATGGTATCATGAAAATCCTCACATCCCAACTGATGGTATTGAAACCATCAACTGATTGTCCATAAAAAACCATTTGGCAGTATATGGTGAGAATCCCCAATAAATATGATGTGCATACCCATCCCATAAGCTGCATAGTCTATAGGGTTTTCAAACCACAAAGAGTGGTCAATATTTCCTCTTATGAATCAAATATGTGTGAAAAAATTAAATGTCTTATGGGATATTAAACACTGATATTAAATCACCAAATGTACCAAAGAAACAATATCTACCACTTTTCACCCTACAACTCTGTTTCTAAATCATAATTGCAAAACCATCTCAAATGATGAGATATATTCAATCATATAGATGACCCCATTGACTCAAACCCTAACAAACACTTCACTAAAACCTATTGATCATCATTACATTGAGTATATCGGCCCACTCCATCAACCTAGAGATTGTTTCATGTCAAAATAGATGATCAACATCACCTCAATCCCCATGAAATTCCCATCATATTATAATAGTACAAATCACAATGATATAAAAAATACTATTTATTTTAAAACCCACATAAAAAATAATCCCTTATGGACATTTCAATCCCTTACCTTAGATTCCCCATTTGAAGTATTGTAGGAGCATTTCTATAGTCATCTAACATCTCCAATTTTATAATTTAAAGATAATAATTATATTAATGGGGTCTTTCTTAGGCTACCCCATGGGTTTTTATAACAGATCCCCCAAAATATCCCCAAATTCAAAGGGAACTATAGAAACCAAATATTCTTGGTTAGTAGGAACTCTCTCATCAAATATTGGTCTCTTACTCGAGAAAGATTGAGAGAAAATTGTGTTTTAGAAGAATTACAAGAAAATATGGAAAAATAGATTGCACAAATTATGAATTTAATAATGATAAATAAAAGTAATGTATATGATATTGGGGTTAATGAATTAAATATAGGAATATATATACCCCAATAGATAAATGATTGGGGTCTAGATAAGTATGTTACCCCATATCCCATGTGATAGAAATATGAAGGATCCCTTTCTAGAATCTGCATGAATGAGAGCAGAATCCCGATGAAAGAAAAAAATATTAAGTGGGAAAATTGTAATTTAACACTTTTAATGGGAGGAATAGTTTTTCTAACCATAATCTTACTGTTTGGTTCTATATTTTAAAGCACCACACACGCACATGCAATATGAACATTTCTCCAAACTGTACACAGACTGTGTGAGTTTTCTCCATCAAAAACTACACTCACTTCACATGGTCATTCAACTCCACCTCTTATAGACAGACACACATGACGTACATGTTTGTTAGATTAATTTTTCAGAATACTTAATACATAAAAAAACAGACACCCAAGGACCGTAATAGTTTAGTGTCTTTGGAAACCTGGAACATAATATTCTAATCATGTTGATAGATCTTCATCATCTCCCATAAAGATCTTCCATTTTTTCTTACCTAAAAAATTTATTTATATCTCGGAAATAAAAATAAAAATGGTGAGCTCAAATTCTCAGTAAGGGTAAGCATGGAGATAATAAAACAAACCATATACATTTGAACAAAAAAAGTTGATCATATGTTTAAACAATCAAGATCATGAGTTGTGAAATAAATCTTGGAAATACGTAAGGAATTGATCATAAAGGAACATTAATCATGATAACATAGCATGAGAGTAAAAAATTTAATTGTTGTAACCACTAATAACATGTTATGATTTCCATAGTATCCAAGGCATTGCTGCCAAAACCATCATAGTGGACAAATTCCATTACTGGATCAGGTTTACTTGCCGTTCCAGCCCTGCATTACTGAACCGGTTTCACTTTACATTACATCCATGTCTATATCATGAGATATAAATCTTTACCCATTGCATTGGACGGAGATATAGGTCCCACACATCTCATAATGAAATCATTCTTACCCGTGCCATAAAATAAACATATATCATTCATCACAACCCAAAGAATAAAATGGGTTTCCTAAACATCATCCCATCATAACATAATCGATATAAAAAAAATGGATATCATTTCATTATAAGAATAATAAAACAATATAAATAATTGATACATTATACTTGAAACATTATTAGAATAAATAATGTCATCTTTGATTGAAAATAGTTTTGACAAAACACTTGAAATAATTTTTTGAGGAATATATCATTTCTTCTTCAAAATCATTTTTTTCACAAATGCCATTCCCTATTAAAAGAAAAGGATTTTTTTTAAAATAGTAATTAAACCTTGTACAGGTAGATTCATGAAAATTAGGCGTTATAAAGACATAAAAATTTGTTTATGCGATATAAGTTAAAAAACATTCTCCCCGTACTTTTTCTAGAAAAGTCAAAAGGTTCCTCATATGGAAAACAAAAGAAATATTCCTTCCATAACACAATGTAAAAGTCAAAGAGGGGTAAATGTGACTTTAAACATACATTGAAGAATATTAAAAACTTTATGAAAACTTCATTATGGACATGAATGAAAAATATAATCCCAGTAAATACTTAAGTATAAGTAATCTTGGATAAAAATGTGATTTGAAAAATTATCCCTTACCTTATGTCCAATTTCTTCTGTATGTGTATGAGACTCTAGTATAGTGTATTTAAACATATTATTAACTTTTGACATGACTATAATAACATTTATGATATCATATATGATTCACTTATGACTCTATATTACCCATTCTTTGGTAAATACCATGTTAAAGCATTGTTTTGGGTAAAATCGATTCATTAATCGTATGTGTTTCGACAAATTGTTGTTAATATTATTAATTATATCATGATTTACCTAATTACCGACTGTAAAACATGATTCATATATAATATATATTCATCATATAAATATATATGATAGATTGATAAATGGAATGAAATACACCGTTCATGGAGACAGTAGGTCGTACGTACGAATGAATGCAATTTTCGTTTCCTTATTGAATTGAATGGAATTAGGTAAATGAAACATATATGTATATAAATCCAGAATAATAATTATGTAATATCTTTCATGATTATTTATTATATAAACTTTATAATCATAATTGAATGGTTAATAATTGAAAAAGAATCTCATCGCGTTCGTGGAGATGATAGTCCATACGTACGCAATAACGACAATATTGTTCTTTTGATATTAAAATATTATATAATGGGATGGTATATAATATAAAAATAATAATAGAAATGTTATATTTATTATTTATATCATTTATACTCATTATTATACCCATCGAAATGATGAAATGTTTGAATAAAATACTACACCACGACATGGAGACGGTAAGCCGTATGTACGCACATGTGGTGAGTTTTTCATTCATAAGATAGATAAAATAACTATTATGGTTCTAAACTTTTATTATAACCTCAAATTATATAGAAGATACTAGATTTATTATTTTAGAATGTAAACAATAATGAAGGAGAATGTGGAAGAAGAAAGGAACTTGAAATAGGTGGTGAGATATTTACCTCTTCCATGAGTTCTTCCTTTTGATTTGATAAAAAGGGCTCCATAGGTTCTCTTTATGACTAAATTAAGGCCTATAAGATTAAGTAAGGAATTTTTAGAGGGTATTGGGGCTGGTTTTGGATGAGATAAATGGATTTGGAGGTGTGAATTAGAGATAAGGGGGAGTTCCCTTTTATAAGAGGGGAGAGGGGAACCTTAGGAAAAACATAAAATATTATTTTATAATAAATTCACAATCAGTTTATAATGGCTCCAAAGTGACTTATTTTGATCCTAGGGTGGGGAAGGGTCGAAATCCTCTCAAAAAATAGGTTTTATACAGTTTTAGGATACCATTTTAAACTTATCACTTCGATTTATCTCTAAGGTAAATAATTTATCGTTTACCGTGTCTTCTTGTATTCTTAAACTATATGGTTAATAAACTTACTGTAAACTACAAATAGAACACCAATTGGTTAATTAATGTAATATATATTATTATATAAGTCTTTTAGCCTATAATTATATTTTTATGACCATTATATAAATTAATAATATAATATTGGTTTTAAAAACACTTTTATGTCAATTTTGACAATATTTGGTAATTTTTTTCTAAATTCATTACAGCATTATTACATCAAAAAAATTCCTCTAACCAACCCTAATATGTTATATCAACCTAGAAAATTATTTTAATTCTAATGAAGTATCAAATTAAATTAATTTGTGTATTTATAATATCAATTATGTTAATATTTCATTAATAAGGTAATTACATCATTATCATTGTGTCATAAATAAATTAAATAATTAAATGTATAAAAATTATAAATAAAATACCATTTTGTAGGAGATAATTTTATCTTTCTAATGAATATTTATAGTCGAATTTATCTTATGTATACCCTTATATTAAAAATATTTTACTTATAAAATATTGATTTTAACTCTTTTAACTCTTCTTTGAATAAAATAATAATAAATGTTCTAATCTAATCCAAGTAAACCTAAAGGGTCATATTTTATTCATAAGGTTGTTTTTGGTTGAATTAAAGTTATCCAATAGAATTATAACTTCTGTTAGGGTAATAATAATATCATTTTTACCCTTAATTATCCTATTTACTATTAACCCTGGTAAAAAAGTTAAAAGTTACTATTCACCAAAAATTATTTTCATCTCATTGAACCACATTTTATGTACTAATATCAACTGTGTCTCTCATATTTTTGAAATTAAACTCACATAAGTGGTAAAATTATGTTTTATGTAAATTTGTAAATGCCTCTATGAGGTGGGTAAAAGACTGTGAAGAGTTAAATGAAATTTTTATATATCTAAAATTATTATAAAATGACTCCAATAAATTAAATTGAAATTATATAGTTTTTATGTATATATTTTGACCTAAAATTAATTTAAATTAAATGAATGATTATTTAAATAAAAAGTCAGTTTTAACCAATAACTCAGTGTTTTCACTATTCATAAAAAATTTAATGTTTTAAAAAAGATACCAAAAAATCACCCTATGCTAATTTCGATATTTCGAATCCAAAAATGAAGTCCATTTTGAAAGATATAATTTATAAAATTTTAAAAAGTTGGTATTACTATTCATAACGACTAGTTTATATAATATTTTAATAACATATCGTTGTTTATTGAAACTCGGTATTGAGTCCAACACATGCTATTGAGGAAGGTCGCTCTTACGTGTAATGAAAACCAATTCGGGTTTGCGTGTAGGGAAGGATTCCTTTGGTGTGGCGTATAACATACTCAAAATACAGTTCATTTATACATTGGTCAAAATCTATACTTGGTGTTGTGTTAAATGAATTTTATTGGAAAGAACTTGAAATTGTGTGCATCGCAAGCCAAGAACAGTGTTGCGTATACTGCAAGATAATACGATGTTGAGTATAGCACAAGATAATCTTGGTGAAGCATACAAAAAAAGACATCAAAGAAATTAAAAAGAAAAATTCTCATAAAATATCTTGGTGTTAAATTCTACCCCCCATAAAATAAATTTCACCCTCGAAATTCGTCGGGGTTATAAATGGTTTTCTACTTGAAAGTTTCTTTAATAGAAACCCTCATCGTAAAATGGAATACTAAAATGTAATTTTTGAAGAAAAAACATTACAGTTACCCAAATTAAATCATCATTGGGTTTCCACATAGAAGACATAAGTTAAAATATGTATATGGAAGATAAATCTAACAATCAAGTTCTGATGGAGAGTGGTAGAGAACATGGATATGAAAAAGACAACAATCAAAAAGCCATAAATATGTGATGATCTAAGGTACCATCTAGGACAACATTTTTTGGTTTTCAAGATCATTTACCTAAAGTTGAAAAAAATGGGATTAGAAGAAATACTTAATTGATTTTGGTACAATGTCACCATTGGTCATTCTTTGAACAATTTACACTTCATCTCTTAAATAAATGTAGTTGAATTTGTCATTCGTGAAGTGTTATCAGATCATGCAATAGAATGTTAGGTCATTCCATCTGTCTCAAACAAAAGTATAACAAAAGTTATTAAATATACATAAGAACATATATGGTGATATTAATTGTATATGGTTCCTAAAATGGACATATACTTCATATATGATACCACTTAATAAATTAATACTAATTTATACTAACCAGGGACTTCCTATAGGATAGTGGTAGGTGATAAAGGCATGTTTCACTTCATTTGTGGCTTTGATTCCCGCAACTTTGTCCGATATGATGGGTTGTGACCCGTCCTATAGGCTATCCTTTTTATAAAACTATTCAATTATAACATTTCAGAAATAAAATCAAAAAGTTATAGGCTTAAGAAATACTATATGATTTCGAAATTAATGCATTCAGATGTTTTGGCTTATTGAATATACTTCTGTCTGATTACTAGAAATTTCATCTACCGAGCATGTGAATTCATTCATTTGTCCCCCATATATCATATAATATATCTTGCTGTTGGTCACATTACAAATATGTGAATACCATAATCCGATATTCTCTTGAAAAATGAAAACCCATTGAACTTTATTGAAAACATGAATGTTGTCAAAAGATAACTCTTACCACATACCAAAATTAAAAAAATTTATATACTCAAACCATGATATCACATTTTCTTTATATCATTCATGAGCTCATTAATACTATCAAACATATTTTTGTCTCCTTATCCCTTCATTATGCACAAATTATCCAATTTCCAAAAATATTTCAATCTCTTTTCATGGTTACCGGTACCATAAAATTATTGAAAACCAATACATAGATATTCAAAAATTCCATGATACTATAAATGAGATTCCATGATATAATTTTGAAATCCCATTACATAAACACTTAATCATTCCACAACATCATTGTCATACTCAAGATCACAAATAATGATTGCATGTGACTTCCCTTTTTCCATTACCTTAAGAGTTTTCTCATGTCGATCATCATTAACCCTTGTATTAGGGAATTTATTAGCATAATTCCCCATTTCCTTCCACTTGAAGCATTGAAGTGTTGGAGGAGCATTCTCTGTAGTCTTTTCTCGATTGATGTTATTAGCTACCTTTTTTCTATTATTTCGGCACTCAGCTACTCGATGACCTTCTTTTCCACACTTAATATATTTTCTAGTCCCTTTAAGACAATCTCCACCATGTTTTTTCCACATTTTGAGCATAACGAAACATTTTTCTTCTTTTGACCATAGTTTTGAGATTTTTACTTGAAATCAATCTTTCGTTTTTTTTAAACCAGGAGACGGATATGTAACACCAACTTACAAGTGTACCTCGATAGCACAACACACAATTTCTTCATAGATACTGAAGTCTCTTATAGCTAATTCCATTCAATGACTTGGTTTTAAGCCCTTGAATAATCTATCCAGTTTACTTTCAAGTTGGATGATAAAGTCACATGCATACCTTCCAAGCCTTATAAAATTCACCTCGTATATACCAAAAAATTCATCATACTTTTGCATAAGCTCAAGGAAAACCATTTTCCATATTTTTTTCATAGAATACGAGGGAAGTACTTAATAAAAAACAATTTCATGAACTTTTCCCATTCCATGGATTGAATTTCATCTTGGGGCCTTGTAATTTTAACTAGAGTACACCACTGGTCTGCTTCACCTTCTAACCGGTAAACATAAAAAATGACTTTTTCATGATCTGAATAGTGAATTATAGAAAATTTCTTTTCAATGGTACTAATCCATAGTTCATAAACATGTTGATCAGAAGACCCACTGAATGAAGGTGGACGTTGCCTCATGAAAGACCCAATAGAATATTGTTCCTTTCACTACTAATTTGGAAGTCCAGAATGATTCTGAGCTTCTGTAAGCATAGAAATAAGATTTTTCACTCCATCTCCCATAACATCGGTTTGTTCAGGAGGAAAATCATTGAATTTTGCATTACATTGATCAACACAGTTCCTTTGGGTTCCATCCATTGTCTAAAACCCAAAATGGATAGTGTGAGAGGAAAAACTCAAGCTAGGAAAACAACATAATAAAGGCGTATTACCTTCAATATATAACATCATAGGTTTAATTCTAAGATTGTTACCATAATTCTAGGACTATAACCATTACTTATACTTAACCATAGAGAAATCCCTAGACATACCTTATAAATATCTATAGGGATTTCACTAATGTCTTCTCACCCTAGTTTCCAAAGATTAACTACACATTTCCTCTGATACAAAATGTAGAAACCCACACTTGACGTACATGGTTATTACATTTTTTTGAGTAATACATAATACATAACAAAAATAGACACCCAAGGACTGCAATAGATTAGTGTTTTTGTAAACTCAGAACATAATCCTCTAATAATGGTGAAAGATCTTCAACATCTCCAATAAATATCTTCCATTTTTTATTACCTAAAAGTTTTCTTTATATCCTAGGGAAAAACATAAAAAGGGTGAGTTGAAATGATCAGTAAGGGTAATCATGGAGAAAATAAAACAAACCATATACATTTGAACATAAAAACATAATCATAATGTTTAAACAGTCAAGATCATGAGTTGTGAAATAAATCAAGGCTGTACGTAAGGAATAGATCATAAAGGAACATTAATCATGATAAAAACAATGAGAATAAAACATGTAATTTTTGTAACCATTATGCACATGTTATGATTTATATAGTAGCCAAGTAATTTCTCCCAAGACCATTATAGTGGGCAAAGTCCATTAATTAACCGGGATTACATTCCGTTCCAGCCTTGTATTACTGAACCAGATTCACTTGTCATTCCAGCCATGTCTATCTCATGAGATATAAATCATTACCCAATAAATTTGAGGGAGATATAGGTCCCACCAATCTCATTATTAAATAATTCTTAGTTGTGCCACAAAATAAACATAATTCATTCATCATAACCCAAAGAATAAAATGGGTTTCATAAACATCATCTCATCATAACATAATACATATAAAACAAATGGATATTATTTCATCATAAGAAGAATAAAACCATGTAAATAAAGAGTCATTATAATTGAAACATAATCATAAAAAATAATTTCATATTAGATAGAAAATAGTTTTGACAAAACACTTGAAATTAATTCTTGAGAAAAATATGATTTCTTCTTAAAAATAATTTTCTTTTCATAAAAGTCTGTTCAATGTTAAAAGAAAAGGATTTTTCTGAAAATAATCATGAAAACTTGTAGATAATTATTCATGAAAATTAGTCATTATGAAACCGTAAAAATCCGTTCATGCTGTGTAAGTTAAAAAACATTCTCCTCGTACTTTTCCCAGAAAAGTCAAAAAGTTCCTCATAAGGTAAACAAAAGAAAGATTCCTTCCATAACACAATGTAAAAGTCATATAGGTTTAAAATTACTTTAATAATACATGGAAGAATATTAAACACTTTATGAAAACATTTTTATGGACATGGATGAAAAATATAACCCCAGTAAATACCTACGTATAAGTAATCCCAGATAAAAATGAGATTTGAAAAATTATCCATTACCTTATGTCAAATTTCTTTCATATATGTCTGAGACACCTGTATAGTGGATTTAAACTTATTATTAACTTTTAAAATAACCATAATAATATTTATGATATCATATACGATTCACTTAAGACTATATATTACCCGTTCTTTTGTAAATTTCAAGTTAAAGTAGTGTTTTGGGTAAAATTGTTTCAATTCTCATATGTGTTTCGACTTTTTCTTCCTGTTATTATTAATTACATCCTGATTTACATAATTCCATAATGTAAATCATGATTTATATGTAATATAAATTCAGAATATAAATATATACGATAGATCGATAAATGAAATGAAATATACCGTTCTTGGAGACGGTAGGACGTGCATACGCATGAACGATATTTTCGTTTCCTTATTGAATTGAATGGAATTAAGAAAATGAAAAATATATGTAAATTAATCCAGTATCATTATTATTTTATATATTTCATGATTATTTATTATATATAATTTATAATCAAACTTAAATGGTTAATCATGGAAAATGAATCTCATCGCGTTTATGGAGACGGTAGTTCGTAATTACGCACGAGCGACAATATCCTTATTTTGATATTAAAATAGTATATAATTGGATGGTATATCATATATATAGAATAATAATAATTTTATATTTTATATTTATATCATTTATACTATTTATTTTAGACATCCAAATGATGAAATGTTTGAATAACAAACTACACCCCGACTTGGAGACAGTCAGCCGTACGTACACACGTGTGGTGACTTTTTCATTCATAGGATTTATAAAATAACTAATATGGTTGTAAAATTTTTATAATAACATCAAATTATATATAATATACTCGATTTATTATTTTATAATGGAAACAACAAATAAAAAGGATGTGGAAGAATAAAGGAACTTGAAATCGATGGTGAGATATTTACCTCTTCCTCATGTTCATCATTTTGAACTGAACAAAAGGGCTCTATAGGTTGGCTTTATGACTAAAAGAAGGCCTCTAAGATAAATAGAGGATAGTTTATAGGGTATTTGGTCAGGTTTTGGCTGAGTCAAATGGATTTGGAGGTGTGAATTTGAGAGATGGGGGAGTGCCCTTTTATAAGAGGGGTGAGAGCCACCTTTTGAAAAACTTCAAATATTATTTTATCATAAATTAATATTCAGTTTATAATGGATTAAATGTGACTAATTTTGAGGATAGGGTGCGGATGGGTTGAAATACTCTCAACCAATAGGTTTTAGACAAGTTTAGGTTACCATTTTAACCTTATTATTTAGATTTAACTCTTTGTTAAACAATTTAACTTTTACTGTGTCTTCATATATTCTTACACTATATAGTTAATTTACATAATATAAACTGCCAATCGAAACCCAATTGGTTCATCAATGTCATATATATTATTATATAAGTCTTTTATCCGAGCCTAATATTTTTAGGACCGTTATATCAATTAATAATATAATATTTGTTTTAAAAACACTTTTATGTCAATTTTGATTCTATTTTTTATTTTGTTTTTTATAAATTTATAACAGCATTATTACTTTTAAAATAATTCATCTAACCAACTATAATATGCTATATTAATCTATAAAATTATTTTAATTCATAAAAAGTCTCAGATTACATTTATTTGGGTATTTATATTATCAATTATATTAATATTTCATTAATAAGGTAATTATTGCATCATAATTGTCTCATAAATAAATTAAATTACTTAATGTCTATAAATTATAAATAAAATACCATTATGTGGGAAATATTTTTATATTTATAATGAATATTTATAGTCTAATTTATCTTATGAATAACCCTATATTAAATTTTTTTACTTATTAAACATTGATTTTAACTCTTTTAACTCTTCTTTGAATTAAATAATAATAAATTTCCTAATCTAATCTAAGTGGTCATAAAGGATCATATTTTATTCCTAAGGTTTTTTTGGTCGAATTAAACTTATCCAATAGAATTAATACATGTTTTAGTGTAATAATAATATCATTTTTACCCTTAATTACACTATTTACTTTTAACTGTGGTAAATTAAAGTTAAAAGTTATTTTTCACCAAAAATTATTTTCATCTCATTGAACCACATTTTACAAACTGATATAGGCCGTGTCTCTTGGATTTTTGAAGTTCAACTCACAGAAGCGGTAAAATTATGTTTTATGTAAATTTGCAAATGCTCCTAGGAGGTGGGTAAAAGACAGTAAAAAGTTCAATAAAATTTTTATATATCTAAAATTATTATAAAATGACTCCAATGAATTAAATTGAAATTATATAGGTATTATGTATCTATTTGACCAAAAATAAATTTAATGAAAATAAATGATCATTTAAAAAAAATTTGGTTTTAACCAATAACTCAGTGTTTTCACAATTCATCAAAAATTGAAAGTTTTCAGAAAAATACAAAAAATTAACCCAAGGATAATTTTGATATTCCGAATCCAAAAATGTAGTCAATTTAGAAAGATAAAATTTATAAACATTCAAAAATTGGGTATTTCTATTCATAACGGCTATTTTATATAATATTTAAAAAACATATCGTTGTTTAGTGAAACTCGGTATTGCGTACAACACACGCTATTGAGGAAGGTCGCTCTTGCATGTAATGCAAACCAAGTTAGGGTTTCATGTATGGAATTCTTTCTCTGGTGTTGCGTATAACTTACTAAAAATATAGTTCAGTTATACATTGATCAAAATCCATACATGGTGTTGTGTAAAATGATTTTTATTCTAAAGAACTTGAAATTGTGTGCATCACAAGCCATGAATAGTGTTGTGTATACTACATGATAATACGATGTTGGGTATAGTGTAAGCTAATCTTGGGGAAATGTACAACAAAAGACATCAAAGAAATTAAAAAGAATAATTCTCATAAAATCTTTGGGTGTTACACCTCTATAGTTTTCCAAACAATGTTTATCCTACTAGAGTGTCACAGAGGTTATCTTGGGATGCCAAACAGTTTTCCTAGACTGCATCCCTCTATCTTTAATTTCCCAAAAAATGAATTTATGTTTCCCAAAACACCCGATATATGCTAAAAAATGAGAGGCATGTTGATCTATAAAACCAATATTTAAAAATACCATGGGTCTATCAAAATCTCATAATTTTTTTCAGATGAAAAAAGAATATTTTATACACACACCAAACTGAAATATTCAAACATGTTGAAAAATTACCATCCGCTAAAAAACACAATATGTTAAAATTCTCCACTTTAACATATCTCATCCTAGAGTTTTGATTATTTACTAGGATATGGTACTAAATGTACCCATCTCATAACCAACACCCTGATATACCATTTTCATTAAATCATAGGAAAACAATACTAAAAGAACACCCACCCTAATATTTACCAATCAAGACAAATACAACCAAGAATTCACATTTCTCGCTTGTTGACTAACTGTTACTAGAATAAAATGCCTCCCTAGGTTTCATTTAAATTCCTAAACCTCATCGTGTGCTCAATTCATTATCATTTCACATCTACCACCTATCTTCTCTTGCATCTATTCTGATGCCCTTAAGAACCACTCCCATTCATGACACACATTGAAACCCCCGCCTCATCAAGTTCCCATTGACCATGCATCTCAACAGATGCTTACATGTAATCTTGTATAGTATACACATATTCATTCCCATTAAAATACAGAATCCCAAGAACCTAATATACAAAATATGCATCACATTTGATGTCCATATGCTAATGAAATTCATTTATACATATAACAAATTATTATAGATACCAACCGACTAACTAGTTCCAGATTAAACTAAAAAAATACCCAATCAACTATTTTACCAAGTAAAACCTAATAAAAAAAGGGAAAAACTAGACATACCCATATTCATAGTATTTTCATAACTATAATTGGTTCCCCAACCTACTCTTCACCAAGTAGCTCCACTAATTGATCATGTCTTGAAAACCACCTACTTGAGCCCTAGTATCCTTTAAGAGATTCACTAGATACCATATAATGAGCCCACATATTAGTACCACTACCTCTTCCATGACCTCTATGTGTAGATGAATCCCAGATACCATTACATGGTTCTACTCTCAACCTGAACCAAGATCACTACTTCTACCGAGACCTTGAATCTCAAATGCATGCCAATTTTTTCAGATGAACCCTTCCAAATAGACAGTCTGGTTGCATTTTCTTCACTACTTATGAACCAAATAAAATTTGGTTTGAACAAGTATAGGTTTCTTATAGAATATGTATAATAATGAAGACCCACTACTCATTGGTCTTCCAAAATCTATGTAATGACTAAGAAACTATGATTCCTCAAAATCCCACTCCCATTTTTGGATGGATCAATATATATCTCATTTGACTCCATCACTCAACTCATATACGATGAGTGGTGCATTATTCCATAGACTATCTATTTATGGATTATCATATCTGAAAAGGAGTTTATCCTGAAGATCATTAATTAGAAATATATTGTGTCTCATAAACAATCATCAATGAGAAACAAAACAGATATCTCATTTACTACCAATAATATGTGCAAAATGAGTAAAATCTTTGAAATCTATATCATAGTCCATGATATCTGTGTTCCCATGCTAGATATTAATGAAATCAACGGCCTTGTGTAACATAAAAATATATACAAAGATGTTCTCCAAAAATATGTCCATGATATTCTTTCGTGAATTTCCCTTGTATCTTCCAACATAACCTAGGGTCCCACCAGGGTTTTTCTGGTCCTATGAGAATATACATATCCTACTTCACCCTTTAAAATTGGGGTGTCTCAAGGTATCTACAAATTTTCTGGACTGACGCAATCCAGTTATCTAATATTTTTGGTCTACCCTCACCAGGGAATAATGTTGTGTAGTGATACATGAATTTATGAGTAATGTATTTCATAAAAGGCTCAACTCTATGAGCTCCCTAGTCAATAAAATATTATCGATCCAAAATAAATCACTTATTCTATTGATCATGGATCAAATTAGAAATTTATTTTTACTAGAACCGTTCAACTTATAGAGGTGTAGTATAATAGAAATGTGGGGTCAAACCCATTTAGAGTGGGAAACACTATCATAAAAATTCTGGAGTAATGATTAGGTAGCAAAAATTATAATATTTTAAAATAAATTAACTATTCAATTAAAATATATAAATTCATATATAAAGACACTAGAAAGTGGAACCAGTTTTTAGGGGTAGTTTTTTTAAATAAATTAATTCCTTGCAAAATTATTTTAACAAATATCTGGGAAACCAAACAATTTTATCAATACATGAAATGGTAATTAAATATCAATATACAGTTTAATACAAATTCATTGTGTTGAGATGAATTAAAATAACACAATTCCTTTTGTTTAGATTATCCAATGCATATGAGTAATTATAATCAATAGTCATAAAAAAATTTATCTCAATAATGAAAGGGTTCCATTATTATTGAAAACATATTGTCAATGATTTAACCAATAATGAAATAGACATGTAGGAGCAACCTGAAACTATCATATGAAATCAACTTTATGGGAAATTTTAAATGAATCAATGATGGTACGAAACCCCTTTAACTGATTCTATACTCCCCTATGTGGTTTTTCCTATCATCATCGAATGGTTGTGAACACTGAATAAACCAATAGCCATAGAGTATTGATTAGAAAATAAATAATTATATTCTAAAGATGAAAATAAATAATTCACATTGAAAATATAATAATCCAATGATTACATGAATGAAAACAATGAAAATTAAAAAATATATATAAATAAATATGGGTCGGAACCCTACGGTAACCACCTGGTCGTCACACCACCAACATCAAATTATCTTAATTTATATTCAAAATAATCCTCATTTAATAATCCTCACAGTCATTCCATGGGTTTCCCAAGTCAATTATGGCCTTACATGGTCATATAGGATAGAATCATTCACAAAATCCTATCAGATGATCCTGCTCAAATTCGGAATTTTTTACTATAATCACTCGTGCAGAAAATGTTTTTTATGTCGGTTATTTTTAGTTTTTTACGTCGGTTTCTAGCCGACATTAATACGGGAGACGTTATAAATAAATTTTTTTACATCGGTTATTTAAAAACCGACGTCAAAAACAAAAATCGGGATTTTTATCACGTTAGTTATTTTATAACCGACGTGATAAAGAAAACAAGAAGGGTTTATAACGTCAATTATTTAATAACCGACGTGATAAAAGGCCTGGGAAATCATTTATCACGTCGGTTATTTAATAACCGACGTGATAAAAGGCATGGGAAATGGTTTATCATGTCAGTTATTAAATAACCGACGTGATAAAAGGCCTAGGAAATCATTTTTCTCGTTGGTTATTTATTAACCGACGTGATAACCCCCCCCCCCCACGGACTGGTTTATCACGTCGGTTATTATATAACTGCCATGATAAACCGGGGGGGGGGGGGGTTATCAGGTCGGTTATTATATAACCGAAGTTATAAACCAAGCCCCCTGTGTTTCATGTCGGTTATTTAATAACCGACGTGATAAACCATTTCCCAGGCCTTGTATCACGTCGGTTATTAAATAATCGACATTATAAACCCTTTCCCAGGCCATCTATAACGTCGGTTATTAAATAACCGACATTATAAACCCTTCCCATTTTCTTTTTCATGTCGGTTATTAAATAACCGATGTGATAAACCATTTCCCAGGATTTTTATCATGTCGGTTATGAAATCACTGACGTGATAAACCCTTCCCATTTTCTTTATCACGTGGGTTATAAAATAACCGACGTGGAAGCTATTTTTTTTTCAAAAAAATTGAATGCAGTCATCTACTATACCCCAAAATCAACCGGAAAACAAATCAAGAAATCATACCACAAAAACAGAAGGAGATCAAATTTAAGCATTTACATTGATAACATATAAAACTTGCCCTACTAGACAGACCCCACCCACATCTATACCCCATGGATAGCCCTCCCCCACCCCATTGGAGCCCCCACCCTCATGTATACCCCATGGAAAGCCCTCCCCCACCCCATTGGAGCCCCCACCCTCATGTATACCCCCTAGATAGCCCTCCCCCACCCTCATGTATACCCCCTGGACAACCGTCCCCCCACCCCATTGGAGCCCCCACCACACCCCTGGACTGCCCCCCGACCCCCTGGACAACCCCAAACACCCCTCATCAACCCCCCACCCTCCTGAATAGCAACCCCTCACCCTCTCACCCCACTTGACAGCCCCCACCACACCCCTGGACAGCCCCAAACACCCCTAGACAACCCCCCCACCCTCATGTATATCCTCCACCGCCCTGGACAGCACTCCCACACCGTTGGACCGCCCTCCCACACCCCTGGATAACCCTCCCACCCCCTGGACTACCCCCCTACCCCACCGGACAGCCCTCCCAGACACCTGGACACCCCCAACCCCACTGAACACACCCCCATACCCTTGGAACCCCTCCCCCGTAGACCAAAATCCATACCAGAAAAACCATCATAAGTAGACCAAAACATGATTTAGAGGAAAATTAAACATTCACGTATAAAACATTCAAAACATACACTGTAAACTTCAAAAAAAAAACTAAATCCAACCTAAACAACTACCAAATACTCAATTACAACGACAATATTCAAAATTACATTTTACATTACAAACAACTAAAATTCAATCAAATCTGTAAAAGGATTTGACCACTCCACTTGTAAGTGTTTGATGTCTTCAGCAGTATATGGTTGAGGTTCATAAAAAAGCTACAAATGAAAAGGAAGGTAGTTAACGTGTAAAATGAATAAATCAAATTGAAATATTATGGAAAAGTTTAAGAGGAAATCGTACCAGGTCAAAATTCACACCTGTCCCAGTTGTTATTATTTCATACATAAATCTTAACATATAATATCCGCATTCTATGAGGCCTTGTTGTTCATGACAATTCTGTTTGAATGAGTGTAAATTCAATATATTATTTTTATGTAATAAATCAAAATGTACAAATTATAAATGGATATTTACCTTCGCATTTACATATTTGATCTTTGCATTCCTTTTTATTGTGTTTTTTCGAAAGTAGGCCCATGCATTGTTAGAAAATAATACGAATGGGGTAAATTTACAATTCATTATAATATATAAAACTATTGAGAAATTGAAACTTACTTTTTCAATATATTCTTAAAACATTCCCGCACATCACCATGGACAGAGCATATCAAATAAAGTGCTTTCTCCCTTGGGAAAAAAACCCCTAACATCCAATGATCACTGATAAAAGGAAATTAAACATTAGTGGTTTTTTATGTTAAAAGATAATTAATTATATGAGAGAAATGTGTTTCATACCTCTCACAAAAAGGCATCATCCAACATTGTGTGACTATATTCTTTTCAATTATTTCAGAAATATAAACCATTCTTTGTTCCTCATTCAATGCACATGCTTCAGGGGAAATTAATTGTGGGTCCATGAATCCAAATACATATGTCAGCTCATTCCTCTCATAAATTTTATAAATATACCTAATTAAAAACATACATAAGTATACATTTTTAATAAATATAATGCAGGGAAAAGGTGTTAAGACTTACATGCAAAAAAAATTCACAACATTGATGCCCAACTTATCTCCAGTAACAAGCTCCAAGATATCAGTGTTCACAATCCCCACACTTATTTCACGTCCAAAAACATGAGATTCCATTGGAAACTCCTAATAACCCGCCCACAAATTTGAATATCTTGAAAATCTGTCAAGACTACTAGAATTTGTATCTGATGTCATAGCCATTTTTCTTTGTTGTTTTCTATACAGTATTTCTTTACCTTTAAAGTATTCCTGTAAAAAAAATTGAAAAATATATTAGTTTTCAAATGATAAAACCACTTTAATAAAAAAATAAAATAAAAGATATAACATTCATACCTCTATGGTAATGAGTCGAAGAAGTCTGGATGGCCAAATTAAAAAATGGCCGATACTCTATCCAACTGTCACCACCTCATCTGTAGGTATTGGTACTCTAGCTGATCTATCTATAATATCCTATACAGTGAACCTCTGATTCTCTACCTCTAATTGTTTATGATGAACTGTATCTCCTATACAGTTTACCAACCCATATGCTACTATATGATGTTGAGAATCATCAGCAAACAACTCGCAATAAGTAGGAAGCTGCGGCGAAAGAGTAGGATAAAAAATGGGGTCCACAGGCTGAGGTGGGGGAGTGGAAGCTACTGGCGGAGGTAGGGGATAAATAATGGGGTCTGCAGGGGAGGTGGAGGAGTGGGAGCTGCAGTCTGAAATTGCCTTTTCATTTCTGCAAACATAGACTGCACCGACACTCTAATCTTGTCCTCCATCGTTGCATTAATATTTAGAACATCAGCCTCTAAGGATTCTATTTTTTTATAAACCCCCTCAACGTTAGAAGTTGAAGAACGTGGAAACACTTTTCTTACCGAAACACCTTCCAGATATCCTCTTACATGACCAGGAGGTTTGGGCCTTCCCAATGATGCAGATAAAATATCTTCCCTCCCAGTAGCTGTAAATGTCCCCTGTGAACTCTGCTCCTCAAGAGAGTCCTGTATTAATTAATTGAACATTTCTGTAATGATTGAAATTATATGAAGAAAATAGTTAACTTAAATAAATAAAATAGATATCTTACAATCCTCTCAGCTACGATTCTTGATTCTTCCGAAAGATATTGCCATTTTTTTACCTTTCGAGCTCTCTTCCATTTTTCATGTCTAGATGGAGGGGATGGAGGGGCCACCTCTCTAGAGCTTGAAGACTCAAATCTTAGTTGTTGAAATTTTTCCGCCAACATTTGTTCTTCCAATAATGCATACACTCCCTGAGATAAACTATAAGGGTATACATTTTTAGATTGGATCTCCTGAAGATATTTCCTTGTTTTCTGTAATTTATGACTAAGAAATCATTAACAAAACATTAATAAAATCATTTATATAAGAAAGTTTATAAAAGATTACATTTCCCTTACCAGAAATGACTCTTTTCTTCTACTTTCAAAAAATTGTCTCCATGTGTCTTTATCTATAAAAAGATATATACGACATGGATTGTCATGACTCCTATGAGCATAAATGAAATCAGATGAGAGGGTTGATTTGAAATCCCTCCATATCCTGGAAGCCAACGATAAAAATTTCTTCCTGACTCCTCCAGTGTCAGGAATATCAAATTTCATCAGATAAAGAAGAGGTTAAACATATTATATATACTAGAAACATTAAAAGAATAGTCAAACAATGAGAAAATATCTTACCAAAATTGTCTCCCATAACTGAGAGATTATCAATTTATCCACACTTCTCCAATCATCAAACATAATACTTACTTTTCTCTTAGCGTGATTTCTTACAAAATTCTTTAAATCTTTTACATTCAGACCTCTAGGAATATCATCATCATCAAACTCAACAACTATCCTCTGATCCTACGTACGGGGAAGTGATAATTTTGGTAAATGTGTGCACCCACGTTTACCAACCTTTGAACTCTTTGTCTTAATAAGAGCATGTGAATGTTCATCCCCAAAGGTATGACCATCAATATTCTCATCTCCAGAATCATGTGGTTGATCAACTGAATGATCTTCCATTATCCTTAAAATCATAAAAACCAACGTCAGTTCAAAAATATACAAATTCAAATATTTTAATACTACTGTAATCAGAAAATAGAAAAGTGTACTATGTTACGTAATAGTAAACATTGGTGATATGGTAAGCATGTTAAAAAATGGTAAAGATCGTAAAGATGGTAAAGATGGTAAAGATGGTAAACATGGTAAACCTGGTAAACATGGTAAACATGGTAAAGTAATTGTCACTGAACAAAAATAGATGATATATAATTCATGTAATGGTTATAAATATGATAAAGTAAAATAAACAAACTTAAAACAAAAAAAAACTTATACTTATTTTATTTTAAAACATGATTTAATAAATAATGAACATACAAATAAACAAATTCAAATATTTTAATACCACTATAATCAGAAAATAGAAAAGTGTACTAAGTTATGTAATAGTAAACATTGTTAATATGGTAAGCATGTTAAACATTGGTAAAGATGGTAAAGATGGTAAAGATGGTAAAGATGGTAAAGATGGTAAACATGGTAAACCTAGTAAACATGGTAAACATGGTAAAGTAATTTTCACTGAACAAAAATAATAGATATATAATTCATGTAATGGTTATAAACATGATAAAGTAAACTAAAAAAACTTAATCCAAACAAAAACTTATACTTATCTTGTTTTAAAACATGTTTTAATAAATAAAGAACTTACAAGATCTAACATTTATGAAAAAAATAAATGTAAATAGGAAATAAACATATGTTACCTGTAATTTTAGGAATGTACAAATGGATTCTTTTCCCAAATTCCTTCATCGTGATCGTTCCTTATGGAACAAACAATTTCTTCAACATGAACATCATTATGCTCTGTTAATCTTTCCATGGAAGTAGGGATCTCACATAAATAAGCATCTTCATCAAGTTCATCCTCACCAACATATTGTTCTTTCCCCTATAAAACAACATCCCACTTCATATCTTATTGATCTACTACATAGAAAATTTGTTTTTCATGTGTTTCCGTTATAAAATAATCAGTTGTGAATTCCAATCTATTTAGATTAACAAGTGTCATTCCAAATTCATCGTGCCTGACACTGTTGTTACTGATAAACCATTTATAGATAAAAGCAGGAACTTTAATTTTAATGTAATCAACCTCCCATATGTCTTCAATCACTCCATAATATTCACTTGATGTAGAAATTGGGTTTCTGTCCTTAGCACTCGAAAAATGCATCGCTTCTGCAAACACCAATACACCACTATTCTGAACTGCACTTCTGTTCTCCTGAGCTTTCTTATGAAATTTATAACCATTAATGTCAAAACCGGACCATGTTATCACATTTACACATGGACCACCCACTATCCATTTTAATGTCTATGATACATCTGATCTACCAAGCAACGTCTTTTTAATCCATGACTAAAACATTTTGTTGTGCTCATTAAAAATCCACATTTCTTTCTTCTTTAGATGACATTGTTTCAACTCATTAATATGCAATGTGATATACGGTTGAGCATCAGCTATGTTATTCAAGATGTATGATTCTAACTTCTTCATCTATTCAGCTGACAATGATTTGACTTTCAATCCACGAATCCCCTTTCTCTCATTATTAACTCGTTCATGGTGATATAGAGGCAAACCTATGTGTTGCGCTATGGCCAAGTAGCACGTACAAAACTCTACTACCTCCTCAGAAATATACTTTTCAATAATGGAGGCTTTAGGTCGATATGGTTTTTTAACATACCCCTTTAATAATTTCATATACCTTTCAAAAGGATACATCCAACGAAGATATTCAGGTCCACAAAGCTTTATTTCGTGAACCAGATGAATCATTAAATGCACCATTATATCAAAAAAAAGTTTGAGGAAAATACATTTCCAGTTGAAAAAGTATAAAAATTGCATCCTTTTCCAAAATGTTCAAAGCATTCACATCAATCGCCTTGTTACAAATTTAATTGAAAAAATAACAAAACATCATTATAGTGTTTCTGACACGAATGGGCAATATTCCACACAATTCAACTGGTAGAATTTGTTGCATCATGATTTGACAATCATGTGATTTCATACCAATCAACTTCAAGTCCTTCAATGAGAAAACATTTTTTACATTAGAATAATAAACTTGAGGCACTTTGATATCATGAAGACATTGATAGAAGCTAATTTTATCCCTCTTCGATAATGGATGATAAGTCGGGGGAATATATGTTTGTCTTCCTTTAGGAGTGGTAGCTAACTCCAAACATATTCCCATTGATAGTAAGTCTAATCTTGCATTCAACCCATCTTTTGTCTTTCCTTTAATATCTAACAATGTTCCAATCAAAAAATCATAGATATTCATCTCTACGTGCATGAAATCAATATCATGTTTAACTTCATGATACAACCATTATGGTAGCTCAAAAAATATTGATCTTTTCTTCCAAATATGTCTATCATTACCATATTTCTGTGTCTTTCCCAATGTCACATCATGGTTTTTCACCCTCTCAAAATACAGATCAGGGGATTAAGATTTTGGAGTAGTATCAAATTTTTTTGAGCCTTTGAATGCCTTTTTTAGTCTTCTATAAGGGTGATCCATAGGCAAAAACATTCGATGACCCATGTACACTGTTTTCCTCCCATGATGCAATTGACAATATGACATCTGTTGTTCACAAATTGGACATGCTTTATGCCATTTAGCACTGTATCCTAACAAATTTCCATACACTGGGAAGTCATTTATAGTGAACAGAATCACTACATGAAGTTGAAAATATTACATTTTATAAGAATCATACACCCTAATACCATCATCTAATAATAGTTTCAAATCATCAATCAATGTTGACAAGTAAACATCGATATCATTTTCGGGTTGCTTTGGACCAGATATCATTATAATCATCATGACATATTTGGGCTTCATACAAACTCCAGGAGAGAGGTTGTAAAGTACTAATAAAACAGGCCATGAACTATGTGTGCTACTGAGGGTTCGTTATGGATTCATTCCATCTGTGCAGAACCCTAGTCTGAGATTTCTAATTTCATTTCCAAATGTAGAATATTGCGCATCAATTTTCTTCCATTGTGGATAATCAGCTGGATGACGTATTTTTCCATCACATACCTGCTCATCATCATGCCATATTATCCTTTTTGCATCATGTGAATTAGCAAATAAACGTTTGAAACGATGAAATATAGGAAGATTCCAAAATACCTTTGAAGGGAGCTTTGTAATCTCTACATCAGCCTGTGATTTTTCTTTCACCTTATACCGTGTTGTCCCACATTTAGGACACTCTAATAGAAATTCATATTACTTCCTATATATAATGCATTCATTCGGACATGCATGTATTTTCTTGTATCCCATTCCCATCAGGCATAATATTTTCTTGGCCTTGTAATGTGAATCTGAAATATCATTATCTTTTGGAAGAATGTATTTGATCAATTGTACCAGCTTTGTAAAACTTTTGTCACTCCATCCATGTTTTTCCTTTAGGTTAATCAATCTTAACACCGCCGAAAAAACCGTAAAATCTATACAACCAGGATATAATGGGTTTTCAGCATCACCATATAGACGCGCAACTGTCGGTTCTATCTCAATTTGTTCTGCTGCAATATCGCGAATCATTTATTCAATTCCATCAGAGTTACCATCTTGTGCATCATCATCATCAGGGTCATTTCTTCCAGTTTCACCATGCCAAATCCAGGGGCTATAACTCGGATTAAAACCATGGCATATCAGATGATCTTTTATCTCTCTACTTTTCAACTTCTTCATATTCAAACATTTCAGGCATGGACAGAAAAAAATGTCACTACTAGGAACATTTCGTTTAGAAAATTCCAAAAAGGCATCGACACCTTCCTCATATTCATTGCTCATTCGATGTGCCGTAATCCAACTTCGACTCATCATTACCTATAACAAATATAAAAAATATAGATATTTTTAAGATAATAAAAATATAATTTTATATGAAAAAAATCATAATTTGAATGTAAAACAATTTTGAAATATAAAACAAATATATGCGTATTTAAAAAAATATGCTTGAATATTATTATTAAAACAAAATATTTTTAGATAGAACAGTTTTGAATTCCATTGAATAAATGAAAACCATGGTGCCTACATGGTTGATAGAAAATTGGAGAGAATGGAGTAAACCTGAGAATCAAATCATATTTAAAATAAAAATTCAGATGGGGAAAATCACAATATAAATCCAAACACCCATGGACAACCCCCAACCCTCTGGACAGCCCCCGACCCCCCGGACAACCCCCAAAACCCTCTGGACAGGCCTCCACCCCTTGGACAGCCCCCCCACCCACCACCCTGGACACCCCCAACCCTCTGGACAGCCCCCAACCGCCTGGACAACCACCACCCCTCTAGACAACACCCCCACCCCTCCTGGACACCACCCCCACCCCCTACCCCCTTGGACACCACGCTGGACACCCCCAACCCTTTGGACAGCGCCCACCCCCTGAACAACACCCCACCCCTGGACAACACCCCACCCCTCCAGACAGCACCCCCACCCCTCTTGGACACCACCCCCACCCCCGACCCCCTTGGACACCCCCTGGACACCCCCAACCCTCTGGACAGCCCCCACCCCCCAGACAACCCCCAAAACCCTCTGGACAGGCCTCCACCCCCTTGGACATCCCCCACACCCACCCACCCCCTTGGACACCCCCAACCCTCTGGACAACCCCCACCCCCGGACAACCCCCCAAACAATGGTTTACATATAAAACTAGGGATGGTGAACAACGAAAAACACATGCATTTAATATATACTTCAGCATGAAATATATGGAATTAAATATTATTAAATATGGCTACTTAAATGATCGTATGATAATTAAAAATAATCATTGATATTCAACTAGTCAAATGATCACAAGTTTCTCGATAACTAATATCATAATTTATTTTATCAAAAAAGTCACACAAAATAGTCCACAAACATGTTTCGCACCAACATCACAATTTAATAAAACAATTCCTCAATTTATAAAACATTTTGAAAATGTTTGCCATCTTAAATCACCTCTTTACCTGTCAAAAACCCTTATTAAGTGAATAAAATCGCCAAAATATGGCATTTATACCATTTTATCACTTTTTTTAACTCACTAAATCATTTTCAATTTTCATAAAACAATCCCAAGAGGAACAACCATGTTTTGCACACAAAAGTCATTCCAAACCCCCATTCAATAAAAAAATCATACTAATACAAATCAAAAATATAAATTTCAGATCAATACACATTTATTAAACCACCCCCATATTTTAATAATTTACCTCAAATAATGTCACAAACAATACACATGAAAAACAAACTTTTTCATAAAATACCTTCAAGAAGTGTGACAAGGTTTTACACATAACACCCATTCAAAACCCCCCTTTTGAGGCCCACATGACAATAAATAATTAAAAAACCATAATTGGATTACCCTTTCAAAATTAATGAATCACTTTCATAGGTTATAAAATACACCCAAATATTAACCTAAGATTCACACATTAAAATCACCCAATTTCAAGATAAAATGAACAAATAAAATTAAATATATATCCAAATCCATAAAAAAAAATTGGGGCCACAAAAAATATACGATGTAGGCAAAACGAATGAAAAAAATCATACAAAAATATAGTGTTGGGAGTTGAAGGCTTACATGAAATAGGGGTTTTGGAATGCCTTTTTTGTTGCAAGTTGAAAGAACACAAAACGAGTTGAGATGATAGATCCGGGAAAAAAAGCACACAAAAATCGAACGAATTGTAAGCACACAAAACGAATGAAAAAAAACACAAAAAAATCACAAAACATAAATATAGACTATCCGGGAAAACAATGAACGAAATAAAGTCGTTGAAGGCTTACTTGAGTGTTTCCAGTTGAGATGGTAGATCCGAGGAGAGTAAAGATGATAAATGTTTTAGGAAAAAACGATTTTAACAATGAGATCGACTAGCCGATTAGGGTTTATCACGGGAGAGAGACGATCCACCGGACTATCGAACGAAAATTCGTAAATGACAATCCTCGGGGATTGTAAATTTTTTAAATGTTTTTATAATGTCGATTATTTAATAACTGACGTTATAAACTATTTTTTACATTTATAATGTCAGTTATTATAATAACCGACGTTATAAATGAATCTGATACGGATTTTTTTACGTCGGTTATAGAATAGCTGACCTAAAAAAGACCTAAAAAATCACAGTTTTTTACGTCAGTAATAACATAACCGACGTAAAAAACTCATAGATATCTCATTTTTTAGGTCGGTTATCAAATAACCGACGTAAAAAACGCGTAGATATCTCGTTTTTTACGTCGGTTATCATATAACTGACGTAAAAAACGCGTGGATATCTCGTTTTTTACATCTCTTATCAAATAACCAATGTAAAAAACCCCTAGTGCTGTGGTTTTTTACATCGGTTATTTTATACCGACGTAAAAAACCCGTATATATCTTGTTTTTTATGTCGGTTATCAAATAACCGACGTAAAAACAGAACACGAGTGATTTGTAACTTCAGTTATTAAAATAACCGACGTTAAAAATCTATTCACCGCATTTGTTACGTTGGTTATAAAATAACCAACGTAAAAAACCATGTTTCACAGATTATCACATCGGTTATATATAACCGACGTAAAAAATGGTGACGTAAATAACATTTTCTGCACTATTGAATGGAGAATTGCACAATGTGTAATAGGTTTACACATCCTGTAAACATTAGACTTGTTTTATTCTTCTCAATACTTTTAAAATGTTCATGGATGGAAACATAATGTCATTTGATGATGTTACATGACATGTAAAATGTGATTTATTCACCATAACCTTTATTTCATCCTACTTCATATGTTTTGTGCCTTTGGATGTGCACCACTATAATTCTCAAAATTCAGTATCATGCCTTTTGAAATCACTCATGGGGAAAGTGTTTTTTTCTTCCTCAATGTCAGTGTTTTCATTGGTATTTTGAAAAATATTAATCCTTAATAAAAATTATGAAAACATTAATATCATGCACAAATACTATATTATATCAATTAATATTCATTGAAAAAACATATAAAAAAGAAGAAAATATGCATACACAATAGATTTATCACCTATATAGCAAAAACCATGCTCTACAAATGATACTCATCAATAGATGGAATAAATTATACAATATTTATCTATAATTATAGTACTATATCTTTTACTTATGAATCTGGATTATCCTAACCACTCAAGGACTCTTCCGAACTCATAGGGGCCTCATCCCATGAATTCCCATGCATTGCCATATCAAAACCCTTTATTCCACTCCACCAAATCTTGTGTAGGTGGAATTCCCCTGAATATCGATCATGATGGTTAGAAAACAAAATATATATGTTGAATATTGTATCATGAATCACACCTCACCACCTATAGACTCCCCTACTACACCATGTCACATGATATCCAGTCTCAAGACCTCATACCTAATAATATCATGGTATGATATCAAGAACAATACGACCTCATGCCCCTTTCATACCCACATCAATGTATATAATGTCATATAATATGACAACATTACCACCTACCTACCTATACTATGGTTAGATAGCTTATATCATATATATCATTACAAGGTACCTGAGTAGAGTGCCACTAAATAGGATATAAACAATAATATTTAACTTCTTCTTCTGAACATTAAATAAACAACAATATTATCACCAATTCCTACCCTATTCTGGGCCAGGCCCAAATTTCACATCCTTGTAGAGTCACATAACAATAGATTTTGATCTCATTAGTACCACATGAATGGGTTGGATGAATAAAATTCCACAAAAAGGGCATAAGATCGAAAAAAATATATAGATGTTTTGGCACATTAAACACCCCAAAACATCATCGCACATTCATGGTTACCAATTCCAATCAAATAAAAACACATCATGTTATCCGATGTTCCCACCATGATGTATAATCAAAACATTCTTTTCATCCCATGACAAGGGTTTATGTCGTATAACAATTAACCATCACATCCAAGTGCACCACTTCAGTTGGAAATCTATTACAATTTAAAAGAACACTAAATGAAATCAACTTCCCACCATTGGAAACATTGTTTGTCCCCTATTCATGGGGATTTAAGAACCCAAACATGAGATATACACATAGTTCTGACTATATTATAATCAATATCTTGCTATAAATCATATAGAAAAAAATAAAGAAGAAAACTCATTTGATACCATTTGTACCTAGCCATACATAGTTACCCTTTATACCTAGACCATGTGATGTATTATAGAAGCACCAATAAGAAAAATTTGTTGTATGGTTTTAAAAATCATAAACCAATTTTCAACTTAAAATGTGCTTTGGGATGGTTAACTAATGGGCCTTAGGAGAACCTCCCGATAAGAAAAAAGCTTCCTAATAGTTGGGAGAGACGGATTGTGTGAGAGTGGGGAAACTATACACTTAGGTGGTGATAATAGTGATTTTCCATATTTATACAAAAAAATAAAGAAGGATCATAACAAAAAATAATCAAAAATATATGAAACTTGTGAAATGACATCAAAAAATAATAACATATGTAAATAATACATTCCATAACAAATCATACATTACAATATATAATGAGGGCCACTAGTGGACAACCCTCACTACATACATATGATAATAATGATAAAATTTGGAAACTCTAGATAATGAATGAACCCCTAGTCTCTTGCCAAAAATCCCATCAGAATAAATTCAAATATATAAATGTGTTCCAGCTCTTATACATAATAATATAATTCAGCTCAATGATATAATGTTTTATTGCATCCAAAAGGGAATGTATAAGCTAGGAGAAAAATATCAGTAAGCCACTTCCAATGTTTTCCAATCCCACATCCATAATTATATAGGTTTATGTTAGGTATAGATAAATTTTAATAACACACACATTGAATAATGTACCAGAATCTCTTAATCTTGAGCTCTACCAGGAAATATTCTACTTTCTATAGTCATCACCAAAATAGAACTAAGTACACCCCCACCCCCAGATATAAATAGAATACAACATGTGACTTAATATTTGTATTACTAGTGTTGATGATCAATGGATTAGAGAATACTGTATCTCCTGATTAAATGATTACTAGGTGGGCCCTCAGGTTCCATCAGTTATCATATTCATGGAAACTCATTCCATTTATAAAATTTATATCATTAAAATTAGATCCCAAAAAATAACATGGTCCCTCGAAACTCAAATCATAAAATCTTTATTGGGTCAATTCCAAATGTATCATGACATAATGATATCTATAATCCAATAGAAATCATTGAAAATTTAATGAATAACACCCCTAGGAATTTTGATATCTCTTGTCCTATTATTCTTTCCCAATGACCTCAAGTATCATGAAGTGCTTCCTCGATCAACTAATGGCCTCCACATCCTGAAATCAATGGTCTATCACCATCTACATCACATTTTAATGTGATAATCCCAATCATATATGATAGTCCACACCATCACCTAAACTGAATATATATGAGGGCCTCCACCAATAATGACTGGTTAACAAATCCTCATTTGAGTCCTATCTATGCAAATAAGAATTCTACTGCTTATTGGACAAACAAACAATGTGTATAAAGCACCATACATATTTATGTGACATCATATAGCACCACATACACCTGTGAATATGTCCCTAAATACCAATGATCATCATCAACTCCAATTATGAGTGACATTATCTCCCCCTGATGACCATTTCACCTTATATCTTGATGAAGAAGTCACTGCAACATTGGGATCATCATTACATCAAGTATCCCAAACCATTCTCTTAACATTTTGTAAAATATCAGCTAAAATCTAGCTGATCAATGTCACCTAAATCATTATCCATTAACCATTATGTTCTAATGAAACCAGTCCGACTGATATAAAGAATCCAATATAATTTTGAAAAGTCATGCGGCCTAATAGTCCCAGGTTTGTTCAAGCCCCATTCACAGAATAGTCATTTTTAGGGAAGTAGGAGCTTGAGAATATGTATCGTACAACATTAATTAAATATTATAAATACAATAATTAAATTATTAGGATTTAACATATAACACACATTGTATATTTAGAAAAAAAGTCCCAAAAATTCTCTAAAATCTAGGCAAAATATAAGAACCACATACCTTTGGTTATTAGTTGATCATTCATCTCATATCATCCTCAAACATGATTATGATCAATTGAAAATTATTTTTTAGATAAAATCCCTAAAAATAGAGCAAAATAGATCCCTCAAAATTTTCATACCATATGATGAAAAAAATTAAAGATAAACTACGAGATTTACAGTATTACATTATCTAATCTATATCCACCAATGAATAAAATATCCTTCCCCATATGAGGATTATAAGAAATATTATATTTGAGTGAAAATTATGGGATTCTCCACTATACTCTATGTGAATGGTCTACGTTTTGTACAATAGGGAAATAAATAATGGAAGAAATGTAATTTTCCACTTTTAAGAGAGTTTATGTGGTTTGAGGCATCGAAAACTCACCTAATTACCCTAGGTTCTTATTGATACTAAAAAACAAACCTGAAAAATATAGTTGGTCAATAAAAATTCAATAAATTTGATCCTAAAATATAGAGAATAGTTTTCACACACACCATACTCTAAAATTAAAACTTTTTATTAACATCCAACCCACTAAAAACCAAATATGTAAAACTTATAAATTAAAAATTAATGATGTCATCATAGTTTTTAGATGTAAAACTACATGGAAACATCCTTCTTGAAGAATTTAATCGCCCATGATTTTTATCACAAATTCTCCAAAAACATATTCATTCTATGTATGGATGACCCTTTAATTTATTCAATTTTCTCACATCAAGCCTAACTCAAATTAGAATATAGATCATGGTACATTAATCATACTAGAATGAAAAAAATTCCATGTATATTGTAACATAATTTTTGTCATCCTATATGATCTTTAAGAGTTTTTAGTTTAAGAAATATCATAATTACCCTTTATGAGAGTCCAATATATTTTGGTATTATAAGAGAAAGTTTTATTGATACATTAGAACAAAAAAATTGCCTTCTCCCAATATAATGTAGTAATAAGAATATGTAACAATGTTAAATGATAAATACATATGGATTTTTTCATTATTTAGTAAGAAATATATAAATTTTGAGATATCCTACCACTAACACATAAAATAATTCAACACAATCATCTATTTTCACTACATGAGGATATGATCTATATCCGAAATATCCCATAAATAATAATTTTTCGATTAATTTATTTTTTGGTAGGGTATAGTGTGATTCTTGGAACTCTTATCCATTATCCAACTACGATTTCAAAAATAAAATCTTTTCTTACACCTTGATATTCAAGATTAAAAGCTAACATTTTTGGTATCCTAATAGAGATATGTATATGTGAAACTCAACATTAATTCCTAGAACATCATCCATATACTTGATGAATAATATAAAAAAATAATTCATCATCTCATATGTACAAGCATCATATATTTATAATTCTCAACCATTAAATTTTTTATACATGGACCTACACTGAAATGGGTTTCCACATAATAGAGTTTGATCTTCATTTGAAAAAAATACAAGAATTTAATTTTTTATTCTTTCATGATATCTAATGTTATATAAAGTCCCTTCGGTCATATATCTAATGCAAATATGGTTAATTTTTCAACTTATTTTTCCCACAACCATAGATGTTGTGTTTTTATACTATAAAATAATTTATAAACATCCATTGAAGAAATTAGAAAATATATAATTCCTACCATCCTATAACTATTTATATATATATATATATTTCAATGATACAATATCTAAATGTTTTTATAATAGTCAATCATTCTTATATAATAATGAAATATTTTGTGAAACATTGTTCAACCGACATGACCATAAACATCACAGAGTGGCCACATATACATACCCTAATATTCTAGGATGTGACATTATTCCATGTAATATTTTTTTCTCATTCTGTAGATGTATAAATAAACACCATGATAAAATTTACAGTTCACTTTTTTATATCTTAATTTCTAGAGTCCCTAAAATTATAAAATCTATATATGGTTTGAATGTTGATATAATAAGTGTCCTGAACCAAAAATGGTCTCCATCAAAACATCACCTAACATAGCCTATGGAAAGAACCAAAGTGTGTTCCCAATCTCCACAGGCTGGAACAAGTTCCCAAGTGTCATAAAATGAAATTTGGGAATGTTTTACCTGAGTTTATAAATATAATACAATAAGTGAATCCCATAAGATAAATCTTGATTTTTTTAACTAAAACATATTTTAATAACATTAAAAATTGAAATTCACAATTTAAGACTATGTATAAAAACTATTAATAATGAAAAAAAGCCAAAAATGACAACCTAAGAACCTCTACTTGGCGAGAGGCACCACCCTCAAGCCGTCTCCATGACATCACTCCAAGAAGAACCATTTGAAACCCGTACCATTAACACTAATAGTAATACCCAACCCAAGAAAAAACAACCAAGACTACTTATAAACAAGGTGAAATTAGGGTTTGAGAAAAATACCATTAATATGACACCACAAAAGGTTCCATGTGATAATAATTATAAGAAAAAACCATGCATGTTTTGTAAACATGAAATGATAGTAATAATTTCTAAAAGAAGAAACATTAAATAAAAATATCATTCAAGTGGGATACATTAAATGAAATCAAAGAATTTAGATAGATTGAAAAGGTAATGACTTTATCTATAAAAACATACTGTATTTTGATGGTAAGTATAAAATATCTAATGAGCACTTGCAACGGGAAACAACCATATGCACCTATTCATTGTGGGTCCCATGTACCTCGTACTCTTTGAAAGTAACCATACAAATATATGTTCTCATGAAAATGAGCAACTATTAAGGATTATACCTATAACATAGTGGTTCTCCAACATCATTATCATCACCATAGTTAAGTTAGAGTTGTCATCATCAAACATGCTATGTAGAATAGGGGTCAAACCCCACAAGATCACTTGCATACTAGTTCACATGAACCCACCTAGATACATAATTGTTTCTTATTGTTCTCAATCAAGTTCCACAAGCCATGAAATACATTTTTTACATAAAAATAAAACTTTCAAGTCACACACACCAAACATCCCTCAAACATGCCACATGATATCCTTTTTCATTCAAATTAATTTTGGAAAACATACTCACTCCCAAATAGCTCACAACACATTTCACGTCTCTTTCACACTTCAATAAATACATTAAAAAAATTTATAAAATATATATAAGAAAGTACACATCACATAACAGTCCTTTTACATTAAAATATACCATTTCGAATATACACGCCTACCAAAATATTTTGGCAACATAGTTGTACCTCATAAATTAATCAAGGTACCATTTAAACCATTCACAAAACAATTCCAATGAGTCTAGCCATGTTTTTCACATTAACTTATTCTAGAATCCCAATTGGAAGACCAAAAGCATACCTCTATCATAAAAAACATAAATTTTTAGCCAGGAAATTATTTAATAATACTACTCCTTGAATCATAAAACCACTCCAATGACCACAACATGGAATACACACCAAAAATATTCATTTTTCACAAAAATTCCCCTTAAAACCATATTCATAACAAATGATTCCAAATATAATTTTCACACCAAAAAAATGGAATAAAAATAATGATAAAAATTTAAATCATGAAAAACTAACTCATCCTATAATTCATACACATGGAATCACCTAGCATTTGTGCCAAAAAAACCCAAACCGTTGTGCGAAATTTCAACTGCACAAAAACTGCACCCCAAGGGAGTGAAATCAAGCCCTAATCAACAAATATTAACATAAAAGACCTGAGGTTAAAACCAATATAAATAATCTAGATGCATTAAATTATTATTTCAAGAAAACATGGATGAATCCCTAAGAAAAAGGAAGAAACCCTAAGAAAATGGGGGGAGGAAGGAAGGAAACCAACTTACTTGATGGATCTTGTTGACATAGGCTCAAATCCACCAAGAGTTGAATATTGAAGCAGAAAAAACATCTAGGGAGGGTTTAATAAGTCATATTAGGTCAATTGGGGAGTGAAACAAGGGTAAAATAGTGAAAATTTAATTAGTTATGAAAGAATCATTTCGTATCTTTGTATCTAGGATATTTGATAAATGCTAAGAAATATTTTCCTAATTAGTAGGGTAGATGAGCTCTAAAGGGGAAAAATAGCTAATTGGGATGAGCCTTAGATGTTTGGATTCAATTGGTAGGATGAATCACAAAAAAATTAAAAAATTAATATGATATTGAAATATTAAAAAAATCATTTAAAGCAGGACAAGGGCTTACAGACTTGCCCAATACCTTAATAAAAAACATAAATCCAACATTATTATGGATTTATTGGGGGGCCAAATTGATAATATTGTTTTATTATTTCATGGGATGACAATTGGGAAGTGGAATGTCTGAAAAATGGTGATAAGTGGAGGATTTATAAAAGAAAAGTTTTTATTTAAATCTGGAAATGGGCTCAATGTTTGGCCCAAATTTTGAAAACCTTCTATTTCCATAATAATACATGGGAACTAACAAAAACAGAAAAATGTAAATAAAATGAAAAATACCTTTAAAATATTTCATAAATGTGATAATTCTACCTACCATAAAAATTTCCACCCTCAGAATGCCATAGAAATTCCAAAAGAAAAAACCAACCCAACCGAAATGCCGAAATGGACTCATTTCCCATGTTTCCCCCACCATCAAAGGCCCAAAACACCTCCAATTGATCAATAAAGGAATAAATACTCTCCATAAAAAAATTCAACAAATACTAAAATGATCAGTCCTTTTCAAACTACATACCAAAAGAAAATACCTCAAACACTACTTGAGCATGACTCAAGAAACTAACCCAAACCCACAACAACATCGAACACGGTTACCACTACATTACTTTAATTAAATAGTTGGATTCTCTCCAATCCCAACGGTTACCAAAGGAATATTTTGGTAGTAAGATAGCTCTGAACGAGTCTACCTATCACCAAGCCATGACCATAGAGAAATCCAAGTTACTATTACGAGGAGACAGAAATGGGCTCCCCACCACAAGAGGCAAATTAAATCTCCCAGAGACAAAATCAGGACACTAACAGGGGGAGTACTAGATGGGAACCCCAACACAAGGGCTATAATTCCATAAATTTTTCCAAAATAACATAAATGATAATCATAGTAGGTCTCCCCAACAAATGAACCAACCAAAATTACAGACCAACACATGATAGCACAAAAAACCCCAAAATTCAATGAGTCGGGAGGACCGAATTATTAATCTCCACGGTTTGGGACACCATGTGCTAACTCTGTGGATCCTTTTATCTTAATTATTTTCTAGGGCATAGTTACTACTAAACTTATTCAAACTATGCGCTCAATCTGTCTAACCAAAATTTGAACTTTTCTCCAAATTCACAATTGAAACCAATGGGGGAAAAGAATGACATTGGGAGATAACATGGACGCGAGGTCCTCCCACCTCTTTCCACTGAATGAGAAAAAAGCAGAAAGATGATTACACCAGTGGTATAAAATATTCCCATCTTTCATACTGAGAATAGGAATTTGTACAAGGTTTTGAACGATCCTAGTATTTCCCTAAACTACACACCAACATCACTTCAGGACCTATGGATATAGCTCAATAGATTGAATCATCTTCAGCCTCGTAGTTAGGCTTTGGAAACCCCCTGAAAGAATAATTCCATTTAGGTGCCTGGAAAAATACACCCTTTTCCTAGATGGGTATAGTAAGACAAAAAAATTCCAAACTCACTTTTTCCCAACCAGATATTTCACTCAAACAAGTTCATAGAAGATGCACACACATAACCCCTTATTTATTTGGATGAAAAACAGAAAGAGGAAAGTATATATGGAAACACCTTCTTCTAAACCAAGGATATTTAGATTTCTCGAAAGGAGAAACACTTATAGCCAATAAAATACTCACAGAAGATTGTACAAATTCACCTTTATATTCAAAAGAACACATGACATCACATGGCATAACCAAACACGAACATTACAGATGATAGATAAAATAAATGGAATGGGACCTTATGACAAGTCCCAAAAAAAACAAAATTCCAAAAAGTGTCCATAACATCCTCTCATGACCAGATTTCATATACTTGTGGTTTAACATGATCCCCTTATTTGATGAGATTATGAAGGACCCCAAGTCCCTCTTAGACTGCATGAAAACTAAAAACCACTGACTACATTCACGTTCAATGAATCAGGTAACATTATATTGTAAAGTCTCTTTCAACCTTTGACAAGAACTTTCAAACTACAATTGGATCTAAAAAGCCAAGAAAGGAAATGGTGTCGAATAAATATCTAATTCTCAAGAAGAAGATTCATTATATTGATCATCTATAGGATCATCCAATGTAAAAACAATCTCGGATGCACTGCAATCGTGCATTAACTAATAATGGGGGCCTAGCTTATCCAATGTGAGAACACAATAACCTTACTAAACTGGTCCATTGGTGAAAAGGTTCTACAAACAATAAACAAATACATGAGGGGAGCCACCATAAAGGCTTCCTGACCTTTTCTCATTAGAGACCACAAACTAGTCCTTTATCCCAACCTACCAAAGAAACACAATCCCAAAACACCATTTACACAAGAGGTGTTCTTGGAGTCCAAATATACCACAACAACAAAATTTCCAAAAACACATAAGACACACCACCCAAAACCAGTTATCATGAAATCACATTTCATATAAAATCATCTCTTTGAAAATAAATTGTTTTGTGGTTAGAGTATCCACCAGTGGTACCCCATGGGCCTCCCACCTGTATGTTTTTATGCCACACTGGGTACCCTCCTTAAATCCATCCAAGAAATCATCCCACTGTTCCTTTAACCATCCATCATCTCGTATAACAACATTCATGTGGATTCTAATGGAAATAGTGATGGTTAAAACAGAAAATCATTCCACTTTTTGAAACTAAAACATTTAACTGACAAATCCTTTTACTCAATCCCTCTAGGATCAAAATTAAACACAATTTAAAGTTTTCAAAACTTTTCATAAAGGTAAAATAATTCAAATTAATACTCACATACATGCTATTCAAATTAATTTTAAAACATCTCAACCCCTTTCGAAATACTTATGGTTGTATGAAAAACATCACTTGATCAACACCCATTCGTTGAAAAACTCATCTCTTATTATTTAAAATAAGGATAAAATGATTCGCAAAACACTTCTAATAATAACTGGTTACCAAATCAAAAATCCATTTCTAATCCCCACAAACCAATTAAAAATAACTTTATTTCATTAAAAATACTTTTCTAAAATTCTAAAAGTTCCATGTGAAATAGATTTTAAAACTTCACTTTGATGTAATATATACTTTCAAAAGAGATTAAATACACCATTTATAATTTGAAAACATTTCTTAAATTTTAGTTCCACCATTTCACAAGTAAAACCATTCTCTATTTATTAGAAAATAATTTCCCAAAAATATTACGCTTCTTAAAACCAATAATTTTTCATTAAAACCACACTTCCAACATTCCAAAACTAATGGATAGAAGACAATGAGAGAGGAAACTAATTTTATTGGGTGACATGGATATATTTTTGGTGGCCATACAAAAATCACTTCACCATCACAGAGAGCGTTCTAGGGAAATATCCTTGGCTCCACATGGATTTACAGGCCCTGCGATCTCACGAAGACAATTAAACCAACTCTAATTTTATTTCCTCTAATAATCATTAAACTAAGAAAAACAACAGACTCACATACAACCCGACTTCCCCTGGAGACATGAATCACTTAATGAGGTGTGAAGGCTAGGAAACCTACTCATAATTGGAATATCAAGCCCCAAAAATCTAAACTCTGGACTGTCCAGACACTTCCCCAAATAACATGACAGAAAGAGTGAACCTAACCACTCTAACACCATTTTATCACATATTGAATCCAGTCTCCATCCAAACGAGACCTGACCTAGCCCATGGATAGGACTAAAGGGCATTACCAATCCCCAAGTGCTAGAACATGTTCCCATGTATCATAAAATGAAATTTAGGAACGATTTTCCCGAGTTTATATTCATAAAACAACATGTGAATCCCATAGAACAAATCTGGAATTTTCAATCAAAAACAAATTTTACTAAATTTTAGAATTGAATTAAAAAATTTAATAAAATGTTTAGAGATTTTTTCAAAGGAATATAAAAAAGACATCCCATGAACCTATTCACAGAAAGAGGCACAACCATCAAGACATATCCATGACACCACATCCAAAAGTACCGCTATAATCCCGTAATATTGGCACTAAAGGAAATACCGAACCCTGTGGAAAAATAACCTACTCTAATTTCTCCCACGATGTATGTAGGGTCTGAGCCAAATCCCATTAGGATTCCACCGCAAAATATTACATGTAATAATCATTATAATAGAAAAATAATGAAAGATTTGAAAAAAATACTAGTAACAATATCTAAAAGATTCAACATTAAATAAAAACATCTTTCAAGTGGGATAATTTAAAAGAAATAATCAATTTTAGATATAATTAAAAATATACAAAATTTCTGAATCAAAACATATTGTATGACCATGTTAAGTAGAAAATATCTAATGAGCACTAGAAAAGTAAACAACCATAGTCACTAGCTCGATGTGGGTCCCAGGTACCTCATACTCAGTGATTGTAACCCTAAAAATTTCTTTTCTCATACACATGTTCCACAAGTAGGGATCATGACCATAACCTAGTGGTTCCCCATCATTATCATTATCATCATCATAGTTCAGTTACTGTTTTATTCATCAAACATTATATGTGAAATAAGGGTCAAACCAAATAGGATCTATGATATATAGTACTTTTCCACCCACCTATATACCCAGGTGTTCCCTCTTGTGTTCAAACAAGTTCAACAATACATGAAAACCAATTTGGATGTGAAAATAACACATCCAAGTCACATGCACCCCATATTCCATACATCTGTCACATGATCCCTTTTTACATTCAAATTTATCTTAGAAAAATAACTCACCCAAAACAATCCCACAACACGTTTCACCTCTCTTTCAAACATAAAAAAACAATTTTATAAAATATTTCCAAGATAGTAGACATCACATAACAACACATTAAAATTAATATAGTCCATTTCCAAAGTACACTCCTACCAAACTTATTTTGGATACAATGTTTCACCTCTTACATAAATCAAGAAACCATTTAAAACCTTCACAAAACAATTCCAAAGAGTGTAAACATGTTTTTCATAGAAAATCCTTCTAAAAACCCTCTTTAAAGACCAAAAGCATACAAATAACACATAAAACCAGAATTTATAGCCATAAAATCATTTAATAAAACAATTCCATGAATGATAAAACAACCCCAATGAACCCAACGTGGAATGCACACAAAAAATGATGACTTTTGAACAAAATGCCAATTAAAAACTAGCTGCTTAACAAATTCTCCCAAATATAATTTTCACACCATAGATAATGGAAGAGAATCATTCAAAAAATATAAATCATGCAAAACTAACTCATCCAATAATTCTTACACATTGAATAACTAATCATTTGTGCTAAAACCCCCCATTCTATTGTGTTGAACATCAACCACAACACCACCACACCAAAATGGAGTGAAATCGATCCCTAATCCAGATGATTTCACCAAAATACACTTAAATAAATCCTGGGTAGGAACACATTATTCTGGATATTAGAAACATCGAGAAACCAATGATTAAACCCTAAAAAAGAGAAAACACAATGGAAATGGGAGGAGGAAGGAAGGTTCCCAGTTTCTTGAGGGATCATTAAGAAATCGGCCCAAATAAACCAATAGTTGAATACTAAAGTGGAAAAAACTGACATGGAGGCAATAATAAGTCCTATTAGGTTACATACAGACTAAAATAGGTGAAAATAGTTTAAATTGAATGATTTATGAACTAAATAATTTACCTCTTCAAATCTGTGTGATTTGAGAAAGGCTAACAAAGATTTCCCTAATTCATGGGGGAGATTGTCTCCAATGAGGAAAACTATATAATCGGGGCGTGCCTTATTATTTTGGATTATATTGTGAGGCTGAATCACCAAAAAATAATAAAAAAATCAATGAGATATTTAATAATAAGAAAAATAATTTTAAGCAGGACATGGGCTTATGGGCTGGCCCCATACCTTAAAAAAACCCAAATCCATCATTATTATGGATTCATATCGAGTCCAAATTGATATGGTGGTTTTAATATTTCAGGGGATGGAAATTGGGAAGTGTAATGTGTGTAATATTCTGAAATGGGGGATTCATAAATGAAACAAAATTTATTTTTAAATCTGAAAACAGGTTCACAGTTTGGCCCAAATTTTGGAAACACTCCATTTCCACTAGAATGCATGGGAAACCCCCAAAACAGTTGAATAACAGAAATTAAATGATCAATACCTTTAAAATAATTCATAGAAATGATAATATGAATCATATTTTAACCATATTATTTGGACAAAACATTATGAATCCATTATGTTGCACCCTATTCAAGGGAATCCCAGAAACATAATCACTGAATTTCAAATAAAATAATCATCCACCACAGTTCTTGAACCATTAATTTTCAAAAAACACACATCTATTTTTCTAAAAACATTTGTTTCCACAAAATCTTCCTTTCTTTCTAATAGAATCCATATTTATCTCAATTGAATAAAATTTCATGTGTATGCATACTACACCACTTATAGGGATTTGTATATTATTTCACGACATTCCTAATCAACCAATGGCATAATTATCCTAAATTAAGATATCATATGATTTTTATTGTATCATTACATCACTTTGAAAATAATTAATTGTTTATTTTATGTTGTTATCCCTTAAATTCCATATCCATATCCATTTTTCTGATCAAATAATCTTATCATATGAATTATTATGTTACCATTTACTATTAAATATAGTTATGTCTATTTATGGACTCTGTTCCCTATTTGTAATCTTATCATCATTTATCTAGTGTGCACTGAAAGACAAAAACAATGTGAAGACACTAATGAAGAAATTATATATTCATATTTAGATCATTATTCATGATGGGTTTTTATAACACCAAATCCATTTTATTTTTACATGTTTAATTTTCATTAAATATGCATGATGTTAAACTAAATATTTAATTTTCAAGGATTCATAAATTCAAAATGAATATATATTAGTAATTTATTCATTACCATAATTCATATTCCATATGTGGTCTAATCCATATTACATTAAACAATAGGGGTGACATAAAACAGGTGTTTCTCAAAATCCATAAAGAGATGAAAGGAATGAGGATATGTTTTCATTCTCAAATCATAACTACTTCAATAGATTATGATAAATATAAAATTTAATTAGAATAATGAAACAATATTGTAGATCCCATTATTTGGACTAGGAAAAAGTGGATACGTGATCACTGGACCCATAATTCAGAAAAACGTTTGAGTGGTAAATTTTTTTATCTCTTTATCTCAATAATGTGGCTAGTGGATGATGAAAAATCCATTATCTTAACAATTCCATTCTTTAATTTTTCACTATCCCATGAACCCAATGTTATTAAATGGTAGTTTAGTATTTGAAAACATTATATTGGAAATCAATTATGATCTCACTAGTCATTGTAGAACATTTGTTATTGACAATGTATAATATTACCTCAATATGGCTTTATAATGGAAGTCATCATATTATTTCCAATTGAGAGGTATCTTCATCTGTACTAAGTGAAATTTCTACATTTAAAATATCAATAAACAATTTCAGTGGAACCTAATAATACTACATTATCCAAGGTAATTCTTATAGTACATGTCTACCCACATAAACCTTTATTAAAAATATTCGAGTTATTACATACAAATTCATTAATCTAAATATTCATGTGAATATACTAATATTTATGTTAAAAACCTTAATATGAATAATTATTTTCAATTAAAGTGTCCGGTATCTCATCCTCTAACAATTTATTGATTCCTGTAATCTACCTTTAAATCCATTGACTTGATGTTTTATTATTTTTGGCATTAAATCAAATGAACATGTTCAATGATGATCTATGAAACCTTAATCTATGTATGTTTTAGTGTAAACCCTCATAAATTTATTGTTTTATTTAATGTTATTGAGTTCACGTATCTATATCCCAATATCACATAGTAATGATCTAGAAATCTCACAGGATGTGTAGGTCAAACATCACCAATAATGGATGTCATTCTGATTGAATTGATTGTCTGGTACCAAATTACTAGATAGTTTATTTTAATGAAGTTATGATCTACTAATAAATATAATTTCAATTTAAAAATTATTTCTGTGTAGGATTACCTACCTAATTTTGTATAGCATAGGTCCGTAATAAATTCTCTCCTCAAACAATGTATTAAGACAATACACATCAGAGAATTATATCTAAAATTAATAATCAATAAAGGTATAAGTAAATATATATAAAAATTACTAGTTTAATAACCTTTATAGGTAATACTAGTTAAATTTTAGGTCTACTATCACTAGACAGATACCTCACATAATTCAAGAAAATGGAGAGTATGAATTTAAAGAGAAACAAATCATGTGAGGTTGAAAAAAAAATTATGTAGAACCCTCATCCATTCCCCCTAGGACTCACCAAGATGAGGATTATGAAAAAATATTAAAAAATAAAATAAATTCCTAAATGATTAGCTTGCCTATAATATGGCTCCATAAAATGTCTTGTAATTATCACTATACCCCATGTGAAACATTGAATTTGGAGAATTTTGTTCTTTTATCTGTCACAAACCACCCTGGATACCTCGGTACCCAACCGAGACTTCTTTTGCATAACATAAATGGAGTTCTAGATCCCTAAGTGTTGGTAACTATAACATGGAATTATACATGATAAATCATGTATAAAATACTCCCACAAAATTTGAAGACAAAGAATAAAATAATTCTTAACAATCCAATGGTATATAATAAAATTAACCAAATATGTATAAAACCCAAAATCATTAAATAACATAATTACATGAAATTGACCAATATAATTACAAAACATCACAATGGAATCATCATCCTCCAATCCACTTTCCAAAGAATCATGAACATCTGCCACCTCTAATTAGTGATTTTCCTTTTCTCTAATATGGAATAAGAATGTATAAAATATCTAGATTAAAATGGTAGAGAGTGATAGTTATCCTAGATGGGAATAAAAACGTGTTTTATTATAAATACCATAACAATGTACAATTTATTCTTTCAAATAAAGTCATTAAAGGCATTGTATTCCATTTTTCATGTATAAAAACAAAACTTGATTCCAATTCAAAAATATGATATATATATATATATCAAGAAACATTCAAGCATTTATCAAATTGAATTTGGTATAAAAAATTTATATAAATGTCTTGGAATAATAAATATCCACTTAAAATAGAGGGATCTGATCATCTTCCAGATCATTGACCTGCTAAAGGAGGGGTTTGGAGGAGTCAAAATAAACTCTATAGAGCCTTCCTAGACAATTAATTCATGTTACCATTGATTAATGATATTAGTTATGTTATAAAAGAGCGAATAAGGTTTTAAAATATTTTTTAGAAGAAAATAATCTCTTGTGCATGATTTTTTAGGCATGGATTTATAGGAAGAGAAATAGTGTTCCTTTACTATACACCCCCACATTGGGGTGCATGCTTTCACCTTGGTTAGAACATAGTTTTTTTAAAATATGTGACAACCTTAAAAACATCAATTTTTTATGATTAATGATTTATAGGGTTAATCCATATGGTTTGGAATTGTTGTGCACCCCCTCCCGATAACCGTTAGTGGAACATGTTTTGTCGGCCCATACCCCAATGTTTTCGATAACCATTCACCCACTAGACACAACCAAAATGGATTCAAGGTTTTTAAAATTATAATTGTAATCAACCAAAGGTAAAAACATAAGTAACATTATAATAATAAGGATTTTATAATACTAGAAAACATGTATAGTGACATTAAGACCTCCCCACCATAAATTTTTTTTGTCCCAATAAATGTTTTCTAGATGATTCCTTATCAAAAAGCTAATGCCACTCATATCTCATCACTTCCCAAAACTCACAAGTATCATGAGAAATAGAAAACTTATACATTATAATTTGGACCCGAGCTATCATCCTCCCATGAAGCCACATTTTACTAAAATATACAATCCTAAATGGTTGTTTTTTCATTGATATATCAGACATAACGTCAAGATATACCCAAATGAATACATGAAATGGGCCAGAAAGATACTTAACAAGATTTTATTGAAGGAAAAAATTATTTGTCGACGTAAAATATTGATGAAGTTCAAAATGGTATGAAACCTTCCTCACTTCATAAGTACCCTAAAAAATCCAAAATAATGATGAGAAAGATTCCCTTACTTCCCAAGCTATCACAACCAACTAAATTGAACATATCAAGATCAAATATTCAACAACAAACTCCAAAATTCTAAAATTATGAACAACATAGGATTTATACTTGATATTCACCATCATCATTCAGTGTTGAATTTAAAAAATATTTACTGATGAATCTTGAACCATGATTGGTCAAACAATGGAACAGTCATCAATCACTCACTAACACAATAGATATTTACATGAATTTCCTTATAAGGAATAAAAATATATATATTCTAATTACATATTGGTTACTATTTATATATGAAAAATCATCCTTTACCAAAGGGTCTTCCCAAGATCAACCAACATCATGGAAGAATGCATCATACATGTCAAGAAGAATGCATATAGCCCTCTCCTTATTACTATATGTCTATGGATGGTATTATATAATTTAAGTAACTTGAGGTCACATAACCTTCTTAAGGCCTTTAAAAAAACAATTGGTAATATAGGAATATATATTAGTGATAATCATAAATAGGAATCCAAAAAAAATCTTATTCACATAGTTATTTCCTTAGACATCAACATTGGTTTTTTAAAAATAGGAATAATGTTGGCTGATTTCATCATCTGACTGATCACAACCCCAATTGTATTATAATTTTTATTAGTACATGGAAACAAAAAAATCTACAGAGATCACATCCAAATTCTATGTTATAACTTGATATTTCTGAAAGAAACCCAAATGCCTATGTTTCTCAACCATTTTCTACTAATTAGTATAAAAAAGCCAAAAAAATCATAAATGTGTAGTCTCATTTAAAGCCACCATAATCATCATCTCATGGGATAACACATCATAGTTGTTTCTAGGAGAAAAACACAAGACATATAAAAATACACCATTCTATTCATTCTCATCAATAAAGGTACCAAAATATAATTTTATAAAATTTGAATACCCTCTATAAATAATAGACAATAAGAAATGGTATCCCAACCATAAAGAGAGTTCATATTCTAAGAAAACTCATAATGAAGATAATACTCCTGAATAATCATCTCAATAATAGTTCAGGTGAACTAGAGAGTATCCAAGATATAGTCATCACATGTTTCTCATGTTATTATATGAAATTATGAAAAAGAAACATCGATTTTCACTCTTTTAATGATTCACTAATGGACTGGATCAAATAAATCCCGCATAAATCTATGAAAAATGACATCCCCCAATTCCAAGGTATATGAAATGTCAAAATAAAAAAATGGTACTACATCCAACACCATTGTTAGAGATTAAACTATTTTTTAGATATTATATAACTCATGATGTTGTGGATCGAATACGTGGTATACAATTTTATGAAAAGGAAATGAAACTATCATTTAAGGTCATGTGTAACGACTATGATTTCATGTTCATGGTTCTTATAATTCTTCTCATGTGAGATATGATTTCAAGAAATATAGTATAACTTATAATGAACCTGCATAAGATTGATTTGGCTCTATTTTTACATAGTTTTGCAAGAACTTTTTACTTAATTCTTAATGATTAAATTAATTATTTATGCACTTTTTATTGAATAAATGAACATTTTGTATTTTTATTACTAAATTTGGTTATGATTAAATTTTTATAAATAATTTATTTTTTTTAGAATCTAAATTAATAATTTTAATCTTACTTTACTATTATAATTAAATGATTTTTTATTAGTTTTGTTAATTCTAATATTCTCACCTCTAAAAAAATGGCACTATTAATAAAACATCATTCAATAATCATATTTCTATATTAATTAACTTAGTATTTATTTTAATAATCTATCCTTCAATATAGATTTATTAAAATATACTGACTTCATTATTTTTTTTTGTTTAATCATCCTACAAACTATATATGTTAAGAATTTTAGTTTAAATTAAGGGAAGTAGTGTGATTTTAACATTATGATTTCAAATAGTTATTAAATTAATTAATTTAGAGTTTTAAAACATTAATTATTTAATTCTAAGAATGAAGTTAAATTATTAAGTCATTAAATTTCATTTTTAGTCTTCTCATGAGATAGAAAAGAGCTATCGATGACCCGTTGAGTCAATGATGCTATCACTTTTCACTCAATCTAGAACCATTAATAAATTCAAATTTCAGTATTCTATCAACTTAGTTTAATATTTATCCAGTTTTTAATTAAATTTTTAACAATTAGAAACATCAATTGTAATTTTTTAGTTTAATTTTTAATAATAATTCTGATTTTTAATATATGATGTTTATCCTTCTTTTAATTTATAAATTTCAATCTTTGTATTTTTGATTTTATGGTTTAATCCAGTCAATTGTTTTAAATCATTTAATTTTATAACTTGATTTTTAATTTTATGTTCAATTTATGCAGTTTTAATTTTTCTCCATCTCCGTTAGTTCAATTTTTTATGTTATTATAAGTTTTATTTATAATATGTTTCTATGGTGGATGATTATCGGTATCAGTCTTGCTTCCCCATCGGTAACCATAATTATATATAAACCATCAGTAAAAATATTTTTTTAATGCTATATGTGTCATTTTTTATATACTTGCATCAGTAACCTTTTATTATCTCTAATGATGACCTTTTTCTCAATGGTGAAACTTTTCTATTTTATAACCACCGGTAAACAGTTATGCAGTAAAACGGTGACCTTCTATTTTATTGAAATGGTGATGCCATTTATATTTTTTTTCTATCGGTGACCTTTTGTCATGACTTCTCTACATATCCCATTTTTATCACCAATATGGATCCATTCTCTCCCGCTACCACCGGTTCTATTGCTTTCTGCCTTTTTATCACATCACCACCTCCTTACCTCAACACTTATCACCTCTTCAATTCCGCATCAAAATGAAATAGACCACATGAGCAACAAATTCCTGAAACCAATCATAGAATGGTGACAGATCTAAACCCAGCATCATCAAACATCAAAGATTCAACAAGAATTATTCTATATGAACCACAAACACAAAAAAAAGAATCCCAAAAATAGAGAGAATTCACTAATCATGAACAATTTTTAATACCCTATGAAATGAACCAGATCTAGTCTAAAAAATCTATCAGCCTCTCCTCTTGATGTTGAGCCACTCATGAACCTTCCACCGAAGTCAAACAGGTCACCGACTGAGTCGTTGCATGACAAAGATGAGCCAGCCACTGCCCTGAGACCGTGTTAGGATCTAGAAATTAGAGCCACACTGCACCACCTTCTTGAGTCGCCATTGACTACCGTTGGAGCCGAGGTCGATGCCGTACTGGATTTGAGGATTCCTAGAAGAAGAGGCTGATGCTGAGTTGGAAACCACCATCACAATTTTTGGAGGATTAGGAGTTTCCAATGGTGTCGTAGGAGGGAGTCGTGGACCCACCATTTCAGAGAAGATATCAAAGATAACCCTCCTCCTATACAGTGTGATTTTGGATGGGGGAAGATTATGTGTGAATAATAATTATAATAATAAAATAGAATATGAAACATAAATAAAATCCAAAATTATTAAAAAATAACTAATCTAAATATATTAAACAATATTTATATTTATTTATATATACTAAATTTATGTTTTGTAATTTTAATAAAAGAAATTTAATAATATAATTAACTATAATTTAAACGTTTATTAAAAAAATTAATAATAAACTTATAAATTAAATAAATTATTTTTTAAAATTAAATATTTATAATAAAATTAATAAATTAAAATAATAATAATGAATTATACAAATAATTAAAATAAGTTAACAAGGTAAATCATAATATTAAACAAATTTATTTTCAAAATAATAATAAATTTAATAATTATAATATCTATTTAACTTTTTTTTAATCTTGTGAATATTAACTAAAATATTAAGAATATATATTTTACCTTCATAAAATTTGATAATTAATTTAAAAAATAATATAAAAATAAATAATAATTATTAAAATATTATATAGTAATTTACATTAATAACTTTTTATGTAAGTAATATAACGTTTAACATTAACCAATTAACTACTATTTAATTTCCATAATTTATTATTTATATTCCTATTTTAATTGTGCAGGTTCATTCTGGGGTCTTTAAAATTTCATTATTCATCTAACTAACAGACGGAGAGTTAGTTACAGAGGTTTTACTAATGCGACATGTGGATTGCGAAAAAATATATGTGTATGGTGCCGCAATGAAATACAAGTTTTATATCGGTGGAGTCCGTGGGTGACTATGCAGCAGAAGATAGTGATTACTTAAAATAATGCAAGGAGCATGGGAACTTTCATTTGACACAATCAATGATCTAGGTCTGAGTGAAGGAATATCATATGGGTACTCTGGAACCACTTCCTGGAGCTAGTGGTGTTCAGGAGCACTGCATCGTCTTGGGAGTTTATCATCCATCTTAATTCTAGAATTAATACATTGTTTTCTATGTTAGAAATTACAGAGAAGATATAGAATACGGTTTCTTCATAGATAAATTGATGTTCCAGTTGTTGTCTTTTTAATTTTCCTTTCACTTTATCATTTTCATGTTTTCACTATTGAACAGCAAGATCAATGCCGAGTTCATTCAATTTTTTTGTACCACTAGAACTCAATTTAAAAATATAATAGTCAATTGGGGAGATTCATAGTGTAAAAACATTTCAAAATATAATGAATTCATAAGACATCAGAACATATAGTGAGTTCTTCCTTTTTTCGTATTCAAATAATGAATATCATAGTCGATCTATTTAGAGTGGCGAACTTTGAATTTGATCAACCTGTTAGACTTAATTCATGGTGAGGGAGGTGATTCATTCTCTTTAAGGTGGTACTCTTCAATAACATTAATGTTAATTGAAATACTTATAAAACCAATAGAATAGTTATTTTTCACCAAGATTTTTACTAGATTGTTCATTTATCATCATTCTATATCTCTATTTCTCTATGTTTTCAATTGTTTCTAGCTTCAATTTAGTTTAGATAAAAAAATTTAAATCTTCAGTCACACTACTGCTTAATAAAAAAATAAAAAAATATTAAAAAGTAAATAAGATAGAAAATATACCCACTTCAAACAATAGTGGGGCCTTTTCAATGTGTTTAGATGATTAGTGGTCATAATTTCCATCTCTATGGGTTCAACAATTCTTGCCACATATATAGTAGTTAATATGAATATAAATAATTAAATTTTGACCAGTATCAATGATAGTACTAGTCACGTTTTTGGAACCATTTCCTGGGAATGCACAATACATTAATGATCTAAAAAATCACATATTAAATAAAATAAAATAAAAAGACAATCTAAAAACTGTAAAAAAATCTAATTCAATTTATATTGAATTGCTACAATTTCATGTGTTTTTAAGCTCTTGTTTAGTTCTTCTGTTGTTCCACATGAATTATTGATATAAATTTTATGAGCACAAGCCACTATACTGTTAGTCCAGATCCCCTAAACATAGAAATAGAAAAATATTTAACTTCTCATAAAAGAACGAAAAACAAAATAGTAATGTAGAAAATAGATAATAGAGTTCTTGATAACAACTTCAAAAATCATCTAGAACTCTTAGAAGAAACTGAAATGCCTTGGATGATTTAGTTCTAACTTTCACAACTCTTAAGAAATCCATCGATCATTATAATTATTCCTAGATCCAGAAATTATGAACATAAACTGTCACACATTTCATTTCTACCTGCATTTAATCGACTCTCTAACGAGGACTCTATTTCCTTCATAATAAACTTCTATAATACTGTGCAGTAGATACCTCTTCTAGGACTCATAGAAAATATGCTACAAAATAGAGTATTTCCCTTTTTTCATAATGGGAATGCGAGGAATTGGTTTCTGAGTCTAGATGACAATGATTTTAAAAACGGGGATCATGTGTATAATTCATTCATAGTGAAATTTTATCCCCAAAGAATTAAAGATTAACTTAGAATTATGATTACATATTGTAATCACGATGATGGAGAATATTTTCTTGAATCTTGGTATAGATTTCGGGATCTTCTTAGATAGTGTCCCCTTTATCAACTCTCATCTCACCTTCTCAAGGACACCTTCTAGGAAAGGATGTCATCTCTGGAAAAAATCCAGTTGATCAGTCTGATGGGGGAAATTATATTGAAAAGACATATGAATAACATAGACAAATATTTACTTGTTGAAATAACCAACGAATTGAAATTTTTAATGGGCTAGAACTCTGAAAAAATAGTTAACCAACTGGGATATCGAAACACCAATCAATCATTAAGTGAATAGTGTTTCCAGTGTGGTATTTTTGGCCATATTGAAAAAATTTGTCATAATTTTAATATTCCCACCCAATAATAGGGGAATTCTAGATTTTTTAACTATGGTCCTACAATGGCTCCTAATGAAGAACCTTTTTCAAATAATTACAATCAAGGCTATAGGAACCATCCCAATTTATCCTGGAAAGATCATGGATTAATTAACCAATCTACTGCCCCTAATTACTATAATAAACCAGGATAAAATTTTCCAAATAAACAAAGGGGAGAGTCTACAAATATACAAGGAAACAATGATAATCAATTGTCTTCTAAACATTATCTAATCTTGAAGAAAATTAACTCTCAAGAGGATGGATACATGACTCATCTATCCCAACCTAAAAATCAATATGAGTCAGATAAAATGAAAAATGATGTGATAATGAAGAACTTTGAAACACATCTTAGTGAACGTGCTATATATTTTTCTTCTAGGAAACAAGTCAGAAATCCAAGTACAACTTATCCTAACCCCTTGAAATAATTCCATGGAGGTTGTATCTAGATGAGTGATTAATACTCAAAATATTGTTTAAAAGGACCAAGAAAATGCCAAAATCGAAAATATGCTTCAATCTGGTAAAAAAATATGCTTTTTTCACATGCTGGAAATTCATAGAATGATGTAAGAAATGAACAAAATCTGCATTTATCATCTGAAAATCATGAAAAAATTTTATCTTAAAATCAAAATAATAAAGGAAAAGAAAAGGTTGGGAAAGAGGTGAGGGATATTACCACTATCCATAAGAAATGTTACCCACCCATCTCATTCCCTAAGAAGTTGAAACATCATTGTAACACCAGGTATAAAATTATTCAGTTCCTTAGTATCCATTCCAAACATCATATAACGAGAAAATTCATCCTTGTCTTAATTCAAATCCCTTGTTGCATGAAATCTCTTAAAAATGTTTCTATAAAAAAGAACCTGGAAGAATTTTCTACATACAACCTCACTATAAAGTGCAATGCTGTACTCCAAAAGAAAATCCCACTTAAAATGAAAAACCCTTATTGCTTTGTCAATTCGTGTACCTTATGAAATATTGATTAGCTCAACTATTTGTTTGATTTAGGTTCTAGTATTAACCTTCTCCCTTACTCAATATTTTGACAATTTAGTTTGGGTTATCATCATCCCAACATAGTCTTACTACAACTAGTTGAAATATCTATCACTCATCCTGTGGGTAGGGTAGATGATTGTTTAGTTAGGGTAGGGAAGTGGTTTCTGCTTGCAGAATTTTTTGTCAAAGATATGGAGTATAATCAAGGGGTTCTCATCATCTGGGGTGGGCCCTTTGTGGCCATAGGTGGTGCTGTAATTGATGTCTCTAAGGGACAGTTAATTTTTAAAATTGGATTACTACAAGAAGAGTTCAATGTGATTAAAAATGTTAAAAGACCATCTTTTTCGAAATGTTGTTCAATGGTAGAGTCTTTAGAATATGAGAACTCAATTAAAAACACTAATGAATCTGAAAATAGATACTATAATGAAGAAAATAATTTAGAAGCTGAAAATACTGTACAATTTATCTTAAATGTTTAAAATTCTTATAAAACACCAAATCTACAAATAATTCAATGAACTGCACAACTATTCAGTTTTTGCTATAGAAGATTAATATGTTTCTGAACACGGGAGCTTTTTGAGTGAATTTCAGGGTTTTTATATTAATACCAACCATTCTGAACACTTTGTTGATATTGAGGGAGAACTTATAAGACTACTTGATTATTCTTCTTTGAATTACTTGTTATATTATTATCAGGATTGTCTAGACGGTATGATGCCCACTTTGGATAGTAGCACTGTTATCTCTGAATCTAAACTTGTAATTGAAAATATTTCATCCTTAAATACTCCTTAAAGATATATGTTTATTATCATAGACCTCCATGGTATAAGAGTCATCCATATAGTGTAGAACCACCCACTATTGAACCGAAACCAATCCCTTCCCATTTGGAATATTCATTTTTGGGTGAGAATTCCACAATGACTCGTAAAATTTCTGCTGAGCATAATGAAACCAAAGAACACATATTTTTGAGCGTTTTTAAGAAATTTAAACCTTCCATAGGTAGTATTATAACTAATATTAAGGTTATTAGTCCCTCATTCAACATGAATGAAATACCAATGTGGAATGACCATAAGTCCAGGGTAGGGCGTCAAAGAATATTGAATCCAAAAATGAAAGAAGTTGTGAGAGAGGAAGTGATTAAATTTTTGGACACTAGAATAATCTATACCATTTCTAAAATTCTTGGGTAAGCCTTGTCCATGTTGTCCCCATGAAGGGAGGTTTCACTATACTAAAAAATGAAAAAAATTAAGAAATCCATGTTTGAAAATCCATAAAATGGAGAGTATGTATATATTATAGGTAGTTGAATGCAACCACAAGGAAGGATCATTTTACAATGACCTTCTTCGATCAAATGCTTGAGAGGCTTGGAGGAAATGAATTTTTTTGTTTCTTGAATGGATATTATAGTTATAAAGAGATTCTGGCTGATCAGGAGGATTCGGATTATACCACTTTCCCAAGATACTTAGGGTCATTTTCTTATAGGAAGATGAACTTTGGGTTGTGTGGAGCTCAAGTAACCTTTCAAAGGTGCAAGATGTCAATATTTTCGGAAACGATTGAAAGAATAATTGACGTTTTCATGGATGATATCTACATTGTGGGTTGCACATTTGATACTTGGCTTTGAAATCTAGAATTAGTTTTGGAGATATGCATTGAGACCAACCTTATGCTTAATATGGAGAAGTGTCAATTCACAGTCACATAGGTTATAGTGATTGGTCATTTTGATTCAAAGAGAGGTTTGGTAGGTGAATCTACTACGATTGATGTAATTCAAAAATAGCCACCTCTTGAAAATGTTGAAGGTATTAGATGTTTCTTAAGGCATGCTGGGTTTTCCTGAAGATTCATAAAAGACTTTTCCTAAACAACTAATCCCTTGTGTCCTTTGTTGGTCAAGGATACCCCTTTCAATTTTGATGAAAAATATTTGAAATAATTTAATATTCTTAAATAGAATCTTAATAAATCACCCATTATCACTACACCTGACTTAAAACTACCTTTTGAACATAAGTGTGATGTCAGTGATAAGGCTGTAGGTGCTTTCCTTGGGAAGAGGAGTGGTAAAAAATTTCATGTATTTTATTATGCTACTAGACTTCTAGATAATGAACAATAGAATTATACCAACACTAAAAAATAATTTCTAGTTGTATTTTTTTCTCAATAGAAGTTTAGATAGTATTTTTTAGGTTCGAAATTTATCATTTTCACTTATCATTAGGCTTTAAAATACATAATTTTAAAGAAAGAAACTAAAACCTGACTGATTAGATGGATTCTGTTGCAATAAGAGTTTTATTTATAGATTAGGGATAATCATGGAGCTGAAAACTTAGTTATTGGCCACCTTTATAGGATTCCTCTTACTCAAAATATATATCCCAAGGAGATAAACTCTTCCTTTCATGATGAGATGTTGTTCACTGTGTCAATTAGGCATGTTTCATGGTATGAATATTTTTCCAACTTTCTGGAGGTTGGTATCTTTCGCAAAAATCTATCTAATAACCAAAGGAAGAAATTCATTTTTGAGATTAATACTACCATTGTAATTATCTACTATGGTTTAGGAGATTTTCTAATGTTATCCTTAGGGTAAGTTTTCATGAGGAAGAGATGTTCCAGGACTTAGACAGTTGTCACTCCACACCTGGGGGAGGTCACCATTGTTGTGAGAGGACTTCTCATAGAGTCCATCAATATGGTTTATATTGGATACTCATTTAGAGGATGTCGGAAGCTATGTGGTTGGTTGTGATTGATTCCATTGGATCGAATATGTGGGTAGGAAGTAGTAGTAACCCCCAAAAGGAATTATAGAATTTCATATTTTTCATGTCTCAGATTTCAATTTCATGGGTCCATTTCCATCTTCTTAAGGGAATGGGTACATAATCTTTATTGTTGATTATATGTTGAAGTGGTTTGAGGCAGTTGCACTGCCCATCAATCAATCCATTCCTATAATAATGATGGTAAAAAGAAAATATTTTATGATTTGGAGTTCCCAAAGTATATATCATTATTAATAGAACTCTTGTTAAGAACCACAAGTTTAAAGCTTTTATAGAGAAATAAGGTTGTGTTCATAAAATTGTAACTCCTTGTCATCCATAGTCTAGTGGACATGTGGAATACTCAAATAAGGAACTGAAACAGATACTTGTGAAAACTATTTCAAACTCTAGGAAAGACTGGTCACTTAAATTGGATGATCTTTTATGGGGATAAAGAAGTGCCTTCAAGACCCAAATAGGTATTTCTCCTTATAGACTGTTCTTTGGTAAATGTTTTCATTTACCTGTGGGGTTATAACACAAGTCATATAGGGTAGTTAAGGATCTAAAATTTAATTTTACGAGTGCTTGTGAGGGGAGATTACCTGAGTAAAGTGAACATGATGAGATTAAGATAGAGAGTTATGCTAATTCAAGGATTTGTAAAGGGAGGTCTATAATCGTTCATGATTTTATTACACAAACTAAAGAATTCAAACCTGGAAAGAAGGTCCTTCTATTTAACTGTAGACATAAAATCTATCCTGGAAAACTTCATTCCACGTGTTCCGGACCTTTTTTTGTAGTGTGATTGCTAAAGAATGGAGTTGTTGAAATTTTAGGTGAAGAGAATAAACCATTGTTGGTTAATGAGTAGTGAGTGATGTTTTATTTTGAGGGACATCCAAAGGGAATGTCTACCTTCAATGAGCTTGAGAATGGGTCTTGAATAAACTCTGGATGAAGGCATTAAAATATATCACCGCATGGGAGGAAACCCATGGTACATGTTTTGTATTTTTTGTAATTTCATTTTGGGGATTTGAATAAAAATACTACTGGATATATTTTTTGGACTTCCTTGTTACTACATGTTCTAGGTCTCATGTTGTTCTATATCAGAGTTATCTAGAAGCTAATTTTGTGTCATTTATGGAGTGAAACTCCCATGATGAAGGGTAATTCAAAAACATATACAAGGTAGTTCTTTCAATTTACCTTTTCACTTATTTCTTCTCTTGATTTCTATTACAAACACCAAATTGTATTGTAAGAAAACATGTTGCATGTCTTTCTCACCCAGAAAATTCTACTAGTATAAGAAATTTTGCATGTTCCTCCTTGTTAAAAAAATTGAATTTCATTTTTTTAAAGTCATCCACTACATGGAATTAGGTGTGGTGGGATACTTGTTTGTTAGTGTGTGTATTTTATTGAATCTACCTATAACCTTGTGGTGTTTAGCATGAAATCTTTCTACTATACTATATATTCATTTGAATCATACTTTCTCAAATTGCTAACACCATATCCACTGTGCACCCACAAGTTATATATTATTTTCTTTACTAAATTGAAAAATAATCATTGGACATAAATGATAATGCATGTATTTTCTAATGAACATTTGGTTATGTTATTCACTATGGAAAACAACATTTTTGAACTTAAAATAGACACTTTTTAAATGTCATATATGTACTAAATATAAAATATATTTTGAACATAAACTACCAAATTGTTATTATCCATGCTTATAAGTCAACTTTGGGGACAAAGTTGGATTTTATGTATAGGGCGAGGGTCAATTATTGATTGTGTTGAAATATTATTAATTGAAATAAAATCAATTTCCAATGGAAAATCAATCTTTTTGTTAAAATTGGTTATAATATTTCAAATGTCTTTTATTATTTTAGGAATTACATTTTACTCAATTGGGTCTTTCCTATGGATAGTTTTTCTTTAGTAGTTAATTTATGATTTGATTATAAAATTATTGAGTATGGATGATTGTTGAGTGGTCTTGCTTAGTGGTTTGATGTAAATCAGGTTTAGGGACTATTTTTTAGAGTGGTATGAGTGACCTATAGGTGGAGTTATGATCATAATATTTGGAACTAGAAGTTTAATATTGATTCTAGGGAACTCATTTAGTTTTAATTATTAATTTAATTTCCTTAATGAGACAATGTAAATGGTTTTCATAAAAATATTTTGAAATTGGAGTAGTCTGGGCATATGGGATCCCACAGTGATTCTCTGAGACCCAAGTTGTTATGTGTGTTTTTGTTTACTATAAGCCCTCTTAACACTTTGAATAAGTGCATTTCATTTTTCATAACACATGTTAAATGTCTTGTGAAAATAAAAATAAAGTGTCTATGGTGAAAAACGAGTTAATTAAGGTGGGAGGAATGATGAACACAATATTATGAAAGGATAATTTTCATTATATATAAGTCATTTAGGTTGTTCTATTAAGGTGATTAAAATATATAATTATTTCTGGAACTTAAGAAATAATCGTTATACATAGTTTCTATTGTTAAATTCTTCACTCCATAAATTTTTACTTGTTTTCATTATTGATCTTAGAACATGGGATTAAATTGAAATGATCACTAAGTAGAGTCGCCTATGAGGAATGATACTTTCTTTGATTGATGAATCATTGCTATCTTGAATACCCATTTTGTAGTCGTTCGAGGCAATACTTGACGTGATAATATCTTTTAAGAATCCTTTTTTCATGTTCTTGCCTCTTTTTATAATGGATAAACATGTTATAGTTTGAGCTGAATAATAAATACTTCAATATGTTTTTCAAAGATAATAGAATTGGGGATTTATTTAGGACAAACAATGCTTATGTGTGGGGGAATTTGATGTGGCTCTATTTTTACATAGTTTTGCCACATCTTTTTGCTTAATTTTTAATGATTCCATTTATTATTTACACACTTTTTACGAAATAAATAAAATTTATTTTTATTTTTATAATTAAATTTTTTAAGTAATAAATTTTTATAATAAATTTAGTTTTTTGTCTTTAAATTAATTATTTTAGTCTTACATTACTCTTCTAGTTTATGTTTTTCTTTATTAGTTCTCTTAATTTTAATCAGCTCACCACTTAATAATTTGACTTTAATAATAAATAATACTTCAATAGTCTTATTTGTGTATTAATTAACATATAAATTATTTTAATAATTTATCCATTAATATAGATTGATTAATATATATTAACATCATTGTTATTTTTTAATAATCCTGCAAACTAATTATGTTAATAATTTAAGATTAAATTGAATAAAATAGTTTGATTTTAACATTAAGTTTTCACATAGTTATTACATTAACTAATGAAGAGTTTTAAAAGATAAATTATTTAAACCTAAGAATGAAATTAAATTATTAAGTATTTAGATTTTGTTTATAGTCTACCGGTGAGGTAGGCAAGAGCAATCGGTGACCTATTGAGTCATTGATGCAATCCTTTTTCACTCACTATAAACCCTTCAATAAATTTTAATTTTACACTTTTATCAACTTACATTAATATATCTATTATTTTTAATTTATGTGTTAATAATTAAAAAAATGAATTGTAATTTTTATGTTTAATGTTTAAAAATAATTATCTTTTTAATTTATGATGTTTAGCCATCATTTAATTTATAAATTTCCATCATTGTATTATTTATTTTATGGTTTCAAGCATTTAATTATTTTCAATAATTTTATTTAGTTAACTTGAGTATTAATTTTAAGATCCATTTATCATGTTTTACTTTTTGTTCATCCCTATTATTTCATTTTCTAAGCTACCATTACTTTTATATTCAATAAGTAACCATTGCAGATGATTATCAGCATCGGTCTTTCTTCCCCTTCGACTACCTTAATTTTTTATAAACCATTGTTAACCTCACCTCTTGAAGTTGTTCCACTCTTGTACCTACCACAGAAGTTACATGGGTTTCCAACTAAGTTGTTGCATGAAGATACTGCGCCGACCACCACCCCGAGTCTCTGTCAGGATCACGAAACTGGAGCCACACTGCACCACCAGCAAGAGTCACCATTGAAGGCCATTGGAGCCAAGGACGACGCCATAATGGAGATGAGGTTAACAGGAAGACGAGGTCGATTCTGAGCTGGGGACTGTCGCCACGATTTTCGGAATATGAGGTGATGCTAGTGGTTTTGTTAGAGGGGGTTTTGGTCCCATCGTAGAGGATAAAAAACGAAGATAACCCTCCTCCCTGTAAATTGTGGTTTTGTTGTAGGGTGATTAATTGTTACAAAAATAATATTAAAATAAAATAGGAAACATAAATAAAATCTAAAAATAAAAATAAAAATTACTAAACTAAATATATTAAACAATATTAATATTTATCAATATATAATAAATTTATCATATTTAATATTTATAAAATAGAATTAATAATCTAATTAGCTTTAATAAATAACATTTATTAAACTAAATTAATAATAAACATCTAAATTAAATAAATTGTTTTCGAAAATTTATTATTTATAATTAAATAAATAATATAAAATATTAATATTAATATATGAATATAATTAAAATAAGTAAACCAATTATGTTTGAATAGATAAGAAATTTTTTTCATAATAATTATAATATCAACATAACTTTTTTAATCATGTGTTTATTAACTAAAATAGTAGCAATTTATATTTTACCATAATAACATTAGATAATTAGAATAATAAATAATATAAAAATAAATTATAATTATTAACATAATATTTTCAAATTAACATTAAGAACTTTTTAAAGAATTAATTTAACATTAAACTTTAATAAAATAACTACTATTTAGTTTCCTTCATGTATTATTTATTTTCATGTTCTACCTGTGAAAGTTCATTCTAGGGACTTTCAAATGTCCATGTTCATCTAAGTAACTCACAGAGAATTATTAATAGAGGTTTTACTAATGCGACAAGTGGTTCACGAAAAAAGACATCGGTAGAGTGCCGTAATTAAATTCAAGGTTTATGTTTGTGGAATAAGTGGGTGACTATGTAGCAGAAGGTAGCAGGTATTTAAAACAGGGAAAGAAATAAGGGGTGGGGACATTAATTCAACACATTCAATGATCCATTTCTGAGTAGAAGATGATCATAAGGAAACTCTTGAAACACTTGCTGGAGCTGGAGGAGTTCAAGAGAATAGCATCATCTTATGAGTTTATCTTCTATCTTAATCCTAGAATTATTACTTTGTTTAGTATGTTACAAATTACTGAGATAATAATGAACATGTTTACTTGTTAAATCATTTAGTTTGGGTATAAATTAAAGTTCGACTAGTTTTATTTTAATTTTCATTTCACATTATCATTCTCATGTTTTCAGTATTGATCAGTGAGATCAATGATGTGTTTATTCAATTACATTTACCACTAGAAATCAATTTCAAAATCTCACAGTCAATTTTCAAAATTGATTGTGGAAACACATTTCAAAAGATAATAAATTCATAAATCTTCAGGACTTATAATGAGTTCATCCTATTGTCATTTTCAAAAAATGACTACCGCAGTTGAACTATTTAGAGTGATAAATATTGAACTCGATCAACCTATTAAATATAATTCCAGGTGAGGGAGGTGAGTCATTCTGTTTATGGTGTTACTCTTAAATAACATTTAAGAGAATTGAAATACATTTAAAACTAGTATAAGAGAGATTTCTCGCCAAATGTTTTACTAGATAGTTCATATATCAGTGATCTATATCTCTATTTATCTATGTTTTCAATTGTTTCTAGATTCAATTTAGTTTAGATACAAGTGTTGAAATTTTCATTCACTCAACAACTTAATAAAAAAAGTAAAAATAATATAAAATCTTCCCCACTATAGACAACTATGGGGCCTTTTGTATGTTTTTATAAGATTAGTGGTCATAATTACCTTCTATGTGGGTTCGCCCCAGCATTCCACATATATAGTAGTCAATATAAGTATAAATAATTAAACATTGACCTACATAAACAATAGTACAGGTCAAATATTGTAGTCCAAACCTAGAGCAGATGCGTCATATAAGACCACATATCCCTTCCTGAAAACTGGAGGAGTCAACATAGACATATATCTAAATGGAAGTTTCATCTAAAAAAAATTACATTGAAATTTATCATCCGACAAAAACTTCACTACTAATCAAGCAATAGAGATCACCATGGAGGCCAACATTTATAAACCTTGTATGAATTTTGATAATACCCTTGTAGACTTAAGAATTAATTAATATCATAAGAGTTATGTGGTTTCTCCCGTAGAATAATTTTTTCCACATTCACATGATAAATTTAGATACCATGTTTTGAGATCGTGTTCCTAGTGAAATTCACATACTATATCCATAAATAACATTTCAATTTCATTGAATAATGTTTTTAATTTCTCAAAAATTTCAAAACTACTCTCAGCTGATGCACATGTTCTTCTTCGGACAAAGATTGAACAAGGATTCCATCCAAAAAGACCACCTTGAACATTCCATGATACTAATGAAATAACATTTATATCAAATCCTCAAATACTGCAAGATATTTTCAAAGGAAAAATGGAATTAAAAGATACATATAATTGTCATACCTTATCCACAAGGCAGTTTTTTGAATGTCAGATTCTTTTATTCTCATTTAGAGATAGCATGATCAATGATAAATATTTGATAATGAAACCACCCCATTCAAAATTTCAAACAATCCATCAATCCATGAATTCAAATACATTTTCTTTATCATAACATTATTTAGTTTCTGGTAATCAACACATATGTAATTTATTCCACAATCTTGCAATGAAATATTGAAAAGAACTGTGGAAGGTGAATCACTTGAGTATATAAATCTACTATAATGAAGATCTTCTCAGTCAGTCATCATCTCTTACATTTCTTCTAGAGACATGTAGTAATAATAAATCGACATTGGTTGAGTTCCAGGAACTAAATAAATAGTATACTAAACCTCTACTATGACTAGAAAATTTGATAAGTCAAATGTAAAAAATGTTAAGAAACTCATCATGTAATGGATGAAGATCATTTCTCAAATGATCCTGATCCAGAAAAATAGTAACATATATACTACTTTCACAAACTTTAGATAAGTTGTTTTGGTTCTATTCAACATCAGGTCCAATTCACGTTGAATGATTTAGTTCAAACCATAAAGTGCAGTAATGAAGACCATTCAAATATAATTTTCAATTTGAGACTTATTGAAAATGATCCAATCCATATCAAAAAATTGAAACATGTGGATTTATTTTAGGATCCTAAAAGTACTAGTTAATATTTATATATTAAAAACATAAGACACGTGATGGAAAACATAGACATATATCACACTTTGTTCAAAGGGGAGTAGCAATATCCCTCAAATAAGACAAAACCACTATATCAAGATTTAGTAGGATCACAATATAGGTTGATATACATGAATTAGGTTCACTAACAACCAATAATATAGTCACTAATGATGGAGCTATAGTTCTCATAACCCTCATAGTTTTGTAACTATATTAGCTTCCTATATAGACTCATCCATGTCAAAAAGAGGCATTGTTTAATATGCCTAGGGATAAAACCCATTTGTGGTGATGCAACTCATTGAGCCCCGATAATTCTAGGTTCTAATTAGAAATTCACACTACATGAAGAAGAAGATAATTAGCATAATGTCTGTAGGTGTCCTGATCGACAATAAAATATGCAGATCATTTGTGCCCCAGTACAAAAACATCTTGAATGTATATGCATGACTCACTAGAAGTAGGTCCCAGGGTGTATGTTGGGACTGTATGGAGTCTAGAGGGTTACTCCTATAGAGATCCACCTGATATTATTCATAATTCATCTTCCCTTTAAATTAACTCATATAACTTCTAGTGGGAGAAAGAAGGAAAATTTGACTACCCTAATATACCACTAGATCAGGCTAAAACATTAGGAAACTATCTAGGATGTCGACATAAGATGAAATATTCTATAAAAAATTATAAGAGTTATTATAATGATTAAGACCACCTCAAATAGTTTATTCTTTATCTTCTTATTTTACATTATCTCAGGTGCAATATCCAAAATATGGGAAAAATAGTTCGTAGAATCCATCACGCCCCTCTTAGGATATTCATGTTTAAAAAATTCCATATGCCATTCCAAAACTAAATAATATAAACCATACTAATATATCAAAATAAATATTATGTCCATCCATTATAACCCATCATGCATATTTTCAATTACCATATAATCACACCATATCCTTCTTGGTCACTCTAGAACAAATGTTTCACATTACACCATAATTAAATTAAGAATAACCAATAAATTGAACAAAATATCTATCATCCTCAAAAGAATTCACATCCTATTCAGGAAAATTATATCATTGAAATGCTGGTGGATTCTTGTGATAGAAATATAGATAAAAAATTCAATATTCAACCCTATAGGGTTCAATAGTAGGATTTTGTACAAGAACAACCACAAGTTCTTATCCAATAAAATAGAGAACAAGAACAATAATCTAAATGAGATTCATGTACATGGGGAGATCTTCTCACTCTGGTTCACTAGAAGCTTCTTCATGGGGCCTAATGACAGATATTGTTGGAAGAATGGTGTTTCTAAACATTAGATGAGCGGTAATGAATATATCATAATAGAACTGAGAGCTTCTACTCAAATAGGAGAAACATGAATAATTGATCATAACTAATAAGATATCATGATTTGGATTCAATCATATGCAAACTAAAAGCATGTAAAAGAGTATAATTATATAAAATTATTAATCATGGAAAATTTACGGAATAACCCATGTTGAATTTAATCTAATTATGATAATAGAAGGCTCATATCTCACTTACAACTACATCCTAAGTACCAAAATTTTATTCTAATATAAAAACTGACATAAAGGAATCTAATTAACATCCTTTTAATACCACTTTTTACTGAATCGACTAGGATAACCTGTCTCCCTGAAAACCGAGTTGGTTTATACATTGCCGGTAAAGAATTATTGATCCCCACATGTAGTTGACTGGAACCTAACTTCATATAAGATAATGGATGGAACAAATTTTCTTCAAAACAATGTAAAATAAAAGAGACAAGTTAGTATGATCAATAGTAAATATGGATAATGTACCAAAAACAATATATATAAATACCAAAACCCAATGAAGTTCATAATCAATATACTCACCTTTAAATAGATAAACCTCAGACATCCATGTTTCCAATGCTTTTGTCGGGGGCGCGCATCCATCTGCTTGGGTGCGACAGGCACAAATTTTTGTTTCCCTGCATTCTCGCTTTCCAAAGGCAGGCAGAATTCACTCCTTATTCAGGGAAATTTTCTCCTTGATCGAAACGAGAAGATGGGATGTCAGTTCTTCCTTCTGTGGATTCCTCCTCAAGAACTCGTCACCTAGTCTAGGTCTCCCTCATAGATTTAATACTTAGTTTGTGAAACTCTTCACAGTGCAATATTTTCATGGACGCTGGTGAATTACACTGCTTCTGTCAGGACATTCCAAGTGGTCCGGTCAGGGCAGCAACCTTCAGTTGGGGGAGTAGTCATGTTGAGACATCACTGGCGTGTCTGGACACTGGGGAATTGGAGTGTTTGTCTGTTTTCCCTTATTATAGGGCTTCTCAAAGGCGTAGAAACCCCAGGCATCCCACATCGAGCACGGGGAATCATATTCCGTAGGAAAATATCTGAGGTTTTCATTAGCTTCCACTGTTTAACACTGGGTATGCCGCAAGTTTTACGTCTAGCGGAGATAGACCGGGATGATCAGAACACTATCTAGAGTGGATCAGATTTGAAGAACCCCTTTAGGGATCACCGATATTATAGCCAGCACGTGGGTGGCTTCCCGAATATTGTGGAGGGGAATGAGGTGGCAAGATCTCACCGGGATGTGGCGGCCCAAGTAAGAATCAGGATGGACGATCGTTTTGGTCTTGAGCCTCGAGGAGACTTCCTACGTACTATGCCTTGGCATGGATCAAAGCCCACATAGTTCGGGTATGGATGTCAGTGAAGCGACATGAATGAGGACCTTGTTCCAATGGGTGATGGGCTTGAACCTCATGGTGGCTTCCTCCGTACCATGACTTTGCCCAGATCAAAGTCCACATAGTTCATGATAAGGGCCTGGCACACCAACGTGAAGGTGTTCGGGACCAATGGTTGGTGGGCTTGAACCTCAAGCTGGCTTCTTATGTACCATGCCTTTACATGGATCAATGTCCCCATAGTTCAGGTTGAAAAGGGGATGTTGAACCGACACAAAGGGATGTCGGAACAACTGGGTGGTGGGATCACAATGGCTTACCGCTGGATTGTGATGTGGTTTAATGTCATACGGGGCAGGGGCATGTCAGAGAAAAAATGTAAGGAAGGACCTTGGCCCATGTGGATGGTGGTATTGAACCTATGAGGGGATTCCTATGTACCATGCCTTAGCACGGATTAAAGACCTCGTAGTTCAGAAAGGATGTCGGTGAACCGACGTGAAGAAGGACCTAGGTCCATTGGGTGGTGGGCTTGAACCTATAGGAGGCTTTATACATACCATGCCTTAGCATGGATCAAATAACAAGTAGTTCAGGATGGGATGTGGGTGTTGGCGAACCGACAAAAATAAGTACCTTGGTCCATTGGTTGACGGGCATGAACCTCAGGGAGGCTTCCTACATACCATTCCTTGACATGGATCAAATTCCTTGTAGTTCGAGAAGGGATTCGTCCACGAACCAACATGAAGGTGAACTCAGGGGGTCCATTAGTGGAGTGATTGAACCTCATGGAGGCTTCTTACATACCATGCCTTGACATGGATCAAAGTCCTCATAGTTTGGGTGTGCAGTTTAACGTCATGCAGGACAACGCATTTGGGGATTGTGCTCTAAGGTGGCCCAGGGTGTTTCATGTTCGATGCTCACTCTAAGCCCATATGAGTCATGCTCAGTGTGAGAAACAAGAGGATTTAGGTACCTAACAATCACGTCACGAAGGGTGCGTCCGTGGGAAGCAAAGAGGGGATTACATGTTGGGTGGCCCATGGTGTTGGGACTTACACTAGGGTAGAGGCCTATGTAAGTACCCATTTCTTCTCTTTGTGGTACATGATTCTTCTTTTCTCTTTCCCTTAAGTTTTTTTAATAAAATAAGGAAGATGGAGAAAATACTAAATTTTGGAACTACACACCGTGTAATTTTTCCACACACCGTGTACTTCTGGCCGTGTTGGGATAAGTACACGGGGCCTGTAGCCATGTCGGCGAAAAATCATGTAGGAACCGACTACATGCTTTGTGGTGGTCCTTTACACGCTGTGTAGTCAGTCGGAAGGACAAAATAGTTAGGTTGTGGATCAGCCGCCAGTTGGGCGACAGTATAAGCCGTGTACTCAAGAGTACATGTCATGTACTCATGTCGGCAGGCGAACAATGCCGTGCTGGTGGAAAGCCACCAGGGGAACAGTTACATGAAAGGAGTACACGCTGTGTACTTGGAATTACACGATGTGTACTTTTTTTTTCAGCTTAAAATAGGCAGTAGCCTCCTCATTTGGAAGAGGAGGAATTTGATCCATTTTGGGGCCAAAGGAGGAGGCCGAACCTTTGAAGATCCACCGAGTGATCGTCTGGAATCGGTTTCCGCCTCGGACGATCCCGTTGGAACCGCACAGGTAAGAGCTTCCATCTCCTTGGCTGCTTCTTACCAATTATTCTCCTAACATGAGTTATTTGATGTTAAGCGAGTTCTATTCTTCGTCAGATCTATTCCATTATTCAGCGTTTCTGGAGTCGGCATTCGAGTATAACGTTCGTTGGCATATTAGGTTGGTGGCTTGGTGTTTAGTTTTCCAACTGCTGTGTGTTTGGTGTTTTTTGTGCCATGAACCCATGTTGGGGTGTCGTTTGGCTGAGATTGTTGCTATATTAAACACCTAGAATTGATTATGTATTTAATTATGATATTAAAATACTTGTTGGGATCGTTGCTTGGATCCGGAACCACGCCGGGGGTGTGTGGAACTGTTTAGCCGTTTGGCCAGGATACCCAAGGGTATGCCTTAAAAGTAGTGATTTTAGAATTTACATGAGAGTAATTGCTTTTTTACTGCTTATTTTCATGTTGGGCATGACCCGGTTACCTGTTAGCCTGAGGGCTTTGTTGTGATTTTCCCATGGGCACTGCACTATTATCCAGAGGGCAGTAGTAATTTCGGCATGAGGGAAACTTCTTCCATGCCTGAGGGCAATAGACTCTATGCCTAAGGGAGACATTACCTACGCCTGAGGAAAAACTCTGTTATGTCTGAGGGAAGATTCCTGTGATGGATACTCTTTACCTAAGGGTAAGATTTTACATGTCCGAGGACATTAGCTGGTCATTTAGAATAATCACTATGGTGGTATTTTAGATTTAATGGATTAAATGGATAATAAAATGGAAATATAACTGCTAATTAGTTACTTTTGAGTACTGCTTACTTTATCGCATTTTACGAATGCACACTATTGTTGCATGTTTGCACGTAGTTGGGCACGGGCCTTTGGTGGGTGCCTACTGAGATATATTTCTCACACCCTATTTGGGTAATTCCTTTCGGCCCAAACAGATTACATTTCTGCAGGTGTGGATAGGGGAAGGAGTCCCTATACAGGTAATTGACTGTTGTTGTGGAGTAGGAGGGCATGGAACCGAGCCTAGGCTTGCGATGCCACTGCCAGCTATTTTGGTTTGTTTTGTTGTACCCTTATTTTTGTTGTATTGTATTGATGTATAACATGTTATGGCTGTTTTCTTAGAACTTGAAACATGAAACATCATTATTTATATACTGTCACTACTGTAGTTTATGTCAGTTGTGTATGGTTTACTGCTTCCGCTATCATTGTATGTTTTATTTAAATTCTGTTGCGCTACCCTTTGAAAAATGAGGGAATAGTTTCCCCACTATAAGACTTAGCCCCTCACTGCTAGACGGCAGCCTCTAGAGTTTGGGGAAATGCGCCTGAGGTCATGTGGCGAACCAGGTTCGGGGAACCCGTTAAGTGGCACCCGGAACCGGGACGTTACAAAGTGGTATCAAAGGGCTTATTTTCTTTGACTTACTATTTGGAGCCTTAGTCAGGGATATGACTATCTGTAGTTGGTAATAAGTTGTGTCGGTGCGTAGCTAACCAGTGAATAGGGAAAAGCCAGTCTACCTCGTATTTTGCAATTTTTCTGATTTTGAAAATTTTACAGTTGATATGTTTTCACTATTGGGTGACACACTTGAGATTTTTCTGTTATAATTTATTTATGGGTTCTATTTTGTTGCATCACGAGGAGATGAGGGTATGCCATCTCATGCATCATTTTGTTACACGCTAGAAATCACATTCCATGCATAGTTTCCATGCCAGGTAAGTGCATTAGAAAAATTGCATGTTGTTGTGATAGTTATTGTGCTAGAAAATAATTTTGTTGTGATAGATGCACTGATAAAATACCTTTTATTGGATAGGTAATTTTTCTGAGATCTGTTCATAGAATGGATTCCAAACTTTGGTTTTTGGGGAGGATGGGCCCCCATTGACCGGAATTTGGTGGATCATTGACTGGTTATTATGTTACAACACAGATAAGATGTCAAACTTTGATTCGTGGGGAGTATGGGCCCTCACGGGTTGTAATTTGACACTTAGGTGTTGTTTTTCTTAATTTTCTGGGTTCTGGGGAAGTTTCTAAGGCATACTGTCCAGAAACCCAGTATACACGCCATGTAGTATTTTAAACACGCTGTGTATGGCCTTCTGTTCGAGAAGAAAAATGAACTCCTTAATTACACACCGTGTACTCTAAGTACACGCCGTGTAGTCTCTTACCGTGTGGGCGGCGACCCGGGGTAGGGATGTCCTTGGGAAAAACACGCCATGTACCAGATGTACACGCCATGTAGTGTTGACCCGGAGTCCGACCGTGTAACTAACAACACAGGTCAGTGAACTCCTTCAAATAACACGCCTCATCAATTATGAACATGCCATTTAGTGTGACCTGGGGACTCGGCCGTGTAACTAACAACATGGGTCGATGTCACCATTCCTTGAACACGCCGTTTACCTTTGGGGACATGGTGTGTAGTATTGTCAGAGGACAAACTGTCAGGACATAGCCATATGGTAGAGAAACTGGGTTGTTGACACGCCAGGTGCGGTTCTAACACACAGTGTAGTTTCAATCTGAGTAGTCATCCGTGTCAAAGATGACACGGGTAGTTGGAAAATAACACCATACACGCCGTGTAGATAATATACATGCCATGTAGTTTTGTTCAAATGGGAGTCGTGTGGCTTAGCCATGCAGAAGGACCCGGGCAGGGGACGAGAATTCATGTACACGCCGTGTAGTCAGTATACACATCATGTAGTCTTGTTTTGGAAATTTTGAAATACCTTATTTTTCTTATTCCCTTTGTGGTTTCTTTAGTTCAGCCTTAATAGTCTTCAATCTAATGTGTGTTTTGACCTTGTAGTGTCATGTCTCCTAGACGACCGCACGTTGTTCGCCAAGAGAGCAGCAACGAGAATACGCTGGAGATGGTGGGCCATGGGCTACCAGTTGATCCTCCAGTAGAGCCAGATGTGGCACCAGCTGTTATACCAGACACAGGCACAGAGGTGCAGTTCCATGAAGGCTTATTTCGGTTCAGATATACCTTTCAGGGAGCACCGTAGGCTGCCACATCTATGGCCGAGCTGACACGTATCTTCCAGAACCAGCATCCGCCAACGTTCTCAGGGGATGGCGGACCACAAGTTGCAGAGACTTGGGTGGGGTCGATGAAGACTATTTTTGAGCATTTTAAGACGCCTCCAGGGCTGATGGTCAAGCTCGTGACATACATGCTGTGTGATTCCGCCAAGAGGTGGTGGGATGTCACCACCCAGTCAGAGCATCACAGGGACATGGCATGGGAAGTCTTTCAGGAAGTCTTCTATGAATTTTTCTTCCTAAAGAAACTGAGAGCAGATAGAGCTCGAGATTTCAAGAATATTCAGCAGGGCGCTATGTTAGTGATGGACTATTCTGCTCGTTTTACGGAGCTTCAGCGCTTTTCACCCGTGCTGGTGGGTGATGAGACATTAAGAGCCAGAAGTTTTGTGGATGGTCTTCGGTATGACATCTGAGCACTGGTGAATGTCTTTAGGTTTCCTATTGTACACGCTATTGTGAACCAGGCGTAGATCATAGAGTGGAACCCTCTAGAATCTAGTGGTCTGTGCCAGGGTGGTTCAACACTAGTTACTGGTACTTTTTCTACTAGCAAGAGGAAGAGGCGGATGGAGTTCTCTCATGGGGGCAGTACCAGCTAGACAGTTTTTTCAGGTGGGCCGGTCAAGTGCTACCAGTGTGGTAGAGGGGGGAACAACAGACCTCAGTGTCCACGAGACCTAGTGGAGTGCCGAGCTTGCGGCAAGATGGGTCATCTGAAGCACTTTTGTAAGGTGTTTCCACCAGTGTCTAGTGAGTGGGGTTCTGCACAGAATTCACGTGCGAGGGCAGGACCAGTGGCTTTTTACCAGTCAGGGAACTGGAATACATCAGAGCGTGCAGGTAGAGATGGTGGTTGTGGCCATGGTATCCAGACACCAGGATCTCAGAGGTAGCAGGGCAGTCCAGCTCAGCATAGTCAGGTTGTGTCGCAAGGCCGCGTCACTAGCCAGGCATATGCAGTGCAATAGACCCAGCAGGAGCAGGATCCTGGACCATCTACAGTCAGAGGTAATATTCTAGAAGCTTCTATCTTATCTTTTTTACTTTTTGATATGTGTGCTACACATAGTTTTATATCTGTACCCGTTGTGGAGAGCCTTGGGCTCTGTGTTTCATCATCTTTTGTTATCATGACGCTAGACACTCCGTTGGGGACTAGAATAGCTGGTGTGTATCAGTGCAAGGAGTTCCCATTGAGGTTGGTGGGTGTCAATTACTTTTGGACCTCTATGTCTTGGAGATGATGAGCTATGACATCATTCTAGGGATTTACTGGTTGGTTCCCTTTCGGGACTTTGAAGACTGCTATCATCTCTGGGTGTGTTTCACGTCACCAGAGGGCAGAGAGTTTCTATACAAGGGCGAATGGGATGCTCAGGCGAGTCGAGCTGGACCAAAGCATCGTGGGAGAGGTGGAGTCATGGCCTAGATTGCGAGCTTATATTTGGATGACCAAGAGACTTGTCAGGAGGATTTCAATCCTATTGTTGATCATTTCAGGGATGTCGTCCCAGACAAATTTCCAGGTCTACCTCTGGAGAGAGAGGTGGATTTCTCCATTGAGTTTGTTTCAGGAGCAGAACCAGTGTCCATTCCCCCATATGGGATGACTACACCATAGTTGAAGGAGCTCAAGAGGAAGTTGGAGGAGTTGCAGGCAAAGGGCTTTATCTGACCCAGTACTTCTCCTTGGGGTTCGCCAGTCCTTTTTGCGAAGAAGGCGGACGGTACTCTTTGACTCGGTGTCGATTATTGGAAGTTGAACTAGTTGATGGTTAAGAACCGATATCCCTTACCGAGGATTGATTATCTTTTTGATCAGCTTCATGGAGAACGAGTGTTATCGAAGATTGACATTAGATCAGGATATCATCAGCTGCGCGTGAGACCATCTGATATACCTCTCACGACTTTCAAGAGTAGGTATGGTCTATATGAGTATACCATTATGCCGTTCGGACTCACGAACGCGCCAGCAGTTTTCATGGCTCTAATAAATCGTGTGTTCCATCCGTATCTGGATTATATAGTTGTAGTATTCATGGATGACATGTTGGTGTACTCTCACACTCAACATGACCATGCCACCCATCTTGAGATCATATTGAGTACACCAAGAGAGCATAGTCTATATGCTAAGCTCTCAAAGTGCCACTTTTGGATAAACCAGATTCACTTCCTAGGTCATATCATCTCAGAGGCATAAGTTTCATTAGACCCAGGGAAGGTGAGAGAAATAGTTTCCTAGGAGTAGCCTATGAATGTGTTTGAGATATGGAGTTTCATAGGGCGGGCGGGTTACTACAGGCATTTTATACCGGACTTCTCCCGCTTAGCAGCGCCGTTGACAGGCTTGACTAAAAAGGGTATGAAATTCATTTGGACGGAAGCTTGCGATGCAGCCTTTCAGGACCTGAAGGGAAGGTTGACATCAGCACCAATCCTGATACTCCTAGAGCTTGGGAAGAGCTATAACGATTACTGTGATGAATCAGGTATTGGGTTGGGAGTAGTATTGATGCAGGTCGATCGAGTAGTTTTCTATGGGTCTCGGCACTTGAGGCCACATGAGAGGAATTACTCGAAGTATGATCTCGAGTTGGAAGGAGTTGTTCATGTGTTGCGCTGTTGGAGACATTATCTATTAGGTGATCATTTTTTGGTTTTCACCTGACCACAAAAGCCTCAAGATATATTTACTCAGTGTGACTTGAATCTGAGGCAGAGGAGGTTGGTCAAATACCTACAGTCCTTTGATTTTGAGCTTGTCTATAAACCTGGTAAAGGTAATGTAGTAGCCGATACACTGAGCAGGAAGACTCAGATACCGGTAGTGCAAGAGGCCAGTGGTGAGTGGCAACTCATGGCTTTGTTCTCAGAGATGCATCTGGAGGTGCACGACAGTCAGGGGAAGACTTATCTTTCCTCTTTACTCTTGACTACTAACCTCCTGGATAGAGTGAGGATGAGATAGCTATCGGATTCAGAAGGCCTAGTTCTATGGGAGTCAGTGGAAAGTGGGGACCCTTCTCCTAGGTGGATGATAGGCGATGATGAGGTTTTGTGTTTCCATGGACGAGTGTGGGTTCCAGGGGATATACGCGAGGAGCTGATGCGAGAGTTTCATGTTTCAGCTTGGGAAGTTCATCCCGGGGTTACCAAGATGTACCGCGACGTGAGACATCAATACCGGTGGCCGGGTATCAAGAGATATGTAGCTGGTTTTTTTATGAGGTGTTCCACCTGTCAGCAGGTGAAGGTGGAGCAACAGAGACCATCTAGACTATTACAGCAGTTACCCATTTTGGAATGGAAATGGGATGATGTCATGATGGATTTCGTGACAGGGTTGTCGAGTTCACCTAGAGGTAATGATGCAGTGTTGGTTATTGAGGGCAGACTCACGAAGGTAGCTCACTTCTTTCCGATCAAGGAGACCTTCAGTGTTGATGAACTCAGAAGGCTGTATATCTGAGAGATCGTACATCTTCATGGGGTTCCCCATTCTGTCGTTTCTGATAGGGACGCCTGCTTTACGTCTCGTTTCTGGCAGAGTTTTCAGAGGGCACTGGGTACACAGGTGCTTCTGAGAACAACATACCACCCTCAGACCAATGGCATGTCAGAGCATACTATATAGGTGCTTGAGTACATGTTGCGTGCATTCGTCCTAGACTTTGGGGGCCCCTGGGAGAAGCACATACCCCTAGTCGAGTTTTCCTATAATAATAGAATTCAGGCGACTATTGAGATGGCACCAAATGAGGCTTTATACGGAAGGTCGTGCCGATAACCTTTGTGCTGGTTGGAGGCAGGTGAGGTAGCTTTGTTGGGACCATGTCTCATGCAGGAGACTTCTGAGCAGGTCCAGTTGATTCAGAAGCAGATGGCTACCACACAGTATTGTCAGAAATCTTATGCTGATCGCTACAGATGACCATTGGATTTTGTGGTCGGGGATCAGGTTTTCTTGTATGTTTCTCTGAGGCTGGGACAGAAGAGGATAAGGAGACAGGGTAAGCTTTTACCGCGGTATGTGGGACCATTTGAGATTCTGGAGAGAGTTAGGCCAGTTTCTTATCGGTTGCGGTAACCGCAGCGGTACCGAGCCATGCACGACATCTTCCACGTGTCTCAGTTGCGTCGCTATCATTCAAATCCATATCACATCATTCAGCCCGAGGAGGTTGAGCAGGAGGCAGATGCATCCTTTGAGGAGCATCTAATTCATATCGTCGACAGGAGCACGAAGGTTCTCTCAGGCCGGTCAGTTCCTCTCATACGGGTTCTATGGCAGCATGGCCGAGTGCAGTACGAGACCGGGGAGCGGGATGCCGACGTACGTGCTCAGTGGCCGGAGATGTTCATGGATATATCTTCTCCACCCTTGGAAGGGAAATTTGGGGACGAATTGCTATAATGGTGGACATTTGTAAGAACCTGGTTATTCTCTTTGAGGTATGAGATTCTTATTTTCTCTATAACTTAAGTGTTTTTAATAAAATAAGGAAAATGGGGAAAAATCCTAATTTTTTGGAACTACACACTGTGTACTTTTTCCACACGCTGTGTTTTTCTGGCCGTGTTGGGATGAGTACACAGGGTGTGTAGCCATGTCGGTGAGAAAGGGTGTAGGAACCGACTACATGCCGTGTGGTGGTCCTTTACACGCCGTGTAGTCAGTTGGAATGCCAAAACTGTTAGGCGGTGGAGCAGCTGCCAGCTGGGTGGCAGTACACGCCGTGTACTCAGGAGTACATGTTGTGTACTCATGTCGGCAGGCGAACAGTGCCATGCTGGCGGAAAGCCTCTAGGGGAACAGTTAAATGAAAGGAGTACACACCATGTACATGGAATTACATGCTATGTACTTTGTTTTTTCGTCTTAAAACAGACAGTAGCCTCCTCATTTGGCAGAGGATAAATTTGAGCCATTTTGGAGCCAAAGGAGGAGGTCGAACCATTGATGATCCGCCAAGTGATCGTCTGGAATCGGTTTCCGCCTTGGAGGATCCCATTGGAACTGCACGGGTAAGGGATTCCATCTCCTTGGCTACTTCGTACCAATTATTCTCCTAACAGATGTTATTTGAGGTTAAGCAGGTTTTGTTCTTTGTCAGATCTATGCCGTTCTTTGGGCATTTCTGGAGTCGGCGTTCGGGTATAACGTTCATTGGCATATAAGGTATGTGGCTTGGTGTTTAGTTTTCCAACTGCTGTGTGTTTGTTGAGTTTTTGAGCCATGAACCCCTGTTGGGGTGTCGTGTGGCTGAGGCCATTGCTATATTAAACACGTAGAATTGATTAGGAATTTAATTATGATATTAAAAAAATGGTTGGGATCATTTCTTTGATCCGGAACCACCCCGGGGGTGTGTTCCACTATTTAGCTGTTTGGCCAGGATACCCGAGTGTATGCCTTAAAAGTAGTGATTGTAGAATTTTCTTGAGAGGAATTTCTTGTTTACTGCTTATTTACATGCTGGGCATGGCCCAGTTACCTATTATCTTGAGGGCGTTGTTGTGATTAGCCCATGTGCACTGCATTGCTAGCCTGATGGCAGTAGTTATTTCGGTCTGAGGGAAACTTCTTCCGTGCATAAGGGCAATAGACTATGTGCCTAAGGGCCACACTAACTACGCTTTAGGGAAAACCCTGTTATGCATGAGGGAAGATTATTATGATGGATACTCTTTATCAGAGGGTAGAAGTTTACATGTCTGAGGACATTAGCTGGTCATTTAGTATAATCACTGTGGTGGTATTTTAAATTTAATGGATTAAATGGATAATAAAATGGCAATATAACTGCTAATTTATTACTTTTGAGTACTTCTTACTTTATCGCATATTACAACTGCACACTATTGTTGCATGTTTGCACGCAGTTGGGCACGGGCCTTTGGTGGGTGCCTATTATGATATATTTCTAACACCCTGTTTGGGTCATGCTTTTCGACCCAAACAGATTACATTTCTACAGGTGTGGATAGGGTCAAGAGTCCCTATATAGGTACTTGACTGTTGCTGTGGAGTAGGAGGGTGTGGGACTGAGCCTAGGCTCGCGATGCCACTGCCATCTGTTTTGATTTGTTTTGATGTACCCTGCTTTTTGTTGTATTGTCTTAATGTATAACATGTTCTGGCTGTTTTCTTAGAACTTGAAACATGTAACATCATTATTTATATACTGTCACTGCTGTAGTTTATTTCAGTTGTGTATGGTTTACTGCTTCCACTATCGTTGTATGTTTTATTTAAATTCTGTTGTGCTACACATTGACAAATGAGGGCATAGTTTCCCCACTATCAGTCCTGGTCCCTCGCTGCTAGTCGGAAGCCTCTGGAATTTGGTGAAATGCGCTTGAGGTCATGTGGAGAACCGGGTTCGGGGCACCCATTATGTGGCACCCGGAACCGGGACATTACAGCCCGGGGGTGACAAAGCGCAGCGGGAGAGGGGGATTGGGACTTACTCCAGGATGGAGGCCCAGGAGTGACAAAGCGCAGCGGGATAGGGGGATTGGGACTTACTCTAGGATGGAGGCCTGGGGGTGACAAAGAGCAGTAGGAGAGGGGGATTCAGACTTACTCTAGGAGGGAGGACAAATTCCCTACCCCACCCTCTACTGTTATTGGCACCGAGGAAGTGAGGAGGAGTAGGGGTGCCGCCTCCTGAAAGAAAATATAGGGGGATTATGCCATGGTGGCTACCCTTCCCCTTGGAAAAAGCCACTCCCAGAAGGAGGATATCATCCCCTATGGTGACAAAGGGGTGTTGAAAATGTCCAAGGTTGGGGAACCCCGCGTGGGAGGCATGGGGCGATGCCACAGTTTAACGTCTTGTGTTGAGGACGAGGGTTCTCGGCAGTTTAACATCCTGAATCTCCGAAAAGATGGGTTTACTCTGCACCCCTAGGAATTACATAATCAGTACCCTCTGCTCCTTATTGGAGGGAAGCTACCAGCAATTCCATGGTAAAGGGGGGTCGCAGAGCGAAGCATCGAGGGGTCCACATTAGCGTGGCTATGAGAAGAAGAAATATCCATTAGCGTGGCTATGACAAGAATCATTAGGAAAAAAAATGCTACGGGAATTATCATTTGGGGGACTTTGAAGTCACATCTTGCAAAAATGGAGGGTCGAATGGGAAAAGGAATTGCCATGCATAGTAGTTCATAGGCAGGGGCCTTGTGGAGCATGGTTGAAATGCGTGGTAAAGGGCACTGAAAAAGGGTTGTGCTTCACCAAGTGGGGTGCCATAGACTTAGCATGGGGCATAGGTGCACATGGAAGGTGCTTTGTGAAGTGGAAGTACATTCGCGGAGCACAGCCTCGCGGAGCAATGGTGCCACGTGAAGCGAAGTGTCATGAAGCAAGGTGCTTCGTGAAGTAAAATGATCCTACCTTAGAAAATGGACATGTGTACATGAAGGGTGTTTCATAAATCATAAAATCTCTGTGAAAACCAGTGTCCCCTTGGGTATCCCCTTCCTTCATAAAGGCCCTTAGGCTTTGAGAAAGGGATCCCTCTCAGAGGAGGGGATCAAAATGAAGAAAGGCAGAGGCATCTCGTGAAGCAAAAATACATCGTGTAGTTCATGATTCGTAGATAAAAGGGTTCTTCGCGATTTGGTAGTTGAGAAGTCGAAAGGTCATATTGATTATCGTGAGGGATCATGGGGAGGTCACTATTTATAGTCAATAGGCACTGCGAAGCAGAGCTTACGCGACATGAAGAGGGATTGGGTTTCTTCTCGGTGGGTCATGAATGTCAGGGGAGTTCGAAGAGGGTAGCACCTCCTTTGAATCGCGCCAGGTGCGCGAACGTCGGGGGTGTTCACGGAGGGTACCACCTCCTTTTCTTCGTGGCGGGATCCCGAACATCAGGGTCGTTTGCGGAGGGTACCACCTCCTTTTCTTTGCGGTGGGATCGAGAATTTCAGGGCCCTTCACGGAGGGTACCGCCTCCTTGGCTTCACGGTGGTCAGGTTTATTGGGGGGACTCTGCGCAGTGGCTTCACGAAGCCAGCTGTGGGGCCTCTTTCTCTTCTTAATTTTATTCCAACATTATGGCCCCCAAAATTTCCCCCTCATACATGGAGCCATGGAGGGATAAAGGGTCAAAGTCTGAGGGAAATCACCAAAATCAATGGTTGTTCACAGTGCTCACTCCCAAAGAGGGCGCGCGAGGCAGACTGGGGCCGCACGGGCCGGGCGTGCTGCGATGCTCTTCATGGACTGGACAAGCCGCGAAGCTTCCAAGGATGCCACCTATAAATAGGGGGATGGACATCTATTTTTCCTTTCCCTTCTCCATGATTTTGTCCTTTTCACTCTTGATTCGCGAAGCTCCGCGTACTCCACACCTACTCTCCGCAAATCGGGCTTCACGGAGAACCGCGAGTCTCTGACCCCACGACAGCGCCATGAAAATGTGTGCTTGCAGGCCAAGGCTGGGGTTCGCGATTCGGGTTCACTAATGAGCTCCGCGAACAAGATTCGTGACCTGACCAGAAACTTTTCCGAGTTATGAAACCCAATGTCCCATCAAGAAGCTGTGCTAGGGGTGCTCGCAAATCCCGCCCAGAGAGATGAGATGGAAAATTTTATGGGCATAGGAGATTTGGTCTGTAGCCACTCAGACCATAGTTCTTTGACGGAGCTACTATCAGAGTTCCAAAAGAACTCTCTGTTGTGTAAGAATCTGCCCTTGTATGGCTTCAGGATGGGGGATGACGTCTTCATTTCTGAGGCAAGTAGGGACGAACCGGATTGCTAGTTCATGAGCATGCCATGCCAGCGCCAATGGTTTAGGGAGGATGATTGTCATGCGCGGGAGGACATCATACCTGTCACTGATGACTACCTATACAATCATCTGAACAATGTTGATGGGAATCCATTGTAGCCGGAGATGACCCCTCCCATGTACCGCACAATACTGAAGGTAGCCTTGAGGGATGCGTATAAGGGGTTTTTCGATGAGTGGGATCTGCGCCAGGGCGGAAACTTCAGAAATGATTGGGCATGGGCCTACTGGGTAGGCGCCTCATGCGAGGAATTTGGAGCCGATATGAGGAGAGTGGGTTTGTAAGAGGTGGAATGTGCCTCCCAATTCCACATTTATCAACCAAAACAGCTGATGCCAGAGCTGTTGAGTAGATGGTCATCTAGGACCAACACTTTTCACCAACACCATGGGGAGGTTGGCATCAGTAAGTGTGATTTCCATCAGATTTCGGGGGTCCCGACCCTGGGGGCTGTGTATGATGTGTTCCTCCCCATCATGAGTGCTCGGAAGGATCCAGAGTATATGTCGTGGGTGCCACTGGCACTGATGGGACTAGTCCCCAGAGAAGATAAAGAAGTTGTGAGGGATGTCCACTTTAAGAAGTGGTTCAAGAAGTTCCTGAACTTCCTGATGGATAGAGAGTTTCAACCAATTCCTTGAACTTTCCTGAAGAGGGCTCAATGGGGCAAGGAGACTTCGTATCGGTGGATCTTGAAGGACAACCAATGGAAGACCTGGGGTTTCAGTGTCAGTACCGAATAACAACTGATAGTCAGACTGGAAGCGTTTATCGCGACCCTTATCTATGGTTGGATCCTTCCCATGAGGGATACCAACATGGGGGTGCGGTCCAGCTCATTCATCGTTGCATCCATGTTGGCCACAGGAGGGCTGGTCAATCTGTGGATTGTGATGCTCGCCAAATTATACAAGATGCTATGACATGTTATCGATGGTAAGAAGCCGTCGAGGATATGCGGGCCCTTCCATTTTCTGTATGGGTGGATCGTGGTACACAGCAGGGCGGTTTACGAATATCCGAACCCCATCTCACCTCTGGGGTCAAACTTCCTCCCATCCTTTTTGAATGCTACCGAGAGCTTTCTATCCAAATTAACCATACCATTGGTACTAAACCAGGTGTGGAAGCCAGGCGAGTATAATTTCCACCCATTACCATTTTCGACGGGGTACTCACCGATGACGGTCAGGGGACAGAAGAGCATCGGTCCTATATCTTAGCCCCCCGAGGTCGAGTCTTGGTGGCATGGTTGGAATTCAATCCTCTTTTCGAGCCTTATACCCCACACCAGTTTGCAAGGAAAATTTGGTGCTTGTAGTAGCTGACCCAGAAGGTCTACTAGGAGGTGCGCCATGTGGAGCACCCGTGGGTGATGAGTAAATTGTGGCTCATGTTCACACGGGTTGACGGGAAAATTCAAAATGAATTGTCACCGCCTACTTCCTACTTTGGACTGGTGAAGGTGTATTCCATAAGCTTGGAGATATCATATCTGGGGGAAATGCTGAAGCAGACAACCGTTCGAGCTAGTGATGGTGGGCCTCCCTTATCTTGAGGTTAGGGTCGGAGGGTGGCAAGGGACTCTCGTGGTGGCGGGGCTACCATGGTGACAAGACTTGCACCAGATGAGGGTGAGGCAGTGGTGGCATATCCAACAGAGGAAGTAGACCCAGTGGTCCCAGGGGAGAAGATCCATCCAGAGGGGTGGCCACTAAGGGGATTCCGCAGGATATCCACTCAGGCCCCGGGGAAACGGTTGCACCATATCCACATGCCAGAGAATTCGGTTTTTCGAGAGGCCTGGGAATTTGGGATGTGAACCGGTAATTCTTCAGCCCGCCTGAGATTTGGAAACACCTGAACCACCTTGGGATGGATTTACTAGGTATAAGACCAGTCCGGGCCGGTTTCTAAGTGTCCCCGGCAGAGGCGGAGCTATATGTGGATGCACTGGAGGAATTTGTACATTCCAGTGGTTCCTCGCATCCAGTGACAGAATGGGTGAGGGTACTGCTAGATCGGACGATTTCCCCACAACAGTTGGTCATCGATCTGAGAGAGCTCTTCCCCCTACCAGAAGAATCAGACAAATCCATTGGGGGGGGGGGGATGAGGCCAGTGAGGGAGCCCGTAAGAGGAATGGGAAGTCGACGATCAAGACTCGGATCTCGATGATTTTGTGGAGGCTCTTGAGGTAAAATCCCAAGTTTATTTCTTCGGGGTATGCTATCAGGTCATTATAGATTTCTTACCAACATATGAACTGTGTTGGAGGACCTTGTGCTCATGCCTCGTTCTCGCCCCTCAGTGGGTGATGATGCTAGACCCTTAGAACCTGCACCTATGTCCGCGTCCAACTCTGTGTGTCGCGGGGCTAGGGAACTTGAGGTGGCTCCCCCAGAATCTCCAGACCTCCCATCAATATACAGAGGGCCACACGCCGGGGTCCCATCAACATCAACTCAAGAGCAGTACCAAGAGTTTAATCTCTGTATGTTCTCTCCACTGAATTCATTGCTGCCATACGAAGATCGTTCCAACTGACATCCATGACCCTGTCTATCACGTATATTTATTCGAATGGCATGGGCCACTGCGGCAAGGTTGGTTGGGATTTCTGGCGGCACCCCTCCCAGGGGCATGCCTGTAATCGTGGAAATAGTTACCCAGCCCACGCGAGCTGCAAAACCCCCTATCATTGGCGAGACTACCAGCGGGGTCATGCCCAAGGTCATTAAGGTGGGGTCCGACGAAGAGGATCGACCGGTCGACCCAAGTCCCATCACGCCTGATCCGACGCCAGATGTCGCACATGATCCAATGCCAGACACAGATACAACTGAAGATTTCTTGAGGGTGTATCCCGCATACGAGCCTGCCAACCACGCAAACTAGGATGATACTGCCTCTGACGAAGAGGACAACGATATAATCTGCATCCGATCATGAAATTTGATCATGTGATTTATTGAAAAGAACCCCCAAGCATTATGGATAGATGATATTCTCATGACTGCACGAACTGTGTGCTAGGGGATTGGATGCCCAGCGCCCTCATTTGCTCATCCGAGATCTCATGGAAGAGAAAATCCTGGAGTATGAGCACAGCCTTAGCGTGGGCTAGCAGCGGAGGAAGGAGACGAACATCAAGAAACTCCAGGATGCTGAAAATGTAGTCTAGCAATAACAGATCTGGGCAGATTAGCAGTCAGCCTCTCTTAACGAACAATCAGAGCTGATCTTGCGATTAAAGGCCCAGCTGGAAGAGGCAGAAGAGCGTGTGAGGCAAGCTTATGAAGAAATGGCCGTCATTCAGGCTGGCGTAAAGTGGGCCCAAATTCAGGCTGATGAACTGCGCCCCATTTCTACTGAGGAGGAGTGGGATTTGAGCCGGTGGCAGCAACTACGGGATGCCACAAGTCAAAGGGTGGCGTAACTGCAACTTTCTTTTGATGAGGTCAACTTGTCCATGGGAGGGATAAACCCATGAGTGCTATAAGGATCACAAAATCTCAAATGCATGTTTTGATTTATTTGATGTAATATCACACATGAGTTTCATTATCGAGTTTGTATTCATACGTGTCTGTTATATTCGTGAAATGTCCAGTGGTCAGTCCCTAAGCTCACGCGGGTAGAGCCTAATGTGAGAAACAAGGGGTGATCACCATGGTATTCTATCTGAATATAATGCATCGACTATGCATTGGGAACCCGAGGTTTAAGTAACCAAATCCGGGTCTTCCGGGAAGACATGGGAGAGGCCCGATTGGAGGATTAGGACCTCAGAACAATCGGTGATCCGTTTTTTCGATGTGCTCTGGTGTACGAGCGGGGTAACGCCAGGGGTGATGGGATTTGTCCGAACATAGGGAAGTGGAACGTGTGAATCATGATACCCAAAAATCTGGAATGCTATGGGGGGTGGCATGACAATGAAGGATAACTGATGACCATGTTTGTAACACAATATCCTTATTGCATTAGCCTCAAATTGGGATAACAAATGAGGTCCTACCGTTGACCATGTTCGAATCATGGGGCTTGACACAAAATGATATACATTAGTCTTCCGGAATGTTGGACCAGGATAGTAGGCGGACCATAGGCTGAGCATCCATACTTTTATGGGGTCCCTCCCGACATGAAAGAGGTTGAGGGTCTGAATAAGGGGCATGCAAAGCCTGTAATGTGGAGTGAGGGTTTGTTCGAACAGAATCCAACACTATTGAAATTACACCATCATGGTGGAAGCACACCGGATGGGTGCATCGGTTTGATCATGGATCATTCTTTCTTTCAGACAGGACCTGTTTGGAAAGGGAACTGTTGCTTCCCAATGTCATCTTAGGGCATCCCGTACTTGTTCAGGGTACAATTGCAGTTACATGGTCCTTCACGAGGGTTCAAGCCATGGACTAGAAATGTGAAGGAACATGATCGTACGATTCCTAAGGCTGGACCTGAGGTGAAATTCCTGGACGTCCCTACGTATCCCATAATGATGGGAATCAAGAAGTACATTGTTCTGGAAGCGTAGTGAAGTCGTAGACCAACACTGACAGGTGAAATCCTCTCTGGCAGAGGCTCTGGTGTATCCCATGATCAACATGTGGCATCCTAGAATTCTTCAGGGTAGAACCACAGTTTAGTGCCTTGCGTTGAGGACATATGGCCTCCTACAGTTTGACGTCATACGATAGGACTTGAAAGGGAAGAGCCCAGGGAGCATGTGGGGATGTAGCTATGATACCGATGTGAATGAGGACTTGGAGTCCAGACCACAACACGTATCCCCAGAGGAAACTCTTCAGGACGAGGGACCAAGAGTGAGAATTAGGCTGGGACCGAAGCAGAGTGGTCAGGCATTCCTACGTACCCCATGAGAATGGGAATCAAGCTATACGTAGTTTTGAGAGCGCAGTTTGACATCATGTGGGACGATAAGAAGCATGGCCGTGTTGGTACACATCCTACCAAAAACTACTAAGCTCACATGAGTAATGCTCGGTGTGGGAAACAAGAAGTAATGGTGGGACTTTCCCGACAAAGGAAGGTGTATGTTAGGACAAAGGTACACTCGGTGAATACCATCCCAAAGATGCTAACTCGTTCATGACGTGCACCTAGACGCTAGAAGAGAGAGAGAGATAAGAATGTTGGCATTCCACTTGAACATGAGAGAGTGGAAATGTGTGTATCTTGAAGCTCGAAATCTAGAACACAATGATTGTGGCGTGACGATGGAGGATAACCGTTAACCATGGTGGAAACGTAGCATCCACATCATGTTAGCATGGAATGGGGAAAAACAGATGAGGGTCGACCGTTAACCATATTTGAAACATGGGACCATGTCACAAATTTCGTCAAATATCCGTAGGGATGTTGGCCCTAAACGATTGGGGATACCTTAGGCCCAACATCCATGGAGAGCCCTTAAGCCTAGAATCCATGTCATCTGAGGGTCCTTATGGATGTGGGAGAGGATGAGGATCCAAATAGCGAGCTCACAAAGCTTAGACATGGAATTGTTGGAATGTCTCCATGAAGATTTCACACGTAGGGATCTTTGTCAAAACAAATCTGAATACGACAACGAGACATATTAGATAGAGGGAGTCACGTCCCTTCCCATAGGGAGATCTTAGTTTAGGGTCATATAATTCAGTCCATGGATTCGAGGAAACACAGGAGAAAAGTGGTGGGGTAACTCAAATACCCATCATGAATGGGAACTAGGGGTCTAGACCACTACGTGTTCCTGTGAAGATGTTCTAGGTAAAGGGACCGAAAATGAGAGTTGATATGGGCCTGAGGCAATGTGCGAAGGCATTTTTACGTACCCCGTGAGGATGGGGATCAAGCTACACATAGTTCTTGAAAAGGGGGTAGGGTGAGGTACCAGTTCTAGGTAAAAATGTGTGTGCGGGTGTTTCCCACACACCAAAAGTAGTGGTATTTGATAAATCATTTTTTTCCTTTAAGGTGAGTGGTTTTTTTGTGACGCAACAAGCCTAGGATACCAGGACATAGCATCGCCAAAATAATCAAGCCGTAGTAGGATTTTGAAAAATGTCATGGAATATGACCAATACCCAACGTGAAATCCCCTACGATGAGGTCATCACAATGTAGTGTCTTTTTCCATCATGCTTCCAGGACGATAATATCACAGTTTAGGGTCATGTTTTAGGAACTTACAGGCATTTTAACATCATGTGGCACAGACGTAGCAGAGACGATGCTAGGCGGGGATTGTGTATGGTGCAATTAATCATAATCAATGTGAATGGGGACATGATACCACATCACACCACATGCAATTATGAGAGGAGAACCCCGAGCCATAGGGGCCAGATAGGGGTGAGAGAAAAAGTGGCCGGAGAAACTAGCTCGCAGCTGAGCTGGAACCAAAAACAAAACATACGGGTGGTCCTATATATCCCATATGGAAGGGAATCAAGCCACACATAGGTATGAAGGATGAATTTTAATGTTGTGTGAGACAAGAGGGATAGAAAACAGGAGGAATAATTCTTAGAATGGGGTGCACACGGTGCGACTATTGCAAACCTGACACGAATGGGGACATATTCCCACACCACGCCACGCGGTCCCATATTGAAAGTCCCAAAGGCGGGACAGAAAAGACAAATTAGCTGAACTCAAGCTGTGCCCATAGACAAGGGGTCTGGGCGCTCCTACGTATCCCATGAGGATGGGAATCAAGCCATACATAGTTCTGAGAGGATCTTAGTTTACAGTCTTAGATCTCATACCAAGGAGGGGTGTAAACCTTCCAAGTAATAGAAGACCTCAACCCGATCCTTAATCCCATGTGAGTTGAACTCGGTGTGGGAAATAAGGGAGAAATATGTCTTTTACAATACCTGGAACACATGGCAAAGGGAAATCAGTGCTGAGCCCCGAATGATGCCCCTATCGCGGCATTGGTCCTCATAATGCGCAGATGCGCACTAAGGAATAGTACAAAGAGTTTCAATGTTCTACTTGGAAATGATGAGGTGGAGAAGGATGTGAATCATGTAACAGACATTTTGGGCTTAATGGGGTTGGTGTGGCGATGGAGGATAACTATTAACTGTGGCGGAAATGTAGTATCCATATCGTGTTAGACTAAAATGGGAACAACAAATGAGCATCGACCACTGACCGTATTCACAACGTGGGATTTTTATCGATTTTTTGTTCATTGCCTTTGCGGGCATTGTCCCATAATGGTAGGAGAGCCCTTAGGCCCATCATTTATATAGAGCCCTTAAGCCTAGAATCCATGCCACTTGGTGGTCCCTTCGGGTGTGAATGGTGATGGAAGCCCTAATGAAGAGAAACACAAAGCCTGAAAAGCGGGTGAAAGCATGTCCATGCAGAGTCGGACATTCCAGATACTAAACCATAGTACCCTTAGGAACATCGGTAAACTACCAAAGAGGGTCGACGAGTGTGTCATGGAAGGAGAGGGTAGGCCAGGGGGCCAAGGTGAAATGGAGATTTCTGAGAGATGGGGATGGACCTGAAGACTATACATTCGGGTGGTCTTACGTATCCAATAATGTAACACCCCAAGATTTCAGAGTGTGTTATTTCTTAAAAATAATTCAATAACTTGCACTACACGCAACACCGAGTTCAATCACACCATTAAAAGAGGTCATGAATAGTATTAACTACATTTTGAACTTTATATAATCCTTATAATTTTAGAATCCCTATTATGAGTTTCTTAGTCATAATGCAAGAACAGATTCATTTTCAGTATTTCACTTTTATCAACTTCTAATAGTGAAACCTTTTTAAATACAATATTTTAAACTTTTTGACTAAATGGGGACATCAAAAATTTAAAATGAAACACCCCAAGCTTCCACGGTACGTTTCCCTTCGAATAATGCGATAGCGTGTGTTGTACGCAACCTCGAGTTCTAACACACACCACAACTAATTAAACTAGCCATTGTGAATAGTAATACCTACTTTTTAAATTATATATATTTTATATTTCAAAATGGACTTCATTTTTGGATTCGGAATATCTAATTTAGCCTAAGGTGAAATTTTGGTGCATTTTGGATAACTTTCATATTTTGATGAATAGTGAAAATTACTAAGTTTTAATTAAAAACAACTTTTTTAATCAAAATAATTAATAGTGATAAATTATGAATTTGAGTGGTTTTAAAGTATATTTAGAATATATTTTTACCGTTTAATATAATTTTGGTCATTGGACATAATTTTACAATTAAACCGAACATAAACAAGTGTCAATCTTTTGATAGTTATTACCTCTTAAAAACACACTTTTTGTTTTGACAGCAGGAATTAATTTTAAATTAATTTCTGCCACTTCTGTGTTTTAAATTTAGAAAAATGGATTCCATATTTGGAATCAGGATGTCCAAATTGTGTAAATAGGAAACTTTTATTTTTAGACATTTTGAATAATTACTGTGGTAAATATTTTATTTACCATGGTTAAGGGTAAATCCGGTAAATAAGGGTTAAAAAATAATATTATAATAATACAAAATTACCCTAAAACGTGTCCTAACCTTATTGGTGGACACATACCCGACCATTATCATCCTTGGGTCAATTTGGGGACCCCTTGGATCCACTTGTATGTGGTAGGGACACATTATATTAATAAAGTTAAAATAAAAATAAAAATGGCATAAGCTTACATCTTTTAGAAGCACAATTGTTAAATAGGGTTATATATGTTGGATTTTAGATTATAAATATTCATTAGAAAGATAAAAAGATTTCCTACATGATGATATTTTATTTATAATTTTTATACATTAAATAATTTATTTTATTTATGATACAATGATGATGCAGTAATTACTATAATAGTGAAAAATTAAAATAATTGATATTATAAATACCCAAAAAAATATAATATGAAACTTTTAATGAATTAAACTAATTTTCTAGGATAATATGATATATTAGGATTGATTTAATTGACTTTGTTCGAAGTAATCAATCTTGTATGAGTTTCACAAAAATCAACTATTGAATAGTGTCAAAATTGACATAAAAGAGTTCTTAAAGAAATATTATATTATTAATTGATATTAAATTCCTAAAAATATACGGTTCGGCCAAAAGACTTATATAAGGATAGGTTCATCATTAATGGACCACTTGTGGGTCGCTTGTATGTATATAGTAAGTTTATTAACCATATTATATAAAAATACAAAGAGACATTGTAAAAGTGAAACTAATCAACTTAGAGTTAATACTTAAAGATAAGGTTAATATAAGTACCCAAACCTGTCTAAATTCTATTGGTTGAGTGGTTTGCGACCTATCCCCACCTTAGCCTTTGAATAATCAACTTTGGAGCCATTGGAAACCGAATATGAATTTATTATAAATTAATATTTCTAGATTTTCCAAAGGTGCCCCTCACCCCTCTTATAAAAGGGCACTCCTCCTTCTCATTTCTTCACACCTCTCAAGCCACTTGGCTCGTCCAAACTCTGCCCAACTAAGCTCCCCACATCCCTCTACTACTCCTTGAAGCTTCCCCTTAGGCAGAAAGCATTTCAACAAGTCCTTTGGTTCCAACCAAAGTGAGTTTCCTAAATTAAAGGTAACGTTTTCTCTTAAATTATTTTCATTTATTTTCCTTCTCCAACCCCCAAACTCTTTTTATTTCCTTTCTTTTGTAACAACACCAGTATCCTCAATATACTAGGATGTTGTTATAAGAATTATTCAAACTACACATACACACAACTCCATCTAATGGATGATGAACATAATGTTTCTGTGGATGGCAAACTAACGCCTCACGAAACGATGATTGTTCAAATACATCTTACCGCCTCTCATGGTGGCCATTATGATGGAACTGTAATTAAATATGATGTTAATGATATATATTTTATATATAAGCTTCTGTAATTCCATTTTATTTCATACCATTATTCGTTTCATGTTATATATACATACGATAATTTCATTTGAGGAAGTGCGGACTACCGCCCCCTTAAAATGATATGACTCGTTCATACCACACATGGAACGTATAAAGGATGGTGTTAATGAACATAAGTAACATATATAAAATATTATATTATACTGGAATAGTAATATACCTTTGTATCATTTGGATTCGATTCTTTTAAAATAAAAATTAAATGGAAGTAGCGTTCGTGCGTACGTACGGACTACCGTCTCCACGAACGCGATGAGATTCATTCTCCATCGTATCCATTCAAGTATAATTATCATTTGATGATTTAAAAATGATGTTTAAGAACTTGATACCATTCTGGATATGAATAATATACATCCCATTAATAACGAATATGGCTCACATAACAAAGAATATAAAGTAAAATGAACCCGTTAACACCCGAAATGACGATAATTCTAAGATATTATTAACAAATCAATGATAAAAGATCATATATGATATCATATTAAAGTAAATGATTCTTTTATTATTCAATAACAATTATTTCACCACTATACAGGAGGTAAACCTACCATCGACCAAGGAAAAAGTACAATGTAAGGGATTCTCTTATCTCACTTTCAATTCCGTGAGATTTCCATTGTTCGCCACTAAATTATTGAAAGTGGTGTATTGTGTACTGCCATTTGATATATATATATATTATCATGATTGTCTTTATATTCATGTTATTCTGTAAATAATTTGGTGGTTATTAACTTTTGGCCATACGACTCAGTTGATTAACGTGGTAAGGAGTTCCTTATCTCACTTTTAATTTCGTGAGATTTCCATTGATCACCACTTAATTATTGCATGTGGTGTACGTGTACTACCCATGATTGTATTCATTCTGTAATATAATTTATTTTATGGGTATTTACATCATCATGGTATGATCTTTCTTTCATGGGTGTTTGTTTCTTAAGTTACCTAATCAATAAGGGAATTTGAGATTTCAATTTCCACTCATTTGGCTTTACGCATATTTCATTGATTATATTACTCCATGATTATGTGTGGAATCACTATTCATTTGATTATGTCATAATTTCCACTCCCCTTCCTGTGGATATAAGTTTGATACACATAATCACTCCATTTATAATTCTCAATTCATTGATATGAATTTGATAAGAGTAATTTTAACTCATTCTCCATTTGTTGAGTTAAACATCCAATTCGTTGGTATTGTTTTTACAAGAATATGTGTGAATATCCTTTGATTGATTTACACTGAATATCCAATCATATTTAGTGTATTTATATTTTTCACACATAGTTATGTCGTTGATTTATCCTTAACCTAAGGATACAACCTTTATGAGAGATTTCATCTCAATTTACATTCCATTGAGACTTCTTTGATGATATACACCAAATCACTTTTATGTGGTGTATATAATGTAATTTGACATAGTATATCATGAATTCCTTTATTCTCATGATATTACAATGTTTTGATTACCTCAATTATTTGTATTCAAGTGTCTCTCTTTTGGTTAGAAACTCTAACCAAAATACCATTTTAAAATGTTTTAAAGAATTATTCTTCTAAATCATGCTCATTAATGTCCATATTTTAAAAAATGGTTTTAAGGATTTATTTTTATGGACATTAAAGTTTTAAATTTAAAAATCCTTTTAAAAGTTTCAAAGTGGTATGGGACACTTTGATTCAAAAATCTATTTTTGAATGTCTTCTTGACAAATAGTGTGACTTTTAAAAGTTTTCAAGAAAAGGGGGATATTTCTCTCAAATAGTTATGATTATTATTTTCATCTATGTCAACATCCTTAATTATTCATGATTGAGGTTAATGTGATACAATACAATCTTTCATATTGTATCAAATGAGTTATGTTTGACTGTGGATGTTCTATTTTTATACCATTCATGGTTTGTGGTTAAAGTATTGACATTTCGTATGCTAGTTTTAATACGAATGTTTATTTTATGCTTAAACCTATTCATATGAGGAATGCATTGGACTTAATAAGTGACGGGTGGAGCCCGCTATAGCTCCTCGATGCATCGGTAGGTCTCATGAGACAAACTAGTGTCTTGGCACAAGGCCTTGGCAAAATCTTATTTGTAGTCTTGGCACGAGGCCTTGGCTATGTGGTTATGATAGTCTGGCATTATGCATTCCATCATTATGAAAGTGGTTATTGATATTGCATGTGATCATTCGACTAGTCGAATATCCATGTGAGTAAGTAAATGGCATTATTTCATTTTACCTTTTCCATTTTATGCTGAAGTTCAAGTTTAAAAGGCTTTGGTTTTTGTTATAAATTTCCTTAAGTGTTTATGCTTATTTATGAAAGCTTCTGCTATAATGTTATCCTTACTGAGCATCCGAGCTCACCCCTTTCAATGTTTTATTTTTTTTTCCCAGGATTATGAAGAAGTAATTTATGAATGACCTGCAGGGATAGTATGAGGGGATATGAAGACAAGATGTTTTTTTTATGATGTAATGTAAAAATTTATGGATGTATCTAGTTATTCCAAGGCTACTAAACTAATCGTTCTTTCGAGACTTGATCTTTCTCATGATCATGCCAATGTTATGTAATAATGCACCGACTCTGGGTAACTAGGGTCGGGGCGTTACAGTTGGTATCAGAGGAAGTTTAGTACAAAACTTGGAAGCTAGATTTAGATAAACTCTGATTAGAGCACGTAGACCTAAGATGAACTTTGAGGATTAGTATAGAAGAACTTCCTAGAATTTTGGTATTGTAGAGATTTTGTGAGTTTTCCGAGCAATACATCCCTGTCTGGATACGAGCAGGTAGAGGCGGCTCTGGCACAGATGTACCTAGGGGTAAAACCCGAAAACACCGCTTTGAGCTAGACTCGAACGGGAACTGGTGCACGACAACGGGCCTTGCTGCACTCTTGGTTACGACAGTCCCGGGGGATATGCTTAGGATAACTCTCATTTTCTTTACAAATAATTTTGAAGGGATTATGAGTATATACTTCCTCAAATAAAACATTCTTATGATTATGGATTATATCCATAAATAGTTCAATTTATGTTAGGTGTTTTATAAGTATGGGATTATGTATTTTGATTCATAAACTGATCTATTTTATGCCATTGTTTAGAAATGGCGCCCAGTAGAAGGAATGAGAACTCCAGAAATGCACATGATCCAAAGAGAATGAATGATCATATCTTTCATGGTCTTAAGCTAGAATTTATAAGAGAAATAGTCTCCCATGTATTATCATCATATGAAGAAATAATATCATGTATTGATAAGATAAGTAAAGAGTTTACTGAGTCCTATGGCTTTGAAGGGAAGCAAGAGAAGAGAAGGATAGAAGAGAAAAAGATGGATAAAGGGAAGAGGGAAAAGAAGAATTTTCCCATATGTGGTAACTGTGGAAAGAAACACCCTGGAACTTGCCTTAAAGGAATGGGAGTTTGTTATAAGTGTGGAGGAAAAGGGCACAAAGTACGTGACTGCAAGGGTAAGAAAATGGTTTCAAATGTACAATGCTTCATTTGCAAGGAGTTTGGACACTACGCGAACCTATGTCCTAGTCATCAGACTATGACGCAAATGATTCTATTGGATAATAATCAAGTTATGATACTACCACAGATGAAGAGGAATGATTAGAGTTCTTATGTTGATTATGTCAATTGAGTGTTGTATCAACAATGTACTTGTTATAATAATTATGGAGTATATAAGGATTGTACTGCAGTACTATTTCATTAAGGACTTGAGATTGTGTGGAACAAAGAAAAGTGACTCAATAACAGGATAAATTTTTGGAAAATATATGGTTGAGAGAATGATAAACCATAATATAGTTCTGATACCGAGGTAGTGATTTTCGAATAATACATGATTATTTTGGAAAAAATATATTGGATATTCTTGACTACCTTGGAACTGATTAATGATTTGTATATTCCATCATTGTTGGGGTTTAAAACATTTTTGGATTGATGAAGTATATCCAGCATTCTATATGGAATAAGGGAGCATGAATGTAATTAATAAGGAATATGGTAATACATGATGAAGGTATTCATATGCTATTACGGGGTAAAAACGATCTATATTATGTTTACCTTCCTTATAAATGATGGACTGTGAGTTTGGATAGAAGTATTTTGGATAGTTTAAGTTTGGATTATTTTGGATTTCCATAAAAGGACAACCCGGAGGTCGGGCGGCAACCCGTCACGTCTGGCAAGGCTGTGAGACTTGAACCCGCAACCGAAGGGCGACAAGGGTGTATCACCTACCACTGGCCCACGAGATGTCCTAGATTAAATAATGTAGTTTTTATTAAGAGATCTTGTAGATTAATTATAAATTCGTTTATTTTGGAACCCTATATGAATAGTATAAATAGAATTTTTTTTACGAGTGAAAGATGAGTTTGTGGTTGAAATTTATTAATGGGTAAAATTATAATTATAAATTAAGTATATCTCCTTATTATCTTATCCAATCTCATAAATAAATTCCTCAACATTAATAATAGAAACTTAGAACAAAAATGTTGTCCTAGATGGTACCTTAAATCATCACAAATTTATGGCTTTGGGATTGTTGGCCTTTTCATAGCCATGTTCTCTACCACTCTCCATCAGATAATTGATGGTTAGATTTCTCTTCCATATCCATATTTTCCTACATGGAACCCTAGTATGTGTTACTTTCGGTAATCTTCATACTTTCCACTCTTTATTTTAAATAGAGGCCTCATTAATTCATTTTTCGATGTGGGATTTCAACTAAGATATTTTGAAACGTCAAAAATGTGTTACCCCAATACCCTATATTTTGTTGAACCGATGGTACTTTAAATCATCATAGATTGATGAGTTTAAGGACCTCAATTATACACTTGTTTGTGATTGATGACCTCAATCACTACCTATAAATATTTACGTTTTTCCTCCAATTATATATCTCTAATTGCCACCAATGTTCTCCTAATCGAGATCATAATTTGGTGGTGACACTTTCATTTCTCTTTTCCTCATATTAAGATTAAATTTTAGTAACCCAATTTCCGATGTGGGTTTTCCCACAAATATATTATATATTTTCAGCCTTTTATTTTCGAAGAACAATTTCAAATTTCAAGGACGCAATTTATTGAAGGAGGGGAGAATGTAACACCCCAAGATTTCAGAGTGTGTTATTTCTTAAAAATAATTCAATAACTTGAACTACACGCAACACCGAGTTCAATCACACCATTAAAAGAGGTCATGAATAGTATTAACTACATTTTGAACTTTATATAATCCTTATAATTTTAGAATCCCTATTATGAGTTTCTTAGTCATAATGCAAGAACAGATTCATTTTCAGTATTTCACTTTTATCAACTTCTAATAGTGAAACCTTTTTAAATACAATATTTTAAACTTTTTGACTAAATGGGGACATCAAAAATTTAAAATGAAACACCCCAAGCTTCCACGGTACGTTTCCCTTCGAATAATGCGATAGCGTGTGTTGTACGCAACCTCGAGTTCTAACACACACCACAACTAATTAAACTAGCCATTGTGAATAGTAATACCTACTTTTTAAATTATATATATTTTATATTTCAAAATGGACTTCATTTTTGGATTCGGAATATCTAATTTAGCCTAAGGTGAAATTTTGGTGCATTTCGGATAACTTTCATATTTTGATGAATAGTGAAAATTACTAAGTTTTAATTAAAAACAACTTTTTTAATCAAAATAATTAATAGTGATAAATTATGAATTTGAGTGGTTTTAAAGTATATTTAGAATATATTTTTACCGTTTAATATAATGTTGGTCATTGGACATAATTTTACAATTAAACCGAACATAAACAAGTGTCAATCTTTTGATAGTTATTACCTCTTAAAAACACGCTTTTTGTTTTGACAGCGGGAATTAATTTTAAATTAATTTCTGCCACTTCTGTGTTTTAAATTTAGAAAAATGGATTCCATATTTGGAATCAGGATGTCCAAATTGTGTAAATAGGAAACTTTTATTTTTAGACATTTTGAATAATTACTGTGGTAAATATTTTATTTACCATGGTTAAGGGTAAATCCGGTAAATAAGGGTTAAAAAATAATATTATAATAATACAAAATTACCCTAAAACGTGTCCTAACCTTATTGGTGGACACATACCCGACCATGAGCATCCTTGGGTCAATTTGGGGACCCCTTGGAGCCACTTGTATGTGGTAGGGACACATTATATTAATAAAGTTAAAATAAAAATAAAAATGGCATAAGCTTACATCTTTTAGAAGCACAATTGTTACATAGGGTTATATATGTTGGATTTTAGATTATAAATATTCATTGGAAAGATAAAAAGATTTCCTACATGATGATATTTTATTTATAATTTTTAGACATTAAATAATTTATTTTATTTATGATACAATGATGATGCAGTAATTACTATAATAGTGAAAAATTAAAATAATTGATATTATAAATACCCAAAAAAATATAATATGAAACTTTTAATGAATTAAACTAATTTTCTAGGATAATATGATATATTAGGATTGATTTAATTGACTTTGTTCGAAGTAATCAATCTTTTATGAGTTTCACAAAAATCAACTATTGAATAGTGTCAAAATTGACATAAAAGAGTTCTTAAAACAAATATTATATTATTAATTGATATTAAATTCCTAAAAATATAAGGTTCGGCCAAAAGACTTATATCAGGATAGGTTCATCTTTAATGGACCACTTGTGGGTCGCTTGGATGTATATAGTAAGTTTATTAACCATATTATATAAAAATACAAAGAGACATTGTAAAAGTGAAACTAATCAACTTAGAGTTAATACTTAAAGATAAGGTTAATATAAGTACCCAAACCTGTCTAAATTCTATTGGTTGAGTGGTTTTCGACCTATCCCCACCTTAGCCTTTGAATAATCAACTTTTGAGCCATTGGAAACCGAATATGAATTTATTATAAATTAATATTTCTAGCTTTTCCAAAGGTGCCCCTCACCCCTCTTATAAAAGGGCACTCCTCCTTCTCATTTCTTCACACCTCGCAAGCCACTTGGCTCGTCCAAACTCTGCCCAACTAAGCTCCCCACATCCCTCTCCTCCTCCTTGAAGCTTCCCCTTAGGCAGAAAGCATTTCAACAAGTCCTTTGGTTCCAACCAAAGTGAGTTTCCTAAATTAAAGGTAACGTTTTCTCTTAAATTATTTTCATTTATTTTCCTTCTCCAACCCCCAAACTCTTTTTATTTAATTTCTTTTGTAACAACAACAGTATCCTCAATATACTAGGATGTTGTTATAAGAATGATTCAAACTACACATACACACAACTCCATCTAATGGATGATGAACATAATGTTTCTGTGGATGGCAAACTAACGCCTCACGAAACGATGATTGTTCAAATACATCTTACCGCCTCTCATGGTGGCCATTATGATGGCACTGTAATTAAATATGATGTTAATGATATATATTTTATATATAAGCTTCTGTAATTCCATTTTATTTCATACCATTATTCGTTTCATGTTATATATACATACGATAATTTCATTTGAGGAAGTGCGGACTACCGCCCCCTTAAAATGATATGACTCGTTCATACCACATATGGAACGTATAAAGGATGGTGTTAATGAACTTAAGTAACATATATAAAATATTATATTATACTGGAATAGTAATATACCTTTGTATCATTTGGATTTGATTCTTTTAAAATAAAAATTAAATGGAAGTAGCGTTCGTGCGTACGTACGGACTACCGTCTCCACGAACGCGATGAGATTCATTCTCCATCGTATCCATTCAAGTATAATTATCATTTTATGATTTAAAAATGATGTTTAAGAACTTGATACCATTCTGGATATGAATAATATACATCCCATTAATAACGAATATGGCTCACATAACAAAGAATATAAAGTAAAATGAACCCGTTAACACCCGAAATGACGATAATTCTAAGATATTATTAACAAATAAATGATAAAAGATCATATATGATATCATATTAAAGTAAATGATTCTTTTATTATTCAATAACAATTATTTCACCATTATACAGGAGGTAAACCTACCATCGACCAAGGAAAAAGTACAATGTAAGGGATTCTCTTATCTCACTTTCAATTCCGTGAGATTTCCATTGTTCGCCACTAAATTATTGAAAGTGGTGTATTGTGTACTGCCATTTGATATATATATATATTATCATGATTGTCTTTATATTCATGTTATTCTGTAAATAATTTGGTGGTTATTAACTTTTGGCCATACGACTCAGTTGATTAACGTGGTAAAGAGTTCCTTATCTCACTTTTAATTTCGTGAGATTTCCATTGATCACCACTTAATTATTGCATGTGGTGTACGTGTACTACCCATGATTGTATTCATTGTGTAATATAATTTATTTTATGGGTATTTACATCATCATGGTATGATCTTTCTTTCATGGGTGTTTGTTTCTTAAGTTACCTAATCAATAAGGGAATTTGAGATTTCAATTTCCACTCATTTGGCTTTACGCATATTTCATTGATTATATTACTCCATGATTATGTGTGGAATCACTATTCATTTGATTATGTCATAATTTCCACTCCCCTTCCTGTGGATATAAGTTTGATACACATAATCACTCCATTGATAATTCTCAATTCATTGATATGAATTTGATAAGAGTAATTTTAACTCATTCTCCATTTGTTGAGTTAAACATCCAATTCGTTGGTATTGTTTTTACAAGAATATGTGTGAATATCCTTTGATTGATTTACACTGAATATCCAATCATATTTAGTGTATTTATATTTTTCACACATAATTATGTCGTTGATTTATCCTTAACCTAAGGATACAACCTTTATGAGAGATTTCATCTCAATTTACATTCCATTGAGACTTCTTTGATGATATACACGAAATCACTTTTATGTGGTGTATATAATGTAATTTGACATAGTATATCATGAATTCCTTTATTCTCATGATATTACAATGTTTTGATTACCTCAATTATTTGTATTCAAGTGTCTCTCTTTTGGTTAGAAACTCTAACCAAAATACCATTTTAAAATGTTTTAAAGAATTATTCTTCTAAATCATGCTCATTAATATCCATATTTTAAAAAATGGTTTTAAGGATTTATTTTTATGGACATTAAAGTTTTAAATTTAAAAATCCTTTTAAAAGTTTCAAAGTGGTATGGGACACTTTGATTCAAAAATCTATTTTTGAATGTCTTCTTGACAAATAGTGTGACTTTTAAAAGTTTTCAAGAAAAGGGGGATATTTCTCTCAAATAGTTATGATTATTATTTTCATCTATGTCAACATCCTTAATTATTCATGATTGAGGTTAATGTGATACAATACAATCTTTCATATTGTATCAAATGAGTTATGTTTGACTGTGGATGTTCTATTTTTATACCATTCATGGTTTGTGGTTAAAGTATTGACATTTCGTATGCTAGTTTTAATACGAATGTTTATTTTATGCTTAAACCTATTCATATGAGGAATGCATTGGACTTAATAAGTGACGGGTGGAGCCCGCTATAGCTCCTCGATGCATCGGTAGGTCTCATGAGACAAACTAGTGTCTTGGCACAAGGCCTTGGCAAAATCTTATTTGTAGTCTTGGCACGAGGCCTTGGCTATGTGGTTATGATAGTCTGGCATTATGCATTCCATCATTATGAAAGTGGTTATTGATATTGCATGTGATCATTCGACTAGTCGAATATCCATGTGAGTAAGTAAATGGCATTATTTCATTTTACCTTTTCCATTTTATGCTGAAGTTCAAGTTTAAAAGGCTTTGGTTTTTGTTATAAATTTCCTTAAGTGTTTATGCTTATTTATGAAAGCTTCTGCTATAATGTTATCCTTACTGAGCATCCGAGCTCACCCCTTTCAATGTTTTATTTTTTTTTTCCCAGGATTATGAAGAAGTAATTTATGAATGACCTGCAGGGATAGTATGAGGGGATATGAAGACAAGATGTTTTTTTTATGATGTAATGTAAAAATTTATGGATGTATCTAGTTATTCCAAGGCTACTAAACTAATCGGTCTTTCGAGACTTGATCTTTCTCATGATCATGCCAATGTTATGTAATAATGCACCGACTCTGGGTAACTAGGGTCGGGGCGTTACAGTTGGTATCAGAGGAAGTTTAGTACAAAACTTGGAAGCTAGATTTAGATAAACTCTGATTAGAGCACGTAGACCTAAGATGAACTTTGAGGATTAGTATAGAAGAACTTCCTAGAATTTTGGTATTGTAGAGATTTTGTGAGTTTTCCGAGCAATACATCCCTGTCTGGATACGAGCAGGTAGAGGCGGCTCTGGCACAGATGTACCTAGGGGTAAAACCCGAAAACACCGCTTTGAGCTAGACTCGAACGGGAACTGGTGCACGACAACGGGCCTTGCTGCACTCTTGGTTACGACAGTCCCGGGGGATATGCTTAGGATAACTCTCATTTTCTTTACAAATAATTTTGAAGGGATTATGAGTATATACTTCCTCAAATAAAACATTCTTATGATTATGGATTATATCCATAAATAGTTCAATTTATGTTAGGTGTTTTATAAGTATGGGATTATGTATTTTGATTCATAAACTGATCTAGTTTATTCCATTGTTTAGAAATGGCGCCCAGTAGAAGGAATGAGAACTCCAGAAATGCACATGATCCAAAGAGAAGGAATGATCATATCTTTCATGGTCTTAAGCTAGAATTTATAAGAGAAATAGTCTCCCATGTATTATCATCATATGAAGAAATAATATCATGTATTGATAAGATAAGTAAAGAGTTTACTGAGTCCTATGGCTTTGAAGGGAAGCAAGAGAAGAGAAGGATAGAAGAGAAAAAGATGGATAAAGGGAAGAGGGAAAAGTAGAATTTTCCCATATGTGGTAACTGTGGAAAGAAACACCCTGGAACTTGCCTGAAAGGAATGGGAGTTTGTTATAAGTGTGGAGGAAAAGGGCACAAAGTACGTGACTGCAAGGGTAAGAAAATGGTTTCAAATGTACAATGCTTCATTTTCAAGGAGTTTGGACACTACGCGAACCTATGTCCTAGTCATCAGACTATGACGCAAATGATGCTATTGGATAATAATCAAGTTATGATACTACCACAGATGAAGAGAAATGATTAGAGTTCTTATGTTGATTATGTCAATTGAGTGTTGTATCAACAATGTACTTGTTATAATAATTATGGAGTATATAAGGATTGTACTGCAGTACTATTTCATTAAGGACTTGAGATTGTGTGGAACAAAGAAAAGTGACTCAATAACAGGATAAATTTTTGGAAAATATATGGTTGAGAGAATGATAAACCATAATATAGTTCTGATACCGAGGTAGTGATTTTCGAATAATACATGATTATTTTGGAAAAAATATATTGGATATTCTTGACTACCTTGGAACTGATTAATGATTTGTATATTCCATCATTGTTGGGGTTTAAAACATTTTTGGATTGATGAAGTATATCCAGCATTCTATATGGAATAAGGGAGCATGAATGTAATTAATAAGGAATATGGTAATACATGATGAAGGTATTCATATGCTATTACGGGGTAAAAACGATCTATATTATGTTTACCTTCCTTATAAATGATGGACTGTGAGTTTGGATAGAAGTATTTTGGATAGTTTAAGTTTGGATTATTTTGGATTTCCATAAAAGGACAACCCGGAGGTCGGGCGGCAACCCGTCACGTCCAGCAAGGCTGTGAGACTTGAACCCGCAACCGAAGGGCGACAAGGGTGTATCACCTACCACTGGCCCACGAGATGTCCTAGATTAAATAATGTAGTTTTTATTAAGAGATCTTGTAGATTAATTATAAATTCGTTTATTTTGGAACCCTATATGAATAGTATAAATAGAATTTTTTTTACGAGTGAAAGATGAGTTTGTGGTTGAAATTTATTAATGGGTAAAATTATAATTATAAATTAAGTATATCTCCTTATTATCTTATCCAATCTCATAAATAAATTCCTCAACATTAATAATAGAAACTTAGAACAAAAATGTTGTCCTAGATGGTACCTTAAATCATCACAAATTTATGGCTTTGGGATTGTTGGCCTTTTCATAGCCATGTTCTCTACCACTCTCCATCAGATAATTGATGGTTAGATTTCTCTTCCATATCCATATTTTCCTACATGGAACCCTAGTATGTGTTACTTTCGGTAATCTTCATACTTTCCACTCTTTATTTTAAATAGAGGCCTCATTAATTCATTTTTCGATGTGGGATTTCAACTAAGATATTTTGAAACGTCAAAAATGTGTTACCCCAATACCCTATATTTTGTTGAACCGATGGTACTTTAAATCATCATAGATTGATGAGTTTAAGGACCTCAATTATACACTTGTTTGTGATTGATGACCTCAATCACTACCTATAAATATTTACGTTTTTCCTCCAATTATATATCTCTAATTGCCACCAATGTTCTCCTAATCGAGATCATAATTTGGTGGTGACCCTTTCATTTCTCTTTTCCTCATATTAAGATTAAATTTTAGTAACCCAATTTCCGATGTGGGTTTTCCCACAAATATATTATCTATTTTCAGCCTTTTATTTTCGAAGAACAATTTCAAATTGCGAGGACGCAATTTATTGAAGGAGGGGAGAATGTAACACCCCAAGATTTCAGAGTGTGTTATTTCTTAAAAATAATTCAATAACTTGAACTACACGCAACACCGAGTTCAATCACACCATTAAAAGAGGTCATGAATAGTATTAACTACATTTTGAACTTTATATAATCCTTATAATTTTAGAATCCCTATTATGAGTTTCTTAGTCATAATGCAAGAACAGATTCATTTTCAGTATTTCACTTTTATCAACTTCTAATAGTGAAACCTTTTTAAATACAATATTTTAAACTTTTTGACTAAATGGGGACATCAAAAATTTAAAATGAAACACCCCAAGCTTCCACGGTACGTTTCCCTTCGAATAATGCGATAGCGTGTGTTGTACGCAACCTCGAGTTCTAACACACACCACAACTAATTAAACTAGCCATTGTGAATAGTAATACCTACTTTTTAAATTATATATATTTTATATTTCAAAATGGACTTCATTTTTGGATTCGGAATATCTAATTTAGCCTAAGGTGAAATTTTGGTGCATTTCGGATAACTTTCATATTTTGATGAATAGTGAAAATTACTAAGTTTTAATTAAAAACAACTTTTTTAATCAAAATAATTAATAGTGATAAATTATGAATTTGAGTGGTTTTAAATTATATTTAGAATATATTTTTACCGTTTAATATAATGTTGGTCATTGGACATAATTTTACAATTAAACCGAACATAAACAAGTGTCAATCTTTTGATAGTTATTACCTCTTAAAAACACGCTTTTTGTTTTGACAGCGGGAATTAATTTTAAATTAATTTCTGCCACTTCTGTGTTTTAAATTTAGAAAAATGGATTCCATATTTGGAATCAGGATGTCCAAATTGTGTAAATAGGAAACTTTTATTTTTAGACATTTTGAATAATTACTGTGGTAAATATTTTATTTACCATGGTTAAGGGTAAATCCGGTAAATAAGGGTTAAAAAATAATATTATAATAATACAAAATTACCCTAAAACGTGTCCTAACCTTATTGGTGGACACATACCCGACCATGAGCATCCTTGGGTCAATTTGGGGACCCCTTGGAGCCACTTGTATGTGGTAGGGACACATTATATTAATAAAGTTAAAATAAAAATAAAAATGGCATAAGCTTACATCTTTTAGAAGCACAATTGTTACATAGGGTTATATATGTTGGATTTTAGATTATAAATATTCATTGGAAAGATAAAACGATTTCCTACATGATGATATTTTATTTATAATTTTTAGACATTAAATAATTTATTTTATTTATGATACAATGATGATGCAGTAATTACTATAATAGTGAAAAATTAAAATAATTGATATTATAAATACCCAAAAAAATATAATATGAAACTTTTAATGAATTAAACTAATTTTATAGGATAATATGATATATTAGTATTGATTTAATTGACTTTGTTCGAAGTAATAAATCTTTTATGAGTTTCACAAAAATCAACTATTGAATAGTGTCAAAATTGACATAAAAGAGTTCTTAAAACAAATATTATATTATTAATTGATATTAAATTCCTAAAAATATAAGGTTCGGTCAAAAGACTTATATCAGAATAGGTTCATCATTAATGGACCACTTGTGGGTCGCTTGGATGTATATAGTAAGTTTATTAACCATATTATATAAAAATACAAAGAGACATTGTAAAAGTGAAACTAATCAACTTAGAGTTAATACTTAAATATAAGGTTAATATAAGTACCCAAACCTGTCTAAATTCTATTGGTTGAGTGGTTTTCGACCTATCCCCACCTTAGCCTTTGAATAATCAACTTTTGAGCCATTGGAAACCGAATATGAATTTATTATAAATTAATATTTCTAGCTTTTCCAAAGGTGCCCCTCACCCCTCTTATAAAAGGGCACTCCTCCTTCTCATTTCTTCACACCTCGCAAGCCACTTGGCTCGTCCAAACTCTGCCCAACTAAGATCCCCACATCCCTCTCCTCCTCCTTGAAGCTTCCCCTTAGGCAGAAAGCATTTCAACAAGTCCTTTGGTTCCAACCAAAGTGAGTTTCCTAAATTAAAGGTAACGTTTTCTCTTAAATTATTTTCATTTATTTTCCTTCTCCAACCCCCAAACTCTTTTTATTTACTTTCTTTTGTAACAACAACAGTATCCTAAATATACTAGGATGTTGTTATAAGAATGATTCAAACTACACATACACACAACTCCATCTAATGGATGATGAACATAATGTTTCTGTGGATGGAAAACTAACGCCTCACGAAACGATGATTGTTCAAATACATCTTACCGCCTCTCATGGTGGCCATTATGATGGCACTGTAATTAAATATGATGTTAATGATATATATTTTATATATAAGCTTCTGTAATTCCATTTTATTTCATACCATTATTCGTTTCATGTTATATATACATACGATAATTTCATTTGAGGAAGTGCGGACTACCGCCCCCTTAAAATGATATGACTCGTTCATACCACACATGGAACGTATAAAGGATGGTGTTAATGAACTTAAGTAACATATATAAAATATTATATTATACTGGAATAGTAATATACCTTTGTATCATTTGGATTCGATTCTTTTAAAATAAAAATTAAATGGAAGTAGCGTTCGTGCGTACGTACGGACTACCGTCTCCACGAACGCGATGAGATTCATTCTCCATCGTATCCATTAAAGTATAATTATCATTTGATGATTTAAAAATGATGTTTAAGAACTTGATACCATTCTGGATATGAATAATATACATCCCATTAATAACGAATATGGCTCACATAACAAAGAATATAAAGTAAAATGAACCCGTTAACACCCGAAATGACGATAATTCTAAGATATTATTAACAAATCAATGATAAAAGATCATATATGATATCATATTAAAGTAAATGATTCTTTTATTATTCAATAACAATTATTTCACCATTATACAGGAGGTAAACCTACCATCGACCAAGGAAAAAGTACAATGTAAGGGATTCTCTTATCTCACTTTCAATTCCGTGAGATTTCCATTGTTCGCCACTAAATTATTGAAAGTGGTGTATTGTGTACTGCCATTTGATATATATATATATTATCATGATTGTCTTTATATTCATGTTATTCTGTAAATAATTTGGTGGTTATTAACTTTTGGCCATACGACTCAGTTGATTAACGTGGTAAGGAGTTCCTTATCTCACTTTTAATTTCGTGAGATTTCCATTGATCACCACTTAATTATTGCATGTGGTGTACGTGTACTACCCATGATTGTATTCATTGTGTAATATAATTTATTTTATGGGTATTTACATCATCATGGTATGATCTTTCTTTCATGGGTGTTTGTTTCTTAAGTTACCTAATCAATAAGGGAATTTGAGATTTCAATTTCCACTCATTTGGCTTTACGCATATTTCATTGATTATATTACTCCATGATTATGTGTGGAATCACTATTCATTTGATTATGTCATAATTTCCACTCCCCTTCCTGTGGATATAAGTTTGATACACATAATCACTCCATTGATAATTCTAAATTCATTGATATGAATTTGATAAGAGTAATTTTAACTCATTCTCCATTTGTTGAGTTAAACATCCAATTCGTTGGTATTGTTTTTACAAGAATATGTGTGAATATCCTTTGATTGATTTACACTGAATATCCAATCATATTTAGTGTATTTATATTTTTCACACATAATTATGTCGTTGATTTATCCTTAACCTAAGGATACAACCTTTATGAGAGATTTCATCTCAATTTACATTCCATTGAGACTTCTTTGATGATATACACCAAATCACTTTTATGTGGTGTATATAATGTAATTTGACATAGTATATCATGAATTCCTTTATTCTCATGATATTACAATGTTTTGATTACCTCAATTATTTGTATTCAAGTGTCTCTCTTTTGGTTAGAAACTCTAACCAAAATACCATTTTAAAATGTTTTAAAGAATTATTCTTCTAAATCATGCTCATTAATGTCCATATTTTAAAAAATGGTTTTAAGGATTTATTTTTATGGACATTAAAGTTTTAAATTTAAAAATCCTTTTAAAAGTTTCAAAGTGGTATGGGACACTTTGATTCAAAAATCTATTTTTGAATGTCTTCTTGACAAATAGTGTGACTTTTAAAAGTTTTCAAGAAAAGGGGGATATTTCTCTCAAATAGTTATGATTATTATTTTCATCTATGTCAACATCCTTAATTATTCATGATTGAGGTTAATGTGATACAATACAATCTTTCATATTGTATCAAATGAGTTATGTTTGACTGTGGATGTTCTATTTTTATACCATTCATGGTTTGTGGTTAAAGTATTGACATTTCGTATGCTAGTTTTAATACGAATGTTTATTTTATGCTTAAACCTATTCATATGAGGAATGCATTGGACTTAATAAGTGACGGGTGGAGCCCGCTATAGCTCCTCGATGCATCGGTAGGTCTCATGAGACAAACTAGTGTCTTGGCACAAGGCCTTGGCAAAATCTTATTTGTAGTCTTGGCACGAGGCCTTGGCTATGTGGTTATGATAGTCTGGCATTATGCATTCCATCATTATGAAAGTGGTTATTGATATTGCATGTGATCATTCGACTAGTCGAATATCCATGTGAGTAAGTAAATGGCATTATTTCATTTTACCTTTTCCATTTTATGCTGAAGTTCAAGTTTAAAAGGCTTTGGTTTTAGTTATAAATTTCCTTAAGTGTTTATGCTTATTTATGAAAGCTTCTGCTATAATGTTATCCTTACTGAGCATCCGAGCTCACCCCTTTCAATGTTTTATTTTTTTTTTCCCAGGATTATGAAGAAGTAATTTATGAATGACCTGCAGGGATAGTATGAGGGGATATGAAGACAAGATGTTTTTTTTATGATGTAATGTAAAAATTTATGGATGTATCTAGTTATTCCAAGGCTACTAAACTAATCGGTCTTTCGAGACTTGATCTTTCTCATGATCATGCCAATGTTATGTAATAATGCACCGACTCTGGGTAACTAGGGTCGGGGCGTTACAAATAAGGATAGTAATCAAGCCACACATGGTTCTTGATGTACAAGGGGGAAGGATGCCCTAACGAGGATGTGTACGGCGTGGTGAGTAACTCGACGTGAATTAGTACATAATCCTGCACAACACCACATAGTCCCGTAAGAGAGAACCTGGGCTAGGGGCCCGAAAAGGCCAAGGGTCATGAGGCTGGGCCTCGGTCAGGAAGGCCCGACCAGCTTGTAGTTTAACATCTTGTAGTGTGGATGAGGGGGGAGTAGGATACCCCAAATAAGGGCGGTGTCCGGCAGGGCGAATATCCCGATGTGAATGAGGACATAATTCTGTACCGCACCACACAATCCCATGAGAGCGAGAACTTGCGCCAGAGGCCCGAAAATTCCAAGGGGCCTTGGTTAGGAAGGCCTGAACAGCTTGTAGTTTAACGTCTTATAGTAAGGGTGAGGGTCGGGGGCCTGAAAAGGCCAAAGGGGCCTGAGGCTAGGCCTAGGTCAGGGAAGCCTGACCAGCTTGCAGTTTAACATCATGAAATGAGGACGAGGTAGGATAAGGTGTCAAATTCAGGGATGTGTATGACACGATGAGCAACCCGATGTGAAGGAGGACATAATCCCACACCATATCGTACAATACCATAAGAGAGAATCTGGGCCGGGGGCCCAAAAAGGCCAAAAGACATGAGGGTTGGCATCGCTCGGAGGAATTTAATCACGTGGAGATACAACGGGGTGGAACTAAACACTACACTCAATGTTTGGGACATCTTGGGGTGGACCTAATGATCCAAGAAAACTGTTGACCATGTTCGAAACACAGCATCAAGAGCAAAAAATGAGCATCGACTGCTGACCATATTCGAAACGCGGGATTTGTATCGATTTTTTGCTCGACATACTTGAGGGTGTTGGCCTGAAGTGGTAAGAGAGAGCCATTAGTCCTAGCATTCATACCATTTAGGGGCCCTTCTGGATGGGGAAGGTGACAGAATCCTAGTCATGGAGTGGGTGAAGCATATTCGTACCCATCTCTTAAAGAGGCGAACGTCTCCAGGGAGCGGGACGTATGGACGGATCGAGGTTAGCTCAACATGAATTGGGGTAAAAGTGAACCCTTACCATACATCTCAACTGGGGGAGGGGGGGAAGATTATAGCATTTGGGCTGAGCCAACAGATGAAATGTTGGGCGTTATTATGTATCCCATGAAGATGGGAATCAAGACATATGTAGTTCTTGGAGGCCATGAAATTTAAAATTGTGCAGTGAAGATGTGAGAGGATAGAATAATATGAGTGGGCACATGGAATAACCATTATAACCCTTGTATAAGTGGTGCTATAAAAGCCAACACCATATCATGCCAGAATACTCCGAGAAAAATATACCCAGGGGGGATATTTGAAGAGAAGAGTTTGGGGCCGGGCTCAAGGCGAGGCGTCTGAGCATTCCTACGTATCCGATGAGGATAGGAATCAAGACACACGCAGTTCTCAAATTGCAGTTTAATGTCATGTAAGATGACGTGCAATTTAAATTCATGTATGAATGTCCATTTTATGGTCATGCAGGACTGCACAGTTTAAGGTCGTGCCAAACCGTATAGTTTATGGTCATGCCAGACCGTACAGTTTAAGGTCGTGCCGGACCGTACAATTTAAGGTTGTGCCAGACCAAATAGTTTAAGGTTGTTCCGGACCATACAGTTTACGGTCATGCCGGACAATACAGTTTAAGGTTGTTCCAGACCGTAAGGCTTAGGCAAAGTATTGCTTGAGGAACTTGGCATTGGTGGGAGGAGTTATGCGCTCACCATCCATGGTCACCAAGGAGAATGATCCACTGGGGTAAACCTTATGAATTTTTTAAGGTCCTTCCCATTTGGGCTCCAACTTTGGTGGTTTCCTGCTGGGGATCATTGGTGCTCGGAGAGCCAATACCAGGTCTCCCTATAGGAAATAGAGGAGACAACCATTCTTGATGAAAGCTCTAGCTATCTTATTCTTATGCCTTTCCAGATTGTGTAGGGAACGTAGCCTACTCTGGTTGAGTGCTTCCAATTCAGCTAGATGGATTTCGGCCACCTTATATGGCGCCTGCTGGTCATGGACTGTAGTGCGTAACGATGGCAGCTGGATCTCGATGGGTAGGACAGCCTTGACCCCATACACCAGGGAATATTGGGTCACCTAGGTTGAATTGCGAGTCCTCGTCCAATAACCGAAGAGGGCATTGGGGAGTTTTTCCATTCATCTCTTCTTGATCTAGCCAACCACTTTCTGCAAAATGTTAGAGAGGGTTTTGTTGAACACCTCGATATGTCTTCTTGCCTATGCATGATAGCGGGAGGTATGGATGGAGTGAATTATGTACTTGGAATACAATTTTTCATCTCAGCTACTTGGATGTTGGTGTCATTATTGGTGAGGACTGAATGATGGACTCTGAATCGGTAGACGATGTTGGAGCTCAAAAAATCAACAATGGATCGAGCCTTGACTTCCTTGAGTGGGACTGATTCTGCCCATTTGGAGACGAAATCCATAGCGGTCAGGATGAACATGCACTGGAAAGATGTCGCCGGTGGATAGGGTCCCATGACATTGAGTCCCCACACCGCAAATGTCCAAGAGTACTTGGTTGAGAGGAGAGGTTTTGGAGGCCGATGCAAGAAGTTATCATGAAAATGGCACGCGTGACATATCTTGGAGAAATCGATACAATTGTGGACCATAGAGGGACAGAAGTACCCTAGTCTCTGGATCTGATGGGAGAACGTTGGCCCAGTGTGGTGGGAACCGCAGGAACGGACAAGAACCTCTTGCATGACCTGAGAAATCTCAACTCCATGAATGAAACGGAGGAGAACACCATCAAAACCGTGCTTGTAGAGGATTTTCTCAAGGTTGGGACCAATCTGGAGGGTAAAATATAGCACGTGACGTCATATTCAATCGTGCTCGACCCAATCAGCTGGTAGGAAACCATTTTTAAGATACTCGACATAAGCTACTCTCCATTTGGGATTTTTTTCAACAACTGTATCTAAAGAACATGGGGTTGCTGACATGGAGGATCCAGTGGTAAGATGGATTTCTCATGGGTCGTCGTTATCCTCTGGGGTGAAGGGGGCGATGACTCTCTATTGTGCCACCTGTATAATCAGATCATCCTACTTGGGCCCTGCAAGTGAGGAGGATAAGCTGGCCAAAGCGTCCGCTCGACCATTTTGTGACTGAGGGACATGGGTAACCTCTAGTCGAGAAGGAAACTGGGCCATTAGATGGAGGGTGAACTCCAACAATGGCACATGCTCTGGCTTCCTAAAAACACAGTCTCCATTGACTTTCATGATGGCTAGTTTGGAATCCCCTTTCACGGGAAAATGTGGCACATCGATATTAAGGGTCAGCTCGAGGCCAGTGATTAGAGCCTGATAATCTGCCTCGTTTTTGGTGCACCCTTTTGACAATAGGAATGAGTACGACAGAATGACTTACACCGGGGTAATAAAGACAATAACAAGGACCACTCTATTGTGCTTAGGATCATTGAGCCTTCTAATGGTGGGTCTCTGGGAGGCACCGTTGAAGTGCATTTTGCAACACGGGACGACATGGTCGACTGAAAGGATTGGGTCATCAAGAAAATCTAGGTCCATGGATTGATCCACGGATGTTGGATGGGCGGATAGGAAGTCTGCCAATTCCTTCACCTTGATAACCTTCTGAGGAACGAACCTGATGTCAAACTGCTGGAGAATTACCGCCCACTATGCTAGTCGTCCAGTCAACATGGGGCGGTTTAGGATGTACATCAGCGGGTCTACCCGAGAGACCAACTGTACCTCAAGGTGCTGTAGGTAATGTCGCAACTTCTGTACAGAAAATACGAGTTCCAGTCAACTCTTTTCTATGGGGGAGTTTCTAGTCTCTATATCGAGGATCATGCGGCTGAGTCAGTAGAGGTTGTTCTCTGTCCCCTCATTGTTCTTATGGGTGATCAGGGCGCCGAGGGACAGATCTAGGGCGGTTACATAAAGGACCAACGACTTTACGGTGATGGGTGGAATCAAAACCGGAGGCTGGAGAAGATACTTCTTGATTTCCATGAAAGCGGTCTGGCACTCTTCGTCCCATTCATAGGCAGATCTTTCTTCATGATCCGGGAAAAAGGCATACACTTTCCAGGCACATTCATAATGAATCAGCGTGTGTAGGCTAAGTGGCCTTGAAAACCTCGAAGCTCTCGAATATTTCTTGGGGGAGGAATCTGGATGATGGCCTTGATCTTATCGGGGTCAATATCAATTCCCTAGTAACTAACAACAAATCCAAAAAACATCCCAGAAGTGACCCTGAAGGCACACTTCAACATGTTCATCTTTAGGTGGTAGGAACAGAGGAAGCCCAAAACATTCTCAAGTTCCTTGAGATGGTCTTGGCGCTGGCGAGAATTGACCACCATATCGTCCACATAGCATTTCACCAACGTTCCCAGGATCAGCTTGAATATGAGATGCATGGCCCATTGATAGGTGGCACCTACATTTTTTAGGCCGAAGGGCATAACCTGGTAACAGAAAGTACATTGAGGGGCCCTGAATGCGGTGGAGTCCTCGTATTTTTGGGCCATCCAGATCTGGTTTTACCTGGAATAACCATCCATGAATGAGAGGGCTTGCAACCCGGCCGTAGCATCAATCAACATTTTTGTCACTGGAAGGGGAAAATCATCTTTCGGATAGTGGCGGTTAAGATCACGGAATTGGATAAAGACCCTGATCTACCTGTTCTTCTTCCTGACTGGCACAATGTTGGCTAGCCACATGGGGTACTTGACTTGATGAATTTGGCTCTGATGATATTTTAAAATTCGGCCTCAACCATAGCACTGTGAGAAGGGTTTATCTTTCTGGGAGGCTGCTTAAACCAACGATGGTTTGTTGGGAGACCGAGGCAGTGGGCGTCTACCTATGGATCCAGTCCTGGAATCTCACCATAACTCTAGGTGAACACGTCATGGTGTTGTTTAAGGAAGTCCACGTACCGTTGCTGCTCCTTGAGGGACATGGCGGTACTGATCAACGTGGGTCTCAGATCTACCGCACTACAAAGGTTCACCAGTACTAGTCCGTCGACCGTGGTAGAGACGCCTTCATCAAAGGCAGGGGAACATCTTCTAGATCTTCTTATCCACTTGGGGAGGGATCTTATAAAGTGGGAGTCACTTTCGAGCCACCAAACTCTGATGGGAGGATGGTGCCGACTTGAGCGGCAGTGGTCATTACATCAAGAGATTCATGCGCCACTGAGACCATGGCGATGATGGCAGTTGACCCAATTCCATCTAGTCTTCATCCCTGAGGGCCACACATGATGATGTTAAAGAAATAGTGACACATCATCTTGAGCCTGTTAATCCCAGCCAGGAAAAAAAGACACGTATGTCGTATTTCCGTTGCCATGGGGAGGAATTCTGGATACCATACAGAGGTAGGAGATTCCAGGATCACCCAAGCCAGGTGGGTGTAGGAGTACGAGGTGATTTTTCATTATCACATGGACCTGGGAATATCCCTACCTCTCATACCCGAATCAATAAAACACTGCCCCATTTCTGGGTTTGTGGCCTCCATTCGATGGATTGGGATGACATAGGCGTCATCCAGAGTTGCCCAGGGATCACTTGTGACCAGGGTGTGTTCAACCTTAATTTCCAGAATCTTCTTATCCTTACTATTGTAATAGTCAGCGTTCAGATATCGAGCTTCAAAAAAGGAAAATAGAGATGGATCTCATTGGAACATGCCTACTCAACAATTGAGGTCGTATTTGAGGAATTGGTGATACGATGAAGGGACTTCTGCATGAAGGTGAATCCATGGCCTGCCCATCAATGCATTGTATGTGGTGTCCTGGGAGACAACCATGAATTCAGTACTAGAAACTAGGCCACTAAACTGGGTCTTAAAATGGAACTTTCCGACCGGGGTCTGCTCGGTCCTATCGTATCCCTGGATTCTTAGGTCAGAGGGAGTTAAATCATCTTTAGACAACACCACCTTCCATAGTGTCCGAGTTGGGATTAGGTTAATCCCAGAGCCCATGTCAACATGATAGTAGCATACTTCCACGCCATTGATCTGGCCAGTGATGTACAATGGACGAATGTGACCCTTTATGGGAGGGTCTACGTCTTCACTAGAGAATGAGATAACATCCTAGCATTCGACATTCTCAATTGTCTCATCATGGAAGGCTTCTATAGCTACTACCTCCGCCTCAAACTAGAGGGGGCTCCTTAGGGCCTCAGCAAGCGCCTCACGCATGTTTGACGACAGGTGAAGAGCCTCAAGAATATAAAGTGTCACTGGGATACCGGAAAGGTTCTTGAGCACATCGTACTTCCGTGCCAAGTGCAAGCTTCTGCTTACAAGAGGCCACTCTACGATTGGATGCACGACGGGCCCTTCCAACTGGACCAAAGGTTGGATAGTGATTGGCACATCCCGTTTCTCACTAGTCGAGGCCTGAAGAGTAGCTGTTGGATGAGGACCGGACAACTGGGATTGGTCTTTACTAGGGAGAGACTAGTTGAGGTACGGACAAGGAAACGCTGCCTAATCTAGTAGCACGAACGGTGGTGGAGTTAGATTTAGGGACACTATATGAGGAGGTTGCACATACTAAGCTCTACGATGGGCCTGTTGTCTGGTCTCAGTGGCATGCACGACCTGGCTGAAGGCACCAGCTGACGTGCCTTGACGACCCATATGGTCACGGTGCCACCGACATTGGCGTCGAATGGGGATGTTGGGGAGGTTCGCATGGAATTCCCCCTTTTCGGGAGTCATATAAAGATTTACCAACTCGAAGGTATTAACTGAAGCGTACCCTTGACTTTCGCCTGACGAATCATCCACCACAGGGCAGATTCTGGGAGGGATCCACATCTCAAGGGGAAATAAGTCACCGAGAGTGCAGGATGACGATGACATTTGGGGAAGCGCGATGCTACTTCTTGCACTACCGATTCTTTCTCTTCTGGGAAGAGGCTGGATGAGATGATGACGCAGAGGTGCTAGTCGAAGATTCTAAAGGCTCTAGATGATTCAGGAATTCCTGGATAATACCATGGGAACGAGAGACTATTTTATGAGCCATCCAGTCATCGTACTTTCGTGATTCATGGCTGGGAACCTGCTGCCAGTCACCTTCATCATCGCTACCACTTTATGACCTCAGAAAGATACCCACCACTTGTACCGAGCCTGTCCCTAGCCTGACCATGTTGGAATAGAACTGGTGTTGGAGCCAGTCATTAAACACATAGCACTACTTGAGGGTGTGCCCCAGAATCCGATGATAGCGGCAATAGTTGGGGCGATCTTTGAGATTTGCCTCTTCCGGCCTTCTGCACTCAGGTAAACGCATAGTCCCTTGCTCTAGGGCACTACAGAAGTAACCGGGGACCTAATCCTCAAGGAATGAGTAAGTCTGGTGTCTTTTTCCCAGATAGGGGGATCTGGGAGCCTGGACCTAACGAGGGGCCAGAGGAGACTTCCGGGGAGAGGGAGCCTGATTATCTCGCCTAGGTGGCGGTGGTGCGTTATGCGGGGGAACCTGTCGATTTTGAGGTGGTCGCTGCTGGGCAGGAGGCTATGCCTGAGGCGGAGGGTCTCTCCGAGGTTGTGGAGCCAGTGATACCAGAAGAAATTCATGCTACCTGGGGGCTTCTATTTGGGCCAGTATGGTGGGCTCGACTCTAGCATATCTCTTTGTTGGGCTCACTGGGGGCAACAGACGCTCCTGAATAGCATGTTGCAGGGCTTCCTTGAGCGCTGGGCCTTATTTGAGAAATCTCATAACCCTCTGGGGTAGTTCTGAGTGATCAGGGAAGGAACCAGCTCTATGTTGACATTCCCCATGCACATCGTTAGTAATTTCTCCCGAGTCATTGGCGTGTCGAGGGAGTATGTCATCCCCTTCCACCGGGAGATGAAGTCTGTGAATCACTCATCAGGCCTTTGCTTGCACCTAAAGAGGTCAGTGATGCTAGTCTATTACGTGGTGGAGCTTAACTGGTATAGGAATTTCTGACAAAGACCCTCCTAGCCGGTCACTGATCCAATGGGGAGCTGGCGGTACCAGACAAACACATGGCCATCTAATGTTTGCACAAGACATCGAAGTTTAGTGGCTTCCTGTTGTGTTGGAGTCCCCAAAATGGGGCCACTCTTGGAGGAAAAGTGGTCTAGGTGTTTCGGTGGGTCTCCGGGCTCGTTAAAGGGTGAGAAAGTCGGATTTCCAAAACCTAGGGGTGAAGGCATGTCATCCACCTACTCTGGATACGGCTTGCCATCTGGAGGGACTGACACCTGCTGCATTTCGAATGCCTCGAGGCAGGCGATGATTGCTGACATTAGATCATCTGGGTGGGGTCCCTATCTTGATGGGGTTACCTAACCACGAGTGCATTGCCGAGCTCTTCGACGCGGTAGACGGGTTCAGCGGCTCGCAGAGTGACTGGCGGAATGGCCTACGAGGCGGCTGCGGGAAATCGGGCTGGATTCCTCAGATTTCCGCATCATTTAGGAGGGTTTGGTGAGACATATCACACCATCTTGTCATGAGTTCCAGCTTCAACCCTGTCTGCTAGAGTGGTATGATCAAGGTTGCCCGGAGGCATCTCGCCGTGGGGGAGTTATGACAACCCTGCTTTTATTACAAACATAAACATGATTTATTACATAAAACATCACATGATACAACAAAGAAGATCGAGAGGTTTAGTGTCTTTGGGGATTAGGGTCATTACATAAAAACATAAAACATGAAATACAACATATTTTTTGAAAACTTCCTTTACATGACCACTACATTCCATCGTACCTAGAATTGCATGGGATAACCTAAGGACATGCATAAGAAAAGGGTGAGCTATAAAGCCCAGTAAGGGAATAGACAAGGAATAACATGAATAGTTCAATACATGTTAGACATTAGGCATAAAAATAGATCACAAGAGAAACATTAACATAAAGGCATGATAAAGAATGATAATCATAACATGGAAATGTGGCAACAACACGTAACATGGAATTAGCATGAGCCAAGGCTCATTGCACATGGAGCATGAGTAAATTCTCATTGCACATGAAGCACGAGTAAACCCTCATTGCACTTTAATTATCATGAGACAACACTCATTGCACATGACGTATCATGATACTATACTTTTCCCATTGCATTGGAGCGCTATAAGGGCACACCCTTCTTAAACATTTCATTTCATGCATAAGTGTGCCACCTGGATCATAAAACATGGATTAATTAAACATAATAATTTATTCCATGATAAAAGAATGTGGAATTAATACATTAAACTTTATAATCAATATGTAAATGTTCATAAAGGTGAATACCCTTGATGGAGAAATGTGCATGGTATTCACTACACAAAGGCATTGTCTTAGAATGTCAGTGTGATTTCAGCAGCGTAACCGTGTGACATAAGAATTCATAAAAAACGTTTATGAGAGAGAAAGGGGTTCCTTATCATATTTATATGTAATGTACAGTATGGAGGTCATATATATACATGTACCAACAATTTTAATGGAATTTGTATTCATGATACAAAATTATTGCTTGAATATAAATGTGGAGAGAGAAGTTCCTTTCGAAATTTCGGTATAGTAACGGGTGTACATGGGAGGAATTTAATGAGAGAGAAACGAGTCTCCCATCATTCAAACAAAAATAGGGAAGTATGAGGGAGGTGGAAAACCATGCCCCAAAATTCATAATTGAAATTAAAAGGTCAAAACAACTTAAAGAAAATTGGACAAAAATGAGAAAGGAAGAAACAAAACCCTTACTTGGAAGTGTGCATCCAAATGCTAGAGAGAGGCTTGTGAGTGGCCTCTTGGGAGCTTCGGACACCTTGGGAGGATTCTAGAGAGAGTACTAAAGTGGTTGGATGAACTCAAAAGGCTTTGACATAGTAGGAAGTGGGAACTTGGATGGGTTTATATTGGAAAGTTGAGGTAATTCTTTATTATTTAGGTTTGGGACCCCTTACATTAAATTTATCCAAAACCACAAACCATCCCATGGTTTTTGCCCATGGTTTTTGGAAAAGGGAAGAGGAAAACAATATTTAATAATTCCAAATTCCGAACTTCTTAAAATAGTAGGGTTGCTTATGTGGAGGTGAGTCACACTCCCATGAAAAACAATTTAAAAAGACAACGTGTTTAATAACTTTTGAGGGGTCCATTAATGCTTTGAATAGTAAGTCAAACAAACCCAAAATCACATTATTTTAATGGTAAAACATATATTGGCCAAACATAATTCTTATAGTATTTTATTACATCACTATAGGGTCATTATGATGTCATAAAACGCATTATATATTTAAATGGTATTTAATTTTTACCCAAAAATTTGACTGTCTCAGAAAATTATGAAAAATTCACCATTGGATAATTTAGATTTCCTGATTCTAGAAAAAACATTTATTTTATCTCAATAATTTTCTAAATATGTTAATTTTTACTTTTAAAATAAAAACTGACATTTATCTATAATTCACGGGTTTTGACAGAAATGGCTTTAAAACCTTAATAAAAATTACAATTGCATTCATAAAATTACAAGATCATTTATATTTAATAAACATTAATTTAATAATAATAATAATATTTTTTTAAATTATTATTTAATTCAAAAATACCTTATTTTAATAATATAGAATTCTTAAATAAATAATAACTAAAAACATTATTTGTACTTTAAAAACTATTTAAAATATATCAATAATGACAAGAATGTATATTCATTTTTATATACAAAGAATAATTTACATGAACATAGTAATATTTATTTGTTACATAACACCTTAAAACAACCACATAAGACCTTAGGGTAAGGTGTGTAATGGTGACAGACTCTTGGGGTGGCTCGGATGACATCGCTCGAGTGGTAATTTCTCACAACTTCCACTTCTCCCGTATATGGTCCCGTTCGAGATTGACACAATGAATCTCAGCTTGGGCTTGGTCAAGAGCGAAGCCAAATGATGCCACCTCTTTTCCAAGCTCTGACAAATGGGCTTCGTAAGGGGAAATTGTACTGGATGAGGCCATCACTTCCTTTGTCTGAGTAAATTTGGATTTGTTAAAGAAATATATTTATACTAATCACGTGATCAATGCTCAACGACTATATTAGCAACAGTAAAAATTCTTAACATAAAACCAGAGAAGTTGAAATTTTATATAAACATAAAGAGACATTTAATTAGATTAAGAGGGATTTCCATTAATGAAACTTTGGTTCATTACAATATTCCCCCTTAAGAAATTTCACCCTTGAAATTTTCCTTTTCCCAGGGCTCGCGCGCCGCCTCTGGAGCTTCGCGGCGCGCTCGCGAACGTCAAACGCGCTCACGGAGGATCACCGCCTCTGGTGCTTCGCGGCGGCTCGCGAACGTCAAACGCGCTCGCGGAGGATCACCGCCTCTGGTGCTTCGCGGCGCCGCCAGGGCTGGGGCACTTCGCGGAGGGGCTTCGCGGCTGTGCTTCGCGGCTGTGCTTCGCGATGCAGCATGCCGGCTGTCTTTTTCGTTCCTTCCTTTCGGGCCATATTTTTGGCGCCAACAGTAGGTGGAAGTGCTAGTTGATAAGCTACAACCCCTACACGATCAAGAATCTCGAAGGGGCCGATGTACCTTAGAATTAACATCCATTTATTTCCAAACCTCATGACCTTCTTCCACAGAGAGATGTGTAGAAAACCCATGTCTCCAACGTTATACTCAAGGTCTCATCGATGATTATCTGCATAACTCTTCTATCGACTATGGGCTGCCTTGATATGCTGTTGAATGGTTTTCACCGTCTCTACCATTTCCTCGACCATTTCTGGTCTATGCAGCTTACGTTCACCGACTTTATCCCAACATGTTGGTGTTCTTCACCTTTTCCCATACAGGGCTTCATATGGTGCCATTTAGATGATTGAGTGGAAACTATTATTATAAGAGAACTCAACCAGAGGAAGATGTTGATCCCATCTTCCATTAAAGTCCATTGAGAATGCTCTCAACATGTCCTCAAGTGTTTAGATAGTCCGCTCATATTGGCCATTAGTTTGGGGATGATAGGCCGTACAGAAGTTTCGTTCAGTATTTAGAGCATGTTGAAGACTCTTCGAAAACATAGAGGTGAATCATGGATCTCGGTCAGACATAATAGATAGTGGTACTCCATGCAACCTTACCACTTCCCTGATATATATCTGTGCTAGTTTATCCAATGAGAAATCCTCCCGAATAGCAATGAAGTGTGCAGTCTTTTTAAGACGATCCACAACAACCCAGATTGCATTGTTGCCATTAGATGTCTTCGGAAGTCCTATTACAAGGTCCATGGTGATGTTCTCCCATTTCCATTCTGGTATAGGCAATGGTTTCATCATCCCCTTAGACTTCTGCCTCTCTGCCTTCACTTTCTAGCACACCAGGCAGTTTGATGTATATTCAGTGATCTCCTTCTTCATATTATCCCACCAAAAGTATTCTTGGAGATCTCGACACATCTTTGTTCTCCCTGGGTGAATAGATAAATTTGAACTATGTGAATCATCCAAAAGTTCCTTCTTCATCTCTGGACATGATGGAACACATATTCTTTTCCCAAACCACACAATTCCTTCTTCATTAACATTAAACTCTGAGGATTTGCCTTTTTCGATAGCTTCCAATTTTTCTTGAATTCCCACATCATCCTTTTGAGCATCCATTATCCTTTCCAAAAGAGATGGTTGAACAAAAATTTGTGAAAGGATTGATGATGTTCCATTCTCTATGATTCCCATATCCATCTTCATCAAGTTTAAGAATATTGGATCCTTCTCAATTCTCATCATCGATAGAATAGCTGGATCCTTTCTACTTAGGGAATCTGCCACCTTGTTCGCATTCCCAGGGTGATAATGGAATGAATGGTCATAATCCTTGATGAGCTCTATCCATATTCTCTGGCGTATATTAATCTCTTTCGGTGTTAATATATATTTAAGACTCTTGTGGTCAGTATATATCTCACATTTCTCTCCACAGAGATAATTCCGCAAGATTTTCAAAGCAAATATCACAACCGCCAACTCAAGATCATGCGTTGGATAGTTTCACTCATGGTTTTTCAATTTCCTTGAGGCATAGTATATAACTTCATCATTCTGCATCAGCACACAGCCTAAGACCTTCTATGAAGCATTGATTAAAACCACAAAAAGTTCCCCACTTGTTGGTAAAGTGAGCACGGGCACAATGATAAGACTCCTTTTCAACTCTTTGAACCTTTCATAGCATTAATAACTCCAAGAAAAGTTTACTCCATTTCAAGTTATCTTGGTAAGAGGGTTGGATAATCGTGAGAAATTTCTCACAAATCGTTGATAATATCCAGCTAACCCCAAGAAGCTACGGATATCTGTTACCGATGTTGGCCTCGGACATCCCTCAATTGCATCTGTTTTGGAGGGATCCATAGATATCCCATTTCTTGTGATGATATGGCCCAAGAATGAGACTTCCTTCAACCATAACACACACCTTATGTACATTGCATAGTGCTTCTCCTTTTGCAAAGTCTCCATTATAGTTCTTAAATGCTCCTCATGATCCTCCTTGGTTTTAGAGTATATTAGAATATCATCTATAAAGACTACCAAATTTTTTTCTAGGTAATCTATAAAGACTCTATTCATTAATAAAATGAAGATTTCTGGAGCATTAGTGAGTCTGAAAGGCATTAGAATGAATTCATAGTGCCCGTATCTTGTGCAAAAAACAGTCTTGGGGATATCTCCCTTATTCACCCTTACATGATAATATCACGACCGCATGTCCACCATGGAGAAGTATTGTGCTCCATGTAGCTTATCTAACAAGTCATCAATTCACGGGAGAGGATAATTGTTATTTATCGTTTATTTTTTTAATTTCATGATAATCGATGCAATGCCACATTGACCCGTCCTTCTTCTTGATGAAGAGGAATGTGACACCCCATGGTGAAACACTTGGGTGTATAAACCCTTTATCCAGATTCTCCTGTAGTTTTTTCTTCAGCTCTTCAAGCTCTACAACTGCCATTCTATATGGAGTCTTTCATATTGGTAAAGCTCAGGGTATAAGTTCAATTTAGAATTAAACATCTCTTCTAGGAGGAAGACTGGGCAGTTCCTCGGGAAACACTTCCGCGAATTCCCTCAAAATAGGAATTTCTTCAAGGATGGTTTCTTCCTTGGTATTAATCATCTGAGCTAGATATGCATTCTCATAAGGCAGTAATATACATTCATGATATTATGGATCTAAAGGATAATCATCTTCCTCCTTACACTTGTAAAGAATCGGGGGTCGATTCTCTATATGTAGTGTGATTTCCTTATCCCGAAAATTTATGTTGGCTCTAAATAAGGAAAGCCAATACATGCCAAATATTGAATCAAATTCCACCAGAGGGAGTATGATGAGGTTCACCGGGGAATTCAATCCACATATTATAATAGGGATGGACTTATATTCATGGGATGCAATGATTTCCCCATTTGTCGTACTCACCGAAATCTTCACTTCCATGATTTTTGGTGGTGCTGGGATTGTTCTACTAAACATTCGAGATATAAACGAATTCGTAGAACCTGAATAAAAAAGTACGTTCGCTATTATTGAATGAATAACTAGTGTACCTGTCACGACTTCGTTGTCAGGGTTCACTTCGGCAGAAGTGATGGTAAAAGTTCTTCCTTGCTGCCTTGGAGGTTGTTGGTTGCCTCCTAAATCCCTTGTATTAGGTCATTGATTTTCAAAATGACCCGGTTCAGCGCATTTTTAGCATTGAACAATGTGTTGAGGTTCGAATGGAGCGTTCCTCTCCTCTGTCGCAGATGCGGGTCTTTCTTGCCGAGAGTTAACAGCTAGGTGCGCTTCTCTTCCACACCTGAAGCATTTCGTTTTCCCCTTAAGGGAATTTCTAGGGTGCTTCTTTCCGCACTTTTGGAAAGTGGGGTGCTGGATCTTCTTAGCACCGTTGGATTTTTCCATCGGACCACCAGTATTAAATTCCACCTTACGCTTCTTATACCCATGATACCCTTGTGATTCTCCGATCTACATTTCGACCCTGAGGGCACATCAGACAATTTCCTCAAAGCTTTCGAAGTCACGGATTGCAAATTCTTTCCATAGGCTATTCTTCAACCCACCAAAGAAGCAGTCAACATTCCATTATGGGGCAACGACAAAGCCAAAAGCATATCATGCAATCCTTGTGAATTTTTCCTCGTATGCTCCAACAGATTCTTTGCCTTTTTTCTTGAGGGAAAGGAAGTCCCTTTCCATCATAAGCTGGAGAGTCCGTGGAAAATATTTATCAAAAAACATCTTCTAGAAATCATTCCATTCCAATCATTAGATCTCCTCCTTAGGCTTCGTATTTTTGATCAACGTCCACCATTGATCAGTTTCACCCTCCATATGATAAGAAGCTAGGAGAAAATTCTCTTGTTCATAACATTGAAGGATGGAGAAAATCTTATCAATGGAGTTGATCCATTGTTCAGCGATCGTAGGGTCAGATGATCCACTAAATGTAGGAGGCCTTTGTCTCATGAAACTCTTGATAGTGACTTTTTATTTATTAGGGGGGTTGAACGTTCCTCTTGACCCATGTTTCTATTCAAAACTTGAGTTAGCCAAGAGAAAAGCATGAAAAAGTTTGTGATTCCCGCTCCCATTGGATTGGGCATCTCATTAGTATAGTCATCACACTAATCATCACAACAGCTGTTAGCCCGAGTCCTCCTATTACCGACCATTGGCTGGAATAAAAATAAATTTAGGGGTAACACATAAAGGGTATACCAATGAAAAAAGTTGATGACTTATAAATAAACTTTTATTTCCTTAACTCATGAGTCTATAGGCTTTAATCTAGGCTTTTCATGATCTACCTTCTAACATATATTCTTAGTCGAATTTTTTTTAATTCCCTTAATAAGGGTTCATACTAATCTTGTGAATTTATCAAAACATATCCCCCGGGAGTGGTGTAACCAAGAGTGCAGCAAGCCCCATTTTCGTGCAGCAGTTCCCGTTCGAGTCTAGCTCAAATCAGTGTTTCCGGGTTTTAAACCTAGGATACATATGTGCCAGAGCCGCATCTACCTACTTTTATCTAGAAAGGGATGTACTTGCTTGATAACCCACTTACTCAATACTCACCAAAACATAGGAATGTTTTTATTATACTTAGTCTTGTCTCTAAGGCTTTACTATGGTTTTCTAATCCTAATCCCAAATATAACTAAACCTATCCTCTGATACCAACTATGACAACCCTGCTTCTATTACAAACTTAAACATGATTTATTACATAAAACATCACATGATACAACAAAGAAGATTGAGAGGCTTAGTGTATTTGGGGCTTAGGATAATTACATAAAAACTTAAAACATTAAAGACAACATCTTTATTGAATACTTTCTTTTCATGAACACTATATTCTGTCATACTTAGCATTGCATGGGATAACCTGAGGACATGCATAAGAAAAGGGTGAGCGATAAATCCCATTAAGGGAATACAAAAGGAATAACATGAGTAGTACAATACGTGTAAGAAATTAGGAATACCAATAGAGCACAATATAAACATGACCAAAAAGGCATGATAAATCATGATAATCATAACAAGGAAATGTGGCAACAACACTTAACATGGAATTAACCTGAGCCAAGTCTCATTGCACATGGAGCACGAGTAAATTATCATTGCACATGAAGAATGAGTAAACCCTCATTGAACTTTAATTATAATGAGTCAACACTCATTTCACATGACTTATCATGATACTATACTTTACCCAATGCATTGGAACGCTATAAGGGCCCACCCTTCTTAAACATTTTATTTCATGCATAAGTGTGCTGCATGGATCATAAAAAATGGATTCATTAAACATAATCATTTATTCCATGATAAAGGAATGTGGAATTCATACATGAAACTTTATAATCAATAAGTAAATGTGCATAAAGGTGAATACCCTTTATGGTTAAATGGGCATCGTATTCACTACACAATGGCATTGGCGTAGAAAGTCTGTGCGATTTCGGCAGCGTAACGATGTGGCATAAGAATTCATAAAAAATTTTGATGAGAGAGAAAGGGGTTCCTCATAATATTTATATGTAATGGACAGTAATGAGTTCATATAGATACATGTCCCAACAATTTTAATGGAATTTATATTCATGATTCAAAAGTATAGCTTGAATGTAAATTAGGAGAGAGAAGTTCCTTTCGGAATTTCAGCATAGTAACGGGTGTCCATGGGAGGAATTTAATGAGAGAGAAAGGGGTCTCCCATCATTCAAACACAAATAGGGAAGTATTAGGGAGGTGCGAAACCATACCCCAACATTCATAATTGAAATTAAAAGGTAAAAACAACTTAAAGAAAATTGAACAAAAATGAGAAAGGAAGAAAAAAACCCTTACTTGGAAGTGTGCTTCCAAAGGATAGAGAGAGGCTTGTGAGAGGCTTCATGGGAGATTGGGGCACCTTGGGAGGATTCTAGAGAGAGTAGGGAAGAGGTTGGACCAACTCCAAAGGCGTTGAGTGAGGAGGAAGTGGGAGCTTGGGTGGGTTTATATAGGAAAGGTGAGGGAATTCTTTATTATTTAGGTTTGGGACCCCTTACATTAAATTAATCCAAACCACAAACCATCCCATGGTTTTTCCCATGGTTTTTGGAAAAGGGAAGAGGAAAACAATATTTTATAAGGCAAAAGTCCTAACTTCTTAAAATAATAGGGTTTCTTATGTAGAGGTGAGTCACACACCCATGAAAAACAATTTAAAAAGACAAGGTGTTTAATAAGTCTTGAGGGGTCCATTAATGCTTTGAAAAGTAAGTCAAAAAAACCCAAAATCACATTATTTTAATGGTAAAAAATATATTGCCCAAATATAAAGCTTATTTTATTTTTTACATCACTATTGGGTCAATATGATTCCATAAAATACATTATATATTTAAACGGTATTTAATTTTTACCAAAAAATTTGACTATCTCAGAAAATTAGGAAAAATTCACCGTTGGATAATTTCGACATCCTGATTCCAGAAATAACATTTATTTTATCTAAATAATTTTCTAAGTATATTAATTTTTAATTTTAAAATAGAAACTGACATTTATCGAAAATTCACGGGTTTTGATAGAAATGGCTTTCAAACATTAATAAAAATTAAAATTTCATTAATGAAATTATAAGATCATTTATATTTAATAAAAATTAGTTTAATAATAATAATAATAATATTTTATTAGAATATTATTTAATTCAAAAATCCCGTAATATAATAAAATATACTTCTTAATTAAATAATAACTAAAAACAGTATTTGTACTTTAAAAACTATTTACAATGTATCAATAATGACAAGAAAGTATATTCATTATTATATAAAAAAAATAATGTACATGAACATAGTAATATTTATTTTTTACATAACCCCTTAAAATAGACGCATAAGACCTAAGTGTAAGGTTTGTGATGGTGACATACTCTTGGGGTGGCTCGGATAACATCGCTCGAGTGGTAATTTATATCAACTTCCACTTCTCCTGTAGACGGTCCTGTTCGAGATTGACATGATGAAGCTCATCTTGGGATTGGTCAAGAGCAAAGACCAAGGATGCCACCTCTTTTTCAAGCTCCGACAAATGGGCTTCGTATTGGGAAATTCTACTGGATGAGGCCATTGCTTCCTTTGTCTGAGTAAATTTGGATTTGTTATAGCCCTATATTTATACTAATCATGTGATCACTATTCAACGACTATATTAGCAACAGTCCAAATTATTAAGATAAAACCAAAGAAGATCAAATTTTATATAAACATAATTAGACCTTTAATTAGATCAAGAGGGATTTCCATTAATAAAACTTTGGGTCGTTACAGGAGTTGTTCCTACCCCTATGTCCATGGGAAAGGATTGCCATAGTCGGGTCATCGCTCTATAACACGTTCAACCAGGAGTTCATCGACCATCCTCTTCTGCTCAGCAAGTTGTTGGCGCAATGCGGTCTTCTCGGGGTCATCCTCCATCTTCTGCACTAAGGCGGACGGGTCGGAGTGTCTGATAGCTCCGACATTCTCTTTACCCTTTCCGGCATTCGGACTAAGTACCAACGACTCGGTGGGCACAGGGAGACCTAGGAGGTTCCTCTGCTGGTGGGTAATCCTCCCTGATGGGTCCAACAATGGTGGAACATCCTCATGAGGTAATTCTCCATCAAGAAATTCCCGGTCATCCTCCTTTTTCACGACCTCATCCATATGGACCGTGACCCTTCCCGGGGGAATGTCCTCAATATTATGTATCGAGTCGGGTTGCCGTCGAATAGGGCTGAAGAGGAGGGAAGCGTACTTCCCCCAGCTGTAATTCCCTGACCCAAGTTACCTAGAGTCAGTGCAGTATTTTAATATATTGACATGATTACAAAGAATCAAGTCCCGAAGGACTGATCGGTTTAGTAGTCTTGGAAAATAGATTACATACATGAATGTTACATTAAACATCATAACATACAAAACAACATAAATAATCCTTTATGAGTGCCATTATTCCCTTACCTTAACCCTACATATCAATCACCATACACTTCTTGTAATCCTGGGAAAAATAAAAACATAGAAAGGGGTAAGTTCAGACGCTCGGTAAGGGTAAGCAATACAACAAAAGCTTTCATAAATAAGTATAAACATTTAAGGCAATGTATAACTAAATCAAAATCCTTTAAAACTTGAACTTCAACATAATATGGAAAAAATATAATGAAATAATTCCATTTATTTATTCACATGGATACTCTACTAGTCGAATAATCACATTCAATATCACTAACAACTTTCATAATGATGGAATGCATAATTCCAGAATATCATAACAACGTAGCCAAGGCCTCGTGCCAATACTACAAATATGATTTTTTCAAGACCTCAGGTCAAGACACTAGTTTTTCTCATGAGACCTACCGATGCAATTGCTTTAGAAGACACTTACGTTTAAAATTGCTGAAATATACTCCAGTGTTTTTATGAAAACTTTATGAAAGCTTCTGAAAACAAAATAACTAATTCTGAGACTGCTCGACTAATTACAGTCCATGATGGGTCCACGCCTAATCCCTTCCTGTCTACCACACTCGAGAGTTGGGTTTTCTGAAAATATTTTTAAGCTTGCATTAAATACATATACATTTGCACTGGATTTTCATATTTTTGAGAGAAATATCTCATTTTCATGAAACAATTTAAAAGTCACACAATTTATAAAAGAATCCATTTAAATAAATTTTAAAATCAAAGTGTCCCATACCACATAAGATATTTTTAAAGGAATTAATATTTTAAAAACATTCATGTCCATAAAAATAAATCCTTAAATACCATTTTGAAGACATGGACATTAATAAGAAATATTTAGAAGACTAAATATTTAAAACATTTGAAATGATGTTTTAGTAAAAAGTCCCTTAAAATATTCCCTTTGAAAACACTTTCATAAAACATTGACATGGATAATAAATTTTTCCCAGTAGATACTTATGTGAAAACAACCTCAGATAATAAAGAGATTGTGAAATTAACCCTTACCAATTTGGTCACTTCTGAAACATACACCCCATGAAAGAAGTATGATATAATGAATATGTAAATACACATAAATTAAGGTTCATTACATAAAGAATACAATTATGGTCAGTAAATACACCACACAAAAGTTAATAGTGGAAAAATGGCATGAATCTCACGGGAATAAGGATTGAGATGAAAACCCCTTACCTTGTACTTTTCCTTGGTCGAGGGTAGGTTAACATCCTGTATAATAGTTATATCATTGTTATTAAATTATACAAGAATTATATAAATAAATTTTATATCATATATTATCTTTTAATATTGATTTTTTAATAATATTTTAGTATTATCGTCATTTCGGGTGTTAACCGATTCGTTTTCCTTTATATACTTCATTAGGTAAGCCATGTTTGTTATGTATAGGTTGTATCTTATTCATATAAAGAATGATATAAAGTACATAAAAATTACTTTTAATCATCAAATGATAATTATTCTTGAATGGATATGATGGGGAAATGAATCTCATCGCGTTTGTGGAGACGGTAATCCGTACGTACGCATGAACGCTACTTCCATTTCATAATTCATTTTAAAAGGAATAAAAACCAAATGATACATGGGTATATAGTTATTATAGTATAATATAATATCTTATATGTGTTACTCAAGTTCATTAACACTATCCTTTATACGTTCCATGTATGGTATGAACGAGTCATATCACTTTGAGGGGGCGGTAGTCCGCACTTCCTCAAATGAAATTATCGTATATATATACAAAATGAAACGAATAATGGTATGATATAAAATAGAATTACAGATAATTATTTATAAAATAAATATAATTTATATCAAATTTAATTATAGTTCCATCATAATGGCCACCATGAGAGGTGGTAGGAGATAGCTGAACAATCATCGCTTCGTGAGGCATTTGGTTTCCATCCACCGAAACATTATGTTCTTCACCCATTAGATGGATGTGTGTGTAAGTGTAGTTATAATATTTATAATAAAAATATCCTAGTATATGTATGACACTGGTTTTGTTACAAAATAAAATTATAAGAAGATTTTTGGGGTTGGAGAAGTAAAATAAAAGAAAAAAATCTAAGAGAAATCGTTACCTTTAATTTGGGTAACTCCGTTTGGTGTGAACCAAAAAGGACTCTTGAAGTGCAATCTGCCTAAGGTAAGGATTCTAAGACAAGGAGAGGGATGTAGGGAGATTAATTGGGCAGAGGTTAGATGAGCAAAAGGCTTTAGAGGTGTGAGGAATTGGCTAGAAGTGGTGTCCTTTTATAAGGGAGAGGAGGGGCTCTTTAGGAAAATCTGGAAATATTATTTTATAATAAATTCATATTCGGTTTATAATGGATAAAAATTAGATTATTTAAATTATAAGGTTGGTATGGGTCTAAAACCACTCTACCAATATAATTTAGAGAGGTTTGGGTCATTATATTAACCTTATCGTTTAGTTTTAACTCTTAGTTAATTAGTTTTACACATACCATATCACTTTGTATTTTTATATTATATAGTTAATAAACATACTATATAAGTATAGGAGAACCCCCAAGTGGTCCATTAATGATAACAATATCATGATATAGGTCTCTTGGCCGAACCAAAAATTTTTAGGAATAGAATATAAATTAATAATATAATATTTGTTTTAAGAACTCTTTTATGTCAATTTTGACACTATTCAATAATTGATTTTTGTAAAAATCATAATAGAATGATTACTTCAAAAAAAGTTACTTAAATCAATAATGACATGCGATATTAACATATAAAATTATTGGTATTTATAAAAAGTCTGAAATTCCATTTATTTGGGTATTTATAATATCAATTATTCTAATTTTTCATCAATTAGGTAATTACTGCATCATTATTATGTCATAAATAAATTACATTATTTAATGTCTGAAAATTATAAATAATATACCATTATGTAAGACTTCTTTTTATATTTCTAATTAATATTTATAGTCGAAAAGCGAACATATATAACCCTATGTAAAAATTGTTTTGCTTAAAGATATATGCTTATGTCATTTTTGTATTTATTTTATCTTAATTAAAATAAGGTGTCCCTATCACCTACAAGTGGATCCATGGGGTCCCAAAATCGATCCAAAGATGCCCTTGGTAGGAAATTTATTTACCAATAAGGTTATTACATGTTTTAAGGTAATTTAGTTTTATTATAATATTATTTTTTTACCTTTATTTACCGGATTTATCCTTTAACCATAAGAAATAAAATATTTACCGAAGTAATTATTCAAAATGTCTAAAAATAAAAGTTACCTATTTACAAAATTTGGACATCCCGAATCCAAATATGGAATACATTTTTCAAAAATCAAAACACAGAAGTGTCACAAATTAATTTAAAATTAATTCCCGTTGTCAAAACAAAAAGCGTGTTTTTAAGATATAATAACTATCAAAAGATTGAAACTTGTTTATGTCCGTTTTAATTGTGAAATTATGTCCAATGACCAAAATTATATTAAATGGTAAAAATATATTCTAAATATACTTTAAAACCACTCAAATTCATAATTTATCTCTATTAATTATTTTAATTTAAAAAGTTGTTTTTAATTTGAATTTAGTAATTTTAACTATTCATCAAAATATAAAATTATCCGAAAGGTACCAAAATATAATCCTAGGATAAATTAGATATTATAAATCCAAAAATGAATTCCATTTTGAGAGATAAAATTTAAAAAATTTCAAAAAGTAGGTATTACTATTCATAACGACTAGATTTATTGGTTGTGGTGTGTGTTAGAACTCGAAGTTGCGTACAACACACACTACTATTTTATTCAATGAGAAGCGTACCATGGAAGCATGGGGTGTTTCATTGTAAATTTTTTATGTCCCCATTCTAAAAAATAAATTTATTTAGCCAAATTTAATATAAAAAAGTTTAAAATATTGGATTTAAAAAGGGTTCACTATTAAAAGTTTGTAAAAGTGTATTTTTGGAAAATACTACTTTTATCTGAAAAAATTGAATTTGTTCTTACATTATGTCTATGAAACTCATAATATGGATTCTAAATTTAGTTAATACTATTCATAACCTCGTTTGAACAGCTTGTTTGGTAAGTCATGGTGTTCTTGAACTCAGTGTTGGGTGTAGTGCAAGTTTAATGAATTATTTTGATGAAGTAACACACTATAAAATCTTGGGGTGTTACATTCTTCCCTCCTTCAATAAATTTTTTCCTCTCAATTTGATATTGTTTTTCGACAATAAAGGTTGAAAATAGAAAATATCTTTGTGGGAATACCAACATCAGAAATTTGATTAATAAAATTTTGTCTTAATAATAAGAAAAGAGAAATGAAAGGGTCACCACCAAATTATGATCTTGATTAGGAGAACATTGGTGGAAATTAGAGAAATATAATTGGAGGAAAAACATAAATATTTATAGGGAGTGATTCAGTTCATCAATCACAAACAAGATTAAAATTGAGGTTCTTAAATTTATCAATCTATGATGATTTAGAATACCATCGGTTCAACAAAACATAAGGTATTAGTATAACACTTTTTTTGGTTTTATGATCCCTTCAATTAATTTCTTCATAGAATACGAGGAGAAGAAAAATATATAATTGACAAGTAGAGTTCCATATTTTATCTAATTTCTACCACAAACTCATCTTTCACTCTAAAAGATAATAGAACTTAATAAAATAATATATTTGTCCTATTCGTTTGGGGTTAAAAAATGAATTTATAATTCATATTCTAGACCTTCTTAAAATAAACTACATTATTTAATCCAGGACATCTCGTGGGCTAGTTGTAGGTGATACACCTTTTTCGCCCTTCTATTGCGGGTTCATGTCTCGCGGCCTTGTTGGACGTGACATGTTGTCTCTTGACCTCCGGGTTGTCCTTTTTATAACAATCCAAAAACAATCTTTAGAAATGATTTAACCTTAAAAATTGTATCAAATGTCAAATATAATCCATTACAACCTTTAGAATTATCCAAATTACTTCTGTCCAAACTCACAGTCAAAAATTTATTAGGTAAATATAATGAAGGTCTTTTTTTTGCTACGTAAAAACATGTGAATACCTTCATCATGTATTCTTTTAAAATATGGAAACACCCTGAATTACACTAAAACCTTATTTATTACATTCATGCTCCCTTATTCCTTATAGAATACTAGATATATTCCTTATATCCAAAAACATTGAATATTCCAACAATGATGTAATAAATAAACCATTAATCAGTTCCAAGGTAGTCAACAATAACCAATATAATTTATCCAAATCAACCTTCTCTTATTCCAAAATTACTACCTCAGTATCAAGACCATATTAAGGATTAAATTTCCTTCAACCATGTATTTTCAAAAAAAATATTAACTTGTTCCTGAGTCACTTTTCAAAGTACCATATAATCTCAAATCCTCAATGAAAAAGTACTACAGTACAATCCTTATTTATCTCCATAATTCATATAACCAGTACATCGTCGATACAACACTCAAATGAAATAATTCTTTAATAACAGCATATGAACACTAGTCATTCCTCTTCATCTGTGGTAGTATCATAACTTTATTATTATCCAATAGCATCATTTGGGTCCTAATCTGATGATTTGAACATTGTTTCGCATAGTGTCCCCACTCCTTGTAGATGAAGCATTGTACATTTGAACCCTTTTTCTTACCCTCACAATCACGAATGTGGTTTCCTTTTTCTCTACACTTATAAAAAACACCCATTCCTTTCATGCAAGTTCCAGGGTGTTTCTTCCCACATTTATCACATATGGGAAAATTCTTCTTTTCCATCTTCCCTTTATCCTTCTTTCTCTCTTCCATCCTTTTCTTCCCTTGCTTCCCTTCTAATCCATATGACTCAGAGAACTCTTTACTTATCTTATCAACACATGATACTATTTATTCATATGATGATAATATACGGGATAATATTTCCCTTCTAAATGATGGATTAATACCGTTAAAGATACGATCTTTCTTACTCTTTGGATCAAATGTATTGCTGGAGTTCACATTCCTTCTACCAGGCACCATTTCTATACAATAGCATAAACTAGGTCAGTTTATGAATTGCAATGAATAATTCCAAACATGTAAAATACCTATCATAAATTGAATAGTTTATGTATCAAATCCATAAACACAAAAAAAATTTCTTTGAGGAGGTATATACTCATAAAACCATCATAGCGGTTTGTAAAGAAAATAAGAATTATCCTAAGAATATCCCCCAGGAGTGTCGTAACCAAGAGTGCTGCAAGGACCATTGTCATGCACCAGTTCCCGTTCGAGTCTAGCTCAAAGCGGTGTTTTTGGGTTTTACCCCTAGGTATATATATGCCAGAGCCGCCTCTACCTTCCCTTATCCAGACGAGGATGTATTGCTTGGAAAACTCACAAAATCTCTAAAATACAAAAATTCTAGGAAGTTCTTCTTTACTAATCCCTAACTTCTATCATAGGTCTATGTGCTCTAATCAGAGATTATCTAAATCTAGATTTCATGGTTATTGCTAAACATCCTCTGATACCAACTATAATGCCCTGACCCGAGTTACCCAGAGTCGATGAATTATTTTAATACATTGGCATGATTACAAGGAATCATGTCCTGAAGGACTGATCAGTTTAGCGGTCTTGGAAAATTTATTACATACATGAATGTTACAGTACAATTCATAACATACAAAACAAAATAAATAATCCTTTATTAATGTCATTATTCACGTGTCTTAACCCTGCATATCAATCACAATACACTTCTTGAAATCATTGGAAAAATAAAAACATAGAAAGGGGTGAGCTCAAACGCTCAGTAAGGGTAAGCAATACATCGAAAACTTTCATAAATAAGTATAAACATTTATGGGAATGTATAACTAAAAAAATCCTTTTAAACTTTAACTTCAGCATAATATGGAAAAAATAAGATGAAATAATTCCATTTACTTATTCACATGGATATTCTACTAGTCGAATAATCACATGAAATATCACTAACAACTTTTACAATGCTAGAATGCATAATGCCAGACTATCATAACCACGTAGCCAATGCCTCGTGCCATGAATACAAATAAGCTTTTGTCAAGGCCTCATGCCAGGACACTATATTGTCTAATGAGACCTACCGATGCAATTGTTTTAGAAGACACTTAAGTTTAAAATTGCTGAAATATACTCCAGTGTTTTTCTAAAAACGTTATGCAAGCTTCTGAAAACAAAATAACTAATTCTGAGACTGCTCGAATAATTCCATGCCATGATGGGTCCACTTCCAATCCATTCCTGTCTACCACACTCTAGAGTCGAGTTTTCTGAAAACATTTTTAAGCTTGAGTTAAATACGTATACATTTTCACTGGATTTTCATATTTTTGAGATAAATATCTCTTTTTCATGAAAACATTTAAAAGTCACACAATTTGGAAAATAATTCATTTAAATATATTTTTTAATCAATTTTTCCCATACCACATTGAATCTTTTGAATGGAATTAACATTTTAAAAATATTCATGTCCATATAAATAAATCCTTAAAAACCATTTTGTAGACATGGAAATTAATGAGAACGATTTAGAAGAATAAATATTAAAAACATTTGAAATTATGTTTTAGTAAAATGTCCCTTAAAATAATCCCTTTGCAAACACTTTCTTAAAACATAGACCTGGATAATAAATATGTACAAGTAGATACTTACGTAAAAACAACCTCAGATAATAAAGAGATTGTGAAATTAACCCATACCAATTTGGTAACTAATGAAACATACACCCCATGAAAGAGGTATAATACAATGAATATGTAAATACACATAAATTAAAGTGTATTACATAAAGAATAAAAATATGGGCTGTACATACACCACACAAATAGTAATATTGGAAATATGGCATGAATCTCATGGGAATAAGGAGTGAGATGAAAACCCCTTACCTTGTACATTTCCTTGGTAGAGAGTAGGTTAACATCCTGTATAATAGTGAAATCAATGTTATTAAATTATAAAATAATTATATACATAAATATGATATCATATATGATCTTTTAATATTGCTTTGTTAATAATATTTTAGTATTATCGTCGTTTTGGGTGTTAACAGATTCATTTTTTTTATATGCTTCATGAGGTAAGCTGTGTTTGTTATGTATAGGTTGTATCTTATTCGTATATAGAATGATATAAAGTCCTTAAACATTACTTTAAATCATCAAATGATAATTATTCTTTAATTGATATGATCGGGAAATGAATCTCATCGCGTTGGTGGAGACAGTAATCCGTACGTACGCACGAACACTAATCCATTTCATTATACATTTTAAAAGGAATCAAAAACAAATGATACATAGGTATATAATTATTACAGTATAATATAACATCTTATATGTGTTACTTATTTACATTAACGACATCCTTTATATGTTCCATGTATGGTATGAATGAGTCATATCACTTTGATGGGGTGGTAGTCCGCACTTCCTCAAATGAAATTATCGTATATATATACAACATGAAACGAATAATGGTATGATATAAAATGGAATTACAGAAGATTATTTATAAAATAAATATCATAAATATAATACTTAATTATAGTTCCATCATAATGTCCACCATGAGAGGTGGTAAGAGACAGTTGAACAATCATCACTTCGTGAGGCGTTTTGTTGCCATCCACAGAAACATAATGTTAGTCACCCATAAAATGGATGTGTGTGTAAGTGTAGTTCTAAAAATTATAATAACAATATAATAGTATATTTAGGATACTGTTTTTGTTACAAATGAAAATAATAAGAAGAGTTTAGGGGTTGGAGATGAAAAATAATAGAAAAGAAGCTAAGAGAAATCGTTACTATAATTTGGGCAACTCCCTTCTATTTTAACCAAAAAGGACTCCTGAAGTGCCTTATACCTAATGTAAGGCTTCTAAAAGGAGGAGAGGGATGTATTGATTTTAATTGGGAAGATTTTGGATGAGTAAAAAGGCTTGAGAGGTGTGAGTAATTGGTTATAAGTGGTGTCCTTTTATAAGGGGGAGGAGGGACTCTTTAAGAAAATCTAGAAATATTATTTTATAATAAATTCATATTTGGTTTTTAATGGATCAAAAGTGTATTATCTAATGGTTAAGGTGGGTATGGGTCGAAACCCACTCAACCAATAGAATTTAGACAGGTTTGGGTCATTATATTAACCTTATCATTTAGTTTTAACTCTTAGTTAATTAGTTTGACACTTACCACATCACTTTTTATTTTTTATATTATATAGTTAATAAACATTCTATATAACTCTAAGAGAAACCCCAAGTAGTCCATTAATGATACAAATATCATGATATAATTCTCTTTTCTGAACCATAGATTTCTAGGAATAGAATATTAATCAATAATATAATATTTGTTTTAAAAACTCTTTTATGTAAATTTTTACACTATTCAATAATTGAATTTTGTAAAAATCATAACAGAATGATTACTTAGAAAAAAGTTAATTAAATAAATCCTAACATGTGATATTAACCTATAAAATTATTTGTTTTTATAAAAAGTATCAAATTACATTTATTTGGGTATTTATAATATCAATTATTCTATTTTTTCATTAATTAGGTAATTTCTACATCACCATTGTGTCATAAATAAATTACATTATTTAAGGTCTAAAAATTATAAATAAAATAAAATTATATAGGAAATATTTTTATATTTCTAGTTAATATTTATAGTTGAAAATCCAACATATATAACCCTATGTAAAAATTGTTTTTCTAAAAGTTATATGCTTATGTCATTTTTGTATTTATTTTAACTTAATTAAAATAAAGCGTCCCAATCACCTACAAGTGGCTCCATGGGGTCCCAAAATCGACCCAAAGATGCCCATAGTCGGAACTATATCCACCAATAAGGTTAGGACACGTTTTAGGGTAATTTATTATTATTATAATATTATTTTGTAACCATTATTTACCGGATTTACCCTTTAACCATGGTAAATAAAATATTTACCGAAGTAATTATTCAAAATGTCTAAAAATAAAAGTTACTTGTTTACAAAATTTGTACATCCTAATTCTATATATGGAATCCATTTTTACAATTTCTAAACATAGAAGTGGAAGATATTAATTTAAAATTAATTCCCGCTGTCAAAATAAAAAGCATGTTTTTAAGATATAATAACTATCAAAAGATTGAAACTTGTTTATGTCTGGTTTAATTGGGAAATTATGTCCAATGATCAAAATTGTATTTAATGGTAAAAATATATTCTAAATATACTTTAAAACCACTCAAATTCAAAATTTATCACTATTAATAATTTTCATTAAAAAAGTTGTTTTTAATTAAAATTTAGTAATTTTCACTATTCATCAAAATATAAAAGTTATCTGAAAAGTACCAAAATTTCACCCTACAATAAATTCAATATTCTGAATCCAAAAATGAAGTCCATTTTTAGAGATAAAATTTATAAAATTTTAAATAGTACGTATTACTATTCATAACGGCTAGTTTGATTGGTTGTGGTGTGTGTTAGAACTCGAAGTTGCATACAACAGACGCTACTATTTTATTCAAAGAGAAGAGTATTGTGGAATCAAAGGATGTTTCATTGTAAATTTTTGACGTCCCCATTCTAAAAAACAAATTTATTTAGTCAAATTGAATATATAAAAGTTTAAAATATTGGATTTAAAATGGGTTCACTTTTAAAAGTTGGTAAAAGTGAATTTTTGAAAAATACTACTTTTATCTGAAAAAATGAATTTGTTATTACATTATGTCTAAGAAACGCATAATATGTATTCTAAATTTAGTTAATACTATTCATAACCTCTTTTTAATGGATTTTTTGGTAAATCATGGTGCGCTTGAACTCGGTGTTACGTGGAGTGCGAGTTATTGAATTATTTTGAAGAAGTAACACACTATAAAATCTTGGGGTGTTACACCAGCCATGAACTAGCACTTGGGGTGTAGCTTACCTGATGATTTTGAAGAATACCATGAAACTCTGAATGCATTTTTTTAAGGGTCCTCTTGTGACCTGGTGACTCAGGGCGCTGGGCCACAGGGAGTGCGGGCAAATCGACCAGACGACAATGCATACCAATTTCTTCAAAGTTCACTTGGATCCTGAGGTACACCACCCGATGATAATGAGGAAGGAAGTGTGTCACCCATAGGGTTTGGTGGAAGCACTCGACTTCCTCTGGGGTGAGGGATTCCGGTGCACCGAAGTTCGATGATGCCGTCGGACAGAACTTCTCTGGGAAGTGATCTGCCGCAAAGAATGCTCCAGAAGATCCTCAGCTCGGATTCAGGGTCTGGCCCCATATTTCCCCACTTTTCAAATGGATCCAACTGAGGAACCAGTAGGGGTACTGAGGCAGATGGTTGAGACAGTAAACTGGGTGGTGGAGAATACGGCGAATGAGCCGATTGGCCACCGAATTCCTGGACACCCTCCGAGGAGTGCGTTGATCTGACCACAATGTTATGATACATCAGGCTGACATCCACAGCTTCTGGCGCATGGACTGTGGTTAACGGCAATGGGTCACGATGTGGCTCAACCGCCATCAATCCCCAAAATAGCTCTCCATGCTCTCTGGTCAAGGTAGTGGGCGCTTCTAGTGATGATGATGGTGATTTCATGGTCGGAACCTATGTGAATCCCAAAATTTCCTCCTCCTCTATGTACCTATGAAGACAAGCGGGAACCCGGTGGACTTCACACTCTGGAAGGATGAGGCTGATATGCCTTGTTCATGCCTTGGTCCTTGACACAGAGGACTAAAGGAAGGGTTTCACCGCTGAGTCATACTCTACTTCATAATACAAGAAACAAACCAGTTTGATCTCAGTCTGAAGCTTTTTGGTATTCTTCTTACGGTTGAGACGACCTGCCTTCCTACCCCAGGATGGCACTTCGAGGAAGGGACCATTCTTGGAGTGAGAAAGTCTTTCGGCTGCACTAGTGTTGGGGAGGGGAGTACTTCCGCCTGAGTGGGCCGGGGTGTGAGGAAGCACCTGGGAAGATGTCAATGGGGACATGGGGAGGACCTCCATTCTGGATGTTGGTACTGGTGGGACCCCCACTAGAACTGACAAGAGCATGGGTAGGACCTCCATGCTTGGTTCCTCTAGTAATGTCAGTGTCATGAAGGTCCCCATGCTGATCGAACCAAACACAGGTAGGTCTTCTGTGCTGGGTGTTGGTGAAGTGAATTTGATCTCCACCCCTCTGGCTTATAGGATGAATATGAACTCTATCGGCTACTATAAGGACGTGAGGAAGATCCTCACATAATAGATTGACTGGATGTGCAACGTTCCCACCCCGGCGGTCTGCGGTAGAAGGGATGGCTCCGTATCTAGGGTAATGAGCGCGGGAGAGGCTCCCATATGGGGTGTTGCTTCCATAGGGTAGGCCCTCATTCGGGTCGAATGTGTCACGAGGAATACCTTCGAGTCGGGCTTGGGAGTGGGAAAGTCATGCATTCTCTATGGTGGTTGCATGGGGAGGGCCCCCGTAGTGGGTGGCATTGCTGCGGGTTAGTCTGCGATGGCCACTGCCTATGCCTGCAACCAGGATAGTCGATACAGCCTGCCCGTCGGGTGGTTGGGGCCTCGATCCAGGTTAGGCATATAGCTGCCCTTGCTCAGCATATGCTGGGGGTTGATGATGCATGTCGGCGGTGGCTTCGGCCATAGTAGCCATTGACGTTGATGCCCCTTGATGGGCGTCCTTATCAACTTGTGCCCAACGTTGGCGTCAGGTCAGGCAGGCCGGTACCGGTGGTGTAGGTCGGTTGTCCACCTACTCTTCAGCTCGAGGAACCAGGTGCCGACACTTGCATAGCCTAGTGGGGGCCCTCGAGGGGAACCCCTGGGATGGAACTCTGGCAGGGTGGGCCCAAACATCCCATAACTCATCGGCGTAGGGCATGGAGTCATCGAGGAATTATAGGGAGAGGGCCAAAAAACGATTTAAGGTTGGAGTGGGGAGCATCAGATCCCTACATGGCCCTCAGGGGTGGCGTTGACGGCGAGGCATAGACGCCTCTAAATCCAGGCAGGCTATGTCCCTCATAGGGATGAACCCTCCTCCTCATACCTACGTATAAGGTCATTGATTACTCTCCGTTGGATAATCTCTGATGGGGATAGGGGGAGTGGGAGCCCAGTAGTCGCGGCAGTTGAGGCCGTCATAGAAAAGGAAGAACCACACATGGTAGTTGCATTGATATTGCCCCTGCTCCTGCGTTAGTGGTCAAGAGGTGATCGGGTTCCGAATGCAGCAACTGGGCTCTTGAAGGTAGGGAGATCAGATCATTAGTACTGATAGAAAAAGAAATTAACACCCAGTGCCCCAGCACCATTCCATCTTCCAAGACATGTAAGAGGGATCCATGCTGACTATGTCACAGACCGAGATGCCCAACATTGTGACTACACCAACTTCTGTTGTGTTTCACGCCAGTCCCACTATTTTCTTGGCGGGACCTAGAGCCAGATATTTGGATCTGGTGACACGTCACGCTACTGATGTCTCGAGCACTACTAATATCCACATTGAGGAGAATTTCTTCACGTCAGGTTCACCATTTCTGTTTCTGATGCTTTCGTCGGGGCCCACGTGTCCGTCTGCTTGGGTGCAATAGGTGTGGATTTTGGTTGCCCCACATTACTACTTTCCAAAGGCAGGTGGCATTATCTCCTTGTTCAAGGAAATTTTCTCCTTGATCGAAACAGGATGATCAGAACACGAGCTAGAGTGGATCAGATTTGAAGAAATCCCTTGAGGGATCACAGATACTGGGCCCATCACATGGGCAGCTTCCCAAATACTGTGTAGGGTAATGAGGTGGTATGATCTCACTGGGATGTGGCAGCCCAGGTAAGAATCAGGATGGAAGATGGTTTTGGTCTTGAGCCTCGAGGAGACTTCCTATGTACCAATCCTCGACATGGATAGAAGCCCATGTAGTTCAGGTATGGATGCCGGTGAACCAACATGAATGAGGACCTTGGTCCAATGGGTGATGGGGTTGAACCTCATGGAGGATTCTTACGTTCCATGCCTCAGCACGGATCAAAGTCCACGTTGTTCGGGATAAGGTCATGGAACACCAATGTGAAGGCAGTTAGGACCAATGGTTGGTGGGATTGAACCTCAGGGAGGCTTTCTACGTACCATTCCTTTACATGGATCAAAGTCCCTGTAGTTCGGGTTTAAAGGGGGATGTTGAACCGACGTAAAGGGATATCAGAACAATGGGGTGGTGGGATCACAACGGCTTACCGCTGGATTGGGATGCAGTTTAATGTCATGAAGGATAAGGGGCATGTCAGAGAACTGACATGAAGATGGACCTTGGTCAATATGGATGGTGGGATTTATCCTCTGGGAGGATTCCTACGTACCATTCCTTTACACAGATCAAAGAACACGTAGTTCAAAAAGGATGTCAGTGAACTGATGTGAAGAAGGACCTTGGTCCATTGGGTGGTGGGCTTGGACCTCTGGGAGGCTTTCTATGTAGCATGCCTTAGCATGGATCAAAGACAATATAGTTTAGGATGGGATGTGGGTGTTGGCGAACCGACGTGAAGAAGGAACTTGGTCCATTGGGTGACGGGATCGAACCTCAGGGAGGCTTCCTACATACCATGCCTTGTCATGGATCAAAGTCCCTGTAGTTCGGGAAGGGTTTTGTCTACGAACTAATGTGAAGGTGAACCCGGGGGTCCACTGATGGTGGTCTTGAACCTAATGGAGGCTTCCTATATACCATGCATTGACATGGATCAGAGTCCTCATAGATCGGGTGTCCAGTTTAACGTCATACAGGATAGGGAATTTAGGGCTTATGCTCTGAGGCGGCCTAGGGTGTGTTGTGGTCGGTGGCCACTCTAAGCCCACAAGATTCATTCTTAGTGTGAGAAAAAAGAGTTTTTAGGGACTTGAAGATCCTGTCGTGAAGGGTGCGTCCATGGGAAGTTAATAGGGGCTTACGTGTTGTGCGACCCGTGGTGCTGGGACTTACTCCAGGATGGAGGCCCAAGGGTGAAAAAGCACAGCAGGAGAGGGGGATTAAGAATTACTTCAGGATGGAGTGGCGGGGGTGAAAAAGCGCAGCGGGAGAGGGGGATTGGGACTTAGTCGAGGATGGAGGCCTGGGTGTGACAAAGCCCAGCAGGAGAGGGCGATTTGGACTTACGTCAGGATGGAGGCCCGATTCACTATCACACCCTCCGATGGACTTGGCACCGTGGAAGTGAGGAGGAGCAGGGGTGCCGCCTATTGAAAAAAAGATATAGGGCTTATGCCAATGTGGCTGCCCTTCCCCGTGGACAAACACAACTCCCAGAAGGAGGATATCATCCCCTGTGGAGACAAAGGGGCGTGGAGAATGTCCATGGTGGGGAACCCCATGTGAGATGCACTGGGCGATGTCAAAGTTTGAAGTCATGTGTTGAGGATGAGGGTGCTCGACAGTTTAACGTCCTGCAGCTCAGGCGAGGTGGGTTTACTCCGCACCCCTAGGACATACATAACTGGTACCCTCTGCTTCTTGTGGGAGGGAAGGTACTGGAAATGTCATGGTAATGTGGGGTCGCAGAGCGAAGCATCAAAGGGTCCACGTTAGCATGGCTATGCGATGAATAAATAGCCATTAGCGTGCCTATGTGAAGAAGCATTATGAAAAAGTAATGATACGTGTGGTATTGTCCGGGGGACATTGAAGTCACATCGTGAATACCTGGAGGCTCGCACGTGAAAAGGAATTTCCAAGCATAGGAGTTCATAGGTAGAGGCCTTGTGGAGCTCGGTTGCTCTACGTGGTAAAGGGAACTAGTGAAGGGGTGTCCTTCGCGAAGTGGGGTGCCTTAGCCTTAGCATGGGGCAGAGGTGCACATGGAAGGTTCTTCACGAAGTGGAAGGGCATCTGTAGAGTACAACCTCACAGAGAAGAGGTTCTTCATGAAGAGAAGTGTCGTGAAGTAAGGTGCTTCATGAAGTAAAGTGATCCTGCCTTAGAAAACGATTCATTTGGACATGAAGGGTGTTTCGCGCAGCATAAATGCTCCGTGACAACCCGGGTCCCCTTGGGGATCCCCTTCCTTTGCGAAGGCCCTTAGGCTTCATGAATGGCATCCCTCTCAGAAGAGGGGATGAAAATGAGGCAAGGAAGAGACATCTCGCGAAGTAAAAATACCCCACGTAGCTCATGATTTGTGGAGAAAAGGGTGCTTTGCGATTTGGGAGCTAAGAAGCCGAAAGGTCAGATTGTTCGTCGTGAGGGCTCAGGGGGAGCTCAGTATTTAAAGGCAAGAGGTTCCACAAAGAAGAGATTACGCGGTGCGAAGAGGGATCGGGTTGCTTCGTGGCGGGTCACGAACGTCCGGGGAATTCACGGAGGGTACCCCTCCTTTACTTCATGGCGGGTTCAAGAACGTCAGGGGCGTTTGCTGAGGGTACCAACTCCTTTTCTTCAAATTGGGCTCGTGAAAGTTAGGTCCATTCGCGGAGGGTAACACCTCTTTTGCTTCGCGGTGGGCTCGCGAACGTCAGGGCCGTTCGCGGAGGGTACTCTGTCCTTGGCTTTGCGGTGGCCGCGTTGCTTGGGGGGACTCTGCGAAGTGGCATTGTAAAGTCGGGCATGGAACCACTTTAACTTCTATCATTTCTTCAAACATTTTGGTTCCAACAATCCATAAAGAGATCTCATACTCTCCTCCAAGATCTGAAGTATCAAGAGCATCCACCACCTCAAACTGGTGCTTTCCCTTTTCTCAAACGAATGAGAATGTAATCCTTAAAATATAGCAAGAAAATTTGGGGTTTTATCTATAAATACAAGTGGATTCTAACTCTATTTTCCATTATAAATATCATATTAATTTACCATTTTTGCTGACATGAAATTTTATTTTTTATATTTTAAACAATAAAATAATTTCGAATAAAAAATATGTCATATATCAAAAATGTTAAAATATGATTAAATTTACATTTTATAAAAAACATTTAATAAAATTACTATTCATTAATAAAAAAATTTCATCAATTCAACGGAATGTATATCAAATCCAACAACAACACACCCACATAAAGGAAAATTCAATCCACTCGCACTTACAATAGAATTACATACATTCCTATATAATAGAAAATTAATTATATACACATTTAATGTAAAATTATATCATATCTCACTTAAGATAATGTTACATAAAAAATTGTCTTTTTATATTTAAAAACAAAAATTGACTTATTTTAGTTCTCAACATTCCCATTTCCATTCCAAAAATATATCATGTTTTACCAGTATATTTACATTACAAAATAAATTTCAATTTAATAATCTTTATCAAAATAAAAACAAAATCATTAAATCAAAATTATTTCCAAATAAAGCTAGCAATTTTCATTAATCCACCAAAAAGTGCAAATTCAATTAAAATGAGTGTTTTTTATCATATTTGAAGCCCATTTTGACATAATATTAGTTAATTACAAATACATGATTTGTTAAATAAATTAATAACATAGTTTAATTTATTACTATATTTCACTGTATAAATTAAGGTAAAATTAATCATGAATCAACCTACCACTAATTAAAAACAATGAAACAAAACACATCAATTGGTCTACAATTGATGAAATAATAAGTTATCATGAAATATAAACAAGAATCAAGATAAAAATAAATAGAGTTTAAGTCCATAAATAACTAATTATCCATAAATATCTTATGAGTAAGGAATGATATATTGGGAGAGATTAAATGAGATAAGATCCACTTACTATAGAGGGATCATGTATTCCACTGACACTTTAATTTTCTGAATGAGTTATTTAGAGGAGCCAAAACCATCTACACATAGACTTATTATCTAATGAATTAGTGTTAGTACTGAGTGATGTGACTAGGGAACATAAATGTGGGATTATGAATGTTTTAAAACATTTTTAGAATAAATTAAACCAATTTTCATTGTTTTCTTTGTCGGGTAGCCCGATTAGAAAAAATATTTTCCCCTACATTGGGGTCCATAATTCCTTCTAGGTGTGATGAGGGGTTTTTAAATCATGAATCAAACATAAAAACCATCACTATTTTGTGTTTTACAATTCTAAGGGTTTTTCCACTCTATTTAAAAAAAGATGGCCCCTCTTGAGCTCTAAAACAGGTCATAGTTTATTGGTCCAAATTGCACAGTTCCCCACAGTTCGCCAAACATGCATAGAAAATAGGGATTAAATAATTCTCTAAATTTAAAACAAAAAAAAACCTCAAGAAAAGATGAATCCATTAAATTATAATTGTCTCGGAGTATCTAAAAACATGGAATAGGATGTCACACTATCAATATTTGATTATTATTATTATTATTATAGATGCTTTATGTGAAATGTGATAAGATATGTATTCAGAGTTCTAGAACCATATTAAACAGTAGAATAAATATTTTAATTATAGACTTTCATATCACATATATCATTCAGTCGACCATTAATTCATGATGGACAAACTGTAGTTTTATGGGGAAGTGAAATTTTTCATATACATGTCCATGATCTAGGCCTAAGATAAAATCATTCATCCATATTAGTGAATCACTGTGTTCCAATTATAGTAGATATTATTATAATTTTATTTTTCGACAATAATGAGGAATGAATTTATTGAAACGGAAAAACTATAGTACTATCATCTAGTTACATATTCATATACACATCCATTAGTCACAGCCAATAGAAAATAATTTATCAAAACTAAAGAAATATAGTGGTATGATAATGATGATTATACTTATATCAATTATTGAGCCACATCCAGGAACACGATATCTTTACTAAAGTGTTAGGGTTACATGATTGATTTTATTTATTCAAATTATAATATGTGAGCGAGAAAAAAATATTCATTTTTAGAAGGATATATAGGTTATTTCAAAAATATAATTACAATAATGGAATATTTTAAGAATGTAATAGTTGAAAAATTGTTGATGTAAAATTTGATTTCATTTTTCAAAAAAGAACATGATTTTAAAACTTTTTCAGTCTTAAATCATTGTAACGTTAAATTATAAAATTTTATTAACAATTCATTCAATTTTTTATAGCAATAAAAAGTCCAAATCAAAATTATATCAAAGACTAACTTAACCCATTCCCTCTACATATTTAGTATGATGGGGATACTAAATTTTAGTAATAATAATATATTTTCCAGGGATTTTAATTTCATCATGTGTTTGGTGGAGCTATACCAACTACTCTATAATAACATCAAACTCAAGTTGGATTTGAATCACTTTATATTATTATTTTTACCATGAAGTTTATATTTCATCACATGATCGGAATTACCAAGTTCTAGATATGGCATTTTATTGAGGAAATCAGTGGATTATGATAAATTTAATACCTTGATAAATGAATATTGTGACAATATATAGAATTATTATCATCTGTTGAACTCAATCATTATACGATGGATCTCTTGGTCGTCAAAACCATTAAATCCCAACATTATAAATATAAATGTGATCCTTTAATGATACAATTAATGTTATTATTAGGGAATCTTAAATAATCCACCATATATCAAACCAGATAAATCAACTATTGCATGAATTCATTTTAGGCCTTTATTTCTATATCAGAAATTCTCATTGGATCTGGTTCATAAAACTGAATTTATTTACATAATAAAACATCTTCTGTTTCACCCAAATGTTGGTATGATATAATGTATTCATACCAATTACTTGTTTATATTATTAAATATAATATTGGATCTTTTTTTAGGCCCAACAGATGATTCATATGTCATAAAGGATGATAAAAAATTGAATGGTTGAGGTATGATATTATAAAAAATATAAATTAGAACGAATCAATTATAATGAAAATATATATCAAGGAAGTAAAACCCATACCCTTGGTTTTCTCTCCATGTTTCCTGCATTACACAACTATAAGGTGTTATTCCACAAGTGATAAAATGTTCATTATTATGTTTATAGCTTATATAAGACAACCCATGAGGGTTAATAGTTTAAAAAAAACTGACTACAAATACATCCCACATAAAATTAGGTGAAATATTTATCTCCCATAAATTAATTTATTTGGTTATATTGTCCTCATATTGTGTTACGTATGTCTAGAATATTGAGTAGAAGACCACATGTAAAGAATTTATTTATGAATTATTAAAGATACATACACCCTTCAGGCAATTGTTTTAGAAATTACCATACTCATAAAAAGATCCCAGTATGTCGATATTTGTGAGCATGTATTAATATATAAGAAGGGAATTATGTAGTGTATGAGGAACTAGTACATAATTATCAGGGAAAGAATTTTTGAATCAATTAAATTAGATTTTGTATTGGACATTTCTTCCAAACCACATGACATAAATATACTGGGAGCCCCTTTATATGGTGTGGAAACTAAAAAAATCTAATTGGTTGATGAATATATGTATATAGAGGTCCGAATGTTATATATTAATCCACATAAGGTATAAAGGTTGAATCATTAACCCAAATCTACATGGAATTATCTATAGAATTTATCTATATATACAAGTAATATATAGGATTATAATTATTTCATCTTATTAAATTTTTATACATACTCATTAAATAAGAAACTATAATGGATGTATTGGGAGAAGAATGGTACCACCTATTCAAGGTCAATAATTACCACCATTATGTTTAATTCAATGTTCTTAGAACCACTCACCACCGATAATGATCTAACAAACATTAAAAACTCAACCATCCACTATAACATAAAATAATTCAATAATGAGGATATGGGTTTGAAATTGTGTATATATGTTGGAATGAGGCTCAAGTAATGCATCATAGAATAAAAATTTATAATTAACTACATTTTAAAAAATTATGGGACATTAAGACATATGGTTTCTAGGAGTCTGTCCAGTGTGTTTGGGGATTATGAAAATGAAAATAATTTGAAAAAATATATTACATAACATTATAGTCTTGTATGTTTTCCATAACAAGATTATATTCTCCCACAACATTATCCAGATATAGAGGTTTTGTCTCTATTAATTTGATTAATCCCAATGGGACAGTCCTCTATGAAATTATATATACACCACCCATAGACTACTCCCCAATATTTGTTGGATTGGCTCTAGATGCCGTATGGGAAGTGATATCAAGATAGTGATAGATAGAGAGAGATAGAGTAAAATCAACAATATATAAACACAACTATATCATATAAAAAATTCAATAATGTGGTTTCTGAACTACTGTTGGAATACCTTACTAGACAATGAAATTCCCCCTTACTGATGTTTGACATTAGATCATCAAGACCATTTTGTGGTTCCCAAATACTAAAATCAAAAAATTAGTGTGAGAATGGACATGTTCCAAATTGTAATGGATGATCCTTTATCATGGGGATAATTATCTTGCCTCTATAGAAGATGAATTTTACACTCTAAAAACATTGAAAGAACAATTTTACATTTTTAATTTCATTTTAATTGATTTTATTACAACACTAAAAATATTAACATGTCATATTTATCCATAAATAGTTTACCATATCAATGAAAAGGTGGGAAAATAATTTTTTACGATAATTATATCCCCATGATTAATGATTCCATAACATTATCCAACACATAGATTTTACCTTCCATACATGGGATACTAAATCAGTTCTCCAATATGGTGGTAAGATGGCCTTAAGCATGCCTCCCTAGAATCCATAGGCTTCAAACTAGAATCAGGGGTTTGATGTGGTATACTGGGGAGAATATTCCCTCAATATTAGAGTAATGAATCATTATTACAAGTTTATTAATAATAAGAATAAAATTATAAATCAAATATAGAAGATTAGCATAAATAAAACTATAATAATAATAAGGATATAAAAACGCATATACAATATTATGGACATGTCATATCTTTATAAAAAATAGAATTAAATACATGAAAACTAGAACCCCTTCTAGTAAATATATCAAAACAGAAATGAAAAAAATAACTCTCTTTAGATAGAATCATAATCATAGATTGGTAAATTTCTTTACTTCTCATAGGAAACAATGAAATAATGAACCATAAAGGGGTACTTACCTTGATCCCTTTCAATGTCCATTATGTCTGTCTTAGCACCCTATTGTAGACCAAATAGGGTATTAGATAAAACTAAGTACCCCACCACCTATTGTGTTTATGAAATTTAAAGCATCAGAATAAAAAATGATGCAGTGTGTATAATATCATAAGTATAGAAATAATTAAATTATTTTCTTAAAATGTTGTTGTGATGTTTCCCATCTAAGGATATCTCATTATGAACAATAATAAACCATCCATAAACAATGTGGAAATAGTAAACGAGCAATCATAATCACATAATAACATTAAATTATTATAATAAACCAAAGAGTTAGAAACATGTATTCATGTGTCTATATTAAATAGGGATAATCAAATATATAAACAAACAAGTAATCCTAATTGAGTCCATGTAGCATATTTATGGAGACATTGTAAGAACTTGGGTGGAACTCAAATTGAATGTTCAAGGCATTCCAAACATGTTGGATCGTTGAATTAGAAACTTCATAGTAAATTTATGGAGTTAGGATCCAATGTGTAAAAATATCTATGATATTAACAATGATAGTAAATATGGATCCATATAGTAGAAATGCGTATGGAATCTATGGGAATCAGGATTGGAGGTACAACAATTTCAAAGGAATTCACTACCATTTTCATGATCTATGTAGTGGAAATGTATATGGTATCCTATGGAAAGAGAATCTAAAGAGTAGAAATGTATAAGTAATCCACTAGAATGACCAATTCAATAATAGATTTAAATCGCATTTATTAGTCCTAATTATTCATTCAATTCACGTAACACATTTCCAGTTTTCCATTTAAAATTATATAAGAAATTTATTTCAAATTTACCCTCCATGTAATCCCACTAAAATGAAGCCAGAATGATATCTTATTCATTCATTCAATTATAATTAAATTTATTATGGCACCAAATAAAGTTGATGAGTTTAGACACACCCAACAAGTATTTATATCATGGTAAAATACATAAATACTCATAGAAGGTTGAACGAGTTGAGGTTAACAATATATAATTGTACAATGAAACATCTCAGAAATTGAAATGGGTCCCACAAGTGTTAAATAATTTTTTTTAGTTATGCAGAAACTCTGAATGATTCATTTTATGGAAAACCTACAAAAGGAATATAAAACACCAAATATTAAGGTAATGGTATAGATGATGAACTGTATATTTCTGTTAGAACACTCATCTAGTATCAATATCTAATTCCCTCTCAATGAGGATGAAAAAGGGAAATAAGTTGAAAAGAAAATATAAATAGGTAAAATTAATATGAAAAAAAGTAACTCAGTTGATGTGAATAAAAATGATGAGAGATTAAGGATGAATGAAGAACTCGCCAAAATGGATCCAGTAGAAAAACATTGTTTGGATCTTAGACTAGATCAAAAAATTAGTAATATTAGTAATCGAGTTTAAAAGGGATATCAAATTCCAAATAGGTCTTCCACTGGAATAAAGGGAAAAAGGGTTTACAAATTTATAGATATAGTGGAAACATAGTGATTATTCCATTTTAAAACTGGGTATCATGGTTTGTATACACAGTTGTCCAAACCATGTGCTAACTGTATGCCCATATTTGATGCAAGAATAGACCACACGTGGTCCATTTGTATGTTTGGAAAACTATGTGAAGGCTATGATGAATTTCTTAGATAATACTTGTAGAGCTTCAAGCATTCGAATTCAGTCCTTGGTGAATGGTTGGGGAAAATTGTGTTCAATTTTTCTTATGTATGTCCAACCCTATATGGTAAGTAGTTAATGTACATCTTGGGAAACACATTTTTATAAAAATGTTACCAATATTCTTTTCTCTAAATGTCAGTATTAGGGATCCAAAAGAAGAATTAGATAACCTAAGAACTCTCTTGGTCTCATTAATAAATCAAATTAGGTTAACAATAATGAATTAAATAAAATCTAAAAATATATTTCCCTCAATGAAATCCTAGAATATCACAATATTCCTCCTTCAAGAAATTCATTACTGAATTTTACATAAATGGTTGGTCAAGAATATTTAATGAAAAAGGCTGGCCAATGGTCCAATACAACATTATCCCACTCCCATTTTACATCATATAAAAGGAAATTCATTCATAGAACCATTATTACAAGAACATACCCTCCTCATATATCCTTTATTTTCCTATCAATATTTAAAATTGGATTATCTCTAAAGGAAACATTAACTTTTAAATCTACCTCACCCCAATGAATCTTACGATACATGTTTTATTTATAACATTTAAAATTATATATATGTATGATTTTATGAATAAATTGGTACCTCTGAGGTATCCTCGAATGATTTACTACCATCCAGACTCACTACAAAATTGTGAATGACAGAATATATTATGGTGGATGATTTCAATATCTCTAAATCTGTCTTTATAACATCTTTTGTGAGATACATAAAAATACATGGTCCCTATCCTTGAAATCTAAAGGCATTTTCATTTAATTTTCATAGGACATCTCTCTAGACTATGTAGTATCCCTAAAATTTGTGATCAACTAAACCTTCTCCAATGTCACCTATATAAGGCGTTGTATATATAGTGCTTCCTCTACCCCCTAACAAACTTATGGGGATTTTCATGGAATAAATTAAAAAACTCTTATGTTAAAATCTTCATAGTTAATTGATATCTATTATTGTATACAAACTCATCCATGGTTATATTTCTCTCCCTATAAATCCCCAAAATCAAGGATGAATGCATTAAGGTTTTTATATATAACCTATATAGTGATATTTAACAAGAAATTAATATAAGATTGATATATTGTGTTCAAAATCACCTATATACCAAACTCAATCTGAATTTATTGTTAAAAACAGTTCTTTAAATTTGGCATACTTATCATACCCTATTGTATGAGGAAACTCTTGAAGGTATAAAATCTCATGGATACAAAGTCTCTAAATATAATCTAATTAGATAGTATACCAGAGAAAAAGAAATTCAGTGGCCATAATGAGCCTGTCTATAAAAACCCATCAAAAACCAATACCTCTAGGTGACCTCGATAACCTGGTCACGAAATCTATCACAGCTTCATCGCATTTCCACGAAGGAATATATAACTATTGTAAAAGAACATCAAGTCAGTGGTGATCTTACATCAAATGTTGATAGATGTAACATAATGTGAAAAACTAGTGACATATTATTTCGTCCTTATCCATCAGTACATAGGAGAGATGTCATGATTCATCTTGGTGAAACCAGGATAAACTGTAAAAGCCCATGATTTTGTGAATTATGTTTTCAAATTAATTTAACCTTTTTGATATTTTGTATTTCCTACAATTCAAACGATATTTAATTTTATATTAATGGATATATTGGAATTTTTTTATACGCAACAACAAGTTATTCATTCTCTACAAGAAATATATAAAATTTATTTCTCTACATAGAACACCGATGTTACCTTGTGTTATATGCAGTTATGAATCACGTTGATGAATTTCATAATATACAAGACTGGGTTTTACTATAGAATAATATATTATTAAAATATGATTATCTAAAATAATAAGATAAAATATTGATTTCAAATTAGAGGTTATTAATAGTATTAACTATGCTATGAAAATAAATGGTTTACACAATATAATAGGAATTCATTTTCTAAGAACTAGTTATAAATTGATATGAAAACTGATTGAATATAAAATTTTATATTATAATGGTCAAAAAGTTGTTTTCCCATAAAACAATTAAATTTATATTTATCTCTAGTAATGATCTATGTTAAAAATTCCTTTCACATAGACCCTGGGTTTCATATGTTACATGCAATATCATCATGGAATATGATTTTTCGTACGTTACATACCGCACCAACTTAGCGTATGATGCACACAAAACTGTGTTTCTACGAAACATATATTTTATATAATTATTTAATTTAGGTATTCATAAGGTTGATTTAAAACAAATTTATAGTAATACTAGTAACTTCATTTCAAATATTTTTTATAATTTTTTTATATAAATAAAATATATCAACAAGGAAATATGTGATTTTTGTTAATTTCTTTTTAAATTAAAAATATCATTCTATTTAATGAACCACTTGTACAAATAAAATTATTTTCAGAAGAATTTAAAAGTTGATATCCACAAAAAATCATTATTTTAATTCATAATGTACAAATTATGCTTGGGTGATTTTTTTTAATTTTCCCGACAGACATCATTTGTTGACGAATAGTGAAAAATACAGTTGTTTAGTTAAAAATTGATTTTTGGATAATTATTAATTAATATTAAATGATATTATAATTTTTTATGGTCAAATAAGATAAATAATTAATATATTAAAACAATTTAATTTAGTAGAATCATTTTCACTTTGAAATTGATTACAAATTCATAGCAACCTTTTCATTTTTTTCTATAATAAAAACACTTAGTTTCGTCATGCATACTGGATTAGAATTAATCTTAATTTTTCTTCTTCAATGATTTGAATTTTGATGAATAAAATAAAACATTATATTTAGTATAATTTTTATATCATAATAAGACTGATTTATATTTTGACCAAAATGATTATTGAAACTGATTAAGGAAAAATTAATCTTAGTTAGGAAAAAATCCTTCAAATCAAGGATCAAAATGACTTATAAACATTAAAAAAACCCATTATCTATACATATTTATTCCATAATCATTAATGTGATTAATTTTATGGTTTCTTATGACTTTTTATGTTAGAACATATGTACACCAAACATGTTGTTAAAAATCCCATGTGATTCCGTTTCATTCAATATAAAAAGACATCACATGTACCGCTACCACACACCTCTAAAACCATTTATTTTAGGAAAATATATACAAAAAAAATCCCATAATTCATACATTTCTCCTATAATCCATCCCATAGGAATAAAGAAATCTGTAGATGACTTTTTCGAACAAACTAAAAGTTGGTACCACATTAAGTGTTAACGTCATCTCTCAATTCCTTTCGATTAAATTACTTCTCGACCACATACAAATATATTTATTACATTGTTATAAAAAAATTGAATAATAAATATAATATGATATTTTTTATAAAATTTCTCAACCTCAACATACACACACAAATATCTAATGGGAAATGAACATACTGTTTATGTGTTTTCCAAACTACTACCTCAAGAAATAATGGTTGTTATTTTTTCCATTACCACAATTCATGATGGAAATTATGATGAAAAATATGATCATATATTATATATATTATATTTATAATATATCTATTATTGATTAATTTATATTTGGAACATACTTTTATTCTTTCATTCTTTTGTAAAAAAATAATTTGGTTTTTGGAAGTGTCGACAACCTCCCCCTAAAAGATATAAGATTCGTTTATACACTACTGGGATTTTAATAAGTATTTTTTAGTGAATATTTATGATATATTTGATATCATAAATATTATTAAATAATTATATATAAACACATATATTTCTTTTACATTATTTATCTCAACATAATAATTAAATAGAAACCGCGTTTAAGGGTATGTACGACCTGGTGTCTCCTTGAACAATATATTTCATCCTATAATTATATATTATATTAATTATTATAATAAAAATTCACTATATAAAGGTGATATTTATCTAATGTTTTAATGAACTGGAATCATGATTCAAGTATAAGTACATACAATATAACAAATTAAGGAACATATAATAAAACAAAGCGTATATTACCTGAAGTGAAACATTAACATAGAATTGTTAAGAAGAAGTAAATATAAGGTCATAATCTATCTAATATGGTGTTAGATATAATGATATGGTTGAATAAAATATGTATAATAAATATATATTTATTATAAATGATTTTTTAATGTGTACAATGATAGTCATGACATAAGGTAAGAGGATTTTGTATAACTATTTATTTCTGTAAGATACATGCTATGTTCTCCACTCTTTACTTTTGAATGGTGTATGTAATATACATGATGGTTTTCTATGTATATTATAATTGCATTTTTCGAAATTGAAATATGTATTTTATGATGGCTATTTCATGGGGTTTAGGATTCAAAATATTTCAAATTGATAAAATAGTTTTGTCTTAATTTTCCTTCTTGGAGAGTCATGTTTTGTTATGCACAAAAATTCTCATTCGAGGTGTATATACATTCATTTTACCAGTTTTATCATGAATTTAATTCTTTTAATTATTTTATTATCTTAAGTTTATTTTCATTTCATATTTTTTGGGTATGATCCTATGTTACGAAGATATATGAGTTTATTGATACAATCTCCTCCTTTTTTTTTGGAGATAATTCATATTTATGATTCCATTGATGAAATGTTATTATCCATACCTCTATAATCACTACTGGAAATAAACTATTTCCCAACGGTTCAGAACCGTTGGGAAAGCCCCTGAAACCGTTGGGAAAGGTTTTCCCAACGGTTCTCATAACCGTTGGGAAGTAAGCCGTTGGGAAAGGTTTTCCCAACGGTTTACTTGCAACCGTTGCAATAGGCCCATAGAAGTTACCCTATCCCAACGGTTTGGGTGAACCGTTGGGATAGTTTTTCCCAACGGTTCTCCCAAAACCGTTGGGAAAACCAAATGCCACACATTTTTTCCCAACGGTTTTAAACCGTTTGGAATTGGTGAAGTCTTTCCCAACGGTTTAGAACCGTTGGGAAAAGACATGCTAAAACTTATATGCCAACGGTTTAAAACCGTTGGCATACCCTATGCTGCAAATTGCAGCACCCTGCAATTTGCACAGCCCCTGTCCCCTGTCTATCACCACCAGTCATCAGGCCTCATTTTCACCTCATTTTCACCTCATTTTCACCTCATTTTCGATCCAACTATTGTACCAGTAATAAAATAAAACATACATATTCAATTACGAACAAATTCATACACATTTAACATATAATGGATCCTGAAACTATACAAATCCATAATTAAATTACAATTCATAAACATACATAATTCATATAGAATTCAATTTAAAATTTAGATGACAATTATACGTGGAATCTGAAATTCAATTCATAATATGATCGGTTTTTTCTATACCATATATTTTTACCTCAAATGATGTCCATTTTAAACAAAATACATACACCTGAAGTGATACCGGCCACACCGCACCTCATATTGAGGCGGGGTTAACTCGTACACGTCACATTTGACTCATGGATCGTTGTGCTAAAGTATCGACAGAATCCTAATGCGTTTGGTCGGTTTTCCGTATGCCAGTTGATGTTTTTCACTTAAAATGGCGTCCTTTTGAAACAAAAGACGGACACTATGAGTGGTGCCGACCACACCGCGTCTCCAATTGAGGCGGGGTTGATTCGTACACGACACATATGACTCATGGATCGTTCTCCTAAAGTTTAAATGGAAACCGAATGCGTTTGGTCGGTTTTCCGTATGTACCTAAAATGTTGTCCATTTTAAACAAAAGAGTGACACTTAGACTCATCCCGACCACACCGCGACTCAGATTCATCCCGGGTTGGCTCGTACATGTCACATATGACCCATGGATCATTGTGATAAATTATAAAAAGATTCCGAATGCGTTTGGTCGGTTTTGCGTATGCCAGTTGTTCTTTTCATTTATAATCATGTCCATTTTAAACAAAAGAGACATAGTTAGAGCGGTGTCGGCCACACCACATCTCAGATTAAGACGGGGTTGACTTGTACACGTCACATATGACCCATGGATCGTTGTGCTAAAGTATCGATAGAATCCGAATGCGTTTGGTCGGTCTTCCGTATGTCAGTTGATGTTTTTCACTTAAAATGACGTCCTTTTGAAACAAAAGACGGACACTTTGAGTGGTGTCAGCCGCACCGCATGTCGGATTGAGGCGGGATGATTCGTACACGTCACATAGGACCCATGGATCGTTCTCCTAAAGTTACAATGGAAACCGAATGCGTTTGGTCGGTTTTCCGTATGTACTTAAAATGGTGTACATTTTAAACAAAAGAGAGCCATTTAGACTGATCCCGGTCACACCGCGACTCGGATTGACCCGGGTTGGCTCGTACACGTCACATATGACCCATGGATCGTTGTGATAAATTATCAAAAGATTCTGAATGCGTTTGGTCGGTTTTGCGTATGCCAGTTGTTCTTTTCACTTATAATCCTGTCCATTTTAAACAAAACAGACACAGTTAGAGCGGTGTCGGCCACACCGCGGCTCGGATTGAGGCGGGGATGATTCGTACACGTCACATATGACTCATGGATCGTTCTCCTAAAGTTTCAATGGAAACCGAATGCGTTTGGTCGGTTTTCCGTATGTACTTAAAATGGTGTCCATTTTAAACAAAAGAGAGCCACTTAGACTGATCTCGGCCACACCGCGACTCGGATTGAACCCGGGTTGCCTCGTACAGGTCACATATGACCCATGGATTGTTGTGATAAATTATCAAAAGATTCGGAATGCGTTTGGCCGGTGCACCAGACAGAAGCAAGGGATTTCTCTGGCTCCACCGGCTGACCGGTGCTGAGCCACCGGCTGGCCGGTGGTCTGGACAGAAGAATGCTATTCTGTCTGGGTTCCACCGGCTGGCCGGTGGCCAGGCACCGGCTGGCCGGTGGTCGGGACAGAAGGTATTCCATTCTGTCTGGGCCCACCGGTTGGCCGGTGGCCAGACACCGGCTGACCGGTGGCACCTGGCAGAGGGCAAGGCCTTCTGCCTTGTCCACCGGCTGGCCGATGGGCTGGATCCGGCTGGCCGGTGACCTTACCGGCTGGCCGGTGGTCTCACACCGGCTGGCCGGTGGACTTAAAATGACGTCTTTTTGAAACAAAAGACCGACACTTTTTGAGTGGTGTCGGCCACACCGCGTCTCCGATTGTGGCGGGGTTGATTCGTACACGTCACATATGACCCATGGATCGTTCTCCTAAAGTTTCAACGGAAACCGAATCCGTTTGGTCGTTTTTCCGTATGTACTTAAAATGGTGTTCATTTTAAACAAAAGAGAGCCACTTAAACTTATCCCGGCAACACCGCGACTCGGATTCATCCCGGGTTGGCTCGTACACGTCACATATGACCCATGGATTGTTGGGATAAATTATCAACAGATTCGGAATGCGTTTGGTCGGTTTTCCGTAAGCCAGTTGATTCTTTTCACTTAAAATGACGTCCTTTTGAAACAAAAGACGGACACTTTGAGTGGTGTCGGCCACACCGCGTCTCCGGATTGAGCTGAAACCACCGTGAAACATTCTAATTATTATTCGTGACGTGTACGCGCAGACGGCACGTCAATCGGACGTGCGGTTTGCGCGGTACGGCTCAATATTAGTGTTTTAAGTGATGCACGCGCTTCGTAAACGCGCGTGAGGGGGGTCCAAACGGGCCGAACGATGTCGGAATGGCCTGAAATCAGACGACAAATACGGGTGAGTGATTTCTGAAGTGGTCGAGCAGACGACACGTCAATCGGACTTGTCGTGTGCCCGCGGTGACCGACAACGCAGTTATGGTGTCATAAACGGCCAGAACGGGCGTCCAACGGTCAAATTCATAGCGGACGGCCTCGGATTGATCTGAAACCACCGTGGAACATTTTAATTATTATTCGTGACGTGTACGCGCAGACGGCACCTCAATCGGACGTGCGGTTTGCGCGGTACGGCTCAATATTCGTGTTTTAAGTGATGCGCGCGCTTCGTAAACGCGCGTGAGGGGGGTCCAAACGGGCCGAACGATGTCGGAATGGCCTGAAATCAGACGACAAATACGGGCGACTGATTAAAATAATTCAACTCCAATACTATACTACGAGTCTAGATAAAACCAACAACTAGAATAGATTAAACATCACATGTCAAGTAAAAAATGTAACGGATCAATATGTCCCACATCAGCATCACCATCTCCATCATCATCATCATCATCGCCCTCGTCATCGTCCTCCTCATCGTCATCACCCTCCTCAACGCCTTCCTCCTCGCCTTCGCCCTCCTCCTCGCCCTCCTCATCTCCATCCTCTTCCGAATCAGACTGCTGGCCATCATCATCTTCAAGCTCGACATCGGCCTGACCACCACTGGAACTGCCACCTGGTGCACCATATATAGAATGTATCGACGACATGTATTCATCAATCGCTGGGCTGGCCTCTGCTGGAAGTGTTGGACGTAGAACTTCAATAAATTTCATAAATGCACTGTTTGCCCTTGCAGACTGTTCTGCCGTCTCTGTGGCCCTTTTCTCAGCCTGTTCTGCCTGTGCCCTAACTTGCTGCAGCTCGGTGGCACTACAACTCGTACCTGAGGCAGGCCAATACCTCGTCGGGGCTATCCTAGGTCGGCAGCGTACTCTGCCAGAATGATCATCTCCCAACACCTGATGTAAGTGATCAGATGGCCCAAAATTGTCTGCTTCTTGGGCATCGAGGGCCTCTAAAGCATCCTGTTACAAATATAAATATATTGTTAAGTTACGAAATAGATATTAAAATATAAAATCAACAGATTAAAACTTACAATCTGCTGCTGAGTCGCTTCGTTGACAGCACGTCCATCCTTTTTTCGTCTACTCGAGCAAAACAGTTTTGCTCGAGGCACACGTCCTTCAATATTTTGTACTTTCCTCTACAATGACATTGAAAACAAAATTTATATAAAGACTTCAGCAAATAATTAAATAATTGAGGAAAAAAAAGAAAATGTAAGTCGTAAAGAAAACTTATAAACAATTGTCATACCTGCTGCCTCTCATGATCCGGCATCGTCGTGTGTCCTAGTGTATGGAGGTATTTTTTTGCATCAATGTTTTTTTTATTTTTACCAGATGATTCCTAAATAAAATTCGATAATGCAAAGGATAATATTAATGCAAAACTTGAAAGTTATTATTTAAATACCTCAAATGTAATTCATACCTTAAACTGGGTACTCGTCCAATGAGTAATCATCTGACGATACTGCTCTATAGGACAATCATCCACGACTGGTACCGCCTCTAACTCAGTGCCAACTCTAGCATGCCAGCCAATATACAGCTCATGCTTGTAGGCTCTCCAAAGCTCGCCTAAATCCTTTAGACGTTCCATTCGTGCACCCTCACCATCAGGAAAATTAAATCGAAGCTGAAATGAAAATATTAATTTATATAAATACAAAAAAAATTCATGGCATTAAATACAACAGATTTTTTTACCCATATCTCTGCCCAAGCTCTATCTTTGACCTCATGTGGCAAATGTCTCCACGACAGCGGGCTGACGGGAATGATGTCGGAGTATTTGGCAAGCGTCGCCATAAAACTCCGACATTGCTGCCCTGTTTTCTCAACCATCTGATTGTCTTCATTATATTCCACCATAACCTGTGTGCGACGGTTCCACACCGAACGCATGCGTGTACGGCCCCGCCCCCGCCTCCTTTCAGTAGATGTATCTGTCATGAAAGAAAAACAAATATTTTATCAAAACATGTTATAATGAAAATAAATATTACTATAAAAATTTGATAGGGTTTTATAAATATACCTGTGCTAGTCTGATCAATGAGTGGCGCCGGATCCACAGAACCTGATGGAACACCCTCTGGTGGAACGGGAGTCGAAGACGATGGAATATAAAAGCTCGGAGAGACAGAAGTAGAAGGAAAAGAAGATGGAACAACTGTATGACCTGATGCTGACTGGGGAGTGGGAATCATCATGGGATGTGAAAATGATGGGGCAGAAGATGCAGAAGGTAGCGAAAACATGGGAGGTCTAAATATCCCGTGTGTCCCTAACGACACACCGGGATCAGAATGTGGGAAGGCTGAAATGTCAGTGGGAGGGGCAGGGTCTAGTCGGGCACGCGCAGCTCTATGTCCACCTCTGGTACGAACCCTCCTCGTACCACCGGCCTGAGTACTCGGACCAGTACTAGGCTCCTCGTCAAATAACTGTCGACGTAATGGTGGAATGCCCAGCTCCTCCATCCGACGATTGTTCTCCGCCATTTTTTTTCTTCGTCTCTCTTCAATTGGCTTCATTTCCTGCATTGGAAAACAAATATGTAATTAATTAGAAAAAGAAAATTAATGTGTAAACCAAAAAACTAAATATATGAGGGAATGAGGGGATTCATTGGTAATTTAGCTATCAATTGTTTTAGAAGAGCTTGAATGAATTTAATAAAACATACAAGTTGTAATGTTCACCAAGTTTGAAATATTGTTTGATTTGGTTTGAATACAGTTCAATTCCAAATTAGAAAATGCAATTCAAATAAAACAGCAACCAATAAACATTGAAAATTCACATAACGGTCAAGTCAGCTAAAACATATTTGTGATCAATACTAAATAAATATGAATATTACCAACCTTAACAACCCAACTCGAGGTAAACCAAAAGAATTGAGAACATGGATGAATGATTCTATATATTTCCAACCACAACTTCAGGTTCACAATCAACTCTGACAATTGAGCTATTGGAGTCATCAAAAGAAATAAATGGATTGGTTCCAATGGCAATAGGGACAATGTCAATTCCATCATCAGCATCATCAAAAATATGTCTTGGAATTACTTCAACTACGACACCAAATTCAGGTTGAAGTTGATCTTTGACATAAAAAACGTGTTTAGCCATTGATGCCAACACATATGGTTCTTCGGTTGCAAGAGTGCGGGTCATATTAATTACTCGAAATCCACAATCATCAATAAATGTGCCATGTCTCGTCATCGAATCAAACCAATGGCATTTCATCATTGTGACTCGTCCATGAGAGTAATAATCCAATATTATTATTTTCTCAACGACTCCATAATAACCCACATTTTCAAGTCGCGGTCTACTATCTGATGCGCTGGCATAACAATCTGTTGTGGCAGTAACCATAATACCATCATGTTGTGTTCTCATGTTTTTGGCTCGTTCAGTGACAATAAATCTGTACCCATTGATAACAATTGATTTACAGTCACGAACCACGGTATTAGGACCAAAAGCCAAAGCTCTTATTTCCTCAGAGACAGAGTCAGCAGACAAACTCAATACCTGCAATATAAATGACAGCTAAACTTAAGTAAATATTGAAATAATTAATTTAAACAGTAATATTTTTACCTTCAATTTTAACCAAGCAGAAAACTCTTTGCTATGCAAAGTCTCTCTCCTTCTCAAAGATAAAGAACGATGCTTCCTATTTATCATTGTTTTATGTTCCCTGTAGATAAAAAAATATGAATAGTTTAACAGATATATATATGTAAGATATACATATTCAATTTTGTTACCTGATATAGTCATCGAACAAATCACAGTTGAACAAAACTGTGCGATGTGCCATCTCCCGCTCTTCATTGCTTAATGTCTTCAATGTATATGATCCAGGAATTCCTCCTGTTTGAGGAAGTGATGGAAAACTGGGTTCAATTTGCTCATATTGTTCTTCTTCATTTCTCATTGGTCTGCTCATTCTTGTAGTATGATCAGACAAATACATTGAACAGAAATCCATACATTCTTGAGCTAAGTAACCGTTCACGATAGAACCTTCGGGATGATTCTTGTTTCGAACATAAGACTTTAATGTGAACATATTTCTTTCAGTTGGATACATCCAACGAAAAGAAACAGGTCCTCCGAGAAGTATTTCAGTTGGAATATGGACAGTCAGATGCAGCATGCATGTGAAAAATGATGGGGGAAATATTTTCTCCAACTCACACAAAATTAATGGGGCATCTGTCAACATTTTTTGCAAGAAAGACTTCGACAACTTCTTAGCACAAAGATCTCTAAACAAATGGCACAACCGAATAACACCCACCCTTACATTATTGGACAAAAGATGACGGATTGCTATTGGAAGCAACTCATGCAGTAGAACGTGATAATCATGAGTCTTCAAAGATTTTAGCTTCAACTCTCTTCTGTTGACCCGTTTAGATATGTTGCTTGAATAGCCATCAGGAACTCTAATAGTCTCTAATACTTCCAAAAATTGTTTTTTTTTCAGTAGGTGTCATCACATAAGAAGCACATGGAAGTTGCCATTTATTTTCACTGATACGCACAGGATGCAATTCTGGTCTGATGCCCCAATCCACCAAGTCACGTCGAGATCGTAAATCATCTTTTGTCTTCCCCTTGACATTTAGAAGAACTGAAAGCAACATTTCACATATATTCTTTTCAATATGCATTACGTCTAAGCAATGACGTAGCAAATTGGTTGACCAATAAGGCAAATCAAAAAAGATACTCCTCTTCCTCCAATTGTAACAGGTTTCTGTGGAAACATTCTTTCTCTTTCCAGATTTCATTTGACCCTTCCCGAACGAAAAACTGAAATCTTTCAATTCATTAAGCACATCAGTTCCAGACATACGCTGAGGTGGATCATCGGTCTCTATAGTATTATCAAATCTTCGACGATTCATTCTATATGGATGATCCTTTGGCAAAAATCGTCGATGTCCCATAAAACTGAAACTACAACGATGTTTCAGTCTTCTGGATCGTGTATTCTTCATACAAACTGGACATGACAGTTTCCCCTTCGTGCTCCATCCAGACATCATTGCATAAGCCGGAAAATCATTGATTGTCCACATAAGCGCAGCGCGCATCTGAAATATGTCTTTCGAACATGCATCGTATGTGCGCACACCCACATCCCAAAGAAGCTTCAACTCTTTTATTAAAGGTTTCATGTATACATCAATATCAATGCCAGGATCAGAAGGACCAGATATGAGTATACTCATGAAGGTGAAAGGTTTTTTCATACACAACCATGGGGGAAGATTATAAATGTGTATAAAAACTGGCCATGTGCTGTGCGAAGTAAGCATCTGCCCAAACGGATTAAAACCGTCGCATGAAAGACCCAGCCTCACATTACGCACGTCAGCTGCAAAATCAGGATGTCGAGCATCAAATCTCTTCCATGCAAATCCATCTGCAGGATGAACCAACTCATCATCAGTCTTCTTTCTCTCGGTATCATGCCATCTCATTTTTATTGATATGTCATCAGACATAAAAAGATTCTGGAGTCTGGGAATCAATGGAAAGTGCCACATTACTTTCTGTGGAACGCGGGATGGTGTTCCATCAGATTTTGACTTCCAGCGGGATGTGCCACATTTTATACAATCATTTCGTTCAGCGGTTTCCTCCCAGAATAAACTGCAATCTTTCGGGCAAGCATGAATTTTGTTTCTTGAAAATCCAAGTTCCTCAACTAACTTCCATGCCATATAGTGGTTTGAGGGAATATCTGCATCATCTGGAAGTAAATCCTTCAAGAGGGTAAGAATGTAATCGATTGCTGTATTAGAAATCCCATACATAGTTTTCCCATGAAATAATCGGATTAAAAATTCCAGCTTTTTCATTTTATCGCATTGCCGATATACTGGAGTCGTGGCAGCATCATTCAATTTTTTCACCCTATCAATATCATCATTTTCACTAGATGCATCAGCTGTCCTCATATCGAAGTCTTCTTGAGTCGAAATCCTTTCTTTTTCATGATGACGAATAAACGGAAACCGATCATCTAACAAATTCTCCATTCCAGTCTTTTCATTTCGATCATCACCAATTTGAGATTTCGTTTTCTCCCCATTGTGATACCACAGAAAGTAGTTTGCTTGAAACCCATTTTTGGTTATGTGGTAGCTGACTTCTTCACGGCTCAACCAAGGTCTACCAACACAATTGGAACATGGGCAGTGTATGCGACCACTATCTGAAGCATTGTCAAATGCAAAATCTATAAAGCTCTCCAAATTGTTTTGAAAATCATCTGAGATCCGATCGGTTTCATACATCCAACTTCTGTCCATTCTGTAAAAAGAATTTATATAAGTCATTTTGTCATAAACAATTCAATAGGCATTAACTATAATAGAATATACATTTAAGTAAACGATAAAGGAAGAAAATAATCAAGGTATCAACTACACATGTCAAAAAAACATACAAATGTGTTATTGAAAAAATGTAAAACCAACAAGAACTTAATGTGTTATATCACATAACAGCATGACTCATCCCATAACCATATTAGTAGGGTATCATGAACATGAATAACATCAACCTTGTGCCATCCTCCTACCCTACATGACCCCAACCACATGCCACATCTTATTATAGCCTTATCACATCACACCTCATCGAAAAACACTAGGGAAATCATAGTACATCTCACCTGAAGACACATGGACAATCACATCGCATCTTGCCTAAAAACACATGGTCAATCACTTTTGAAGGAAGAGTAGGGAATGTTGTACCCCACTCTCTTGGATTTTAATGATCACAATCACTCTCATAGTGATCTAATGTTGTTTCAAGTGTTCTTGTTAATAGGCATGATTTCAGGAGCAAGAAGTGGCAAAAAAAAGGAAAAGTGGACTTTTTTCAAGTCCACCGGCCAGCCGGTGTAGGACCACCGGCCAGCCGGTAAGGGCACCGGCCAGCCGGATCCAGCCCATCGGCCAGCCGGTGGACAAGGCAGAAGGGCTTGCCCTCTGCCAGGTGCCACCGGTCAGCCGGTGTCTGGCCACCGGCCAACCGGTGGGCCCAGACAGAATGGGATGTCTTCTGTCCAGACCACCGGCCAGCCGGTGGCCTCCTCACCGGCCAGCCGGTGGAACTCTTTGGAATAGTGAGACCTACTGTCTCACCACCGGCCAGCCGGTGGCCTTCCCACCGGCCAGCCGGTGGCTCCTGGGCAGAAGCTCTCTCCACCTTCCAAGGCACCGGCCAGCCGGTGGGCAAGCACCGGTAACCGGTAAGCAAAGTCAAACTAGCCGTTAGAGTTTGACCAGACTTGCCCACTTGATCCCCAACGGCTCCAAGAACCGTTGGCAAAACCTCTCAAATACCAACGGTTATACCAAACCGTTGGTATGTAAGTGTTGGGAAAACTCCAGTTTCCAGTAGTGAGGATCTTACATACTAGGATACACATCATGGATCACTATCAAAACCATAAAAACATTGACAGATCTCAAAAAATGAGTGCATGCCATCATTACCTCATAGAATTGAAAAAAGGTAAGTAACAAGCAATATATCTCACTACTCCATACTCACCCCACAACATAAGGGTCTCACATTACTAGGGAATAATTCTATCCAATACTAAATGATCTTGATCCATTTTTCATATACATATATGATTCACCTCACCAATTACTAAATATTAATAACATACAAAATTATGATTCCATTTAACTAGAGTTAAACCATCAGGTTTTACAAGGAAATTCTATATAAGTATTTGTTTACACTTTAAATAAAGAACATGAATGTCATGTTAACACTCAACATTGATTCATTAATAAATTGTATTCGAATTTTATGGAAATACCAAAATAAATTAGTGAATCAATGTACCTATAGTGGTGCACATGACCACCATGAAACAATCATAAATTTTTACAAAAACCCTAATAATTGGGAATAACGAAATCAAGAATAGAAGTATATGATTTATAAGAGCTGGAACTATATCGTTGATAAAATATAGGAGTCTAACCTGGTAGGTGCTGATCTGATGGAAGATGTGGGGATTGGGAGGTCCTTCTGCAAGGAATCGCTCCAGGAGGACATGAACTGAATGCTTCTGGAATGTGGGGAGGCCGCTGGCTCGATTTGGTATTTGGGGCTTTTTTTTCCCAACGGTTATTAAAAACCGTTGGGAATGACCAACATTTCCCAACGGTTCCATAGAACCGTTGGGAAAACAAGATTTTTCACCACTTTTCCCAACGGTTCTTAGGAACCGTTGGGAAAAACCTATCTTTCCCAACGGTTGTATGAAACCGTTGGGAAAACTATGCATTGAGGGGTTTTTCCCAACGGTTTCTATAAACCGTTGGGAAAAACAAGATATGCCAACGGTTCATTGAACCGTTGGTACACAACTGTTGGGAAAGGTCCCTTTTCCAGTAGTGAATATTAATGAATTTTATTCTAAAGTGGTTATTAATTGTTTATTCATATATTGTTACCATTTAATCTACACTTTGGTATAAACTATGATTAAGAAAATGTATTTATGAAATCATAAATTCAAACTCACTTCAGTCGAAAATATGTGTTCCATACAAATAATTTTTTCGAAAGGGTTTCCAAGAAATTTTTTCTAATCTACTATGATCATTAAAATTATTTTTATCTTTTATTTATTTTACCAGTTTCAAAGGATATTTATTTTTCCATTCCTATCATGGAATTTTTATATCCTATTTACAATGAAAAAGTTATATACATTTTACCTCGCACGACATGTAAGGATTTACCCACCATCATTTATATGATTCCTTTTTTACCTTTCTAAATATTTAATTTTTATTAAAGCATCCGTTATAAATTATTTTCATAGAAATGGATTTCAGAAAAATTTTAGTCATTATTTTTTATTTTTTTATATTATTTTACATGAAATGTTTTTTGAATTGTTTTCATGAATTCATTATATTATTTTAATTTTTTTCAAAGAAAAATGTTTTTAAAATGTTTCTAAAAATATTATTTATTTTTTTATATAAATAATTATTCGGTTGATTTTGGGTAATAATATTATGTTTTAATGGTATTTTCTATGAAAATAATTTTTAAATGGATTTATGTATTAAAAATAATTATTTCAATAAATAAAGGATATATTCATTAAGAATTGGTTTTAATATTATTTGAAAAATTATATGACATAAAATATTTAATATGTTGATGTTACTCGTTCACTTATTTGAAATGATCTAAAGGTTCCATTCATATCTTTATAATTAATTTTTTATGATTATTTTCATGCTATTTATGTAACTAGGTTCTATTAAATTGGTTTTATATTTATGAAATCAGTTTCTCTTTCATGGGTTTTTTGTCTATGAAATCCATTTATCTTTCATGGGTTATATGTCTATGATATCCATTTATCTTTCACGAGTTATGCATACGATGAAATGATTATAAAAACTATATCTTTTTTCAAAGGTTATAATATGTTTTCTTGGTTATAATACACATTTCATTTCATTGGTTATGGTATTATTATTTACCATCATGTAAAATAGGTATGTATGATTTCATTATGAGATGGGTGGTACCTATATCTTCCTCTAATGTATTGTGTAATAATTTATATATTATGTGTTATTCTAATATGGTCTTGGGAGTTAACATTGACCACTAGGATAACCATAGGGGTGCTCCAAGAATACCATGATGGTATGAGGAGTGAAATCATGCTACTAATTTGGCCATGGGAGTGAACCATGACTACCAATATGGTATGAGGAGTGAAACAATTCTACTAACATGGCCATGGGTGTGATTCATGACAACCAAGATGGTATTGGGAGTGAACCCATAATACCAAGATGTCCTTAGAAACAATGCCATGACTACTATGATTGAACCTGATAACATGGACATAATAATATTCATAGACTTAGTAGCATGTACAAAAGTAAATGTGAGGGAATGATTCTATGACATTAACCTATTCAGTGAACCTATTTATACATATACATGTTAAAAATATTATATTATTATTTTTATGCCCTAATTCAATGTTTTATTCCTATGTTATGATTACATGGCTTATGTTATTTATTTATATTGGGTTCATGTCTAATGAACATCCAATATTTATGATGATATCTAAATATGTAGGGTAGTATTTTCAAATGTTTTAACCTTCTGTCCATGTTATGCTTATGCATTTCCTTTATATAAACCTAATGAGAATTAGGGATCACCCTTTCCATTTATATCCTTTCTAATTGTTCTGAAGAACAGTTATAGGTATAATTACTGTTGGTGGAGATCTCTATGGGGGATGTTGAAGGTCTCTCACCAGGATAGATGATTTTGTTTCATGTTTCCAGAGACACTAAACTATTATGGTCCACTGAAATGTATTTTTTTAATGTACTAATTATTTCTCTAATATGATTTAATATACATATATATAATGCCTTGATGTATATATTTGGTATAAAAGAATATTGTTAGTCAACCACTGGAAATAATGATGTGATTTTTTATTGAGAACCCTATGTATATTTCTATCGACATGTCTTGGGATGTACCTAAGGATATTTATAAGGTTTATTTAACATTTAGGAAAATGTATTGGAATGTTGATAAAGGATAGACTGAGTGGTTTACTATAAATACGTCAATGTCCAGATAATACAAGTGTGTGTGGATCTATCACCTATATACTTAGGGGTAACAACTATGACAAGATTTCTTGGGTCTGAATGAGGGTAATCCAAAACACAAAAATAGAACTTACTTCAATCGTGATTTTAAACTCTTGGGGACATGATAATGGAAGTCATAAACTCTTAAAAAAACATAATGAAGGATTAAAATAGTTTTGACTATAAATAACCTAGGATAAAACATAGGTTTTTTAGATTAAATAAGTGGGATCCAATATTTAGGCATCATATAAGTAATTATTTAGGATTATGTGGTTTTCTGATTTGATAAGTGTTTCTCAAACTAGGATTTCTCATTTTAGTCAATGGATGGATTCTGATGGATCCATTTTCATGAGAAATATAATGGAAAATGCAATGGTTTCCCTCCTAAGAGATTAAATGTTATGGGAGCTGAAATGAGAATCCTTATTATTATTCTTTCACAATCCTTGAATAATAGTTAACATCCAATTAAGAAAATTAGGTAACAATTCTCTATTGAGTCATTATTGATATCACAACAACCTTATTTTAGTGGTTCGATTGAATCGTTAGTTTTGGAACAAAAGATTAGTAATTTTGAGATGATTCTTTTTCTTGAGTGTTCTGAACAAAAAATAGAACACTGCCTTTATACCGTCTGGAAAGTGAGGCTAATATATGGTGAAATATTATCAAGAATGCATGGTGAAAATATTAAATTAACTCGATGGATTGGGATTATTTAATGATCATATTTTTGATTAAATACTTTTCTTATATTCTTCTTAAGAATATAGAGAAGGAATTCATAGATCAAAAGTAGAGTAATGATAAATCAATTTAATCCTATAGAGAAAATTGTAAAAGAATTTAAGTTACTCTTATGGGATTATTATTCATCCTCAATGTATGATTGAATGATTCTTTAGTGGATTGAAACAAACTCTTTGAAGTGATTTAGATATAAGGGACTTTGAATACTATGAAAAAAATCATTCGATGGGAACTACAAATCTAAATGGATTCTAGAAAACCACTTCATTCTAGTAATTTGAAAAGTAAAATGGGGTTCCATGGAATATATATTAAATCCTAACATGGAGATAAGAAAAAGTTTAAAACTCACACATTCCAAAACTATGTAAAATAGTATTTAAGTGAATGGTGGAAGGAAGCCATATTTTATTTCAAGTGTTGGAATCCTGACAATCGATAAAAAGATTCCTTGAGAGATGAGAAGAGGAAAATCAATGAAATTAATAGAGAGAAAGCTAAATAGAATGTGCCACCAACACATTAGTGATTGATGTTCATGGATTGTGGTAATTGTGTGAATAAATTCCCCAATCTAAAGGATAATATGGAAGAAAGTTGTTTCTTATTCGTGATTACCTTTTCTAAAAAAATTAGATACCCCTTCCTATTATTTTTATTATCCCTTGGTGACAAAGAATGGTACTAATTATGATATTTCTAATAAGGGAATTATATGGGATGTAAATTGTTGGATATGTTCAATATCATTCATGGATTCTTATTTTAGGTATATAATCTATAAATAAACTAATCTATTATGGCTATATGGTATGAATTAATGTGTACCATATTATGTTTTTAGAACAAAAAATGGTAAAATAGATTTTTTTCTCATGTCAGGACAGTTGGTTAAAACATAATATTCTCTACATCCCTATTCCTTGTGTTGATTCCCAAACCCGTTGTAGGTGGCCTTGTATTCCCCTACCCACATGAGGGGTGGTAATCATTTCATGTGTCTAAATCTAATTCTAAGATGTGTTCCTTTCCTTGTTCTTAAACATTGATTTTCTAACGTCTTTTCGTACCTTCTCGGTTAGCCTGATGTCCCAAGATCAATTTAGGGTCTCACATCAAATCCATATTTCACATTTTGAATTCATAAAATCTTTGGTACATCCCAATATAATTTTTATAGAAATATTCTTTTCTCAAAATCCTTTAGTCGATAATTTTTATAGGTTTTTTTGGATCTTGGGGTTTGAAAGAATTCACATTCAACAGCCTTCTTCATATATTCTTTATCAAGACCAAATTTTGTTCAATAGAGGATATAATTTTAGCCGACATTAGAGTTATATTAAGTTGTAATAAAAGAAAAATTTATATATGTTGGTGAAACTATGATAGTCACAGGAAGAGGAACTCTCCTAAAATAGATGTTTGGGTGTATCTCTCTAAACTATAGCTTCCATTTTAAAACCCCTAAATTATCTATTTATTAGGGATACTAGTGGGTCAATTTTTATTTTTTGATAGTATAACAATCTCGGTATGTCACATGATACCCTTACCACATATTTTTATCATATTGGAATCCTTTAAGCCATCGGTGTAGTGGATTTGGATCACTATTGGGGAGGAATTAAGATATAAAAACACTATTGTTTTTCAATCGCAGATGAATTTATATATGTCATGAAAGAGTTTGGGTCAATAGGATTCTTCCAATCATGGATGAAATCTAGAAGATCATGAGGATCTAATTTTGAAGTTGAATGGAACTAAGTATCCCACTGTGATCATTATGGACCGAGTTGAGCATGTCAGGTCAATTTCTTCATAGTCGGGGACAAGGATCAGTAATTATAATCCAAATATCTCATATGTGTTCAATCCTTAGAAAAATTATTTCTCTATCTGAAACCTAGTTTAATAGCCTTCTATGCAAGTGGTGTGTAGGGGAGTGGGTTTGGTATTGGAACATAGTCCAAATTCTTCAAATTCATCATCATATGCTGGGGAAATTTTCTCTTGTAGTGGTCAAAATGATATAAAAGAGTTGCAAATGTCCAATTGGAAATGATTTATTATAAGTGGGTTTATGGAGATAAAATTTCATGTATCATTGGGATGAGTGGATGTACTGGATTTTTCCACTTATAGATGAATGATTCCAATATTAAGGATGAGAAACTAGTTTGATGGCTTGATAAATGAGGAGGTGGATTCAGATAATATTGATCATGATCTTGTAGAGATACAAAAGGATGGAGAAGGAAAGCTTGTGGAAAATTTATGTGATTAGGTATGAACATAGGATTATATATATAAAGTATATTATGATCATAGTATGTGGATTTACATATGATGTAAAAAATAATGGAAGGGTTCTCATGACTCAAGAAGATGCATTCTGGAAAAGGAGAAGACTATTAAAGGGAGGGAGGATTGATCCTAGCTTTCTAAATTGATAGACACCATATTGACCTCGATGTTCAGAAGATAGGAGAGGATGTAAACCTTTTCTTTGACTAATAAGAGAACTGGCATATATTTTTCAAAAGTAAATTAGATGAATTTTAGGATAAAGTGGGTGGTTTTGGTGTCTGCTAGTATTCATAACTTACATGATATCCTTAGATTATATGACCTTGAGAAAGGTGAGGCAATTTATGAAGATGATCCCCCCTTAAGAGTGTCATGACTTTTCCACAAAATTATTTTGGTGAGAAGGATGATATAAATTTTAAAAATATAACGGTTATTATTAATTTGGAGGAATAAATGGTGGAGGAGGCTGTTGACATCAAATCCACACAAGAGGAGGCTAAAAGGACCATGTAATGGATGATTCACATTGATATGAATAGAGATTAGTGTGATTGGATAAAAAAGAAGACATTATAATAATAATATGATTTAATAAAGGGATGGTTAACATAGATAAGTATACAAAAACCTGGGAGAAATTGGACTATGAATTTGATGAACTTATAATGGAAGATCAATGAACACTAGTTTCAAGGCTCACCAAGTAATTATTTAAGGATATTACTTATATTACAGTTAATATATTTTCAATGAATTTGGTGATATCAAATGGTGTTTTTTTCTTTGGTGGACATTTGGGGTTTCTCACTTTCTTCCTTAATAGTGTTTAAAAAAAAGAAGTTTAATTATTAGTCAGTATCAGCTAGTTAAAATGAAAGGATTCATAACAGTTTGAGATTAGGTTATGAAAAATATTTCGATTGAACTTAAGAAAACATGTGATCAACTAATAGATTTATCATATTATCTTCATGATTAATATTTTAATAAATAGGTGTCATAATTTAGGACGTATTAGTTATTATTATCATGATTACTTGATTTTTAAACATAATTAATTATATATGATTCGTAATTTATGACTTTATTTTTTAGTGATTGTATAAAATAAGTAGGAACCATTTTTGAAGTTAATTTAGAGGGATATATAATGTATATCCTTATGATAAATAAAATGGAATAGTTTAATGATGAAAAATCATTATTATAAACCTTTAAGAGTCTCTCTCAAACTATGAATAATTGTGACCGTCAAAATGATCAAGGTATTGAGGAATGTATCATTGATTTTTTCCGGAAGAAATATCAACCATACATTTCTATGTCTGCAGATTCATTAATTGATTTGTAATGGATCTTTTTAACCCCCCAAGATTTGAAATGATATTTTCCCCTCTAAATCCTAATGACTTCAACAACTTCTAATAATAAAATAACGAGACAATAAATACTTATAATTTTATAAAAATATATATTTGGTGAGTGATGTTATATAGACGAAAATAATAAAATATATGAATAAATTAAATTAAATTAAATGTAATTATCAATGTAATTTATATATAAATTAAATAAATATTAAAAAATAACTCATAAAAATTAATAGTTTCATTAATATATAATATTTATTTTAAATTCCCTATACATGATGTTATTGTCATGTAAAATGTTTTATTGAGATATTATATTTTGGATAATAATAATTTTTTAACTCCAATTTTATTACTAATTAAAAGGAAATAAGAAAAATAATAGTTAATATTTTATGGTCTTATTTTCCAATAACAACAGTTTTCATTATATACTGATTCTATTATATAATTGTTAAATTATTATATTTAATAATTTTAATAATATAAATCAAAATAATTTATATATTAATGATAAAAATATTACATTAAGATGTATTTTAGAGATTTATTATTTAATTAATGGTTATGGGAATTCTGATAATACTAAGATTTTCATTAAATCTCAATTTTAGGATATTTTCAATATACAAGATTAACACATATTTTTTTAAAAATCTACTATAAAATATGAATGTTTTATATAAACCAATAAATTAAAATTATAAATATACATTTACAAATCCCCATTTTTTTTCATTATATGACAAGTGATGTAATTCATTAAAAATTTATTTTTAACTTTTATTTAATTTTTTTAAAACATGAAGAGGAAAATAAAAAAACAATTTTTTTTCAATATTATCATATTATAAAATAAATTAAATTTTATTTTCGCTCATAAATGTATGATTAGAAATATGGAAGATAATTAAAATGAGAATGTAAAAAATAATATTTTTATAATATTATTATATAATTTTGTGTAATATTTTATCTAACGGATTAAATTAATAAATTTTAAATTTTTACTATAATAATTTTTTTAAATATATATAGTTTTTTATCACTTATTTAATAAGCCACCAATGATAAATATGATTAAGAACACCAAATGCTGAAATTGATTTTACATAAAATAAATTTCCTATGTATACAATGTTTTAGTTTTATTGAAAGGATCCCAAAAATTTAAAAATTTGATAAGATCAAAATGGAAATAATTTTAGGTTTAACACACCCTAATATTCATTGAGGATAAATTAATTTTTTTAATAAAATATAAACATCTAAATTAACCATGTTTCTACTGTGAAAAAATAAAAACAATTTAGAAAACTAATAGTAAATAACAAAAAATGTTTACAAAATATTTGAAAATATTTTGGGAGGTTTTCTTTATTAATGAACTCCCACACTCATTTATTTCCAATCATTGGAGTCATTTTACATTTAATAGTGTAATGATATTATTGAAAAGTAAAATGTATTCATAATGGATCTATTTTCGTCAAATATAAATTTGAAATCTTCAACCCATTCTTATAAAATAGAATTCCATCAAAATCCACCGTAAAAATTGAATATTTTCACATGATGTACTACTTTAAAAATTTTATATATTTCTACTCAAAATTATGAACTCCATGAACTATAATCTCCAATGATACATTAAACATAATTTTTAACGTATAAACATGAGTGGCCCAAAAAAACATATCATTTTATTCTTATTACTCCACTTCCAAACCATTCATATCGAAAATATTATAATTATATCAATATCAATATTTAATTTAGCCATTATTTTATTATTTTAACAATAATAATTCAGTCATGTTTATTGTGTTTTGGATTAAACTCCTACTTGAACTATCATAAAAAACTATTACACGAATGCGTATTGGAACTTGAATACTAACGTTATATTTGTTTAATATGAAAATTCTTCCTTATTATACTTTTATAATTATTATATTATATATTTAGTGTATTATTTTGATATTATCTTAAATCTCTAAAATTATCAATATATGCTGAAATCAATCGTTTGAAAGATTGGTTGAGATATATTCCTTGAAAAAAGTATATTTTATTAATTAAAAATAAAATCAATACATTATGATGTTTGGGAATCTACAAATATCTTTGTAGAAATATTGGGCGATTCCATCTATTAATGAACTTGATTGCATAATTTCCTTAATTCTCGCCCAATTTTTCTCATACTATCATCTAAATAGTTATTTTCTAGGTTTTGTTTTGTGATGAAAAGATTTAGAGAAGAGATAATCATGAAATATAGTCAAACTAGAAGAGAAATTCCATGAGATATGTATACAGTAATTTCTTATAGCTTTCATAATGGTAGTTAAATTAACACCTATAAATAAATTATTCCATTCTTTTTTCTACTCCATTACCATTTCATTGATCATCAAATGAATTTCTGCATCAAGAGAAATTGTTACTCTACCTGGCCAATAAAAACATCCTCTAACTACACTATAATGGTTCCCTAAAATATCTCTACTACCAAAGGGTCATATGTTTTATCTTGATTCTTAATATGGGTTTCACATTATACATTCATTTAATGAATGATTATATATTATGTAAAAACATTTAGTGGGGGGGGGGTCAAGAATAATCTATAATATAAAGGAACATTAGAATATAATAAATGCATAAAATTATTCCAATGGTCATTTTGATGGTATTTATCACTACACGTCACATCAATAATATACACAAGTAATGATTTCATATTGAAGGGGATATATTCATGGATAATATTATTACATATGATCGACATAGTTTATATTAATTATAAGATTTCCATCTAAAAGTGTTTGATGATTTGTTATGAGAAATGCAACCTAAGGAAGAATTTGATCTCCTACTCTATATAAGTTTTCCAGTTTGATTTAATTTCAGAAAATATCAAAAAGTGATGGCCATATTTCTGATGTAGTATGAGATATTTTGAAGGGGTGATTTATTTTTCACATAGGATGATTTTATAGAAATATCCTAGAACACGTATTTATGCCCAAATATTTAAGGTATAAATTATTTGGTTGGTTATATTATGATTGCATCAAAATCAGTGTAAACCTAGATAATAAATTCTAGGTCATATTTTGATTCCCAACCAATTTATTTCCACTAGTATAAGGTCAATTAGGTCTTTGATGATTAATATTAATAAGTACATTAACCTAAAGTTCTCAAATAAAAATGTTATATCTATTAATGATATTTTAAATTCTATTAATAGGCTTGACTTCATATGTAAGGGAATCAATATATACATACAATTTTTATTTTATAGTGGCATTGTGTTATATCATTGGATCAAATAAATGTATTATCATTATGAGGGGTGTACCTATCTATTAATATGAAGAAATATTATCATTAGTGTTTTAATTAACTAACCATCATGATTGTGATGAGGTACAAAAGACAGAGATTCAAAGGGAAGACCATATAGAAGAGTCCAAATTATTCATATTTAATGATTTTATCCTGTTGATGAATTTAGACCAAATGAAAAAATAATTCATCAAAGTCCCATTTATTATTCTATAAATAAAATATTTCTAGAGATATTGAAAAAAATTAATATATTTTTTTATTCTAAAATATCCATGGTAAATGGGTTTACATCGTTGATTCCAAGGGATAATAATGATAATTCTATTGATGAAACTGCTATTCTAAATGATGTTTTTGATTTTAATACAACCTATTTTATGAAGGTAATTTTGAAATATATAAACCATGAAATAATAAATGATGATATACAAAAACAGTTGCACAAGTTATAACATACAACTCATTTATAGAGAATATTCCTTCATAGATGCCATATTCCATTTGTTATGAACCAAAGTGTATGGAAAAATAAAGACAAAGGCCTTACCTAAAACATAGGGACTCCAAGATAAGTAAAATTGAACACTTATTACCCAATCTATAAAAACAAAATAATTTATTATTCACACATTCATGAGGAAATAATTTTTTTCTAATATATAAATAGGATTTATTCTAATTGAAATCTGAACCAGAAAATAGTTCTTAGTGTAAAAGGTATTCTTTTAAAAAAATTATCCTTTTTATATCATCATATATATATTTATTAATGTGATAAATATTAATATGTTGATAAGAATAAGATAAAACTATAACTTCAATGATAAAATTCATATTTGTTTAGAAACCATGCTAATAATGCGGCTTCATAGATAAACATATGTAATAGAATACCAAATGGATGATAGATGATCATCTTGTATGTTTCTTATGATATACGTCAAGTATCCTCCAGGTGATCCAATAATAATATTTGAAATTTGAAATTATCTTTGATTTATATTTCCCCAATTAATAAATATCCAATTAAATATAAATCATGCTAGATCCTTATAGATGAATCTATAATCCCTAACGGCAAAGTATATATTAATGTCAATATTAAATTTAATATTACCTCATTTACTATATTGTATAAAACCTTTAAAAATTCTAAATTGTAGAAAATATAGTCTTGTATGTACCTATATTTTAAAAGTTAAAATTTTAAAATAGTCAATCATATTACATATTGTATTCAGCCTCTTGGAATGAATTTAAAAAATAATTTTATTCCGCATGTTTTCCCAAACCATGTGGATGAAGGTGTGAATTTAAATAAATTTTTCCACTATTGTAATGAAGGAAAAAATTGTTTGGATTCCACTATAGATATGAAATCCATTAAATAAAGGAAAATTATTATTAATATATCATGTTTAATAATATCCCAATATGTTTGGCATAAAAATTATGGAAACCCTTTGGACTATGAGAACTTCCCACGTTGTGCCCAAAGGATTATTCATTAATCTGAAAATGAAAAGGCATTAATGTGTTTTTAGAATTTTCATCATGAAAGAAAAATAATGGGAATGATATCATCTAGTAAGGTAGTTATGTTCTAGGATCATTAAAAAGGATCTTGTAGAATGTAATAACATGAAAAACAATAGCCTATCTCTTACCAAGAATCTGTTCACCAACATTCATTAGTGACAAAAATTTATTAGACTTTTGGGATCTTTAATGAGATATTGAAAATATATTGTTTATATAATCATCCATAATCAATTTTTATTTGAATATTTTCCTTTCTATAATCACCTTTTCTATTTCCCTTACACTAGAAACCTAGATTCGGTTCATTATTTTATTTCATTGGCATGATTAAAGGAATCAAATCCCAAATAGACAATAATTTTAGTAGTATCATAAATCCATATTACATAAATGATACCCAAAATAAATTCCAAAATAAATATTATAGTCATTATATATTACAAAATGAAAGAAAATAATTTTATTAAAACTTTTTCAAATATTTCTTCTTCATTACCTAGAGAAATGAAACATAATAAGGGTGATCTAAAATGCTCAATGAGGGAAAATAAAATGGAATAAATTAGGAATCTATTGGAATAAATTAACATGTAATGTTAAATTGATATTAAAAATATCTATTCAAATAACTAGATAAGAAAATATCAATATGAAAATGTAAGAAACTAAAAACACATTCCATTAAATTAAAAAATTAAAAATAAAAATCAACTACATATATGATGTCAAAATGACCTATGGAAAAATAATAAAACAATTCCCAATAAATCTAATTAGTTATTATTAGACATCATTTTTACCATGAAAATTATACCTTTACCATAAAGAGAGGGTTTAAACTATTTTTTTTCAACTAATTCTTCTCAGCTGATTTCTATTACATCATGGGGGTATCTATAACCGAGACCCACCTTGTCAAAACAAGTCTAATACATTACTTATAAATCAAATTAATAATTTTACTTATCGAATATAGGTAATGATAAATAATATATGTTTATCAACAATACCCCATTGTTGGATAATTAACAACTAGGGTTGTTGATATTAAAACATTCTAAAGGAAAAATAATATTAAAACACTCAGATGTGTCTCACACCACATTGAAACAGTTAAAAAATATTTACCCAGGAATTAAATGAAATAGATAAAAAAATTAGAATAAGTATATATTTAATATAACTTGTTAAAGAGTAGTATACACACCAACTATTTTTTTAAGGAGATTATAACCAAATTAATTCTCAATGGAATGTGAATTGGGACCAAATCCAATACTTATCCTTCCTTTTTCGTTTTCATTATCCTTATCTATAGAGGTTTAAAATATGTTAATAACTAATATCATAACCATAATTATGTATATAATTCGATATATTAACTTCTGGAAATATCTTATTACACATTGGTTAACAACATTTATTAATTTTACTATTTCTTATTTTAATTGCCTATTTTTCTCGAGTAAGAATTAATATTACAATTTCAGTTATCATTAATTAGATAATGGATTCATAATCTCCCAAATTTAAACAATTACTTAATTATCATATATATTTAATATATATGTATTCATAGTAGTTCATAATATTTGGATATTATAAATGAAGTTCACCGTTCATAGAGACGGTAGGCCCTACGTACGCATGAACGCTACTTCCGTTTGTTTTTTGTATTAGAATATTGAAAACTAAATGATACAAATATATGTTATATATGATAAATATATTTATTATTAACATTTATATGTTCCATGTCTGGCATGAATGATCCATTTTTCATTGAGGGATAGTAGTACACGCTTCATAAAATGAAATTGTCATATTTACACAAGACGAAAAGAAAAAAGTTATGTACTAACTAAAAATTGAATATTAATATATACATTATATATATAATATAACACATATAAATATAGTTTATATCATAATATACACCATTATAAGATACAATGTAAAAATGAATAATCATCATTTCAGGAGGTAGTAGTTCGCCGTACACAGGAAGAGTGCGTTTGTTACACATTAGATATAGGTTTGTGTATGTTTCAGTCTATAAAATTATATAACTAAATCATAATATATTAAGGATACTTATGTTTCTATATAATAATTGAATAAATATATTATAGGGGTGGAGAATAGGAATTAAACTAAAGAGATGAGAAAAAATGTTACCTCTTAATTTGCTAACTTCTTTTGGTTTTTAACAAAAGGATTCCTTAGAAGGTATAATAGAAAATGGGAGGATTTATGGTTTAGGGAAGGTATTTTTGAATGATATTTGGGAATATATTTTTAAAAATAAGTGGTTTTAGAGGTGTGGTGAAAGGGGATAGGTTGCTGAAAAGACTCAGAATTTCCCTGTAAATTTTTAATTCTGTGGGAATTTTACATGTCCTCAAAAATTGATGGCACGTGATTCTGTGGCCCGGAGTTCCTGGAATGATTTTATTAAAAAATTTTAGGTACATTTAATAAATGATTGAGAGGGTTTTTGTAACTTTTGAACCGGTGCTCATAATTGAAATCCGAGGATACTGTTGAACACATAGCACTGGTATTCGCTTGAAGAGACCTTCATATCAACCACATTAGGTCGAGGGTGAAAGATAGTTTTTCACTTTTTCGTGGAGGGATTGATAAAAATAAAAATATTAACATTTTTATATTTTAAACATCTCAACATGTGGTTATGGAGGTGGGGACCAACCATACAATAACCCCCAATTTGAATTCATGAGTGGGGACCACCTGACTCTTGAACAACATCTCTAATGAGGGAGGTGACCTTTGGTATCCTCTAAATGAATTATGCCAAATTAAATTAATCTACACAATTTAATTTATATTGGAACCTCTATTCTTTGGGTGGATTGGTTGGTGATGTGTGAAGAATTAGAAGAAATCTTTGGGGAACCATTTCCTCTCCAATGAAGAACATCACCTCAAAATGAAGAATGCCCTCTCCATCGAAGAACGTTCTTCGGAATCAAGGAAGAAGAAGGCGCAAGAGCCCAACATCGGATGTGTTATTGTGGAAGCTAAGATCATTGACACCCTATTCTCCTTCACTGTTTTTATCTCGTGAGACATCAACGAACCTTCAAGGTTGGGTTTTTTTGTTTTAAATACCCCCTTACTTGTTCCTGACATTCTTCATGATTCAAAATTTTTCGAACCACTTGCTTCTGCTCTAACGTGGAAGGCTGTGGGCCAAAGGAACGTGGCCTGACCTCTTGGAAATCCTGTATGGATTTTGATGAAATAATTTCAATGATGAATTATGGAAACTGTTGTCGGATATTAGGACCGGTGAGACTTGAAAACGGTGGCCCACACCACGGCTGGCCACAAATACTTCGGCGGGGAAACTAAGCTACCGGAGTAGGGTCGCGGCCCATCAGCCGCAGCAGAGCAATGGTAGCGGCCGACGATGGGAGGCCGGATGCATAATGGCGGAGGCGGCGTGTGTCTGTGCCTCCGTGCGAACAAGGGGTTGCGGCTTATACCATGAAAATGATGGGAAGACGGCTGACCGAGGCGGCTGCCAGGGAAGGAACGACGTGCGATCGCGCCACACGTAGAAGACGGCTCGCCATCCGGCCTGCCCACTGCACCGTGGTTACCAGGCCGCCCGGATGCCCCGCGGCCACCATACTCTGCAGGACACCTGGTGCGAGCCTGGACGACGTGAACCAGACCGGCTCGGACCATGCCGGGTAGGGCTGGGGCAGTCTGCCTGGGTCAGAATAGACCCATACCAGTTTTGACCCTATACATTCACGTGGCCATAACATTGGCACCAGACATCCGTTGGACAAACCATTTGTGGCACTACAAAACTTGGAGCAACACACTCCTTATGGTATAACCTAGGTTAGATTTGGATATTGTTGGGGTATGGTTGGGTTGGATCGATCATGAATCCAACTGGGACCTTAAGACTAAAGGTCTAATAACATACGGACTAGGTGTCCGATTGATGCACTATCTTTTGCGTTGAGACCCCAATTACATGGTGGTCCTTTGGGATAATTCTTCGTGGGACTTCTTGGTAGTTGGAGTATCAACCAGTGGCTAGAGGAGCAGACCCTCCCAAAGACAAGCGCACGTAGTGCAGGAACCATGTATCTGGCTCTGACGATGTAGTATGATCATGTGTGGGTCTGACGATGTACTAGGATCCTATGTGGGTTTGACAAGTTACTAGGATCCTGTGTGGGTCTGACGATGTACCTAGATCCTGTGTGGGTCTGACGATGTTCTTGGATCCTGTGTGGTTCTGATGAGGATCTAGGATGCTGTGTGGGTCTGACGATGTACTAGGATCCTGTTTGGGTCTGATGATGTACTAAGATTCTGTGTGGGTATTACAAGATACTAGTATCCAATGTTGGTATAACGATGTACTAGGATCTTGTGTGGGTCTGACGATGTACTAGGAACCTGTGTGGGTCTGATGAGGTACTAGGATCATGTGTGGGTCTAACGATGTACTACGATCCTCTATGGGTCAAATGATGATTTAGGATCCTACGTGGGTCTTCCACTTAATATAGTAAGATGATCTAGTAGTTACATATAATCATCTCAACTATTGTAGCTAAGTTATACATGGTGTGAGCTGAGTTTGTACCTTTTTGGTCTATCCCTTCGGGGTGAAAACTTGGTGGTATTATTCTGTGTGGAATACATGTGTGGTAATTTTTCATTTGTAGTAATACCTTGGTGGTATTATTTAATGTGTTATACCTATGGGGTACTTACCATCAAGGCAATCCTTCATTTGTGGAACAAATGAGCTTTGGGCTTTTTAGTTAGACACTGTGTTTCTTCATGATTGAGAGGGGCTTACTTGATAACTTAGGTATATGTATGGGAATATAACCAAGTATGGTTGTTAGTTGAATTCATGTTGTGCAGTTTATCCTTTGTGGGACTTGTGAGACCTTGAGGGTCTCGGGGTCCCTACTGAGAATCGTTATACTCACCCCTACATGGGCTATGCCCGTACCCTGTTGTGTTTGGTGCCAATGACGGACAATGCTAACTGAGGAAGAGGGTACCGGGACTGGAGGTTTCTCAGAGGTAGACCTTATATGAGGTGTACCGCCGAGACGACTGTTTGAGAACTGTACCTTCCCTTCATGTAAGATCCTTGGCGGGTGTTCACATGAGCTGTTCAGTTTACTTTTACTTTCCATTTTCCCTTGTAAATACCATTTGGGCTTGAATTTTGGCCCATTTTGCATACTTTATGCACTCCTTTTACGATACGGTTTTCTTTTGTTTGTATCTTTATGTGTTACTGGTTGTGTGTGGTTAAAGGTTATAAAGGAAATTCCTTCTTGGTTTTAGGGAATGTACTTTTCGGTGCTAGTCTCCAGCCCCTGGCCAATGGAAGGTGGGCATCGGGATGTCACGACACGTGCCATGGGGGACGGGTCATGAAAAATGGTATTATAGGAGTTGGTTATATCGTAGAACATAGGTCTCTGATCATTTTAACGGTAATAGTGTTATGTTTTATGAGTGTGGTTATCAGTTTAGGGAATCCAGTGTTGGTGCGGCGGCCGACATATCTATACAACAGGACCCTAACTTCTAATTTCTGACTTAGTGCATGAAAACATTGATTGTGTGTGTGTGTTTAGAGAAGTTATTTTTTGTGAACTCTTTGAGTCAGCACACCAGGAAAAACTTTTTGATTGGGGAAACCTTATTTATTTTTAGGATTCCTCCACATAGACAACCAACTAGGGTTTCAAGCATAGTATGCACTGAAAGCCATACTAGCTATGAGGCCATAATGAAGGGACCATTTCTAGTTGAGGCACTAGCAGAGGTACCAGCGGTACCATTACATGTTGGGACACCGATGACACTAGCCCCATTAGTAGAGGGTGCACACTGCTTGAGTGTGATTCATGAGTTTGAGTGCCAGAGGCCACAATTGTTTGGGGGAGAGAAAGACCCACAGGCGGCCAAGGATTGTCCGGAGGCCAGGGTGAGAGTCTTCCGACTATTAAGAACACCAGTTGAACTCTTTGTGATCCTTACCTCCAGTCTTCTACAGGAACCAACAGGCATGTGGTAGACCTTGTTTCTCTAGGTTCATGACGAGGTGATAATTCTATGGGCATACTTCAAGATCCTGTTTCGGGCAGAGTTTTTCTTTTAAAATCTTTGTGCAATATGCATAAATGAGATTCTTCATCTGTAGTAGGGAATCATGACTGTTGATCAGTACTCATATAGGTTCACCAACCTCTCACACTACTTCACTGATATGGTACGAGACCCATTATTCAGGACTTGGACCTTCGAGCTGGGACTCAGGTGGGAGTTAAGTGCTTTTATGATCTCACTTAGAATCCCAACATGGGCGGGGGTGTTAGAGAGAGCCCTCTTAGTGGAGAGTTTTTTTTGATGAGCAGTCACAATAGTGATTCCCACCACCAGTCGTCTCAAAGCATAGTCTTCTGCAGATGGTTATAGACAGATGTCACAGAGGTCTAAGAGGAATAGACCTATAGGTGGATGACCGCATGACTCAAGATCATATTTACGGGGCACTAGATATAGAAAAAATCATTTGAGGAGTAAGTAGTGTTTCACATGTGGCGGGCAGGGTCACAAGGCTCATGACTGTCCGACCCACCATACGGATGATCAACACATAGTTAAGGGACCGACCAAGCAGAGATAGAGGTTCAACCGAGGAGGTCCGCATGGAGTATGCAATCATGGAAGAGGAGCTGGCTGTGCAGCTGGTAGTGGGATATGATTCAAGATGTTACCGCCTCCACCACCAGCTGGTACAACCTAACCATAGGGAGCATGTGGATAGGGGCGAGCTTAGTTCTAGGCAGCTGAGGCCTATGGCCATGGTGCTCTGGAGATGATATGTGGTACGATCTGTGCCAACCCCACCTTAGCTGCTGTACTTATAGACACGGGTGCCAGTATTTCTTTTATAGACACTACCCTCATTCATAGCACCATGATTCCAATAAAGCCATTGGATCAATCCTTACAACTAGAGACTCCTACGAGAGTGGATTCAATGATTACACGCTATTTCTGGCAGTGGGGGCATACTCTATTAGGTGGAGATTCGACTGGGATCTCCTAGTAGTGGCGTCGAGGCATTACGATGTCATCATTGGAATGTACTAGTGATCTACAGTCCATGCTAAGATTGACTATATTGGGTGCAATGTGTGGTGTGACCGCATGGATGGAACCAGGTTTACCTTCACTGGAAAGAAGGGAGCCTTTGAAGAACATGATAGACTTACCCAGAGGATAGTGCAGCCGATCACTCATCAGTTGGCTAACATTACCATCAGAACGGTTGATGTGGAGAGTCTGAGTTGTCTAGTAGTTGTGGACCAGTATGAGGATGTCTTTCCTGATGATGTTTTGGGTCTACCTCCTCATAGAGAGGTGAACCATTACATTGAATTTTACCCAAGGACAACACTAATATATACACCAGCATATCAGATAGCTCCCACAGAGCTTCATGAGATTTGGGAACAACTAGAATACTTATAGGGGAAGGGGTTCATTTGGCCCAGTGTTTCTCCTTAGGCAGCTCTGATTTTTTTCACCAAGAAGGAAGATGGGAGCTTGAGGCTTTGTGTTGACTATCGGCGCCTGAACCAGGTGACCGTGAAATACAAGTACCGACACCCATGGATTGAAGACCTCTTTGACTAGTTGAAAGCAGTACGGTGGTTCTTGAAGACTGACTTCAGATCAAGCTATCACTAGCTCAGTGTGTGAGACGATGATGTGCAGAAGACAACATTCATATGTGCGTATGAACATTATGAGTTCTTGGTTATGCCGTTCAGTGTATCCAACACTCCAGCAGTGTTCATGAGACTCCTGAAAAGGATATTTCAGCCATACCATGATCTCTTTTTTGTAGTCTTCATCGATGATAATCTAATATACTCGGCTACTGAGGAGGATCATTCCTATCATTTGTAGATAGTTCTGGACTCACTCCGAGAGCACCAGATTTTTGGTAAGCTCTCGAAGTACCAGTTCTGGATCCGAGAGGTTCACTTTCTGGGACATTTCCTATCATTGGCTAGATTTGTGGTGGATCTAGTGATGATTATGGTAGTACATTCTTGGGATCCACCTAGCAGTGTGACAGAGGTATGGAGTTTCCTAGTTTTGGATGGATACTACCGGAGGTTTGTGCCAGATTTTTCTAGAGTTGAAGCACCTTTTTCAGCATTGACGAAGAAGGGGAGACCCTTCGTTTGGTCGGAGTGATGAAAGTGGTGTTTTATGGAGCTTAGGAAAATCCTAACTAGTGCCCCCATGTTGAGGTTACTGGAGGTGGGTGTAGGGTACATTGTCTACTCGGACACATTAGTGACCGGGTTCAGATGTGTCCTGATGCAGGAGTGAGTAGTGATCACATATGTTTCTCAACAAATGAGACAGAATGAGAAAAACTATTCCACCCATGGCTTGGAGTTAGCAGTAGTGGTCTTCTCCTTGAATATGTGGCAAAATTACATGATAGACGAACATTCTACAATCTACGTGGATTAGATTATCCTCAGGTATATCTTCTCTCAGAATGACCTGAACCTGATACAGTGACTTTAGGTTGAGTTCCTCTTGGATTATGACTTCGAGATAGTCTATAATCCTGGGAAGGGGAACTTAGTATCAGATGAATACAACATGAGATCTGGTATACAGCTGCTGGTTTAGGCGACGGAGCAGCTGGACACTTTGCAGATATCCTTTGTGGATCTAGATGTAGCAGATTTTCTTCAGTCTCTTACAGTCACTCCCCCACTTCTTCAGTGAGTCAGGGAGGTGCTACATGGGGACGCTGACTGCAAGAATCGACATTCTTAGATATCCACAGAACTGGAACCTGATGGATTTTCTGAAGTGGGGATGCACATCATCCTCTTCATAGAATGTACAATGGTACCCGTTTCGCTTTAAGAGGAAGTGTTGAGGGAGTTTCACATATCCCCTCTAGAGGTACATACAAGAGTAGCGAAGATGTTCCAGGATCTCCAATGAAAACCTAGGTGGCCGGGAATAAAGAAAGTAGTAGCAGATTTTGTCTCACGGTTCCTCACTTGTCTGCAAGTGAAGGTAGAGCATCAGGTACCAGCCGGCTTAGTTCATCCTTTAGAGGTCTTAGAGTGGATGTGTGATGGAATATCCATGGACTTTATGATGGGACTTCCACGTACATACATGGGTCATGATTCTATCTGGGTGATCATTGACCGACTCACCATGTGATCTTATTCCCTACCGATCATAGAGCAGGGTTTATTAGAGAGCATGTGATGCCACTATTTGCCAGAGATTGTCCGGATACATGGAGTACCCTCGACGACTGTCTCTGATCGTGATATAATATTAACTTCCCATCAATGGAAGGGGTTTTAGGAGGCTTTAGGGACACAACTTCTTTTGAGCACCACCTTCCACTCTCATTCGGATGGCCAGACTGATCGGACCATTCAGACCCTCGAGGACATGCTATGTGCTTGTGTCTATGACTTCGGTCACAGTTGGGAGGGTCACTTTTCTTTTATTGTGTTTGCGTACAACATGATCTATTACTCCCCCATTAAGGTTTCACATTTTGAGGCATTGTATGGGTGACCATGCAGATCACCATTGTGTTGTACTGACCTAGGGGTTTTAGCACTCATAAGACCAGAGATGGTACGGGCTACCATAGAGAAGGTAAAGATCATCTTTGAGAAGATGAAGACTAAACAGAGTAGGCATAAGTCTTACGCAGATAGGATACAGAGACCTCTGGAGTTCGTGGATTGTAACCACGTCTTATTACGGGTCTCACCCCGATGAGGTTTGTGGGGATTTGGCCAGGGTGGAAATTGATCTCCGACATTCATTTGACCTATTCAGGTCCTCAATAGAGTTCATGAGCTTGCTTACCACTTAGCTCTTCCACCTTCGTTGCACTGGGTGCATGGCGTTTTCCACGTATCCTAGATGAGGAGATACGTGCACGACCCATCATATGTCATCGACCATGATGAGCTGGACATCGATGATATGGAGAAATTTAAATGGGTTCCATTAGATATTTAGTATCAACAGAAGAAGTTCCTTTATGGTTAGTCGATACTTCTAGTGCTCATTTGTTGGAAGCACAGGAACATCTAGGAGAGTACGTGGGTGTGGGTGGCTTAGATTCGTGCTCAATACCCACACCTGTTTTCCTAGTTTCTGAGTTCTGGATTACAGGGATGAAATCCCCTGAGGTGGGGAGAATGTAATGACTTGTAATTTCCATATAAGTTTTTTTATTTATATTGGAATTTTACATGTCTACGAAAATTGACGGTGCGTGATTCTTAGGTCCGGTGTGCCCGAAATAAATTTCGGGACTTTTTTGGAGTATATTCAGAAAATGTGCAAGTTGGTTTTTGTAAATATTCAACCGGTGATCAGAGTTAAAATATAACCACAACATTGAACTCATAGTTCCAATATTTATTTAAGAAGACCTTCACCTCGACTGCAGTAGGTCATGGGTGAATGATTGTTTTTCACTTTTTCGTGGAGGAATTGAAAAAAATAAAAATCTTAACATTTTTATTTTTGAAACTTTTTACATGGGGTTATGGAGGTGGGGACCACCTAAACTAAAACCCCAAAATTGAATTCAAGAGTAGGGACCACCCGACTCTTGAACTCCCTCTTTAATGAGGGAGGTGACCTTTGGTATCCTCTAAATTTATTATGACAACATAAATTAATATAAATAAATTAATTTATATTTTAACATATTTTCTTTGGGTGGATTGGTTAGTGAAGTGTGGATAATTGGGAGAAAGCTATCGGGAAACCCTTACTCTCCAATGAAGAACTTCTCCTCCAAACAAAGAACGCCATCTCCAATGAAGAACGTTCTTCAGAATCAAGGAAGAAGACGATGCAGAAGCCTGACTTCGGAAGTGTGATTGTAGAAGCAATGATTTCTGTCACCCTCTTCACCTTTACAGTTTTGATTTCGCGACACATCAACGAACCATTGAGGTAGGGTTTTATTGTTTTAAATAAACCCTTACCTATTCTTGATGTTCTTTGTGATTCAAAAATTATAGAACCTCTTGCTACCGATCTAGTGCGGAGGGTACCGTCCAAACAATCTTGGCCCGATCTCTCCGAAATCCCTTTTGGATTTTGTTGAAATCATTGCGATGGATGAAAATGGAAATTTTTGAATGCGATTGGAACTGGTGGGACTCAGGAGTAGTGGCTGGCACCATGGATGGCCGCAAATACTTTAGTGGGACAGCCGCACCGCCAGAGATGGGCCGCGACCCATTGTTCATGGCGGAGCAAGGGCGGCTGCCATTGAAGGGAGGTCTGCCGCATGACAGGGGAAGAGGTGTTCATACTCACCACCCAAAAAACAAGTGGTCTTGGATTATGCCGGAATGATGAAGAGAGGATGACCATTTATTCCGGCTACCGTCAAAGGCACGGAGCGTGATTGCGCGATGAATAGAGAATGGCTGGACATCTAACCATCCACGACGGATTATCGCACCATGAACACCCCGCCGCACCATGGTCTCCCTACGCACCGTGGAAATCCCTCTCCATGGGCATACCAGTGCGGGCCGAGCTGAACCCAGTGGTCTGACCGACCCAAACCTGACCAGGTTCGTCTGACCGGGTCGGACTGGACCCGGACAAGTTTCGACCCTATATGTTGTTTTGGCCACAACATTTGCACCATGCCTCTGTTTTACCAACCATTTGTGGAGATGGAAACCTTGGAGTGAGATGAACCTTTTGGTATACCCCACTTTAGATTTGGATAATGTTGGGGTATGATCAGGCTGGATAGAGCATGAATCCAAAAGGGCCCTTGGGACATAAAGTCTAATAACATATAGATAGGGCATCCAACTGACATACTATCTGGTTCATTGAGAGCCTTATTACATGGATAGTACATTGGAAAAATTCTTCATGGTACTTCGTGGTAGTTTGAGTATCGATCAGTGGGTTCAAGAGAGGACCCTCCCAGAGACAAGGGAGATTAGTGTGAGAACCCTATAACTGGATCTGACAATGTACTAGGATCCTATGTGGGTCTGATGATGTAATAGGATCCTGTCTAGGTCTGAAGAGGTACTTGGATCCTGTGTGGTTCTATCTACGTACTAGGATTCTGTGTGGGTCTGAAGATGTTCTAGGATCTCTTGTGGGTCTGACGAGGTACTAGGATATTATGTGGGTATGATGATGTACATCAATCCTTTGTGGGTCTGATGATGATTTAGGATCCTATGTGGGTCTTCCTCTTAACAGAGTAAGATGAATTAGTAGAAAATCAAACCATATCTACTACTATAACTAAGTTATCCCTGGTGTGAGATGAGTCTATACCATTGTGGTCTATACCTTCTTGGTGATACCTTGGTGGTATTCTACTGTGTGTCGCAACTGTGTGGTACTTACCATCGTGGTAATCCTTCCTTTGTGGAACAAATGAGCTTTGGTCTTTTGAGTTGTACATTGTGATTTTTCATCATTGAGATGGGATTACTTGATAACATAGGTATATGTATGGGAATAATCCTAAGTAGGGTTGTCAGTTGAATTCTTGTTTTGTGGTTTACCCTATTTGTATTTTGTGATACCTTATGGTTCTCGGGGTCCCCAATGGGTATTTTTTTACTCACCCATACACGGGATATGCCCGAACCCTGTTGTGTTTGATGAAGATGACATACATCACCGACTGAGGATGAGTGTACCAGGACTGGAGGTAGCTCGAAGGTGGACCTTAGACGAGGTGTACCATAGAGATGACGATTTAAGAGATGTACCTACCCTTCAAGTAGGATCCTTGGAGAGTGTTCACATGATCTTTTCAGTATATATGTACTTTCTAGTTTCTCTTGTACTTTCCATTTGGGCTTGTACTCTAGCCCCTTTTTCTTACTTTATTCAAGCCTTTTACTATACAGGTTTCTTGCGTTCATATCTTTCGGTGGGCTTGGTTGCATGTGTTTACAGGTTATAAAGGCAATACCTTCATATTTTTAGTGAATACGCCTTTTGGTGCAAGTTTCCATCCCCTGGCCTATGGATGGTGTGCCTGGGGTAGTCACAACAGAGGCCCTGGGGGATGAGTTGTGACATGGTTTACTTTTATAGGGAATAAAAAATGGACACACTTTTAATTTTCAGAAAGATGTTATGTGTAGGAATGATATTACATAATAAAAGTAATAAAAACCCAAAAAACACATTAATTTAATGTTCATAGATGATATATTTCAGGAAAATAGGACTTATTCAAGTATATCATTCATTTGGATCCATAAATATTGTATTACTTTATTAAGAATAATTTTACCATAATAATTGTAACTAATTTAAATTACTTTCACTGATATTTTCTATCAAAAATATTATGGGTAATATTTGAAATTATAAATTATAAAAATTATAAATATGGAATCCATTTTTCCAGATTCAATTAAATAAGTAGAATGAAATAATTTAAAATTCACGTTGTGGGAAGGAAGATAACTCTGGTTTATAATGTAAAAACGTCCAAAAGTTTTTGATGTTATTATAGTCTTTATAAGGCCCAAAACATATTTATTCTTGTTATAATAATATTTTGATATTTATTAGTATAAGTATTTTGTTGTTTAATAATTGTTCCATCTAAAATAAAAGCATCCAGGATATAGATAAGCCATGTTTTATTCAATTTAAATATAGAAACATTTCAATTCCATAAGGCCAAAACACCATCACTAACCTAAAATTCCTAGTTGGAGACTTATCAAAATCACTAGGAGACCACGAAACATCAAAAATAGACCAATTAAATAGGTAATGTACATGGGTTCGGTCACAATGAAGAACATTTTCGAAAAAACAATGTTAACCATACTTAGCATCAATGGGGTATAGAGAACCATCTTCACCGTTTTGGTTTTGGATGTTTGGAAGACCCTAATCAAGTATTCATAAAGAGATAAGGTTATGTGTGAGTGTTGAGGTCAATATATGACCATTTTTTTTATAATGGTCCTAAAATTTTATAACCGTTGAGTATATTAATTATTTTGATTATTTTTAGTATTTTCAATATATACATGTATTTTTCTATGTATTTATATTATCTTAATTATTTAAAGTACATTAAAAACTTTAAGAGATTAGAATTCTTGAAAGTAATATTTTAGTTAATGAATGTTTTTATGTAAATTTAATGTTTTTAAAGAATACCTCTCTAGGTATTGAAATTGTATATTTATTTTTCTTCTAATAGGATTAAAATTTAATCAGTTTTTTATAACTAAATATATACGATCCAAATATTTTTAAGTGTTTTAAATTTATAAAAGTGTTATCTTTAGTTCAAATAAAATATTTTCTCTAATTAGGGATGTATTTAATGTTTGGATTTAAAAAATATAACACATTTTAAATAAGAATGATTTAAAATGAATTTATGACATGTTTTAATGGATGTTAAATTTTGTATTTAGATTTTGAACTTATGATCCATTAAAATCTAAAAATGTATTCAATTTGTGAAAACAATGGTATTTGGTGTATATTTTAACCACAAAAAATAATAAATATTTTTGTTTTAAACATTATTATATTTTTTTAGTGTTTAATAAATATGAATTTTAGTTTTTATAAAAATTTTGTTGAGTACCCACCCAACCGAGGGAAGCTTTGAAGGCTAATCTATTAAGGTTTTGTGAGAATCAAATGTAGAACCCCAAGGGTAGGAATAATCTCAGGCCACACATGCCTGGTGCATGCTGATTCATGCTCATCGCATATAGGGTGAAACCTAAGCACATGCATGGAACCGTGTATATAGCCCAGTTAGGCGCACAAAGGGGGTGAGGCAGGTCGCGCACCAGTGCGCGTCTGTGTTGGACGAGGCCCAGAGAGGTGGTGTTTCCATGTGTAAGGACCCTGTGGTGTGAGAATGTTTTATTATAGAATAGAAGAGGTGATGTGGAATTTATGGTGGTCTTGAGTCCAACTCTGTTTCCATGTGTGTCCCAAATGTTTACATGGGGACTAATTTGTGTCATTGAATCGAGTCGCGACAGATCTTAGCTGATCAATCTTTTTTAAACTCACGAAATTCCCCAAATCCTCCCAAAAAGACCCCATATGATTGCAGTAGTCCATTAAAATTTTAAAATACAGGAACTCTCCATAGCATTTTGATTGTCCTTGATCGATCTGAGCTGTCCATTTTTTCTCACACATCTTCCTTATCTTCTTCTTCTTCCTCATATCACACCTGTGCACTAGTTCATGTCACACTCATCTCCACTACTGCTCTTTAACCTGTTTGTTCTCCTTTCCCTCTCCAATGCACATCCTTCCACCTTTCATCATTTCAAAGGTCTTCGCGGCTGTTTATTATGAAATGACCCAAACTGTTTCCAGGTTGTGTTTCTATTATATATATAAATAATCCATTAAAGATATGGATTTATCACGATGTTTTCTGTTTAAATAGTTATACATGGTTTTTATTATGTTTGTTATTTATCTTCTTATGAATGAACTGTGGTATAAAAAACTATATCTACAATGATTATATAAACCATTATTATAAACCACCTCCATCTTCACAAAAACCTAATGGATTTTTCTCTCCTAAACATTTCCTCAATCACTTCTTAGCTCAACCCTTCTTTTGAAGTCATGTAAGGGATATTCATATTTTATTTCTATATGATAAACCCTTAATTACTAATTTTTTGTATATGGTTATGTATATATGTTCAATTATAAAACAAACCTATTCTATTTTTACGATTTTTGAATGATGAAAATATGTTTTATAAATAATGTCGACAAATACATTAAAATAATGTAAATATTTTATTTTTTTAGTTAAATTAGACCATTTAAACATATGTGTGTGTATATAGTATATGTATATACACATATAGGTTTTATTTATAATCTTGATTAGGTTTTCATAAAACAAAATTTGTTATTTAATTATGTTTTTTATCTGTATAATATTTATAATTATTTATCAAACACTATTTAGGTTGATCAAATATAATTTATAATCCTTGTGTATATATGGTTTTGTGTAATTTTAGAACCCAAAAGTATATATATAATAACAAAAATTATATATATACAGGTCTTGGATTATTTAAAAAGTTACGATGGTATTATCCTGGTGATGATTTCATATAATATACATGATACAATTTTTAATGGGAGAACAATAGTGAAACCCAATATTGTTATTGTGTACCTAATAATTTTAAATGAATTCATCATCATGTTTATAAAATTTAATTTACATACATATTTATTTATAATTGAAATTTAACTAGTTAGAAGTATCATATTTTAAATACAAATTCATATACTATCACATACAAAATTAGTAAAGTGTGTTAAATTTTTTATTCATCAATATGAATGTTTTGTTTTAATACAAGATGAATCTGGAAAAATAAATACTATTATATTATGAATATCCTTTTTGACACTTCTATTTGTCAGTATCTGGCGAATATGTATCATGTGAATACAAAAAGTTCATTTCTATTAAAACGGGTGGTAATTTGGGAGTTATTAGGTCACATGACAATCCAATCAAACTATTATTTTACGTGAACCAGTTATTATCACTTATGAAAATATATGTGTACGTGTCTATGTAGTCTTCAGTTTAATTTTTACAGTTAATACAAGATTCATTTACAAATATAGACATAATTTCAAAATGTAAATTTATCTTTTATGAAATCTTATGGATTTAGAATTTAGTTTTTTGAAGTGGCATGGGAAACTTCGTATAAATGATATAAAATAATTGATCAATGTGGTATGGGACTGTTTAAATAAGAGACATATTATAATAAATAAATTTGGAATGGGAAACTTTTATTTAATTACATTTAGACATATGAGGAATGCATTGGAATGATTATATGATGGGTGGGGAATGCTATTACATCTCGATGCATCTGTAAGTATCGTGAGACAAATTATGGTATTGGAACAAGGCCGTGACAGAATGATTTTTTACACTCTTAGCATGAGGCATTGACAAGATGGTAATGATTGTAATTTTTTTTCATTTTCTTCACTATGTGATTAGTAATTAACCAACCATGGGATTATTTGACTAGGAGAATATCCCTTGGTTAAGAATATTTTACTTATGATAATGGAAAAAAATGCATGTTGAATAATTAAGTATATACAAGGTAGGTTTTTATAAATGATGTGTGGCATTTATTATCCATCCTATGATATTGATGTTAATACTAAATCCGTAATTTCATGAAGTGAATTATAATTGTTATGTGAATCACGATGTATTCACTTATGAAATTCATAGAAATTATTATTTCTTATGTATCAGCATCCTTGCATGTCACCCGATGATTAGTTTGATCAATTTCTATATTATTCAGTAGACAATGAATTTTTTTTACATGTATGCATACTCAGATATGTGTTTTATCTATATAATTAAAATCAATATACAAATTCTTGTTTAATAGTTTTCCCTAAATTTTTTTATTAACCTTTGAAAACTGTTGATGATGTGCATGAAGACATGTTCTTTCCCATTTTAGAAAATGTTTTTTAATTATTTGAAGGAATGTGTTTTTAAAATGGAATATAGTTACATGGGTTTTAAAACCCCGTTTTGGGCATCCTTGTTCTCACACTATGTTTTCAATTAATTTTTATAGGGTTTGTATATTTCTCAAGAATTTATTTCTCTTATGTGATAAAAATAGTATGAATCTTATATTTGTAAAGATTTTGAAGAAATGTATCAGTTGTATATTGTTTTCGGGAACATAACCAAGGAAGATTCTTTGGGATTGAAAATAATGTGTAATTTTATCAGCATGTTTTTAATAAAACAATTAAACATCAGGTTTTCTCACCGACATTGTGCTTTTAGTTTTGGGGTATCCACAGTTGGAATTAGATAATCAATTAAAACACTTCTCAAATCATATAACATAATAAAAAAAATTAGGTTTCATTGAGTAGATATTTTTAATAACATTTTTAGATTTTAGGAGAATGTTTACCTACAATCCTTTTATATCTCTATTCTAAATTACAAGAGAATATAATTTTCTAGTCATGTTTTGAATCATAAAATCCTTTTTTGAATTTGTGTCTAACTAAGAAATCCCCTCTATGAATTGTCCAATAGCCCAAATGTCTTCTAGTCCAATCATGGAGACATTTATGTTTATCCCTGTATGGAAAATTCTCAATTTTCATAGTATTGGCATAGGGGAAATTATCATGATGGTCTCTACCTCTATTTCACTATATCCAAAAATTCCCAAGACTTTGGGATGTTTTGGGAAACTTCTTTGGAGGGTGGCCTTAGAGCAACTTATCCATTCTAGGTTTTGAGTTTTTTTCATGTTTGGGAGGCTCTATCACCTCAAATCTCTCAGGCACAACGTAGTTCTACAGATCTATAAATAATGACTTCATGCTGAAATTTTTGAGCTCCATACCTCCCATGCCTCTCTCTGGAATGCAGAGTGTTACATGTATTTGTTTGAACCTAATTTATCGAGGTTTATCTAAGCATGGGATATTGAGGAACTAAAAACCACCCTAGAAATCCATGTGAGGATATCAGTGGATTATCCACTGTGGTGGACCTAGTGAAGGTATAAAACTTATTTTTTTTTGTCAATCCATTTTTCTAATCAATAATAATTAATACATGTCTTTTAGGGTCATATAAGTTAATGTATGAAGTTGGTTCCGTAGATACCTAACAGTGCGACAGAATTACTAGAACCCAATTATTTTGTGGGTGGGGTGATAATGTAATTCCCCAGACATATTTATTCGGGTAATATTAATATTTTGATAATTATTAGAATTTTTATTTTTTGTTTAATGACGGTGCAATCTAAAATAAAAGTCTACATGATAAAAACAGGAAATGTTTTATTCAATAGAAATGATAAAACCCTAAAATTCTATAAGGGCAAAAGACCTTCACTAACCTAGATTTCCAACTAGGAGACTTAACCAAATCATCGAGAGACTACCAAAAAAAACAAACAGACCAAGAAAATAGAGAAAGTCATTAGGGTCTCGCAAAATGTAGAACACTACAGAAAGAGAATTGTCAACCATACTAAGCATCAAGGGGGTGTAGAGCAACATCATCACATATTTGTTTTTTTATGTTTGGAACACCCAAAACAAGTATTTATAAGGCCATGAAATTAAATGTGACTGTTGAGATCTTTAGATGACTCTTGGTTTTTATAACTATCACAATATTTTATAACTGTATGGTATATTAAGTATTATGATTAATTTTATTATTTTAAATATATAAGTAATTTAAATAATCTAATTATTTAAAGTATCATAATTTTTTATGTACCTTAATAACATTGAGAGTTTTAAAAACTTGAAAGTAATATTTTAGTTCATTTTTGTTTTTATGTAAAATTAATGTTTTGAAAGAATAACTCTCTATATATTGAAAGTGTATTTATATTTACCTTTTAATAGAAATGAAATGAAATTTAATTATTTATAAATACATATATATGTTCCAAATATTTTTATGGATTTTAAATTAATTAATGTGATAAATTTTGTTAAAATAGATATAGTTTCAAATTGAGGATATATTTTATATTTGGAATTTAAAAATATAACGATTTTTCAATTCGAATGAGTTCAAATTTATTTATGACATTCCTTAATAGAAGTTAAAATTTGAATTTAGATTTTGATCTTATGATGATTTATAATAAAAAAGTATCCAATTTATGGAAACAATGGTATTTGGAGTTTGTTTTAACCACAATAATGAATATAAATTATGTTTTTGAAATATTAATTTAAACATGTTCTTATGTTTATTTAAAATATAGTTTAGTTTTTATAATAATTTGGTTGAGTACCCACCCAACTGACAACAGCGTTGAAGTCCAATCCCTCAAGGTTTGTTGGGTATCTCACATTGAACCCCTCGGGCAGGGAACCCCGCAGGTAGCGCATACAATGTGCATTCTGAGTCGTTCTTAGGGCATGCATGGTGAGGACTAAGTGTACGATCAGACTCATGTATAAGGCCTGGTCGGGTGCATGCATGAGGTGAGCCAGGTCACGTACTGGCACGCGTGTGGGTGGTCCAATGCCCGTAGTGGAGGGAGTTAGGTGTGTAAGGACTCAGCGGTCTGTGCTTGTGTAATAGGAAAATGGAATAGGTGATCAGTTGTTTTTGGTAGTCTTGAAACCATCTCAGTTTCAATGTGGGAGACTATTTTTATGGGGGATCGAACATGGGCTGTTGAGTCAAGTTGTGGAAAATCTCAGCTACTTAATCATTTTAACATGAAAATATTTCCCCACAGTTCTCTGATCAATACTTGGATAATAAAAATTGTCCATTTGTTTTTTAAAATGGAGAAACTCGCCACATCCATCTGATCAACCTCAATAAATCTGGGGCGTCGGTTCTTTTTCCACACTTCTTCCCTATCATCTTCTTTTCCTCGCATCATACTAGTTCCCTAGGTCCCATCACACACTTCCCCATTACTCCTCTTTATCCCATGAGTCCTCCTATCCCTCTCCACGACCCGGTAATCCACCATTCATATTTCCACAGGTCTTCATGGGTGTTTAATTTATTATTACCTAAACCATTAACATTGAAATATTCAATAATATATGTATATATCTAATCCATTTGATATATGGGTTAATCATAGTTTTGGTTTTTTGTCTAAATTGTTCGACTCGTTTTTTATTTATATTTATTGTTTATGTGCTAATGATTGAACTGCAGTATATAAAACTACATGTAGATAGATTATATAACTTGTTCATATAAACCACTTTCATTGGCACCAAAACCAGATAGGTTTTCCTCTCCTCAGCTTTCCATCAATCACTGCTCGGCTATAGTATTATTTTGATGTCAACTGAATGATTAATTTTCTTTTTCTTTTATATGTGAAACCCTTAATTTCAACTTTTTTTACACATTTTTGTATATATGTTCATTTATAGAACAAAACTATTCAGTTTTTCGCGTTATAGAAGGCTGAAAATATTTTTTTAAATAATTTCCTCAAATACATGTAAATAATGTATGGATTACAATTTTTTTGTTAAATTTGACCATATATACATTTATGTTTATAAACTGTATATGTATATATATATATATATATATATGTTTTAATTATAATATAAATTATGATTTCATGAAACTGATTTTAGTGATTTAATTTTGTTTTTGAAGTGTAAAATATGTATATGGATTTATCAAACCATGTTTTGGTTGTACAAATCCCATGTATACAGTTTGTGTATATATGGTTTTATGTATTTTTAAAGCCCACATGTATATATATAATAACTACTATTACATATATTCATGTCTTGGATTATTAAAAATGTTGTTATGGTATAATCCTATTGAAGATTTTATACAATACACATTATACAATTTTATATTGGAAAGCAATAAGAAAACATTATGTTTTTATTGTGTGCCTAAACTTTTTAAAAGAATTCATCACCTTATTAATGAAATTGAATTTACATACATATTGTTTTATAAATTTAATTTTAGAAATTGTATCTATCTTTTGTTAAATAAATATTCATATAAATGGTCATACACCTTTAGAAAAGTGTGTTTAATTTCTGATGCATCAATATGAATGTTATGTTTTAATACCCAATGAATCTACCGAAATAAATAATATTATTTTAAAATTAACCTATATGACACTTTAATTTATCAGTTTATGGTGAAAGTGACCCTTAAGTATACAAAATTTTCATTTCCATGAAAAATGGGATTTAATTTAAGTGTTATTATGTCATGGGACAAATCCAATCAAACTATTATTTTATGTGCACAGTTATTATCACTTGTGAAAATATATGTATATGTGTCGATGAAGTATTTAGGTTAATGTTTACCATTAATTGATGATTTTTTATGAACATTGACATAACTGAGAAATGGAAATTTATATCTTATGATATCTTATTGAATAAGAATTTAATTATTTGAAGTGTTATGGGAGACATTGAATGAAAGACATGAAATAATCATATGAGGTGGTATGGGACACATAGATTAAAATACATAATATAACAAATCAAAGTTGTATGGGACTCATATATTTAAATACATTTAGGCATATAAAGAATTCATTGGACTAATTATGTGATGGGTGAGGCCCCGTATAGTCTCTCGATGCATCAGTAGGTCTCATTATACAAAGTATGGTCTTGTCACAAGACCTTGACAGAATGATTTTGTATGGTCTTGGCACAATACCATTACAAAATGTTTATGAATGTCCTGTAATATGAATTTCCTCAATAACTGATTAATAATTAACCAACCATTTTATTATTTGATTTGTAGTAGATCCCTTTGTTATGAATCATTTACTTATGATAATGGTAATAAATTAATATGGCGTAATGATGTTTGTACATGGAACGTTTTTATAAATTATGTGTAACATTTATTATCATAACATTGTAACCAAAGGTAATACTACATTTTTCAATGCATTATGTTAATTTTAAGTGTGAAGTTAATTATTATGTTATAACTTATGAAATTCTATGCAATTGTTATTTCATTTGTATCGGTATCCTTACATCTCAGCGTAATATTAGTTTGATCTATTTTTGGATTGTGAAACATACCATTCTTTTTTGTGTGTGTATGTTTTCTATGATATTTGTTATATATATATATTTTAATTAAAGATATAAATTATTGTTTATGATTTTTCCCTAATAATGTTTTCAAGTAACATTTGGAAGCTGTTTATGACGTTCTTCAAGATATTTTGTTTACCTTTTTATATTTTTTTGCAATTATTTGAACAAATGTTTTTTCCAAAAAGAAACTTCATTACATGGTTTTTAAAACCTATTACTTGGGATTCTTGTGCTCACCTTATGTTTACAATTTATTTTTATAGTGTTAGTAGATTAGCCAAGCCTTGAGAACCCTTTTGTGATGGAAAAAATATGATGCTTTTCATTGTCAATATTTTGAGAAATATATCATCTATTTTTTTTCCAGAATATAAAAAAGGAAGATTATTTTTGATGGAATATTATGTGTAATTTTACCATCATGTTTTTATAAATAAATAATGCACCATGTTTTAGGCACCGACTTCAAGGTTCTGGAGTTAACATTATAACTATCTAATTCAAAGTGAAATTGATCACAATGACCAAAATTTGATTAATTCATAATAATAATATTTAATTAACCATTACATCCAAAATAAAAAAAATAATCTAACAGTATATATAAATTAGATGAAAAATAATTTATGAACTAAAACTTCTCTATTTATAAATTTTTATTAGAAAATGTATTTTTATCAAAGAATACATAAAATTCAGTCTAAGAATATTTATATGTTTATATTTTAATGATGGTGATTTTTTTAAAAAATATAATTTAAAAAATGGTAAACATTTGTATTTAAAATTAGTTCTCCATCAAAAGGTTATAAAATTTCCTTTCTAAATATGTTTGGTTTCGAGTAAAATATTGTATGTTATTATCTTATACATATCCATCATAATGGATGAATATAAAAAATAATTTATTGAATATATGACATATATATTTCATTAGAATCATTTAATATTGGTAATTAAGTATGTTTATTAAGATAATACACCTTTATAGGAATATAAAAAATAATATTTCCCTTTATATCTATTTAGATCATATTTGTTTTTACATTAATTTGTGACACAAGATTCCATTTCATAATTCTACAATACATACATTATCATTAGATAGTTAATAATATTTATAAGTACTAACATAATGTCCAGTTTGAATCAAATTATATAAAATAATTAAATTTTAATAATTCTTTTTTATTTGGTGAATCTCATTCTTGCGTATTACACTAGATATCAAGGAAGGTCTCTCTTGCGTGTAAAAGAATCTATCAAGGATGGTCACTCTTATGTTTAATGAAAGATAACATGGTGTTGTGTGAATTAAAAAATTTAATATATATCAGATATATTTGAAAAATGAAATATGTATTTAAATTATCATGGTATTATATTACCTTATGAGCATGGTGTACGATGTCATGGACACTATAAAATATAATATTCATATTTAGTATTCTGTGGTGTTACATTATCCCCATTATAATTAAATTGTTTCATCATAATTTAAACATGATCTCAGTGATTGAGGGAATGAAAATAAACTTTTGTTGAAAGCCCCACTTCTTTAAAAGGGATAATATCAGATATTATTAATAAAAGATAATGGAATGTAAAACTATCTTCTAACAAGGTTCCCTAGAATGAGAATATTTGTGTGAAATGGATACATGGATACATAAAAAAAATCCAAAAATCATGTTCTGATGGAGAGTGATAGAAAATATGTTTAGATGAATGTTTTTTACCACCAAACCATAAACCATAAGTGTGAATACGGGCAATTTATATCATCAAAAATGATGATAATTGAAAAAATAATGTTTCAAAAACATTTTTCCCATTTGTATGAAATTCTATCACTCCATAAAAATATTTGTAAATATACATGTCTATAAACATAATCATTCCTTTTTATTATGACTTGAAATATTTCTACATAATATTTCTGCACATGATGCATCATATAGTGATGTAAAAGACTAACTTCTAAAATCTTATCCAAGGATCAACCATTTCATTAATAGTTAACATTGGAAAAAAGTTTATGATCTAGTTTTATAGAAATTAGGACAATTAATTTAAAAAATTAACATATTATTACAATTTAATCAACATGAAGCGTCTCTATATTATTATATACCAAACATGTGAATCATTTAATAATAATAAATATAGTAGTAACTCAAATCACCATAAAATAATTATTAGAGATATGAATTCTAATTTATTATTTATATAAGACACATGTAATGGTAAATAATCCTTAATCCAAAATATGTTGTAAAATCTATCAATGAAAGAATAGACCAAAAGTTGATATGTCATTAATCAGTTCCATGTTAGTTAGCACTTATTGAAATCAATAATTTTTTCAACATTATATCATCCTTAAGAAAATATTGAAGGTTTTATTTCCCTTAATAATGTGTTTAATAAAAATTTTAACTTTGTATTGATTAAAATTTAATAGTACCATTCATAATATGATATCAAATCCTTAATGAAAAGGTATTGTTTTATAAGCCTTAAATATTTTATAAATCATATAAATATAACATCATAAAAAAATAATTTTACAATATATTTTATATATTAAAATATAGAAGTACACTAATCATCCCCCTTGGTATTTTCAATAAAAAATATTGACCTTGATCCATTAGCTTCTTCATATGTACATTCTCAGGTTGTTTGTGTATTTTATTTCATAGTTATCGATATCTTTATAGTTGAAACACTTAATAGTATCATGTTATTCTTCCCTTTGCATTATTTTTTTGAGTGACCCTTTTATCTGCCCATATAAAAAACTCCCATTCCATTCAATCATTATCAATGCTGATTCCTTCCACTATTCTCACACAATGTAAATCACACATTATTATTCATCTTATTTCATGCATTCTCTTTTTCTTAGTTCTGAAAAGTCATCTTCATACATTTTATTCCATTTAATGCATAGGATATTTTGAAATCCTTATACATATTTATGGAACATAAACCTATTTTTTCTTATGATGAAAATTTATTAGAAACTAATGCCCTTCAAAGATTTTTCTTAAGTCCTTAAAATTAGTGATCAATCTTTCAGTCTATATCATACCTAGCTGACCTTGTATAGGTTTCTTCCAAATCATAAAAACACCATTATTTATTATTCATTAATCTAAGAATCATTCTCTTCATCTTAATTTTATGATCATTAGGGAATTATTTATTTGAGAATTTACCCTTACATACTTTTCATTCCTTGAGTTCTAATTCCTCTAACTCTCCAATATTCATGATCAAAGACCACCATTGATCAGAATCACCTTGGTGATAATACAATATATGTTTATTGTTTTCATTTTTACTGCATCAGAATGCCATGAATATATTATATAAAAACCTAATCCTTTTCTCACCATCCATTGGATTAGTAGTCCGACTAAATGATTGGGGAATCAATTGCATATCCCAATACAAAATTGTAGAATCTTTTGGTGTAACAAGATTATATATCAATGCAAGGTTACAAGTCATAGTATTCTTAATCTGCCTATATATTTTCATGACATTATCAATATCCATACCATCTTTCTTGGTTTCCTCATTCAACCAATCTCTACATTTCTCACCAGTAATGATACCATTTGTCCTTAAAGGATCAATTTATAAAAAAAGGAATCAATTGTATTATCTAATAAAATTAGGAACATTGTATAATTCTAAATATGGTGTAACATAAACATAGAAATTTATGTATATATAATCTCATAATCATAAACATAGATTCTTTGGGGATATCATTAATTATAAATCATTCATAATTTTAGGTAATGAAAATATGAACTCGCATATGCATATCACATGGGAGTGCCAAACTAGGTGGATAGTAAGGATAATTGTTGTGTTCATGATTACCCTGAGCCAGGACCAAAACACATTTTCAGTGTTATTAATCATGGGTACATTTATTCTTGAACCATTTCCACTATAGTATGCAGACCATGATGTTTTTCTAGTAATACCCATATAATATATACCATACCAAAATTATATAATATTGTGGTATACTTATCCTTGTAATATATCATAGGGTAGTTATCCCTAATCTATTTTCTTAATCTAGTTTCCAATGTTTCTACTAAAATTCCTTTGATACCAAGAATAACACCTTGACCCCAAAACCCCAATGTTAGTGAATTATTATTTTTTACATTGGTATTATTTCAAAGAATCAAATCCCAAAGGGCCAATCAGTTTAGAAGAGATGGAATGCCAAATTACATACATGATACCCAAAATACCTAGTGAAATACAAATTAAAAACATTATACATAATAAAATGAAATAAACTACAACCTTGAATGCTTTATAAAAAATTTCCTTCATTACATGGTGAAAGGAATCATAATAAGGTTGATCTAAAATGGCCAGTAAGGGTAATTAATATAGAATAAATAATTAATATATATGAATAAATTATCATGGAAAGCTAGATATATGTAAACACAATCCATTCAAATAGCAATATAAGGAATTATATTTGTGGAAAGGTATGAAACTGAAAAAACCCGCCATTCAAATATTGTGATAATTACAAAGAATCAAATCCCAAAGGGCCAATTAGTTTAGAAGTCTTGGCAAGCCAGATTACATATATGATACCCCTAATACATTTGGAAATATAAATCACAAACATGATATATAATAAAATAAAATAAACCACATCCTTGAAAGCTTCCTCAAATATTTAATCTTCCTTAAATTGAGAAACAAAACATAATAAGGGTGACCTCAAATGATAATTAAGGGTATGTAACATAACAAAATTAATCAATATAAATAAATACACATATAAAGGAATATAGATGATAAAAAATTCCATTAAAATAAATAGATAAGTATTTATCAATATGGAAAGGTAAGAAACTGAAAACAAAGGTCGTTAAATCAATGAACTGAAAATTTAATGCATCAATAGATATGTCATTGAATAATTTCATAGATAAAAAATAACTGACCTCAAAATAAAATACATTCATAATTATCTAGTTTAATGCCTCCCAAACACAAGATAATTTATCTGTCAAGAGAGAGTTTATCCTATTCTGAATCTAATTCGTCTCCTAAGACTATCGATGCATCAATGGGCTATCTATAATAGGTCCCATTGGCATCATACATGGTCAAAGAATTCCACATATATCAAATAAATAATGTTACTTATAAAATATCTATATTTAATAATAAATATGTATATATAAATAATACCCCATAGGATTATATGTAACGACAAGTTTTGTTGAAATTATAACATTATTGATAGAAAATAATATTGAAACATTCTGATGTGTCCCATACCACATTGAAACATGGAAATAATAATTCCACATGAATTAAATGAAACATATAATCTGATGAGAATAATTTGATTTGTGATAAAATTTTTCAAAGTGTAGTATATACTTCAAATAAATTGAAATTACTGCATAAAAAATAAGTCTCAATGTAATGTATGTTGAGATAAAAACCCTTAAAAATCCTTCCAATTATTGTGTGATATTTATCCTCTTATATAGTTGTTTAAAATATGTTAATAACTTTTATAATAACCATAATATTTTTTATATTACCATATGTTAACATCTTAAATTTTCTCATTACTGGTTTGTTGTCAACTTTTATTAATTATTATATTTCAGTTGAAAATTGCTCAGTTCTCTCAAGTATGTTTTAACATGTTATTTGATGCTATCAATAATTATTATTGGGTTTTATTCATCTCAAAAATGTAAATCATGTATTAATTATTATATATAATCACTATATATGTATTTATAGTTTTCTATAATATATGGATATTAGAAATAAAGTGCACTGTTAAGGGAGACAGTAGGCCGTATGTAAGCATAAACGATACTTTTATTTCTATGATGTGTTAAAAGAATGAAATGTAAATGATATATATATATATTATAATTAAATAAATATTTATATGTTATATATGTTACATAGGGAAATTAAAACCATCTTTTATATATTACATGTATAGCATTATCAAATCATATTGCTTTGAGGGGGAAGTAGTCCACACTTCCTCATACAAAAGTATCGTAATTACATAAGATGGAAGGCATAATGGTATGTTATAAATATAAATTAAATATAGATAAATAAAATTTAAATATCATATATAACATATATAAATATATTTTCCATCATAATTGACACTATGAAAGGTTGTAATAGAAAAATGGAAAATCATTGTTTTGAATGGAAATAGCTCATCATACACAACAATTGTATGTTTGATACCAATTATATTTAGGTGTTACTATGTGTAGGTCAAAAAAATTACATAATAACATCCAAGTAAATTTATAATAATTTTTTTAATATAGTAACAGAAAAATTTGAATTGAGGGATGGAGAATATAAATGATACTAGATAGCTTGATAGAAGATGATACCTCTTAAATAGGTATCTTATATTTATTTGTACCAAAATGTTTTGTTGGGAGGATTCGTAGAAAAATCGATGATTTAAAGTAATGTAGTGGGATGTTTAGAAGATATCATTGACAAAGGATGGATAATCTAAGGTGGGTTGACAGGTGTGAGGAATGGGGATAGGTGTTGGACTTTTATCCCCTAGGAAAAGGACTCAGAATTTTTTGAAACGAGTTACTTGTAAGCATGTTCATACCAGACACAATTATTAACAACCCAAATAACTCAATAATGGAAGTTTTATGGACAAATTTTATTCTACCACAAGGTTTTGGACAAGTGGATAGGTTATTTTGAGTCCTTAAATTTAATGGTTCATCATTTATTAAACGTAATTTTTCCTTAACAATTGTAATTATTTATAATTACCTTAGATAATATTTTTGGTCTATAACAAGATCTTATTATTAGGAATTATAAATGACTATTATACCAGATATGAAATCTATTTTTACAAAATTAAATTATTTATGTGGAATAAAGTAAGTTAAAATTCATCCCGCTGGTGGGATGATAATGTAGGGTTTTAATGTAAAAACATAAAAAAGTGTTATGTGATTTTATAGTCAATTGCAAGGTGTTATTGAATAAAATGACCTAAATAAGATTAATTGATAAAAATGTTATCTATTTACCAACTAAAACACTCTAAAAAGCAATTTATCCTTTTTAATAAATTAGATGAAAATGCAGTTTTGACTTATAATTTCATATTATTAACTATTCATTAAAAAATGAATCTTCAGAGAAAAATCGAAAAAATCACCTCAAGAGTATTTTTATATTTATCATACAAATATGTTGTTTATTTTGAATTATAAATTTTAGAAAACTGTCATAATTTGGATGTAATATTTCATTATAACCAAAAGGAGGTAAAATTACGTTAATAAAAATATTTGATTCATTTGTTAAATTTGGTTTATTATTATCATATACATATCAAAGTAATGGTTGAATATAAAAATATTTTATTGAATCCATAAATTATATATTTCATTAAAATAATTCAGTAATTGAAATTTATTGGAAACCCACGAATCCATTTTATATCATATTTATCATATATTTTCAGAAGGTAGTTAATACTATTCATAATCACTAACATAATGGATAGTTTATATCAAATGATATTATGTAATAATATTAAAAAAATAAATTTTTATTCGGTGAAACTCATTATTACATGTATCAGAATATAACATGGAATCATGTTCTTACATGTGAAACAAGCTTTCGAGTAAAGTATCTAATTCAATTAAAGCTTGATAAAATGTTGTTGCATGAATTTAAAAATATAAACTATATCAAATCCACTTAACATTGTGAATAAATTTTAAAATATCACTATAGTATATCCCCTAATGTGTATGGTGTCACATTTTATCTTCATGAATGTGATACAAGGAGGTTTAAAAATTGGGAATATCCATATTAAGAGAGATTAATTTATATCTTATCCAATTATTAATAAAGTTATGTTTATTTTTATATTTTATAACATATGTGAAGTTATAATTTGTTAAATTTATGAAGCACCATGTTTATTGCACTGGTTTATTACTACCATGGTGTTTCACCCAATAATCATTAAATATGAATTCTAAGGTGGATTAAATTTACATATAATAAGGTTTAAAGATATTATGTGATGATTAGAATTATTTTTATTATGTTTATATAAGGTTATAGAGTCTCATACTAGAAGGGATCCCTTATTGACAAAGTCCTTATGATGCTTGTTAGCAACCATTTTATTATGAAGATTTCTATTCCATGTGAATTTGACACCCACCTGATTAACCACAAAAAAGAAACTATTCAAATATCCTATTGAAAATTACGTTGATGTTGTATAACTATTGATCATTCCAAGCCATTAATTATGGTTGATAACAATATTTAATTCCTTATAATATTCTTTTGAAAAGAAACTGAAACATGCTTGAGTTTAATTTACTTCCAATGATACCTTCTGTTTTGATATTGTGGATTCCATGTATAAATGAGAGAATATATATTTCCCATTAATTTAGAAATAAACATGACCATGTTTTTACTACATTTAGTGACATAAATTTCATTAATTTTTTCATGAGCGAAAAACCATATCCTTTTAATTTTTGAGGGAATAGTTCATATCTAGTACAAGAAATTCCATCCTTTCAGGAATAAAAATCATGAAATAGAATACATTTTTTGGTTATGATACCCCCAAAATATTTGATTTATAATTTTTAATAAATTTTCTTATAATAATGTATGTTTATTGGTTTTACACACCCTAACAGTTCCTGAAGAGAATTTAATTTTTTTTCTCATTGGGATATGAACCAAATTTTTAACACTTCATAAAATATTCATTTTAGATCTTTTCCTAATTAATTTATACTATTTTGTGTCAAGTATTAGGATGTCATAATTATATTTGGGACAAGATTAGACATTCAGAATGTTGTAGTTAGTTACAACTTCTTTTAAAGGTGCTGTAGATTCAATAACCAATATTTGTTCCGTAGTAGTGTTTTTTATCTTTTTGTATGGAATTATCCCATAGATGTGGGTGATAATTCTTATATTTTTTAATAGTTATAGAATACCTAGACTCACCATTGGGATCAAAAAATAAATGTAAATTTTATTCATGAGTAGTTGATTTCATCCTATGCTTGAGATGTCCATTAACACCAAGATTCTTAGAATTTTGAATAAAACTACAAAGTAATAAATGAGTTTGATAATAGACTAATTAAATCCAAAATGTATTGTAGGCATATAAATACGACTTGGATCATAATTAATTCTCTAAATATATGTTATGATATTTTACTCTATTGAAAAATACCATGCAACTCCATTAAAACATTAGAAAAATCCAAGACAATAACGTTGTCATCATAATACACATAGATTTTTACTCTTGTATCATCACTGTTATATAAATGATATTTTTTTTCCAGTTGGAGAGTATATTTCAAATTTATATTTCCACTTAGTTATCATGGATAACCCATGATTTAATATTCCCATAGATTTAATTAGGTATAGTGTCATGCTATAATTGCACCGATTTCCCATGATCATCGTTCTTCATGGTATCATTGTTTTGTGGGATGAATCTATTGACTATTTTGTTCTTATTGAATTCTTTCTAGTCCATAATATCTAGGGTAGTTTTAACATTTATTTTAACCACCCTAAAATCCAAACTACATGACCCACTAATTTACACACATCAAGAGAATGGTGGAGTGTATTTAGAAACCACTTTACATCAATATTAGTATCATTAAAAAATACAATGATGACATGTGTGAGAATTGAATAAAATTTGCAATAAATAATTACAATATAAAAAAAATTTAGACTCTAATCAAGGCGTATTGATATATTTTCATAGGAATACCCATGTTAGTGGAATGTTCATTTAGTATTTTCAGGTGCTGATATTTTTAGCATAATCCTAGTAGCTTTACCTGGATATGAGTTGTGGATTACATCATGTTTAAGAGAAAAAAATTTAAGATTCCATTCAAAGAAGAAAAATAAACAATCATTTAAATTAATATTAGTAATATTCCAAATAATGTTTAAGTGATTTTTGTTACGAAGGATAATGTTGATATAAGGTCACAGTCATTTCAATGTTAGTCTTTTTAATATTTCTACATATGTTTACAGAGAAAGGGGTTGAGACAACAAGAAATTTCAAGGCCTGGTGTGCCCAGAATAAATTATACAAAAATATTAATTGTTTTTACTATTCACGTATTGAAAATGTGATATATCTTAATAAATTGATCATATAATAAATATAAGACCTTAGTTGGGTCCCTAACGTGGTTCTTTATCCTAGGTGCGAAATAAAGCATGTCTGTGTAAGATGTTCAGACCCCTCACTCTTTATTGGTAATTAAATGGATGAATTAATTAATTCATTTAATAATTGAAATACAATTAACTCTCATACAATAACTCGGATAAAAAAAAGAGTCCATTGTTGTTATCAGAGTGTTCCATTTACCCATGGAGGGGTATAAACATTGTCGACATATGACTGCTATGAGAAAAGGCCGCCAAGGGGAAAACTGTCATTTTGGAATAGAAACTTTAAGACTTTTCTTACTGGAATTCATTTTGAATAACATTTGAATATAGTCTCAAAATGGAAATCCAAGTCTTTTGTTGAGTTCCTAATGGATCATTTTAACTAGGTGTGATATAAAATGGGAGGGCATGATGGTTTTGGATTTAGTGATAAGTCGATTATTCTATAAATAGAAAAATAGGAGTTTGGAGTTATGTTTTCCCTTCTCTCTATCTCCTACTCTCTCCCAACTTTTCATAGGTGTTCTTCACTGTTCTTCAATGAATCATGTAGCGCCCTCTACCAGAACATTGGCGGATCGAAGCAGGAGCGTCATGGATGCGCCGCTAATGGATAACGATCAAATCGAAGCATGATTCTATTGATTTTCTAATATTCATTGATTTCATTGGTTTTATATCAATTTAAAATTTTATATTCATAGTTTTTGAATTTGGATGATGGAAAAATGAAAACATCCATCGTCCGAGGAAGAATTCAAAATCCTATTCTTGGGGGTTCTTCATCCATTGTTTTGGATGCGCTAAAACCTTGACGGATCGATGAGCGAGAGGAAGCACTGTGAAGGCCTCATCCCGACTACCCCGAATCTGATTTCTAAATTGAAATTGGACCTCTGATGATCTTTCGGTGGTATGCGGATTGGACAACCATAGTAAGCTGACAACATCGCTGTTGAAGAAAGAAGGCTTTAGGGTAGATAGTTGTGTATCACAGAGGTAATGAGGGTGTTTAGGTGTAGCTGGTGGGGTGAGATCGAGATAAGAAGCATGAGACATCAGTGAGGTGGAAGTCGGCTAGACAGCGTCGTGGGGTTAGCGATGTTGTGTAGTGGCCGGTAGAAGAGCAGAGTCAGTTGCTAAGGAAGAGTCTTCTTATGGGGAGCTATCTGGAATGGTGGGAAATTGCTTGAGGCACTGACCTCGGGGGAAGAAAAGGGACATGACCCATGTTCTGTAGGTCCTTTGCGCAGTAGACAAAACTGGCCAGTTTTCTGATCTTTCTAGGAGGTATTGTCATAGGCCATGGCCACATGGCTGTGTGAGATAGAGTGGAACCGTTGATGAGTCGTGGCCTGGCGGATCGAACTAGGCCGGCCAGGGAGGGCCGACCTTGTGGAGGAGGGTCCGTCCATATGGGCCTGACCAGCCCAGTTGGGCCACATTGCGTTCAAAGGGGTTAACATTTTAAACAATACATCTATTTAACACACCGTCTATGGACAGAGGTCCATCCCATTGAGAAGAACTTTTTGAAATGATTTTTTGAGATTTTGAGTTCTTCTTTCAAAGATAGGTGGCTCAAAACATTCCATTTAATAATAATAAAATATTATTATTATTTTAACGGGCGAATCTCGTGATCCGTAAAACCATTTGATGCGCCTTCAGAAGCACTGCGACCCTAGTTTTGAGATAGTCCATCCAAAGATGGTTTAGAAACTTTTTTGATTGGTTTGGTCACTTGGTGGTATGAAACTCTTAATGGGTATAATTAATTAATTAATCAATCAATCAATCAATTAATTAATTATTCTTTCATCAGACCTAACCTCCATTTGGGAGGTCCGATTGATTCATCGTCTACGACAGCATAACCCCAGTCCATGTGAGTACTTTTTGAGATCCCTTCCAAAGAATTTGGGTTAGAGACATGGTGTGTTACCCACATGACATGGTTTACACGTTTTTTGGGGAAATCACACTTTTCCACACAATATCTATTTAGGGTGTTTGAGCACTTGATTCAGAGCATTTTTCTTGAGAGGATTGCAATAGTGCCATTCTCCCACCTATATTCGGTGCTGAAGCATGGTCCCCAGAAGGAGGCTTTCAGACACATGCCGTGTTGTAAAGACTTATGCTTCGTTGGTATGATTGAGGAAAATGAATATCTTACATTGCATGTTTATCTACAAGCATCACAATAGCATGATCTTCATGGCATGATTCAGAATCAAGGTGTGTGCCCCATGGGCCCCATTTCCATATAACACTGTGAGATGAAGCTTTTTCATTAGGAGACTATTTCAGATGAGTGAGTAGTCGAACATGCATTTTTTTTCTACAAGGATCGCGATAGTGTGGTCTATTTAGAAGTGTGAATTCTTAATCGTGATCTTGTTAAATTTGGAAACATGAAAGGAATATCAGTGGAAGATCCTATAGTATTTTTGAAGAGAATCCATGGATTAGGTCTACCCCAACTTTTTTGAGAGCACAAAATATGTGTGAAGAGATACGATCGATGTTTTGGGACTATTCGAGGAGGGGTGTCATCTAATCTATTATTCTGACCCTCCGGATAACTGAAGAGCACTGTGCACTCATTGGATTTGTGGATAATTTGTTGTGAAATCTAGGAGTACATTGACATGTTGTGGTACTTGTCCACCCTTTTGGGAATCAAAAAGGGTTAGGGACATGTCTTGAAGATAAGAAGGGGTCACACGTGGTGTGGGACCCACATTCACCATGTACCACTACAAATCTTCTACCTCTCGTGTCTCATTCTTCTGAACTCATATTGTGGTATGTGAGTAACAAATCTTGAGTATTTATATATGTGTGGTGTGATGGTTCCCTCTGCAGTGGATCTCGAGATATGATGCAAGATGTTCTTAGTGTGGTGCCTATTAAGGTAATGCACGATGATGATGGTGATGACAGTGATGTTTTTAGAATAACCTATACAATATCAGTTTACCACTCATAGGGTCATGGTAGTGGTGTTCAATGTTCTATTTTGAGGAATACCCTTTAGTGCAGCTAGGTAGAGGCATTTTCTAGTTACTCTTTCAGGCTTACCGTCTAGTGGGGTAGGGAAGTGGTGTTCACTATTCACTTTTGGGCTTACTCTCTAGCGAGGTGGGAAGTGTTGTTTGCTGATCTCTTTCAGGGATTACCCTCTAGTGCAGCTGGGTAGTGGTGTCCTCTAGTTACTCATTAGGGCTTAACCTTCAGCTAGGCTGGGCAGTGGCATTCACTGATGGCATTTAAAATTATATCCTTCAGTAGGGCTTAATAGTGGTTTCACAACATTGTGATACGATCTCTCAACTATGTGGCATATAGATGAGATGTACTTGGTTTGAGTTTGGACTCTCAAGAAAGGGGGAGAATTTTCCCACTAGGACTTGTCCTTGTGATGTGACCTAAAACTTTGAGGGAGAGAAAAAACCACCCAAAGATGATAGTATCAAGGTGTGGTGATTGAACCCCCTTGACTTTCAATTCAGGGTGAGCATGTGGGATGCTGGGCTTTGATGGATTTTTCATCTTGAACAGTTGGTGACTATTTTCCTGGGATGAGCTTTTGATATATAGATTTCCTTACTCACTCGTTTGGGTTCCATTGGTTGAGAATATATATATATATATATATATCTTAGTGTAGTACCCCCTCCTTGGGATTTGGTTACACTCTTTCTAAGAGAGGCGAAGAAACATGAGGTATTTCATGTGCTTTCCGTTGCTAGATTCTAGTGGTTGGATGAGCATACTACACTTAATTTTTGGGTTGAGCTGTACCCTTTTACTATTTATTGTTCTATCTGTTGCTTCCCTCTTCAGTACCTCACTTACTTCTCCCATGATCCATCAGGGCATCCTAAGGAGTTTTTTTATACTAACCGTTTCTCGGTATTTTACCAAACTCGGTGTGCCCTTTCAGTTGATATATATGTTGATAGTGACATCAAAAGAGCATAGTAATACAGGGTTCTTCAACCATTTGTGGTTGTTATCGCTTGGGATCCATGAGTAGTGCTCTATAATTAGTTTTACTTTTCCACCTATTACTGGGTTATGGAATATTTTTGGTTGAGGGTGTATTTTTCCCCATACAATTTCAGTTTCCTTTTCTGTACATGTACTGATTAGAGGGCGATGCATTTTTGTTGTTTATATTTAGTGGTTTTGTATCTTGAATTCAATCCCCCCTTCACTTTTTCATTGAGTTGGCTTTTTGTGCATGTAGAGGTACACAGGAAAAGGCCTCCTCTATTTTTTATGACATCGGTGCTGGTCTCCAGCCCCTGGACTATGAAATTAGGCTTGTGGTAGTTTTAGTTCGAGCCCCTATATGAGTCGGGATGTGACAAAGTGTTATCAGAGGTGGTTCATTCCTTATGAAATTTTTCAGATGATCCGTAAAAATTAATTGTGTGGGTTTTAGGTAAAAATATGAAAGTGTCTCGAGAGTGGCTCTTAGGCTGAGGAGTCCTATGATTGTGCAGCTACCAACGTAGCCACTCACAAAGACCCTGATTTCCCAATTGTCGACTTGATGTTCTAAGACACTTTTTGTAGGGAACATTGGTACATGCATCATATATAATTGAGTGTTTAATTTTATTTCTTCAGTCAGCTCTGATTTGTTGTTGATATATATATTCTTCTTTTTCTATTGTACTCATTGATCGGATTTAAGATGCCTTCGTGATGATAGCCAGTCGAGATACAAAATCCAGTATATAATGACGCTTCCGTGAGCGGTGAAGCCTCTGTTCCAGATCCATAATATGATTACCCTTTCTCCATGAGGGCTAGAAAAATTAAATCCACTTGTAGAGTAGAAGATAGTACCAAAATCGAAGGCCGATGAAGAGTGCATGCTGAGCATGCTACGTGAGTTCTAATGTCAGAGACCACTGAGGTTCTATGGTGAGACATAACCTCAGACATGGATGGTTTGGATAGAGTTGGTGGTTCGCCTCTTCATTCTTGTTTAGACAATGACAGGTCAGATGGTGGCTTTGACAGCCAGTATATTTCCACCATTAATTTTGGTGTTGGTAGAACCAGGGTTACTTAGATGCACGATGAGTCAGAATTATCGTCAGATGACTTGTATTAGATGTTTTACAAGGATAACTACCCCTCCTACTTACACTTGGTATAATTTCAAGAGAGGATGGAGATTTAGTGGGGAGTGATGGTAGTGGGTTAGTATGAGAATAGGTTTGCAGACCTTACATGGTACTCTTTTGACACGGTCCATGATGGAAAATTACAGACAGAATTTTGAGCAGCATCTCCATAAAGGATACTCGTGCCAACATAGTTCCCTTTTGCATCCTCCGCCAACTCACTGTGTTGGAGAAGGCACTGGTGATAGAGAAATTTCTATTAGAGGGATGTTAGTTGGCAGCGCATCGACGTTGGAGGCCTACCCTTTATATGACTCGGGACCATGGTCGGGGACAACATAGAGCATTGAGACAACCCAGGGAGAAATAGTGTCATTCTTGTGATGGGTAAGATCATGTGGTGTGATACTACCTGATCATATGTGCTATGTTGTTTTGGAATTTGGTAGATGTTCTACCAATACAGAGGCATTTTCATGATCATAGATCTCCCAGATAAGGACATGGTGGTCACCAGGGAGGCGCTGTTTTAAGAGGATCTTGAAGAACAGTGGTTGGTGGAGGATGCTTCCAGGTAGATCCACCACCACTAGGTAGCCCACGTCAGGATCAGGAACTGGCGATAGGGTTCGCGGGCAGTTGGGTTCTCCTGATTTCTACTATCTTGTAGCACGTGATATTATTTGAGGAACAATTTGTGTTGTTTCAAAATTTTTTAGTACAATTTTTTAAACACATTGTGAGGAACTATTTTATTTCAACTCCATTTTCGAGGAGTTACCAAGGGAAGCGTAGGGAGTCGGTGTTGCTTGAAATAGCATTGAATTCATCAGAATGAGTGATTATTACCCCACTGAGATGAGATTTTATGATGTGAGAGAAACCATGAGGTAGAGTGGATAACAACCAAAGCGGATGCTATCTATGTGTGGTGGATGTGTCCCTCAGACAAGTGTATTAATGGAAGGGTAGTGCAGTGGAGTGTTAGAGCAGGTTCTGGATTTTCTAGTGGGGATTTTATTCTTGTCCCCTTTGATTAATGTGCCACTAGTGGGTTTGGGAGAGTGTCCATTTTGGGGACTACTCTCTATCAATGATGGGAAAAGTCATTCGGAGTATGCCACGAGATTTCTGTGTCTAGCCTCTTGCGGTTGGATAAGTTTGATATTTTATCATGATCGTTGGTACCTGACATGATCAATGTCAATATTAATACTGTTATTAATTACAAGTCGAGGTGTTGTACACTCTTTATATAGAACTATATGACTCACTATGTCATGCTGGCAGTGCTGGTCTTCGCCCTGAGAATGTAGTGACAGTATGATTTGGGAGAGCGCTTTGGGGTATGCTCAAACTACCAGGGTCTCAGGTGTTTCTTCACCCAGAGATACTTGAACCTAAGATGGCGGTGATATTTGAATGTTCTAGAAGACTATGACTTCGAGGTATTCTATGCTTCAGAAAGAGGAATCTTTGAAGTAGATTCCCTTAGTAGAGAGAGTCCCAGGATCGCCAGGTTCAAGATGTTTCGTAGTAGTTATCTTCCCTACAGTTGACCCTATTGGAGAAAGAGGGTAAAACATTACTTCAGTAAATGGTATTGAAACCTTCGCTTCATGAGCATGTAAGAGATTCTTTGTTGTGATGCACTGACTCTGAAATCTTGCATGACCAGATATCCATGGTTGTTTCACCAGATGGATATTCTGAAGGACGGAATCACGAGATCTTGTTCTAAGAACAAACCGTGATTCCAGTCATGATGTGGAATATAGAGGTTCAGCCTGCGAAATCCCTTAATTTTCTTCAAGACATTCAGATTCGTGCAATAGATGGAGAGGTTGCATGCCACATTTCCCTACAAAACCAATAGTAGGAGTGGGTCACATTGTCTTCCATATGTCACATCAGATGCTATACATGCATATTCCTACACACATCATTGATGGTAGAAGAAATTATGAGGAAGGACCATCCCTTTGGTTCACATGTTATTCCAGTGGGGTGTTGTGGAGGTTTTCATGGGAGCCGGAGAGCCACATGAGAGGTCAGTATCCAGTGTTCATTCTCTTAGTTTAGATTTTTGAGGATGAAAAACATAAAGGAAATAATGATTTAGGGACCCGGTTTTTTCTTCTAAGACATTGGAATATTTATATATATTTTTCCAGAGCTAGTGGATGAGGCGACGTTCAACTTTTAGGCCGGTGTGCCCAAAATAAATTATACAATAATATTAGGTGTTTTTGTTCTGTTTACACAACAAAATACAAAATCAATTAAACGGTTGATCAGATCCAAAATCTAAGACCATGTTTGGGTCCATAACGTAGTGTTTACCATATGGGTGACATAAATCATGTATTCGCAAGATGTTCGGACCCCTCGCTCATTAAAGATTAGTAAATGGATGAATTAATTTATTAATTATTTCATTCAGTAGTTCAAATCCAATTAACTCTCAAAAAATAACTCAAATTGGAAATCTGAGTCCACAGTTGAGCTTGGAGCGTGGTTTTTACTCTAGGTGGTGTATAAACATTGTTTGTACAGGAATGTAGTGAGAAAAGGTCACCCATGGGGAAAATCGCCATTTTGGAATGACCAAATAGTGATTTTTATCAATGCCTTTCTTTTTGAATATCATTCAATCGAAGTCTCGGAATGGAAATCCAAGACTTTTGTTTAGTTATAATTGGTTTTTTACCTAGTCATGATATAAATTGAGATACCATGATATTTTCGTATTTCTCTCTAAGAATATTTTTCTATGAATAGAAAAATAGGAGTTTGGAGGTTGTGTTTTCACTACACTCTTTCTCCTACTCTCTCTCAACCATTTTTCAGTGTTCATCACCATTATTCAATGAATCGATGAGTTACCTCCAACATTAAATTGGAGGATCGAAGCAGGAGCATCGTGGACATTCTGGCAATGACCCAAAATGGAATCAAAGTAGAAATTTTGTTGATTTTCCCACATTCAATGATTTATTGGTTTTTCGTCAATTATTCATTTAATTATCATGGTTTGAGAATTTGGATGATGGAAGAATGAACAAAGACATCATCCAACCCGATTAAAAATATTGTTCTTGGGATTTCCACGTCCAATGAATCAGACCCACCAAAACCTTGACAAATTGATGAGCGAGAGGCTGCGCTATGAAGGCCTATACCCAAAGACCCTGAATCCCTCTTTGGAATCAAAATCAGACATCCGATTTGATTTTTGTGATCAGTAGAAGGGACCACTGGTGTAGGATGATGATGTATCAGTGAAATTGAGGCATCACCAGGGTAGACGAGGGTGAAACGTAGAGGTGCGGATGCCGTTCAGGTAAAGCTGGTGCGGCGATCTAAAGAGAGGCAGCGTGTGTCATCGACAAGGTGGAACTCGGTTGAATGATTATGTTGGGTTAGCGTGGGTGGGCGGCGGAAGGTTTACGAGTAGAGCTAGTAGCTTAGGAAGCACGTCAGGTGGGGAACCATCCGGGACTGTGGGCATGATCCTGAGGCATTGACCTCAGGGGCAACAAAGGTACATGACATAGGTTCTGCATGTCCTTGGCATAATAGACTAAACTGACCAGTTGGTAGGTTATTCAATGCAGTGTCAGAATGGGCAGTGGGCACAGGGCCACGATGAGCAAGAGTGGACTCACGGTTAAGACACAGGCTGGCTGGTCAGACTGGTCCAGTCAGGGTAGTCCAACCCAATGGTGGAGGGTCCGACCTAGTTGGCCAGACCAGCCCAGTTGAGCCCATTTTTGTTCAACGGGGTGCAACTTCTAAATGGCGCATTAATCCGACACACCATCTACAGCCACGGGTCCGCCTCAACAGTTGTAATGGGTTTTCAATGATTTTGTGTTCTTCCCCTGAAGGTGGTTGGCTCAAAACATTCCTTTTAATAATAATAAAATATTATTATAATTGGTAATGGGCATATCTCGCGAGCTGGACATCTGTTTGATGCACTGTATGGAGCACTGTGACCCTGGAGTTGAGACAATCCTTCCATAGTGGGTTTAGAACCTTTTTGGAATTTTTATTTCTTAGTTGCACAAAAATATTATTTTGAATAATTAATAAATTAATTAATAATTCATACATCGGAACTAACCCCCATTTGGAATGTCTGATTGATGAGATTTTAATGACAGCGTGACCACAGTCCTCATGCAGACATTTTGAAATGCTTGCTAATGCTCTCAGGTTTGAAACAAGCTATTGGCCTCATAGGTCCTCATTCATACATTTTATGGTGAAATTCCACTTTTTCACCTAACATCTGTTTTGATTGTTTCCGGAATCATTTATGGTTGTCTTTTAGAGGTGATTGAAATGGTGAAATCTGACCACCTAAATTCAGGGCCGAGGTGTGGTCCTCACGAGTCGGCTATCAAACGTATGCTTTGTTTTTAAGACATATGCATTCTAATTCCATTAGGGGTGAATGGATAGCCTAATTTTCATGTTATCTGCAAGGGAAAAAATTAAATGATCCGCGTGATGTGTTTTAGAATTGAGGTGTCGGCCCCATGGGCCCCATATTCATATAACGACCGGAGTTGCATCTTATTCATCGGGAGTATTTTTTGGATGAGTGAGTTGTTGATCTTGCATGTTCTTCTGCAAGGATCGAGATAGTGTGATCCATTCTGACGTATAGAATCTTATTCATGATCTTGTAAAATGTTGAATCAATAATGGAATATCAGTGTAAAATCCCTTTGATGTGTTTGTAGTATATCCAAGGAATAGGTCAGATCAAAGTCTTGTGAGATAAGAGAAGATGTGAGAAGAGATACATTCGATGTTCTGGGACCTTTTTAGGAGGTGTGTTAGCCAATATATGATTATGACCCTTCATCTTAGCGATGAGTGTCATGCACTCATCGAATTTGCGACTAATGTGTCATGAACACTAGGAGTACCTTGACATGTTGAGGAACTTGTTCATCCTTTTGGGAAATAGAAAGGGTTAGGAGGATGACCAGGTGATGAGGAGGGGTCACAGGTGGTTTCGGTCCCACACACGTCGTGTACCACTACAAATCTTCAACCTCTGGTGTATCTTTCTTCTGAACTCATATTGTGGCATGTGAGTATCCTATCCTGAGTATTTATCAACATGAAACGTGATGGTGCCCTCTATTGTGTCATTTGAGATATGATGCGAGATGTTCAGAGTGTGATTCTTATTAGGGAAATACTTCATGATGATGGTGATGACAATGGTGTTTTTAGAATCACCATAGTAATCATATATTATCCTCCAGTGAGGCTGGGTAGCGGTGTTCACCATTCTATTTTAGGGCTTCCCTCTAGCGTAGATGGTCAGTGGAAATCTCCAATTACTCATTTAGGATTACCCTCCTACGGGACTGGGAAGTGGTGTTCCCTATTCTCTTTTGGGAATACCCTCTAGTGAGTCTAGGAAGTGGTATTTGTCGATCCCTTTCAGGGATTACCCTACAACGTTGTTGGGTAGTGGCATTCACATGTTACTTTATGGGGATTACCCTCTAGATAAGCTAGTCAGTGGAATTCACTGATGGCTTTAATAAGTGTATCCTTCATATGGGCCGGATAGTGGGTCCAAAACATTGTGACACAATCCCTCGATTGTGCAACATAGTGACGATATGTACATGATGTGACTTTTGACTCTCAAGAAAGAGGGAATCTTTTCCCACTGTGACACATCTTTGGGACATGACCTCAAACCATGTGGGCGAGACCAAAATGCTCAAAGTGGATAGTATCAAGGTGCGGTGATTGAGACCCTTTTATGTGCAGTTCAGGACATACATGTGGGATGCTAGGATTCATTGGTGTTTTCTTCTAGAACTGTTGGAAACTCTTTTCCTGGACAGAGCTAGTGATATGGAGATTTCCTTACTCTCTCGTTTGGGGTCTTTTGGTGGAGAATATATATATTGTATTGCAATACCCACTCCTTGGGTTTTCGTGACAGTCCTTCCAGGAGAGGCAAAGATGCACGTAGTATGACACGTTCTTTCCATGTCTATCATCTCATGGTTGGATGAGTCTACTCTCCTACAATATTTAGAAATGACATAAAGAGATGTTCCCCTTCTCACTATTTCATCCACCTTGTGTTTGGATGAGCATACTTCACATCTTGGTTGCGTTGAGCTGTACTCTTTTATAGTACCTTGTTCTACCTACTTCATTCCTCTCCAGTAACTCATTTGCTTCTCCCATGAGCCTTCGGGGCATCCTACTGAGTTTTTTTATACTCACACCTACTTGGGATTTTCCCTCACTCCGTGTGCCCTTGCAGACAATAGACAGGTTGATCGTGACATAAGAATAGAATTGGGATATGATGTTCTTGGACTACATGTGGTGGTCATAACTTTGGATCCTAGAGCAGGGCACTATCACTTGTTTTACATTTTCACTTGTTTTCAGGTTGTGGCACTATTCTGGTTGGGTGTTTGTTTTTACCCTATCCCTTCCAGTTTAATTTTCTATACTTGTGCTGATTAGAGGTTGATGCATAATTTCGGTATATATATAACCATGTTGTATATTTTTTTCCTTTCCCGATGCACTTTTGCATTGAGTTGGCTGAATGTGCGTGTACATGTTCTCAGGAAAATTCCTCACCAAATTTTTTATGCCTTCAACACTATTCGCCTGCCCCTATCCTATGGAGGTGGGATTATGGTAGTTGGGTCAGGAACCGTGGTATGGGATGGGTTGTGATAATAGAGGAATCCTTTCCCAATAAGAATCATATTTAATTACATGGTGCACAATTATTTTGAGATACTCGATTTTAGATCAATGTTATACTAGGACTTCTCACCCTTCTTTTAAGAGATACTTCCAATAATGGGTAACATAAAAATATAAAACCTATGTTGGATATCATCTAGATCTTCCACCATTGATTATTCTACAGATTCCATTAAAAAACATTTTGGGGGTTTGAGGTGATCATCTCTGGAAAATTCCATTACATGAAGACCGTGAATGAAAGAAAGACCTTTTCATCTTTATTTTGGTAATATTTATTATTATACCATGTGATAAAATGATGGGAGATTTTCCACCATATCCTTGTATTTGAAATCCTTGCGAAAAAATCCTTAAATTAAAATTTTAAAGTCAAGTGAAACAAATCAAGGGAGAAGTGAGAATCCTATGAAATCTATTTAAAATGAACATGGTTTAGAAAATCTTGTTCCTTTACACTAACCTACCTACACATTCATCGAAACTGATTCTACATTTATTAAATAAAAATAGGGAAGTAAATCATCAATAAATAACATAATATAATAAATGGTCTAGAATAATTTTACCTTATTCGAATTTGGTTAATAATATAGAATATAATTAATTTAATTTAGTTATTCATGATGATGGTCACAAGAACATGAAATAATAGGTACAAGGGAAGGGTTTATTTTATAAATTTTTCGAAGAAATATTTATTATTATACATCATTCAATTTTATTTTATGTAAGTAAAATTTAATATTTTTCGTCATATTACTCTAATATTTCATGTAAATTAATGTTACTTATGAAATTTTATCCTTTAATGAATTTTTAATTGAATGATTCAAATGTTGTAAGTGTTTATTATCCCAATTTTTGACATTATGATATACAAAACTTATTTTAAACAATGTATTTTTTGGAATGGGTTCTCTACCATATCATTAATTGTTTGACATGAAATATTTTTTATTCATGATATTTAAATGTTTAATTTGAAATGATATTCTTCCTAGGGTTTCAATATAAAAAAATATAATTTCATTATGATTTAGTAAACTCAAATTCAAATACATTGACTATTAATATTTCTTATAGGACTATAATTATCATGATTTCCATGATCATTCATTTACGCTTTAATATATTTTATTTCCTTCTAATATAGTTTGAAATTAGATCCCTTTTATTAATAATTTATTTTCATAAATTTTTTTATAAAAAAGTATAACCTTTATAAAAAAAACTCTCATTTGTAATAATGAATCATTTCTTACATGTCCACATATTCTATCCCACCAATGTTCTTAACATTTCATGGGAAATATAAAAAGGAATAATCTATATGATTTTCATAATTCTATTTACCCTATATTAAAATAAAATTTTAAAACTATTTTTTCAATTAATGTTTTCAAACTATGCTATTTAAAAATATTAAAAAAGGGTTTTGATCTATTCAAAATTAATTATGTTATCAATCACACCAAATTTTTTTGATGGAAAATAATCCTTTAAAATGATATATTTTTAGATTATATTTTTTCAAAAGTAAATATTTTAAAATTTTTTCTAATAAATATATTTATAATAACTTATGAATATGACCTGTAACTCATCCTTTTTATAATAATGATAAAAATTCAAAAAGAACTTTCATTTTTAATCCCTTATGAACAAATAATTCCAACTTCATTTTATTCTTTATGATTTTTTGTGAAAATATTTTCCTTGATTCTAAAATATTATACTTACATCTATTATTTCTGAAATTTTTCTTTTGGAATTAAATAAAAATATAAGTGCTATTTATTATCACCAAAGTGTATTTTTAAAAATTTGAATGAATTGAGTTTCATATAAGGAACTATCCTTTTTCATTTCATATTCTTGATTGGTGAAATTATTTAACAAATAACATCATCTCTCTTTCTATGGTTGGTAACATAGTGATAACTGTTTCAATGAAATAAACAGTCACAACCTTTTTTGTTCTAAAATATTATCTATTATAGGAAAGATATTTTTTATAATTAATTTCCATTGTGAAAAAACTATATTAACTTCTTTAATTGATGGTTGTTCAGCTATATATGATAAATAAAATTATTCCAGAAATTATTCTCTTCATAGTATACCCTTCACACTATATAGTGTAATTTTATTCAATTATTACACTGAAACATATTCCATTTTTTGTTTGGGAAATTATTGAAAATTATTATAATTGTTAATCCTATATTAATTGGTATAGATTATTTAAGAAACGTGACTTGGTATTCTTTAACCATCATCCTTCTTCTTTCAAAAGTATTATGATCATGTACTGAATTTATTATAACATGGAATTTTTTTTTTCATTCAAGACCTTATTGTTGAAATAATAATGATTCTTTTATATGTTTATAAAATATTTATTCTTTATTTTAATATAGTATATTTTAATTTTAGTAAAAAAAATGGTTGTTTGGTTCTAAATTAATTTATCCCTTAATTCTTATAGGTAAGATGGGAATAACTGGGTTGGGTATGTTTATATATATCTACCCTGAATATAATATTTCATGAACACACTACCTTAATAATATGATCATGAGGTCTAAGATGATAATTCTCTACATAATGGTGTGGAATTAGCTAACTGAAATTATACATTTGTTTGGAAAGATTTAATGATATCCATGAGATTTTTTTATTTACAATTTTATTTATGTAAATATTATACATAATATTTCATTCTTTTCTAACATTATTTCTTCTTATATTATCCTTACATATTATCTCTTCTCCTATCAGGAAGACTTATGATATTTAATTATTATTTATTATATTTACTATAGACACGCATAGATTGATGTACATAGACAGTAAATTACTTTGGCAGAATAATACATGGAAAAAACAGACGCCTAAAGACCATATTAGTTTAGTGTCTTTGGAAAATCGGAACATAATATTATAGTCATGTTGAAAGATCTTCAACATCTCCCATAAAGACCGCCCCCCTTTTTTCCTTACCTAAAACCTTTCATTATATCATAGGGAAAATAAAAAATATAAAGGGTGTGATCAAATTCTTAGTAATGGTAACCATGGAGAAAATAAAACAAACCATACACATTTGAATATAAAAACATGAACATAATGTTTAAACAACAAAATCATGAGGAATGACATAAAATATGGCAGCACATAAGGCATAGATCATAATGGAACATCAATCATGATAAAATAGTATGGGGAGTAAAACATGTAATTGTGGAAAACCATTAGGCACATGATATGCTTTCTATATTAGCCAAGGCATTGCTGCCTAGACCATCATAGTGGACAATGTCCCTTACTGAATCGAGTTCACTCCTAGTTTCAATCCTGTATCACTGAACCTGATTAACCTACCATTCTAGACATGTCTATCTAACAAAATATAAATTGGTACCCAGTTCATTGGAGGGAGATATAGGTCCCACCCATCTCATAATGAAATCATTATTTTGTGTGCCACAAAATAAACATACATCATTCATAATAACCCAATGAATAAAATGGGTTTCTTTAACATCATCCCATCATAACATAATCCATATAAGAAAATGGATATCATTTCATTATAATAAAAATAAAACCATTTCAATAATAGATACATTATTATTGAATCATAGACATATTAAATAATGTCACTTTAGATGGAAAATATTTTTGACAAAACATTTGAAATGAATTATTGAGGAAAATATCCTTTCTTCCTCAAAATCATTCACTTTTCACAAAATTACATGAAATTTTTAAATAAAAGGACATTGTTGAAAATAATCATGAAATATTTAAGTGTAATATTCATGGAGATAAGGCATTATTAAATCATAAAAATCTGTTCATGCCGTATAAGTTAAAAAAACATTCTCCTCGTACTTTTGTCGGAAAAGTCAAAAAGTACCTCATATGGAAACCAAAGGAAAGATTCATCCAATAAAATGTTGTAAAAAGTAAACAAAGGGTAAAAATGTCTTTCAAAATACATGGATGAATATTAATGATTTTATGAAAACATTTTTAAAAAACATGGACATGGATGATAAACATAACCCCAATAAATACTTATGTACAAGAAATCTTGGATAAAAATGAGATTAGCAAAATTATCCCTTAGATTTTGTCCAATTTCTTCCATATGTTTCAGAAACTCCTGTATAGTGGGTTTAAACATATTATTAACTTGTAATAGAACCATAATAATATTTATGATATCATACATGATTCACTTACGACTTTATATTACCCGTTCTTTTGTCAATTCTATGTTAAAGTAGGATTTTGGGTAAAACTGTTTCATTTATCGTCTGTAATTTGACTTTTAATTATTAATATGATTAATTAAATCATTATTAATTACTTACAGAATGTAAAAAAATAATTTATATATAATATATTTTCGTAATATACATATATATAATAGATCGATAAATGGAAAAAAATACACCGTTCAGGGAGACGGTGGGTCGTACGTACGCATAAACGCTGTTTTAATTTCCTTATTTAATTGAATGGATGTAATTAAATAAAATATACATAAATCAAGTATCATTAATATTTCATATATTTCATGATTATTTAATATATAAACTTTATAATAATTCTTGAATGGTTAACTTGGAGAATGAATCTCATCACGTTGCGGAGACTGTAATCTGTACGTACGCACGAGTGATGATATCATTCCCATAATTGTTGAAGGGAATTAGAGTGGATGATATAATATCTCAGAATTAGTATCATGTTATAATAAGCACATAATAATTATTTCCACCATTATACCCATCCATGTACGGTTGTGGTGTAAAATCAGATTACACCACGTCGTGGAGACGGTATTCCGTACTTACGCATGTGTAGTGATTTCATTTTCCGTAGGATGGATAGAAGGTGAAATGGTGTTGTTTCATATTTATAAGATCATAACAGTATATTATTTATACTTATTGTATTACATTATAATTAAACAGCAAAATAATAGGATGTTGATGAAGAAAGAAACTTGAAAGAATCGGTAAAGGATATTACCTCTTATTCGACGCGCCTCTTCTAAACATCATCTTAAGGGACCAAAGTTGGCCTTTTGAAAAGACCATAACCTCAATAATGTTACTAGGGAAGTTGAGAAGATTACTGGGCAGGGTTTGGCCGAGCTTTAAGGCTCAAAATGTTTTTGAGGAGGAGAGGGAGGATGTGCCATTTTATAAGAGAGGAGAGGGCCACTTTTGGAAACCTCTAAAATATTAATTTATAATAAACCCAAACCCCACATAAAAAATACCAAAGTGACTCAAATGAGGATATTAGATACTATAGGGTTGTAATTTCATCATCCAATTAAATTTAAACATGTTTTGATTTTATTTTAAACCTTATCATTTTGATTTATCCTCACTTAATCTATTTAATTTTATTTGTTGTAATAAAGTTATAAATTTTATATTATTATAAATTCTTAATTATGTGGTATTAATTATAAATAATTTTATACTTTATAAAATTCTAGATCATATAAATTTTAATTTGTAATTTGTAAATATTTTTTTTTTATTTTTAAACAATTTAATAATATAAAATATCAACAGTGTCAATTTTGACATAGTTCATTTATTTGAATTTAAATAAAATCCATAGAGAATATATTTTCTCAAAAAACTATTTAATAGATTTATAACAAGTCATATTCATCATTAAAATTAGTGGAGAACATATATTGGTTCATATAATATTTATTTTAATACTTTTAAAATCTTTTACTTGATATTTCTCTTAATAATACATTATTTTTGTATAATTATTTAATATACTTTTTTGTTGTATAAAAAGAAAAAACAAGATACTATGACTAAGATAAATATAAAATATTTCATAAGAATAATTTTATTAGAATTTATCTTCTAAAACAATCGTGTTTTAAAATTTTATCTTTGTTAATGTATGAAGGTGACAACTTTGACATCATTTAACATAAAATAATATAAATGTCCTAATCTGTTTTATAAGGGTCCAAATGGTCCATAATTCGACCCTTGGATTATTAGGGTATATATATACACGAACAATAAGGTTCGGTCATGTTTAGGGTCCTTTTGATGAGTATTATTGTTTTGATAAAAACTATATTATTGATTTTTTACTAAATAAATAATTTCTGCATCATTAATGTATAAGATTAAGGTAATTAAATATCTCTTAAAAAATACTAATAAATTACCATAATAGTAAAAAAAATTATATTTAAAATTATTATTTATAATCGAATTTATATTTTGTATAACCTTATATTAAAAATTCATTAATTATTAAAGTTTGAGTGACACATATTTCACTTTCATTAAAATAAAATAAATTAAAGGTCTTAATCACATCCAAGTGGGTTCCAATGGATACAACTTCGACCCAAATATTATTTAGAACTAAAAATAAACAGAAAATTATATCAAGAAAAGTGTTAGGATAATTTTTTAAAATTATATTTACCCCTTAATTACCTGATTTACCTTTAGCTATGGTAAATACAATTTCCCTTAGCTACTATTCATAGTGCCCAAAAATAAAAATTAGCCTAATAACATAATTTTTACCTACTAATTCCAAATATGGAATCCATTTTTCTAAATTCAAATCACAGAAATTGTAGAAATTAGTTTAAAATTAATCCCGTTGTAAAGAAAATGAGTTGTAAAAGTTAAAACATTGCAAAACATTGAAATGATTTTACTTATGAATTAAATGTAAAATCAATTCTAATGAAATAGATTATATTAAATGGTAAAAAATATTCAATTTATAATTTAAAACCATTCAATATTATAATATAACTATATAAATTATTATGATGAAAAAAGTCGTTTTAATTAAAATATAGCGTGTTTTTACTATTCATTAAAATATGAAAATTATCAGAATAATATGAAAAATAAATCCAAAGTAAATTTTTATATCCTTATTCCATAGAAGAATTGTATTTTATCAAATTTAACTGATAAAAATTTCAAAAACAAGATATAATGTGTGTGCGCCATCAAAAGGCAAGAAAAATGTATTTTTTGGAAAATACTTATTTTACCCGAATTTTTTTTTGTTCTCATACCATATTCTAGAAAATGTTTAAGATGAATAATAATGCTATAAAATTCAAAAAAATTTAAATACTATTCATAACAGCTAGTTCATAATAATATTATAACAATATATCGTTATTTAGAAAAACCGGGTATTACGTACTACACACGCTATCGAGGAAGGTCATGATTGTGTGTAATGCAAGCCATGTTAGGGATGCGTGTTTTGGAAGCTCATTTTGGTGTTGCGTATAACACAATCAAAACTTATTTCATCTATACATTAAAAAAATATATGCTTAATGTTGCGTAGAATAATTTCTACAAAACGAACATGAAATTCTGTGTAACAAGAGCCAATAATAGTGTTTCATATACTGCAAGCTAAAAAAGTTTTGCGTATAGTACAAGCTAATATTGGTGTAGTGTACAATAGAAGTCATCAAAGAAATTAAAAGGAATATATTTCACAAAATACTAGGGTGTTACATTCTACCCCTCCTTAAAATGATTTTTCCCTCGAAATTCGTTGGGGTTATAAATCGTTTACTACTTGAAAGTTTCATTTATAGACACCCACATCGTAAAAAGGAATAATAAAACTTAATTTTAAATATTGACATATGAAACATATCGTGCAACCAAATTAACTCATCACTGGGTTTGAATATAGGAGAACATAGGACAAAATATGGGCACAGAAGTGAAATATAACTATCATGTTTTGATGAAGAGTGGTAGTGATCAGGGATATGAAAAAACCAACAATCACAGAGAAATACATTTGTGACGATCTACAGTACCATCCGATTCATCGAATATGAGGGTACTAGGACAAATTTTTTGGTTTTAAAGATAATTTCCCTAATGTTGAAGAATTAAAAGAAATACTTAATTGATTTTGGTACAATCTCACTGTTGTTTGTGCCTTGAACAATTTCCACTTCATCTCTTAATGAAATGATGTTGAATTTGTCTTCCATGAAGTGTTAGCAGATCATGCGATAGAATGATAGGACATTTCATATGTCTCAAACATAAGGTTAGAAAAATTTATATACACAAGTCCTTATTATGGTGTGATTAACTGTATATGATTCCAAAAATGGGCTTATACTTCAAATATCGACGTTCATAATAAAATAAAACTAATTTCTACTAATAAGGGACTTCCAGTAGGAATGTTATTAGCGATAATGGCCTATCGCACTTCATTTGTAGGTTCGATTTCCGCTACCTTATCTATCACGATGGGTTGTCGCCCGTCCTGTAGGTTGTCCTTTTTCTAAAACTACACTATTATAACAATACATAAATAATGTCCAAAAAATTTCTAGACTTAAACAATACTATCTGATGTCCGACATTATCCAATCCAATCTTTAGACTTATCCAAGATACATCTGTCCAATCTCATTGTATATAGAAAACGATTATTGGAAAGGTCACATAACAAGCATGTGAATACCATAATTTATCCCCCATATATCAGAAGATATATCTTATTGATCAAATTACAAACATTTGAATACCTTAATCATGTATTCTCATTAAATAAAAATTACCATATAACCTAAGTGAAAACATGAATGTTGTCAAAAGGTAACTCTTTAAAAATCCCAAAATCCCAAAAATTCTATATACTCAATCCATGATATCACTTTGTCCTTATCTAAATCATGAGCTCATGAATACTATCAAACACATTATTTTATTCTTATCCCTTCATTATGCACATATAATTAGCATTCCAATAATACGTGAATCAATTTTCATGGTTATCGGTAACATATTCTTATGGAAGAACACAATGGATCAATAAATAGATATTCTAATATACCATTAAAAAACTACCTCAACAGCATTATTATTTAATTCTAATACATAAGACCTTCAATCCATCCTATTCCATGATTGGAATTGAATAAGTCCTTCCCTGATTTAGAGGTAACCTTTTTTGTCAGGGCATTGAGTTAGGTAATTCCCATGTTCTCCAAAGATAATACATTGAACTCCACAACAGTTTGTCACTCTATGACCCTTCTCCCCACACAGATAACATCTTCCACTCCATTTTATGTACGGATCAAGGTTATTCTTCCCTTCTTTAGAAAACTCAGTCATCATTTCTCTATGATCCTCACCATGAGAAGATGCATAAGAGTCCATCTTCATCTTATTTGGAGACTTAGGAATAGAACTAAAGTTCACCTTGTCAATCATATATCACGATCACTGATTCAGGATAATCATAATATTTTTATTTCCAGGAATTACAAAATTTTTTAGATCATAGACACCAATTTTTTAATTGGAATCAATTTTAATCAAATTCCTTATTGTTCCCTCTATTGACTAAAACCAGAAACCATAGTGTATGAAACCATTAAAATAACAAGGAACCACATAATCATAAAATGTCACTTATGGGATGTATAAATTATCACACATTCTATAATTCATGATGCCTTATGTTCACCCTAGGTTATCCATGATCGTCAACATAATTCTAGTACTTTAACATATAGTTATACTAAACCTTAGGGACATACCTAGGCATACCTTAGAAATATCTCTAGGGATCTCACTAAAGGTTTTGGATCCTAGTTTCCAAAGGTTAACTAAACATTTGCTCTTATACCAACTGTAGTGGACTGAAATTATTTCAAGTGGACTAGAATTGATACCTATCAGAGAACCCCATGAGGGGCTAAAAACCCTGGGTGGGGGAAACCACCATCCCCAGGGGCAGCCATATCATCATGAATCCCTTGGGGGAAGAGCCATGCTTCGTCCAACGCTCACACGTGAGAGTTACTAAGGTTCAGATTCATTCCTACCTCTTTTGCTTTGATACCAACTGGAGAGACCCATAGCTTGATGTACATAGACAATACATTACATTTGAGGAATACTTAATACATGGAAAAAACTGACACGCCAAAGATAGTATTAGTTTAGTGTCTTTGGAAACTCAGAACATAATCATCTAAACATGGTGAAATATCTTCACCATATCTCATATAGATCTCCCCCATTTTGTTTTCTTACATAAAACCTTTCTTTACATCCTAGGGAAACAAAAACATATAAATGGTGAGCTCAAATTCTCATTAAGGGGAAATATGGATAAAATAAAAAAACCATATACATTTGAATTTAAAAACATGAACATACTGTTTAAACATCAAAATCTTGAGCAATGACAGAAAACATGGCAGTACGTAAGGCATAAATCATAATGGAACATCAATCTCGCTAAAATAGCATGGGGAATAAAACATTTAATTGTGGAAAACCATTAATCACATGATATGATATCTATATTAGCCACGACATTTCTGCCAAGACCATTATAGTGGACAAAGTCCCTTACTGAATCGCGTTCACTCCTCCTTCCAGTCCTGTATCACTGAACCAGATTAACTTACCATTCCACCCATGTCTATCTCATGAGATATAAATCATTAATCAATGCATTGGAAGGAGATATAGGTACCACCCATCTCATAATTAAATAATTATTTCGTGTGCCACAAAATAAAAATACATCATTCATAATAACCCAACGAGTAAAATGGGTTTCATAAACATCATACCATCATAACATAATCTATATTAATGAAATGGATATCATTTCGTCATAATAAAAATCAAAACATGTAAATAATAGAGACATTATACTTGAAACATAAACATATTATATAATTTCACCTTATATGGAAAATATTTTTGACAACACCTTTGAAAGGAATTTTTGAGGAAAATATCCTTTCTTCTTCAAAATCATTCTCTTTTCTCAAAATTCCATGAAATTTTAAAAGAAAATTCTTTTATTGAAAATAATCATGAAATCATGTAGATTAATCTTTATGAAGATAAGGAATTATGAAACCGTCATATTCCATTCATGTCATATAATTTAAAAAACATTCTCCCCGTACTTTTTTTCAGAAAAGTCAAAAAGAACCTTATATAGTAACCAATGGAGTGATTCATTCCATACAATGTGTTAAAAATTCAAAAATGGTTAAAACTTTCTTTAAACATACTTGTATGAATAAAAAAAATTTACGATTTTTTTTGGAAAACATGTACATGGATGATAAACATATCGCCTGTAAATACTTATTTATAAGCAATCTCAGATAAAAATGAGATTTACAAAATTATCCCTTTCCAATTTCTTCTGTATATATTTTAGAATCATGTATAGTGGGTTTAAACATATTATTAACTTTTAACATAACCAAAACAATATTTATGTTATCATACATGATTCAATTATGACTTTATATTACCCGTTCTTTTGTCAATTCTATGTTAAAGCAGCGTTTTGGGTAAAATTATTTCATTTATCGTCCGTGTTTGGACTTGTAATTATTCACATGGTTACATATATCATGATTAATTACTTACATAATGTAAAAAATTATTTATATATAATATATATTCATAATATACATATATATAATAGATCGATAAATGGATAGAAATACACTGTTCCTGGAGAGGGTAGGTCGTACGTACGCATGAACACTGTTTTTGTTTCCTTATTAAATTGAATGAAAGTAAGTAAATAACATATAAATAAATCTAGTATCATTAATATGTCATATATTTCATGATTATTTTATATATATACTTTATAATAATTCTTTAATGGTTAAATTGGAGAATGAATCTCATCGCGTTGTGGAGACGGTAATCTGTACGTACGCACGAGCGATGATATCGTTCCCATAATTATTGAATTGTATTATAGTGGATGACATAATATCTAAGAATTAGTTTCATGTTAATATAATCATATATAGTTATTATTTACACCATTATACCCATCCATGTATGGAGGTGGTAGAAAATAAGATTACACCACGACGTGGGGACGATATTCCGTACGTACGCACACGCGGTGATTTCGTTTTCCATAGGATGGATAAAAAGTGAAATTATGTTTTCTCATATTTATAATATCATAGCAGTATATTATTGATACTGATTGTACTACTTTATTATGAAACAACTAAATAGGAGGTAGTTGAATAAGAAAGAAACTTGAAAGAATCAGTAATCGATATTACCTCTTCTTCGACGTGCCTCTTCTAAACATCCTCTTAAGGGACTAGAGTTTGTCTTTTGAGAGGACCATAACCTCCTAAATGTTACTAGGTAAGTTGAGAAGAGTAATGGGTAGGGGTTTTCCAAGATTTTAGTCTCAAAATGTTTTAAGGAGAGAGGGAGGAGGTCCCCTTTTATAATAGAGGAGAGGGGAACTTTTTGGAAACCTCTAAAATATTAATTTATAATAAACCAAAACTCCACTAAAAAACATCCAAAGTGACTAAAATTAGGAAATTAGATATTATAAGGTTGTAATATCATAATCTAAATAAATTTAGACATGTTTTTATTTTATTTTAAAACTTATCATTTTGATTTATCCTTATTTAGTCTATTTAATTTTATTTGTGGTAATAATGTTATAAATTTAATATTGTTATAAATACTCACTTATGTAGTGTTAATAATACATAATTATATAAATTATTACATTTTAGATCATATAAATTTTAATTTGTAATTTGTAAATATTTTTGTGATTTTTAAACAATTTAATAATATAATATATCAATAGTGTCAATTTTGACACATTTCTTTTATTTGAATTTTAATAAAATCAACAGAGAATATATTTTCTAGAAAAACTATTTAATATAATAAAAAATTGTCATATTAATCTATAAAATTGGTGGACCACATTTATTGGTTCATATAATATTTATTTGAATACTTTTAATATCATTTATTTGATATTTCTCTTAATAATACAACATTTTTGTATAATTAGTTAATATAATTTTTTGCGGTATAAAAATTAAAAATAAAATTATATGATAAATATAAATATAACATATTTCATGAGAATAATTTTAATAGAATTTAACTTCTAAAAAAACCAACCTTTTAAATTTTATCTTTATTAATGTTTGACGGTTAAAACTTTGACATCATTTAAAATAAAATAATATAAATGTCCTAATCTTTTTTATAAGGCTCCAAATGGTCCATAATAAAACCCTAGGATTATTAGGGTATATATATACTTGACCAATAAGGTTTTTCCATGTTTCCGATTCTTTTGATGGGTATTATTATTGTAATAAAATCTATATTATTGATTTTTTACTAAATAAATTATTTCTGCATCATTAATGTATAAGATATTAAGGTAAATAAATATCTCTTAAAAATTAAAAATAAATTACCATAACAAAGAAAAAAAATTTATCTTTCAAAATAGTTTTTATAATCTAATTTATATTCTATATAAACTTATATTAAAAATACTATAATTATAAAAGTTTGAGTGAGCCATATTTCACTTTCATTAAAATAAAATAAATTAAAGGACGTAATGACATCCAAGTGGGTTCTAATGGATTCTAATTAGACCCAAATAAGACTTAGGACTAAATATAATTATCAAATTATATTAAAAAAAGTGTTATGGTAATTTTATATTATTATATTTACCCTTAATTATCCGATTTACCTTTAACTATGGTAAATAAAATTTACCATAGTTACTATTAATAGTGCCCAAAAATTTAAAGTATCCTATTAACATAATTTTTACCTACTGATACCAAATATGGAATCCATTTTTCCAAATTGAAATCACAAAAGTTTCAGAAATTAATTTAAAATTAATCCTAGTGTTAAGAAAATGAGTTTTAAAAGTTAAAACATTGCAAAAGATTGAAATGACTTTACCTATGAATTAATTGTAAAATAAATTATAAGGATATAAATTATATTAAATGATAAAAATAAATTCTATTTATAATTAAAAAATATTAAAATTTATAATTTAACCATATAAATTATTACAATGTAAAAAGTTGTTTTATTTAAAATATATCGTGTTTTACTATTCATTAAAATACGAAAGTTATCAAAATAATATGAAAAATATATCCAAAGTGAAATTTTATATAATTATTCCAAAGAAAAATTTTATTTTGTCAAATTAAACATATAAACCTGTCAAAAACTAGATTTAATGTGGGTGTGCCATCAAAAGGCAGAAAAACTGTATATTTTGGAAAATACTTATTTTTCCCGAACAATTTATTTTTTTCTAATACCATGTTATATAAAATGTGTAAGATGAATAATAATGTTATAAAATTAAAAATTTAGTAAATACTATTCATAACATCTCGTTCATAATAATATTACAACAATATATTGTTGTTTAGTGAAACCCGGTACTGCGTACTACACACGCTTTCGAGGAAGGTCTTGATTGTGTGTAATGCATGCCAATTCAGGGATGCTTGTAGTAGAAGCTCTATTTGGCGTTGCGTATAACATAATAAATACATATTTCATTTGTACATTTAAAAAAATCTATACTTAATGTTGAGTAGAATAATTTCTACAAAAAAAACTTGAAATTGTGTGTAACATGAGCCCAGAATAGTGTTGCATATACTATAAGCTAATACGGTGTTGCGTATTTTAATGAAAATATTGGTGTAGTGTTCAATACAAGACATAAAATAAATGAAAAATAATATATCTCATAAAATCTTGTGGTGTTACATTTACTCTTATAGTGTAAATAATCTCACAACATATATCATTTCATTTTTAATAGTTTGTGAAGAAAATTAATAACCATGATATTTCTAATATGTTATCTTGTATATAAAATTTGGAGTAAATGTTTAGTAATTTTTATATGTTTATTTTATTTTATACCCTTGAGAAAATATAATTTATTTCAATGAAATGGGATTAATTAGTTTTTGATTTGGCCAAATTTTATAAGACATTAAACCTATATGTCAAAAGAATATATATATATATATATAGTAAAATTTTTAATTAATACCATGTTATAATGTGATTGTTATGTTTGGGAATCAATAGTCTATGTTGAAGAAAATATTTAAAATTTTAAAATTGTTTTCCTAAGTGTGATTTTGGGGCAATAATTTCATTACTGTGGAAATAATATTTTTTGTTCATTAGTTCATGGATTTTGAAATAGTTATTATGGATGTTTATTATTGGATGTTTATATAAATCAAATTGTTAAAATTATTAATAATATATAGAAATATGATGAAATATAACCATGGAATGAGGGGAACTTATGATTATATTATACAGTATATAATATATCGAATCACATTAAATAGAAATATAAATGAAATTATATGTGATTAAGATAAATCGGGATAATATAATGGCACCTAGATGAAAATTTTTAGCTGTCACATGTTGTAAACATCTTGTTTTATCATTGAACCAAAATGAAAAATCGATCTATGGATATATTCCTTAATACCAAGGACTTGAATGTTTATTTTCCAAACATATACTTGTATAAAGGGCTAAATCATTAAAATTTATCTCAAGAGGGAAATACTGTCTAGAGACTCAAATTATGATAATTGTTTTTGGGATATGAAGAGAATGATTATGTTTTGAAGAATGTTCTATTAAAAAACACTTGGGGTGAAGAAGAATAATCCTAATTAATTTATAAATTTTTTATTTAATCATGAAGGAATCATCCTTATGGGGATGGGAATGTGATTTATGTTTAGAAATGAAGGCCATTGAGAAGATTAATTACTAAGATGTGTTATGTTTCCAATAAAATTAATTAATAAAGAGAAATATTTTGTAAAATAAATAAATAATTAAATTCATCAGTTATGTGTGAATGTCAATTGTGACTAAGCAAACATAAATATAAGAGTTAATGATGAATATTTAGAATATAAAACTATAAAACCAGCACACATTTTGAGGGATCTTATGATCACAACCATCGAATGTGATAATAAGTATAGTGTGGTGAGTGGTGCACACGTCTTCCATAAATAATGAAAAATTATTTATTTCATTATGTTCCACCAACATGATTATATTTTATGAATTTTATATGACTTTTACATCATAAATATAATGATTATATGTTAAATTATTAAGGGAAACTAATTGTGGTTTATTATCCTATCTCATGTTGTTATCTTCCCTCTCATATAGATTATGAAAAATATACTTATAAAAATAATTTTATTCTCCCAATAGTAGAATTTGATGTATTTTTTTGTGATGGATTAACTCTAGTAATATAGATCCCATTTAAATTTCCACAGGATGTAATTTTTAAATTTTTAAATGTACTAATTATTTTCTATTAGTGCATGGATGAATATGCTATTCAATTCGAAATTTCATTAATTATATTTTTATAACTACAAATAAATATTATTTTATTATCTCAAATGTTTAGAGAGAAAATAAAAATGAATTATAAGACTATTTATTGTTAATATTACAATATATTTCTTAATGTTTTTCCTTTTTTTCATAAATAATGACGTCATATTTTCGACATAATTTTTACCAGGTGCAATGGAAATTTGAAACAATCCACAACGAATGAATCTGATTTAATTATAGGAACTAATTAATAAACACCTATATAAAATCAATATGGGATTATTTTTTGTCTATTAATATACCTTGATTAAACCCTTTTTTTTTTTTAAAATATATATGGGTAAAATATTCTATGTATATTTGGAAACTAAACAAGATTTTTATCATGAATATCTATCTTCAATGACATATAGGCAATTAATTTGATCATGTTTATGGATTTCAATAGATTTAACACAGTAACTATTGAAAACAATATTAACTATTAATTTTTATAATATATGATATTGTTTAATGAAAATTTGTCATAGGTATGGACAATTTGATTTATACTGATTCTATTTTTCATTATCAATTCGCCAACATTATTAATGTATATATTTCGTAAAGCCTTTTGAAATTACCATGATAATTTTTTGTAGTCCTTATAGATGTTATTTTTATATATTCATGGTGAAAGTAATAGAATGACGATTATTGGTGGATTTTTCTAAAGACTCTGAAAATGTATAATTTGTCAGAAAAATTCAATAATTATAATTTTTTCTACAAAATGTTTAAATCTTGGGTCATGTAATTGAATGAAAGGAAATATGTTTCAATTCATCCATGATGGATACTGTTTAATATTTTAGGAGATTTTCCATGTTGATAGAGATCCTTAATATTCCTAGAAAGAATAAATTCTATAGATTATTTCTGAGATATTTTTCATTAATATCAAAAATACTATAAAAGTTTACATATATTGCTGTCAAAATCCATATGGATGATGAATGTGAAATTAATTTTGGAAAACAATTTACAAGGTAGGTCAATGAACATTTTCTCTCCCTATATCATTCCATATAATTTATTGTGATTTATAGAGATACATCAATGAAGTTAATATGTTTTTTATTAAGTAAAATTACATGGTGATAACTTATTCCTCACAATAGTTGAATGTTCATCAGAAAAATTGCCCATCAATTTTTTGTTATTGGTAGTGTTAATGTTTTATTTAATGATTTTTAGAAATTATAATTTTGGTTAATGATTTAATATATATTTTAACTATAAAAACATAAATTAAATTCTCAAATAGAATGGGAAGAATATACAGTAATGAGTTGATTAAAGATTTTTAATTCCCAATACATTACAACCTTATGAAATCAAATAATATCAGTAATTCTTTGAGTTACCATGACCATTATATCTTATCTATAATGGGGATCTAATTTGATCCATTTTGTTATTTATACTGGATGGATCTCCAAATCATGATGTAATGTGGTACATCCAATTTATTTTAGAAGAATAGTCAGTCATCCATTTATGTGAAGATTATCAAATTATATAAAATGTTTTTAGAGATTAAATAGACATGGATGAATGTTTATATGTTCCACAATAATGATGAAAAAATGATAAGGTTCAAGAACTGAGTATGTTCCCATTCAACTCCATATTTAAGAATGTATAATTCAATGAGCTAAATAGATTATTATTTACTATACATAATTAGAGATAAATGACATACAGATATATAAATGAAATTATCATGTTAGACAATGTTAAGGGAGATATTAAGGTGAAATATATCATTGATTGTTATATTATTAGGCTATGAATAAAAATCCTATCTGTACAGTAATTTTGAAACCATTACCCATTAAAATAATGAAATAAGAAAATATCACCTTTAGATTCCTCATAATACACCCAAACATCTTTAATGGTAATAACACCATTTCATTTGTACATGATAACCATTCTAATTGAGAAAATTTAATTGACTATTAAGAATATTTCATTCTTGACCATCTTTATTGGAAACAAATTAAGGTATTAGAATCCTTGAAGGTACCAAAACATCCATTTTTATATGATCAAGATATAAAATTTTTATAAATGTTTTGTACATGTAGACTTTAAGAGTTAGATATGGTGACATATTTTAAAAAAAAGAAAATACATGGAAATATTGTTAGTGTTAATGAAATAATAAAACCATGAATGACATTATGATATAATTTTTTATTAAATTCATAAGTGGATGATATAAAACCCTTCATCAAATTCATTTTTATGAAGACATGATCATTCACATGATCATTTATATTACTCTTTGTGATTCCTTCCATAGAAAAAAACTCCATGACTCCAACATATTTGGATGAAATTTTAAAAGAAATCGAGTGGGACCTAAGTTATCTGATAAATTCAATAAAATTTAAGAGCCATTCAATTTAACATTATGATACCTCAAATATGGTAATAATTATATATGGATAACTATCATTGGGGTGTATATTTTTACGTTAGTTAGAATGTATTGTAATTTTTATCATTATCGAATGTCATTATAATGATTATAAGGAAGGGGATATGTATAAATAATTACATTAGAATATATATATATATATATATATATAATCAAGTACGAATGGTAATTTATCTTTTGGAACATCCATTGATGCTATTATAGGTTCCAGATATGTTTTAGAAATATATTTATAAGAATTATTATATGATATTTAGAATTTATGTAAATAAATGGTTGTTCTAATTGAGAGGTATTCTTCCTATGATTGGAAAAAATAGATATTAAAATTTTGAATGAAAAAGTAATATGGAAGAAGAACAATCAATAAGTAAATATTTATATTTAAAAAATATAAATCCATAATTTTAATTTTAGAAACCGAGTATGAAATGATTCAAGTGTTTCATTAAATTATTCATTAGTTTAATTTATTATTTGTGATGAAATTCCTATAATGTGTGCTCAACATAACATATATTTTTTTGAATATATTTCTCTTTAAATAATTCGATGTGTTCTATTTCCTCGGATGAATATAACACAAAATATTTGCGAGTAGTGAAAATTTAAAATATGATATTACTTTAATTAATTAGTATTTATAATTATGTTTAAAAATTGAATTAATAAATAATACAATTAATTCTCATTAGTTTTGTAAAAATTATAATGAATACTAGTTTTTTAATACTCAAAAAATGTAAGTGTATTATTTGAAAATATGTTTTTTATATATGTATTTTTTGATGTTAATTTTTTGATTATATAAATTATATAAATTTATTTTTTACATTTATGAAAAAGTATGTGATAATTCATACATTGATTATTAAACTCATTGAAACATTGATTAATGCATTTAATTAAAAAAAATATTCTAAAAAGAATTTTTTTCAGTAAATGTGTTTTTATGTTAATAAAAACTATTGACCATAAATGATGAATTTTTTTATATAAATTATTAGTTAATATATGAAATAAATTATTATAACTAATTAAATTGTTGTTACTATTAAATGTATGAGAATAAAATATATTTTAATCAATTTTTATTCGCCTAAACAAGTATTTCAATGTTTTTTTATTGAAATTTCACATAACTTCCTACACCTCTATTAGTTTTATATTGATAAATGTATTACATATTTATTTTCATTATAATAAATTATAAGTAATATGTTCATCATAATTTTCATCAATAATGAATAATTACTATTGTAAAAATATTTTCACCATATTAATGGTTATATTGGATAAACAATAAGGTGAGAAAACAATATAAAGTTTACATTATCAATTAATGATGTCTAAATATAATTGGATTAGTGGATATAGGTAATTCAATATCATAACTTCAAATAATTTTCTATTTGATTCCAAATTCCCTTGAAAATAATATTATGTTTTTTAAAACATTGATTATTTTACAGGGTGTCACCCCCTTACTATTTAATTTTATCTTCATCATCTAATTTATTTCTATACGTTGAGAACTATAGATAGTAAAATTCATTCCCAAATATATTCCCAAAACCCAATCCCAAGGGAGACCCTTGAAGGGGAGGTATAAATTCATAATGGCCATTTTCATGATTTTTTATTCTTAATCATCTAAAAAATAATCTATAACCATATTAATAAATTTAAATATTTATAAAAACTATATTGATTTATTTTATGATATTTGTCCAAATTTTTTTTGTCTCATTTATATATATTTTAATGTGAAATCTTTTCTAATGCATTTATAAGGACAACCATCTCAGTGAAGTATCCATCATCATTTATCATCACTTCCTCCCATGGTTTTATATCAAAAAAGATTTGATGAATATATATAATAGAAAATACATTATTATCAGTTAGGAAATATAAATAATCATTTATATTCCTTAATTTCCATTCATGAAAAAATGAATGCATAACTTGTGTTTATATGAAAACTACATGTTATACAAAAACAGTATAATTCATTTTTTTCCACCTCCATACATTAATTTATATAACTATTTGTATTATTAATAAATATAATATTTTTTCAATGATTAATATATTAGAGATTCTGTAACCAATTCTATGATTCATCGATTATAATCCATTAAACCATCAAAGAGCATATTACCGTTAACACCCAAATTTTTATTTAACTAATGAATTGTGAATATATCTAAGTTTAAAATTTATGAATGAATATGTTAATGTATGATATGAAGGAAAATGGTTAATATATATGTGTATAATAAGTATAATTTTATTACAAATTTGGTTTGAACATGTAGGGATAAAACCACAGTAGAAGGTAATGGCTTGTTCTGTAATCATAATTTTTTAGGAGATTGTGTATGTTTAGATATCTATTTGGGAAAATGTATACAATACATATCTTAAGGCCAAAATATTACCCCACTATCTATTAAATTATATGGATTTAATGGATTCATTAATTAATCCACACTTTTTTACTAAAAAAATTAATAACCAATATTTTTAGGCCATTGAATTTTTATTTCTAATTTTTCTCTAGAATGTTTTTACTCTATATCATTCTTCAATAAAATGATTAATGTATACAATTATAACAATCCACTGATTGAATAAAATAAATTTGAACCATATTTTAATTTTGTTTCAAGGTTACAAATAGTATATTTGTAGTGTTTTCCCTATGGGATATAATATAATGTTTAAAAACAATGAAAGGAACCACTTTTAATCAGTTAATAAATTAACCAATTTCATCAGTATAATGTTAAATGATTATTTAAATAGTTTCTTCATATTTTTTTTTTAATAAAATACAAATTGGAATTTCTAATAAATGTTAATTCGTTAAAAAACATTTAAAAAAAGATGGTATTATCTCTTTAGTATATAAGGTTTCAAACTATATTAAAAAGTATGTAAAATTTATCTCAACAATCATTTAATAATATTACTTATCATGGATGTTATGATGTAGTGATACCCTACATGTTTTCTTCTCATGATGACATATGTATACATGATAATGATAATATTATGAAAGAAATTTGAATTCCATAGTCTACATTGTGATAAAATTATAATTTTTATTATTATCATGTGAAGAAAAAATGTGAGGTTGTAATTATATTATTTGTGGAAACATAATTATATAACAATATAATTCAATGAGTAACTATTAATGTTTCATGCGATGATCTATATGGGATTAAGGATTTATCTAAACATAAAATGTGACTATATTAAAAATGAAGAAAAATAGAGTGGGGAGTAGACCAAATCCATTATGAGAATCTATAAAATATGTGATGATATTAATTGTAGTGAATATTACAAAGAAATTATTTTTATATACTTATATTTTTTCCACATTTTAATTAAATTTTCTTATTGATAATAAATTATCTTATTGATCATGATTGATTTTTTATTGTTTCATACTCTTATAACCCATATCCTTTTTAATCACTATAAAATGTTCCATAAGTCTTGAATTACATATTAATATATGTTTGGTTTGTTTTCATATGTAATGTCAATATTAAAATAGGAATAGATTTATTTTATGATCCCCTATGATATTTAATTGTTTTATCTAATATATAACTTTAATGAGAATGAATTCCAACATTTTCATATGTTTCTATTTTCCCTTTTTTTTGGAAATTCATTATTTATTATATTTACAATTATTTTAATTTGTGAGGTGATATTTGTGATGGAAATTTAACATAATTCTAGAGATATGATGAAAATTTGTTTATGTCTTTAAAAAAATATATGACCATTATATTTCATGGATATTATAAACAAACAAATATATTATTTTATCATTTAAAATGATAAAAAATATAGGTTATTCTCAAGACACCTCAAAAATATTGATATTATTTCCAAATTATTAAGAAAATTCATAATCAACAACACTTATTATAGAGTATTATTAAAAAATATTATAATAATAGTGGTAGGATGTTTATGATGATTTGGCAGACATCCCATTGATGGGTTGTTTATGTGTGATCATGAAGAATATGGCCTTATATTGACTGAATAGTACGGTTTTGTTTATTTTTGTTAATTGAGGATACATACTATGTATCCATGTATATAATAATTTGATATCATGTTGTTCCCATTGCATAGATAAAAATCGATTGATTGGACCCTTCCATTCAGTTTGATATAATACATTAAGGATACATTCATGTATTTTACATGATATAATTAATTATATATATTGTGTAATGGGTGAAAACATGAAATTATGTGGGGTATATTCATTGGAGATACCATACTTTAGAGAATGTGATTAATAAATTACTACTGATGAAAACATTAATAAGAACAATGTGGATTTTGGATTATAGATATAGTGGAATCCCATAATATGTGTTCTCTCATACTATTGGTTTTTGGATGGAGGAGAAGTTTATACTAATGGGGAAAATGGACTAATTAGAAATATGTGTTGGAGCATACATATAGGATACCCATAATGATGCTCCCGAATTGGTAGAGCAGGATTGTGGTGTATTTAATAATGTATGATGTTATGTTGGGTTGAATTGGATCCTTTATGATACTAGGTATAAAAATAAACAATGGGATCATGAATTGGGATTTTAACTATGATGTAAAGGACAAATATCATGGATTGTGGGGTTAAATAAGACGCCAACCAATCTCCTAGATTGATTTAGATCACACATGGCTCAACTATGTTATAGGGAATGAGAATATATTTACCTAGAGACATATTATTCAAAATTTCTTGATTGTCATATCATTTAAGAGGTACATGGTGGAGTATCCTCTTTTAATGGGAATATAGGAATTAAATTGGTGGTCAGTGGTTTGTAAACATTAAGGATTTTTTTATTGTTCACTTGGGGGAGACCATGATAATTAGATACAGTGGTAGATGATATGAGGAAAAAGATGATATACTAGTAACTAAATATTAATCATGATAACCTAATATGATATTAAGATAGAATGGTTCCTTATAGTTATTACTATTACCTAGTGTAGGATTATATAGATGTATATCATTACCCTATTGATGGTTAGGAAATGATCTTGGTTTCCAAAATAACATATATATTAATAACCTAGCATTCTCAAATTAGAGATCAAGATTTATATTACTCGCATGATTAATGTATACAAATCTGTTTCATTAGGTCACTTATATGTATACCGAAATAGATTATCTTTACTAAATATTTGGTTGAGAAACTGTTATACACTCTTGAAAAATTACTATGAAAATGAGTCTACTTCAATCAAGGAAATTAAATGGAGATTAACTTTCTTGTCCCAATGTAATGATATATAGATGAGTCTGGATCACTAAACTGATTAAATTTATTTCATTAGATGAAATATTATAGTTTTGATAAGAGGCCCTCTTATTTTGTGTCTAGGTATATAATGCACTACTATTTCCCTCATTGAAAACCACTCACCAAACATGACAATACTATTGGTAATATTTTCTGCTATAAAGGTCCTATTAAACATTAAACATTTATGTTAAATAATTAAAATATTTTGTTTGTTAATTAAAATAAGTATGGGTGAAATAGGATTTGTGGATTGTACACTCAAACTAGGAAAAATGGAGGCCTCATTGCTCATCACCTTCTCTAAAAAGTAAAAATATGGAATCCATGGGACCTATATATGAATATATATGTAGCCAGTTTCATGGGATATTTTGGACACATATTTATAGGGATGAATAATTTAATATAGATGATATGGGTGTGGAATGAATGAATGGGATACCCAAACAATGTGAATGAATTATTGATTTTGGAAACATATTAGGTGCATGTATTTTTAATTGGTACAATAGTAATGAAAAAAATTTATGATTAGACGGAACTGTCAAATTCTTCACGAATTCCACTAAATTTCTTATTATTTATTCAAAAAATATTCAAATGAGAAAATATATGTGACCACCCACCAATTGAATTTGGATAGGCTGACCTGATTTTGGATAAATTATATTTATTGGAACACTTTTGTGCTCCAAATTAGATCCTCTTGGTTTTAGCTATACTAGAGGATAACATACAAAATATTAATTTCATCACATCATTAGATGTGAAAATAAATTTTTATTACCACCTTTCCTAGGAACATCGTTCCAAATAATCCAATCCATTATGATTATATATAGATTCTTATCCCAAAACCTCTGTTATCCAATAGGTAAATTTAATTATTGACCATTACATAGGGTCACATATTCACATAGTAAAGTAGTAATATATGAGAAATTGTACATCAGAAAAATTGGTTGAAATATATAGTATTTAATTTGCATATCCAAGGATATAGGCATGAAAACATTTGGATATGAATGGGCAATTAAGTGAAGATAAGTTTTTTTAAACGACTTTGAAGACATTATTCCTTATTTAAATACCTCTCTCAATGATAATTATGACATATTTGGGAATTAAAACACTTATTATTAACCCTAGGGATTTTGGTATGTACCCTTTTATGGCTAATAAATTATATTATATGCCTATTTAAATATATGACATTGTTTCTATTTTAATTTTAAATTAGAAACATGAAAATAGTAGGAATAAAATTTTAATAAAATATGAAATCATTCGATCATTATAATTTATATGAAAATTTTCGTCATGAAGCACTATAAAATGATTATAAATTAATATCCTCCCCGAAACAACACCTAGATATGTATATGAAGAAATAATATAATTATAAAACAATTTATTTTAATATGAATTACTTTCTATTTGAATTTTATGAAGAATGTGTATACAATGACAGAACATCATCCTATATTATAGTGGATGAATTTGGATTATTTCTCCATGGGTATCACATGGAGATAATTATTGGTATATTTAAAACCACAAAACACTATAGTTGGAAAATTTTAATTTATAATGATGAATCAATGTCATTAGGATCAACAAGGGGATTTTAAATAACAATATCATTATTAAATAGTGATCAATTACCATGGAAATATTCTTTTTAGATATTTATAGATATATCTAAAACAATATTTCAGGAATGGTTGAGTATAATATCTTTTCCCTATTCCAAGACACCAAGGGATTATTTTTATATTTACATAGGGATAATATTACATAACCCAATTACATTTATTGCCCATCATTATTTACCATATTTGTTTAATCCACATATTGGGTAGATATATTGGGAACACATAATTTCCTTATGTATCAATTTATGGTTTTGTAACAAACAATGATTTATAAGCTCACAATTTTAAATTTCCTATTTTTCATGTATCATGTGATTTTATTTTTAGGGAGTTTTTATCCAAATATATGTTGGTCTTTATAACAAAATGGGCATTGAGAAACCCATGTTGAAGGGAGTGTATACTATTTACAATTCCAAATACAAGACAAAATGTTTTAATCTTATTAATCTAAATATTCTTATATTGGAAGTTGAATTTATTTATACATGAAATGAATTTACTTTAAGGTGGAGATATTTATATAAAAACATAGGTATTTAAACAATTATGTGAATAGAGGGCTCAATGTTTTTACTTATGATGTCCTCTAAGAACATGTCTCATATATTAGGGTCATTATTCTATGAGCATAGTTAATTGATGTGTAGGGTAAAAATTATTTTACTGGAAGGTAAAAATATTTTCATATAAATATGTTAGGTTACAATACAATTAAATTATTCTCTAGATACTTATTTGTTTTTATTGGATCACATTTTTTATTTTTTTGGTGCTTTCCATAGATACATCGAACAAAAAAGGACTAAAAACTATAACTACAAGTTGGAACAATCTACGTAACAATAATATGAAAGGAATAATCAATAATAATTAAGGTAAAATCCATCAATGATCTAGATAAGTTCATTTATATTAATTAATTAGTTATTAAATAGTATGTTTCTAATGCTTATGGTGAGATATCAATGACTTAGCAATCTATTGGTTAAATATTTTGAAGATTTGAAAAAATCTTGGAAGAATGAAATATACATGACAAGGGATAAAAAAAATCTTGAATAGTTTGCCCATTTAATGCTTATTATTCATTTTGATGAATGAATCTTTTTCTATTAAGTTGGGTGGTTTTGTGTTATAGGATGAAGAAATTTCAAATGATCACTTTGAGGATTTTTCATCATTTATTTGAAGATGATAACTAAACATATATTCAGGACATAAATTGTGACAGTACAAAATAAATGTCAATGTAATGAGTTATGTAAAAAATAAAAAAATATTTAATCTAATATGATGAAATAGTGTATATAATCTTGATATGAATTTGTAATATAGTAGACTAACATGTTTATCTATAATAATATAAAGGCATAAATAGATTTTAGGACACATTTTCATAGGATGAAAATATATATATGATTTGAATGTTATATTGGTGTCTAGTATACAATAAAATATCATAGGAATGTATCCATAGAAAAGTAGATTTGTCCATTTAAAATAGATTCATTCATTATTTGGATTTTTATATTGAATATGTTGATTGAAACCCATACTAAATGAATTCAATTTTATAATGTGTAAGTATTCAAGGATGGCATTGGTACCATAAATGTTATGCCATTACGTATTAATAAAATTAAATACTTGAATATATTTGATAGAAAATTGACCTACATCTTGATTGAATTAGTCGGTGTAGTAAGAATCACTCATTTATTTCTATGGACATTTATTGGGACTATCAATCCTATTAACATTTATATTTTCTACTAATTTCACCTTAACCATGAATATAGTTAGATTTTCTAGTAGAGACTTGGAATTTCTTTATGATATATGTTATAGGATTTAATCCCAACATATTTAAAATATCATTCACTATAATTTTATTTTTATTCGATTTGGATCTTTGAGGGGTTGTGTTTAAGGAAAAAAACATAAATCAACAAATATTGTGTTCATGGGTAAATAACATTAGAAGAAGGTTAAATTTAAAATATTAATTGTTTAGGGATAAGCATGTGGAAAATTTAAAATTCTGCAATTTAGAAAAAGGGGAACAATATTTTTTATTATAGATCCTCAAATAAAGGGAGTCATAGTCCCGTTAAATTGGTTCTTGTTAAATCCCATATTAATGAAGTGAATATTGATTATATACATTATCTCATATATGGGGGTCCAATATATAATGAAAACATTAATGGGCGAAATGGTAAAGGGTAACATTAAACCATGTAATGAATTTGGATTAAAGGGACATGAGTACCCTACCAAAATTAATATAATGAAATATGTTTATATAAATCATTAAAATTGTTTCCTAGTCAGGATTGATGATATAGGACAAGTATTCAGGGGATAAAATCTAAAAAAACTCAAATTTATGTTTCCACTCTATTATTATTATTTAATATAATGATTAGCGGAAACATTTCAATGAAATAATTTATTTGGTTGGTATATCATATAGAAGGATCATATAAATAGATTTATTTTTTAACATATGATTAGATAACGGAAGGTGTTTGTTTCATTATAATGTTGACATTACTGATAACCCTGAATGTTTTGAGGAAAACAAAGAAATCCATGAAACATTTTGGAATCCTAGAATGGGATTTTTAGCAATGGTATCAAAGTCATTAGAAAACAATTATTACCATGGATAATATATTGAATTCGTTCTATTTTTTTAAATGTTTATGGTGAATTGTTTATCAAAATATATATAATCTAATTGTCAAAAAATATTAGAAAATTAATATATTCAACCAATAATTATTCCTCATTATGACTTGTACTACCACATTAATTGTAATCTTGTGAAAAAAGCCTTCATGAATGATTAATATTGGAGGAAATATTTTTTAGATAAATAGAAAATGATAAATAAAATTTTTAGGATATTTTTATAACATAATGTTCTCATGGAAGTGGAATAAAAATAAGTTGACATACTATATTGATCAAACTATTTTTTTTGTAATTTCTGTTGAGAGGGAGAAAACCCTTTAATAAATTTAGTAGTCATATATGTCAATTTTTTTTTGTGAAATATTATATTATTCCACAAGGATTAACATTTTAGGTTGATTGAAATCATGCAATAAGAACTCAAACCACATCGTGTAATTCTATCTGTCATGGAATTAGTTATAGAGTACTTCACCAAAATTTCATTAATTGGTATTATTAAATATCCTTATCTTAGTTTCTAGTATACAAATATTGTATGCATGGATGAATCATTTAAAAATGAGATACCGTTTTTCTTGTAATATGTTATTGGTATCCATACATATTCTGGAAGCATTATTTCTATCTAGAATACACAATAAAAGAATATAATATCATAAAAGTTAATTATGGATAGAACCCATTTGGAAAAGATAACGAGATGATAAATATAAATTGGAAGAAGCTACTAGTTCTATGATTTGAATGAAATTAAATGCTAATTATAAGATATTTGGATGTCATAATGTATCATATTATCATATGAATCGATAATTTTTTTTTATTATGATAGATATTGATTCACCATTATGATATTGGTGAACAATTAAATTTAATTTGACCAATGTATTGATAGTGTCATATGTTTCTTATAGAAGGGAACAAAATACCTATGTATATTATGATATTTTATATGAGGATGGAATTAATGATGATATAATATATTGTGATCCATAAGAAATGATATCATAGTGAAACTCTCTATAATATTATTATACGAATCATGCCCCAAATTGTTTTTATAAACCAATAATTTTTTTTGTCGATGCATGGTGAAAATTAATTTGGAGTTTTAATTTGGAATTAGATGTTCACCAAAAAAATATAACAGCTGAGAAAGAAAAATTACCACGAATGAGAAAAATGACAGTTATAGATGATCGAATGATAACATATGTTTGTATCACTATTTATCTTATGATAAAAAGAAATACAAGAAAACATAGTTATTAAATATTGTAACCATTGAAATAGACTCATGAATGAAAAACTATATGCCTAATAATTCAATATATATTTTTATAATATGAAGAATATTTGAATTTTAGTTTGTATAATTTAATGTTGGTCCTATGATCAGTAATATTTACATATCTATGTATCCCATAATAATGGGAACCCAGATAAATTTTGTTTTTATAAGGTATCTTATTAACATAACAGACAAATATATAGGGATAAATAAATGGGTTTCATCCTAACACAAGGATATAATGATTTATTTTTTTGGATGGGGATTCCTTAAAATAATGGTGAAAATGGGAACTCATTGATGAATATAAACTTTGTTGGTGTTGGGAATAGAGATTTATGAATCAGAATGTGTAGTATAGTATTAAGAATTATACCACACATATCTTGGGAGTTATGGAATTTATTCCAAATGGATATTAATATGCTATGAATATCATACACATATTTTTTTTATCATTTACAATGATGTTCCTTACAATAAATACACCTTGATATATTTTTGAATTCATGTACATATTTATAGGGACAATTCAAATTAAAACCATTCTAATATTATAATATTCCATATATTATTTAATATTTTTCATCTAAAACAAGTTAATTTCAGTAATAAACCAATAACTTTATAAAAACATAATTCATTATTGATGTGACAAATAACATATAAGCGAATGTCCATCTATATTACATGTGTGTGTGATAATGAATACGTGGGTGATTTTCTCCTTGATACAAGAAAAAATTTCTAATTTTTTTTATGTCATACATCGATAAGAGGTATAGGCTTAATAAAATTTTAAGAGATTCTAGGGAAAAAATGAACTAAAAATCACAATATATCTTAAATTATTGGAATCTAGTGAGACATAGTTAATATATATATATATATATTATGTTATTATATTATTTCAGGTGTGTAAATATTGAGCAGAACACAATACAGTTCCTTAGTTGGATATGGTTATTTTATACAGAGGGGAATCCATAAAAGTTTATATTTTCTAGGTAGTTTATTATATTTCATAATTATGACACACATCCTCCAACCAAACATGGTTTTATTACAATATAATGGGGATATTATTCAAGGATTCTGATTTATAGATTGGAAAAAAATCATGCATCCAGGATAACATAATGGTATTGGTCATCTGTGTGGTAAAGGAAAAGATGGTTGGATATTATGATAATTTTAAATTAATGTTTCATTGAATCAGTGCCATGTATTATAATTTCCAATGTTTAGGACCATCGTTGGGAATTTTATTATATTTCAATATTGATCGAGTATTGTGGAGATTAATTCTTGGGGATAAGGACCAAATTTGTTAATTTTAGAGTCATTCTCAACATTCTATCCGAATTTATATTATTTTAAATCTTAGAAGAAATTTAGAGCCGTATTGAAATTATGGAATTTTTTTTTATAAATAGTTAAATAGTGGTTATTGAGGTGAGCTCCCGATCCATTGTTGAGAAATATAAGGCATTATTTGATTACAAAATGTGTATAATGTATAGAAACACATATTTTGGATTATGCATCAAAGGATTTATAAATGTTTTCATGGATTTACATATTTCTAACTGAAGAACCCCATCAAAAATTTATAAAATATTTTTTAGATATATAAGTTTCATATAAAATATATTGTGATTACCCTTCATGATATGAATTTTGGGAAATAATTTCTCATCAAGATAAACCAACTAATGAAAATCATTATTGATCTAGACATTTAAAACTATTTCTATTCCTATTTTACTCTTATGATCCTAGGGTGAACAAATAGAACAATCTAAAGTCACCACCTTTAATATATTTTGATTTCATTCAATTAGTAAAATTTGATTTTTTTGGAAATTAATGATTGAGGATACTGATTGTGACTATGGTAGTAATTATCCCATTTATAAGATATCACTTGAATCATTAATGATGTTAAGGTTAATAATTTTATGATGAATTTGCGAATGAAGTGCATGGATCCTATATAATTCACTCAGAATCCATATAATTAATTATGAATATGGTGATGCATTCTTACACCCACTCTAGTTTTGATATTTATGTTTGGATGAGAGGAATGATTACATCATGAAAATTATCACATATATATATATGAACATGAGGAATGTTTACCTCATGATAGTTACATTCTCTACACGGGGGGGGGGGGGGGGAGATTCATACCCTAGGCAAGCTATGACATATGTGCATATACATGAGACATGATTACCTCCTGACAATGAAAAACTATATATATATATATATATATACTTTAATGGATGAGAGGCATTCTTACCACATTCTGGTTATAACTTATATATGTATATTGACTTGATCAAACATACACACATTGAGAGGAAGCATGTAGACTAGCCAAGTATCCTTTACAATCCTTTATAGGAGGCTAATGGTATATTCTAAATTTTTTACTTCCCAACAATTATCATTACACTGTTTATATACGAGCATTGAATATGATAACATGTAGATATCATTGGGGGTGGAATAAAAATATTTTTATTTCCTACCCTACTCAGAGGCCCTTGGAACTCTAGGGGACAATTTTTCAGCTGGTATGGATAGTTGGAAACACTACGATTAAACAATATGATTATTAATATTTAGTTGGATATTAGAAATACATGATCGGGAGTAGGTGTGATATGCGAAGGAGTATATATTTTTTTTATTTTTTTACTTTATATTATTATTCTTGTAGCCTACTCCTATTTTTCTTTTTTCTACTATCATTCCATGCATTCATGTTAGTATCATATTATGAATTTGATTCCATCGATATAAGTTAGTTATTCATTTTTCATATGTATATATTTATGCTTTTTCTATTTACTGTATCATTATAATTGATTATGCTTCTCCAAATATATATTGTTGTTGCATCTATTGCATTACTACGACATGGAGTTATAGCCTTCATGTTGTTTTACCATCACACCCACACTTCTAGTTGGTATCCCCTAGATTATGGGGAGATGTTTTAGGGGTTATGTGACAAACCGGGATAGGGGAACATGTTAAGTGGCAGTTGGGTCTCTGACATCATAAGTAAAAAAATAGATTTAAAAATTTAATGAAAACTAGAGTATTATTTTCCATAAGTGCTTTAGCTTCCACCCACTATGACATATATTCCACACATGCAAGGAAATATGATTTTCCAAAATATATAGTAATAATACCCCAGCTGTCGATTCCCCGTATTTCTAAATTTTCAACACCCATTATTGAGTTTTGTGAAATCACACACCTCTATAGTATCCCGCCAATTCCTTGGAATTTATCACAACTAATTAGAAACTAATGAATATCATGATTCATGGTAGGATAGTAAAATCCAAATTATGGAACATTTCTAATATCACAATGAATTTTAGGATTTCATCCAACTTCTTTATAATGGAAAAAATTCAAAACATTATCAACTTCTTTTTACTAGATGTATATTCTAATAATTCTATCTTCATAGTTCTTGAAATTTGATGAATAATCTAAATACTTATGTAATTACTTTATTAAAAAACCATTTTATCCTATTCATAATTATTTGGGTGTAAAACACTTGAAATTGTGTATTTATTGAAATAATTATTCCAATGCTTCAATATCTCAATGGCATAGGGTTGCTCTGTAGAAAATTTTTCATTTGTGAATTCCACATTGATATCACTTATTTCATGGTCTAGGTGTGATAAATGACCAGTAAAAACATTCAAAGTACAAATTTTCCTTTGAACTCAATGTCACATTCCTAAAGTAATAATATCAATCGAATGAGTCTAATATTCAAATATTTCATTGCCATTACACCCAATAGGTAATAATTATGCACATAGATTGTGACTTTGGAGAATAACTGGTGAGATATGAATTCATCTAAATCATATTCAACTACTATCGTATTTTATTTAGTAGTTGTAGAGAAATTCTAATCCTCATAAAATGTGTGTCTACCATAATAGATTATTATAAATATAATTTGTATCCATGGTCTCAAGGAAGAACCAACTATGAAATCAAAAGAATCATACATTATCTCCAATGGATGCTCCAAATCTGTTGAAATGATTATTGGAGATTCATCAAAATATTTCCATAATAATTTAAATAATTAACAACATTAAGGACCAAATTTTATTGTGACATATGTTCTCCAAAAGGAGGAAAATTAGTAGAAAAAACAGATAAGTCATTTATGAAACATTTGTAAAAACATTACTATTAATAAATCAAATTGAGTGAAGAAAAGTATGAATGGGAAGCTTAGAGATTGTATTGATCTTTTATGATCCAATATCGATGAATATATTTTAAAATTTTTGACCTAAAACTATCCCACATTGCACCATCTAGTGTGATTTTTTTCCAATTGAGAATAAAATTATTTTATTCATATCATTCCAAAAACACAGAAAAATATTCCAGATATTCATCAAATAAATATATATACATTGAGAAGACATCCATGAATACTTCTAAAAATTCTTCTATTATGTCATAGCATATTTCTAGTATGCATAGTTGAAACGTGGAAGGGGAATTTCACACCCAAAATGGAATTATCCTATATGTTAAGATTCCATATGATCAGTTTAACATTATTTTTCCTTGAAATTATTGTGTAAATACTATTTTCATATATACTATGTATCTATACTAAAAATAAATGTAATCTATTCATGTTAATAATTCACGGTTTTTATTATTAATGTTAAAATCTAATTTTATCCTTTCTAGTGGAATCATTAAATTTTCAACAATAAATGTATAATATTCATCCAATCACTATTCTTATTGTTATAAATTATCCACTATCTTTATCAAATACTATGGTCCCTCCAACTTTAGGTTCCAGTAATAATGGTATAATCTACTAAATATTAAATATTGAAAATATGAAACCATAATAAATATGATTAATGACTTATTTATTGACAACTACATTCATTACATGGGTTAAGAATATTTGTATATTCCTAGAAGGGTTTCAATTATCTTCAATTTAAATTCTTTATGTGAATATGGATGGTTTTATTCCTTTTACATTAGCAATCACCAATCCAATTTCTGGAATACATTGTGATATAATGATGGATATCAATGAGAGGTAAACCAATAACCAATGAAAGTACACAAAATGTAATTATATTATAAATAATGTATGAAATATATATAAATAAGAAAAATAATATCTTACTATGAAATAGTATAAGGCACATGTCATGACTTATTCGACAAAGGGTAAATAATTGTAATATAAATCAATTTTAAAATGAAGAGGAGAAACTTTGTGAACTCAATAATGTTTTCAAAAATAAGTCATATTACATGATATAATGATTTATAAAATTTCCCACCTAGAAAAGTAGAAGAATAAAGAATGATGTAGTGGTTGTGCAAAGAAATATTAATTTTCCACAAATTCTATAAGACAAATGAATAATAATAATATTAGAATAAGAAAGTTGAATAATCCCAATTAATGAATCTTTAGATTTTTTTCCAATACATAATATAACAATTATCCATAGAGAGGTTCAGGAGAATATTGAATTTTTATTTTTAGCTTACCGAACTAAACATATTTTTTAATTAGTAAATTTTCAAGATGTATCAATTTCATAATGTTTTTAAATTGATTTCAATTTTCAGTATCATTATTTATATTTTAGGAAGATATATGATCCATGGGGTTTCATTATGTTGGAAATGGGAAAATAAAATATACAACAAAATATATATTATTTTTTTAAATTATTATAAGGCCTAAATATATTTTTTATTTCTATTAAGTCATTAATTTTACTTGAAATGTTAAGATGATAAATTAATTTTGAACATAAATATGAATTTAAATGTGTATATTGTAATGTGAACATCCAAAATATATAAAGCTTAAACAACATCTCTTGATTTTTCAATGACATTAATTTTTTTAGAATTTTGAATACATAATTAGAGATCAAAAAACTATATATGGAGAATTCTCAAGTAGTATATGTCCATTAATAAAAGTAGATGTCCACTAAAAAAGAAGTGGTCCCAGTCAAGGAGGTCAAGTTTATATGAAAATATAATAACAACGTTGTATAGCCTTAATTGTTTTGAGGAATTAATGATGTAATAAAAAGAGACTCATTGATATAAAATGTTTTCATTGTGAGTTGTTTTAATCTCATCTTTTTGTTAATAACTAATATAGTATTGGGTAATTTATTAATGAATACCCAAATGTTATTTTCGTTTAAAAAAAATAGTCCATTAGAAAAATTAATTCAAAATGGTTATCTTTTGGTATCACAAGTAGATCAAGATCATTTAGCATTGTTTTGTTTTTCATGTTTTTTTAATTGTGCAGATTTATCGATAATTTTTTCGATTAGTGTTTCATGAATTTTTGTTTGAGATCCTATGATGATAATTTTAATGGGTAAAAAGAGAATCTTGTATATGTTAATAATTTTAATTGAGTTAAATGTTCATTGTGAATGTTATTTACTTGGGATTTTGTGTCTAAAACATCATTTTTAGTCAGAAGTCATAGAGAATTATTCAATGATTACTTTTTAGGTGATAAATTCATTGACATAAAATAAATCTAAAAATAATAACTTGAAAATTGAAATAGTACATAGTTTAATGGTATAAGTATATAAAATGATTTTTTCATTGAGTATTGTAATTCTAGGATTGGAAAATATGGAGTGGAATTAGTGATATATAATTATAAAAAATTAAATAAATAATTCTTTTGATGTCATAATGGTTTTAATTTGGTGAATAAATTCAAGAAAGTTAATTGAATAGATGATTTGGATGTTAATAATCAAAATAATGTTTTCTAAGAACAATATATTATAATTTAGAGATAAAAATAATTTTTATTAATACTTGATGCAACATGTGGTTTGTAAAGAGGATACTATTTTTTGTAATAAGAAGGAAGATCCCAATATCAATTTATCTGTTAATTTGTTTTTTGAAAATTGTTAGAAAAAACTATATAGATTAAAAAATATTATTTATTTAAGAGTATCATCATTATAAAATATGTCTATGGTAATTATTATTTAAACCCCATATCAAATAATATAATGATGAAAGGGACATATAGTTAATGTGATACTATAATGAAATTATTTGAGACAGTGGGATAAAGTGAACTAAAATATATAGATATATTTAAAATATAAACTTTATTTAGAAAGGGTATCTAGAAAAAATAAAAAATAAAATAGTAAAAAAAATTATGTATTCATGGTTAAAATGTGCGGTGGATTTTTTTATTTTACATGAAAAAATTAAAAGGGGTAATAATGAATTTATAATATTTTTTTGTATTTTTTACATTTCTAATATGTGGTTTTCATTTTCTCCTTAATGATTGTGACATGGGGTGAAACACCCTACATTATGGATAATCAGAGTATTATTGTTACTAATAAATTTAATTCTGTGATGATAATTCAGTTGATTCAGAAATTTTTGTCTTACATATAATCTATATGGGATTCATCTTTCTAAAAATTTAATTTTTCAAACATTGGGGTAAGTGCATGTAATGACACAAAATTTTATTGATGAATTTTACATTGATCTGAATAAATTTATTATTATGTAAAATGGTTATATAAAACATATGAACTTACTTGGTTGTATTTTTTTGGATTTTAAAATACCTTTAGGTATAGTTAATGTTGATAATATAGTCGTTGAATAGTTATCACATGATTCGTATAAATATCGGGCTTTAACAAGTCCAATATACTTAAAAAAAGGAAGTGATGGCCTCATCCAGTATAATTGATACATATGAAGCCCATTGGTCAGTGCTCATAAAGGATATTGCTTCACTGGGCTTATCTCATGACCTAGGCCAAGACGAGCTTCAACACTGTAAGCTTGAGCAGATTGCCTACGGTAGAAGTGGAACTATAGAGATTACCACCCAAGTGATGTTATCTGAGTCACCCCAAGAGCATGTTTCCATCTCTAAAAATACCCATAGGACTAATTTGGGTGTTATATGGGGATATTTAAAAAGAACCTAACACTGTGATGATATGCATTATTTTGGTATAATGAATATACATTCATTTTATTATGTTTACTTTGTAAATCGTTTTACAAGTAGAAATAAAATTATTATTTAATATTAAATTAAGAAATATTTTTGGTGGAATTAATTTATTTTTTAATTAAATAATATTTTAATAAAATATTATTACTAAATTACTTTTTAGTAAATATAAATGATTGTATAATTATTTTGAATAGAATTGTAATTTTTCTTATAGTTTGAATTCTGTTTTTGTTATAACCAATGAATTTTTTTATAAAGGTTGGTTTTTATTTTAAAAATGAAAATTAAAATATTTGGAAAGTTATTTTTATAAAATGAATATTATTTTTTGATTTATGATTTCGATATTATCTAGTGTTTAATTTTTCATAATTTACTAAGACAGTCAATGTTTTGGGAAAAATTTAAATACTGTTTTAATATATAATGTGTTTTTTGACATTATAATGACCTGATAGTGATGTAATAAAATAATATAAAATTTATTTTCATTGAACATATGTTTTATATTTTATAATAATTTGATTTTCTAATTTTTTATTAATTTTTTAGAGCCTTAGTGGACCCTCCATGACTTATATAATATTTTACCTGTTTAAAATTATTTCCATGAGAGTGTGACTCAAATCCACATAAGAAAGCCTAATATTTTGTTATGTTTGGCCATTTTCCCGTTTTTATTCCACTCTTATTTGGAAAAATCCAAGAGAAAAAACCATGAGATGGATTGTGGTTTAAATAGATTAATGTGTAGTTTCTAAAACCTAAATATTATATAATTCCTTCTCCTTTCTTAAATAAATCCATTCAATCTCCAATTACTCTTCACTAAAAACATTTGTATCTTACCCAATATCTTCCATCGTCTCTCTATAATCAACCCAATGTTCCCTAATCTCCAAATAAGCCTCTCCCAAGAATTTGGGATCACACATCCATGTAAGGTATTTCTTATATTCCAATTTTTATCGATGTTTCTTTATATTTTTATCCAATTTTATTTTCTATTATAAATGTTGGGGTTTATTTCCATCCTGCCCCATACTGCCCTATTTATGTTTGAATGATGAGATATATCTTTCTCTCTCAATAAATACTCCCATGTACACCTGTTACCATGTCAAAATTGCGTATGAAATTTCTCTCTCCTTATTTACATTTTTGAAAATAATTTTTATTATGCATCAAAATTCAATTACATATATTGGAATATTATGTTCCACGAACGAATTACTTTCAATTTCATGTATAAATGACGAGTGAACACTTTAAATCTCATTAAACTATCGTATGATTTCTATTTCAAGTCATCATACTACTGAAGTTAAGACAAAATTTCCATGCCAAAACACCGTGAAAGTGAATACATTAAAATTTTTAAAATCAAGTGTATTCACCATTATGAACATGTATTTTTTGATTTTGAACATAAATTTATGTAATCCAAATCTCATATTTTTGGAATATATTATGATGTTTAATTATTCCATCTAGTATGATTTTTTAGCACACATATGCATGAAATGAAACAATTAAGAATGGTGTGCCCTAATTGCGCTCTAATGCATTAGGTAAATATTTGTACCATGATACGTAAAGGTCAATGAGGGTTTACTCATGATATGTAAAGTTCAATGAGGGTTTACCTATTCTAATTCGTGTGCAATGATGCTTTACTCATTCTCCATGTTCAATGATCTTTCCCTCATGCTATTATCATGTTAACTATTATTTCCACATTTCCATGTTATGATAATCATCCTATATCATGCCTTTATGTTAATGCTTCTCTTGTGCTCTATTGATATGCCTATTCCATAAAATGTAATATATTCATCATGTTACTCCTTTTTTACTCCATTAATCAGTATTATAGCTTACCCTTTTCTTATGTAAGTCCTCGGGCTATCTAATGCAATTCTAAGTATGAATGAATGTTGTGGACTTGTAAAAGAGGATTTCAATAAAGATGGTGTGTTTTACTTTCATTAATGTATTAAAATGTTCCTAATTTACCAAGACACTAGACTTATCGATCCAAAAAGTTTCTTAAGTGCATTGTTATGTAATAAAAAATGTTTAATTGTGTAATAAATATCTTCGTTGATATTAAAGGTATTAGAGGATAGTTTTAGTTATTTAAGAGTATTAGTAATAAAAACCATAATGAAGACCTTATAGATAAGAATAATTATAATAAAAACATCTCTAATTTTTTTGAGTACACATTAACAGGATAGTCAAGAAAATACATCCCTATATGTATACGAACTAGCAGGGGGAGCTCTAGAACAGATGTATCTTGGGTAAAACCCAGAAACACTGCTTTGAACTAGACTAGAACGAGAATCGGTGCACGACAACAGTCCGTGTAGTACCCTTGGTTATGAAACTTCTATGGGATATAATTTAGTAAATTCATAATATTAGTATGAACCATTTCTATGAGAATAAATAAATTCCCCTAGAAATATATGTTGGTAACTATATAGTGGATTACATATATTTAATCCTTTTAACAGATAAGTTAATGAAATAAATGTAATTTTATGTTATCCCTTATTGTCAATGGAGTCCCATTAATGTGTAATGCCTAACATTTATTTTATTACAGCTAATGGCAGGTAATAGGAGGACATGGGCTAACAACCAATGAAAAGATCAATGTGATTACTATTCACATGAGATGCCCAATCCGATTTGATAGGAAATAATGAACATTTCCACAATAATCTCTCAGTTAACTCATGTTTCTAATTGAAACAAGGTACAAAAGGATCATCGACCGTTACTGAGGAAGAACAATCCGAAATCAAGAGCTTCATTAGGTAAATGCCTCTTACATTTAATGGATCATACAACCCCTCTATCACCGAACAATGGATCAACTACATTGAAAATATATTCTCTATACATCGATTTTTTGAAATAGAGAAGGTCCTTATGTGTTCTTTTTGAATGGCAGGTGAAGATGATCATTGGTGGAAATTGATAAAAAATATGAAGCCTGAGGAAGTCATTATGTTTTGGGAATTAAAGGATTTTGGGAAAATGTTTTTTGAAAAATATTTTCTTCACACCCTCTAACATAATATGTAAAGGGAATTCCATGCCCTCAAGAACAAAGACAACGAATCCATCAGAGCATACAAGTATAAATTCACAATACTTGCATGATACACTTCTGTCTTTTTCATTACCTCTGAATTTAAGGTTGGCCTATTCTTTGATGGGGAAAAACATAACTTATGGAAACCCCTGGTGATCCGTGTATTTGATAGCTATGAGGAAATTGGCAGACATTTACTCAATGTCGTAATAGAGATTGGAGAATCTAAAGGGTATCATGTGGATAAGAAGTTTAAAGATGACTTGAATTCTAGAGGTTTGATAGATAAATCCAACGGTGCTATGAAATTCCAACGCCCCACTTTCCAATGGAGTAGAAAGAAGAACCATAGAAATTACCTAAAGTGGAAGAGTAAACAGTTTAGGTGTGGAAGATAAGGGAACCCGACCTTTATATTATGATAAAAACCATATTTCTATGATAGAGGAGAAGAAAAATCCATTCAACCCACAACGTTTCATTCATCGTTTCAACTACGAATAACGTGGTCAATTTACAAAGCAGTGTTGTAAGACAAGGGTTTTCAGAGGCTACCAACAACCTCTAGGCAAAAATGTAGAAATATTTCCATCACTACCTATGAAGAAAAACCCGAAAACAATTATGTGACATGTATGATAGTTATTCATTCAAGAATATAGAATGTACTTTTTGATTTGGATTTTATGCATTATTTTATATCCTGAATGTTTAGTAGAACAATCCCAACACTACTCGAAATCATTGATGTAAAGATGTCATTGGGAATGGAAAAACGGGCAATCATTGCATCCCATAAATTTAACTACTCCCTTGTCACAATTCTGTGGATTGAACTTCTAGGTGAACCTTTTCACACTCCCTCTAGTGAAATTTGATACAATTCTTGGCATGGATTGGACTTCTATATATAGAACCAACATAAATTTATGTGAGAGGTAAATCACTCTCAATAAGGACAATTATCGCCTAATTATGTACACGTGTGAGGAGGAGGATGAATCTTATTTAGAACCATCATATCAACCATGGATATTACTACACTATAAGAAATCATATCAAGATCAGATGATTGAGTCAATGAAATCAATTATCCATGAAGACATACCTATTGTGAGGGAATTCGTTGATGTATTTCCCCAGGAATTTCTTATTCTTCTTCCTAGAAGAGATATTTAATTCTTAATTGATCATATATATAGGTAATTTCCAATATCCAATAATCCTTATTGAATGGATATTGTGGAGATGGCGGAGCTAAATAAACAACATAAGTGAATCAGGATAAAGGAATTATACGCCCATGTGATTCACCATGGGATGAACTTGTCCTCTTCACCAAGAAGAATGTTGGGTCAATGATCCTTTTCATTTATTATCAGGAGCAAAACAAAATCAAAATAAAGTACGGGTTTACTCTTCCATTAATGGATTACATTTTCTAGTAGGTACGTGGATCACAATATTTCTCCATGGTGGATTTGTTGTCAGGATATTACCAAGTAATGTTGAAGAAGGATGATATCCCCAATACTGCATTTCACACAAGGTATGGGCACTATGAATTCATAGTAATGACTTTGGGAATCAATAATTTTCCAGCAATATTCAAAGACTTTATGAATATAGTGTTTAGATATTATAATGAAATATTTGTGTTAGTCCTTATATATGATATTATAAAATAATCTAAAACTAAGGAGGATCATGAGGAGTTTCTAAGCACTATACTAAAGTCCTTGGGAAAGGAGAATCTCTATGAAAATTATAGAAATTGTTACTTCCTGTTGAAGGGGGTATCATTCATGGGACATATCGTCAAAAGAAATGGTATATATGTTTATCTTTCCAATACAACTTCATTTGAGGGATATCCAAGGCCAAAATCAGTGATATATATCCATAGATTCTTGGGGATAGCTAAATATTATCACCAATTTGAGTGAAAATTATCACGACTGTCAAACCCTCTTACCATGCTTACTCGGATGGTAGTCACGTTTTCCTAGAGTAATGAATGTAAATATAAATATAAAAAGATGAAAAAGAGGGTTATCATTATTCCTGTGAGCCCACAACCCACAAGTAGATATTTTTTTTTTGTATTTAGTGATTCTTTAAAGAAGTGAGTAGAAAATTTGTTGATGGAAAATGACAAAATCATTGCCTATGCTTCAAGGAAAATCAATTTTCATGAAAAAAAATATCCAACACATGATCTGGAGTTGGCTGTAGTAATAATCACTATTCAAATTTTTTTGAATTACCTATTTGGGAAGATGTCTTAAATTTATATGGATCAGAAAAGAATCCAGTATATAGTGACCATAAAATAGGTGAACATGCACAAATAAAGATGGTTCGAACTGATCAAAAACTGTGACTGCTCAATCCATTACCACACTGGGAATGTGAATCAGGTGGAAGATTATATGATTAGAAAGTACCTAGTGATTCTGTCATTAATGAGATTTGAAAAGGATCCAATATTCATCTATTTTATGAAGATGGAAATGGGGATAATAAATATGGGAACATCATCAATCATTTCCAAAATGATTTCAATACTATCTCTTCTGGAAAGGATAAAGGATGATAAAAAAGGATGATGTGGGAATTCAGATGAAAGTGGAAATGATAAAAAATGGAAATCGTTATAGTTCAATGTGTTTGAAGAAGGTATAATGAGATTTGGGTCAGGACTAGGAGTTCCATGAAATTTTAATTTAAAGAAAGATCATTTGGAAGGTGCACATAGTACAAGTTTCTCTATTCACCCAGGAAACAAATAAATGTATCAAGATCTCTGAGAGAATTATTGTTTGTATAATATTAAAAATGATATCTATAGGTAAACATCAATGTTCCTGGTATGTCAGTAATTGAACGCTAAGAGGAATAAGTACAAGGGGATTTAGCAACCATTACACATATCAACATGAAAATGGGAGAACATCACCATATACATTGTCACCGGATATCAAAATAAAACACAAGGAAATAATGCTATCTTGGTTGTTGTGTATCATCTTACAAAGACTATATAATTCATAGTAATTTTGGAGGATTTATCATTTGATAAACTGGTAGATATATACAATAGAAAAGTTGAAAGGGTTTATGGAGTACCACTATCTATTGTATCCGATCAAGATCCAAGATTCCCCTCTATGTTCTCAAAGAGTCTCCATTATGCCATGAAAATTGAGATGAACTTTAGTGTGGATTATCATCATCAAACTGATGGAAAATATGTGAAAACTATCCAAACACTCAAGGACATGTTGATAGCATGGTCAATGTTCTCAAAGGATGATGGGATCATCATCTTCCTCTGGTTGAGTTATCTTATAATAAAACATTCAAATCAAGCATCCAAATGGATCTTTATGAAGCCATTTATGGGAATAGGTTCAAAACCCCAACATATTGAAATGATGTTGGGGAGAAAAAAATTGTTGGTCTAGAAATGTTTGACGAAATGGTGGAGAAGGTTATATCTAATAACAATTTAAAGCTGCTCAGAGTCGAAATAATAGCTATGATGATAATCATCGATGAGGCCTACTGTTTAATGTTGGAGACATGGTATTGCTCAGTATATCTCTATGGAATACACTTATTAGATTATGAAAGAAGGGAATTCTTATTCCATGGTAAATTTCCCATTTTGAGATCCTTGATCAAATTAGAGAAGTGGCCTATCGACTAAAACTCCCACTAAACCTGTCTCAAGTACCCGATGTGTTCCATGTATCACAGTGGATGAAGTACATACCTAACCCATCACATGTACTCAATCCAGAGGCGGTTCCATTGGAGGAAGACCTCTTTTATGAAGATAATCTGATAAATATCATTGATCCTAGGGAAAAGGTTCAATAAAATAAGACAATTACATCGTCCAGGTGTTGAGGTGAAACCAAAATTTTGATTAAGAAATATGGGAATTAGAGGAATTGATGAAGCAGAGTATCCTTCATCCATTTTAGTGTAGGAAAAATGAAATTTTAAGGGAGAAATTTCTTAAAGGGGGAATATGATAATGACCCAGACATTTTTTAATGAAATTTTCTATTGCTATAATTAAATGTATTATTATAAACAAATGTTTATATAAAACATATCCACTTCCATGGTCTTGTTTTTATTTAAATACTATTAAAAATTGTCACCATTTCTAATATACTTGTTGATTAGAGAAGTTATCCAAACCACCCCAAGAGTATGTCCCCATCACACACCATTCCCTTAGGTCTTATGTAGGTGTTATAAGAAAATTTGTGAAAAGACCCTATCACTATGATTATCTGAATTACTTTTCTAAAATGAATATACATTAATTATATAATTGTTGCTTTGTAAATGGGGTTTAAAGAACAAAGAGTATTTTTATTTTATATTAAATTAAGAAATCTACATTGGTGAATGAATGTATTTTTTTATAAAATAATATTTTAATAAAATATTATTACTAATTTTCTTATTAATAAATATAAATGATCATATAATTTTTATAAATGCAATTGTAATTTTTATTATGGTTTGAATGCTGTTTTTTGTCCAAACCCATGAATTTTTAATAAATGTTGATTTTAATTTTAAATGTGAAAATTCACATATTTAGAATATTTTTTTTTAAAATGAATAATATTTTTTTGATTGAGGATGTTGAAATTAACTAACAGTGAATTTTTCAAAAACATTTTAGGCAGTTGAATTTCTGGGAAAAAAATTAAATATTTCTTAAATAGATAATGTGTTTATGAAATCATAATTTCTTAATAGTGATGTAATATAATACTATGAAAAAAAATTCGGAAAATATAACTTATTGATTTAAAAATAACGCAATTTGAGATTTTATTGATTAATTTTATGGTTCCTTAGTTGACCCTCAGAAACATATAAAATACATTAACTTTTTAAAACTATTCCCTTGAGAGTGTGACTCACCTCCACATAGGAAATCCTAGTATTTTAATAAGTTCATCCATTAGAATTAAAACTTTTTTCCCCACTCCACTTTAGAAAACACCATAGGCAGAAACCATGGGATGGTTTTTATTTTTGATCGGTTTAATGTGTACTATCCAAAACATTAATAATAAATAATCCCCAATCTTTTCCAATATAACCCCACTAAGTATCCCATTAAACATCACTAAAAACCATTGGATCTTAACCAATCTCTTCCCTAATCTATCTAGAGTCCTCCCAAGTAATCCAAAACTCTCATTAAGCCTATCTCGAGTCTCTCCCAAGCCTTTGGGATCATCCTTCTAAGTATTGTATTTCATTCTTCCTAATATATATCCACATATAAATATATTTTTATCCCAATTTATTTCATTTATAAATCATGGGGTATGATTTTTCACCTTCCCAGACTCCCATACATATGTATGAATTATGATTTAACTCTTTATCTCTCATTAATTCCTCCCATGTACACCCATTACCATGCTGAGATTCCATAAGGGATTTCTCTCTCCTCCTTTACTTTCAAGAAATTATTTTTATTATGCATCTAAATTCCATTACATATGTTTCTTTATTATGTTCCATGATCCCATTATAATAAATTTCATTTATAAATTATAAGATACCCCTTTATCTCTCATAATCCTATTTTACAATTTCGATTCGACATTGTAATACTGCTAATGTTACTCCAAAATTTCCATGGCAAAAATCACAGTGTAAGTGAATACCATACCCATTTATCTATCAAGGGAACTCCCCTTTATGAACATGCACATTTTGATTTATTACCTACATTTATTTATTACACATAAATTATTCATGGAATAAATTATGATGTTTAATGATTCCAAGTTGTATGATCTTTGTGGAACACTTATGTATAAAATGAAATGATTAAGAAGGGTGTTCCCTAATTGTTATAAAATGCATAGGATAAAGATTATTATCATGATACATCATGTGAAATTAGGGTTTACTAATGATAATTCAAGTGAAATTAGTTTTTACGCATTCTATTTAATGTGAAATGGGGGTTTACTAAAGTTTCATGTGCAATAATCCTTAGATTAGGTTAATATATTGTTAAATGAGGTTTCCACATTTCCATGTTATGATAATCCTGATATATCATGAATTTAGGTTAATGTTTATTTTGTGATCCATTCATATGCCTATTTCCTAAAATATACTATATTATTCATTTAATTCCTTTTTTAATCCCTTACTAGGCTTTATATCTCACCATTTTCTTATGAATGACCTCAGGTTATCACATGCAATGATAAGTACGAAGGAATGTTGTGGTCATGTAAAAGATGTTTTCAATAAAGATATCATGTTTTATGTTCTAATTTGTTATGCAATGTTATTAATTTCCCATGACACAATAACTCTTGATCATCTGTGTTTCCTTAAGTGCATGTTTATGTAATAAATCAAGTTTAAGTGTGTAATAAAGAGTAATGTTTTATAGTGAACCAATAAATACATCATCTTAATAACATGTTTATAACGATTGGGATGGTTATATGATATAAATTTGAATGTTCATGGAATTAAAAATCAAATATGAAAATTAGTATAGTTTAAAAACATTGATTTTCTGTGAATATAAATGGATTAATTTCAATAATTATAATTTGATAAGTTGTATAGGATGTATATCATTGGATTATATCACAATAATTTTATTTTAATCATGAACATAAATTAGAGTTTGGAAGTTATTCTGGTCGTGGATATCTAGATATCTTGACTATTATATTACATAGAAGTGGGTATTTTTGATGATTTTTTAATTGATGAATTATTGAGGATAATGATATAAAAGCCCACAACTTGAGGTGGGATAAATAATTTCTAGTAATTAAAAAACATCTTCTATATATAAGTAATGTATTTATTTTCTTGAATAAAATTCCCTAATAATTTATTTTTTTCATTATAAACTAATTTCATCCAACATTTCATTAATTTATTAAAAAACTAATCCATCTATTATACATAAAGAACAAAAAGAAAATAAATAAATATTATATTGACTATTTTATTGTAAAAAGTTTCATGCATTTGGAATAGTCGTTTACTCTCTTCAAGAACTAACCAAAAAATTTAATGTAAGCATGGAAATAAATAAAATTGTAAAATTAATCCTAGATAGTTAAAACAAATAAAAGTGACATATAAATGGAACATTTGTTAATAAATAAAAAATGTGGAATACTGTTGATCACCCGGTGTTACATGGGTCTCATTAGAAATTGACAAAATTCAATATGAGAAAATAGAAAACGGTTAGACGTAATTTTTATTGTTCAAGGACATAAAAAATATATATAAATAATTTTTAGGTGGAATTTTTTTTCCAAATCGTCACATCAGATAGTAATTATGATTAACCAAAAGGATAGTTGGTATATAAATGAATAACAATCATAAAATTGATTAGTACAGAAGATGATCATAGTTTAGGATATGAAACATATAATATAATATGATTTATAATATGTACTATATTTGATGTTTTATGGATATAAAATGGATTGATATATTTTTATTAATGAAGCATTAATGTATGGTAACACAATTTTTTAAATTAATTTTTTAGGGATTCTCTATTTCTTATTTAACTAAGAATGATGCTATATGGAATGTATTCACAATATGTTAACTATGTAGAAATTAATGATCATATTATAATGGAAGTTATCATACTATTAAAGTGAAAAATAGGGATTTTTGGAAGGAATTTTTATGGTATAATGTTGAGATATGTGATAGAATTTTAAGAGGATTTAAAAGAATTTGAATTCATATTCTCGACTAAAATGATTGTGTGGAATAGATGTGATTAATGTATATAAATAAAATAAAAATGATTGATCCTTATCATTATATTAAAAAGGATTTTAATATATAGAGCTATTAAATAACTTGTATCATTTTAATATAAAAACATTAATGTTGGAATGTTAACACTATATTTTCTTAATATTTAATTATAGATAGACATCATTTATTTAAATTTTAATATGATGATTAGTTTAATATCTTATTCATGATGATTAATTTTTTTTGTATAATGGTTAAGATATAAATTGTAGATAAATTCCAACATAAAATTATGTTTACCATGAAGAACTCTTTGTTGTATTTTGATTTTTTGGGACGAAAATGATACATACTCAACCATGTAGCTGATCTCATTGGGTCGTGATAGATTAAAATTGTAGATAATGTTATAAAAAATTAACTAATGATAGAGTTATAATTTAATAATTGAATAATATTGATCTTGGATAAACCCTAATGTACATAAGCACTCTGATATCTTCAATTTATGAATAAAAAAAATTATATAAAGAGTGTCATTTATATTGAGAATTTGTTATTTTAAAATCTATAATGGTATTTCACCACAGAATATAGAGATGAAGAGAAAATAATATTAATCCAACCAATATTATTATTGTACAATATTGTGTATTGGACCATTGAAATGTGTATACCCCTATAATTTTAAATTATTGAGAAAAAATGTAGAATTATTATATTTACATTCATATAAAAACTTTTATCCATGTTTATCATTTATTTTTATCGATTGGTAGTTGAGGATATATTTAATATGTTCATAGCAATAAGGGATAATGATATCAATAACTTAGGGTAATACATTGTGAGAAAATAATTAATAGGTCTACAACATGACCCACCCGCCAAATAAAGGTATTTTATTCTAAATTGGTCATCAAAATTAATTCTATAATTTTCACTCACAGGGTGGAAATGATATTCTAATAGAAGTGATGAGTGTTTTTATTATATTAAATTTATGTTTTTTTATAATTTTTGGATATGTTTTAATATCATGAATACTATATGAGTATTGTTTTATATATAAATTACAGAACGTTACGTGATGGATCTAAAATTATTAGAGAAAAAACCACTTATAGATTTATTTCTAGTGGGGAAACTAATACTAGATAGTTTTTTATGAACACTCAGCTTATAAATTCATATGGGGAAAATAATGTTAAATATTATAATTTGTACGGTCATAGTTTATAGTACAATTGGAACAATTATTACTCAGAGTATATACTTGAAAGTAAAATTTCATAGTTTAGTATGGAATATAGTAGTTATGAATCGCTTCTTATGAGAAATATAGTGTTTGGATTTATCCAAGGATATAAACATTATCTGAGTTGACGTGTTTATTGCTCAACAATGAGGATTCCAAGTTAATTTATTCTAAATTGAATCAAAACTCATGTAATTCTAGTTTCAAAATTTCATTTCATATTTTAGATAGATGTCTATAAATTACTATTGTGTGGTAATGTCATGTGTTTCTTGAATGGGGAAATGTAAATGGATTTAATGAGGCCTATTAATGGGATACCAAGAATGGTATTGGATATAATTATGTCATGTTTTCTAACTAGAAATCATTAATTGTATGTTAATAGATAATATGGGGGGTGAGGGTCACCTACATGTCAATTCAAAGAGGGATAGTTGAAAAATATACATTTGGGATAATTATTTCCCAAATAATCAATGTTTAGATGAGTGGAAACTCCAAATTCTTATATGCTATTATAAAATTTCATGATTGAAATTGGGTTTCACCAAATCCATTATATTAAAAAACAGTGGTATTTGGGAAACTACATTACCTGAATAAAACATTTCATTCACGATTTCCTATATCTATAAAAATCACTAATATGTTAATATGTTAATGGGTAGAAAATTGGGCTTGTTTTCTCAAATGAGGGAGTACAGGACACAAAATTGGGATACAATGTTTTTAGAGGGTACAATTATATACACAAGAAATAATGTTCTCATATTTTTACAACACATAAAAAAGGGAATGGATATGTGTATATATATAAGTATTCTTACAAAATGGATCATGTTGTTCTGTTTTATCTAATGTAATATTATTTGATAGAATACTATTATATTACATATAATATTTAGAAATAGAATTATGAAATCCATGGTGTGACTGTCATCTTGTATTTCACCTCGTTATGTTATTATATGGGATGGTTTTCCATATTTATCCACCATGAAATAATTTGTGTTTGTAAGGAACACCACACCATCAAAATTATATTATATGGTTTAAAAAAATCAATAAATTCTGATGATAATTGAGTTCTATATTAGGTTTCAACCTCATTATCAAGAAATTAATATAGGTAAAGAGTAACATATTCCATCTATTTATGGTAATAAGTTTACAAAATGAAACCATGCAATTCCTTGAAATATATCCAGACCTCAATTTAACAAAAACTCATTGAATTCTTTAGTGTATTAGTGTAATTAGTGCTTAACCATTTCTAAAACTACTTTTTATTTTCTAAGTTCCCACAAAAAACACTAATTCCGTGAAACAATTTCTTGAGTTTCTATATTAAAATGAATGTATTTACAACATGAATATGATTTATATAACTCATAACCAATCTGAGGATTATTCACTTCTCCATTGGCCTCAACATTTCCTACCCATAATGTTTTTTATTTCATCCCATGAAGAAATTTTATGGTTTGTAACAATATATTAAGGATCAATGAACATACTACAAAATGATAAAAAGTATTATATGACTAGAGGGGAAAATACACCATAGATAATACACTATCAATGTTGACCCCATTATATTAATTAGGTCTATTGGATAAGATTCAATGTCTAGAAGACTTTGTTGACTCATAGACCCATTATTAATGAATCTGACATTGGAATTTTGAAAATAACATCTCTACAAGTGTCTATTTAATGAATGGGAAATGAGATTATTAGGGATACACACTTTATAAGACCATATAGATATTGAAAATCAGGGAACCAAGATATGATTCATCATCCAATAATTATTCATCAGTCTACAATTTAATATTATTGATTTAGGAAATTAATTCATACTACGAAATATGATCCACATATAGAGGAAATTAAAATACTTAATTTTATTTATAATTCTGTGTCTCGATGACTATTGTTTATTATTGATAACATCCCTATATGGTTGGGTTGTACAATGAAATTTCGGGGTCAAATATATTGTCTTATAACCATTAATTATCATAATTTTGTAAAACTTTTTATGGGGTCCAAAACTAATCTTCATGAACATACACCATAGGGATTTCTTGATATCTCAATAATACAGAAAAATGATCATATAAATAATTACACATAGTGATATTTATGATAAATTACTACTAGGACTAAACATGTTTGATGACACAGATAAGGTTCTTGTATAAGCTGAGTTTTTCTTAATAGCATTTGGTCATAAGTATTGGGGGAAGACACATATACCCCATGAAATCCTATTCACATATAGTTTTGATATTTTCCTGGAATAATCAAATGTGAATCTGGATTCTAATTTATTTCACATGAATGTTCTCATGTGGTTAGAAAAATTGAAATTGGTTCAACAATGAGTTTGGTTGAATCATGGAATAGGAAATCTATGAGATCTATTTAGTGACTAAAACCTAATTTAGGATGATTCTATGAATCATTCAATAGTTTATTGATACTAATAATAAGGGATACCCATATGGAAATGAGTCTTTGTAGTTTTTCCTTAATATTGTATAAGATTTCCATGATTTACACCAATCATTTCATCCATCTTCTATGACAAATTTACAATCTATTAAGGAATTTGAGATAGTGGGAATTTCCAAAATGTATTTAAAGGCCATTATAGTTTAAATATAGTCGGGAAGGATAATTTTTTTTGGAATGAGATTTAAATCCCTATCATCCTTCCAAAAAATAAGAACTACTTAACCTAGTACCAAATTGTTAGTGTGTGGCCCCTTTTCATGTATAGTGTTTGACTAAACACCATCATGAGATTCTTTTAATGGATATTATTTTTTCCATTTGATTTTATAAATGATATCATAATATAAAATAGAGTGGATCTTATTATGTGAAATCCAACTAGGTAGCCATTAAGAGTAGCGTATGCATAAAAAACATAAATAGTAGATTCAACTATTATCCATATACCTCATCCATCATGGAATACCAATAACACTAACTATACTCAATTATATAGTTAATATTTATCAAATACCATATATTTTCCAATCTGTTATTATTCTAATAGTTCGTATTCATAATATCCCATGAGGTTATAAAAAGAAATATTACACTATTAGTAGTTAATTCATCATCAGGATTAATCCATTAGTATGATCATGATATCACATTAGAAAACCCTAGGTTCATGGTAATGTATATAGTGTAGTGGAAAAATATATAGTCATAAATCAATATTTCCTTGATAATTTCTAATCACAATTTATAATAATAAATCATTCCCAGTGGAGGGACCATGATGTGACATTAGATATAAATTAAGAGGTGGGTTTTAAGATTTCAAAAATATATCCTAGAAATTATTTTGGGATGGATACATACCTTGAAGGGGGTCACAAAATGACATGAATAAACTATTGAGGTGAGTACTGTAGAACATCTATTGATCCCTATCAAATTACATTGATATTAAATGTGAAAATTCTTATCATTACACTAGAGGATTTTAAATTTCCATACAAATATGAATAATAGAAATAATAATTCATTTTACTTATTAATATGATTATATAAGTAAAAACCTAATCAATCAAGATATACATGAACTAAGATAATTTTTTATAGTAGTATTATCATTAGATTAAAATAAATATATGTCTTATCTTGATTAGATGGAGTCACTCATTTTCTTCAATAATAAGGAATGAATCATCACTAAAATGGGTTAGGCCATTCTTGGATGATTATATAATGAATAATTTGTTTATTCCTAGAAGAATACATATGATGAAATTTATTATTATGGAATAAATTCCATTATGAAATAAGGGATTTATTCCTCTAGAATCAATGGAAGTCTCACTATGTTAGGTTACATCATATTCCAAAATAACATTTTTCACACGATACATATCTAATGGTTCTACATTTTACAAATATTTGTGTCCACATATTTGAATCCACTAATGAACCAAATAATGATGGTTAGGTAAATGAATACATAGTGTCACCAAGTTACTAGTTCATATAGGATGAATAGAAAATGAATTAAAAAATATCTAGTGAGTGTTTCCATAAATAGCTTAGTCAACATTACCAAAAACCAATAAATATAATATTTAAGATCCCATTAGGTCCCTAATAATTATATTTCTGTGTAAAAATCCAAGTCACTATATATCATTTTTGAAATAAATAATTATTCTGCATAGGATATATTTATTCCCCTGAGTCCACATTAAAATGAATGCACAGAGGGTCGATAAACCTCCCATAAGAGCCACATGGTTACACACTATTGTTGAGGTGTAACTGATTATTTGGATATTTTGTAGTTTCTCATTCTTGAAAATAATAGACAATGAAGACATCAATATAGGTTAAAAATTGTATTCCCTTCACTAGAGGGCAACGTCATCAAATAGAAAATTGAACCCCAGTTTTTCTGAAACATTGAGATGGAGTAAAGATACTATATTAATGTTTTTTATGAATTTATTTTTGATATTTTAATTTAAAATGGATTTTTTATTTTTTCCTCTTCCTTTAATATAATGATTTGGATGAAATAATTAAATAATCTTTGGTTATTTATGGAATACCAAGCCGAAAGTGAATTTTTTTGACCAAATGTTCCCTATGAACATGAAGAACCCACTATAATATTTGAGGAAATTACATGAGAGAAATCCAAATATATTTCTCTCCATGATATATGTGGATCTCTATACTTATATAGATGATGATTATGGAAAAAACAGAATAATTTTCATATATTCATTTATTTAAAATCTTATATATCTATGAAATTTCAATAAGGTTAGCTATAATGTGTGATGCTTCCAAAGTCTTTAGCTGATGATATAAGTGATTCCATTTACATGTAGGATACCATACTAGCACTATAGATACATGAGTTCCTATAATATTTTGTTATGTTGTGTGTTTATTATGGATGAAAAACCACCCCTATTTGTTATGAAATTTATTAATTGTGAACCTCCCATAAAGAAAAATCTTAAATCACTAAAGATATATCCATTAAATATATATTGATCACATGATTCTCAAAGTGAAAAACTCATGTCAAAATAGCCCATGGATTATTAGAATAAATTGGTGGTGTAATGAATGTATTTCAAAAAATGGTTGTAAATATCTGCACATTAGGGATCAATTATAGTTACAACATCGCTATAATCTAATACCACCTATCCATGAATGACTGGAAAGGATAATGAATAAAATATATATTATGGGAAAATATTATTTCGCTGTTATGGATTATTTACATGGGATTTAGTAGTGTATTTCAAAATTTGGCGTGTAAAATACCAAAATTCATAACGATAAATTATTTATGGAGTTGATGGCCTTATGCTTGATAAACCCACTATTATCTTCTAGTGTTGACAATGACCATAAAATAAATCTATTTATAGAGTGATAAGAATGAAAATATGATATAATGAAAAAAAATTCAATCCATTTTCAATTTCCATGGATGAATTAGGTTATCTTTTTTACTTGTCACCAGATACCAATTCATTTTAAAAAAGCACATATGAGCTTAATATTATTATATCCTTGTCATTTTCAAAAAAAAGTTCAAATAGGTGTGAATGTTTTGAATATTCATCATTTATTCAATATGTACTGAATTTATAATTTATTATACTTCCTATTTTTATTTTTTATCTAGATTAATAGATTCGGCGGAATAAAAAACTATTACCCATATGCCCAATTGTTCCATTCATGATTTTAGAAACAAGAGGCAGCAATACATAATACTGATAATGTTAGTAAATGAAATATGATATGACATGTTTTAGTAAGATAATTATATTAGATGAAATAATACATCTTATGATTAGTATAGAATCAAACTATTTTTAATTTCAATCACAAATAATATTCTAGAATACACACGGTCAAAACAAAAAATAGTTTAATAAATAATTTTATAATGATAAGTTGGGGTAAAAATTTATTACATAATAGAATTTAATTCATCAATAATTGATTGATGTAAAAAATATTGATGATTAATTAAAAATATATATTAAAAACACACATTCAACTACCATATTACCAAGAAAAGAATATTTTATTGAAGGTTATGACTGCCAAATGTAGTTGACATGCATTTTCAAATAACATTTTACAAAATAGGATTCACCTAAGATAACTACAATGAATGGGTATTGATAAATCATGAAAGTTGAACATATTCTTTCAGTTTACACCAAGGGAGTGTATTTTTAAATGACATGTTATTTGAATGTTTCAAACATTAATTGCACAATGTGTTTATTAATAAATAGTATGACTACCATGTTTTTTTTGGAGAACTCATGGGGTAATAATTCCCAACATTAAGAATATTTTTTTACAAATAATATAAATAGATTGAGTGAATGAAAAATAGATATCTAAAAGTGTATAATTATCATCCCCATTTGATCCTTGATTGTAATATCTCTATAAATCTATAATGAAGGGATTAATATGAACACTAATATATAATTGTTTAAGAATATATTTTAATTTTTGAATAGTAATGTTAATAGTGTTTAATTTCCTAGATAGTTCACTGAATGAGTGTGTCCATGTATATTATTATATATATTGTACAACCCCTCAATTTAATAGCATAGATTTAGTTCCAGGAAATCCCTTATAAACTGATAGAGTTGATGTAAACCCCAAGATGGTGTCTAGGAATGGAAATATCTATGGTTCAGAAAAATAATTCATGACCTATATGTTACTACATATCTATTTACTCATGAATAAATCCACACAAATTTTTTGTGGTGAATTTCATTCAATGAACCTTCTCATATGTAAGAGGTAATTCGAAATTCCCCCTTCTTAGATCCTATATGTTGGTGGAAACCTGATAAGAACCTGTTAAATGTTGAAAATATTATGGGAATGGATGATTTAAGATTCATTATTTACTAAGTAACATATATACATGTATACCAAGACATATTATAAAATTTGATTCAAGCAACCTAAAATTATATCAATGTTCTATTCTATGTTGTCAAAAAATATGGGGCTCTCTATTAAAAGAAAACTCCATTATATTATTTTATTTAAAAGATAATATACTATGAAATCGTGAAAACAAAAAAGATTATGTTATACACAACAAGGAATAAAAAATTTCAACATCATCTAATATAATTAATACAATTAGTATATAATTTCTAAATAATTATGTATCCTATAATTTATATTTTAATGTGGATAAAATAAATTCCAATATGGTATACACATGGTAATTTTTCCAAATTCTTGTAATGGTTGTATGGGTGAAACATTCAATATCTATGGGGGTTAATGAGTATGTACCATTATAGGAATCCTTGAAAATGAATTTTGGGAATGTCCACTTGTTATCCATTAAAAAGTGTTTTTGTTCCTTGTATCATTGTAATGTTAAATGATGCTATAATTTTACATTTAAGAAATTATTAAAGGTGATCCTTATAGATGGATTATCATGACACATTTTTTTCTCTAATGTAACAGTTTTTTAATTTTTCTAGGCTAGCTTCCTATAGGTGCCATATCTCATTCAGCTAAAATTGTGAAGATTTGTCATTCGACAGTTTCTTATAGATGAACTCATTGAATGATTTAATTTAAAAACCCTATGGGCAAAATTATAATCTAATCATACAATATATATTAATGGGACATCAGGTTTGATGTTGTATTCATGATTGGATATATCCATACCATGATGGAGAGAATGTCCATTTAGAGAATTATGTATGAAACTATGATATTCTGATTAATGATAGATATGACAGAATTTAATTCCTAGACATGACCATTAATCATTGAATTTATAATGGATTTATGGTTTCATAAAATTAGAATCATGTAATAAAATTTTTTATTATTTGATTAATAATAAATGATTCCATTATCGCTGATATTTGTGTGATAAAATCAAAAATAGAGAATGAATACGGATTTCCCAAAAAAATTCAATGCTATGTTCATTAGAAACATCAAAGGAGTAGATTTCACAAAATATAAGATAAACAATTGTGATTAATAAAAGTCAAACCATGTTTAATTTTGAATTAGGACATGGCTTATATCACAAAGTCCCCTCATAGTAATCAACAGAGAGTCCTAATTATTGGGGAGATAATATGGAGGATGATATAGGATGTTGGATATAACATTATATTTTGTGTCGATCTCGGTAAATTCAATGAAATCAAATATCAAGGTTGGAAAAAAGAATAGTAGCTTATTTTTTTCTGTGGGAGAGAATAAAAAAACCTATTGAACCCCAAATATCCCATCATAAACCTATAATAAAACATGGGAATGTTTTATTACAATGATTAAACATAGAATGATCCCACTATATATCACTTTTAGTGGAATCTCTAAATTTTTGGGCCTTAATAGAGTATGAAATTTACTAATCCCCAAGAAATACAATCACTTATATATAAATTAAATTGTATCATCCATATTTAATGTTAATTAAAGACTTTGATTGACAAGTTGATAATTTATTCTATTATGAGTGATATCAATGGGCCTTCCTATAATGGGATGGTGGTGGGACAACACAGATGTTTGTATTTTATTTTGTGTATAAAAAGAGCTATCATTATTTAGTGCAATCCATGGATGACCATGTAATCATTGTCTATGTCAATTAAGTAAAAGATTTTGTTTTGATGAGATTTTTCTCAATAATTTTGAGTGTAGGTGGCATGAGACCCCTTTTTTCAATGAATAAGTTCAAAAAATTACTTATATTATATCAATTAAAAATATTCTTTCAAATTATTATTGAATAACGAAAACAATGTTACGAAATTTATAATTAAACATAGAGTTGTCAATTCGTTAAAGAGGACATGGATTTCATGAGCTAATTAAAGTCTAGTAATGAGGAGTATAAAAAATTATTTATCATGGGGAATCCTTATAAATTAATGAATGAATGATGGAAGAATTAATTTTATGTATAAATGAGTAAAATTCTATTCAAACCCAATTCAGTTTAGTGTTATATTGTTTATTCCTAATTGGGATTTTGCAGTTGAGACGGATGTGTATTTCAAAACCCAGAATGTCATCATCAATGGTTTTTATAGATGCATTAACAAATTAAATTTCAATGATAAGTTCATATTTATTTAGATGATTTTTTAAATAATGAAGTATTACTCATTCATAAACCTACTAGGTGTCAATATGATTTTAGAATTATGTTTGTCAACTACATATCCCACAAATTTTATAGTCTTCATTTAATGAATTTAGATATAATAAAATAGGTCAATATTGGACATTAGTTGAACCTTGTTATAATAAAGACAATTACACATCCAAAATACCATAAAGGCTGTGAAAAATAAATTTTCTCAATATTATTTCATTTAGATTCAATATCTGTGGTAGTTTTACATAATAAATTTTGGTTCCCTAAAGATTCACTTTCATGTACAGTAATGTAAACATGTACTTTGTGTATATTCATTATTTATAATAGATATGGCCAATAATAAATAAGAATTAATTTTATATAATTTCACAATGATAAAAATTACAACCCCCAAATAATAACATAATATTATGGAATGAGTTATATATATATATTAGATATGTAGCTTTATATAAATCTTATGTATCCCCACATGTGACAATTTATCCATAATTCAGCTACAAATGTCCATCTATAGGGATTCTCAAATGATATACTCATCTTCGTGTGATGGATAAAAGAATCATATGATGAGATTGAGATTCAATGGAAAATAATTGAAAAGATATGAAATTTTCATCAAGGGAAAGATCATATAATTATGTCATCAACAAGGCAGAGATACAATCAAATAAACAGATGGCCCATTTGAGACAATTAATAAGAGGTGTTCTCGATCTTCCAAATATGGTGACTAGCATAGGATATCAATGATAAACCATTTAGGTATGTTTTTTCCCAACATAAAATCATAAATAAATTACCCAAATAAAGTATGAAACATGAACCAACATTAACTACACATTGAAAAATAAAACTAAACCTGTATACCACAATAGTTAAAAAAATGGAAACAAAAAAAAAAGTTAAAATAAACCACATCAATAGGAAATCAATGTGACTTATTGGTCACCACTATCCATTAAGACTAATCCACTCCATAAGAAATCTAAAACAATAACCTAATCCTGCAAAACATATCGTGTCTACAAATTCTGAATGTACATGTAGGGTCCAAGAAAAAATATCTTAGTATCTAAAAATCAAAAGATTGTAGACAATTTATTTTATAAAATTTTCTATAAAAATTTGTTTGAAAAAAATATTGAAAGTATGGGTTTTAATTATTTTTATGATTCAAACAAGTCTTTATATAAATAATATTTCATGAATAGAATTACATTTCAATTTTTTTATTTTAAAATCTAGTTAATTAATAATAAACACATGAGAAACCAATCAATGTGATAAAAGAGACAATGTGGAAAATATGGGAAATTTAAAAAAATTAAAATTCAACTAAGGAATGTAAAAAATGTTCATTAGAAAATAAGTCATAATATACAGATAATAAACTTGGTCATTTCAAAATCATCTATATAATTAATTCGTGGACATACTAATATTAGACTTTCCTATCAGAGTATAGTGAAGCTCCATGGTCAATAACCAACCATGATACTCTAAACTAGCCTTAATATTGGCATGTACCACCTATCCTCACACACATCCAGGAAGTTTAATCATATATAATCGGGGTCGATAAGAAACAATCTCTCGACCGTATATATGATTTCCATGAATCCCCTGATTGTAGTATGTTGTGAATTAGAAGGTCCTAACATTTAGGGAAAAATAAAAAAATCATGAGATGCCATAATGGTTTTATATCCCAAAAACCAACACAAAATATTTTATAAAACTCACTATGGATATTACACCATATAGTTTTCCATCACATATAAAATCCTTCCCAAGATCCTACTAGGACATCACATCACATGACTTTCAAAAACAATTTCCAAACAACTCAAAAGTACCAACTTGGGATATATTTATTTAGAAACCCAATTTATTTCCATAATAGTGTTAACATTCAAGTATAAAACAAAAAACATTCTCAAAAAGTTCTAAATTGTCCATTATATTATTTAGTTCCCACACCACACTCCAATTTCTTAATGATCCAAGCCTTAAGATTTACATTTGAATCAAATATTTATATCAGTTGAAAACCAAGTTATGATTTCCAAACCATTGAAGACATTATAATTTAAAAAAAACATTTGATATGAGTAGGAATACGTAAATAGGGAGACAAAAGAAATGTTCTTTGGGAATATATAGTTTATAATGAACATAATTTTCAAAATACATAATCATTTGTGTGACCATAAATATTTGAATCACTTGACCACATTTATCTTCCAACATTTAGTTGGACATTATAAGAAGACATTATATAAAACCAAAGAATAAAATTATGATTGTCACCACTTATGTTTCCAAAAATTTAATAAATTCACTACACATTCACAATAAACTATAAATGAAATAAAATTAACACAATAATACTAAAATGAAAATAAAAAAAATATATATTCTAGAACAATGTTAAACATAATCCAATATATAAAATTTCTACAATATAATCTGGAGGAAATTTCATTGATCGACATCCATTTTTATACATATTTTTGTAGTCAATAAAAAACATAAATGACCCATTTTCTAAAAATTTATCATATGAAATCATAATAAAAATTAAAATAAAAAAACAAAAACAATGATTAATATATTTTTTATGAAATTTAAGAAATCTCTAGAATTAATGGTATATTCTTAAAATGGAAATAATAGAAACACCTACCTGATGTTGTAAAATCATGGCACTCTCGATAAAATATATTGGAAAGAGACTCCTACCAAGAGTAACATCCTAATGTAAAAAACACAAAATTTCATAATACCATTGGTATAAAAATCCTCCAAACATGGTCTATAGGGTTGTATGAGGATAGGAAAATGGGTGAAAACAACGGAGAAATAGGAAGGAATCCTTAACCATTTGAACTGGATGAATAATCCCCATGAAACCCCTATGAAATCACCTTGGAGGATATTTTGAGATGAACATGCATCCATAGATGGTATCAACAATGGTGGAAATCAATAAGTGGTCCATGGGAGGAAACTCTAAGTAAATATAATTAAAAGATTCCAAAATACACATCCTCGGGTTGGTTACACTGGTAGGTCACACGGTTACAGAAACCTTTCTCAATCCATGCAATTCACTAATATTAATAGCTGCACATGCTTCACACATAGTATGAACACCATGTATAATCATGTTAAAACCATGAGACCCTTATTTTTTTTTGATTTTTGGACATTTTCTAACAATGCTCAAATTGTACTCAATGAATTTATAGGACTAGAAAAATTTAAAAACACTGAATAAACATATAAGTCATCCGTAAAAGATATCCAATAAAAATAATCTTAGATAACTGGTTCAAAAAACATAAAAAATGTAACTAGAGGTTACAATCATCAACCAAAATAATTTTTTCACCTATAATGTAAGAGAACTAAAATAGAAAGAAAACACAAGCTCAAAACTGAGGAAAATGGAATGAAATTGTGAACCTCGGTGTGACCATATAACTCCATAATTTTATCCGGACCAATATTATAAGAAAACACTAGAAAAGAACCATTGGGAATTAAATAAAATTATATTCTCCCCAATAAATGAAAACAGTTGTCACTAATGAAATTAAGAGGAAAATCCAATATGAAACCAATGGAGACATTCCTACACAAACATACAATAAAAAATACTAGGAAGTCCCATCCCAAAATCAGAAGTCCCACCATAACAAAAAAATAGACATAAACTATACAAAGAACCAAATCAAGATTACTCACTACTTAATTCCATAAGCACATCCCAGTAGAAAACCCATGATTAAGATTAACCTGTATGAGACAATTAAAAAATGGGGAAAATAATATAAATATTCACATCCACAAGGAACAAATATTATAAATACATTTAAAATCACACAAAGATTTTCATATCTAATAGAAACATAGAACAATTACGGAAATTGTAAGAAGGAATATTAAAACATTTCAATTCCACATTGGATCAAAAATATGGGCCAAGGTACCCCACACACCGTGATTCATGTATTTATGAGAACCTTTAATCTGAGGCTTGTGGTTGGTTCCCTAATGTCTTGATGCATTTAAATACCTAAATTAGGGAACTGAAATCCTCTAACAGGGACGTCATCTTCAAGATAAATTTTGGAAAAAACATCATCATAAACCCTAAGTGGCCACATAGTAAACATGCCTTTAGAGGATGATGAAAATATGAAATTAAATTCCTAGACTAATATTACCTGAGGACAATAAAAGAATTACATAATGAATAATATGTTTGAACCAATGATGGAGACTCCTCTTGAATAGTTTCCTCAGACACACACCTCTTATAGGATATGTAACCGCTATGAGCAACAACTACAACAAACCACACCACGAGAGCCAACTCAGCCAAAAATGCATCATCCACCAACATCATAAACAAAAAATTAATATGAGAAAGGACTCACTCCATGAAATATGATTGAAGACACCATATGAGTAATGGAGTTTTTTCAATTTTAGTAGAATCAAACACTCATGTGTGAACTTTTTGTTGAAATTGATCATAATGACATCCCAAAACATCCCAATATCAAAATGTTATTAGGATGATCTCCTTCCACACATTCAATATCAAACTATCAAATGATACCAAAATAGTGTAAAACATAATGGATTATGGGGATCCCAATAATCTATAGACACTTTACACTTTTTGAAGGCACTACATAGTCTCAAATAGGTATTGATAACGTAGGGAAACTAGAAATAACTGGGAATAACTATACCCACCACTCCACTAGGATAATGTGTAGGGGAAAAAGCTATACGAGACTCACTAGAAAAGTATGGGATCTTTTTGGCTGACATATTATACATAACACAAAAACATACAACTTGATCAATATCATTTCTAGGTATAACCCAACAAGAAACATAAAAAACATTCTAATGGACAAAAAATAAATAAACATAACAAAAATACTATTTCAAAAATCAATATTTCTATTATTAATTGAATTAAAATATGAATCCTAGTGTATATTCTCAAAACACCAACATCCCCTTGAAAAATAATGACACTAAAAAGATATACATGTTTTCTTTTAAAAACATTACCAAACAATAGAAATCATTCTCCTTTTAAAAATCTACTTGTTGATAAAATTTTTCATTTCCAAATCCACACAAAATGAATGAAATCACAATAAAACCACTCAAACACACTTGTAATAGGGAACTAGTAATCACACAGAACCCTGGCACATTATTTAGAATACCATGCCCCCTGAATTAACCAATCATGGTATGTGTCATGAATTGTACACTTGTGATTCAGATGGATCACTACACCATGAAATATCTTTTTTACATAGTTGGTTACCTCAACTATAATTTCCCATGCACATAAAAAAACAAAAAGGAAGACCCAAATCCCAAGCAATGCTTGGAAACTTGATGAATATAATGAGAAAGAGTTCGTGACACTCTTCATTCACCTACCACCCAAGTACCTATAGTACAATCTACATGTTATCGGATGTCCCAAGTAATAAAAGGGACCAGTAATACAATTTTTTTCATGAACATAGATAGAGTTCCATTAAATATGAATCCCAACCATAAATCACAAAATTCTTGAGAGACATTATCGATCCTCCTAGGATTGAAACTAGTACTATGAATAAATGATAAACCATGTGTACATGATTTTTGTCAATATATAACCATGATAAAATAACTCAAACACAAGATTCAACATAAACCAACAATAAAAGAACATCGATAAATATAACTATATCCAAATATAACAGCAAATAAAAAAATTATTCAAAAAAAAATAAATAAATAAATTGAACGACATTGTATCCACATGACCTCTTGATCCTCACAATACAATATGATCATCCCACCCTACATGAGAAATAGAACTAAAAACCACATCATACAAAAGATATTAGGTTTACTGATGTTAAGTGGAATAAGTACGGTGTGATAAAAAACATATCAACTTTCAAGAATCACATTATCCAAACATTTCCTTTCAAAAAATGTTCATAAACAATATTTTGAAATTCATTTTTTAAATTGATGTTTTATTTATTTTTAAGAAACAAATAAGACTTTCAAGAAATGAAATTCCAAAATAATAAATAGAATCAAATTTCAAAATTAGTTTTCCAATTATAAAATCCCCGCAACAAATTAATACCAAAATGAGAATCAAATCCATTTTATAAACGATACAATACTAAAAATAAAGGGGAAAATATAATAATTGAAATATAAATATGGAATGTTACTAAGGTTCGATAGTTTATAAGGTGGATCACATGTATAATAATCATAATAATTTCATAATAATATCTATTTGAAATCGATGGATGCATATAGATCATAATCACCCATTAGGTAATTGTGTTGTAACACATTCCTCAACCAACGTGTTTGCTCTAAACTAGGCTCATAGGTGGTATGTCGAACCATTCCTCTCACCCGACTAGGGGTACCAACCATTATAAATATTGTAAACAAGAAACCTAAACTTTTACCTCTAGATGATTCATTAGATTCCATTGACTTTTGTATGTGCTGTATTAGTATATCTGCACACACATAGAATAAACCATTAACCCACAGATGCCATCATTAATGCCTATTCTAGTCACTGACACTAACAGTGTGACAAAACTATCTTAGAGTGTCTACCATAGAGGTTCCCATCACACATGAAATCCAAAAAATATTTTAAATGATCCATCACATCACATGAGTATCGAATCTGATATATGAAACACTAGTGAGTCTTAACCAATACCTTAAATAACATAGTTTGCAAACCAAATTATAAAGTGAGAAATGGAAAAACCATAGGAAATAAATTTTAAACCAGACATGCATTAATTTGAAAACCATGTGATGATTTTTAAATCAAGGAACCATTTTGAATAAAATTTAGTTTACAAGAACCCATTAGAAATGATGACAGTTGGGTAAGATGAGAATGAATATGGAATGGTGTTTTGAAATCCATGTTTTATGGTGAACTCTTTTTAGAGATACATAATCTTAAGGGTTATCATCCATATGTGCACCCTATTACCATATAGATAAAACTACATTCAATAGAACTTATTTTACAAACCATGTAAACCCCCACAAATCTAATTTATAGAGTCACTATTTTTCTTACCACTAATACGAAAAAGATACCACATAGTCATAAAAAATGAAAAGGCACCAAAAACCACAAACCAATATCAATTTCAAAATAAAACTAATACCAATTCTTAAAAAAGGATAAACATAACACAAAGAGTATATTTTCTTAAAAAAATACAAATGAAATTTCATTAAACACATTTTATACATATATATTAGTGTAGTTTCCTAAACGCAATAGGAGCCCATTTTTTAAATCACTGATAAAAAACATTATAAAAATTCTGAATAACACACCACAAGATTGATCAAAACATTTTATATAAAATATAATAATACTCAATCGTCAATTTAATTCTCTAGAAATTAAAATAATAGAAACTACTACCTCAATAGGATGAATCCTATTAGATATGATGAAATCCACTAGAAAGACACTCTTATTGAAGTTCACAACTATAAAAAACCAAAAACAATCACGCAACTATATGTATAAAAAACATCCAAACATAGACACTAGGTTCAAAAGAGGTTATAAAATAGATTAAAACCATGGAGAAAGGATAATGAATCCATTAAATTTTGAACTAGGTTAATAATCACTGTGAAACCATTATAAAATCACCTAGAAGAAGTATTTGAGAAGAAAAATACACATGTACGACATCCATGTTGCGGGTAAATTGAGTTGGGAGTCAAATGGAATAATCCCCAAATAAAAAAAGTAATGAGGAAAAAATATCCTTCCTTGGGTGGGTTTCACCTTTCGCTCAGATGGTAAAACAAACTGTACAAAAACTATGAAGTTACACTATCATGAGATGTATTGATTTCAAACTTAGTAGGGACACTTAGTTTTACAATGATAAAACACTATGAACCGATTCTTTATATGTTTCACACTTAGTCTAATAGTGCATAGAAAATGATAATACTATTCTAAGGCCCATAATTCATATAAAATCGTCGTAAAACAGTAGAAAAAATCCACTAACTGGTCCAATTAATGGATACATAAATCAACAGTAAAATATATTTAAAAAGAAATGAAATGTTACTAAATATGATAAAATATTTCTATAAATTTTATATCACATGAAAAGTTACATGGAAAATAAAAAGTAATCAATAGGTCATGAGTAAAGGATATGTAATCTATAATAATAAAACATATGACATGAAAAATGATTAGAATAATTCGATGATAAAATGGCCCACAATGATAAATCATAATATTATGGGACCAAAATGTAACATTATATAGGAAAGTAGATAAACAATTATCTATAGTACACACATTTGTAATGAATTTTCATATTATAATGACATACACGAGGAACACTGCTTTAGTTTTTGAGAATATCTAATATAAATCATCATATACTATTTTATCATATTTAAGAAGGCTTAGATTGAATTATATCAATTTGATTAAAACATTAATTATTGCATTTTAGGGTGAGAAATGACCCACCAATCAAAATACATACATATTTATTCAATGTAAAACCAATAATTCATCATATCATAATGAACACATTGAATAAAAATGGATTTTAGATCATTTTCAAATTGGTATCATATAAACTAAAAATAGAGAATATATTTATTAAAAGAGAAAATGAAATACCCAAAAATATTATTTGATATGGTAACTAATGGGGTGATTAGATAAAAGAAAACAACATAGTTGTTATAACTGTTTTGGGACCAATTTATCATGAATCCCCAATAAAATATCTAATTTAATATTTCATTACATTATAATAAGTAGATGAAATTTTGAATAAAATTTTAAATTATTTTTCAGAAATTTAACATTAAATCCACTAAAAATTCCATTTAAAACATTAAATTTTATACCATAAATATTTTAATTGATTAATATATAATATTTGGAGTTAGAGAAAAAATATTAACATAGAACAAATAAACGTTTTATTATTTCAATAACACATATATGAAAACTAACATTTTATACTGAGTGAATACACATTCATTTGGAAAAAATAAATTAAATATTATAAGATTACTAGGAAAAAAAAATATAAATTTATTCCAAAATATGAATAAGAATTTTTTTAGGAAGAGTGAATATCGAAATCCTTCATTAAAATCATTAGTCAATGATGAAAAAATATATATCATGGATGTAATTTCAATACCAATAATCCTCTCACATTTTAAATTTCATTGAATCAAATTCTCTAATCTAATATAAAAAATAAAAATATAATTACCTACACTAGATACATATTAAAATGTGAGAGGACCCTTATAATACCTTAACAAATTTTACATATTAAATATTTTGGAAATAATTATGTTAAAACTTAAATCCTCTTTATATAAATAATTTATATTTAATGTATTTAAAACTAGCTTTGATAAGAGTGTTGATACCTATGAAATCATTTCCTTTTAAAAAACAGTATATTTAGACTGAAACAATGAATAATTTATAATTACTAATAATGGTAATTTCTATGAAATTAAATTTTTTAGTTACCAATTTATATCTATGTAAGCATTAAATATATCTAATAAATAATTTCACATATATATACCAAAATAATTCGAGAAAGATAATACAATGATTTTTTATTATTTTTTTTTTCAAATTGATAAAATTGGGTTTTATAAATTCAATATAGTATTTATAAATAGATTATATAAATCTATAATTTAATCCTTTTAGGAATTTTTTAATATGGTCTTATGTTATACTTATTTGTTGCTATTTTCTTAACCAAAATAATTGATGTTTCAAATAAATGTTGTAAAAAAATTTGTATGAATACAAAAAATTGAAAATATAGTATGATTCATTTTTATGATTCATAAACTGAAATTAATTTACCAAAATTATCGTCTTAATGTTATTAAAGTTATTTTCAATACAAAAATTAATATATAGGGGGAAAACTATTTAGATGAAAGATAAATTACTATTTTATTTCAATATATTTACCTTTTATCCATATAGAGATATATCTATTCATACTATATATCACAATGAATATATTATTTGGGCCATACCTACTAATTTTAATTTCTTACTCTGGTTCATTTTTATTTAACTTTGGAGTTTCAAATAATTTGAACCACAAAATATGATATTAATTTAGTGAAATAATATTTTCTAAAATTACCATTAATTATTGTACAGTTCCCTTGAAAATAATATCATCCTTAATATATTATTACTCAGAATAAGTTATTTCAAGATATTTTTTTTGATTACATTCTTAATTTTCAATGTAGCATCTTCATATTTTTCATTCAACAACAAATCATTGACTAGTTGATTGGTCTTGTTCCAAAATAAATTCTATATTAGATGATAATTCTCATCCAATTAATTTAAATATGATAGATAACACTGTAGAAAGAAAACATCCAACTTAATTATAGTTGATGTGTATTTTGGGTACTTACTCAAATATGATATGTAGAACACATAATTTTCCATTAAAAGGTGTTAAAATGGTTCCTAAAAAAATATAAATCCTTCAAAAGATTAGTAATCAATAAAAGAATGATATACCTAGGTATCAACATCCCATTATACCCAAATCTCATAAATAACTTCATTGAAGTTATAAGTAGGAACAAATAATAACTAACCCCAATCTATCCTTGTCATCGATGATTTAATACATAACACTTCTATAAACATTTTTGGCTATTCTTCCACCGAGGAGTTAAAACGTTTATGGGTGGTGTAGAGATTGAATGATGATGGACCTCACCTATCACCCATTATTATATAGATGGGTTCTCATCTAATTCACCATTCCTGTTGTTTCGACCCATTCAATGTCATTACCATTTAAATAAGGATGAATTAACCATGTGAGAAGTATTGGTCGCAATGTGAGATCGCGTGGGGTCAGGATCTTTCGCAATTGGTCCTTCTTAGATATAACATCTTTAAATGGCCTGCAACAGGTTTTTTATAGTTCTGAGAATTCCCAACATCCATGGTATCTATGATTCCTGGGCCTTCTTCTCAATAAAAGGCACTCGTTGGATGATGATTTGGCCAACGACACATAAAGACTCTATTGTTCGAGAGGATGGGAGGTCAGGCTCACGACACCCTTCTAGGGTAGGATTTTTTCCTGTTCCATGACTCTCTAATATGTTTAAGTCAAGTACACTTGTTCGTGAATCCTTGGTTCCTTCCCAAAGAGTGTGTCAATGGGAAACCCATGGTTTTCCTGTTTGTCATAAGAATTCATATATTAGATCCTATGAAGGAAATGATATCTTGAGCCATCTTATAAGGAACTCTAGAGTTTATTTTCATTGTGGGGGTGGAATGTGACTTGATGTTGCAATCATGCCTATAAGAAGGGAATCATACATATCCTTAGAAGAGGAATCAGAACCCATGTAGTTCGGATTGTCTAGGTCATACAAATAGTAACTTCCCATTGAGGGGTCATGATTGTGTGGTCCATCTAGGATGAGAAGCCTTTTGGGATATGGCCTTCGGGAAGGCATCATAAGTATCCGGATTTGGTCTGGAATCATTGTTCCCATAGTTCCTAACCATGTAGTTGTTGTAATACTCACAATCACCTAAGCATACGCAAGTCATGATTTGTGTTGGAAAAAAGAGGATGTGAAAGATTGAACAATTCACATGCCTCCTCCCCTGTTGGTGGGGGAGGGATAGCCCACATAGGAAGAGGCTGGGGAAATGGTGGTCGAGGGAATAGATTAATGGAACCTTCTATGTGTGATGTAATTAAATGTCATGTATCCCTGCCCCGGATGATTTAGAACATACCTTAGTGGGAGTTCCCCTGAGGACTTTCTGGGAAGGGGAGGATTTTTTTCCTCTTCAAGAGGTAAGGAAAACATAACCCCTTCAACTGAATACTATTAAAAATTGAATAGAAAATAATGTGATCAACAATATTCCATAGGACAAGGTTGTACATCTTGGTGTCCCAAGGATGGGTTCTGGGTAATTGTGCGAATATAGCCTCACATGAACTCCCGAAGCCTGCACCAATGTGGGGCGAGCCTTTGTGACTCAGCTTTCTGGGGGTATGTAGACACATAGTGGCATGTTGATGTGCCTGATGGTCTAACCATACGGTTCAAGTGGATTTGTAGGAGGCTTTGGCCTGATTCCATATGACAGGTTAGCATAGGGATCATGGTTGACTAGATGGTAATGGGGGGGAGAGGTTGGAACCTGAAATAAGAATACCTAAAAACACCCCAGTCTGCATACTGGCCTTTTACATTGTATGGGAGAGGATTTGCATACAATAGTGGTATGTGGGTAGAGGGACCGTCTAAAAAACATTGCAGTAATTATGCATGGGTATATAAAACCATGTACCATAGTGGAACGTGGCCCATCACTCTACATCGGGTTCCATCAGCGCAGCGAGGTGGTACGCATTGTCAGCTTCTGTCCGCGTAGTGGTGTGCTACACGGGGCACCATATTTATGGGGGTGGGGTTGGGGGGGGGGGAGGTCTGGGGAAGCATTGCTCAAGATGATTTCATCCACGAGAAGCCTTTGGTTTTCAATTCAGAATTTAGGTTCACATATTTAGTATTATTATTCAATTCCCTAGTTTTATAGTTCATGGTTGGTTGTACTGATGGATTGAGTGGATTTTATTTTTGTCTTTTTTTGATGAAACAAAATGGAAGTGTAAGTGAAACCTATTATCTCACTCAAGATTTTGTCATCTATCTTTATCTCTATCTATTTCCATACATCTCCCTCATACGTTTACAGTTATCCTTTTATAGATCATAAAATAAATCAAATCTATTGGGTATGCAACATCATTTACAGAGGCCCATTTAAGCAATATCCTGACCCACGAAAGACTCAGTCAGCTAGGGTTTATAGAGGGTTTAGTTGGTGATAATGGTCTTTGAAGCTATACCCATTCACCTCATCTGTGAATTGATAGGTTCGTAGAATGATATGTGGATAGTCGTCACATGTATGAATCTGTCGGTGATGCGGTTCGCAGTTTTCCATGCTCCCTGGCCATCATATTGCATGTCGTGATTCACTGATCGTTCCCTCCACCTATTGGTTCTAGGTCTTACTTCATCGTGTACCCTTCCCAATGATGGTACATGATCCAAATGAAATGCATTGAAAACATTAATTCCTTCATTATTATTCTAAAATTTACCACTTAATTCGAATCCAGTCTCATAGTTAGTCGTACAGAATAATTTCTTCCTTCTTCAAAGAGATTCTGGGGGTACTTTCTTCTCTTGGAAGAATTTTCAAGTCCCTACAAATTCACCCCCATCGGAATGGAGTCTGTTCAGAATGAAAAGGGGACAATTATGAGGAAGAAGTAGTCTTGAACTGAAATGGTTTGTATTAGAATAGATGGACCATTTTTAGGGGTCCACACATGTATATAGGGGCCCATGTCATTTGTATTTTACCATTTCTCATGGATAAAGTGATCTCAATTTCCCTGGATTCTTCTACTCTCGCGTACCATGCTCCCAAAAAAATTGTTCTCATGAACTTCTTTGTATATACCATGAATAGATCTATTATCCAATTTACTATCTCTGTAAAGCATTTTGGATTCTGAAAATGGGGCTTTCAAATTTTAATACATAAAATATGAATTTTGTGTAGGAGGATTCTACGCGGCTGGCCTATTTTCATACCAAACATTAATTAGTGAATCAATCTTTTAAAAACAATTAATAATATAGACATAATGTTTTAGTCCAAAATTTTTGAATCATGCACTTAATCAAGGCCTAGGCTCACAGTAACCTATTTCTATGAACCTCTCTGTTCATCGGCCAATGATCAACGGTATAATGCCTTGAATATTATCCATGCACCATGGATTTACGTGGTGGAACACGACTGTATATCGTAGCTGTAGGCAGAGTTTTTTCTTTGAATTATATAGTATGAGGGATGTGGATAACGCGTAAAATTTTAAAAATCCATACTTAGACATTCATGTGGACATATTTTGAATCTTTTAACCACTCTTCTGTAGAATTTATACAACACCCTTTTATTGGACTAACTATTCGTCGGCTTCTGGATCTTCTGTGTCCGGTACAATGCCTAGTTCACATGATTCTACCTCTATTGAGACTATTATTGCTCCTCCTCTTTCTTCTTTTGATGAAAAATCGAAGAGCATGGCAAGTTCAACTATCACCAAAATTCCAGTTATTTCATTTCACCAATCCCTAACAACTTTGCAATCGATGGTCCAACAGGCCTCCTGGACAATCAATACCTCCATTCTGAAATCATTAATTTTTTCCAAGGGGTGGTACATATAGAGAGATACTTCGACCGATCCTTTGTTGAACTACACTCCTCGAACAATAATGGGGGTGCAGTGAAAAAATGACAAGACGACCCACTATTATCAGAAAATTTCAAGTAAGGATATAGAGAACGAGCAGCATGGCTGGTCATCCCGGTGAGACCATCGCCCTTGAGTCTCATTTGGATTTTACTAGGGGTGGACCTTTTGGGTGCACTAGAGTTGTGGAGAATTCCAAGGCAAGGTATAGATTTTGGGACTGTATGAGGCCTATTCGTTTTCTCATATGTAGACGCATCATCCTACTATAATTATTTCACATCTCCTAAGTAGGTGGAGTCCAGATACCAACCCATGTTATTTGTCCCATGGGAAGGTAAGCATCAGTCAATGGGACATCCGACTGATTTCATGAGACCCTATCATTTGGAACATGTACGATGAGTTTCTCCCTCCCTCCACAGTTTAGGATTACTTGGAAAGACCCCCCCCCCACATTGCCCAGAAAACTGATCATCCAATAAAAGGGTATTTTGAAGGACAAGGACCCCTACCTAAAGCAAGAAATTCCTTTCCACAACTGGTTAGGTTCTTTTTTCAAGCAAATGGGTTTAGAGCCCAAACAATGGAGACCTAGGGCTTGTCCCACCAATTCCTGATTTCGGTGAGAAGGTACTTGTTGGACCACCTGGGAAGAGGGGAATTTTTGGAAATGGGGATGGGGAAACATCCTGGGTGTTGATCGGTTATCTTCACTGGCATCATTCTAGGCCATGTTTCTGAGCAGATGGCTCCAGTATGCATTGGAATCTGGTGGTGTAAAAGCCTCAAATTTCATCACGACTACTCAGTTGGGCACTATAAATTGCATAATTTTGGCTATACCAGTATTGGAAAAGATCTAGGGCCTACTGGGATGAATTAACAAAGGGGGTCACCTTACTGGATGGACGACCCTTTTCAAATTTTTTGGGGCTGGATGGGATTCCACATAGGGGGATATTCCTTCATAAATTTCCTAGTAATCCCACACTCCACCATTAAATCGTATCTTTAGAGAATGAGCCGGGTAATTTGGGTGGGTTGGAATTCATATGAAGAGAATGAGTAGCATACCCAAAGGAATAATAATGAAATAATGGATTTTTGTAGCTTTCACGAATTTTTTTCTTACCACCCTTATGATTCCACCGCTAGTACCATTACACATTATACATATGATGATTTCATCAACCGGGGCTACTTATTTACTCTAGGAGAAGTAGTATTGGTTTCCCATATCAAAGGGGATCTTATTTGTGCGGGTTATGCACCCAGTAAATATACTTGAAAATTCAAATGAGTTTAGATGTTGTGTCCCCCTACTCTCAACAGTGTTCGTCTAGAGTATCATATGATGATAGCCCTACAATTATGGTTAATTTTCAACCAGGAGGACATGCAGAGCCAGGACAGACTTATGGATCCTGCGGATTCCATGCCATTCTTCAACAAGAACTATGCTGAGGCCATGGTGAAGTCATATACTGATGGCCAATTATCCGACCTGGTCCCCATTGTGGGGACTTCTAAGTAATCCTAGGTGAAGGGAAATGAGAAGTATAAGTGAGTTTCTTAACACTATCGACTGGGAAAGTCCTCCAAAGGCATCATGACTCCACCCGGAGGAATGTTTTGAAAGATGGGGTTGTGAATTCTTAGGCAGTCGAACATTCTACTGAATCATCTGGTAGAAGTTAACCATACACCCCTCTCGAGGATGAAATTTTAGTGGAATAAAGACAATGGGACATTTTGAAAGGTCTTTCATCTTCTTGTATCATGTCCTCTAATGTTTTATGGAAATTCCTCAACTCTATGGAAGTTTCTCTTACCGGCGTTGGACACATTCCAATACCAACTGAAATTTATTTTTCTGAGGATCCAAATTGGGTAGGTTGCTATATTAAAGACCTCAAGATCCTGATTCATTCCAAATGTGGGGATCATAAGTACTCACCCTACTGTGACCAGAAATTAATGAAGAGATGATAAAAACATCATGGCCACTCTGACTACAGCTGCTATAGAAAATGTTTTTTACATTCTCATTTGTTTCATAAATGTTCCTCTTCTCAGGGTCCTATATTTTTTGGGACACCCAAGAATGTTTACGGTTGTCGAAAGAGACCTTGCTCCCTTTCATCAACCCTCTTCCATTGGCTATCCCAATTAAGGCCATGTTTCCAAATTCTTTGGGAGTCTGGAATGAACTAATGGATAAAACATTAGAAGAATATATACGGTGATGTATCGAGAATGAATTCTTATATCTTTAAGGTTTTGGGGGAGCCATTTCACCTACCTTTATTTTTGCCAATGAAGTGCTTGATGATGTTTCTGCTTAATTGACTGAAATGGATAAGTGTGTTCATGCCATTGCGGGCAGGCATTACTGGTCGGACTGTGTGGCATTAATGGTTGTCTTCCAATGAACTTCATAAAGGTTTTATCTATGACATCCATGCATAAATTATTTTATCTTGGAGATTAGTAATGTTTCCCCTTCTTCGTTTCATTTTTAATGGCCTACCAAGTCTTGGGAAATTTTATTTTCCTAGATCTATTCTCTCAAAGGTATCATAGATGTGGATAATGCCCCCTCAATTGTAGGGGGTACTACGGAAGGATCCCTCGGAGCCCAGTAACATATGGAAATAATCATCATTGAACCTTTCTGGTCATTTCCTCCTCCAACTCCTCTAGGTGATCTTATTTAGGAGTCTTCACCTGGTGATTGAAACAAGTAACATTATCAGGTCAACTCAAGGGTGCATATAATTATTTGAACACATAGACTATTGGATACCAGACGATGATTTCTTATTCATCTATAGATGATGTATCTTTTTGGGTAGAGGAAGGGTCATCGTCTGTCATGGCTAATCAGAATAGGGAAGAATGACTATTTAAATATACTGAGGGTGATGTTGACCCTCAGGTGTACCTTATCTCATTCCACCAATCTATTCCACAATAATGGAGGGAAATCTAGGAGTCACAATATCAATTGACTGTGCTGAGCTGACTCCCATTGGGAGAAACGAGGTTGTTTTTACAGTGGGGGATGAGTCTAGTGATGATCCCCCTGCCTTTCTGGTTGTTGGAGGGGATTTTAATAATGAGTAGACACTCACTATCAATATAGCTACTCTCCCCCCTAAAGAGGGAGTCACTTTGGAGATTTATTTTTTGTTTTCAAATAGGGAATCTGGTGAAGTCACTATCAGGGAGGATGATGTATCGTCCCCTGAAAATATGGAGTGGGCTATCATTCCCTTTTTACTAGTTCTAAGTGGGGTTATGTTTTTTCCCCAGGATTCCCAGACCAGTATCCTTATCTGGATTGATCAACCCTTGATTCTTCATATTAACTGAGAAAATATTGAAGGTCATCTTGTGGGGTACTATTTTGGCAGAGAATGGACCTGGGTCTATAGTCTTCTAATGTATCCACAGGGTCCATTGGGGATTAATGATGCAACGTCACAAGTTTTAGTTAGCAGTGATACTATGTAGGTGTGAGATATTTATTTTATCTACCATCTATACCTGAATCCACAACCACAGGCCTTAGTAATGGCAGTGAGCGCCCCTACCTTGTCATCTATTTCCATTGAATGAGAAGAGGATATTGAAGGTACAATTCATGTTGCAGCTTCCAGGTCATATCCCACTCTGGTGACATTAATTCATTACTATATTTCATCTTCAAGGATTGATTTTGAGACAGATTGAGAATTCCTAGTTAGTCTTCATCCGACGTGAAAAAAATACGTGGATGATCGTTTGTAGACTAATATCTCTAACTCCATTGGATGAGATTCAAGTGAAGCTACCAAAGCTACACTACCAGTTTGTGGTCCTGGGATTCAGGGGATTCAACTATCCTTGAATTTATGATATTTCCAGGCAATTGGTTGCCACTCGAGAGGCAACGGGTGCACATGAATCATGACTATCCATGGTAGAGTCGATGACTTATTTGTTTTCCCCCAGCCAAGTCCTCAATGACGAAGCTTCCCCTCATGATGGGATGGTTGAAATTTTGAAAAATAAACTAATGATGTAAGAATCTTCAGTTGAACAAAATGACTAGGAAGTGGAGTAACAAATCCAGAAACTAGAGCAGCTCAAATAGGAATGGTCCCGAGCCGCGACTGTTGTTGAATAGGGGTGATGGAAGATGAAGATGCGGGAAAGAAAGACTGTGAATATATTGAATATTATCCAAGCCACTGAGGAGTCTCACAAATCGTTGATGCAACTCTGCGATTATGTCATAAACCTCCTGTAATGTTCATGTCTAGCTCACAAGCACAGGCTCCAGGCTGTGGATGGCCACAATATATTTTTATGGTACTAATTTGCAACTAAATTATATTTATTTTACTTTTCCTATAGTGTCAACTTCATTTTAGTTAGGCATAAATTTCAAACCCTTACATGAAGTCATTAAACTGAAATAATCGAATCTAGCTCTAATTTTTTCAAGAGCCACTGGACACAGTGAGAAATGTTCAAATATTTCTGGGTTTTCAAGGAGATCCCAATGAAATTTAGTGTCATTATATGTAACACCACTAACTTATATGGTACGTTTCCATTTGAATAATTCAATAGCTTTCATTGTATGCAACTTTGAGATTCTAACACACCGCAACAAATCAAACTAGCAGTTATGAATAGTCATGCCAATTTTTTGAATTTTTATAAATTTTATCTTTAAAAATGGACTTCATTATTGGATTCAAAGTATCAAAATTACCTTAGGGTGAATTTTTTGTATTTTTTCTGAAAACGGTCAATTTTATTATGAAATGTGTAAATACTAAATTTTAATTAAAAACATCTTTTTTATCCAAATAATTTATTTTGTTATATTATACATTTGAATGGTTTTTAAGTTTCAACAGATTATATTTTTATCATTTAATATAATTTATTTCATCGGATGTAATCTCACGATTAATCTAGACATAAACAAGTGTCAATATTTTCATAGTTTTTATTTCATAAAAACACGCTTTATGTTTTGAAAACATGTATTAATTTTAAATTAATTTTTTCCACTTCTGTGTTTTGAATTTTGAAATATGGATTCCAGATTTGGAATCAGGAGGTCCAAATTATGTAAATATTTGTCATTTATTTTTAGACATTAGGAATATTTACTTCAGTAAATATTTTATTTACTGTTGTTAAACCGGTAAATCGAGTAAATAAGGATAAAAAATAATATTATAATAATACTAAATTACGCTAACACATGTCATAACCCTATTGGTTGATACATGTCGGTCCATGGTTATCCTTGGGACGATTTGGGGACCCCTTGAAGCCATTTGGGAGTGATAATTACATTTTATATCAAATAATCTAATGTAATTTTTTTTTACCAAAAACAAATATGTTTTAGTAAAGTAATTTTTTTATGAGGTTATATAATTGATATATTCGACCATAAATATTCATTAGAAATATAAAAAGATTTCTTAATTCATTATATTTTATTTATAATTTTTAGACAGAATATAAATATATTTATATATGACACAATAATGATGCCTTATTTTCCTTATTAATAAAGCATTCAAATAAATGATATTATAAATATAAAATTAACTATAATTTGAAAGTTTTCATGACATCAAAAATTTGTATAGGTGAATATGACATGTTAGGGTTTATTAAAAGTATATATTTTTATGTAATGATGTTTCTATGACTTTAACAAAAATAAATTATAAAATAATGACAAATTTGACATAAATGAGTTTTTTAAAAAAATACAGTATTATTGGATGATATAATAATCATAAAAATATAGGTTTAAGCCAAAAGACTTATATAATTTTAGGTTTAACATTAATAAACCACTTGGGGTTATTTTGGAAGTTTATAGTATGTTTATTATCCATAAAATATAAAAATATAAAGAGGCGTGGTAAATGTCATACTAGTTAACTAAGATTTAAATATAAAAGATAAAGTTAATATAATGACCCAAATCTTACTAAAACCTGTTGGTTGAGTGTTTTTCGACCCATAACCTTATTATTCTTTAAATAAATTATTTTTTAGCCATTTGAAACCGTAAATTAGTTTTTTATAAAATAATATTTCATTCTTTTCCTAAGGTGCCCACCCCCCCTCTTATAAAAGCGCACTTCCCCTTCACTCAAATTCACAGAATCAAAGCCCTCTGGCTCGGCCAAAACCTTCCCAGTTATCCTCTTAACTATATTACCTTTCAACCTAGAGTCATTATTTTAGCCATAAATCCAATGGATCCCTTTTGATCAAATCAAAAGGTAGAACCCGAAGAGAAGGTAAATATTTCATCACCTCTTTCTATCTTTTTTCTTCTTCCACTTCTTCATTCCATGTTTTTAACATTATAAAATAATAACTATAATATATTATATATATATATTTAGATGTTATTATAATTATGTTACAACCATATTCATTATTTTATCCATCCTTTGTATGACATGACACCATACGTGTAGACGTACGGCTTACCGTCTCCACGCCATGGTGTAGTTGTTATTCAATACATTATTATTTGGATGGATATAATAATGATGTATAATTGATGTAAATAATAAATAAAACATGATAATTATTCTCTATATATGTTATACTATCCAATTATAATAGATTTTAATATCAAAATAATGATATTGTCGGTCATGTGCACGTACAGATTACCGTCTCCATGAACATGATGGCATTCATTCTCTATCATATCCATTCAAGAATAAATTTCATTTTAGGATTAAAAATAATTATTAAAGATTTAATATAATTATTAAAATAAATAAGACACATCTTATATATAAAAATCATTTCTTACGTAACAAAGCATATAAATGAAAACAAATCAGTTTACACCCGAAACGATGATAATAGTAAAATAATATTAACAAATAAATATTAAAATATCATATATGATATCATATTAATGTATACGGTTATTTTATAATTTAATAACAATTATTTTACCATTATATAGGAGGTTAACCTACCCTCTACCAAGTAAAAGTACAACGTAATGGTTAATTCTACAATATCGTCATTATCTGAGGTTGTTTAAACGTAATTATCTACTGGGACCTATTTATCATCTACATCCGTGTTTTTGTAAAAATGTAATTTGAAATTTTTTAATATTTTATAGATAATGGGCTAAAGACATTTATACCCTTATTTGACCTTACATTTTTTTTGAAATGAATCATTCTAGTGTTTTCCAAATAAGGTACTTTATGAATTTTCATCAAAAATAAGGTGAGACTGTTTTTTAACTTATACAGTGGGGGAGGATATTTTTTTCCGTTATAACATCGTCAAAGCTTCACATACAAGATTGTAAGAATATTTTCAAAATAAATGTTTTCTTTTATAAATACATGACATTTAAATGATTTCAATATAAAAAGATATATTATTATTAAATAATATTCCTTTCATCTATAACAACATTATTGGATGGATTTTAAACTAGTTTGAAGTAGATATATTATGATACAAATCATTCATACGTTATTATGTTTGATTGTGGATGTGTATATTTTATACCATTAATGGTTTATGGTTAATGTATTGATATTTCATATGCTAGATTTAATATGAATTTTTATGTTATATTTCAACCCTTTCATATGAGAAATGTATTGGACTTAGTAAGTGACGGGTGGATCCTGTTATAGCTCCTCGATGCATCAATAGGTCTCGTGAGAAAACTAGATGTGGAATTGGATGAGGCCTTTCCCAATTTGATATATGGTTTTGGATGAGGCCTTAATAATTTTTAGACATCTTGGCCGTAGCCTTGACAAAATGTTTCATAATGTCAGACATTATACATTCCCTCATTATGAAATTAATATTGATGGATCATGTGGTCATTCAACTAATAGAATACCCATAATTATGTTTTATTATGGAATTATTTACATCGTTCATATTAATTCCATAAATTTATTCATTTGTATTATTGGTAAAGGAATGTGTTTTAAATAATTCAACATGATTAATATTTTTGTTATTTTCCTCTATATTGCTTACCCTTACTGAGTGTTTGAGCTCACCCCTTTCTTATGTTTCATTTTCCCAGGATATGAAGAAGTTAGTGATGAGTGACATGCCGACATAATTTACGAGGCCTATATGTTTCAAACAGAATAAATTAGTACTGTATTTATTTTCAAGTTGTAATGTCAAACTTATGTATAAATCTTGTTTCCAATAACAGTAAACGCATCGGTCTTTCGGCACATGATTTCCTTGTGATCATGCCAATGTTATGTAACAACGCACCGGTTCTGGGTAACTGGGGTCGGGGCGTTATAGTTGGTATCTGAGAAAGTTTAGTACGAATATTGGAAACTAGATTTATATAATCTCTAAATAGAGCACATAGCCCTAAGATAGACATTAAGGATTATTATAGAAGAACATTCTAGAATTTTGGTACTGTAGAGATTTTCTGAGTTTTCCAAGAAATACAGCCATGCCTGTATACGAGCAGGTAGAGGCAGATCTGTCACATATTTACCTAGGGATAAAACCTGAAAGCACCACTTTGAGATAGACTTGAACGGGAACTGGTGCACGACAATGGGCCTTGTTGCACTCTTGGTTACGACACTCCTAGTGAATATTCATAGGATAATTATAATCTTATTTACAAACTAATACAAAGGGTTTATTAGTATATACTTACTCATAGAATATTGATTATTATTATGGATTATATACCTAAACTGTTAAATTTATGTTAAGTATTTTACAAGTTTAGATTTATGTATTGGGATTAATTAACTAATATAGTGTATGCCATTGTTTAGAAATGATGTCGGGTGGAAGGAATGGAAACTATATCAATGCATGTAATCCATGTATGGATTTCCCTCCTACTCATGATAATTATAGTGGATTTGGTGATGTCACTGGTGCTGATCATCTTATCACCATACTGGGATAAATCACAGAGGTCGTGAATAATAACCTTACCCGTGTGGAGCATGATGATCCACAACATGGTGGATCAATTTTAGACCTTTTCATGAGGTAACAACAACCACCATTCAGTTGGATTACAAATCCATTATTTTATGAGCAATGGATAAATTCCATAGATAAAATATTTCATGATTTGTGGAGTAGCGAAATGAAAAAAGTTGTCATGAATGTTTATCGCCTCACTGGTGATGCTGATCAATTGTGGTAATTGATTCAAAACACAAAGGAAGATGAAGAAGTGTACAGTATGGAACTGAGTGAGTTAAAAGATCTTTTAAAACAAAAAATACTTTCCCTGTTCCCATCAAGTGGATAAGGAAAGACATTTTTTGAGTCTTAGGGAAAAGTAGGATGAGAATGTTGCAATGTATGAGGCATAATTTTCAAGATTAGCAAGGCATTCTTCATATTATATACGTAAGACAAGAAGTAATATTGGACATGTCTGTGATGGTTTAAAACTACTTCCAAATCGAGTATTAGTATCACAATCCTTTTCATCATATGATAATATTGTATCATGTGGTATCAAGACAGAAATGAAATTATCTATGTCTAACGACTATAAAGAAATCAAGAGAAGAAGAGATCTTTCGAACAATATGGAAAGGAAATAAGGAAACAAGTTAGAAGGGAATAATTGAATTTCCACCCACTGATAATTGTAGAAGGAAGTTACCCGATGCCAGTCTAAAATGAAAATTATTACACTACAAATAGGGACATAAATGCCATCTTGCTGGTGATTGTATGGGCAAGAAAGACACTAACAATGTTAAACGCCACAATTTTAGGGAGATGAGACATTATGTGAATGAATTTACCAAGCGTCAGGGAAAAATACCTAAAAAATATCCAAGGGGTCAAGTCCATTCATATGTGATCACTACTGCGGAGGATGAAGCTCCGAAACGTGTGGTGGAAGGTAATTTAATGGATTACTCAATTTTAAACAATTCATTATTTCATTCTAGATCATCGCATTGTTTCATATCTTCTCTGTTTGAAAAGAAAATTAAATATTTCTAATTTGATTTAACAAGGGAGTTGGTAGTCGAACCATCTAAGGGATGTATCATTGCAACAATGCTTTGTGAATATGTTCTCATTAAGGAATATAAATGTTTTTTATCTGTTGATCTTAACGTCATACCCATGATTGAATTTGATATAATTCTATTAAGGGATTGGATTTCGGACCATGATACGAAAATTGATTATAAGAAGAAGGAGGTTACAATTTTTTATGATGATAAAGATTACCTTATCTTTAGAGAAGAAATGTCACCATCTCATTCTTATCTATATCTACCCCCAGTAGCTCAAGTAAATTCAATTATTGTGGAGGAGGAGAATGGAATAACTATGGGTGAGGAAAAGAATGTTCAAATAGAGGATTTACCTATTGTTCTAGAATATGTTGTTGTGTTTCTAGAAGATTTACATGGACATCCTCCAGAATTATAAATTGAGTTTTCCATGGATTTAATTCTTGGTTTAATGCCCATATTGAAGACCCCTTATAGAATGGCCACTGTGGAATTAGTGGAACTAAAGAAACCACCATAGGAATTAATTAATAAGGGATTTTTTCGCCCAAGTGTTTCACTTTGGGGAGCCCCTGCTCTTTTTGTTAAGAGGAAGTATGGATCAATGAGGTTGTGCATTGACTACAGGAAGATCAATGATGTAACAATAATGAACAAGTATCCCTTACCTTAAATTGATGATTTATTCGACCAACTTCATAGATAAAAATATTTGTTTAATGATTGGCCTTCGATCTCGATATCATTAGTTGTGTGTGACAAAGGAATATTTTCCCAAAACATCATTTTGATCTAGGTACTGGTATTATAAGTTTACAATAATTCTTTTTGGATTGACTAATGAACCCTATGCCTTCCTAGATCTAACCAACAGAGTTTTCATGGAATATCTTGATGACTTTATAGTGGTATTTAATGATGATATCCTATTATACTCCAAAATCTATGAAGATCATAAAAATCACTTGGGAACCATTGTGAAAACCCTCAGAATAAATTCATTTTATGGGATGTTTAGCAAGTGTGAATTTTGGATTCATGAGATTTCTTTTCTTGGACATATTGTTTCTAAGGATGGAATCATCATTGACCCTTCTAAGACAAATTCAATCCATGAATGTCCAGCACTGACAAGTATAACTGAGGTATGAATTTTAATTGGTTTAGCAGGTTATTATCAAGGTTTCGTCCAGAATTTTCCCTGATTGACTAACCCATTAATGAATTTCACATGTTAGGGGTATGAATTTGTTTGGACAAAAGTGTGTGAAGAATGTTTGGAAGAACTAAATAGAAGATTTGTCAATTCTCTTATCTTGACTCTACCATCAGTGACTGATGGGTTTGTTATTTATAGTGATTTGTCAATGAAAGGACTTGGTTGTGTCCTTATGTAGAATGATAGAGTTATTGCATATGCATCACGAAAGTTGAAAATTCATGTTAAAAACTATCCTACTCATGATCTTGAGTTTGCATCTGTAATATTTTCTTTGATGATATGGAGACATTATATCTATGGTGAACAAGTTGAGATACATACCGATCAAAAGATTTTGAAGTATATTTTCTTAAATAATGAACTCAACATGAGGAAAAGGCGATGGATTGAACTACTCAAGAATTATGATTTCACAATACAGTACCACCTAGGGAAGGAAAATAAGGTGGAATATTCTTTGAGCAGAAAGGATCATTGAGTTTTGAACAAGATTAGTGTTGATAGGGATCCTATTTTCATGGATCTAGTAAAGATTGATATGGGAGTAACCATGGAAGGTGAAACATCAATGATTTTTCAAATGGATGCCAAACCATCTTTGCTATAAAGGAGAAAAAGTCCTCAGCCTGATTAAATCTACAAATGATGAGAGATTTATGGACTTCATATATGAAGATGGGATTTTGAAATTTCGGAAGAGGGTTTGTGTTCCCGATATACCTGATCTGAAAATGGAATTTTTAGATGATGCTCATAGCTCCAATTTCTCTATGCACCCTTGTAGAAGTAAGATGTATATACATTTGAAGGAACATATTTGGTGGGACAATATGGAGAGGGAGATTGTTGATTTTGTGTCAAGATTTATGGTTTTTCAACAGGTGAATGCTGGAAGGCTATAGCCTAGAGGAGTCATGTAACCTCTTCCCATACCTGAGTGGAAATGAAATTATATAATGATTGACTTTATACTCACACTACCAAAGACTCCAAGAAGAAATGATGCAATATGGGTCATTGTTGATCATCTTTCCATGTCAACACAGTTTCTTGATATAAGAGAAGATTTACCACTAGAACATTTATCAAGACAGTATATTAATAATGTTGTAAGACCTCATGGAGTACACCTATCGATTGTTTATGATCGTGATCCACATTTTACATCATGATTCTAGAAATGTCTTCAGAAGTACCTGGATAATGAACTTCGTTTGAGCACTGCCTACCACCCTAAAATTATGGACAATCAGAATAGACTATTAAAACCTTATAAGACATGTTGAGATCATTATCACATGACTATAAAGGTATGTGGGATCAAAATTTACCTCTAGTAGAATTTTCCTATAACAATTTCTTCTATTCAAGTATTCAGACGGTACCATATACAACGTTATACAGAAAGAGATGTCACACATAAACCTATTTAAATGATGTTAGTGAAATAAAACTCGTATGTCCAGAACTTGTGGAGGAAACGATGGAGAAGATGAAAATTATCCAAACCCACATCAAAGAATCTCAATATAAGCAGAAGAGGTATGTCGATAACTGAAAGAATGGATTTTGAATTTTTGGTAAGAGATCTTGTTTTTATGAAGGTATATCTATGGAATATATTTATAAGATTCCATAAAAGGGTAAATTATGACCTAGGTAAATCAGATCATTCAAAATTCTAGAACGAATTGGGACTTTAGCATACTATCTGGCAATGTTTCCAAGTCATTCCAAAGTTCATGATGTGTTCTACATATCATTATTGAGAAAATACCTGTCTAACCCAACGCAGGTGCTCACATATGATGAATTAAAACTGGAAATGGATCCATAATATTTCAAAGAGCTTTTCAAGATTCATGATACAAGAGATGAAGTTTTGAGAAACTGAATGACTCCTCTGATAAATGTTCTATGAAGAAACCATAAAAATGAAGAGGCAGTGTGGGAACCCGAGGAATATAGGATGAAGAACCACCAGAATATTTTTATGCACTAGTATTATAAAACTTTATAGAGAAAAATTATTTTAAGGATAGGAGAATGTAACACCCAATGCTTCTATGGTACGTTTTCCTTTGAATAATGCAATAGCTTGCACTGTACGCAACTTCGCGATTCTAACACAATGCGAGCTATCTAACTATCAGTTATGAATAGTAATACCAACTTTTTGATATTTTATATATTTTATCTTTTAAAATGGAATTCGTTTTTTGAATTATAATATCAAAATTATCTTAGGGTGAATTTCTGGAATTTTTCAGAAAACATTCAATTTTAGATGAATAGTGAAAAACTAAATTTTAATTAAAAACAACTTTTTTTAATCGAAATAATTTTTATTGTTAAATTATAAATTTCAATGGTTTTTAAGTATCAATAGATTATGTTTTTATGATTTAATATAATTTAAGTCATTTGATATAATGTTACAATTACACTGGACAAAAACAAGTGTCAATCTTTTGATAGTTATTATTTCGTAAAAACACGCTTATTGTTTTGACAATGAAAATTATTTTTAAATTAATTTCCGCCAATTCTGTGTTTTAATTTTGGAAAAAATGGATTCCATATTTGGAATCAGGATGTCCAGATTATGTAAATAGGTATCTTTTATTTTTGTACATGAGGAATATTTACTTCAATGAATATTTTATTTGCCATGGTTAAAGGGGGAAATCCAGTAAATAATGATAAATATAATATTATAATAACATTAATTTACCCAAAAATGTGTCCCAATCCAATTTTATGTTACAGTTTCGACCATATGCATCCTTGGGTCGATTGTGGGACCCCATGGAGCCCCATGGGAGTGATAATGACATTTTATATTAAATAATCTAAAGTAAAGACAAAAATAACAGAGGCAAATATCTTTTAGTTAAACAATATTTGTATGTGGTTATGTAATTGATCAATTAGACTATAAATAGTCATCATAAAGATAAATAGATTTAGTACCTAATGATATTTTATTTATAAAATTTAGAAATAATATAAATATATTTATATATGACACAATAATGATGAATTATTTTCCTTATTAATGAAACAATCAATTAAATGCTATTACGAATAAAAAAATAAATATAATTTTAATGTTTTGATGCCACCCAACAATTTTATAGGTTAATATAACATGTTATGGTTTAATAAATATATTTAGTTAGAATTAATGAAGTTTTTATGACTTTAACAAAAATAAATTATTAAATATTTTCTAAATTGATATAAATGAGTTTTCAAAAGAAATACAATATTATTGGATGATTTAATAATCCTAAAAATCTAAATATCATCCCAAATGACATATATAATTATAGGTGTATTATTAATTAACAACTTGGTGTACTCTTGGAAGTTTATAGTAAGTTTATTATCCATATAATATAAAAATACAATGAGGCATGGTAAATGTCAAACTAGTTAACTAAGAGTTAAATATAAATGATATGGTTAATATAGTGACCCAAACCTATATAAAACCTATTTGTTGAGTGTTTTAAGACCCATAACTACCATAAAAATGAAATATTTTATTTTGGATCCAATAAAAACTGAAAATTATTTTATTATAAAATAATATTTCAATATTTTCCTAAGGTTCCCCTCACCCCTCTTTTAAGAGGGCTCTTCACCTTCCCTCAAATTGACACCATAAAATCCATTTGGATCAGCAAAACCCTACCCAAATAACTTCTTCACTAACCTAAAATAATTCTATAAGTCTTCCTTTAGTCAGAAAGCCAACCTAAGGATCCATTTTGATCAAATAAAAAGGAAGAACCCGAAGAATATGAAAATATTTTATCATCTCTTTCATGTTTTTTCTTCTTCCACTTATTCGTTCTTAGTTTTTTCTATTCTAAATTAATAACTCCAGTATATTATATATACTATGATGTTATTATAATTATGGTACTACAATATTCATTATTTTATCCATCTTTTGAATGACATTTCACATTACATGCGTACGTACGACTTATCGACTCCACGTCGTGGTGTAGATTTTATTCAACACATTAATCATTGGATGGGTGTTATAAAGATGTATAATTGATTTATATAATAATTATTACATGATAATTATTATGTATATATAATATACAATCCTATTATATACTATTTTAATATCGAAATAATGATATTGTCGCTTGTGCCTACGTATGGATTACCGTCTCCACAAACACGATGAGATTCATTCCCCATCGTATCCATTCAAGTATAATTTTTATTTTCTGATTAGAAATAATTTTTTAAGACTTAATATCATTCTAAAAATGAATAATATACATCCTATCAAAAAAAACATTACATATGTAACAAATCATATAAAGTAAAACGAATCAGTTAACATCCCAAACTAAGATAATACTAAAATATTATTAAAAATAAATATTAAAAGATCATATAAGATATCATATTAATGTATACGGTTTTTGTTTTATTTGATAACAATTATTTCACCATTATAAAGATGTTTAACCAACCCCCTACCATAAAAAATTACAAGGTAATAGTTGATTCTACAATCTCTTTATTATGTGAGATTGTTTATACGTAATTATCTATTGGGAGCTCTTTATCATCGATATCTGTGTTTTCCTAAAAAATTATTTCAATTTTTTACTATTTTACAGATATTGGGTTAAAGTAATTTATACCCTTATTTGACCTTATATGTTTTTGAAAGTAATCTTTTAATCATTTTCCAAATAAAGTACTTTATGACTTTTTCGACAAAATTTAGGTGAGAATATTTTTTAACTTATACAACAAGGTGGATATTTTTCTCCATTATAACATCATCGATGATACCCTTATAAGATTATAAGAATATTTTCAGACTAAATTTTTACTTTTATAATTACATGACTTATAAATTATTTCAAAATAAAAATATATATACCTATTAAATAATTTTCCTTTCATCTATGTCAACATACTTTGATGGATTTTAAACTAGTTTGAAGTTGATCTATTTTGATAAAAATCTTCGATACTGTATTTTTTTTACTATGGATGTGTTTTTTTATTCTATTCATGGTTTTTGGTTAATGTATTGACATTTTGTATGCTAGTTTTAATATGAATGTTTATCTTATATTTCAACCCTTAAATATGTGGAATGTATTGGACTTAGTAAGTGACAGGTGGAGCCCACTATAGCCTCCCGATGCATCGATAGGTCTCATAAGACAACTAGATGTGGAATTTTCCATGGCCTTTCCCCATATGATATATGGTTTTGGTAGAGGCCTTGATCATTTTTTGACATCTTGGATGAGGCCTTGACAAAATGTTTTATAATGTCTGAAATTATACATTCCCTCATTATGGAAATAATATTGATGGTTCATGTGGTAATTTGACCAGTAGAATAGACATGGTTATGTTTTATTATGGAATTATTTACTCAGCTCATATTCATTCAATAAAAGTATTGATGTTTATTATTGGTAAAGGATTTTGTTTTCAATTAATCACCATGCTTGTTATTTTTGTTATCTTATGCTGTTTTTCTTACCCTTACATAGAGTTTGACCTGACCCCTTTCTTCTGTTTCATTTTTCCAGGACATGAAGAAGTTAGTTATGAGTGACTTGTAGGCATAATCTAGGAATCTTGGATGTTTGTAACGGAATAAATTATTGTTTTATTTCTTTTTAATTTCTAATATCGAACTTTTGTATGAATAATGTTTCCAATAATACTAAACTGATCAATCTTTCAAAACAATATTTCCTTGTGATCATGCCAATGTTATGTAATAATGGACCGACTCTGGGTAACTGGGGTCTGGGCATTAAATTATATATATATATTACCCAAATATTTTCCCTAGACTATTTTGTATGGGCTTAGTGGGAATAACATGGATTTTTATTAGGCCCCCCTCTATGGGGTTTCAACCCAACATGGTTTACACATTTTCTTATGGCTCAATGTTTTTTTGCGAACCTATACTTGAATTTTTCCCAGAGGTGCCTTCTGTAAATTTTTCCTCTTTCAAGTATGGAGAATTTTTCCTTCTCTGGAAGTTCATATTTCTGTCAATCAATCTTATTACTAATTTTTTCATTCTAATTTCATTGACCAGATTTAATGGTGAAAGGCCACAATTTGGGACCCTCAGCTGTGAATATTATAATATGCATCAAACATTGTTTAAAGATTTTTGTTGACCATTTATTTGTGAATTCTGCACATGCATGAGGGTCAAGATCCACCTTAAGAGTTGATATTTAGGAATGGACTCCCCTTGGGATCAATTTTATATTGATTGATGGAAATTTTGTGGGAGGCATATTCATTGAAGTTGGGGCATGATGTGCATAGTCAATCAAATGTGGCAACATCACACTGGATTTCAATTTCTGATGGCCTGTGGGGATTTACAACATTTTGGAGATATTTCAATGTTTGGAGCCACTGTGGGTAGTAATCCTCAGTAGTGGTGTCTGAAAACATTAGGTACATTCAAATTTCCTTTGAGTGGTAAACTGTTCTCTCACATTTAAGTTTGGGGCATGTGGAATGAAAGAGGTAGAGAAACCATTATCCATTAGGTCTCTAAATTTGGGTGGTGTGATAAGAACTAAAAGTCATTTGAGCTTATGGAAACTAGAGAGGACTATACTAGGGATGAGTTTTCCTTTGATTGACAGCCAATTTTTTGGAAATTTTATGCAGAGCCACTGGGGCATGATATTCACAGTCAAGAAAAGGAGTCTGAAAGACACTGTCCTTCCATATGCGATGGTCATTTGGGATTATATAAATTGGGAAATTTCGAAATACGATATGTGACCACTGACCTAGGATGCTAATGAACACAAAATGAGTCATTTTAACTGAGCTTCATCGGGGAAACCCAGAAACGAGTGGGGGAACACTTCTTTTTCATTCAGATCAACTTCACGTATACAAATAGGATATATTTAGAAACCTCTAAAGGGACCATAAATGAATTGGTCTCGTATGTTCCATTATATCCAGGATATGTGTTATTAGGAAAGTGTAAACCAAGAATTTATGGGAACATTAATTAGGAGGTATGAGACATGGATTAGAAGCTATTGGGATTACTATGATAGGAGAGGAATCTGCTGGGGATGAATTTTCCATTGATTGCTAACCATTTTTGTGGGAATCATATGAAGAGACACCAGGGAAAGATGTGAATAGTCAAAGAAAGGTGTTCACCTGACACTGGCCTTCCATATCATATGTCCTTGGGGGATATAGGGAGTCAAGTTAACTCAAACACTGAGTTTGGAATATGGAATGAGTTTATCTAGACATATATGGGACATTTCGTCTATGATTTAATCATGGAATCAGGTGTCCCTTATGTAGATCTGGCTCATACATTGGGTGAAGCATTCACTCAATATTTGGGATACATGGTTATTTAGCACCACATATCCAGGACATGGGGTTCCTCTCGGGGGAGGGAATCATGACATGACTTTTAGGGTCATGCTTCAAGGACCAAATTCCTGGACTATTTTCCCATATGAAATGATAGATCCCTCAGTGAATTCGCAAAGCTCCAATGAGCAATGCTAAGTGTGAGAAAAAAGAGATTACGAGGATTATGTTTCATGGAATAGGTATAAAAATGATAGCATTATATATATCTTTTTAGGCTTATACTTTTTTTATAAAGTTTAACGTCATACAGTGAGGTCATTTTTTTGGCATGATAGTTTAACATCATATGGGGAGGAAGTGATACTATACAGTTTAGAGTCAGGTGTTGAGGACAATCATGATTTTGTAAAGATAATCACTTGTATCAGGTGAATCTAAATATGGATGTTCTGGCATTCCATAGACATGAGTGATGATAGAAGGTGTAAGTTGTGGTCTTGGGGTCATGCATCACATCACATATAGAGCCTCATATATTTACATCTGAATTTTGGAATGCAATTTATTTTAATACGAGAAGAATTTTAATGGATGTTACTGATACAATTTCTTTTTGAAATATATTAAATAAAGACCAATAATATCCAAAATTGTTCTATTGGGTATATCATATTGAAAATAAATGTGATAGAGATATACCAGGTGTATTTTATATCCTTATCCAATTCATGTTTTATATATCTCCTGAAACAGGATGTAAATCTAAAATCACGATTAGATAGAATTGTGTGAGGCACTCAATGTATCCTTGGCATATAAATTATGTACATATTATTGATTTTTTTAATATTGAAATCATTATTATTAAAATAAAACGTGTTGAATTTATATTGTGATTGACTATAACCAAAATATAATTATTCCATTTAAAATCACTGATTTTAATTATAAAAAAATTCCATGGTAATGTATTCCCATTTCAATACCAATTTCAGTAATTTGTAAATCATCCCTTTAAGATCATTTTATTTAGATATATCATTTTGTCAAACCATATTATTTATTTACTTATCTTAAAAAATAATTGTTCAGGCTACCTTTACGAAATTTCTATATTATATCTATGTATGAAATTTTAATTTGGGGATTGATAAAAAATGGCAATTTTGGAAGAATAAAAAGATCAAACTTTATGTATTGATTTTATATTGTATTTAAATTATTTTAAAATCATAAAAACCATCATTACACAATATTTGACTACATAATCATAGATAAATATTTATGTATATGGGAATCATTCCTCTCATCTGCAATCATCTACACATAGATATTTGGAAAATTAATCCATTTATAAATAGTGGATATCTGATATGTCTATATGATTTATGGATTTATAATTTTATAATATATAAATATTGGATCTATTTTTAACCTTACTATGTGATTAGATAGCATAAATTTTCCAGATTACATCATCCTCAACCATTTCTACATTAAATTGTCTTAATTTTGTGAATAGTAATAGTCATAGGTCAATTGCATGCTATACATTGAAATATGATTAACACCATCAATGTTATTGCATAATTCCATAAAACATTTCCATGTATATATATATATATCACATTAAATATTATATATATTACACTTTGAAAACATTAATTCATCAATAATATTCATTATTTCCAAATATTGCATCAGATTATTTTTCTCATAAAACATGAATTCAAATGATGAGTAATACATAGAGTTATCATTTAGCAAGAAAATATATATTATTCCATTTACTATTGCATTACTATATAATTAAAACTATTCCCACTAATTGTTATTGTGTGTATATGTGCATTCAGTAACCCCTTATGTGGTTTCATGAAAGAATATTCATATTATTATATCTCCAGAAACATAACTCCCTTATATATTTACATGGATAGTGTATTTTATAGCTGATTTAATTTGATCACATTTAGTCTCTAAAATCATAATAACCACATAAAATATTTATATCCATTATTTGGTTCTTAATTTAACATATATCAAAAACAATAATATTTTCTGAATCTATTGATATTACATTTATTTTTTTTACAATGCCATATAATGATACTTTATGCAGAAGAAATTAACACATTGTAATTTTTTCCTATAATTTCACTTTTATCACGGTCTTTAATAAAACCTAAAAATGTTCATAATTTTATTAATTTCCTTTCTAATATTATTTGATAACTTCTCTAAAGATAACTGTAGATTTTTCAAGGTATACACTTATATCATTATTCATTAAATCCATTGAGATAATAGATGAATTTTAATGTCCTAATTGAATCAAAAGAAATATATAATTTCCATATATCTAAAATAATTAAATTTTTGAATTATACTATATTATGTTACCAAAATTATTATATTACGATCAAAGGTAAATCTTGAATAAGAATTGATATATTTTTTGTTGATCAAATATGTATTCAATACACTGGAGATGATATTTTCCCTTGATCATGATAATTTTAATATCACAATAATCAATAAAATATGCATAGATAAATCAATAATTTTGAGAAATTGTACTAATTCACTCAATTGGGAAGGAATTAGTTTTATAAAACCCACATCCAACAATTTCGTAAGTTTTTATTATTTATTCTAAATCAATAGGTGATATTATATAATGATGTTAAATGAAAAATATCCTCAATATATAGGGGATGTTTAGGTAGTTCATCCAAAAAATACAAAAGTATATTCTAATATAATTGGAATTTCACTAGTCTTGACATCATCCTTGACAAATTGAGATAGAAGTCTCCCCATGATTTTTTATAACCCATAATATATAATATTCTCCTTATGGGAGTTCACGATCACTGTTATAATGATTTTTGATAACATGATAATTAATTATGTGAAATGATATTTCATTATCCTAAATATTTATCTACTATTAATACATAAAAGGATAATTCATGAAAAAAATTATATTTTATAAAATTATATTTTGATTAACTTGATCCATAAAAAGTATTTTCCATATTCTTTTGATCAAATAATAGTTATATTTCTTTTATTCCATCATAATTACACAAGGTGATTCCATAGATAAATAAATAGTCAATACATTAGATGGTGAATCATTATTATATTGAAAAATACATGATATAAATGAACATGTAGAACTATAAGGAACTATTTATTCAAAATTTTGGATTGAAGAATTATTGTACCATACATTACATAATTATTGTTATCCAACTCAATAGTGGTTACAATATAAACTACTTGAATATACCTTTGATAGGAATATTTCTTTGGAATATTCTCTTCACTATATATGTTGGTTAGGTAATTGATATAATAATTATGTAACCCCTTTAATTTCATTCCCTGATAATTAGGTCATAAATTAGTTGACAAGGTATTTTTGACACACTAATTATCCTCTTTAACCAGTTATGATAATGTTATAATATTGGAAAATTATTCCATATAAAAACAATTCCTCGTACCATGAAGACAATTACCTAGGTTTATCATCTCACATTTATTAAATGTAGGAATTTCATGATTTTCACTCCTATGTTACTTATCATGAGATCTTAAAATGATATTCTAATAGTATTTTCATTTCCCTATAACAATGATAGTCTACAGTTTTCCAATCCACATTTAGAGAACGTAATACAATCCCTTCATAAATTCTAGAGATCTTATGGATAATTTAATTTGGAGAAAACGATTTTAGAAACTGATTAAATGATAAATTTATCTCTATGATTCATATATAAGACAACATTAATTTCATACATTCCTTGTGAATATTTTCTTGCATGTGGCTATGTTTCTAAATTCTATATTTTTTTCTTTGAAATCTCACCCGATCTTAATGTGATGAGTTTGTGGAAAATTCATGGTGAAGAAATATTTCAGGAACATCTATCATTTATTGGATTTTGTGTCATAAATTATTCATTTTATTAATAATGAGTTTAAAATAAATTTTTCCCACATATCAAATAATAATTATTTAGGAAACAATTATGATGTTCTATGAACTATATAATATATATTATAATTTTATTTTTCATTGACCCATTTCTCAATAACAATTTGATTCATTGTGAACCTTTTAGAGGGTAAACATTATTAGATGAATGAATTGATATAATTCATATCATTACATTGTGTACTATAGAGGTATAAAATATTTTTATTACTATTCATATATTCGAATAGTTGAGTGATAATTGTAATAATAATCTATACTTCTTTTCATAACATGTTTGGTTTATTATTTGGGCAATCATCATGTTTTCCATCTCACCAATTATTATCTTGGTTCCACCTTACTATAGATATTTATAAAAATTATAAATTAAAAATATAATAACAATTAATCTAAAAGAAAAATCAATAACATAAATGATTTAATTAATAATATATAACAATTAAATATTTTACGTCTTGTTCATGCATTGTAAATCTCAAATATGGTTCTATATATTCATAATAATGATATTCTGAAATTCATTATTTTGGTTTATAATGTTCATATGATCAACGAGATCATATCCCTATAGACTATCCTAAACACTCTATACTATTTGGCTCCCAAATCGTTCACCCTTAAAATATCAATAAACTACTCATCCATCAGTATTTACTGTCATTAAACATGTTTTCATTAATTACAGAACTTCATACACATGATTGTATTTAGAAAAGGATTTAATTTCACGGAATTCCACATAAAAAATTATTTTAAAATATTAAGATGTTATCCATCACTTATACATGTTGAAATTTTTTTCAATAAGTTATACTAAATCATAATCCCTAAAAATAACTAATATAATAATAAAAAAAACACACCATACAATGATACAAATGGACAATCCTTGATAATATACTCACAGTTCTGGTAAAAAAATACCTACTTTACAGATAAAAAACAATTCCATATATAATTACCTAATATAAAAATACCTGTATTTTATTTCATTTAAATCAGTAAAATATTTGATTTGATTATGAAAACAATTCCATGAACAAAATTATTGTTATATTTGAGAACTATATAAATAAGAAACAAGCTTTTAATTTTTTTTTGACAATTTATAGGTTCTTGTATCACATTAAACACCCTTATCTACATCTCATAATTTATTATCATCAAAATAACATGTGGTGGGAATTCTAAGGATGGGGTGACATTAAATTATTCGTAAGTAAAAACATATCAACATGTTATTCAAGATTTATACTATATGAATAGGATAAATCATGGGAAGGCAGGAAATGACATATTAATATGAATATGATAAATATTTTTTGAATAAAACATGGTAGAATGATATGTAGTCTTATGTGAAAAAATATATCATTAAAAAATATAACAATATCATGATACCATAAACTTGATCTGTGGTGGTTAATTTAAAGATTATCAAAATCGATTATAAAATCAATTAAAATCATATAAACAAGAAGTGGAAATAAAGGAATAGTTTGTAAATTTTTTTACCATATCCTAGAGGAATCTTCAAATTATTTGTGTGAAAATACAATAATAACCACTCTATATTATATCCTAATATATAAAACTTTAACATTTTCATTAATATGTTATGTAGGCACCCAAAAACAAATAAATAATTAAATATATTCAAGTGTAACATTTTCCACTTATCAATTATCATATAAATTTTGTCTGAAGGGATTATAATGGGTCTCATATAATTTTCAAATGATGTAACATAATTAAAAAATCAGGGAATAATAGATTTATACTAACCATAAATAACCCAAAAAAATATTCGATTGAATAATTTATAGGGTAATTCTGAAATTCAAACTCTATATGAGTTATATCTTTTCAATAGAATTTTTTTTAAAACCATGAAAGTTTAATTTAGAAAAAAATGATAATGTTTTTATGAGTATAAAAAATTCAAAATCACGATCTATATTAATTTTAAATAATTAAAAATGAAAACTATTCTAAAACAATATTGTAATATAATTTTAATATAATAATTTTTTCTTTAATAATCAATTTTAAATTTAAAATGTAGTGTAGATGAAGGAAATAAAATCACGATATATATATAATTTTTAAATATTTTATAATAATTTAATTGAAACTCGGCTAAAAAATAGTGAAATCGAAATTTTTATTTGAATAATGGAAAAGATATATTTTTTATTTCATGAAAAAATATATTTTAATTCAATATAAAAATATGTGAAAATTTTCACGATGTTTGAAAATTGATATCGAAGAGGGAGAGAAAATTTTATGAGAATTTCTTTATTAAAATCGCTATCAAATTTTTAAAAGATTGAGATCCATCAATGAATTTGAAGAGAGATTATGGAGAAATGGTATACAATATCATTAATTAATATATAAAATCTATGGAAAAATATTATATTCTTCATGGAACTATTCATACTGTAGAAAACATTTGGTCCCACGAAATGATCTCTTAGCATTAATCCATCTTTGTCAAATATAGTCTCACCTCCTATATAACTAAAATAACTATCTTCACCAGATTTGTTAACATATATATACTACACTATATCATTTATGTATATAAATTTATTATAATTTATAAAAAATATAATCCTTATTTATATTTTAATTTTAATCATCAGATCAGATTAGTGTTTTAATTGTTTGTTTAGTCCTAGATTCATAATAGTAGTGTATATTTGTATTTATTTATTAAATTTTGGTCTTTATTAGTATATTATATGCACTATTATATATGTTTTATTATGTTCTATAACCTATTAATTTTTTTAATTTTTATTTTATTTTTCACTCCTGATGATATAATTAGTGATGAGCATGATATTTTAATTTATAAAAAACTAAATGGTAGTAAAATAATAACAAGTTAAATATCATTATATCTATTCAATAAAAACAAATGAAAAATTATATTATAATTAATTTATAATAACACTAGCACCTCTATTTTCATTTTCAATCATTAAATAAATTTTAGTAATAGTTTATGTTCATAGTTCAAATGATCTAAATAAAACAAACTAAAATCTAAAGGTGAGTTTGGCTATAAAAATAATTATTTTCAAATAGTATCATTATGAAATATTAAAATTGATATTATTATGTCCAAATAATGTAGGTGAATTATATTTATGATTATTGTTTTTATTTAAAAATATAGAGTAAAAAATGAAATAGGGTATTTTTGTAAAGTTATACCAGACGTATGCATGTGCGACATGTCCATTATCTATAGAATGATAGGAAGTTAGATAAATTATTACACTTTAAAAAATTTATACTTTTATAAATATAATATTAACACTCAAAAAAGTAATATGAAATCAGAACTTTATAGTGGTGATGAAATATAAAGCACATCATTAATATATTATGATTCTTGAAATAAAAGAAAGAAACTAGTAAGATATATCAAATGAGAACATTACCTCTCCCATTGGATGTCATCCATTGGTTATCAAATCAGAGATCTAAAGATATGGATTATAGAAATACCAAGTATTATAGGATGAAAGTAAATAGACTAGGAGAGACTATTTTAGTGTTTTGGTTGAGTTTTTTTATTTACGATGAGTAGGTAAATCGTGTGGATGTGATCTCCTTTTATATGGTAAGGGACAATATGTTTTTGTAAATTTAAAATTTTAATATAACATGATAACCTGATTATAACAATCCAGCTCTTTGTTACACATTTAAGCATGATTTATTACATAAAAATTCACTTAATACAACTGTAATTATCAATAGGTCTATTGTATTTGTAAATTAGGGAAATTACATAACAACATAGAACCTAAAACCCAAAATCAGTATTGAAATTTAATTTTACATGAGCACAATATTCATTCATACATAGCATTACATGGGATAACCTGAGGACATGCATAAGAAAAGGGTGAGATATAAATCATAATAATAGAGTAAACAATTCATAAAATGATGAATATATAAAAATTAAATTAATATCAATATCAATGGATCACATGAGAAACATGTTCATAATGTCATGATATAGCATAATAATCATAACATGGAAATGTGGCAACAACATTTATCATGATGTCATCATGATCCAGGGCTCATTGAACATGTAAAATGAGTACACTCTAACTAAAATTGAATTATCATTAGTAAAACCTCATATCACTTGAACTATCAGGATACTAATCTTTACCCAATAAATTGGAGTGCTATTACGGCGAACCCTTTATAAACATTTTATATCATGCATAAATTTTCCACATGGATCATATAACATGGATACATTATATGTAATCATTTATTCCATGCTAAAAGAATTTAAAATACATACATGAAAATCTATAATAATTAATTAAAGTTGAATAAACGTGAATACCCTTGATAGATAAAATGGCGTGGTATTTAATACACATTGACTTTGGCTTTAAAAATCATAATGCAATTTTGGAAGCACAACAACATGATGAAAGAATTCATAAAAATAATTCATGAGAGAAAGGTTTTTTATAATATTATGTACCTGAAATATATAGTAAGGGGGTCATATATATTCATGTCCCCACATATTTAATGGAATTTAGTATCATAAAACAAATTAATTGCATGATTGTAAATGAGGAGCGAGAAATCCCTTAAATAATTTTTCCATGGTAACAGGCATACATGGGAGACATTAATAAGAGAGAAAGGGTTCTATAATAATTATTAAATAAGTAGGGAAGTATAAATTTGGTGAAACATCAAACACCAACATATTTAATTGAAAAAAAAATTGTATTGAAACATAATGAATCATGGAAAAAAATGAGAGAGGACGAAATCCCTTACTTGGATGTGTGATCTCAAAGGCTTGTGAGGAGATTGAGAGGGGGATCAGGGGTTCTTAAGGAAGATTGGGAGGATTATATAGATAAGAGGTCAGGGTTTGGTTGAGTTAAAAATGGATTTAGAGAAGAGAAATGGGAAATTGAGTTGGTTTATATAAGAAAGGTGAGGGAATTCGTTTATTATTTAGGGTTTGGACACCGCACATTAACCAAATCAAAACCACAAAACACCCCAAGGTTTTTTCCCATGGTATTTTCCAATGTGGCATGAAAATTATTATTTTACACGTCCAATGGACAATATTATAAAAATATTAGGCTTTCTTATGTTGATGTGACTCACACTCCCAAGGAAATCATTTTAAAAAGTTAAAAAGTTTTAGAATTCTTAGATGGTCCACCAAGGCACCGTAAAATTAATCAAAGAAATATAAAATAGATTTTTTATAAACATAAAACATATATTGTACGAAATTACTATTTATAGTACATTATTATATGACTATTGGGTCATTATGATGTCATAAAACACATTATATATTTAACCGATATTTAATTTTTACCCAAAAAAACGAATGTCTCTGAAAATTTTGAAAAATTCCCCATTGGATAATTTTGAAATCCTGATTCCAAAAATAATATTAATTTTATCTAAATAGTTTTATAAATATGTGATTTTTTACTTTTAAATTAATAATAGTCATTTATCGAAAATTAATGGGTTTTGACAAGAACAGTATTCAAGCTATAATAAAAATTACACATGTAACAATTAAAATTACATTATCATTTATAGTTATTTAAAAGTAATTTATTTATAATATTTTATTATAAATTTTTTTTATTTTAACAATACACAAATTAACTAAAATATATTACTTAATTAAATATTAACTAAAAAAATGCAATTTTTTCTTTAAAACTATTTACAAAGTAAGAATAATAAAATGAATTTATACTATTTATTACATCCAAAAATAATGCACGTAATCATAGTGAGAGTATCTTGTTACATAAACATTTATAATACCCACACAATACCTAAGGATAAGGTGTGCAATGGTGACTGACTCTTGGGGTGGCTCAGATAACATCCCTCGGGTGGTAATCTCTATTAACATCCACCTCTCCCATAAGAGTATCGTTTAAAGCTTAACGTGTTGAAGGTCATCCCGGGTTTGGTCAGGAGAGAAGCCTAATGATGCCATATCCTTTTAGAGAATAGACATATGGTTTTAGTAGGGATCGATTCTACTAGATAACTCTACCACTTCCTTTGTTTGAGTAAAATGGATTTGTTAAAGCCCTATATTTATACCAATCATTTGATCGCTATTCAATAGATATGTTACAAACAGTAACAATTCATAATGGTATTATGAAATCAAAAAACACAAAATTAAGGATGTTCATATTTTATATAACCATTTTAAATAATAAGTTATTTTATTAGATCAAGAGGAGTTTTCATTAATAAAATATTGGATCATCACAATCACTCCCCCTTAATAAATTTATCCATAAAATTATTTTCCCCACACTAAAAAAGATTAGGGTAACTCTACTTCATCACTTTCTCTAAATCCGACATTGTTTCTTAAAACATGTGTTTTCATAACAAGACCTCAAGGAGGGGCATTGTATTATTTTTTAGAACTTTTTCCCTATGATATAAGATCTTCACATGCTCCTCTTCCTAGAAGGGGTCATTATCCAATGATACCATCTCTAGATTGAGTACATGTGATGGGTTAGGTATGTACTTCCTTGAGAGTGATAAAAATAATATATAATGTACTTGAGATATGTTTGATGGGAGTGCTAGTAGATTGGCCACTACTCCAATGTGGTCAACGATATCAAAATGGTCGATATACCTTGGAAAAAGCATTCCTAACTTCCCAAATATTATAAATCTCTACCATGGGGATATGCCGGGGAATACCATGTCTCCAACATCAAACTCTAGGTATTGTCGATGATTGTTAGGTTAATTCTTTTGTCAACTTTGAGAAAAATCATTTTTTTGTTGGCTGGTCCTAACCTTTTACACCATTTATTTGACCATTTCTGGACCTAGGAGTTTTCTCTCCCCACCTTCATCTCAACATACCAATTTTCTAAATCTCTTTACATAAATGGCTTCATCAGGATCCATTTGGATGGTTGATTGGGAATTTTTATTGTAAGAGAACTCAACAAGAGGAAGATGACGATACCATCATATTTGGAAGCACATTTGGTATGCTCTAAACATGTAATGATGTGTTGGGATTTTCCACTCAGATTAGCCTTCGATTTGAGGATGATAAGCCATATTAAAGATCATCTCATTATGCAGATCTTGTTAGCTAATCTTCAAGAACATAGAGGTGAAACTTGTATCTCTATCGGATATAATAGATAGTGGTACTCCATGAATCCATACCACTTATAAGATATATATTCATTTTATTCGATCTAATGGGAAATCATCATTAATTAAAATGAAGCGTGAAGTCTTTATAAGATGATCCACAATAACCTAGAAAGAATTTTTTTCCTTTTGATGTATCTTAATGTTCGGTGACAATGTCTTTATTGATGTTCTTTCATTTCCATGTTTTTATGGGTAATTATTGCGTCATTCCCTTAGACTTATGTCTCTCATTCACAACTTACAGACACACCAGAAACTTTTATGTATACTCATCAATATCATTCTTTATGTAATATCAAAAATAATTACCATGAAGATCTTGGTACATATTTGTGTTTCCTAGGTGAATGGATATATTTTAAATATGTTCATCATCTGAATGTTCATTCTTTAACTCTGTATTTTATAGAAAACATTATCTTGTCCCCTATGTCACAATCCCTTTTTCATTAATCTGAGGATTTCCCTTTTTCTAATAGATTCCACTTTCTTTGGAATTCCCACATCATCATTTTAAGAATACTTTATCCTTTCCAAAATAGATTTATGATCAATCATTTGTGAAAATATTGATGATGTCCCCTTATTTTTTATTCACATTTCTATCTTCCTCTAATCTAAGAAGATTAGATCATTTTCTATTCTCATCGATGATAGAATTGTTGGTTCCTTTATAATTAGAGCATATTCCACCATGAATTTTTCCAAGGTGGTAATGGATTGACTAGGCATAGTCTTTAATTATATCTAGCCTCTTAATTGGTGGATATTAAACTCTTTTAGTGTGGATATATACATGTGGGTTTTGTGATCTATATATATTTCACACTTATAATGAAAGAGTTATTTCTTCCAGGTTTTCAAATTGAAGATTACCGTGACCAAGTCTAGATCATTTGTTGGATATTTTTTATCATGAACATTTAATTTCCATGAAGAATAGTCAATGAATTTGTCATTTGAAATCAACACACATCGCATAACCTTCATTGATGTATCACTGAACTTAACAAAAATATCTCCAATTGTGTGTAATGTGAGGATGGGAATAATGATAGGCCTCATTTTCAACACCATGATTCTCTTTTTCGCATCCATCACTCCATGGAAACATTCCTCCCTTCCATGTAATGTTATTAAGAGGGTTTGAAAAACATGGGAAATTTCACACAAATCAGCGATAATATATAGCTAACCTGATGAAGCTACTAAAATCGATCACCATCCCTTAATTGCTGCTATGTTGGAGGGATACACATATATTCCATTGCATGTGATGATATAACCAAAGAATGAGATTTCCTTCTCATAGAACTCACACTTGTTGTACATTTAATAGTGATTCTCATTTCGCAAGGTCTCTAGTATAGGTATTAGATGCTCCTCATAATCCACCTTGGTTTTGGAGTATATTTGAATATCGTCTATAATCCCTACCACAAATTTTTTGAGGTAATATCTGAAGGCTCTATTGATAAAGTCCCAAATATTGGTAGATAATTAGTGAGACCCAAAGGAATTACTATGAATTCATAGTGCACACTCATTGTATGGAAATAATTCTTGGTGATATCCTCCTTCTTCACCCATACATTATAATATCACAACCTGAAATCCACTTTGGAAAATTATTTTTCTCCATGTTGCTGATTGAACAAGTTTTATATTTAGGGCATAAGAAAATTGTTCCTTATCGTGATTTTGTTAAGCACCTGATAACAAAAGTAAATGTGCGTTGGCCGATTATTTTTCATGATATTGTTGAGTGGATCCCCCCATGGTGAAGCACATGGTTATATAAACACTTTATATAGATTCTACTATATTTGTTTATTTTGTTCCTCAAGCTCCACAATAGAAATTCAATACAGAGTCTTAGATATTGGATACACCCCTTGTATAAGATCTCTTAAGAATTCAACATCCCTTCTTAGAGGAAGACTCAACAATTCCTCGGGAATCACTTCTGTGAATTCCATCAAAACATGCATGTATTGAAGGATGGTTTCTTCGTTATAGTCAATCATCTGAGCAAGATAAGTGTGCTCATAGGTCACTAATATCCATGCGTGAGATGTTGGTGCTAAGGAAGATTCATCCCCCTCATTGAACAAGTATATAATCCGGGTGGATTCTCTATATAGAGAGTGATTTTCCTCTAACGGAAATTGATGACGACCCTATATAGGGATATCCAATCCATGCAATTAATTACATCAAATTACACTATATGGATTATGATGAGGTTTTCTTAGAATATCAAAAAACAAATTGTGATAGGGTAAGAGTTATATTCATGGGATACAATGGTTTCCAATTTTTCCTTTCTCACCAAACCCATTACATCCATGATTTGTGGTGGTGTTGGAATTGTTCGATTAAACCTTTTGTATATAAATGAATTCATTGAACCAAAATCAAAAAGTATGTTCAGTATTCAAGAATAAATAACTATAATACTTATCGGCACTTTGTTTTTAGTGTTCACTTCAGTGGTAGTTATCAAATAACATGGACCTAATTCCATGGAGGTTGTTGGTGGCCACAAAAAACCCTTGGCTTAGGGTACTGGTTTTCTATGTGACCTCATTCTTAGCAGTTAATGCAAAGAATAATTTGTTTAGGTTTGAATGGAGCTTTCCTATCCTCTATCATATCATTATTTTTTTCTTGTCGAAAGTTAATAGCTAGGTTCCCTTATCTTTTACACATAAATCATTTCCTCATCCCCTTCATGAAATTTAAACAGAGATTATTTCGGCACATTTGGAAAGTGTGGTGTTGGATTTTCTTAGCACATTTGGATTATACATTGGAAAACTAGATTTAAATTTCCACTTATGATTATTATCCCCATGATACTCCTGATATTCTCGGATCTCTATTTCAACATCGAGGGAACATCAGAGAATTTCCTCATAGCTTTCAAAGTCACAGATTGCTATGGCTTTCTGTAGGATGGTTTTTATCCCACCAAAAAAGTGGTCAAAATTGCACTCAGGTGTAACAAAAAAGCCGAAGGAATATCATGCAATACCTAAGATGTTTTTCTTGTATGCTCCAATGAATTAATTATCATTTTTACTTAAGGGATAGGAGGTCCGGTTCCATCATAAGTCTGAGGATGTGAGGAAAATATTTATTGAAAACATTTTTTTTGAAATCTATCTATTCCAACACCTTGATCTCGTCCTTAGGGATTTTATTTTTGATCAATCTCCACTATTGATCAGATTCACCCTCTATATGATAAGCATCCAAAATCACATTCTATTATTCAGAACATTGATGTATAAAGAATATTTTCTCAATGGATTTGATCCATTGTTCACTGATTGATGGATTGGATGATCAATTAAAAGTAGGAGGCCTTTGTCTCATGAAACTCTCAATTGTGGATTTTTCATTCTTTGGGGGTTTGAATGTTCCTCTTGACCCATGTTAATATTCAAAACCTATGTTAACTAATTTTTATCATGAAAGAGCCTGAAATTCCTACTCTTATCATATTGGTCTTATCATTCAAACATTCATCATATTTCTCTTCACATTTGTTATTATAACGAGTCCTTATATTACTGGTCATTAGATGAAATAAAAGGAAAGTTAGGGGTAACACATAAAGTGGAATCTAATGAAAAAACATATAACATATAAATTACCTTTACTTTCTTAACATATCTATGTTATTAATGATCAAATTCACAAAATATATTTGTAGGGTAATTTTTTTAATTCTCTGAATAACTATTCATACTATCATTATGAATTTACCAAATCATAACCACAAGAGTGTTGTAACCAAGAGTACCGCAAGGCTCGTTGTCGTGCCCTAGTTTCTGTTCAAGTCTAGATCCAAGCGGTGTTTTTTGGTTTTACCCCTAGATATATCTATGTCAGAGCCACCTCTACCGACTCATATACTGACATTGATGTTTTTCATGACAAAACAGTTACTCAATACTCACCCATATATAGGGTTGTTTTTATTACACTTAGTCTTATCCCAAAGGCTTTAATTATGATTTTTCTAATCCTAATCCCAATAATAACTAAAACAATCTTCTGATACAAAATATAACAACACTAGTCTTTATTAAACACATAAACATGAATTATCATACAATATTTCACATAATACTACCACGAGGATCGATAGTTTTACTGTCTTGTGAAATTAGAAACATTACAAAAAATACTAGAAACTAAAACCCAATATCATTTTTGAAACCATCTTCTAAATTACTATTACCTTCCTTCGTACTTAGCCTTGAAATGGATAACCTGAGGACATCCGTAAGAAAATGGTCATCTACAAGGCCTAGTAGGGGAGTAAAAAAGGCATATCATGAATAATATAGTACCTGTAAGGAAATTGTTATAACAATGGTTCACAATGAAAACATGAACATAAAGACATGATATAACACGATTGTCATAACATTAAAATGTGGAAACAATATTTAACATGACGTTAGCATGATCCACGGCTCATAGCACATGTAGAATGAGTATACCCTCATTTTACTTTAATTATGATGAGTAAACCATCTTTTCACTTGACGTATCATAATAATACTCTTTACTCAATGCATTGGAGCGCTATCAGGGAGCACCCTATATCAATATTTTATTTTGTTCTTAAGTGTGCCACATGGATTATATAGCAAGGATTCATTAAAAATAATAATTTATTCGATGATAAATGAATGTTGAATTAATACATGATACCGTATAATCAATATGTAATCATTCATAAAGGTGAATAACACTGATAGAGAAATGGTTATGATATTTACAACACAATGACTTTGGCTTGGAAAATTGTGGTGCAATTTTGGCAGCATAACGGTATGAAAAAAGAATTCATAAAAAGAGTTGATGAGAGATAAATGGGTGTATCATAATATATAGATGAAATGGACAGTAAGGAGTAATTTAGATACATTTCCTAACATATGTAATGGAATTTAGATTCATAATACAATAGAATTTCATGAATTTAAATGATGATAGTAAAATCCTTTAACGAATTTCGGCATGGTAATGAGTGTACTTGCGATAAATTAATGAGGGATAAATGGATCTATAATAGTTTATAAATTATGATGTAAGTATATGGGAGGTTTGAAATCATACCCAAATATTTGTAATTGAAAAGACAAGTGTATAGAAATATAAAGAAACATGGACAAAAATGAGGGAGGGAGAAATCCCTTACTTTGAAGTCTGATACCAATGGCTTATGAAAAGATTGGGGGGGGGGTTTACTAGGAAATTGGGGAACCTTATGAGGACTATAAGGCCCCAGCCTTAAACCTTACTTAATCTTGAGTTAATACAAGATTACACATTGAGGATATTTTCAGGTTTAGAGTTTTAGAGAATTAGATCATAAAACTTGCATTACATTCCACATTTAAACAAAGTGGTTACATAAAAGGCAGGATTCATTCTTCCCATCAACGGAAACATATTTAAAATAAAACTTGTATTCTTTCTTGACACATCCTTGACACTATCATCACAACACGTACCTTTCCCTTGACCTGTGAAAAACATTTTTAAAACTTGGGATGAGCATAAAAAAGCTCAGTAAGGGATATAAAAATATGGAAAGGATACATGAGTTCATATATACATAAGAATGAAATCATACTTTACCCATAAAACTTGGGCACTTTAACATACCTCATAAAACCATGAATAAATCATAGAAATCATAAGACATAAAGGTAACTTGTGGCATTCATAACATTCTTACATAGGGAGTAACCCTCTTGGTTACGTTTGGAATACCCATCACAGTATATTCCCTAAATCTCTTTGGAGAAACCGTAACGTTTCACTCCTTCACGTTACCCAATGCATTGGAGAGCTATATCGGGCTCACCCGCCCTTAGTTTATCACGGAACTACCCGTCTTCATAATAATGCCCAAGAATCTCAACATAATCATATCACATAAAACATGCATAAAGAAACATAACATTTCCACCTTTCAATCACAAGATATCAATACAACACATTGATATAAAAACATTATGAAAACCCTTTCCAACACCAAAATAAAATAAAAGTAAAACATTGTATTTATTTTTCTTTTAAAAAATGTTATGGCTTGTAGAGGAAGCTGAAACTCAAATAATGGTAATGGCGGCAGAGAAGTCGTTGTCGCCGCATACGTACGACAAAAACATTCCCTTTGGTCATTTAGTAAACGCTTTATACAAAAAATATTCCTTTTGAATAAATGTAAAATTCAAAGGGGTTTATACACCGTATAAAATAAGGTTGTGTATGAAACAAAATATGCCTCAATGAAAGGAGATTGAGATGAAGTCCCATACAAAGACGGTATCCTTGGTTCAAGGATAAATCAATTACATAATTATGTGTGAAAAAAGAATACACCAAATATAAGTGTATATTAAGTGTAAAATAATCAAAGGTCATTCACACATATTCAAATTATGACATATTGAATAACTACATGTTGAACCCAAAGAAATCGAAATTGGGTTAAGAAGTTCCCTTGACAGCCTAACAGCGTCACATCAAAATGAGTTGATGAGAGATAAAAAAAGGGTATCTCATCACTTGGACATAAAATTTACATCAATAAGGATATATGAAAACATATTCCAACATAACTATATGTAAATTAAAAGACCCAACAAAAGAAGTCTTTTAAAAAGAGGTGGGTGAATGGTTCCCTTACCGACATGGGTATCTTTCGAAACATACACCTCATGAAAGAAGGACAATACAACATTGATGTAAATACTCATAAAAGAAAGTATATTACACAATGAGTAAAATAATGGGCAGTAAATAAACCACTCAATGGAAATTGTAGAAAATGTATCATAAATCTCATGGGAATAAAAGTGAGATGAAAAATCCCTTACGAAAACTCAGCAGCCTAACGGCGCCACATAAAACTTACAAAAATGGGTTGATGAGATCAAATAGGGTATCTCATCATATTAACATAAATATTATAGAAAGAGTAATATAAAAGAACATCTCCCAACCTAACAAATAGGATCTTAAAAGAAGTGACATAAAGGAGAGTACTTAAAAAGAAAGAGAGAGGTTAGATCTCTTACGAAAATTCGGCAGCCTAACAGCGCCACTTAAAACTTCCAAAATGGATTGATGAGAGAGAATAGGGTCTCTCATCACATGAACATAAAAATTACAGTAATATTAATATAAAATAACCTCCCAATAACAAGAAATATGATCTTTAAAAGGAATGACCTAAAATAGTGTACTTAAAAAGAAAGAGTGGAGTAGGATCCCTTACCTCGGGTCTGACTTGACTCGATTGTTCTTTAACGTCCTGAATAATAAACATGAGTTAATTTAAACTTTATTAAGAAACTTTTTCTATTTCATTATTCCTTTTAGATCACTTATTGAAATGTTATAAACATTATTTAATCATTTAAGTTAATAATGTTTGTTTTTTCGATATTTGGTTCTTAAGTCGAATGTGGACTTCTTACAATTACATGTTGTTCGTCTGGTCAAATGTTCATTATATCCATAATTATATTCATGATTTGGATATCATATATATCCATAATATAAATGTATTTATAATATTAAATAATCATTTAGAGGTAAGAAATGAAATGCACCGTTCATGGAGACGGTAAGCCGTATGTACGCATGAACGCTACTTTCATTTCTATTTCATATTTTTATGGAATGGAATAATAATGATATAGAAGTATATTATAATTCTAGTATAAAATCATATATAATAACTTTAAATCCATCCTTTATATGTCCCACATATGGCATTAACGAATCACATCACTTTGAAGGGGCGGTAGTCCGCACTTCTTTAAATGAAGATATCGCATTTACCCATAATGGAAACCATAATGGTATTCCCAAAATGAAAAATACAGAAGCTTAAGTAAAACATAAACATATTATATATCATATATAAATATAGTGACATCTTAATGTCCACCTTTTAAGGTGTTAAAAGGATGTTGAACAATCATCATTTCGGAAGGCATAAATTCACCATCCACAGAAACAGTATGTTCTTTAACCATTAGATGTAGGTGTGTGTAATTTTAGCTCGAATAAATCTTATAACAACATCCTAGTATATTGAAGATACTGGATATGTTAAAAAACAAATGAATAAAAAGAGTTTAGGGGGTTTGAGAGGCAAAATAAAACAAAAGGACTCAAGTGAAGACATTACCTTAAAATCGGGTAACTCTCTTTGGTTTGAGAAAAAAGGATTCCTTGGGAAGCCTTTTGCCAAAATTGAGGCCTCAAGGAGTTATAGAGGGAAGTGGAGAGACAAAATGGGTAGGTTTTGGCCGAGCCAAAGGCTTTGGGAGTGTGGGTAAGGAGGTAGAGGTGGGGGACTTTTATAAGAGGAGAGGAGGGACACTCTTGGAAAGTAAGCAAATGTTACTTTATTTGAAAATGGTATTCGGATTTAAGAGGGCCCACATTGATGTTTTTCTAAGATAAGGTGATAGGGGTTCTAAATAAACTCATACAATAGGTTTTGGACATGTGTAGGTCTTATATATTACATTATCATTCCATTTTATTTAAATCGTTAAATAATTTGGTCATCGCTGCATCATCATGATGTCATATATAATTTAATTTATTTAATGTCTAAAAATTATTAAAAAATTACTATGATGTAGGAAATAGTTTTATCTTTCCAATTACTATTTATAGTCAAAAATATGACTTGTATAACCCCATGTAAAAATTGTCTTAGTAAAATATCTCATGTGTGTGTCATTTTTACTTTAACATTAAATAAGAAGTTATTTATGTCATTTCCCAAACAAAGTGGCTCCATGGGGTCCCCAAGTTGACCCATGGCTTTTCTTGGTCGTCCATGACACATCCTATGCGGTTAGGACATGTGTTAAGGTATTTTCATTTTATTATAATATCATTTTTGCCTTAAATTGCACTAATTACCTCTAATCGCGATTAAAAACTCAATAAGTTACTATTCACCAAAAATTATTTTTATCTCATTGAACCACATTTTACTTCTTAATGACAACTATGTATGTCGTATTTTCAAAATTCAAAATACAGAAGTGGTAAAATTTCATTTAAATGAAAAATCAGTTTTTATAAGTACCACTTAGTGGTTTGACTATTCATCAAGAATTGAAGTTTTTCAGAAAAATACCAAAAATTCACCCTAAGCTATATTTGATATTCCAAATTCAAAAATGAAGTCCATTTTAAAAAATTCACAACATATAAGTTTCATTAATTAATTTAATAATTCATTCCCGCTGTCAGAGCAAATAACGTGTTTTTTTGAAACAATAAGTATCAAAAGATTGACACTAGTTTAAGTCCGATTTCAAAGTGAAATTAATTCCAACGACCACTATTGGATTTAATGGTAAAAATGATTTCTAATATCACTTTAAAACCAATTAAAATGATAATCTAATCATATAAATAAATTAGATTAAAAAGTGGTTTTGAATTAAAATACATCATTTTCCACTATTCATTAAAAAATGAACTTTATCGGAAAGATACCAAAAATTTACACAAAGTAAATTTTGATGTCCCGATTCTAAAGAAGAGTTTTATTTGTTCTAATAGAATGTATAATAGTGAACAAAACTATATTTAATGAAGGTTTTCCATCAAAAGGCGATAAGTGAACCTTTAGTGAAAACTAGGGCATATACACCTAAAATTGAATTATTTCCGTAATTTAAGCCTTTATCTTTTATTGGATAAATGTAAAAACATATAAAAACATATATAATCATATTTTAGTTATTTATATCCATTCCCGCCAATACAACGACTACATGTTAACTTCCATTTAAAATAATATTATTTTATTATTAGAGTGCAACGTAAGATTCCCAAGAAACTCGTTATTGCGTGTTGGGTACGCCATCGAGCATAGCATCCCCTTTAAAGTAATATTAATTTTTTATTCAAAAATATGGATAAATATGAAAATTTAATATTCTTTATTTACCTGGGGTGTTACATCCTTCCCCCCTTTTGGGAATTGCGTCCTCGCAATTATAAAATTGGGCTTGGAAACATCCTTGAAAGTCCCCTATCGGAAGAAGAGTCGGTAAAACAATCACTTTAAAAAAAAGAAAGATAAGTACAAAGGTCACCCGAGTTAACCCATACTAAGATTCCATGTATGAAAACATAGACATGGATGAGAAAACATAGGGTCATGTTCTGATGGAGAGTGATAGTAAACATGTCTAGGAGAAAGTTAACCATAAGAAAATCAAAAACTTGTGATGGGTTAAATGGTATTCGATTCCCCAGTAGGAAAAGTTAATAGAGAACATTTTTGATTTAAGTTACTTTTTATTGAGGAATTTATTCATAAGGAAACATAATCACTTATCATGTTGACTTTCATCTTTTACTAGATTCCTTAATCAAACTCATATTTTTTTTCCAAAAGACGAGTATTTAGGGAGACTTGTTCACATTAAGAGTACTATAATCAACTTCTAGAGAATCACCTAATCCACAATAGAGAACTATATACTTCCCATGTCTTTAGACTCTAACCAAAACAAAAAAAAAGGTTAGTACATGATCAGATAATCTAGAAAATGATAACCCTTTATAAAAATAAAATCTATTCTTAATCTCCAAAATTTGTCCAACAAAACCCAAAGTTCAACGAAGACCATTCGATAAACAATTTGTCCATAAAATTCTTCAAAGTAAACCAAACTAAGATTGAAACCCAAATATTTTGAAGGATTTAGTCACGTAGTCTACCAAGTTAAATAGTATCATTTATCTCCAAACCACCTCAGTTGCTCTTAATATCTTGTATTGAAAAGTAATTAACCTAATCACATATCCTCGATGATAGGTTAATCATTTCCATGGAAAACCCAAAATAAACTTACTCTTGATTCCTAAAATCATCCAACTAAAAGGAATCAGTCAAACTAACCAGGGACTTTATGTAGTCTAGTGGTTGGCGATAAATACCAGTTGCACTTTGGTTGTGGGTTCGATTCCCGCAGCTTTGTCCGACGCGACGGGTTGTCACACGGTCTGCGTGTTGTCCTTTTTCCAAAACTGTATAATTCTTAAAACATTCCCAAAAATGAGATAAAATATTCAAAAATAATCATAAAATATTTTAACCTCAAGTTTATCTCATGACTTTCATTTTCCATCATATCATATAATAACCCATAATTACCTCAAAAGTAAGGATCAGATAAACTCTAATGGTTACCTTTATAATTATTACCGGAACTTCCACATCGATTGGTCATCTCATACATGATGAATTACAGAACATACCAAGGTTCAAGTGGTTGATCATGACTCCTTGATAGTTGGTTTAGAACAACCACGAGTTTCCTCATTGAATCCCCCATTTTATCTAGTATCTTAATCAGAGAACCACCATAGTTTCCTTCAAACCTGTTGTCTCTTTGGTTCCTGCTAGATCCATCCATTCACTAAAAACAGAAATGTCAGTGTGAGTATATCAACAAAACCATCATGTACTAATGAGGAAGGTAAACACTAAGATATACTTACTCATTCACTTTATCTAAAACTAGGACTCTTTATGAAATCCTAACCATTATGGTAATGTCACTTATGCATAAAGAATACCCTAACCTCTAAAGTTATCTAAACCGACCTTTGATACCAACTATAAGGCCCCAGCCTTAAACCTTACTTAATCTTGAGTTTATACAAGATTACACATTGAGGATCTTTTCAGGTTTAGAGTTTTAGAGAATTAGATCATAAACCTTGCATTACATTCCACATTTAAACAAAGTGGTTACATAAAAGAAAGGATTCATTCTTCCCATCAACGGAAACATATTTAAAATAAAACATGGATTCTTTCTTGACACATCCTTGACACTATCATCACATCATGTACCTTTCCCTTGACCTGTGAAAAACATTTCAGAAACTTGGGAAGAGCATAAAAAAGCTCAGAAAGGGATATAAAAATATGGAAAGGAAACATGAGTTCATATATACATAAGAATGAAATCATACTTTACCCATAAAAGGTCATTCACACATATTCAAAGGATGACATATTCAATAACCACATGTTGAACCCAAAGAAATCGAAATTGGGTTAATAAGTTCCCTTGACAGCCTAACGGCGTCACATAAAAATGAGTTGATGAGAGATAAAAAAAGGGTATCTCATCACTTGGACATAAAATTTACATCAATAAGGATATATGAAAACTTATTCCAACATAACAATATGTAAATTAAAAGACCCAACAAAAGAAGTCTTTTAAAAAGAGGTGGGTGAAAGGTTCCCTTACCGACATGGGTATCTTTCGAAACAAACACCTCGTGAAATAAAGACAATACAACATTGATGTAAATACTCATAAAAGAATGTATATTACACAATGAGTAAAATAATGGGAATTACATACACCACTCAAAGGAAATTGTGGCAAATGTAGCATAAATCTCACGGGAATAAAAGTGAGATGAAAAATCCCTTACGAAAACTCGGCAGCCTAACGGCGCCACATAAAACTTACAAAAATGGGTTGATGAGATCAAATAGGGTATCTCATCATATTAACATAATGTTTATAGAAAGTGGAATAAAATAGAACATCCCCCAACATAACAAAGAGGAGCTTAAAAGAAGTGACATAAAGGAGAGTACTTAAAAAGAAAGAGAGAAGTTAGATCTCTTACGAAAATTCGGCAGCCTAACGGTGCCACTTAAAACTTCCAAAATGGATTGATGAGAGACAATAGGGTCTCTCATCACATGAACATAAAAATTACAGTAAGATTAATATAAAATAACATCCCAATAACAAGAAATATGAGCTTTAAAAGGAATGACATAAAATAGTGTACTTAAAAAGAAAGAGTGGAGTAGGATCCCTTACCTCGGGTCCGACTTGACCCAGTCGTTCTTTAACGTCCTGAATAATAAACTTGAGTTAATTTAAACTTTATTAAGAACCTTTTTCTAGTTCATTATTCCTTTTATATCACTTAATGCAATGTTATAAACATTATTTAATCATTTAAGTTAATAATGTTTGTTTTGTCGATATTTGGTTCTTAAGTCGAAAGTGGACTTCTTACAATTACATGTTGTTCGTCTGGTCAAATGTTCAATATATCCAGAATTATATTCATTATTTGGATATCATATATATAATATATATCCAGAATATACATGTATTTATAATATTACATAATCATTTAGAGGTAAGAAATGAAATGCACCGTTCATGGAGACGGTAAGCCGTACGTACGCATGAACGCTACTTTCATTTCTATTTCATATTTTTATGGAATGGAATAATAATTATATAGAGGTATATTATAATTCTAGTATAATATCTTATATAATAACTTTAAATCCATCCTTTATACGTCCCACATATGGCAGTAACGAATCACATCACTTTGAGGGGGCGGTAGTCCGCACTTCCTTAAATGAAGATATCGCGTTTACCCATAGTGGAAACCATAAAGGTATGCCCAAAAAGAAAAATACATAAGCTTAAGTAAAATATAAACATATTATATATCATATATAAATATAGTGACATCTTAATGGCCACCTTTGAAGGTGTTAAAAGAATTTTGAACAATCATCGTTTCGGGAGGCATAAATTCGCCATCCACAGAAACAGTATGTTCTTTAACCATTAGATGTAGGTGTGTGTAATTGTATCTCGAATCCTTCTTATAACAACATCCTAGTATATTTAATATACTTGATCTGTTACAAAAGAAATGAATAAAAAGAGTTTATGGGGTTGGAAGGCAAAATAAAACAAAAGGACTCAAGTGAAGACATTACCTTAAAATCGGGTAACTCTCTTTGGTTTGAGAAAAAGGCTTCCATGGGAAGACTTATGCCAAAATGGAGGCCTCAAGGAGTTAGAGAGGGAAGTGGAGAGACAAAATGGGCAGGGGTTAGCCGAGCCAAAGGCTTTGGGAGTGTGGGTAAGGAGGTAGAGGTGGGGGCCTTTTATAAGAGGAGAGGAGGGGCACTCTTGGAAAGTAAGCAAATGTTACTTTATTTGAAAATGGTATTCGGATTTAAGAGGTCCCACATTGTTGTTTCTCGAGGATAAAGTGATAAGGGTTCGAAATCCACTCATCCAATAGGTTTTGGACATGTGTAGGTCTTATATATTACATTATCTTTCCATTTTTTTAAATCGTTAAATAATGAGGTCATCGCTGCATCATCATGATGTCATAAATAATTTAATTTATTTAATGTCTAAAAATTATAAAACCAAATACAATGATGTAGGAAATCTTTTTATATTTCCAATGGCTATTTATAGTAAAAAATATGACTTGTATAACCCCATGTAAATTTTTTTTTAGTAAAACATCTCATGTGTGTGTCATTTTTACTTTATCATTAAATAAAAAGTTATTTATGTCATTTCCCAACCAATGTGGCTCCATGGGGTCCCCAAGTTGACCCATGGCTTGTCGTGGTTGGCTATGACACCTCAAATGAGGGTAGGACATGTTCAAGGTATTTTCATTTTATTATAATATAATTTTTGCCTTAAATTGCACTAATTACCTCTAATCGCGATTAAAAACATAATAAGTTACTATTCACAAAAAAATTATTTTTATCTCATTGAACCACATTTAACTTATTAATGAAAACCATGTATGTCGGATTTTAGAAATTTAAAACACAGAAGTGGTAAATTTTCATTTAAACAAAAAATCAGTTTTTATAAGTACCACTTAGTGGTTTCACTATTCATCAAAAAAATGAAGTTTTTCAGAAAAATACCAAATATTCACCCTAAGCTATATTTGATATTCCAAATTCAAAAATGAAGTCCATTTTAAAAAATTAACAACATATAAGTTTCATTAATTAATTTAATAATTAATTCCCGCTGTCAGAGCAAATAGCGTGTTTTTATGAAACAATAAGTATCAAAAGATTGACACTAGTTTAAGTCCGATTTCAAAGTGAAATTAATTCAACGACCACTATTGGATTTAATGGTAAAAATATTTTCTAATTTCACTTTAAAACCAATTCAAATGATAATCTAATCATATAAATAAATTAGATTAAAACGAGGTTTTGAATTAAAATACAACATTTTCCACTATTCATTAAAAAAATGAACTTTATCGGAAAGATACCAAAAATATACACAAAGTAAATTTTGATGTCCCGATTCTAAAGAAGAGTTTTATTTGGTCCAATAGAATTTATAAGAGTGAAAAAAACTATATTTATTGACGGTTCTCCATCAGAAGGCGATAAGTGAACCTTTAGTGAAAACCAGGCCATATACGCCTAAAATTGAATTCTTTCCGTATTTTAAGCCTTTATCTTTTATTGGATAAATTTAAAAACATTTAAAAACATATATAATCATATTTTAGTTATTTCTATCCATTCCCGCCAATACAACGGCTACATGTTAACTGCCATTTAAAATAATATTATTTTATTATTAGAGTGCAACGTAAGATTCCCAAGAAACTCGTTGTTGCGTGTTGGGTACGCCATCGAGCATAGCGTCCCCTTTAAAGCCATATTAATATTTTATTCACAAATATGGATAAATATGAAAATTTCATATTCTTTATTTACCTGGGGTGTTACAAGGACTATAAAGAGAGGGGGGGGGGGTGGCAGCAGATTGTCTACTTCCAAATGGTTCCAGTGAAGTGGAATGGGAGATTGAGTGGGTTTATATTGGAAAGGAGATGGAATTCTTTATTATTTAGGTTGTGGAAAACACACATCAAACTAATCCAAACCACAAACCAAACCGTTGTTTTTCCCATGGATTTTCCCAAATTGGAGTGAAAAAAAATATTTTATAAGTAAAATGGCCAAATTTATTAAAATAATTTTCTTGCTTATGTGGAGTTGAGTCACACACTCAAGGAAATCTTTCTAAAAAGTTAAATGTTTTATAAGTCTTCGAGGGTCCAATAAGGAAACCTAAAATTAGTAAAAAAAAATATGCAATCATATTTTTTTATATTAAAATATATTTGTGACGAAAATACCTTATATAGTATTTTATTATATAACTCTTTTGTCATTATGATGTCATAAAACACATTATATATTTAAATGGAATTTAATTTTTAACCAAAATTTTGACTGTCTCGGAAAATTATGAAAAACTATCCTTTGAATAATTTCAACATCCTGATTCCAAAAATAATATCAATTTTATCTAAATAATTTTCTAAATATATGAATTTTAACTTTTAAAATAAAGACCTATATTTATAAAAAATTCATCTGTTTTGAAAAAAATGACTTTCGAACCATAATAAAAATTAAGATTATATTATTATAAATTGTGAAATAATTTATAGTTAATAAAAATTTTATTAGTAATCATATTTTATTAAAATAATATTTTAAAAAATCCATTAAATCATTAAAATATATTTCTTAACGGAATTTTAACTTAAAAATACGCTATTTTTGCTTTAAAACTATTTATAAAGTATGTGTAATAAAATAAATGTATATTCATTATTCTGTTCAAAAATTATAAACATAATCATAGTGCTAGGGTCTTGTTACATAACCCCTTATAACACCCGCATAATACCTAAGGGTAATGTGTGCAATGGTGATAATAGTTTGGGGAGGCTCAGATAATAGTGTTCAATTTGTAGTCTCTAATAACATCCACTTCTCTTATAGGTTGTTCCGTTGATGCTTAACATGTTCTTGCTAGGCTTGGAAATTGTTAAGAGTGAATCCTAATGACGTCACCTTCTTTACGAGATTTAACAAATGGGCTTCGTATGGAGAAATTCTACTGGTAGAGGTGATAGCATCCTTTATCTGATTAAATTGGATTTGTTAAAGCCCTATATTTATACTAATCATGTCATCACTATTCAAAAACTATATATTCAACAGTAACAATTCATAACGGAATTTTTAAATCTAAAAACATAAAACCCTGGAAGTGCATATTTTATATGACCATATTACAAATTAATACATTTAATTAGATTTAGAGTAATTTTCATTAATAAAAGATTGGTTCTTTACAGTGATTCAATGTGAATGTGGATCCAAAGAGGAAGAAAATAGATTTGAGGATGATATAATGTTGGTAATACCTCAAAAATTCATTTAAGACATGGTTTAGACATTTTTTTGTGGATTTTTTCAATTAATTTTTAGCATTCAAATTTATTTACCATGGTAATTTATGATTACCTATGTAATAAACTATTAGTAAATACATAAATATAAAATGTGACCTATCGTATAACATCTATCAAATGATTCAAAATATACAATATAGATTTTAATATAAAATTTATATGGGTGGTAAAATTTTATTTTAATATTAGTGAAACAAATTTATAAAATTTTATTTTAGAAAACAAAATATTTATATATAAAAAATAATTATTCAGGTAAAATTATAAATTTAATTTATTTTGGTGAAATAAATTTTTTTATTTGACTACTAAAAGTAACTGTAATTTAGAATAAAGTAAAAATATACATTATCATTGTGAAAATATAAATAAAAAGTAAAGGGTATAAATAATTTTTTATTAGGAAATTACAATCCATTTTAAAATTGATAAAAATTGGATTTCTATGTTCAGAATGACAAATTTGGTGTTAATAATTTCACATCATAAATACATGATAATCATTAGAATAATTTGTATTTCTAATTTTTTTTTTAATTATTTTTATTGTCATAAACTCTATAGTGATTGTAAAAAATATATGTTTGGCTATTCAAAAAACGTTAATCATATTAGGGAAAAAATATATCTTAGAAAAAAAATTCTTTTGTTTTATTCATAATTTATGTTTAATTTTTCAAATAAATGTAAAAAATTTGATTTTAAATAAATTTTAAATTATATTATTCATTTTGAAAATATGTATCTCTATGTAAAATAAATTATATTTATATATATATATATATTAAAAAAAATCCTAATGTGTTTACTTCTTTTAATAGAAAAATGGCTATAATAAATTTTTAGTATTTTGTAATTTACATTTGATGATATTTTTTTTATTTTAGATTCGTGAATCATGAATGATATGGTACTAAACTAGATATTTTGTAAAAAAAAAAATTAAAAATTCATGGGACATTATATATAGCCTATTCTCATCACCATAATTATTTTATGAGAAAATGATGGATCGGGAGATCACTCCATATATATAATGTGTAGAATCAATGGTTGTCAATTATTATATGGAAGGAAAAATTGGAGTATGATGTATTTATATCATGATCATATGAAGTGGGAATTGACATTATTTAGCCTGATTATAGGTGAATAATTCATCATCAAACTTGGAAGAGAAATTATATTTAGAAACTCATTTTTATATAAAATTCCATATATAATTTGGATATCGAAAACAAATAACAACTATGGAAACAAGGGTAAAGAAAGAATTATGATGGTGGGATAGATATTCTTAGATTAAATCTCAATTCCCAGTTATCGAATAACTAAAATGAGACAAATCCTATACATTTTATTGAATTTAAAATTCATGGGGTCCTTTTTCAGGGTATTGGAAAATATCTCAGTAAAATTTATATTGATTTTATGGAGATGATAATGTTTTTTGTAATATTAAATAGCAAAATAATCCACCAAATACTTTTTACCATACCAAAAATAGTGTGAAATGTTGTTCATACCCAATTGATAGGATTATTGAGCATAATTTGATTAAAAAATTCATCACATGACAATAGTAAGTACCATTGGCTTACAACATTCTGTGACCACCTCATCTATAATGAAAAATTATAATTGATTTCATTCGATGTAGAAATATATGATAGTGAGTTATTATAATATAGGTTTCTTGTTTGTAAAAAAATTTGGGCAATAAATAGAAAATTATTCTACCAAGATGTGGAGGTCAGTATATTATGTTATTATTTATAAAATAATCTTCTTTTATTATTCATGACATGGAAAATGATAACCATACTAATGATTAATTGGAGTCCATGTACACATTTTCTTTTATTTATTTATTTAATTAAAACTCAATTATAGAACCATATATATGGTGTATCCTTCTAGAAATCTTATATTACAAAGCATGGATGATAGAATGTACAATGCAATGCCCTAACTCAGATGCCCCTAAAATGGTTCTCTAAAATGATTGTTTACGAGGTCTCAAACATGCCTTTCCGTAAGCATTAGGCAGCTGACTAGCTGTATGGTCTAAGAGTGTGAGTGTGTGGAGACTATTACATCATACAATAATGAGAAATGTATAGAAATATCTACATATAATACAGAATAGTAAATAAGTAGAGTAAAAAAGAAATAAATAAATTTAAATATAATATGTTGTTTTAGTTAATGAAAATCATTAAATGGGTGAGCTTATATGGAATACATATAACACTCATCACCCACATGGTCTAGAAAACTAAATTATGAGTACAAAGGAAATTAAAATTAAGGTATAAGGTGGTAATACTATATCTTAGCTAGACTACATACTCAGCCTCCATAAACAACTGAACTGCACTAGCCTGATCAGAAGAACTGAAATGAGTAGCTCTTCTCGACTATGGAACTCTAGTTCTTATCCCTACCCACCCTTTAACCGTGCTCAACCTGAAAAGTAGCCGTATAGTCTACACATACACTGATGTTCATGTGCAGGGGTATGAAATAGTTTGAGTAGGCCACCAAAATAATGAACTTAATAAATATGATTAAAATAGTACATGGAATGAAATATTCTCAACCTATCCATGACATAACTAAAAGTTTAAGTAATGATAAAAAAAACTATTGACAAACCACGGGTCCTTGATCGTGGTCAATTGGGAAAAGTTATATCGTATATATCAACACATCTATGTAAATATAAATAGAGGCATGTACCTATAAATATATACATAAATATTGATACACATAAGAAATGTTAATATAATAAAATAAAACCAACCCCACTTCTTCATTACATCCCTAATCCCGATCCACTGGACATCCTATGTAATGGAATTGGGCTGGTCATTATATAACTCATGAAATGTATCATTATCCCTATCTATTATAACAAAATAAAATTGAAAAATACATTCTTCGGCTAGAACCAAAAATTTCTCTAAGAATGCTATGTCAGCATAATGGGATACTCATCTTATCCCTAGGTTCACCCGTTCCCATATCGTATAACTATAGTAATGTATTATGGGGATGTAAATTCTGAAATCATATAAATGGCCACGGATATGTATTCCATGTTACTAATTCTATGAAAATAAATTCATTTTATTCATCCCTAGGACCCACTCGGTAGGTGGTTACAATATTGAGACTCAGATGAACACTAATGGTATTGTCCTTAGGTGATATGTAATGATAGATCACTGTGGAGACATCATTCCCAATCCCGAAGATCCATATGTTAACATCATTCCAAAAATAAATCATATTTGAGAGACCCCATTCTTAACTAACCTGCTAAAGATAAATGGCTCATAGGCCTACTCCTAGAGAGCATGTTTAGAAATCCATATCATATGAAACATTTAAGAGAGAGTAGTCATCCTCTATATGACAAGTGACAAGGAAAGAACAATAATCCTTTGATGAACACATGCTGAGGAGTGAGTAATCATCCACCAATAACCCCTAGTTGAGGATAGCTGAATCATCATCATTTAAACTATGATCTGATGATATCATAATCATAATAATTATATAATATATCAAGTATATAAAAATATTCCTCATAAATTGGGTAATAATAATCATTTATGGCTATGATTATAGGAAAATCCATTCTTATATATCATAATCGTTGGCTCCATATTCAAAACTTAGTATCCACATTTGGAAATAAGAATAATATTATATGAAAATGTACAGGTCCAATAGCCAATTCCCATGGAGTAACATTGTGTATAATAATAAATATTTGAAATTACATGTCTAAAATAAATATCATATGATGAACTTATTGGATTACCATAGAGAAAGGAAAATGTGTTGTGTCAAGATCAATACTTACCAACTAGGAATCACCCCTGTCTATCATTAATTTATAAACAATAAATAATTAATGTATAAAAAATGGGGGATGGGTGGTAAAATTATTAAACCCACCAATAATACCAAATACTCATGGTTTACATGTCTAGACTGGTCTCTATGGTGACACCCATTCCCATCTCTAGAAAAATACAATGTAATAGTGTAGGGATAACTAGACATTGCAACACCCAATTAGCCACTCATGTAATAAACAAGAGAAGAATCCAACATTTGATCATCTTGGTCTATACATAAGTGAAATCATCCTTCTTGGAATCCTTATCTTAAAATATTATAGGTGGAATCCTATATGGGATCCAACAATGATAAACAAGACTACAAATTCCTTAACAGTATCCTTGAAACTACACATAAGCGATGGTGTCCAACTAGGGAACCACTATAATCATATATGATGGAATAATCATCCAAAATGGGATCCTTGAAACACTATACATGTTAGGGGATCTTATGGGGGATTTCCTAGGTCAACATAGATGTGTAATAAACCCATATGGGTCATCCCGTAAATAGTATGATGGTTGAGTCATCCTACCCAAGACCCTCTAGGTTGAAATGTTTGAAGTTGAATCCTAAATGGTATCCTTAGAAACTACTAGTTTCAAGAACTCTTTAGTTTTAAGGGAACATATTTACAATTATATGGCCTCTAAGGAATGCCTAAAAGAATAAAGGAATATAGGTCTCTCATGGATCTTCTAAGATCAACGGCCTCGTGCTCTTTAGAAAATTGGATTTAATTACTATGGTAAGAACCTATCAATCAAGAAAAAATAAAAATGACACAAATGAATCCTTTAAAAACTCCAAGGGTTTCACCATTTTGAACTAAAAAATAATAACATAGAGTGTACAACTCATGGGCCCAATTATGGATCCACGAAAAAAAGATATGAAATCTCATAGAAAGCATCGCAAAGGAAGAATAAATTGTGTGTGTACTCTGGTAGACAGAGTGTACCATAAAGTCCCCACAAGGGTTTGTAATTCTGCACCTACATGGCATATATATTCCCATGTACATGGATTTTTGGTGTATTTTTGGTGTTTACCCAACTTGGCTACCTACCATTCTACATTACATGTTATGGCCCTGCATATTTTCAGGCCATGTAAATGTATATCGTGTGTGACCCACACAACATTAGGCTGAGTAGTCTTCAAGAAATGCACCACTTACACGTGATGGATAACTGTGAGCATGCATAAATGATAGAGTCCCATTACATGAATTTTACACACAATACATGGTGTCTACATCACAAATGTCATCTTTTATCAAACATTAAATACACATGGCATTTTTCCGTGAACTACATGACATGTAGACATATTTTACTGAATGGAAAACCCCCAAATCATTTGGAAACACTTGTTTTATCACTGAACGCTATACTTCGGTCCACTAGGGGTATCATTTAATAAAAATAGTATACATTTTTTAAACAATTAAAATATGAGTATGAATGGAGAAATGTAAAAATAGAATTCTTTTGGGTGCAGTCTGCAGATGAATTTCCAGTTTTTATGGTCCACAATTAGTGCAAGATGATCACAGACAACCTTATCTCCAAGTATAAATCTCCATATATCCATATTTCATTATCTATCTCTCCATTACTCTCTCTCAGTTTTGTGATAGTGGTATCCCCTAGGGGAATATTTTATAATGCATTGGATAAATGATGAAAAGAAAAATAAATGAAATAAAAGGGGAAATATAAAAGAAAAATATAATAAAATTAAATAGGGGTTTAACCTATCCCTAGTTCCCAAACTAATTGTATGTCTCACAAAGAAAAATATCATTGTTCAAGACTCAAAAATAAATAATGATTCCCAAGATGAAGCTCCGTTCAAAAGAAATCACTAGAATAACTTTTGTGAACAAAATAATATTAAATTCATTAAATTTTAAATTTTAATAATTATACCAAAATATCATTGGATCACTATTATACCATCCTACTATACTAGGGTAAAAATACTATTATAGTAAAAACAATGTGGTCAAAATATGTATCAAAGATCAATTTTTTTGGGAAAAGACTATTTTACACTTTAAAAAAATCTATTATAAAAAATCATAATTTCTGACCAAAATTATAATCTAGGAAAACATAATACAATAAAATATCTTCTACATAAACCTTCCCATCCTAGAGAATCCATAATGAAAGACTATTATCGATTCTATCAACCTGAGCATTGATATATCCACGCTATTTGGATTACCTAAAAACCAATCTCATAGAAGAAAAAATTGTTTCCAACATGTGAGAAACATAATTTCAGAAGATCTGGTACCCCCCAGTAAAGGATTACCATTATGATTAATACAAAACCAAATGTTGAGAAAAAAGGACCATGTAAAACACTAAATTAAAAACTATAAACCAGATTCACAACCCTCAAATGGATACTGCTGCATTCCACCGCCATATTATTTACCTTAAAATTATCCTCAGAGTTCATCCTCAATTTGTGAATTTCCTCAACTAGTGAATTCATTTAAATTAAAATAATATCTTCATATTGGTAAATCTCTATTGGCATACTCATTGTGAATTATAGAGATGGATTTATTTCCTATAACTAGTAATACACTATCATTTCATTGAATTTCATATAAAGAAATCATTGATCTATCCACTATCCTTACAATACCTAAAAAGGATATATATGTGGGTAAATCATCTTTCACAACCCTATGCACTCCTGATGTCTCCTCTCCTGTGTAGGGACATTTTTTATTTTTTCAAAAATCTCCAAAATCCATTCCGTTAGAATTTCATGAAAATATTAGCACTCTTCTTGCACCCAACCACTCATTAAATTCTTATATAAGGCAATAAAAATAATTTTCATGTAAATTTTTACCCTACTCATACTAAGATGTGTATTTAATCACTAGGCTAAGATAAATATTGAAAAATAATGTTATCTTCAAATGATAGAATCACCATTTGAAATCCTCTAAAAAATAAGGCCGCACAACTATTTTATAATCTATTCCATGACCATCCATCCCTATGAATAATTCCAGTCATGAGAATCTTCCTACACTCTGATGAAATTAGCAATAGAGAGAAAACCATGAGAATGTGGTAGGAACCAAAATATTCTTTCCCATTAATTCTAGTCTTGGTACATAATAACCCATGGTTATTGAAACAAATGTGACGGAATCAACATGAAAATAACACAATTCCCATCCAATACTATTCCTCTATGTCAACACGAATATAAAACCAAACTGACTACCTATAAAGGTAATCGAAATACTTGACCATCCCTCACACATTCCAACCTAGTACAAAAGGAATGTCAAACTTCAAGGTTGTGATACAAACTAAGGGCCTCTAGGTCTCCCACACAACACTATAGGCCATGTATTATAACTAGGTCACAAGTTCTAAGACACTATTTCTAAATGATCAAGCCTCTCTAAATAACTTAAATATCACAATGAAATTTTAGGGTAAAACCTAACAACATGACCTACAGGGTCCCAATCACCACAAAGAATTTTCTTATGTAGCTTCACCCTAGACTTCATGATATGAATGATGAATAAATAATAATCTCATAGTCACTAGAAATTCGTATACAGTTATACTCCATCGATTTCATGTTCATGAGAAATGAAAAGGTACCTATTAGTAACTTACTTAGGGATTTGACATGATAAAAATGACCTAAGAATCAACACCTTTAATGGGGTACAACACAAGAGAATTATGTGTACTATTGTCTTAATAGGGTCACTTCACCTCATGTGCATGAGGAATTGAAAATATACATAACCATTAAATACCTCAACATTGATCAACATTACCATCCATCAGAAATAAATATATATTCATGTGGGCACAATTGAGTAGAATTCCAAAAAATCACTATATAATAAAATGAAATATTTATTTTTTTGACACATAAGTCAAATTTCCTCTATCTTGAATAATGATCTCACAATGATAGGACTATATTATGTTCATCCTATATGAGGAATATAATTCATGAGATGTCCTTTTCCTTTTCCAGAAAATAGTCAAAATCCATATCTGTATTCTTTAAAATTGAAAAAGATATAGAAATCCATAAAAAATTATAACATCCACAAAAACTGTTCTTCGCCCAAGGAATAAATAATAAACAACTATTACATCATTGATAAGAACAACAATCGCATAACCTAGAAATGAGGAATTCTCAGCTGAAAACATTTTCTCAACATAGTAGTTTGATATCCATATATAGTTCCAAAAAATTCCTAATTCAATTGTCTACCATAACAATAGATTAAACCCAATGAAATAAATACGTATTACATAACTTTGTAACATCGTAACCCAGATTACAATATAAGGATTCTCCGATCTGATTGGTTATGAGGACTCAAATGTGTCACCCTTTACAATTGATGTGGCTACCTAATAGTGATGGCCCAGGGTGTGATAGTGAAGAGACTATTCCTTTATATCAGAGTGAAAAAATAATAAAAATATATATTTATCATACTCATCATCAATAAAATAGATTGTTGATTTAGTAAAATAAAATTGAAAATGTTGTTAAAATAAATTAATATGCAAAAAATATCCAGAACATTTATACCATACAAACAACACTGGTCACCAAAAAGGTTAACCTTATGAATAGTGGATTAAAAAAGAAACTAAAATAAAAGTGCATGGATTTAATACTAACTGAAAGACAGAACACATAATCGGTCTCCAAACACTATTGAACATCACCAACATGATCAAAGGAACCCACACAATCATCTACTCTTGGCCATGTAACTCTGGGCCTTATCCCTATACACTATGAAATAGTTATCAACTTGAAAATTAAATTAAATCTATACATGTTCATTGAGGATCACATTCAGGGGTGTTAAATAATCATAGTATGAAACCCCAATAATGAACCAATAAAATTATTTTACAAAAGTTTATGCAATGAAATATTCTCACCATTGCTTAGACACAACTAAAAATATAATTAATGACCACAAAAATTAATGCCCAGTATTTCTTGGTACCATGATCACAGTCAACTAGGATAATTTCAATAATGAATACCCTAACAAATATTTATATATATAGTCCTATACCTATATATATATGATTATGAATGAGTAAGGTGAACATAATTATGTAAAAATATCATGTGATATTTGGGTCTATACTCCCAATTGCCTATGCATTCCATATATGGTACTTGAGTTGTTCGTTGTGTACCATAAGACATGTATCATTAATTTAATCTCTACTTAAATAAAATAATTCAACAAACACCTTCTTCGGCCAACACCAAAAAATCTATATGATCATGCTACATTACCATAGGGGGACACTCTTCATGACCATGGGTTTATACATACTCACCTCTAATCACTTTAATAATGGATTCAATGGAATTAAATTTTAAAATATAGTAAATGTCACCATAATAGACTACATTCAACTCATGTCATGAAAATCAAGTCATATTTCTGATCCTTAGGTTATGCCGCGTATGTGGTTATGACAATGAGAACTGGGTCAACCCTATGGTTATGACATGCATGTGATTTGTAAAGAGATATAATCAATGAGAAATCATATAAATTACATGAAAATAAAAGTGTAATTCATCCCCAACATCGATAATAGGTTTATGACAACATTCTCAACCACCCTGATAAGAAAAAAGTGATCATTTTCGAAATCCCAGAGAGCAGATCTGGAGATCCATGTCATATAAAATATGAAAGAGAGTTCTATCATCCTTAGTAATACAAATTTCATGGAGAGTGTAATAATTCTATATCAACCATTTGTTCAGGATAGTGTAATGGTAGCCCAAAATTCCTAGGTGGAGTCATGTTTAATCGTCCTCAAATTACCCAAAATCCAAGGACAAAATAAATGTTCTCATCTGAAAAAATCTCAATGGAGAGAAGAATCATAAATCTCATATGTTATAATTTAATAATTAAAGATTATAATTACTAAGTATTTCAAGCTTATATATCATAATTATTAGCTCAAAATACAGATCATACTAATAAAATCGGGAAATCCTAATATTATATAATTCAAATATATAGGCGCGGTAACCATTTTCCAAGAAGTATATCTAGGTATAATAACAAATATATTGAATAACATAGCTCAAATTATGGGTTCCAAGAATAATATCTAGCAATAAAAAAAAGAAAGAATCCTCATTTCAGGACCAACAACCACCTATCACAAATAACCTCTGACTATCTTCACTACTTCAATAATGAAGAATCAAATGTATACAAAATCGAGTGATGATTCCCAAACACTTAAAACCACCAATACAACCACATAGCCATGGAATAAACATTATGTATGGGTTCTATGGTGACACACGATACCATATATACTCATAGACTATGTATTATATCAGGGTCGAATAAACAAAGGGGTACCCACGGGGTCCATCATGTCATACACATGAGAGGCATCATAATCAAGATTCTCAAGGTATACACATAAGATAGGAAATAAAAATTGGTTTCCATAGATAAATAGGAAGGAGAAGGAGTCCTATAGGATATCCTTGAATACCAAGAAACAATTAGGAATCCTATGCGGGATCCTCAAAACAACACATTGGTGAAGGTGTCTTAAAGGGGAGCCTCTACAACCGTATAAGTTGGAAAATGCATCCTAAATGGGATCCATGTGATGGTATATTCGTAAAGGGATCTTATGGTGGATTCAAGAGGTCTGAATTAATGCGATGGTAATCCAAAAGGGTAATTTTTTTACCTTTAAGAAGATAGATCCATACTACTCTTGACCATATATGTTGAAATGTATGTAGAGGAATCTAGCATGGGATCCTCGAAAAAGACTAGTCTCATAATATAATTGTCCTTATGTGGACATATCAAAAGGGATACATCCTCAATGGAATTTTACATGAAATAAGTAACATGAAATAGAACATGCATCAACTCATTTCAGTGGTATAACTCTCCGGTGAAATGTTGACTTGAGTATTGGATGAAGAACCCTTCTTTCTTGGTAATGTCTATGACCCCTCCATGGATTTGATTAAACACCACAAAGGTTTCACTATATAGATATACAAAAAATAGATTCTGAATGGAATAATCATTCATCATATTATGGATCAGGGATGAAAAGTAATTGACAACCATAGAATGTGTAGAAAAATATGAGTACCCAGTTTGTTTACTTAGGTACACTGTGTGTACCCTCAAGGACCCACATTAGCATGTACTTCATCTTGAACATGTCTTATAAATGACCATCTACATGGTGTGTATTCAATTTACATAGAATTTACACTACACATGGTACCTACCAATGTACCTCACTTTGAAAAACAATGTATATAACCTCTTGATGTTTATGTACATTTCATGTGTCCAACACAGGAAACGGTTGTGTGTTCCTCACATCATGTATCCCATGCATTAGATTCCTGAATAAGTTCTCAACTTCACTGTTGGTTCCTAGTACATGTAGTTCACACCCTATAAATGTATTTTACATCCAAATACTCATTTTCTATGAAAATGAAGGACACTTGGACTATGTTCCCAAAACCACACATTGATTACATTTTTTTCCAAATGGAAAACCCCAAAATCTATATAAAACCCCTATGTTCAAAGAAAAAGATATTGATCTGAAAAAAATTGGTCCCAATAAAGAAGAAGAGGGATATATAAAATTATTTAGATTAAAATTCCATGATTTATGTTGGAATAAAAAAATGGGCTACCATTGGGAAGAATCAGATGATGCTTCTCTCTTTTTCACAGCCCACAGTTGCGACGTGATGATCAGGCCCATATGAACTTTTGTAGTGGTACCTGATTATCTCCATATATATTTATATGTATCTCCCCTTTCATTATCTCTTTAATGTGAGGATAATTAATCCCCCCAAGGGAATACAATGGAATCCAAAGAAGAAATATGAAAATAAAAGTAAACAAAAGAAAACAAGAAACATAAAAGAGAAAAAAAGGGCCTCGTCCTATCCCCACACCAAAATATATTTTATTCCGTTCCTTGTAAAAAATTACCACTAAAGACTCATTAAAATATAAGTAATATCATTATGATAATATATTAAAAAGATATGACAAACAAACCCGCATGAATAAATTAATAATTATTTCATTAATTGTTAATTATAAATTATTCATCCAAAATTTGAACATCTTGAAATTCAAAAAATAATTATATGGTAATAAACATACTACATGACCAAAGGATTCATTAAAAAAATAATTTATGATCATATTATAGGTGAAAAATAAAATTTTACAACTTACAAGAGTCTAATAGAAAACTTCATTTTTTTTGCTGAAATTTCCAGTTAGGATAAACATGGGACATTACATCCATGATAGTGAGTGGTGACCTGATGATCAAGCCTAGATATATCTTTTTAGTTTTTTTGCAATGATATAACTATTTTTCACTTGAATGTAACATACATATCTTATTAATCATGTTTCCTAAAATCAATAATAAATATTTTTAATGGGTCTTCCTTAGAACTAATGATCACCTGTATTAGTTCATCGATAACGGTGAAAAAACCATTATTAACTATAGTAGTATCTTTATCCAATACATATACATTGATATAATGATAGTTGTTGTGGTAAAATTTCTGGATATATGTTGTCAAATTAAACTAATAACACATTTGGATATGATCAAAAATGGATTTTATTATAGAACATATATATTTTAGGTGTTTTTTGCATCATTAAATCTTAATAATAGGAAATATATTTCAAAACAAAAACATTACATAGTTTGATTCACATGATTATACTAAAACATACAAAGATCCTAGGGGAATAATTTATTGATTATTATTGATATATGAACTAGGAAATATAAAAATAGGGAACCAAATCAACGTTAAAGTAGTTAATGGATTTTGATACACTCAAGGAGTCATGAATGGAAGTAAGAATTCAATAAAAATTAATGATTTTTTATGATAGTAATCGATCATAAAATATATTCTCTAATGATATTTATTCAAATATTTACCATGTCTATAACACAAATATATTTTAAATGAGAAGAACCATGTATGGTAATGTTACGACACACAACACCTTGCATAAAAGAGAATGTAACACTCCATACTTTAGAATATATATCTTCAAAAAATAATTGTCTCTTCAATAGAATGTGATTCCAGAAACTCCACGTTTAAAGGAAATGAGATTATCTACTGTTATATTATTTATTAAATAGTACCATTATATTATATCCATTATGTTAGTGAGTATTATTATGAAAAATTAAATTATTTAAATTTATATTGTTTACAACTGTGTAAAAAAATAAATTGTTATCTATTTATTAAATCTAAAATAAAAACGATTTGAATGAAAAAGAAATGTTTTTTTGAAAAACTGTATTTTTTTAAAGGGTAATTTTTCTTATTTTAAAAACATCATATATAATTATTTTTCAACTATTATGTATTTTATTTGAAAAATTAATTAAATTTTATAAATTATCATATCTAAAATTAATAAGAGATATATTTTTTAGAAAATAATAAATTTTCAGTGAATAGTTAGTATATCAATTTCTATAAAACATTCGTTCTATTTCAAAAAATTATGTGATATTCGAAGTCCATTGCGAAAACAAATTAATGAAGAACGATGAAGAGTATATAGTTATATTTTACAAATTGAATTACATTTGAATATCCTCTATAATATACTATATTATATATTTACTTTTGGGTCTCAAAACACATAATTTATGAAATATATTTATCTGTGCCAAATTTATTTTACTTTTGAATAATAATTGAAACTAATAATTTAGAATTAATTTAATTATATTTATATATAGTACATTTATATTTATATATAATAAATCGTAATTATTTCTATTCATAGAGTTAATATATAATCATTTTACTTGAAAAATACATTATTTAAAAACATTATCTTCACAAGTGAATTGTATTTTGAAAAATATATTGAATATTCTTACTCTACATAATTTATTTCATATTAAAATAGAATCACTATTTGGGACCATAATGAATTGTGAAAACTCTAACAATTAATTACCATGGTTCTGGTAGAAATGTGTTTTTAGTAAGATGAACTAAGAATATAAGGGGTAAAATGACCTATTAAATATGAAAAAGGCCTTGGATAGAAATATTTAATCCACAAACCCTGTAATATAAGATAATGACTCATTTTGGGTATTTTTAGATTGTGACAAATTTGGGTATCACGTTATTATACAAATAAATCCATGTGGTTCTATTCCCCACCTATAAAATCACACCCCATATCCTCCCCTCTTCAAACTACCAATACCCATTAGATATATGGGTTTCGTGTCCTAATTTTTATTTCTGTAGTTAATGAGAAAAAAAACTCAATAGGTAGTATAGTGATATATCCAAATATATGATAGATAATAACATTTCAACGTATATATGTCATAAATGAAATTAATAATATTACTCACTAAGAATAAACTCATTTAGATCTATCATATTCCACCAAGTGTACCAAATTTCATTACCACTATATCATTTTCCATTGGTGGATTGTTAATAAATGGGAAAGACATGAGTAAAAGTCATTCTTCTATAAGATAGTAGTTATTTCCTAAATAATATAACATAGAAAAAAATATAATAAGACATATTAATTAAGAGTGTTTTCCTTATCTAACATAATGTAGAATATATGTTCTATGATCCCAAAACATGGATCCCAAGATGTACTATATAGGGTAAAAAAGACTAAGAATTGGACCCTAATATTCTAATACTAGTCATTAGGGAATTACAACATTTATATGAAAAAATAATTACTAATAATACCAGACACTCAATCATAAATTAGTAGAGATTCATTCCCTATCAAGAATATCTCATCAAATCCTGAAGAATATAATTTATAATTACTAGTTTCATGAATTTATAATGGTTTTAATAATTGATTAAGGATAATCAATTAAAATCTATTCATTAGTAACAAAAACAAGATTTTATTTAAAATATTGTCTTACATCATATAAAATAACATCCCCATCATAAACTATAATTGAGATTACTTGATTGACGATTGAAAATGTCCCATAGTCTATAATAAAAAACAATAATTTTATTTTATTTACCAACATAACTATCAAATTACCACATAATATAAGTAAATATATAAACATTTATCTTAAATTACATAATCTAAATCATGTATCTATTCATTAAAAAAAACAAACATCTTCATTAAATTATAAATTTCTAAATAGATTTACTTACACAAATTATAAACAATTCTTAGTAAAGAATAATGTGCTTGTAAATAGTTAAACCCTTCCAAATTTATTCTAAAATTGTATACATTACTTATCAACCACGAAACATATCTCATGGACCATAACTAATTTCATTAATTTATAATTAATAATATATATCCAGATCGAACAGATTCAATAATAGTACAGAAATTACAATAACAACAAAATTCATAACCACAACTATAGTTGATCCCCTCAAATTAGTATATGTAACCCCTCTAAAATGACACAATACGAATACAATTGATCAATACAATACAATATATAAGAATAATATCAATCTAATCCTTCAATAAAGACTTTAAATTTAATATCGAACCCTCAATTCATTAGTAAATGTTTAAATTATGATAAAACCTCCCCAATGTTATAACTAATAAATATCAATATTTTAATGGTTTCACAAGACATTAATTAGAACAATTCACCCTTTACTAGATTATTTATTAAAAAATTATGAGTTCACATTCATCTATAAACAAAATATTGTCATTTTTTATGATTTATTCATAATTTTATTGTTCTTCATACTGATTTTTATTATATATTCATAGATTTATATTTATTATAATTATAAATAAATTACATGATTTTCTATTTTATAATGGTTGGTACATTGCTTCATGTTGAATAATTGATGATACTGGACAAAGGGACATGGTTTTACTATTTTGAAAAATGTATCACTTCCTCGTTAGGATTTATAATATAAAAAATTCACTCACAAAAATAAGATTAATCATTATATTATCCTCTAGAATATTAGTAAATAAGGTAATATTATACTTCATATAGATTATTTATACTAATTTAATTTTGTGATGTTAAATAATTCCTAACACATTGTATCCTATATGCATTGTGCGATTGATATTATTGATCACATTTTTTAATCTAGACTATGGTATCATGTTAGAGACACACATTTATGAATCATGAAGGAAAATTTATTGGTGGATTATATTGGATTTAGGGTCAATTATATGAGATATTAAATAGTGTTATTTAACATTTTTTAAACCATGATATTTCTTGGAATGTGTTAATAAGAAACATGTAGAATTTTTGTCATCATTATATATGTATAATGGAATTCAAATGAGACATAATTGATGGGGTAGCACAGAGTAGTAGTGTAGAAAAATATGGGTGACCCTTGAGTAACATAGAGTTATGATAATTAATTTAAATAGATTGTATCTTTCAAATCAATCATATCAAAACTAAGAATATATGTTTTTTAAGAGTCTACTATTTTTTTGAGGATATTTTTTATAAACAATAAATAAATATGATTTTTTTTAAAATTAAGAAATATGATATCAAATGTGAGGATCACAAAACAAATGTCAATAGTTGGACAAGGCCACCAGTTCATGATTTTGTGAATCAATAATGCAATATCTCGATAATCTGATCTATCATTTAAAAATATATTTTTTGGAATTGTTAATGTATATTATTCTTTCAAAAATATATTTCAGCTATTTATTATTTTGAAATAATTTATTTTATTTTTTAGTCATATATAATTTAATGTATAATCACTGGGTTAACTTATTATGTGTTATAATACATTTGTAAAAAAATCAAACATTGATTTATTATTTATTAATTACATTTATTATCAATTTTATATCTCTACTTTTGGAGAGTTTAATCACTGAAATTTAACATATATTTCTTTATGTTATTAAAATGTTAGGTTTGTAGTGTATTACAATAGGTAACACATATTTTACATGGTAAACATAATATCATGTTTTGATAATAATTGATAATGTCAAAAATGTTCATAATTTATCTCTCAGATTTTTGTGATACAATTTAATATATCTATATTCTTTATAATTATCTACATTAAAATTTAAATATATAAAATTATAATAACAAAATTATTATTTATTTACCTTATATATAATTATAAATTGAAAATGAAACATTAAGAAGATTAATTTGAGTGATATTTATTTGGTATTACAATATATCATTCTTAAGAGTTTAAAAATAAAGACGAAGGACATTTTAATGAAGTCGATCCATCAATTACGAATGATAATTAAAATGTTATACCGTTATAATTGATCATGTGTTCATAACTTATGTGACATGTAATTTATCTATTCTTCATCAATATTTTGGGCTCTATCAACAATAACTAATGAAAATTCACTATCGAGAGGAAACAACCTTGTGATTGATAAATAACCAAAATCATTTTTGGTAGTTTCTAATTGGTATAATTGAAGTTACAGATAGTTTCATAAAAATTAAGAAGATGACACTCCTATCATACCTCTCACACCTCATTTTATTTAATTCTTCTGAATTCCCAAAACACATTACACATTAATTAATTTGAAATGGGACACCCATCTAAATATTAGTATATTCACCATATATGATATCATAAGATAAAACACATTAGAGTGTATAAACAAAAAAAGATATATAATATACCCATTAAATAATATTTTATTATATACATACGAATATAATAAAATAATGATAGTCACCAGGATGCATCATCTACATCTATATTTTATTTCATGAAAAATTGATGAATTTGGATTAGTGTGATTATTACAATAAATTCATAGTCATATTGCTAAGGAAAAAAATTCATTTCCCAATAGATAAATTCATAAAATTAATTAGAATAAACTAAAATAGAACTGTAACATATAAATTTAAAAAACATTTAGATATAGAAAATAAACATTGTCGATTATTTTTGATTCATAATATTTGTTCCTGACACAATAACCAACGAGATGTCAGGAAATTCCAATCACATTATTTGTCAATTCTATTCATCATTTAAAACTCCTTCACTACTAGGATCATCCTAAATATGGAAAACCACAAATTTTACCATAGAAGAAATAATTAATCACCATAATTATGGTTTATTATATATTATTCTAATTATTTACACAAGTATTAAAAAATAATGAAACTTATAAACCATATTTAATATTCAATGGAGATAGTAGAATTATTGGATCAAATAAAACAATATCACTAAAACATGCAGATCCCCTATATAAATCTAAAAATTAATATATACCATTGGTAAATGTGGTATCCACCAATTTAGAGCATTAATATAACTAGAATAACAATTTCCCCTAATGATATAATAATACAAAACCATTAGAGCTAAAATTTATTTAGTTCACATGTGAATACATAAAATGTGTCATATAATAAATTAAAAAAAATTATAATAAACCCACACTACTAGAATAAAATGTTATTAGTTTAATATATAATTTCTATAGAATATGTTCTTATCTTACATGTCCCTAAAAAGTAACACTTGATGTTCTATGAATCTACAAAGAAAACATAGTCATTCTTTAATTTATGAAAAATATGTGATCGTTCAAAATTAGAAAAAATAGAAAAAATTTAGAAAAGAAACTATAATGTGGAATGCATATTCACTTCCGCTGGAATAGTCCCAATACCTGTAATAACTAGGTCCTAGTGACAGTATAGACACCCCGCCTTAACATGGTCGTCAGGTCCTGTCCGACTTGGTACCACCGGTTTCCCCTAAGGCACATGGGCCCACTAAATAGTCCATCCACATGGCTGAACATGTTATCTGAATAATGAAAGTCCCCACATGCCAACATATGCCCTTTCCAGTGTGTTTTTCTGCACTCACACACACCCTGGGAAACATCCCAGAAGGTCACCCATCCAGAATGCAACTCCAGGATAAGCACGCGTAATTGTGGATTTCTATTCAAATAGGCTCCTGAAAAAGAAGGTGTGCCCTGTTGACATGAGTCATATCATTTATTTATTTAACCCTTTATCATTTTGGGGTGTTACAATCACCCCCCCCCCCTTTAGAGCACAATGTCCTCATTGTGGGCCCAACATCTCATCCCTTGCAGTGCACCACACTTATGGCTGGGCACCACCTCTGATACAAAATATAACAACCAGATCCCAGTGACACCACAGACAACGCGCCATAACATGGCCGTCAGGTCATGTCCCACCTGGAACCACCGGTTGCCCCCCAGACACGTGGGCCCCACCCAACGGTCCACCCACATGCCGGAACGGGTCATCTGACTAATGAAAGTCCCCACATTCCAACACATGTCCTTTCTAGTGTGTGTTTTCCTCACTCACACAGACCCTTGAAAACTTTACATAAGGTCACCCATCCTGATCACTCCTCCAAGAAAAGAACACTTAACTGTGGAATTTTAATTAAACAGACTCCCAAAAAGGAGGGTGCACCTTGTTGACATGAGTCATATCATGTAGTCATTTAACCCTTTATCATTTGTGGGTGTTACAATACCTCATAGGGAATAAAAATATTGACATGATACGGGGATTCAAAAAATAGCTAATATAGCTGAGGTGTGTCAGAAGAATTTGAGACGATGTTAGAGTAGACAGCCAGCACCTTAAAGGGTATAAACAATGAATGTGACCCAAAAAAACTCAAAACATAATCAACATTATTAAATAGTAAAAATTGTTCTTTATAATATGTTATAAATAAAATTTATAAACCTTGCCTCAATATAAATAATCATAAAATTGAAAACAAATTAGAATCAAGGGAAACAATGATAAGGGAGAACAAGATATGGACATCAAAGAAGAATAAAAATATATAAAGAAAAGATTAAATTAATATCTATAAGATAATATAATTGCAATGTGTTAAGAGGATACCCATACACACTAAATAACACAACAAAATCCCTTGTAGGTGTTTAGGTGATGCAAAAACTATATACGGTTGTTTTATGATTGTGAGTGATGAAAATATATTTATTCTATAATGGAAAGACCAAAATTATTTTTGTAGAGTCATATATAGGAGTTCATTGGAATATATGTTACATATTTTGGGAAATAGGTAGGCCATTAAAAATGTGAATATAACTTATTTAAATACGGGATAATATTTGTGAGGGTTTCATGGAGTATTCAATTTGAATGGAAAAGAGGGACGTGGATTATTTTTTTCAAATTTTGAGAAATCATTTAATAAGTTCAGTTACGTTATATTATTTTTATAGGTGGACACTATACATTAAAATTCCATTTGGATTTCTAGAAAGTAAATGTGTATCTAGTTCCCTCCATTGGATCCTAATTGGGGTGTCATCTCCAAAAATATGGGACCTAGTACATAACTGATCTCCCTCATGGGGGTTTTCAGTAGAATAGTGTCTTTGTGTTTGGTTATTGTTAAAAATATCCAAAAGGAAAATTCATTTATTCTCCGCTACCTAATATATATAATAAATTAATTATAATTTCCATTACTCTTTAAAAACTCTCTCACTTGATATTAATTTCATAATACAAACATCCTTGTATCATTAATTATATTTTTAAAAAGTCAATGTTGAAATTCCTCAAAAAAGTAAAGATATTGATCCTTACATGAAAGATCATATTACATAAATATAATGAATTCATACAAAATTTCAAGGAATTTTTCTATCAAAAAATATTATATTAGTTAAATAATATTATATTACATTTGTACTCAAAAACAAAATATTCATGCTAAAGGATTGTGTTGATTATTAATATGAGACATATCATGGAACTATTTCTCATGTTATTGTTAAATCTAAATTCATATACATTGATATGAAAATATAAATGTTTCATGATATATATAACATAGTTTCACTAACATTATTCATAGTAGATATATAGGGACAGATATAATAAATATTTATTTAAATCCCATATGACTAGAGATTTCATATTTGTCATCAATTCCAAATCTAATTAGGAGAAAATTGATTTTTATGTAATTTTTTACCTCAATAGATAGAAATCAAGAAACGAATATAAATATTAATTAAATGATTTCTAAATAAATATTTTCTTACTTATAGAATCATAAAATATAATTTAATATGTCTCCATAGTTTGTCAAATTTTTGAAATTTTTATAACGTAAAAAAATTATAATTATATTTCAAAATATTAATAAAGAAATAAGATAAAATATATCAATGAAATAATATGAAATGAAGAAGTGACATATTAAATTTTATAATGAAATATAATAGTCTAATAGGTATTAATACATTTTCCATAAAGAAATTTCACACATTAAATTCTCTCAAAGGATTAATGTGTCTGTTTTCTAGTGTAATTACCTTCCCTAGATCATAATTTATTTCATTTGGTGAATATTTAGCCATTTAGTATTTATTTATATCCCATAAAAATATCAAAAATTTCAAATATTATTTTCATCCAATGGAATATACAATTCACCTAACACTTTAAAATATCAATGTATCCCAAAAAGGTTGAGCTGATTAGAGGAAGGTATGAGATCCCCTGTACCAAAAAAAATTATTAATAGATTTTTTTTGTAATTAATATTAAAATTGAAAAATATATTTTTAGATTAATATGGAATGTTAAATAATTTGATTAATGGATTCGATAGATTTATTACCATATGTAAATTAGTATTTTTTTTACTACTCAATTTTAATGTAGGAATATCTAAATGATCACATGATGAATATTCTGATATAGAAATGACGTTCTATGAGAATATTTTTGAGTCCCTATATAATTTTTTTGACAAGGAATTACATGTTTGATACCCTATTAAAAAGAATCATTATGAAAGTTGTAATAATTTAAAATATGGATCTATCCCTTGGTATTTTAATTTTAATAATTATAATTATATTTTCTTGCATCCTTGTACACATACTGCCTTTTATAAATAATATAATACTTTTCATCAAAATTATTTATAAAATAATTATAAATTATTTTTAAATTCCCTAGTCAATGGGTATTGAAAATAGTATAATATGGAGAAACACTAAATAACCTCATAATAAAGTTGTATCCATATCTATAAACTAAATTACATGAGAAAAAATGTGCAATAGAAACATGTCTAGTTTTTATAGAGGGTATGTCCATGCAAAGATTATATTCAAGGTTAAAATACAAGACACCACTTGATGTTACTGATTATAAAAGATCATATCATACTATTAAGATGTGATTAACTATTATAGATTTTACCCTACTCCTCTATGAAAATATATTATTAATTCCACAGTAACTCTTATTCATTTGTCATATTTGAGTATCAAAATTTATACTCTTTCTCCCTTGACTCTAATATGTACCCTATCTATAACACCAATATATTTTTAATGAGAATAATCATGTACGGTTGTGTGTATGTCACATGAAACAAAGAAAATAAGAGACTGTAAAACCATAATTCATTATGGAATATATATTCAAATAAATTCTGTCTCTTCAATAGCATGTGATGCATGAAACTCCAGGGTTTAAGAGAAATTGGATACTCAATTATAATATTATTCATTAAACGAGAAAATTTTAAACTATCCCATAAGACAATGGGTATGATTATGGCTAACTAAATTACTTATATTTAAAAGGTTTGATACTATATAAAATAAGTTCCACGGTTATCTATTGATTATATATAAATTAAGAACCATTTTAATGAAATTGAAATGTTTTTTTAAAAATTATATATGTATAAATGAAAAATTTTCATTCATTGAAAACATAATATATAATTTATTTTTAGCACTTTTAGAAAATATATTTTAATAAACAAAAAAATTTTCATAAATTAGCATATCCAAATTTACTAAAAGTATTTCTTTCAATTATTCGGCAAATATTACATTTTTGTGAATTGGGAAAAAATACAATTTCTAAAAAACTATAATTTCATCATAATACATTAATAAAGTTATGAGGTCCATTATGAGAAAAATTTGATTTCAAGAAAGAAAAGAACTAATTTTTTATATTTTACTCATTTAAATAAATTTGAATTAGCTTTATATTATATATTAGTATAGTTAATTTTTTAAAAAAATATATTTTCTGAATTATATCTTTTAGTACACAATGTATTCCAATTTTAATTAATAAAAATAAATCACAATAAATAATTATTTTTCAAAAATTTATAAATTTTATAAAAAAATTAATTATTTTTATTCATACACTTAATATATAATCAATTAACATGAAAGAATGATTCCATGAAAACTATTTTCTCACTAATGAATTGAATTTGGAAAAGTAGATTAAATATTTAGAATCAAAATAATTTATTTTATCTAAAGAAACATCATTATTTTGGACTCTAATGAATATTTAAAATAGAAATAATTAATTGCTATTATTTTAGTCAAAGTGTGTTTTTAGTGAGATAAACTAACAATATAATTGTTAAAAAGGATTGAAAACATATTAAAAATATATTAGATGGACATATTTATTCCACAAAGGTTGTAATGTAAGTAAATGACCCATTTTGGATACTTTTGGCCTAAGAAAATATTGGGTGTCATATTATCATTTAAATAATTCTACGTGTTTCTTATCCACCACTTATAAAATCTCACCCATCTCTTCCCCTCTTCACACATCAAATATCAATTTGATATATGTATTTAATGTCAATTTTTTATGTGTTTAGTGTATGAGATAAAACTTGTTAGGATATTATGGTCAAGGATCCAAATATATTACATAAAATAACATAAGAAGGTGTACATATCATAAATAAAATTAACATTATTACTCACCAATAAAGAACTCAGTAATATCCATCATATGTTTCAAATTATACAAAAATTACTTACAGTTTCTCCATTTTCCCATAATAGAGTATTAATCCAATGGAATTCCCAGCAAACCATCATCCTCATATATGAGAATAGTTGTCACAAAAATAATGTCATACAGACACCATGTAATAAGATATATTAATTTGGAGTTTTTTCTATATCTACAATAAAGAAAAAAATATATACTACAAGACCAACCCTTTGATCCAAATTCAATCTATATAGGAACCACAAGACTAAGAATAGAAACCCTAAATTATAATATAGATTATTTATGAATTACCAAATTTAGAGGGAGCATTTATTACTAAAATCACAAGAAACCCAAAACAATTTCAGGATATATTCATTCCCTATGAAGAATATATCATCATATCTTGATGAATATAATGTGAAATTACACATTTCATGAATATGAAATAGTTTTAATCATTGATAAGGGCTAAAAAGTTAAATTTTATTATCTTCTAAAAAATGATGTTCTTCAAAATAATTTTTTCCATCATATATAATAACATCATAGCCATAAACAATAATAGTGACTATTTTATAGAAGAAACATGGGGAATCATAGTCAATAATCAACAAGAAAAAATTAATTACATTTTTTACAAACATAATTATTTAACAACCATGTTATATAAGTAAATATACCCACTTTGTTCTTAAATAACATAATCCATCCATTGTATCTCTTCATTGACCGAAAAAACCACTTCAATAAAGAATATTTTTCTAAATACATTTTCTTTAAAAAAACAAAAAACAAATATTTGTATAGAAAAATATCCCTTCTAACACAGGAACAAAAAAAAATGTCTTTTTAAATTGTTTACATGCCTCATCATCTAGGAAACATATCTCATGGACCACACCTCATTACAGTAATTTATAATTAATTGTATATATCTAGATCGAATGGATTCAATGATACTACATGTATTACAAAAAATCGATGATGCACAACTATTATAATTTATGATCCCCTCAGATTACGCTAGGTATCCCCACTAAAATGACAACCTATAAATAAAATTTATCAATACAACAAAATATAAAAAAAATAACCTCAATCTATTCCCTTAATAGGGATTATATGGTTAATAGAGAATTGTAAATTCATTAGTAACTTTTTAAATTAAGATAACCCCTGCCTAAATTTTTAACTAATAATATTTACTATTAATTTTGAAACACAATATTTTATTTTAATTTTATGATTTATTAAGAATTTTTTTGTTCTTTATACTCATTCTTATTCTATTTTTAACAATGTATATTTTTTTGATAATTCTAAATATATTTTCTGATTTTATATATGATAATGGTTGGTAGTTTAATTCATGTTTATTAATCAAGATACTCTACAAAGGGACATGGTTTGACTAATCTGTAAATTTTATTACTTCCTATTTAGGGTTTCTAATATCATATATTTATCCACATAACTAAGAGTCATCTTCAGTTTATCCTCTATAATATTATGAAATATGGTAATATTATAGTCAATATATCGATTGTACTCATTTCATTTAGAGAGGTCAAACTAACCATGACACATTAGTTCATCTACCTATTATACAACTATAATTACTGATAAAATTTTTTATTCTGGACTAGGGTATAACATTAGATGCACACCTGTATATTTATATATGGTGGGGTTATTAGCGGATTAAAATTTATAGGGGGTCAATTGTTTGAGATATTCAAGAGAATAATTTAACGATGGTTAAACCATGAGATCTCTTGAAATATATTAATAATAATCATATAGAATTGGTGATAGATTTCTATAAATACAATTGAATTCATAAGAGATAGAATTGATGGGGGGGAATGTACTAGTAGAGTATAAAAATATTCGTGGTCCTTGTGTATCCTTGAGTTGAGATAATTAATTGAAATATATTTTATCCTTAAAATTCATCCTATAAAAACTAAGAATAAATTTATTTTAATGTTATGAAATTTTAGTTTTAGATGTAATTATAAATTCCCATTAAATAAATATTATTTTTTGGACACATAATAATTATCATGTCAAATGACATGAGATCAAAAGTTTTGTATTTATTAGGAAATGGAGACCATTATATGATTTTTCAAATCAAAAAATTGATATTTTGATAATCCAATCTATTATTTTTAATATATAATTTTTCTTGGAATAACTTATGTATATTATTCTTATTCAAAATTATTTCAAATATGCATTTATTATAATTATTTTTTCTCTTTTAGTTTTAATTCATATAATATGTGATGCATAAACCCATTAATGAGTTATTATGTGTTGTAATAATTTATGAAAAAAATCAACATTTGATTCATTATTTTTTAATTACATTTCTTATCAATTTAACATCACTACTTTTTAAGACATCAATAACAAATAATTTACTATATATTTCTATATGTAAAAAAATATTTGGTGTGTAGTGTATATCTACATGTAATACATTATGTAATTGGTAAAAATAATATCATATTTTTATTATGAAGGACTATGCTAAAAATGATCATAATTGATCAATCTAATATTTCTGAAACTATTTACTATGTCTATATTTTATCGATTTAGTATCTTTTATATTTCAATATATAAAAATACAAAATCAATATTATTATTTCATGACTACATTTATAATTAGAATGTGAAAATGTAACATTAGAGAGAATATTTGAGTGATATTTCTTTGGTATTACTGTATAACATTCTTTGGGGTTCCAAAATTCAGATAAAGGAAATTTTAATGTTTTTTATATATTAATTAGACATGTAAGTTCCAATGTGACAACATTATAATTTATTAAAATGATCATACATTATATAACATGTAGTTTATCTCAGTTTTATTAATCGTTGTATGCATTATCACATAAAAATTGAAAATACACTATATAGATGAAACAACTAGGGGATTAAATAAGATTAAAAATTCAATTTATGTAAATTCAATTAGGTATAATAATAATTATAAAGAGTTCCATAAAATTAAAAAAGCTCATAGTACCCTCTCATTCCACTCACTCATAATTTTAATTCATTCATTAGAATACAATAACCAGTGATATTTTAATTAAGAGGAAAAAAGCCACCCATCTCAATATTAATAGATTCACCCATTCAATATCATAACATAAATCCCCCTTTGTGCGCATAAACCAAAACATGATACATAATATACCTACTAACTGATTTTATTTTTGATACATGTTAATAAAATAAAAAATTGACAGTCACCCTGAGTCATCATCCACAATTTTTTTATTATGTGATAAATTGTCTATTCTGGATCAGTGTGACCCTTATAATAAATTACTTGTGAAGAAGCTAAGAAATAATTTCATCTACAAATATATAATTTCAAAAACCATTAATAACATAAAATATAATATACACATATTAATTTAAAAAATATATATATAGTCAATAAAAATTGAATAATTTCTTTGTGTTTTATTCCATGAGCATGAAAGAAAATCCCTGTACATATAATGAAAATGCAATCTCATCATTTGTCAATGTCAATCAACATTTAAAACTCCATCACTACTAGGATCACCATAATATGAAAACCCAAAAATTTATCTAAAGTAGAAAAAATGACTGATCAAAATTATAATGGGTGAAATGTTATGTGAATATGTAAAAGAATTAAGAGAAAATAAGGAAACTTATTGAACAAATTCCATCATCAATAAACATATTCGAATCACCAGATCAAATAAAACAGAATCATTCAAAAATTGAGATCCCATACATGAAGCTATAAATTACCAGTGAACATTGGTAAAGAAGGCATCCACCAATTTAGAAAATAAATGTTAATATAAAAACTATTACAATAAAAAGTATCAAAATATACTAACAATGGATTCACAATTTGTATAGTGATCATGTGATTAACTATAACTTTTCAACTAATACATCTAAAAAACATGAAATAAATCCACAGTACTAGAATAAAGTGGTTTTTGTTAAATATATATATTTTATATAATAAGGATTTAATCATATTAGTTCCTTTATAGTATGACCTGATCATACAAGAATCTAGAGACACAATATAATCATCTCTAAATTTGATAAAATATATTATATATTATATATACATATGAATAGAAACAATTTAAAAAAATAATAAATTGGAATGCACATTCACTACACATGTAATGGTCCCAATATCTATTGGGAAATAAAATTTTTAACATGATATATGGTGTCAATATTTTATAGTAGATATATCCAAGGATTGTCATAAGAATTTTAGACATTTTTAGGGAAGATGATCACCATCCGAATGGGGGAAACAAGGAATGTGACCCAATAAAATTCAAAATACCATCAACATTTATAAATAGTAAAAAATATTTATTTAGAATATTTTAATAAAAAAAGGTGTAAAACATGTCTCAATATAAATAATCTGAAAATAAAAAACAAATAGGAGTTATAGGACAACTGTGATAAGGGAGAACAAGATATATACATAAAGTGTGAATAAAAATATATAAATACATGATTAAATTAATATATAAAAGATAATCGGATTTTAATGATTTAATAGGATACCCCTCAACTTACAATAACACCCTACCAACCGTAGTAAGTTCTTAGGTTATTCATAAACAATATAATGTTGTATTATGAATGTGAGTAATGATAATATAATAATTCTATAATGGAAATAAATTATAATTATTTTTACAGACTTATATGTAGGATTAAATTGGTATATAGGTTCCATATTTTTGGAAATAAGTAGATCATTAATAATGAGATTAGAAATTATTGAAAATTGAGATAATACTGGTGATGATTTCTCAGATTTTTCAATTTGAGTGGAAAATAAGAGAAAGTATTTCTTTTATTTCATTTTTGAGAAGAAATTACGAATGTTTAGTTACTTTATGTTGGTTTTAAATAATGACATTATACCTTCTATATCACTATTGGAGTTCTAGAATGAAAATGTAAATCTAGTTCACTACCATGGATCCTCATTGGGGTTTCACCTCCAATAACATGGGTACTAGTTCATCAATGATCTCCCTAATGAGGTTGTCACTAAAATAGTTTCCATGTGTCCAGTTATATTAAAAAATACCCCAAAAAAAATTCTTATATTACATTGGTATTTGAAAACACATTCAATACACTAAATTATTATTTTAATAATTAATTTGGGTCAAATGCACCAAAAATTTCACATGTTATTTTTTAATCATATTTCATATACATATATAAGAAAACAAAAATATTCCATTTTATATAAAATATAATTTCACTCACCATATTTATAGTTGATATATAGGGATATATATTCAATATCATTCTGAATATTATATCCATATAGTTTTAATTATTATCATCAACATAAAATCAAATGAGGAGAGAAATTATTATTTTTAAAATGGTGACCTTTATTGATAAAAATCATTAATAAAATATAAACAATAACTAAATGAAATTTAATTTAATATTTTATTATTTATACAATCATACAAATATAATTTTATCTATTTCCATATATTGTCAAATTTAATAAATTTTTCTAATGTGAAAAAATTATCATTATAGAGTGAAATATAAATAAAAAACTATGATTATTACTACCTATTGAATAATCCGAATTGAAAAAATCGAATATATAACATGATAAATAATAATAATTTTCTTATATGTGTTGAAACATTCTCCATACGCGAATTTCACTCTTAAAATTCTTTCAAAGGTTCAATGTGTTTTTTTCTGGTGTAATTACCTTCCATAGAGCTTAATTTAACTCATTTGGTGAATATTTAGTTTACTAGTTCTTATTTATATCCCATAAAAAGATAAAAATTCGCACATGTATTTTTAATCCAATGTAATATAAAATTAATAAAATAATCTAATATATAAATGGAGGCCAAAAAGGATGAACCTCTCTACGGTTGGAATGACATCCATTGTATCCCACAAATTTATTTACTGATTTTTTAACTAAATTAATAACAAAATAACTAATATCATAATAGTTTAATGAGGATCAAGAAATATAGTGAATGATAGAGTGTAAAAAATTATAAGCACCGATAAATTAGTATTTTCTTACCGCTCAATGAGATCCATCCAATCACCTGATGGATATTCTTATAAATATATGACTTTATATGAGAATATTTTTGAGTCCCTCTATTAATTGTTTGAGGAGGAACACTCATTTGGATATTATATTTAAAATAATATTTATGAACATTGTAAACATTTAGAATAAGGTTTGTTCTCTTGGTTGGATAATTTTAATAAATAAAAATATATTTTCATTAATCGTTGTAAACATACTCCCAATTATAAATAATATAATATTTTTTATTAAAATTAAATAAAATTTCATTCAAATTTAATTTTTGATGCTCAAGTGGATGGGTATTGAAACTAGTCTACTATGGAGAAACTCCCACACCCTCAAAATAATGTGGTATCAATCTTTATAATCTATATGAAATCATGGAAAATGTATAATAGAAGTGAGTATGATCTATTATTGTTCATAAGTCCATGTGGAAAATCTATTGTAGATAAAAATACAAGACACCACTTGACGAGATTCACTATAATAGAACATACTATACAATTATGTTGTTATTTTGTATAGTAATTCAGGAAAATATATACTTGAAAAAATAATGTTTTATAACTATATGTGATCCACTATAACATATTATACCCTACTCCAATATAGAAATATTTTATTAATAGCACACATACACTTATTCATTAGACATGTTGGACCATTAAGAAAGGGTAATTATTATTCTGGAATAATAAAAGGGTCATGTTTTAGATATTTTTTATTTAATTACTATTCCTATATATGAATAAAGGTTATTTCACAAAATCAGATTTTATTTACTAATTCTATCATGGATGTTAAAATGACGGATCTACATCTTCAAATATAACTCCGTAAGAAAGATAATTATTTCACATTAACTCTCTAATAAATAATAAGTTATTACATGGTTTTTTATGTTTTATAATATGTTATTCAGTGTACGTAATCATGAGTTCATGTAATTTTTTATTCTTACTACATAGTAATGTTCGCCTTTTGTGTTATCAGGTGCGTAATAGGTTTATTGTAACAGAAAAAATATAATGTCCCGAACATTTTATAGTTTTCTCCCCTTGAATAAATTCTATTCAAATCCTATTCATCATTTTGTTCCTTTGAAACAACACTAGGATATTAAGGTGGTAGTCAAAACCTAGCCATTAAAAATAAATTTTCCACTTTTATGTTTTGAATTTTGAAAAATGGTCATCTAGAGTTGTTATTAGTAAGTCATTTGGAGTCTGATAAAAAAAATTGATTTTTGGTGAATAGTAACATACCCTTATGAATAGTAAATAATTATATTATTTTATCTTCTTAAGGAAATATGATAATGGGATCTTAATTAATTTTTCAATGTCACATAAAACTAATTGCACTTCAAGATTGTTATTTTTCAAATTAACTATGACCTTATTTAAAAATTATATTAATAATATTTATAAAATTATTTTTGAAAAATGGATTTCACTTTTGAATTATACATGTCGAAAAATGGTAGGGGTGAATTTTTGGGATTTTTCTGAAATTCATGAATTTTTTATGAATAGTTAAATATGGTAAAATACCGTATATTCAATTTATCTATAAAACACACTATTCTTGACATCATAAGTGATTAAAGGCCACTTTGTTCGAACTCACATGCCATTATAACAATTAGGGGCCACATGAAACTATACTATTGGTTGTCTTGATGGAAATAATAAAATAATGAAATTAAATATTCAAAATTTACCCTTCCCCTCCACTATAAACCCCCCACCGCTTCTCTTCACTCCTCTAAGCCTTGAAGCTTCTGAAAGATCTGCCCAAAAATCCTCCAAAGTCTCTTCCCCATGGCCTAGAGCTTCTGGTCTCACCAAAAGTCCAAAACCAAAGCCCTTAAGAAGGATATCAAGGAGATGAGATCAAGAGGTAAACAACCTCTATTATTTTCTTTCTATTCCTTCATTTTATGTTATTATATTCCATTAACTTTGTATTGTGTTTGGATAATTCATTAAATATTCCCCCTTACTATACATATTATGTATGAATGCTGAGATATTCCATTCCTCTCATCAAACTATTTTAATGAAATTTTATGAGATGTTGTTAAGGTGCCGACTTTTCGTGAGAAATTTATCAAGTTTTCTTTAATTTTCAGATTCCATTATTTTCATCTTATTTCCTCACCTCATATTAACCAAGAGGAATGAATTATATATAATCTTATATATTATGGATTTTCTAATGTTTATGGAAAATTCTTCATCATTATTCCTCTCCTCTCCCACTTATTTTTGGAATAAAATCATTGTCTGTGATGTGTCGAATTACAGACATCGTGGACGTTGTAATTTCAATTTTAGTTAATTCATTAAAGTATGGTCATGAAAACAAATATATTGTTGAACCAAGTCATAATATATGTGTTTTATCTTGATTAACATTCTGGAATCTTTATACATACATAATATGGAATAATAATACGAAACAATTTTATTGAGCACAAAACTACCAAGCCAAATTCAAGCATTTATTTTTAACTCATCGAATGCTTCATCCTCCTAGTATATAACTAGAATCATTATAAGATAATTTATATCTCCTTAAAATACACTAATTATATATATTAACCATTCTGGATGTTTAACCATATTTCAAACCAACTTCCATTAATGAATACAAGTAATCAAATCATGAAACCAAGTAAGAAAATGCTTCCAAAACAATAAGACTTAATCTCTTAAACCCATCAAAAAGGACATTAATAAACATAATAAGGTTATATAATATCATTCACATGTTTATTAGGTTCTATAATTAATAATAAATGAATCTATGTTTCATTATTCAGGATGTTAAGAAAAATCAAGAACACACTAGAAGAAAAGGTAAGTGGCTTCTCATCTCACATTCATTTCTGTGAGATTTCCATTGTTTGCAAACTATTCCTTATATTTGGTATATTTTTTCTTCCATTTGATATATAATATCATGATTCTATTTATATTCATGTTATAAAATGTTTCAATTGATGGTTATTATGTTCTGGTCATACGGTTCGACCGATTACAATGTTGTAATGGACTTTGTCTCAGCTGCCGTTTTCGTTGTGACTATCTTTGTATTGTGTACCTAATAATCCTTATGTTGTGTACCTATTGCAACTTTGATATCACATTTCATTGGAAATTATGTTTATATTAAATATCCATAATCTCATTTCATGTATATATTTTTAGTCTAAACTGTATATTCTACTCTATACGGATATTGAAAGGGTATATTGCTCTTTTATTGAATCAATGTATAAAGAATTATTTTGACATGAAGTGGAAGGTGGGGCCTGCTATATCCCCTTGATTCATCCATAGGTCTCATGAGAAAAAACAGTTTGGCGATAGACCATTCGAGTTTGATTCCAAAAAATCAGATAGGTTTCTACCCACAACACTGAACCATTTTCACAGAATTATGGTTTCATGTGCCAGATACATGACTTCCAATTACTAAGCATTATCTTTATTCATTATCAGTTATTATTATTTTCCAAGGGATTTTTACTATGACAAAATCTATGGATGCATTTTCATTCTTAGTTTATATATGGTGTTAGTTTTTCATTTATTCACTATGCCATGTTGTTTATGTCAGATTGATTATGAGTCAAGATTTATTGTACTCATGCTTCTGCTATTTTTAACCCTTACTGAGCATTTTATCTCACCCCTTTCATTTTATATCTTCAATAGGTGATCATGATAAGGCCTTTTATTTAGTTCATATGGATTCAATTTTTTAGTTTTTATTATGTATTGTATTTTGTAACCTTTTCCAATGTAATTTTAGTTACATCAGTGTATATAGTTTCTTAAAGACTACTAAAATGACTGTTCATTCAGGATATTCATTCCTTCTAACCATGCCAATATCACAAGTAATGCACTGGCTCCAGCCTAGTAGAGTCGGGGTGTTATAGTTGGTATCAGAGGATGTTTAATAGAAAACATGGAGACTAGAGTAGGAAATGTATAGTAGAGAACACATCCCTAAGGTAGTATCTAAGGATTAACATACAAGAATGTCCTGGTATTTTGGTAAGGAATATATTATGTGAATATTTTAATCAATATGTCCCTATCGGGATAATAGCGGGTAAATGCGGCTCTGGCACAGATGTATCTATGGGTAAAACCCGAAAACACTACACTGATCTAGAATCGAACGGGAACTGGTGCACGACAACTGGCCTTGCTGCACTCTTGGTTACGACACTCCAAGGGGATATTCTTAGGATAATTCATGTTTTCTTTACAAGCCATTATGAATGACTTAATGTAAATTTTTCCGTAGAGGAACCATTTTTAAAAGATTAGCTATGCATAGAATTTAAATATATGTTGAGTGATATTCTATATGAGATTAATAAACTAATCTAGTCTATCCCATTATTTAGAAATGGTGTCTAATAGAATAAGGGGAATCAATTCTCCTAGGCAAGGTAGAGATCTACCTACTGATAAATTCAACACATTCAACATTGGAGCATATCAGATCATGACCATATTGGGACAACTTACTCAAGTTGTAATAAATAACCATTCAACACATGTGTTGGATTGTTTCATGTGGAAGAAGCCCCAAATTTCAGTGGGACTACTAATCCAGTGGTTGTTGGGTAATGTATCATGTCCCTTGAAAAGATATTAATGGAGTTAAGATGCAATGAAAATGAAAAGGTAGTATTGGAAATATATTGTCTCAAGGGTGATGCTGATCAATGGTGGTCCTTGGTTGAAAATACCACAGAGGAAGAAGAGATTGATGATATAGAATTTATGTCTTTTAAGGAAATATTCTATGAAAAATATTTCCCTCGTGAGAAACGAACGGAAATGAAGAGGAAATTCATTGGCTTGAAACATAGGGAAGAATATAGTGTTGCAGAGAATGAGGACACCTTCAAAAGGATAGCCAGGTATGCCTTGGATTACAGTCGTGACTCAGCAGACAAGATCGATCATTTCTTTGAAGGTCTTAAGCCAAGTCTTCGAAGTGCACTGGCTTCTCAATCATTTTCTTCAAATGACGAAATTGTATCAGGTTCCATCAAAATAGAGAAGGAATTTTCAAGATCAATTTTTTTCAAAAGTAACCAAGATAAGAAGCAGTGTTCTTAAAATAAAAGAAAATTAGAAGCACCAAAGAAGATCAAGGGAACAAATAGTTTCCCATTACACAAAAACTGTTGAAAGAATCATCCCGAGAAATGCTTGAATGGCAAGGGAGTCTGCTATAACTGTGGAGAAAAGTGTCATCGATCTGATGAATGCAAGGGGAAGATTCAATTCAATGATTTTCAATTGTACAATTTTAGAGAGATGGGACATTATGTAAATGAGTGACCTAAGCTCCAAGGAAACCTGACTCAGAAAAATCCAAGAGAGCAAGGGAGAGCCTATGTGATTACAACCGTAGAGGTTGAACTTCCTAGTGACATGGTGGTAGGTACTTTAATTGTTTCCTCAAACATTTCCAACACTTTATTTGATTCCAAATGATCGCTTTCATTTATATTCCCTCAGTTATCCAATAAAATTAGATATGTCCAATTTGATTTAACAAAGGTGTGGTCAGTCAAGCTCCCATGGGGTGTATCCTTGCAACAAAGGCATGTTGACTAGTCCCCCTCTAAACACCACATAGTTCTTTAGTTTCTAGGCTTATCATCATACCCATGACTGAAGTTGATATAATTCTTGGTATGGATTGGCTATCAAATTATGATGTGGGGATTTATTGCAAGAAAAATGATGTTAATTTTTTTATATGGGGTAGAATCTCTTTTCTTTAGGGAAGAAACTTCTCTACCTGATTCTTATCTACCACCAGCCCTAGTATCTCTAATAAATGTAATAATTGGAGAGGAAGATAAACCAATATCTATGGGAGGGGAAATAAATATTCAAATTGAAGATATGAACATAGTGAAAGAGTACATTGATGTATTTCCAGAGGATTTACCTAGACATCCTCTAGAGCGGGAAGTTGTGTTCTCTATTGATTTAATTTCTGAAGATTGACCTATATCAAAGACCAATATAGAATGGCCACTATGGAGTTAGTGGAGCTGAATAATCAACTAGAAGAGTTGAGGGAAAAAGGATTTGTTTGAACTATTGTTTCTCCATGGAGAGCGCCTGTCTTGTTTGTAAAGAAGAAATATGTATCCATGAGGCTTTTCAATGATTACTGGAAAATCATTGCTATTACAATAAGTAATAAGTATCATATGCCCTAGATTGATGACTTATTTGACCAAATTCATGAAGCTCAATACTTTTCAAAGATTGAACTTCGATCCGGATATCATCAACTACGTGTGAGGAAGGATGATATTCTGAATACAACATTTAGAACAATGTATGCGTATTACAAGTTTACAGTGATGACTTTGGGACTGAAAAACGCACCCCGTGTTTTCATGGATTTAACGAATAGAGTTTTAAAGGAATATCTTGATAAATTTGTTGTGGTATTCATTGATGATATCTTGGTATACTGAAAAATCTATGAAGACCATGTGAATCATTTGCGAATTATTCTAAAAACTATGAAAAGTAATCAAATATATGGAAAGTTTAGCAAGTGAAAATTCTGGCTTCAGTCAGTTTCTTTTCTAGGCCATATTGTCTCTAATGATGGAATTCAAGTTGATCCTAGAAAGGAAATGGAAATACAAGAATGGTCCATGACAATAAACATAACTAAGGTATGAAGTTTTATTGGCTTAACAGGTTACTATCATCATTTTGTTCAGAACATTGCCCGAATGGCTAACCCACTAACGAAGCTCACACGTAAAGGGGTTAAATTTGTTTGGAAAATAGACTGTGAATAATGTTTTGAAAAAGATAAGAGAAGATTAGTCAATGATCCTATATTGACTCTACCATCAGGGAATGTCGGTTTTGTTATTTATAGTGATGCTTCAATGATAGGACTTGGTTGTTTCCTTATGCAAAATGATAGGGTTGTGGCTTATGCATCACGATAGATAAAATTTCATGAGAAAAACTATCCTACTCATGATTTTGAGTTAGTTGCTGTAATATTTTCCTTGAAGATATGGAGACATTATCTATATGGTGAAAAATGTGAGATTTATACTGATCATAAGAGATTAAAGTATATTTTCTCAGAGAAAGAACTCAACATGAGGAAAAAGATATGGCTTAAACTACTCAACGATTATGATTGCACGATACAATACCACCCGGGGAAGGATAAAAAGGTGGACGATTCTTTGAGCAGAAAGGATCATGGAGTTTTGAACAAGATGAGTGTTGAAAGGGATCCTATTTTCATGGATCTAGTAAATATGGATATGGGAATAACCATGGAAGGTGAAACATCAATTCGTTGTCAAATGGATGCCAAACCATCTTTACTAGAATGGATAAAAAGTTCTCAGGATGATGATGAGGAGTTTCAGAATAAGATTAAAGCTGTGAATGATGGGAGATCGAGTGACTTCGTATATGAAGATGGAATTTGGAAATTTGGGAAGAGAATTTGTATTCCTAATATATCTGTTCTAAAAATGTAATTTTTGGATGAATCTCATAGTTCCAATTTCTCTATACAACCTAGTAGCACAATGATTTACAAAGATTTGAAGGAACATTTTTTTGGGATAACATGAAGAGGGAGATTACTGATTTTGTGTCAAGATGTATGGTTTGTCAACAAGTGAAAGATGGAAGGAAACAACCTGGAAGAGTATTGCAACCTCTACCCATACTTGAGTGGAAATTTGATAATATCATGATGGACTTTGTCATGGGACTACCAAAGACCCCTAGAAATAACGATGTAATATGGGTCATTACTGACCGTATAACCAAGCCAACACATTTTCTTGCTATAAGAGAAGATCTAACACATGAACTTCTAAAAAGATTATATATTAATGAAGTATTGATACTTCATGGATTACCCCTATTGATTTTTTTATCGTGATCCACGTTTTACATCATGATTCCATAAAAGTCTTCAAAAGGACCTTGATACTGATCCTCATTTGAGCACTTCCTACCACCCACAAACTGATGGACAATCAGAACAGACTATTCAAACATTGGAAGACATGTTGAGGTCTTGTTCACTTGATTTTCAAGGCATGTGGGATCAATATTTACATCTTGTGTAATTTTACTACAACAATAGCTTCCATTTAATTATTAAAATGGCACCATATTAAGAATTATATAAGAGGAGATGTCGTACACCAACTTTGTGGGATACAGTTGGTGATGAAAACTCTTGGGCCCAGAACATGTTGAAGAAACAACGAAAAATGTGAATATTATTCAGAAACATATAAAAATAGATCAATGTAGGAAAAGAACTATGTAGATAACTGAAGGAAGGATTTGGAGTTTCAAGAATGTGATCATTTTTTCTTAAAGGTATCTCCATGGAAGGGTATAATACGATTCAGTAATAAGGGAAAGTTATGTCTCATGAACATCAGACCTTTTGAAATTCTAGACTGAATTGGAGAAGTATCATACCTCTTGGAAATACCGCCAAGTCACACTAAGGTTCACAATGTGTTCCACATGTCTATGTTAAGAAACTACATGACAGACCCAACACATGTACTCACTTATGAAGAAGTAGAACCTGAGCGCGATCTATCTTATTGTGAATATCATATCAAGATTCATGATACTAGAGAACAAGTATTGAGAAATCAATGAATCTCCTGGTAAAGGTTCATTGGAGGAACCATAACATGGAGTAAGAAAGGTGGGAACCTGAAGATGTTATGAAGAAGAACCACCCACATCTTTTTGGTGGTCATTATACATGAAATTTCAAGGATTAAATTTTTGAAGGAGGGAATAATGTAATGCCCCATACATTTTATGGTATGCTTCTCTTGAATACATTCTCTTCACATTTTATTCATCACTATATTCCTTTGAAACAATAGTAGGATATTTAGGAGGTAGTCAAAACCAAGCCATTAAATATAATTTTCCCACTTCTATGTTTGGAATTTCGAAAATTGGTCATCTAGAGTTGTGATCATCAAGTCATATGAAGTTTGATAGAACAAACTTGATTTTTGGCGAATAGTAACATACCCTTATGAATAGAAAATAATATTATTATTTTATTTTCTTAAGGCAATATGATAATGAGATCATAATTAACTTTTCAATGTCACATAAAACTAACTGCATTTCAAGATTGTTATTTTTCAAATTAACTATGACCTTATTTAAAAACTAAATTAATAATATTTAGAAAGTTATTTTTGAAAAATGAATTTTACTATTGAATTCTACAAATTGAAAAATGGTAGGGGTGAATTTTTGGGATTTTTCTAAAATTCTTGAATTTTTGATGAATAGGGAAATACGGTAAAATACCGTACATTCAGTTTATCAGTAGAATACACTATTTATAACATCATAAGTGATTCAATCCCACTTGGTTCGAACTCAAATGACATTATTACTATTAGGGGTTACATGAAACAATACTACTTATTGTCTTGATGGAAATAATAAAATAATGAAATTAAATATTCAAAATTTACCCCTCTCCTCAACTATAAACCACCCCACCTATTCTATTAACTCCTCTAAGCTTTGAAGCACCTCAAAGATCTTCCCAATAATCCTCCCAAGTCTATTACCCACGTCCTAGAGCTACTGGTCTCACCAAAAGAACAAAACCAACCCCTTAAGAAGGATCTCAAGGAGAGAAGATCAAGAGGTAAACAACCTCTTTTATTTCCATTCTTTTCATTCATTTTATGTTATTCTCTTGCATTAACTTTGGAATGTGTTGGGAAATATCATTAAATACTTTCCCTTACTGTCCATATTATGTATGAATGATAATATATTGCATTCCTCTCATCAAACTATTTTTATGAAATTTTAGGAGAGGTTGTTAGGCAGCCGATTTTTCGTGAGAAATTTATCAAATTTTCTTTCATTTTAAGATTCCTTTCTTTTCTTCTTCGTTTCTCACATAATATTAACCAAGAGGTAAGTATTATCCAGAATCATATATATTCTTGAGGTTCTGATGTTTATGGAAAATTCCACATCATTATTCTTCTCCTCTCCCACATATTTAAGAAATAAAAACATTGTCTGTGATGTGTCGAATTACCGACATCGTGGACGTTGTAATTTCAACATCCATTAATTCATTCTAGTCTGGTCATGAAACCAAATATATGGTTTAACCCGGTTATAATATATATGTTTTATCTTTATTAATGTTTTGTAATATTTATATGTACATAATATGGAATAATAATACGAAACAAGTTTATTGAGCACAAAACTACCAAGCCAAATTCAAGCGATTTTTTTAACTCGTCGAATGAGTAATCCTCATGGTATATAACCAGAATAATTAAAAGATCATTTATATCTCTTTAAATGTAACTAATAATGTATATTAAAAATTATATATGTTTAAACATATTTCAAACCAACATCCATTAATGAATACAAGTAATCAAATGATGAATCCAAGTAAGAAAATGCTTCCAAAACAATAAGATTTAATCTCTTAAACCCATCAAAAAGTCCATTAATAAACATAATAAGGTTATAAAATATCAATAACATGTTTATTAGGTTATGTAATTATTAATTAATTAATCTACATTTGATTATTCAGGCCGTTAAGAACAATGAAGAACACACTAGAAGAAAAGTTAAGTGGCTTCTCATCTCACTTTCATTTCTGTGAGATTTCCATTGTTCACCAATTATTCCATGTATTTGGTATATGTGTACTTTAATTTGATATTTAATAACATGATTCTATTTATATTCATGTTATAAAATGTTTCACTTGATGGTTATTATGTTCTGGTCATACGGTTCGACCGGTTACATTATGGTAAGGGACTTTGTCTCAGCTGCCACTTTCGTTGTGACTATATTTGTATGGTGAAACTAATAATCCTAATGTGGTGTACCCAAAACCCATTTGAGATAAAATTTCATTTGAAATTATGTTTATATTCAATATCCATAATCTCATGTCATGGATATTTTTTTTGTCTAAACTGTATACCATTTTACATACGTTGTTTATTTGGATGTTATTTTAATTATTGAAATATCGATGGGTCGATATACTCTACTCTATATGGATATTGAAAGGGTATATTGATCTTGTATAGAATAAGTGTATAAAGATAGATTTGGACATGCAGTGGCTGGTGGGGCCCCCTATTTCCACTCGATGCATCAGTAGGTCTCATGAGACAAAACAGTTTGGCGAAAGACCCTTCGAGTTTGTTTCCAAGAAATCAGAAGGGTTTCTACCCACAATAGTAAACCGGTTTTACAGTATTATGGTTTCATGTTCTAGATACATGAGGTCCAATTAATAATCATTATCTTTATTCATTATCAGTTATTATTATTATTCATGGAGTTTTAACTATGAAAAAATCTATAGATGATGTTTCATTCTCAGTTTATATATGGCATTAGTTTGTCATATATTCATTATGTCATGTTGTTTATGTTAGATTGATTATGATTCAAGATTTATTGTACTCATGTGTCCTCTATTTTTAACCCTTACTGATAATTTGAGTTCACCCCTTTCGTTGTCTATCTTCAACAGGTGATGAAGAGAAGGCCTTTTATTGAGTTCATGTGGATGCAATTTTTCAGTTTTTATTATGTATTGTATTTTGTAACAATTTCCAATGTAATTTGAGTTACATCAGTGTATATAGTTTCTTCATGAATTCTAAACTAGTTGTCCATTTGTGTTTTTCATTCCTTCTAACCATGCAAATATCACAAGTAATGCACCGACTCCAACCTAGTGGATTCGGGGTGTACACAGAAACATAAAAAATATGCTATCTCCAAGGATTCTACCTAAAAATTATTTATTTATCCAAAGGTGGAGATTAAAATCCTTAATTATTATAAATATTTAAATTCATACACTACCTAGAATAATGGTTCCATTATAAAAAATAAATCATAAACCTCAAAACATTAAACCCTTTTAGATCATCATGGATTCAATATATTGGATTTACCTCGTATACAAGGTTGACTGAGGACATATACATGATGGAAGGGTGGTATATATTATTGGAATCATTGATTTATGAATAAAATGGAAATAATATCCAAACTAAGTAGTTTATATGTATTATTGAAAGGAAAATATTTGTATTACTAGAAAAAATACGTTGTAGAGTGGACACTAACCACTATTTGTGGAATACTGATCTGAGAAATTTTGGGATATCAAGACCATGTTCAGATTGGTGTATATGGTCCTAATGGAATTATTAGTAATATTTTTTTATTAAATTATACAATTGGGTCCTTTTTAGAAGGTTCCACATTTTGGGCCACTATTTCACAAGACTAAAGAGTGATGGTGGTTTCAGATTATAACATAATAATTAGTGTTGGTAATGTGGACAATGTAAATTTTATGGACAATAATTATGGGTGTATTATTTATTATTTAGGTGATATAAAATTTGATGAAACTAATGTATATTATTCATTGATAATTAAATAATATTCCACTATGTAGTCAACCCACTGGTCTGTAACATATATCATCTGAAATTACTGTTGGCCCATCACTTAAATCTCTATCATTAACCACACATAGACTAAATATAATATATCAAAAAAATATTAATTGTAGGTAGACGATCTAAATATAATAATGATTTATTATGTCTTATATTCTTTCTATTGAGTTGTAAATAAAATGAATGTGACAATTTCCATGGTCCTCAATTTTTTAAACCACTATGATCATTCATTAATGAAACACCTCTTCCGCCATTTATGATTTAAAAAAATAATATATAATTTATTAAATAATTTTTTTCATTAAAAATATATCATATTTCAGTAGAAAATGGGAATCATATATTCTATTATTGTTATGTAAACATTTAATATATAACGTGGGGATGATTTGATAATGATAAAAAATAGATATTGAGAGTATTACTATAATATATTCAAATAAGTTCTGAATTATATAATTATTTTCATGGTGAATGGAATAAGGGAACAAAGTGTTCCTAAACATGAATATACTAATATATGTGAAACTATAAATAAATACTAAATTAAATAATTTCTCTACAATGTTTTCATTATCATAAATAATTTTCTAAGATGTTACTCAACATTATAATATGAAAAATAATTTATTAATTTATTAATTTTTATTACAATATTAAAAATATTTTATATATAAATTCAATGTGTTGTGATCAAGTTGAAAAATTAATTAAAAATCTATATATTATCCAGTAACCTTGTGAATAAAACTATATCACCCATGTTATCAATTTTGAGAAATCCCAAATTGAATATATTTTTATAAAGGGGGTGAGAAAATTCATTAATATTGATTATGGGATGTTTATCTATAATTACAAAACATACATTACCTAAAAGAGTAATGATTGAAATGTTTTTCATATAACTTATATTTCCTTTATTTTTGGAATATTATTAAATTTATACTTTATATATCATATGAGTTATAATATTTCACTAAATTATTGGGTTTGTTATTATTAGTTATATTATATTCAAATTATAATAATAATAACATGATAAATTGAAATTTAGTTATTTGAGGGAATATTTTTTATAAAAAACAAAAGATAATAATGTATATGTGTTGTAATTATTTACATCATATTATCATTTAGATCAAAAATATTAATAAGAAGAAAGGTATGTATTGTTTATTCGATCATTCAGATAATGAAGATGATGGTATGTAATATGATATGAATCCATAATCTAGAAGTACTCATAATTACTTTTAAAATTATAAATCCATGTTGTAATAATGACACTAAAATAACGAATTCAATGTGATACACCGAATTATTAGGATGAAAATAATGTGACCAGTAATAAGGTTGAGGTAGAAAATATTTTTTTTTTAAAATTATATCCTAATATATAATTGAAGAAAAGTTGAATTAAATTTATCATACTATATTCTTGTGTTTAGGTCATGTACCTATATGGGGTATCACTATTTGATATGTAAATTAAATCATGTAATGGAAAAATAAAAATGATTTTAAAGAATAGGGAATTAAATTTAGTACTATGTACATATGAATGGAATGATATTTGTAGAAAATGGGTATAAACATTAGGCCAGTAAAGATAATATATTTTTTAAGAATACAAAATTTTATATAATATATTTCTATTATTTGATTGTGTAGGTAAAGAAAACAGATTTCAGTAGATGGAATAATGGAATGAAATTATTTCTTTCAATCCTTCTTTTTCCAATAAGGTTCAAATTGATATTGGTGAATAAATTGTAAATGTTTAGTAGTATATTTTTACTAAATCATGTGTCTACGTATTTTTTTATAATTAAATTTATAATAGAAATATATATATATATATATATATATATATATATATATATTAATGATGGCCTTGTGTAAGATAAAAATTCAACATCAAGCTCGACACTCAATGATCAACACTATCTTCCTAGGATGAGAATATTCTTCAAATAATGAAGACAAATTTACCTAAACATAATGTTGTATCAAAATTATTTTGATAGTTTAACATTGAGGATTTAAATATAACGGCACCATTTTATATACATAAAAAATATAGTAGTTAATTATTAATTATTTTTATTCAATGGTAAATTACTCATTATGTGACATAAATGTTTTATTACTATTGGAAATTTTTTTATCCCTATATCCTTCCAAGGTTTATGGAATCAATATGAATTTCCAAAAAGGTAATGAAATGGATACCATTAAATAATCTAAATGATATATTTTGGTATTAATGAAAATTTTAATATTTTATTGAATAAATCTAAAATAATAATTACACCACTCATTGAATTGAAAATGGTGGTAAGAATTTATTATTGGATTCCCACCTATAATGGAACATTATACAGTGTATGTAAATTACTACTATGATTGTTAAAATACATAATTTAATAATTATGTATTGTTTAGGAAGAATTTATCAAAAATTATATTTTCCACACATTAATCTTGTAGATGTTTAATTATCTTGCTTATATATAAAAAGATACGGTGTTTATTATAACTATTATATGAGAGAAATAATTTTATAGATCTAAAGTGCCCAATTTTATCCTATGAAACATATATATAAGGAACAACAACCTAGATCCTATAAAATATACAACACCTAATGTTAACTATTGAAATATGGAACTATGCTCCAAAATATTTGGACAAATATCATTAAAAACTAATACAACTTCTATAAGAAAAAGGGAAGAAATAAAAAAATTAATGTAATGGAAAAAATTCAACAAGGAAATTACCTAGAACATTAATATTCTCTCTCTATGTAAGGATGAATAAAAATATTGGATCATAAGTGAAATAATATAAGTTATATGAACCCAAAAAATAGAAATATCATTATAAATTGAAAATTATTATAAAAAATAATGTTATAATTGATAGGGGTGCCTGAGAATCTTTCTATAAAACAATATATCGTATTCTATTACATCCACCATTTTTTACATGTTAAACTATATATAATTAATGAATAAAACTTCCATATTCTGGTAAATTACAATTCTATAATTTTATACATCTGAGAAATCATTTCTTTTTTGAAGTCATCATCATTTTAATTTTCATATAAATATTCAAATAATTTCTAGAAAAATATTGTAAACACTATATTTATTTGGTTCCCAATATCCATCGAATTTTAAATAAGATCAGTAAATAATTTCACATTTTATAAATTTAATACACATAGACCAAATATTTATTGAACATGTCCAAGGCTAATAATCTCAAATTTTAGACCATTTTTATTCCTTATAATTCTCCTAATATTTCTTCTTTTATTCCTCTTATCTAAAACCATATAGTTATCAAGGTACTAACCATTATTCTAATTAGTCAACATGTACCATGTTAATGAAAAACCCAAGATATTCATTTAATGAGACCTTCATCATCATGTTAGATATATTATGATACAAAATAACCTTTTTTATCTTCATTGTTATTCCCTATAGTTACATTTTGATAAGGTGATACATAATTATAACATATTTTTTATATTATGGAATCATAATACTTATATAATATGAATCACAATGTATCATTTATAGAATAATGATCCATTTGAAAAAAAAAATGTGAAATATTACAATCCAAATAGCGTCTATATTAACTCTAACCCATCTAGAAAAAGGTTATGTTATTTATCTTTTAGTATAAATAGTGAAAATACATGTTAATGACCAATAATATTAATATAAACCATTTCTCCTAATAATAACACATAACAATTTTTCACCACTATTTTTCAATACCTAATCCAATATCTAAATCATCAAACCATTACAAGGATTTATCATATATATAAATATATATATGTTTCTTGGATAATTAAGATACAAGAGTATCAACTTCACAACAACCTTGTCCCACATCACAACATTCTCCAAGAACCTAATGATTATTACCCTCAAATATAAATTATGTAGTCTCTAAAAATAAATTTATTTATCATGTATCATCATATTTATGAATAGTAAAACCATTCAATGTGTTTAGAATCATATTATATAACTAATGTACTAAACATGGTCATTATGGGTGAATAAACTAGGTCAATTATTAGAGGATTAAATTACCTCAATCCAACTTATTTCACCAATGTTTAGATATAATATAACTATGAATGTAAAAGAATTCTAAATTGTTTTTGCATTTTATATTTTAATCTCAATCATTTTTTTGAACAAATATCATTTATTTGAAATATTTTTTACATTTCATATTAGATATTTTCAATGTAATATAACCACAAAAAAATAACATTGTTAACATTAAAATTAACATTACATAAAATGAATACCGATTAAATAATTGTCTTTTAATAATTCAAATTATTTTATTTTATCCATATAAAACACATTTTATATCATAAATTATTTAAAAATATTGTTCCAATTCCTTGTTTAATATTTCATGTTAGAGATGATGAATTTTAACATATGTTGAATACCTTCCATTATTCATTGTACAAAACCATTCAAAAAAATCATAAAAATTTCCTTCTAAAGCTCCCCATGATTGAATATGGTTTTCACATATAACTATTATAAATATAGATAATATATTGAGATCATTTTTCTCCCACAAAATTTATTAAATATTTAAAAATATAAAAAATTATAGAGATAAATACACACTATCTAATTGTTAAAATACCACCATTAAATACCCAATATGGAAAAGTTTTGTACCATATTCTTCTTCCACGAATGGTCAAACTCTATTTTCCAATACATCTATTTTCCCACCAGTAGTTTACATGGTTAGGTATAAATTTAGAATTAAATTTAATCATTAATTTCATTCCCCCTCTATGCACAGTCATCTGGAGTTAGTATATTCTTTCGGTTATCTTCTCAAAAAACTATGAAAATAATAACAATCATGTATTTTGAACTCTAATCATGGTCGATTTTACAAATAGATCTTCTCTATTGCATATGAATATCTAAAACATGATGGATAATTTTTTTTGAGGCATTAGTTTAGAAATATTTTCTTCATGGTTCCCTAGTCATCAAAAATTTATTTATATATACAGAGAAAAAAATACATCTGCCATAAAAAAGTCAGAATCTTTGTTTTTTAATATCTTCATTACAGACATTCTCATTTTAAAAAGAATTTTTTTTAAATCAATCATGTTGATGTTTTTATATAAGGACCCATCATTAAAACATTACATTATTTTTAATTAAACAGATAATTCAAATTCAGTATATTTTTAGGTTTCAAGTTTTAGAGAATTAGGCCATAACTATTACATTACATCACAAAATTCACAATGTTGACACTTCTACTCAGTTTCCATTTTTTTCATAGAAACACTTGAAGGAAAGAGTCATGCCTAGTTCCATTTTTAGACAGAAATACATTTCCTCGATTCCATAATTAAACCAATTCATATTTATTTTATGTGAAAAACATTTTAAAACATGGGAATATAATTAAAAGCATAGTAAGGGATATGAAATAGAGAATGAAAATAATAGTTCATAAATACCTACATAACATATGCACTTTAAAATACCTCATGAAATCAATATATTTATTAATAAAAATAGTAATCACAAATCATAAAGGTAACTTGTGGCAACCATAACATACTTACGTTGTTGCTTTCACAGCTACGTAGAGAGTCACATTTGGAATACCCATCAAAGTATATTCCAAAAATCACTTAGGAGAAACATTCAGTTTTACCTCTGTTATGTTACCCAATGCATTGGAGAGCTATATCGGGCTCACCTTCCCTAGGTTTATCACAGAACCATCCATATACGTAAATAATTTCCAATAACAATAGCATATTCATAGCATATAAAACAAACATAATGGATAGATAACATTTCCACATTCCAATCACAATATATAATATAAATATATTTACTTAACAAATATATTACAAAAAAAATTTCAATAGCAAAATACATAAAATTATATATGGTGTTTAGTTTCCATTAAAAAAATATTACGACCTGTTAAGGAATCTATAGATCAAATAATACTCGCGGTGGTGGAAATGGTCATTGTCACCGCTAACATTAAAAAAACATTCGTTATTGTCATTTTGTAAAAAGCCTCATAAAATATATTCCCTTTAACTGAAATTCAAAGTCAACGGTGCTTATAAACCATATAAAATAAAAACGTCTATAGACCTAAATATTCCTCAATGAATGGAGATTGAGACGAAGTCCCTTACCTCGTGTCCGACATGAACCCTTTGTTATTTAATCTCTTGAATAATAAACTAATGATAATTTATAATTTCTTAAGATAGTTATTAATTTTTATTATTCTTTTTGTATCACATATTTTCATGTTATGAACATTATGTAGTCATTTAAGTTATTAATGGTCATTTTATTGATATTTGGTACATTAGTGAAAAAGCAACTTCTTATATTTACAAGTTGTTCATATGGTCAAACATTTATTATCTCCAGAATGATATTAATGATTTTGATATCATATAAATCATATATATCTATTATATATATGTATTTATAATAGTAAAAAACATTGGGAGGTATGAAATGAAACGCACTGTTTAAGGAGATGGTAAGCCATACGTTTGCATGAACGCTACTTTCATTTCTATTTATTATTTTTTATAGAATTAAAACATAATGATAAATATATATATTATAATTCTATTATAATATCATATATAATTTCTTTAAATCCAACCTTTTTGTGTTCCACGTTTGTCATAAACGAGTCATATTACTTTGAGGGGGTAGTAGTCTGCACTTCCAAAAATGAAATCATCGAATTTACCCATTATGGAAACCATAAAGGTATTCTATAAAAGAAAATTATAGAAGCATAGAAACTACATAAATTTAATATATATCACATATAAATATTTTTGATCACAATTTTTACCTTCATAGGGGGTAGGAAAACACTGAACAATCATCGTTTCGTGAGGTAGTAGTTCGGCGTCCACTGACACAATATTATCTTTACCCAATAGATATAGGTTTGTGAATGTTTAGTTAGAATAATTCTACTAAAAAAAACCTATTATATTTAAGATACTGTTTTTCTATAAAATAACAGAATAAAAAGAGTTTAGGGGGCTGGAGAAGTAAAATAAAAGAAACTAACTTAAAAGTAGATGTTACTTTCAAATTAGGTATCTCACTTTTGTTGGAACCAAATTGTTTACATTAATTGCCTTCAGAATAAGGTGAGGATTCATAGTTGTAGGAATATATTTTGGGATATTAATTTTTAAAAAGATGGATGATCCCTCGGGCTTGAGAGGTGTGAGTAATGGGTTATATATAAGGGGTTTTATATGCAAGAGGAGGGCTCTTTAGGAATCTTTGAAACTATTATGTTATTATATAATTTTTTTGGTTTCAAAATTTCTGAAATTTATTAATTTAAATGATAAGATGACTTGTGATCGAAATAAAATCATCCAATAATAATTGGATTTGATTTGGATATTTTTTTATTCTTTATAATCATATTTATTTAAATCATTCATTAAGGAGGTAAACACTAAATAATTATTGTGTTATAAGAACATTTATTTAGTTAATGTATAAAAATTATAGAAAAATACCATGATGTAGGTAATATTTTTAGCTTTATACTGAATATTTATAATAAAAAATATAATATATATATCCCCAGATTTAAATTGATTTAGCAAAGCAATATATGTTTATGGTATTTTTATTTTTCACTTTAAATAAAATGTATTAATATCATTATCTTACGAAAGTGGTATTCAAAGGAAAAAAACATCACCCATGGATTTTCATAGATGACCATTACTCATCCAATAAGGTTAGGAAAAGTGTTATGTTAATTTTATATTATAATATTTTTTTACCTTGAATTAGCATATTTACCTTTTACAACGGTAAATTAAAGTCAAAAGTTATTATCAAAAAAATTATTTGACCAAAATTTAGTTACTAATAACAACCATGTATGTCAAATTTTCTAAATTCAATTGGAAAGAGTGGTAAAATTTGGTATAAATGAAAATGTCCGTTTTTTATGTACTACTCTGTGTTTTCACTATTCATAAAAAATTGATGGATATAAAAAAATACAAAAAATTCATCGTAATTTTTTTGATATTCTGAACTCAAAAATGAGGTCTATTTTACCAAATTAAAAACATATAATTTTAATTAATTAATTTAAAATTAAATCTCATTGTTAAAACTAAAAGTGTGTTTTGATGAAATAAAAACAACTAAAATATTAACACTTGTTTATGTCCAGTTTCAATGTTAAATTACTTCCTTGACCAAAATTGGATAAAATGAAAAAAATAATATAATCTAATCACTATTTTAATCCAATTAAATGATAATCAAACCATATATATAAATTATGTTAAACGACAGTTTTGAATTAAGATACAATATTTTTCACTATTCATTAAAAAAATGAATTTTATCAGATAAATAACAATAGTTTACCTAATGTAAATTTTGATGTCCTGATTCGAGAGAATAATTTTATTTTCATAAATAGGGCATATAAAATTGAAAAAAAATAGATTTAAATTGGGTTTTCCATAAAAAAGGTGGTAAATGAACTATTTAAAAAATATTATAGTATTTTGCTTAAAATTTGATTCATTTAGATTTTAAGCCTCTAAAATTTATTCAATAAATGTAAAAACATTTAACAAAAATTTATAATCATATTTTAGTTAGTTTTATTCTAAGCTTCCAATACAACGGTAAGGCGTTAAATACCATTAAAAATAATATTATATTATTATTTTTCAGTATTACTCAGCATTGTGTGTAACATTAGACTTCAGAAAACCCATTTTTGTGTATCAGGTATTCCATTTTACATTGAATACCCTTTAGAATAACATTAATATTTAATTAAAAAATAATAATAAATATGAAAATTTAATTTTTTTTATTTATTTGGGATGTTACATCCTTCCCCTTTTGGAAATTTCATCCTCTTAATTTTTATTCACTTATCAAATAAGTGGGGGTATTTATCTCTTATAGAATTTTCAGATTCGCACATTGTATCTTCAAACATATGGATTTCCCAAAAAACCATTACTAGATTAATTACCATATTCCCCACAACTTTCTCTCTTCAGGGAAGAATCTGGACTGGGTGTTCCTCATTAGAGAATTTTTTTTCGAACTTAACTACCTATAGGTTCAAAAGGGGAAATGGATTTGGCATATACATTCTCAACATTAAAACATGATAAACATTATGAAACATGGATAAACATGTCGGTAAGGCCACTCTGTTGGAAACTGATCCATCTTTTTGTAGAATTTTATAAGGTCCAATGAACCTCAGACTCAACATTCCCATCTTACAAAAACACATCACACATTTTCATTGAGAAACATTGAGGAAGACATGTTCTCCTCCCTCAAAAGAATGATACTTCATATGGTTATCCGCATAACTTTTTTGACTACTCTAAGCTGTTCTCATGTGATTCTGAATCCACTGAACCATTTTTACCATATCTTCTACCAATTCTGGTTCCATCAGCTTCCTTTCACACAAATCATCCCAAAAATAAAGAGTTTAACACCACATCCTAAATAATGCATCAAATGGATCCATCTGTGTACTGGAATGAAAAATGATTTTATAATAAAAATAAACCAAAAAATATGTTGGTCCCACCTTCCTTGGTAATCCATTGAACATGCATGTACCATATCTTCCATGGTCTGAATTGTTTATTCCAACTGCCCAACTAATTTTGGATTAAATGATGTACTGAAATTCAATTATATTCCCAAAAAATTCTTAAGGCCTTTCAAAAATTTATAAGTAAACCTAGGATAATGATCAGATATAATGAAATGGGGATATCCATGCAACTTGACTATTTTTTTAACATACAGGCAAGAATGATGATCTAGTGAAATGGTATATTGAATGGGAAGGAAATGAGTAGATTTAGTCAATCGGTCAACAATAACATAGATTGTGTTATTACCTCGAGATGTCTTTGGTAATACCACAAAAATTTCCATGGATATATTTTTCCATTTCCACTATGGCAGCAGTAAAGACTGGAGCTTCTCTTTCAGTAACTTCTACTCTGCTTTAAACTGTTGATAAGTCAAAAACATAATTATGAAATCTACAATATCTTCTTCCAATCCATCCCACCAGTAACACTCCTAAATATCTTTGTATGACTTAGTTCTGCCAAGATGAACTAAAAATGAATAAATATTAGCTTCACCTAACAACTCATTAATAAATTGTAAATCAAAACAGACACATAATCTCTTCAACAACATCCGAATACAATAATTGTAAATGTTCAATTCAAGAAACATACCGTTATGAACCAACTCTATGTTTTTTATGACTCACTCTTTTCCTTCTGAACATTCTTAATTCTAACCGATATAGACGATTTAACTAACAACTGAAACAAAATAGATTAATGTATTCAACCAACAACTTATATTACAAATTTCAACAAATCCTTAATCAAAGGATCTTGTTCCAAATTTAACAAGGTTAATGTATCATTAGCTTTTCAACTCAAATAATTAGACACATTATTTTCCTTTCCTAGATATGAATGAATCATGCAATCATAATATTTTATTAATTACAGTCATCTCCTCAATCTTATATTCAATTATTTCTGAGTGAATATTTACTCTAGACATTTTTGGTTAGAATATATTTAATATTTTACTCCATACAAAGGATGTCTAAATTTTTTTAAATAAAAATCAACAGCATCTAATTCCAAATCATGTGTAGGGTAATTTAACTCATGATATTTCAAATGATGTGAAGCATAATCAATTACCTGATCATTTTCATAATGAAAAAACCAATTTCATTCAATGAAGAATAACTACAGAAAAAAACTCACCATTTCTGGAAGGCAGTACACAAATTGGAAAATTCACCAATATTTTTTTCAATTCTGAAAAATAATCATCATATTCTTTTGTCCAAATAATCTTAACACATTTTTGAGTCAACATATTCAGTGGGCTAGATAGTTGTGTTAAATGTTCATCCAAATTTCGGTAATAACCTCCTAAACTAAGAAAACTAATGATTTAGGCTGTATTTTTCGGCCTTGGCCATTCTTCAACGACATTTATTATAAGGATCAAAAGTTAGAACATTTTTTTAAAAAAATGTGTCCAAGGTATAAAATTTGTTGAAACCAAAAATCACACTTGCTTAATTTCAATAACATTTTCTTTTATTTTAAGGTTTTCAATAAAACCACTAAATGACATACACTATCCTCATTACATTTGGAGTGAACCAAAATTTCCTCAATAAACATAACCATTATTTATCACCCGAGTCAACTGGTCCATCACTAAAACAAATTTTTTTTGTTATGATTCTGACCATCTATAGATGTTGATTTGGATGTTCATTTCTCTCTATATACATTCAGTGTACAACAACCGTGAGTCCTCTATAAAAAATCATTTAGAACACAAAAATATCATAGTCTTAGTAACATGGTAATATGTAAATGCAACTTCCTTTAAATATTAACATAAATTAATTTTTTGATATTAATTTAACAATATCATAGCTCCTATAGTTTTCTACACCAACCTTTGATACTTAAAATGATGACCTAGATATAAGAAATTACATAATATTTAATTAAATTGATAATTCACATTAATGATTTTTGAGGATTAGAGTTTTAAAGAATTATGCCATAACTATTTCATCACATCTCAAAAATGACAAAGTAGACACTTGTAATCTATTTCTATTTTTTTCATAAAATAAAAACTATTTAAAAAAAGAGTCATGTCTTGTTCCTTTTTTTAAACAAAAATACTTTTCTTTGATCCCATCATTGAACCTATTCATCTTTATGTCTTGTGGAAAACATTTCCAAACATGGGATGTGTAAAAAAATCTCAGTAAGGGTTATAAAATAAAGAAAGAAAACATTAGTTCATCAATACATACATATCATAAGTTGTATAACATAACTCATGATATAATAAGATTTATGCATAACATATATAAATCAAAAATCATAATAGTGACTTGTGGCATCTATAACCTAATTACGTTTTAGCTTTCACAGCTACGTAGGGAGTCACCTTTGAAATATCCATCACAGTATATTCACAAAATCTCTTTGGGGAAAAATTCACGTTTACCTATGTCATGTTTCACAATGCATTGGAGAGCTATCTCGAGAAAACCTTCCCTAGGATTATCATGGAACCACCCTTATATGTAAACTTTTCTCAATAACCATAATATATTCATAGCACATAAAACAAACATAATGGAAAGATAACATTTCCACATTTCAATCAAAATATATCATTTAAATATATTGAGATACACAATACATTTTAAAAAAAAATTCAATACTAAAATTCGTAAAATAGTATATGGAATTTATTTTCCATTTAAAAACATTTCGACTTGTTAAAATATCCATATTTCAAATAATACATGGAGATGTAGAAAAGGTCGTTGTCACTGCATACGTTAAAAGAAACATTCTTTTTTGTCGTATAGTAAAACGCCTCACAGAAAAAGGTTCCATTTATCTGAAATTAAAATTATAAGGGGTTTATACTCCATATAAAATAAAGTCATGTATATAATACATTATGCCTCAATGAAAAGATTTTAAGACGATGTACCTAACCTCGTGTCCGACTTGAACCGATCATTCTTCAATCACTTGATAATAAACTAAATTTAACTTCTTCTTTCTTAATAACCTTTTTCATGTTTATTAGTATTTTTATATCACTTATTTCCATGTTGTAAATATTATTTAATCATTTAAGTTAATAATGGACATTTTGACGACATTTGGTACTTGAGTTAAAAATAAACTTCTTATATTTACAAGTTATCCATGTGGTCAAAATTTAATTATCTCCAGAATGATGTTCATGATTTGGATATCATATATATCATATATATATACTATATATATGTATTTTTAATATTAAATATGATTTTGAGGAATGAAATGAAATTACCAATGGAGACGGTAATCCGTACGTACGCATGAATGCTACATTCATTTCAATTTCGTAATTTTAAGGGAATGAAAAAATAATGATAAATAGGTATATTATAATTCCATATTTTTATCATATAAAATTTCATTAACTACATCCATTATATGTTCCACGTATGGCATGAATTAGTAATATCCCTTTGAGGGGTGGTAGTCTGCATTTCCTCAAATAAAATTATCGTTTTACCCATTATGGAAACCATAATGGTATGATATAAATGAATAAAACAAAATCATATAGACAAAATAAATATAATATATATCACATATAAATATAGTTACATCATAATATCCACCATAAGAGGTGGTAGGAGAAGATTGAACAATCATTGTTTTGTGAGGCAGTAGTTCACCGTCCATAGAAACAGTGTGTTCTTTACCAATTAGATGGAGGTGTGTGTATTTTAGTTAGAACCCATCTCATAAAAACAACATAGAATATTTAGGATACTAGTTGGTTATAAATGAATGGAATAAAAATATTTTATGTGGTAGGATAAGTAAAATAAAAAAACAACTTAAGAGAATACGTTAGTTTTAAATCGGGTATCTCACAATGGATAGCGCCATAAGGTATAATTGAATTTCCTTCTTCCTAAGGTAATGATTATAAGAAGAATAGAGGGATGCAGTGAGGTAAATTGGGTAGAGGTTGGATGATCCAAGGGGCTTGAGAGGTGTGAGTAATGATTTAGAGGTGAGGGATTTTTAAAAGGGGTTGGAGTGGATTTTTAGGAATGTTTGAAAATATTATTTATTTATATAATTATTTTTGGATTCTAAAAGAAAAAAACATATTAATGTCAAATATATGACGAATCTTGTTCGAAATAAAATCATTCGATAAGAATTAAACTGGTTGTGGATATTTTTTTAATCTTTATAATCGTATTTCTTTAAATCATTCATTAATGAGGTAAAAAAACATCATTATTGTGTCATAAATAATTTTATTTATATGATGTCTATAAATTATAAATAAAATACCATGATGTATGAAATTTTTTAGATTTATAATTAATTTTTATAGTCAATAATATCAATTATATAACCCCACATTAAAATTGTTTTATCAAAAAATACATGTTTATAATATTATTATTTTTATATTAAATAAAACGGTTTTAATATCATTATCTCACCCAAGTGGATTTCAAACACCAAAGTATCACCCAAGGATTTTCATGGTTAGCCATTACTCATATAATAAAGGTAAGAAAACTGTTAAGATAATTTTATATTAAAATATTGTTTTTAACTTGAATAACCTTATTTACCATTAACAGCGGTAAATAAAAGTCATAAGGTACCATTCATCAGAAATTATTTTTTATATTGTGGAAAAACATTTTTCTTACTAATAACTACCATATATGTCGGATTTTAAAAATTCAATTCATAGAATTAGAGAAACTACATTTAAATGAAAAATAAGGGGTTTTAACAACTAACTTTGTGTTTTCACTCTTCATCAAAAATTGATGGTTTTAAGAAAAAAACCAAAAATTTTCATAAGCTATATTTGATATTCAGAATTTAAAAATGTGGTATTTTTTACTAAATTCAAAACATATGGGTTTCATTTTTAAATTTAAAATTAATTCATGATTTCAAAACAAAAAATTATTTTTTTAGCAAAAAATAATTATCAAAAGATTTACACTTGTTTATGTCCAATTTCAAATTGAAATTACTTACAATGACCAACATCAGATTAAATAGTAAAAATATAATATAATTACTCTTTAAAACCAATAAAAAATATAATCTTACCATAACATAAATTATATTAAAAGGAAGTTTTGAATTAAATAACAGTATTTTTCATGATTCATTAAAAAATGAAATTTATCAGAAAAATACCAGAAATTTACCCAATGTAAATTTTTATGTCCCATTTATAAAAAATAATTTTATTTTATCAAATAGAACATATAAAAATGACGAAAAGTAGATTTAAAGGGGGTTCGACATAAAAAGGCAGTAAATCCACCTTTTAAAGAATATTAGAGTATTTATGTTTACAATTATATTCATTCACATTTTAAGCTGGTATATTTTATTGGAAAAATTTAGAAAAATACATAAAACATGTATAATCATATTTCAGTTAGTTAAATTCATTACATCTAATACAACACCAATGGTTAAACTACCATTTAAAATAATATTTTATTATTATTTTTTAGTATGAATCAACATTGTGTGTAACAACTGACTTCAATGAATCCTTTTGTTGCGTATCAGTTATGCCAGTGAAAATGAAATACAATTTAAAATAATATTAATATTTAATTCACAAATATTAATAAATATGAAATTTTATTATTCTTTATTTATTGGGATGTTACATTTTATTCAAAAAAATTTGTTCTCTAAAAAATCATCCATCATAGTCTTGTTTATAAATTTGATTAAAAATTATATATATATATAATTTTTACTTCAAATGAAATTCAATAAGTTATATATATGAAATAAAATCACATTTTCACCACACAAAATAAAGAAACATATCTAAAAATTTACTTGTATAGTATTCTTGTTTGTGGAGTCATTATAGATAAATATGACACATTGTGAAATATTTAGATGGAATATATTGAATATCATTATAATGTTGAGTTCATAAGGACTTTATTACCATAATATACTTAAAATAATGTCTCATTGACAGACACTTATTTTTTGGTTCATGAAATATAATCCATTAAATGATCGATTTGATAAAATGAGATTTAACTTTAGATAACGATGCAGATACTTCACATTAACATTACATATCCAGATAATTCCACAGAATTACAAGGATGGTAAATGAATAGATAATTTAGTTATTGGATATTTAAAAATTTATTTTATAATAGTTATGAAAGAATATTTATAAATATATACCACATGTAAACTTTTCACAAACCTATATTAAATATAAATCATTATAATATTTTTAACAGAAAAATATGATTTCAGTGATCTAATATACATATAAATAGAAATAATGAAAGATAAAAATTAATGATCATAAATGAAAATGGTATATTAATATCATTATGAGAATGTAATAAATATAAAATAACGCCACATTAGGTGTTTATTGAAAACAAATCGTCCATAGAAAAAAAGGAACTGATCATTACATAAGACATAATAGTGGAAATCATAATATATATTAACAGACATCACCACTCATATCACATAACATGAGGGATTATACATCACTACCTAATTCAAATAAAATACCAGTGATAGTATACATCACGACACCCTTAACATAGTGATTTAATTATCCATATTTTATTCCCATAATATAGTATATACATCATCATTTCCCAATTTCTGTAACATTTTTGGAAATTCATAACGTCCAAAGTCCATTATTTATCTCATGAGGAATTAAACATCCCCAAATTAAATAAATGGATTTATAATACAATCCCACCCATCAGATAATGAAAAAACAAACATTTTTCCTATTCTAATAAAAGATTACACTATTTCATCATAGAATAATTTACTCATGAAAATAAAATTACCTTCATGTTAAGATATTTAAAACACTATAATCAATATATATATATTCATAAAATAATGTTTTATAGTATCATAAGAACATATCTAAGGTGTAGAATAAAAAATGAATTTTTTTTTTCAAATAGATCAAAAAAAAACTTTTATATTATTTGATAAATCACTTTAAAAAAGAAATACATATTTTCAATTGTTTTAGAACACATATCAAAATTTATTATTAGAAATAAATATTTTGACCATCATATAAAAATTTAAAACATACCTTTAAAAAATTATCTTAGAGAAGCAATTTACAAGATAATGATTTATTAATAAATTAATTGACAATACATAAAAATATAGAAGAAGTTTTTCAAAAAAAAAATAACTTCATATATACCATTTAAAGTAATTTTTTTTTATATATTATAATATTAATTTCATTAAATGTAATGAAATATTTTATTAATTAAAAAATTATTTAAAAAAAAATTAAAACCCATTTTTTAAAGATCCAATAGAATATTCATAAAATTGAATGGTTGTAATGTTTTCTGTTCACATTGAAAACATTAAATATAGAGTCACTTTTCAAAAAAATTATAAAATTTACCTTAGTACAATAGTGTAAATATTTTAACAAAAATAAATTCAATTAAAGAAACAATATTTGAAAATTTACTTAAATATAAAATTTCAAAATATTCAATATTTTTTTTCAATGGAAGTAAACATAAATTGTTAAAAATAACATTGCAACACATCGGGATAATTATGTTTTACACATGAGAACCACATCAAGAAAATTACGCTCTATGTGAAATGAAATTATGAGAAGAAATGAAATACTCAAAAAAATTACAATAGGGAACGAAAATGGTATTAGATTAATAAATATTATTCACAATATTATTATATTTATGGTTATTCATTCAATATAATCTTCAGTAGATGATAAATTTTCATATAAATAAAAACAAAATAATTATATTTCCAATAAAAATCCTTTTTGTTGTATATAATTATATAGATCCACAAATAATATAAATTTAATGATATTTATATTAAAAATTAATCAATGTAAAATACATATATATATAAAAATAAATTTTGTATACATTGAATATATCTATGAGTAAAACGTTTGTAGAGGAATCCATTTTTAATTTGAAATTATTTTATAAAAAACCCTATTTTAAAGAGAATAAATTGCATGACACTTCAAATACAACTAAATTATGTAGAACTAGGATATAATATTTCAAATATGAATATAATGAACAATTAGAATTTCATAATAATTTAAAAAATATCTCAATAAATGATATATGAGATTAAAAACATACAATATTAGTATTTCATAGATAAAATTCTTATGAAAGATAAAAGTTGATATTTATAAGAATATATAATTACTTATTTGATTTAAACTTGAAAACATCAATAGTGTAATATATAAACCACATAATTTAACAAAAGATGTGAATATGGTATATGTCTCAAAAATGAATAGTGGTATGGGAAACCCTTACCTTACATACTGATGTCAAGTTAACGTATTTATTCACATAAATAATAAGTTATAATTAAAAAAATAGATTTAAAAAATTATTCATTTCTATAACACTTTTTACTATTTGTTTATAGTCAGCTGTTATAAATTCAATGGAAATTATTCTTCTATTTTTGTTATGATATGTTGTCATTACCATTGTATTTCTCATATATTTTGTAATGATTACATTGAATGATTTCATTGATTCCATGTATATCATCATAATATTAAAAAATATATTTCTTTCTTTTTGATTAATTTATTGATACTTTTGTATGTTCCTTTAATGGGGGATATTGTCATGGTTTGAGACAATATGACCCATGATGTTATTATTACATTTAATCTAATTATATTAATGAATTTCTTCATTATGATAATCCATTTTTTATTCATAACATAATGGAATAATTAGTAATACATTTTAACTTTTGATACTAAATATATTCATGAATTTTTTTTTATGAATTGTGAACTATATAATTGGAGGATGAAAATAAAATGTTTAATAATTTTTGAATCATTAATATCATATTTATTTATTAAATAACCTTTTATATTTATCTATGTCTAGTGGTTATAAAAAATTAAAAGTACCATTCAAATAGGTTGTAGTAAGCATGTATGCCTCTATGATGTTATCATTCATTAAAGGTGAAACTAGTAATATGTATAACTATTATTCAATAAATATAATTAATTTTATAGTATATTAAATGTTATAAAATTATTATGATGATATGGACTAAATAATTTTGTTTAAAATAAGATTGAATAATTAAATAGAAAATAAAAAGAGTTATTTGGGTGTTTTTTTACTTTACCCCTTGGAATAACTCATTTTAAACTATGATTATTCTTTTTCAAGTTGGCCTTTTACGAGGACCTAAAATACTATTTTGTTTATATGAGTATTGGGGAGGTATTTTAGAAATTGTTTTCAATCTATTGTTTATTTTGGGGATATAGGGTGCTAAAATTCTTGTTTTATAAAACATGGTATTGGAAGTTTTGTAATATGATGTGAACTATTCAATGAAAATTTCACTAAAAATGCGAATTAATTGTGAGGAGAGGAGTACAAGATTTGAAACCACTCACTGCTTGTTTGAAATAATGATTTTCTATGTTTGGGAATTTTAATCTAATTTAAAAAATTTCTGTTAATTTATAATTATGAGGATAAATATTTTTTTCATCTTAAAATAATTCAAATCACTAAATATAATACTATCCTTATTAGATAATTTGACTTATTTTTTCCAAATATGAAAAAATTCATAATAATAAATTTAATAAAGTGATAAAAATAAATTATAATTTAATAATTATTTCACACATAAGAACTTTTTTGGGAAACAATTACATGGGTTATAAAATGATAGTCATATGTTTTTAAATTAAAAATTGTAGTTGAAATTTATTATTTTTTATTAAATATATATTAGATTAGGAAAATGGTTTAGTTAATATTTATTTCATTCTTGTATATTGATGATGTAATAATACTCATTGTAATTCTAATGAAAACTTTTCAGACTTCTGATTTATAATTCAATATATTCAAAATGATAAATAAATTTAATGTTTGGGTAATATTAAATAAAATAATGTTGAAAATATTCTCAAATTAAAATTGAAATATTTGTTAATTTAATATTTGATGGTAAATATAAAAAATAATGAACCACTAATTTTATACAAATATCATTTTTTCAGTTACTAACGCTTTTTATTTTTATTTCCGTACAATTACTAAATTAGATAATGTTAACATATTATTCATATCAAAAAAATATAATCTATAATAAGATATTAATAATATATTTTTATTCATAGTAAAATGTAGTTCTAAAAAAGAAATTATATCCATAAAATAAATTTTAATCATAAAAAAATAGTTACTTATATTGATAACCGAATAAGTATTTTGCAATGAATTGCTAGTAAATATGACTAAAATATTCTATAACCTATAATGATTTCAAAATTCATGTACTTCTTATGTATCCACATAAATTTAATGGATATATTAAAATAGTTATAACAATCTTTGTAAATTGTGTCCGAGTTCATTTTTGATCGTAGTTATGTGTGGAAAAATTTACTAGACAATTTATTTATTTTAATAAATAATTATAAAACAGTATAATCATGTTATAGTTAGAAATAAATTTTCTCTCCTAGGGAATATAATTTAAATAATACATCAAAAAAAAGTTTGAAAAAAATGATAAATCTCGTTTTATTGGAAATACCATTCAATTTTTAATTCAACTTATATTTGACCGAATTTTTCTATGATATTTAACATACCATTCTTATAAAAATAATATAATTTTAATAGTAAAACCTCTCAATCATCCATGTTTAATATTCATCTATATTATTACTTCTCACAAATTTTCTATTATTTATTTTCATTCCTACCATGTATCTACATTTGGTAATGGGTTTGAAGACTATATAATTATGATTGATAAAGATAAAAAACACCATACCTAAATTATCATAAATTGACAAAAATTTATTATATTGATTCCCCCATGGGGGAAAATAAAGGTTTGATCTCATAATTCCATATAAAAAACCTATATATTATGATTAATCATTATATTTCATTATTTATAGAAAGAATCATTTCTCTTATTAATCTGGATACACTACACTCAAATATTGTTCTCTAGGATTCAATGTTTTAATATGTGATTTTAATCAATTAATTTTATTTTCTCCACCCATATCACTTTGAAGACCACACAAAAAATTACCAATTTTTTTTTGATTTTATGTCATATGTTTATTCATATTAATTCTTAGTATGGAACAATGACCCATAGTTTAACCCATTTAAGAATATAGTATTTCTATGACATAATTTATGTTTTTATGTTCACTAAATCTATTTTATTTATAATTACTTATCATTATATTTATTTCATGTAAAATATTTTTATATTAATTGGGTTTCTTAATATATATAAAAATTAAAATATATATTTATCAAAATTAGTTATGTGTTTTTTATTATTTATATAATATAATTTATTTTGAATTCAAATGAATCTTGTTTAAAATATGATATTCAAAAAAATTAGTTGTTGCACCAATTTGATATATACTGAGGCTAATGAAATTTTTTTATGAAACATATATTTTGAAATTAAATGAAATTATAATATTAAATTTAGATATGTATGTAATATTAAATATTTATCTGGTGTACTAGAAATGGATTATGTTTCACTTTTTTTGTACATGTGAATTTTTGTTGTTTTTTTGATAACTGACCCATTAAATGATGTTCAAAAAATATTTAAGGAGATACCATTTTTAAATAAAAAATAATTCATATTTATGTCATGTATTATTACATTCTATATTATGAATTATTTTTTAATGACAAAAATTATAATTAAAATGTTATGGAAAATGTTAAAAAATGAATTTATGATATTTTTACAATGGGAAAACATTTAAATTTCAATTGAGAATACTTGATATTGTTGATGTAGTTCTTTAGTAAAGGAATGATTTTATGAATATTAAATATATTTATTTTAATTTATTCCCACTTAAATATTATTTATTTGAACAAAACAATTAATATCATGAAAATAGCATTCATGAGTATATATAATCTATTCACAACTTTTTATCACAACCATACACTCTTTCTAAAAATAGTTATTTACACTGTATAATGAAAATAAAAAAATTATTTTTATTATAATGGGAAAAATTATATGATAATATATATATCATATTTTGATGTAGTTGATACATATTATTCAATAGGTCCCATTTTAATATAATTAATTAAATGTTAATTACTTAGGTAAATATTAATTACCACAGTAACAAAAATGGTAATATTTATAACTCAATGTCTAATGTTGTTAATAGTAGGATTAAATAATTTGTTGAAATTGATATTTTATGTTTTATAGAACCTATTTTATTACCATTTCAGTTATTTTCAATTTCCGGATTCACATGACATGAATATCCTATCGAACCATTATAATAAATGATTATAACAATAATAACGTCTTCCTCAGCACTTATAAAATGTGTATCTTAAAACCCCATCAAAAACTATTAGAGAATTAATTTTTCAAAAAATATATCCATAATTATTCAATTATAGTCATATTCATATTCACAGAGCCTCTGGATAGAATAAATTATATTAAGTCCTCTATTTCTAGGGAATTATCTAATGAAAATGCAATTACATAAATACGATTATTTATTTTAATATATTTATTTTCATTAATATCACAATTATATTATTTCATTTTAATAGAGACAATATTAAGAAATTAGTATTATTCATATAATATATTTTATTTTACCATTATAATAAATATTACGACACTTTTATTATCTCTATTATGAAATATATCATCATTTTTGAGTTAAGTGGAAGACAACATCCACAATGAGATGTATTGATCTTTCTATTAACACCACAAATTCTTTTTGAAAATATATGTGAAGTAAAAAAATAAATGGTAAATACAAAAAAAACAGAAATATTTATATATAAATATATATATATATATATTATTTTTACTAGTTAAATTACAATCCACATTCTTTCCTCTCCATAAGTGAGAGGTGAAATCATTAAGCGTGTGTTCTGCGGAACAAAGCACCCAAAGAAAAACATTTCATACATTTTCAACTATTTTTATTATGATATATTAAGATAAAAAATAAAAAAAATAATCACATTTAATGTAAATAAATAATATTAGTATTTTTATGTAATAATAAAATAATTGAAAATTAATGACATTCATAATAACTATATTATAATAATTATAGTATGTTTTTGTTTGCTCCATACTAACCAGCTACTAATTAAATTATGTAAAAACATATCATTGATCACAATAAGCATATATGCATTAAAAATATAAGTAATAAATTAGAAAATGATGAAATTATTTTTTGTTCAGAATTTTAATATCAAAATTAGACTCATTAATTTGAATACAAAGTTTCAATTGATAAAAAAAATATTGAAACATTATTTTCACCAATTTTTTTTATAATATCCATAATATAAAATTCCTTCAAATGAAAAAATATTATAAATAAATATATAATATATATTCCAATATATCTTATTAACTATGAAAGATGAAAATTTCTTGAAGAATTAATAACTACACCACTACATTGAAAATTATTCAAAATGAATAGCATTACTCTCACACAATATATAAAATTCATTGTATCAAATTAATATAAATGTTTAGAATAATTATAAATGAGGATTATAAAAAAAATTTAGATATGAATAAGGTTATAAAATGGATTATTCAAATATATATTTTTGTTACCCATGATAATTAATAACATTAATGTATATAAATAATTGAGGTATTTGTTTTTTGATTGATATTTCTTATCAATGTAAACTGTTTACAATTAAGAATGATATTTTCATTTTAATGGTGAATATAACACCTAATGACTCGTATTTACTTTATTAAATAATTTCATTGGGTAAGTTGATAGATATAATTTAATCTCCCTAAATTTATTTTTATTCAAAATATATCAATGGGGTATTGTTTTTTAACTCAACTATCTCATTATGTTATCATTTTTATTCTTGAATTTGATTCTATCAATTTTATTTTCACCCTAAATAAGTGTTTAATTTATATAAAATTATAATACTAATAGGTAAAAGATTATATATTAATTCTTATCATTTCATGGATAAATTTCCTTCAAAAAAACATCTCAGTGTTGATATTAATTATATTCATCTATAAGTTGGTTTCTCATCATTTTTTCACAATTTCTTTTCATAAAAATGTTCTCCCTTAAAATTGGATAAATAATTATATTTTTCTCAAGCGACCTGTATCTTTTCCCATTCATCATTAAAAAAACCACTTAATATGTTTATGATATATCATTTAAAAAAGTCGTTTTGAAATGATAAAATTGTTTTCATCCAATAAAATAAAATGAGTTATCTTCCACCCCTTATTTATATTGATAAAATATTTTATTTTTCATGTTTTTTTATTATTGTTTATCTATTAAACGTAAATTATTCTTAAATTTGCTTCGTCTACTTTTATAATTTAATATTGAAATTTTTGGGATAAATTGTTCTATAATATCTTTTAAAATATATATGTAGAACATTAATATATAGACAAAATTGTCACTAATATTTCAATTATATATAAAATATTTTTATAGATTTTCACAGATTGTAAAGGAAAATATTTTTCTAATTATTTATAAAATATTTTAATTAAATTTATTTTATAGAAACATGATATTTTCTTATTCCAATTTTTTTATGAAAAAACATTAATTGTGTTTTCAAAAAATACATTTTTTTGGATATATCATGTAATTGTTCATGGGAATTAATGAAATAAAACAACCTATATTTTTTCTCTATGGATTATGTAACATACTTATCTTCTAGGAGAATGATTCAATATGTTCAATTCCATCCATATTATTCTAATGTGAATGAAAATGAGTAATCATTCAATGGTTCAATTCATTAAACACTTTATGGTTCCTCATTATTAATAGTAGTTCAATATGATGATCTACATTAATTAGTTATAGAAATAATAAAAATACATATAAACCCATTATTAATATTTTTTAATACCCTATGATTCATTATAATGATTGAATTGTAGTTAACATGAATGTTTCTAAATATTTTTGAATACCAATTTTTTTCCATCTGATTAAATTATTATAAAAAAAGTGATTTCGTTATTGGATTACATTACAAAACTAAAGGAAACTCATTTTATAACCAAAGGTTATTTATGATGAAATAACTGAATTATCTTCATTTAAATGTTTAATTAAATCCATTTTACATCCATGGGAACCATATGAGTAGATAGATGAATAAATTTATAGTGAAACACATATGTGTGGACTTTGTATGGGGGAGTACTATATTCCCTACCAATCCATTGCATTGCTATTTTTATCTCATGAAAAAATTAATAAAAAAGTACTATTTTGTTCTTATTTGCGCATGCACAGATTGTGTGTATAAATAAAAAATCTTCATAGTCAAATTTTTATAAAATATTTTAATATTTTCATTATTTTGTGCTTATTTTATTCATTTTTTATTATTTCATGGATCATGATTATTGAATCTTGTATCCAAATTAATTTCATTCTAATATTGTGTTATTAAATTTCTTATACCATGCATCAAAATATTTGAATTTTTAATATAAATTATATATTCATTATTATTTTATAAGGATTATAAAATTATTCTTAGTAAAGATATTAAATATTTATGGATTATATTTATAACTACTAAAAATCTCACCCCTCCACTATCAAATATATCATTTCAAAGATAATTTCGAATCAAATAAATTGTGTTATGTTTAGAAGGAGGCTAGTTTTGGAAAATTTATTAAAATGGATCAAATATACCAAAAAATAATTTTTTATACAGTCACTACTCGATAATAACAAGCTTTCAATTTTTGTTATTGAGATAAAATTTTATGGGTTGTAATATTTATATTATGTAAATAATGTCAAATAAATACATAGTTAGAATAATATTATAATGTTTCTAATTTTTATATACTGATCCATTGTACAAGAAATTAGATCAATTTTTTTTGTATATTGGGGAGTGTATATGTCCATTTCAATTATTCACCCAAGACTACAGATAATATAAGCACACCACTTTCTTAAATATATTTTTTCAAAGAATATTTAGAATTATATATATTATGATATGTTTATAATTAATATAGTATTGGAATGTTTATGAAAATGGATCAGAAATACTATAAAATATATATTTTATAGAGTTATTACTCAAAGACAAAAAAAACCTTGTATTTAAGGGGTTGAGTGAATTTTTTTTTATTTTTAATGGTTAAATCATTTAAATAAGGTAAAATAAATATACACTTAGAATAATATACTCATTTTTTGTAAATTTATCTATTTTCAAATTATAAATGAAAATAGATAAATGTTTTGGTTGTGGGATGTGAATATGGATATTTCAATGATGAAACATGGACTAATCACCCATAAAAAGGTTTGTTGAGTTTCAACTCAATCATCACACTAGTGATTGAATGGTGGAAATATGACTACATAACTAGATGAAAATTATTATGTGATTGGATTTGATTAACAACATACTACTTTTATGTCTTTATTTTGAATTTATTTCATAATTTTTTAGGGGATTTGGTATGTTGTATGAGTGGAAAAAATATTATTAACCCCGAACTAAATCAAGAGTGATTTTTAAAGGACCTAAAGATATATTAATAATTTTAATGATGAATTAATCTTGAGGTTTTATTTTTTATGTAATTATCTTTCAAAAATTATCTTATGCATTTAATTTTTAATTACTCATGAATAAGAAATTTTGGTTTATAGAATAGATGAATCACACATGAATGATGATAGTAATGGGTTCAAAATATAATGAAGAGATTGGTGCAGGAGTATATGAATGAAACATGAAAATTTTTATTGGATTGAAAAATATTATTAAAGTACCCATTATATGGTGATGAGGATATATTATATTTTATTCTATAGTTTTGGAAAAATTTACTCAGTAATTTGAATATTATGCTTCCAATGGATATTCCATAATTAGGTCTGTTGGTTTCTTATATTTTAAATGGTGGAACCATAAGTAGTAGTATAACTATAGATTTTAGATTTATAATTACAATATGGAAGGATTATGTCACTTAAAGTACAAAGGACTATATATAAAAGTAAATGATACTAATTGTTAATTATAAATTAAATATAGATAGTACGTGTATAATTTTTAGAAAAATATACTATTTATTTTCTCATAATGTTAATGAAAATATGTTGAAAGAAAGAAGAATAATTTTATATTTATTTTTTTTAAAAATGGGAGAACAAATAGGATATTGTAGATATCCCATTAGTGGTAAAAACTGAATATGTAATCATTAGATATTCGATGAACTAATATTTTATTGACCTTTTTTTAAAAAAATATACATATATTATCTATATTGGAAATAAAATATTTATATGAAATTATTGAAATATATGTCTGAGATATTGATATAATTTTATGTGGTTTTAAAATTAATGAAAATTTAATCAATATCATAAAGGAATATGTGAAGTATAACTAGAGATATATATTCTATGTGGGTTGATTTTACATAGGGATAGCTATGAGGGATCTGAAAAATTATATTATAGTGAATGAAATATTTGAAACATACAGGGGAGAAATCATCTGGATATAAATCAAAGTATTATTACAAAATTAAATGATTTTATTCTTATTTATTAATCAATGTACCACACACTAGAAAAATATTAACAATGAATCATGATGTATAAGCTAGATAATTTTATGTAAAGATTGTCCATTATTAAAAAGTGTTTTATTTATTATGGTTATAATATAATCACTAATGAAAAAGGAGAATTCTGAATAGAAGTAAAATATCATGAAGTATGATCAAATGATATACATTTTCTAGAAGTTTGTTAAATAAATATTTTTTCATTATAAGTAAATATCCCATTAGAATATTCACCAAATGTACATCCACTAGAAATATATTTACACGATTCATGTTAATAATAAGATCTTTTACTAGAAGTACAATTATCATACAAGAATTCACTACATGATTCTGATTATTATCATATAATTTATATATTATTATATGTATTAATATAATTATATAGTGTAATTTAAAAAGTTAACATTAAATATGTAATTAATGTTCTTCTTGTTGGTATATACATAATTAAAATATTATTGATATTCAGTTATGAAGAGGATTTGAATAATTAATAATCCAACATCATCATGTGATATTCAAGGTTGTTGACTAATGAATTGTAGAGAGAGGTAGTCTGAAATCACACCTTGAACATTCTGAACATCATTCAATCATTTATAAAGTAGATAAATGGGGGGATATCATTCCATTGGTTATTTAATCAATGAGAATCACTGAATGAGGTACATAATTATAAATATTAATTATTTAGTGGAATAATTAGATGATAAATATTAATAAAGATGAATTAGTGTCAGAATTTTGAGAAAAAAATAGTTGTTTCAACGAATAGATTTGGACATTCATGTAAAAGAGATCATAAGGAGGTGAGAAATATAGACATTGAGAAAAAATCACGTAAAATTATTGACTAAATAGTTCATTGGTGAGGTATCTCTAGATAATTAGTCTATCATATTAATAGAATTGGATGATGTGAATATGCATTCAATAGATTTTGAAGTGGGAATAAATTAACAATTTAGGATTTATGTATCATGATCTGCCATTGGTAAATATAAGAATAAATAATAATAATTATATTTTATGGGATGCAATATATGGTAATATATTATCTCATATAATAAAAATTACAATTTATATTAAATATTTCCATTGAAAATTAGGGAAATGATTGGAGTCGACACAACAAATAGTTTTATCTAAAAATATGGTCTAACAATTTAAAAATACACCATTGTTTTTTAGTTTAAAATAAATGAATTTTAAAAGGTAAAAGTGGTGATTTAAGAATATAATTATCCACAAATCCTAACTTATAATAATGTTTATAACATAAAAATGGATTATATAATGTTAAATATATATTAATCAATAAGTTTCTTTCTACCATGATCCACCCATTCTCAGAGAGATTTTATGATCCCACTGTATGGTAAATTTATATTAAAGTGATCTCACCTCATTATATTTTAATTAATCCAATGAAATTGTTTCTTCAAAAAATTATTTAATGTGTATATTATTAAAATATTTATTAATTAATATGTTCAAAATGTTTATATTGTTATTTATGAGATGAATATAAAAGAAAGTTATTTTTGCTAGTGAATCCTAGGTGTTTTTGAAGAAAACATTAAATAATTGAAAATAAAAGAGTATCCTAGATGTCATGACTGTTAGAATCGATGAAGAAATCAAATTTTGATCACTGTTTTCATGATTTAATGTGTGTGATATTTTTTTATAATCCCCCTAATTATAATCTGGTTTAAGAAAATATGTCTTCAAATGTGGTGAGTATGAATCCATTTACACAATAGATTATTCTGATACTGAAATTTATGGGTAAAATCATAGTATCCATGATGAATTTGTTTCATATGTACATATTTATATATATATTACTATAGTCCTTCAGGGAAGATCATGTGACTAATCAAGACATGATGATAAGGAATATTCTTTTGAAAAGATGTTTTGAATATGTTTTATTGAGAAAAATATTATAGATATAATGGAATTTTATTCACAAATATAAAATGAAATATTCTATAATGTAGAAGATGAATAATAAAGATGAATATGTGAGAAAATTTTTACTTTTATGTATTGTCATATTTATTAAATTTAAATTTCATTTATATCAAGAACTATTTTCTGGATGATAAGGTAAGAGAAATAAAATATATGGAGAAATCACTAACAAAAAATTGTAAAATGCATGATAAAATTGAATATAAGTGTTACACCATTATAATTCTTATTAATAATAACAATAATTCACTAAGAGTCTATATAAATAAATGATCACTCTTGTAGAAAAATAATTTTAGATGTTTTTATGTTACAATATAAATAAAGATGATTTTAGATAAAATATCAATACATTGGATGATTTTAAAAAAAATTATTAATGGTTAATATAGTTAATTTGGGATCATTAAAAAATGATCAATGGAAAGAGATTATCCATTTAGTTAGATGAGTATGTTTCATGAATAATATTGAAAAATAATTTATGGTTTATTTAAAGATAATGGGTGAGGTCTTAAAGATCAAGAGGACACATTAAATATAAAGTGCTGAGAATATGTTATGAAATTGAGCATCATGGAAGCAACTCATGTTTTTTTGGTAAATGTTCCATTAATGTAATTATGAATAAAATTACAACATATTTTAATATTCGTTACTCTGGTAGGAAAAATATGAAATTATCAGACTTTTAACTTTTGATAGACTAATGGATAAGATAATCCCATGATTTGGTGAATTTTTGTGCATTAATTAAAATAAAACTAGTGCTTCATAATGTTGTATCATAATGAAATTTCATCATTAAAAATTATAGTGAAATAAAGTACGTAAACATATTTGAAGATAAGAATACTAGAGGGGGAACAGCTAAATGAGTTTGAATTAATTATGTGATAATCTTGATTTAATATGTTTTATAAAAAAGATAAAATCTAAGACATCATAAGAAGCCATTCCAAATCAGCTCCAATCAATGTTCATGAATTTTTAGTCTCATGGATATTTCATGATGAGATAATATACAATGGTATAAAATAACTATAATTGTTAGAGAAAGGGTGAGTACAATAGATGATACAAGAAATTCAAATGTTTAAAAATAATGAACTTAAATTAAAAAATATCCACTAACATCAATAAAATTTGACTATCACGAAATATTATATAGAACATTATAATTATTTATTCATAATTATGATAATTTATTGTTTACATCACCCAAAAACACTATATCTTTAAAAAATGGATAAATTTTAAAAAATATAAAAACATAAATTGATGATAGGCTATAATTATACCATGAGGAAAAATGAAAATGTGTTTACAAAATAGTAAATACAAGAAATACAAAATCATATTAGAATATAGGAAGAAATATTTAATGATACTATTTAAGTATAATTGAGGATAAAATTTGTGGGTACCACGTTAGAAGATAAAAAGATATGTGGATGGTGTAAAAACGCTATCCACAGCCATAAAAATGCAGAATATTGTTACCCAGATATAAGAAAAATATATATAAATCGATGATATAATCTTATATTATGATGATTGTTAAAAACATTCAATAAGAGAAGATGAAATATAAAATATATTATGATGTTATAGACAAAATATTTTGGGAAACCCCAAGGATGGAAGTAGAAGAAAATTAGAATTCATGGTCCTTAAATATATATTCTTATAAGAAAACTCCATAAAATGTGAAGATTAACGATGGAAAGATCGAATAAATCTCCCCATCCTATGAATATTATTACATGAAAAATCCAGGGTGAAGGCACAATGATATAAGGATAAGAATAAGATTGAGTTTCATGGTTGAGGTTACATTCTCATTTATCATTCTCTAATTAATATGTAAAGAAATGTCCACCTTATTCCTTCATATTTATTGATGATGTTCAATAGAAAATGGAACAAAAGGTTCTTTAATTCATAAGTATCCACAATGTGATGTAAAAACTATTTTTCACATAATATTTATAGTTCATAGGGAATATTTAATATGCTAGACACACAACATGAACCAACATATGATGTTGAAAAATATCAGGGATTGAATATTTGTGTACTTATAGGAACATGCTATATATTTAACTAATTAATTATGATAAGAAGGATATATAAAATTTCATTCATTGTAAAAATTGTTGTATATTTATCATCACAATACATTTCAAATATCAAATTCATAACTCTAAATATAATGTTAAAAAATGATTTCAGATGATGATATATTAATTACATTTTAACAGGGGAGAAATAACACATTTTTATTTATGTTTTTTATATTTCCTTTGATTTCTTTGTAAAAAATTATCCGAATGAAAATAAAATAAATTTAAAACTAGAATATTAAATTTCTTTTGGAATCACAAAGTCAAATTTTTTATGTATGGTTTTAAATTCTATGATATTTACTCTTGATTTCAAAATTGATTATTCCTCATGTTGATTTAGAGGTAGTTGATATATGACTCACTAATTATAGATAAGTGATTAAAAAATTCTATTAAGTAGTTTGTGGCTTTCATTATATATAAGGTAATATTAGAAGATGGAATGATTGATGAGTGTTTACATCTCTTCCTGATATGTATATATGTTTGAGTAAAATTGATTTTATTTTAAAGGAGATAAATTAAATCCTTCATATTTAATTATTCATATTTATCGTTAATAATGGGGAGTAAAAATACAATAAAATTTATCATAATTTTATAGAAAAAAAACATAATATTGATATTGATGTCTGTATCAGATGATAATATGGTTAATATATTGTATTTTTTGGGAATAATATTGATAATATCATTGAGTAAGATAATTGAATAGTTTTTTTTATTATTTTTCTTAATGTATGCCCACATGATATTCATATTATTGATGGTTAAATAATCATATGAATAGTCATCATAGATGCCAGATATACTAATATAAGATTTTGGGATAATTTTAATTAATGTAAATAGAAATATACACTACTAGAAATTGGGGCTATAGCCACGGACCTATAGCCACGGTTTTATAGGTCCGTGGCTATAGCCCTTATTAGGCCACGGTTAAATTTTTGTCCGTGGCTATCCTTTTATTCTCCCGATCTTTTATCGGGCTCCTCCTCCTCCCCGATCCACAGCCCTCCTCCCCGACGGCATCTCCTCCTCGCCGCGCCCTCCTCGCCGCACCCTCCTCGCCGCGCCCTCCTCGCCGCGCCCTCCTCGCCGCGCCCTCCTCGTGGCCGCGCCGTCGCGCCCTCCTCGCCCCTCCTCCCCGACGCCTCCTCGCTGCGCTTCCCCCCTCCCCGGACTCACTCCTACGGAACCCTCCCCGACTCACTCCCCTCCCCCGATGCACTCCCCTCCCCGGACGACCGCGCCTCCCCCCTCCCCGGAAGACAGCGCCTCCCCCGACGCCGACGGACTCCCCTCCAAGTCTAAATCGTGATGGGGGTTTGAGTGAGGTATTATTCTCCAAATTCCTTCCTCTGAGTTGTTTCTTGACTGGTAGATGTTCAACTCTCTTTGAATCTATTGATTTGGCTTAAAAATACCAGTTCATCATCGATTTAAATATCTCTATTTAACAGTTGCTATTCAATGTTCATATTTAATTGAATTCTACCAGATTGTCTTTGTGTTGAATGCTGGTTTTAAGTCAAATATGATTTTTTTCAAACATCTGGTTCGGCGTTGCATCATTTTAATTTCTTTTCCACTGTTTTGTTTTATTAATTCAACATCAACCAAATTTTTCATCCTGTTTTAATGAAAAATATAAATTCAATTATGTATGTATTTAATTACCTTCTGAATTATGTTTTATACTTGCAGGTATTGAATTCTGAATTCAATTCTAAATTTTGTATGTATTTACTTGAAGATATGACTTATGTGTTGTAATTGCAGGTATGTATTCAATTCTGAATTTTAAATTCAATTCTGAAATCTATATGTATTTACTTGCAGATATGTATTATTTGTTATAATACTTGCAGGCATGTATTCAATTCTGAATTCCGAATTCAATTCTGAATTTTGTATGTATTTACTTACAGGTATGAATTATGTGTTATAATACTTTCATGTATGAATTTAATTCTGAATTCTGTATGTATTTACTTGTAGGTATGTATTCAATTCTGTATGTATTCTGAATTCATGTATCTATTTAATTCTGTATGTATTTTTAATTGAGGGAGGAATGGAGTCTCTAATTGCAGGTATGTATTCTATATGTATAGAGTCTCTAGTTGCAAGTATGTATGTATTCTTTATGTATGGAGTCTCTAGTTGTAGTTATGCATTCTGTATGTATTCTGTATGTATTTTGTATGTATTCTGTATGTATTCAATTCTATATGTATGGAGTCTCTAGTTGTAGGTATGTATGGATTCTCTAGTTGCAGGTATGTATTCGGTATGTATTTTGTATGTATTTAATTCTGTATTTAATTTTGTATGTATTTACTTGCGGGTATGTATTTAATTTTGTATGTATTCATCAAAAAAACCACTCGTTGGACAATAATAAGCAACTAGATGTGGTTTTTTCTTTCTAGACTGTAGTTTCTCCTATAGGGACCCTTATTCCCTCTACTGGAATGTGCTTTTTCGGTTGTAGGGGTGCTAAAATCTTTATCATTGGCTTCTTTATTTACCTGTACACACTAGTTGGCCTGAATTTGAAAGCATGGTAGTCTTCGCGACGTGCACGCGCAGACGGCACGTCAATCGGAGAAAATTAAAATGAGGTGTCAATGAAATTCAGAATGCCAAATTGACTTTCAAAAAGTGTATTCACATCTAAATATTTCTTACCAACTATCATGCTGGATCATTTGAGTTATTTGTGAAAATCAATAATTAATCACTATGAGATTAATGGTTGTGCTGTTTGAATCCAGGTGAAGCTCTCAATAGGGTGTCTACTTAGCGTACAATTTTATTGGACCATCCGATGATCCTCCATTTCATATTGTATTCTCACAGCGCATATTCTTTCCTCTGATTACAGTGTACTCCATCCGATGATCAATCCGATATTCTCACTCTGCCCATTCGTGTCATTGCACGACCCCTTCCACCTTCATTTCAGCCCGCTGCCACCAGCATTCTAGCCCGCAACAGCCCCCCCCACCTTCGAATCAGCCCGCACCATCCCCCCAACACCTGCAACCAGCCCCCTTTCACCCACATTCCAGTCTCCTCCCGCTCCCTTCGCTCCTGGTCGGAAGATGCTGCCCCGCGGATGTCGCTGGATCGGGCCAACACGCCGCGGTCACGCCGCGGTCACGCCGCGGTCACGCCGCGGTCACGCCGCGGTCACGCCGCGGTCACGCCGCGGTCACGCCGCGGTCACGCCGCGGTCACGCCGCGGTCACGCCGCGGTCACGCCGTGATGTGGCCCTGCTCCAGCCACATCCAGCAGGGGGGAGGTTCAGCCCCACTTGCTCACAGGCGTTTCAGACGACCCATTTTTCAGCAAAGTCATCAGCCCGCTGCCACCAGCATTCCAGCCCGCAACAGCCCCCCCACCTTCGAATCAGCCCGCACCATCCCCCCAACACCTGCAACCAGCCCCCTTTCACCCACATTCCAGCCTCCTCCCGCTCCCTTCGCTCCTGGTCGGAAGATGCTGCCCCGCGGATGTCGCTGGATCGGGCCAACACGCTGCGGTCACGCCGCGGTCACGCCGCGGTCACGCCGCGGTCACGCCGCGGTCACGCCGCGGTCACGCCGCGGTCACGCCGCGGTCACGCCGTGATGTGGCCCTGCTCCAGCCACATCCAGCAGGGGGGAGGTTCAGCCCCACTTGCTCACAGGCGTTTCCGACGACCCATTTTTCAGCAAAGTCATCAGCCCGCTGCCACCAGCATTCCAGCCCGCAACAGCCCCCCCACCTTCGAATCAGCCCGCACCATCCCCCCAACACCTGCAACCAGCCCCCTTTCACCCACATTCCAGCCTCCTCCCGCTCCCTTCGCTCCTGGTCGGAAGATGCTGCCCCGCGGATGTCGCTGGATCGGGCCAACACGCTGCGGTCACGCCGCGGTCACGCCGCGGTCACGCCGCGGTCACGCCGCGGTCACGCCGCGGTCACGCCGTGATGTGGCCCTGCTCCAGCCACATCAACAGGGGGGAGGTTCAGCCCCACTTGCTCACAGGCGTTTCAGACGACCCATTTTTCAGCTAAGTCATCAGCCCGCTGCCACCAGCATTCCAGCCCGCAACAGCCCCCCCACCTTCGAATCAGCCCGCACCATCCCCCCAACACCTGCAACCAGCCCCCTTTCACCCACATTCCAGCCTCCTCCCGCTCCCTTCGCTCCTGGTCGGAAGATGCTGCCCCGCGGATGTCGCTGGATCGGGCCAACACGCTGCGGTCACGCCGCGGTCACGCCGCGGTCACGCCGCGGTCACGCCGCGGTCACGCCGCGGTCACGCCGCGGTCACGCCGCGGTCACGCCGCGGTCACGCCGTGATGTGGCCCTGCTCCAGCCACATCCAGCAGGGGGGAGGTTCAGCCCCACTTGCTCACAGGCGTTTCAGACGACCCATTTTTCAGCAAAGTCATCAGCCCGCTGCCACCAGCATTCCAGCCCGCAACAGCCCCCCCACCTTCGAATCAGCCCGCACCATCCCCCCAACACCTGCAACCAGCCCCCTTTCACCCACATTCCAGCCTCCTCCCGCTCCCTTCGCTCCTGGTCGGAAGATGCTGCCCCGCGGATGTCGCTGGATCGGGCCAACACGCTGCGGTCACGCCGCGGTCACGCCGCGGTCACGCCGCGGTCACGCCGCGGTCACGCCGCGGTCACGCCGCGGTCACGCCGTGATGTGGCCCTGCTCCAGCCACATCCAGTAGGGGGGAGGTTCAGCCCCACTTGCTCACAGGCGTTTCAGACGACCCATTTTTCAGCAAAGTCATCAGCCCGCTGCCACCAGCATTCCAGCCCGCAACAGCCCCCCCACCTTCGAATCAGCCCGCACCATCCCCCCAACACCTGCAACCAGCCCCCTTTCACCCACATTCCAGCCTCCTCCCGCTTCCTTCGCTCCTGGTCGGAAGATGCTGCCCCGCGGATGTCGCTGGATCGGGCCAACACGCTGCGGTCACGCCGCGGTCACGCCGCGGTCACGCCGTGATGTGGCCCTGCTCCAGCCACATCCAGCAGGGGGGAGGTTCAGCCCCACTTGCTCACAGGCGTTTCAGACGACCCATTTTTCAGCTAAGTCATCATCACTCTGCAAGCAGATGCTCCTTCCTTTCCTACTTACTCTTTTCTGCAAGGTGTCCTCTGTTATAAGGGCCGGTTGGTGCTGTCTAGTTCGTCCCCATGGGTGCCCATATTGCTGGCTGAGTTCCATTTGTCTCCGTAGTGGGGTCATTCTGGTTTTTGCCGCACGTATAGAAAATTGCCTGCCAATTTATATTGGGTCGGGATGAAAATACCGGTTCAACAGTTTGCCAATGGGCCAAATGCCAACGAAATAAATATTCCACACTATATCCGGCTGGCCTGTTGCAGCCGTTGGAAATTCCCCAGCTGGTGTGGTCGGGTCTCTCTATGGATTTTATCACCGGACTACCCTAATCCCGTGGTTGCACTGTGATTCTGGTCATCATTGATCATCTCTCTAAATATGGCCATTTTTTACCCCTAAAACACCCTTACACAGCAAAGAGTGTGGGAGTGTGGGCGAGGTTTTCGTGTGGGAGATTGTCAGTTTGCATAGCATTCCAGCGACCGCAATCCCATTTTTGTAAGCCATTTTTGGATTGAACTGCTCAAACTCCAAGGCACTGACTTAAAACTCAGCTTGACCTACCACCCGCAAACGGATGACCAAACAGAGGTGGTAAATCGCTGCCACGAGACCTACGCTGTTCCATCAGAAATCTAGTTGCCCGCTGTTGCCCATGCACTGCTTGATCGTGGACTCAAATATTATTTGAGTCGGTCCCAAGACATCATGAAGCAGAAAACTAATACACTGCCGTCACCTTGCCCTCCATGTGGGAGATCCTGTTTCCGTACGCTTTCGGCCTCACAAACAACACTCTTTAACCTGCCAGATTTCTCAGAAACCTGCCCCTCGTTTCTATGGGCCATTTACAGTTCAGCGGAAGATCGGCCTGGTGGCACATCAATCGGACGTGCGGTCTGCGCAGGAGGGCTCATTATGCGTTCTTTAAGCGTTGCGCGCGCTTGAGAAACGCGCGTGGGGGGTCCAAACGGGCCGAACGAATTGCGAATGGCCTGAAATCGGACGACATCAAAGGGTGAGTGAATTGTGATGTGGTCGAGCAGACGGCACGTCAATCGGACGTGCCGTGTGCCCGCGGTGACCGGGAACGCCGTTCTGGTGTCATAAACGGCCAAAACGGGCGTCTAACGGTCAAACTCATAGCGAACAACATCGGATTGACCTGAAATCACAGGACAACATTCAAACTATTATTCGCGACGTGCACGCGCAGACGGCACGTCAATCGGACGTGCGGTCTGCGCAGGAGGGCTCATTATGCGTTCTTTAAGCGTTGCGCGCGCTTGAGAAACGCGCGTGGGGGGGTCCAAACGGGCCGAACGAATTGCGAATGGCCTGAAATCGGACGACATCAAAGGGTGAGTGAATTGTGATGTGGTCGAGCAGACGGCACGTCAATCGGACGTGCCGTGTGCCCGCGGTGACCGGGAACGCCGTTCTGGTGTCATAAACGGCCAAAACGGGCGTCTAACGGTCAAACTCATAGCGGACGACATCAGATTGACCTGAAATCACAGGACAACATTCAAATTATTATTCGCGACGTGCACGCGCAGACGGCACGTCAATCGGACGTGCGGTCTGCGCAGGAGGGCTCATTATGCGTTCTTTAAGCGTTGCGCGCGCTTGAGAAACGCGCGTGGGGGGGTCCAAACGGGCCGAACGAATTGCGAATGGCCTGAAATCGGACGACATCAAAGGGTGAGTGAATTGTGATGTGGTCGAGCAGACGGCACGTCAATCGGACGTGCCGTGTGCCCGCGGTGACCGGGAACGCCGTTCTGGTGTCATAAACGGCCAAAACGGGCGTCTAACGGTCAAACTCATAGCGGACGACATCAGATTGACCTGAAATCACAGGACAACATTCAAATTATTATTCGCGACGTGCACGCGCAGACGGCACGTCAATCGGACGTGCGGTCTGCGCAGGAGGGCTCATTATGCGTTCTTTAAGCGTTGCGCGCGCTTGAGAAACGCGCGTGGGGGGTCCAAACGGGCCGAACGAATTGCGAATGGCCTGAAATCGGACGACATCAAAGGGTGAGTGAATTGTGATGTGGTCGAGCAGACGGCACGTCAATCGGACGTGCCGTGTGCCCGCGGTGACCGGGAACGCCGTTCTGGTGTCATAAACGGCCAAAACGGGCGTCTAACGGTCAAACTCATAGCGAACGGCATCGGATTGACCTGAAATCACAGGACAACATTCAAACTATTATTCGCGACGTGCACGCGCAGACGGCACGTCAATCGGACGTGCGGTCTGCGCAGGAGGGCTCATTATGCGTTCTTTAAGCGTTGCGCGCGCTTGATAAACGCGCGTGGGGGGGTCCAAACGGGCCGAACGAATTCCGAATGGCCTGAAATCGGACGACATCAAAGGGTGAGTGAATTGTGATGTGGTCGAGCAGACGGCACGTCAATCGGACGTGCCGTGTGCCCGCGGTGACCGGGAACGCCGTTCCGGTGTCATAAACGGCCAAAACAGGCGTCTAACGGTCAAACTCATAGCGGACGACATCGGATTGCCCTGAAATCACAGGACAACAATCCCATTATTATTCGCGACGTGCACGCGCAGACGGCGCGTCAATCGGACGTGCGGTCTGCGCGGTAGGGCTCATTATGCGTTCTTTAAGCGTTGCGCGCGCTTGATAAACGCGCGTGGGGGGTCCAAACGGGCCGAACGAAGTCCGAATGGCCTGAAATCGGACGAAATCAAAGGGTAAGTGAATTGTGATGTGGTCGAGCAGACGGCACGTCAATCGGACGTGCCGTGTGCCCGTGGTGACCGGGAACGCCGTTCCGGTGTCATAAACGGCCAAAACAGGCGTCTAACGGTCAAACTCATAGCGGACGACATCGGATTGCCCTGAAATCACAGGACAACAATCCCATTATTATTCGCGACGTGCACGCGCAGACGGCGCGTCAATCGGACGTGTGGTCTGCGCGGTAGGGCTCATTATGCGTTCTTTAAGCGTTGCGCGCGCTTGATAAACGCCCGGGGTTCTGTGCAGGGGGGTAGGGGGCTGTATGGGGTTTGTCCGGGGGTGCACATGGGGGCTGTCCGGGGTTGCACATGGGGGCTGTCCGGGGGTGCACGGGGGGCTGTCCGGGGGGAATGGGGCTGCATGGGGTCTGTCCGGGGGTGCACATGGGGGCTGTCCGGGGGTGCACGGGGGGCTGTCCGGGGCTGGTCGGGGGGCTGTCCGGGGGTGCACAGGGGGTTGTCCGGGGCTGGCCGGGGGGCTGTCCAGGGGTGCACGGGGGGCTGTTTGGGGGTGCATATGGGGGCTGTCCGGGGGTGCATATGGGGGCTGTCTGGGGGTGCACGGGGGGGCTGTCCGGGGGTGCACGGGGGGGCTGTCCGGGGGTGCACGGGGGGCTGTCCGGGGGTGCACATGGGGGCTGTCCGGGGGTGCACGGGGGGCTGTCCGGGGCTGGTCGTGGGGCTGTCCGGGGGTGCACGGGGGGCTGGCCGGGGCTGGCCGGGGGGGCTGTCCGGGGGTGCACGGGGGGCTGTCCGGGGGTGCACGGGGGGCTGTCCGGGGGTGCACGGACAGGGGGGGTGTCCAGCAGGGGGGGTTGGCAGGGGGACAAGCAGGGACTGGGGGGGCTGGCAGGGGGAAGGGGGGGGGGTGGCAGGGGGCAAGCAGGGGGAATGGGGCTGCATGGGGTCTGTCCGGGGGTGCACATGGGGGCTGTCCGGGGGTGCACGGGGGGCTGTCCGGGGCTGGTCGGGGGGCTGTCCGGGGGTGCACAGGGGGTTGTCCGGGGCTGGCCGGGGGGCTGTCCAGGGGTGCACGGGGGGCTGTTTGGGGGTGCATATGGGGGCTGTCCGGGGGTGCATATGGGGGCTGTCCGGGGGTGCACGGGGGGGCTGTCTGGGGGTGCACGGGGGGGCTGTCCGGGGGTGCACGGGGGGCTGTCCGGGGGTGCACATGGGGGCTGTCCGGGGGTGCACGGGGGGCTGTCCGGGGCTGGTCGTGGGGCTGTCCGGGGGTGCACGGGGGGCTGGCCGGGGCTGGCCGGGGGGGCTGTCCGGGGGTGCACGGGGGGCTGTCCGGGGGTGCACGGGGGGCTGTCCGGGGGTGCACGGGGGGCTGTCCGGGGGTGCACGGACAGGGGGGGTGTCCAGCAGGGGGGGTTAGCAGGGGGACAAGCAGGGGCTGGGGGGGCTGGCAGGGGGAAGGGGGGGGGGGGTGGCAGGGGGCAAGCAGGGGGCAGGGGGGGCTGGCAGGGGGACAAGCAGGGGGCAGGGGGGGCTGGCAGGGGGACAAGCAGGGGGAAGGGGGGGCTGGCAGGGGGGCAGGGGGGGGGGGGGCTGGCAGGGGGACAAGCAGGGGGCAGGGGGGGGGCTGGCAGGGGGACAAGCAGGGGGAAGGGGGGGGGGGGGGCTGGCAGGGGCAGGGGGGGGGGCTGGCAGGGGCAGGGGGGGCTGGCAGGGGGACAAGCAGGGGGGTGGCCGTGGGGGCTGGCAGGGTGACAAGCAGGGGGAAGGGGGGGGGGGGCTGGCAGGGGGGCAGGGGGGGGGCTGGCAGGAGCAGGGGGGGCTGGCAGGGGGACAAGCAGGGGGGGCTGGCAGGGGGCGGCAGGGGGGCTGGCAAGGGGACAAGCAGGGGGGTGGCGGGGGGGGGGGTGGACTAACAGGGGGCAGTGGGGGACTAGCAGGGGGCAGGGGGACTAGCAGGGAGGGTGTCAGGGGGCAGTGGGGACTGGCAGGGGGGGCTGGCAAGGGGACAAGCAGGGGGGGTGGCGGGGGGGGGGGGGACTAGCAGGGGGCAGTGGGGGACTAGCAGGGGGCAGGGGGGGAGCTGGCAGGGGGACAAGCAGGGGGCAGGGGGGGCTGGCAGGGGGACAAGCAGGGGGCAGGGGGTTTCCGGGGTTCTGTGCAGGGGGGATGGGGGCTGCATGGGGTCTGTCCGGGGGTGCACATGGGGGCTGTCCGGGGCTGTCCGGGGGTGCACGGGGGGCTGGCCGGGGCTGGCCGGGGGGGCTGTCCAGGGGTGCACGGGGGGCTGTCCGGGGGTGCATGGGGGGCTGTCCGGGGGTGCACGGGGGGCTGTCCGGGGGTGCACGGACAGGGGGGGTGTCCAGCAGGGGGGGTTGGCAGGGGGACAAGCAGGGCGGGGGGGCTGGCAGGGGGAAGGGGGGGGGGGGGGGTGGCGGCAGGGGGCAAGCAGGGGGCAGGGGGGTGGCCGGGGGGGCTGGAAGGGGGACAAGCAGGGGGAAGGGGGGGCTGGCAGGGGGGCAAGCAGGGGGCATGGGGGGGGGCTGGCAGGAGCAGGGGTGGGGTTGGCAGGGGGACAAGCAGGGGGGGCTTGCAGGGGGACAAGCAGGGGGTGGCTGGGGGGGCTGGCAAGGGGTGCACGGGGGGCTGTCCGGGGGTGCATGGGGGGCTGTCCGGGGGTGCATGGGGGGCTGTCCGGGGGTGCACGGACAGGGGGGGTGTCCAGCAGGGGGGGTTGGCAGGGGGACAAGCAGGGGCGGGGGGGCTGGCAGGGGGAAGGGGGGGGGGGTGGCGGCAGGGGGCAAGCAGGCGGCAGGGGGGTGGCCGGGGGGGCTGGAAGGGGGACAAGCAGGGGGAAGGGGGGGGGGGGGGGCTGGCAGGGGGGCAAGCAGGGGGCAGGGGGGGGGGGGGGGCTGGCAGGAGCAGGGGTGGGGCTGGCAGGGGGACAAGCAGGGGGGGCTTGCAGGGGGACAAGCAGGGGGTGGCTGGGGGGGCTGGCAAGGGGACAAGCGGGGGGGTGGCGGGGGGGGGACTAACAGGGGACAGTGGGGGACTAGCAGGGGGCAGGGGGACTAGCAGGGGGGGTGTCAGGGGGCAGGGGGGACTGGCAGGGGGGTGGCAGGGGGGGCTGGCAAGGGGACAAGAAGGGGGGGTGGCGGGGGGGGGGGGGGGTACTAGCAGGGGGCAGTGGGGGACTAGCAGGGGGCAGGGGGGGACTAGCAGGGGGGGAGCTGGCAGGGGGACAAGCAGGGGGCAGGGGGGGCTGGGGGCTGGGGGCTGTCCGGGGGTGCACGGGGGGCTGTCCGGGGCTGGTCGGGGGGCTGCTCGGGGGTGCACGGGGGGCTGGCTGGGGCTGGCCGGGGGGGCTGTCCAGGGGTGCACGGGGGGCTGTCCGGGGCTGGTCGGGGGGCTGCTCGGGGGTGCATGGGGGGCTGGCTGGGGCTGGCCGGGGGGGCTGTCCAGTGGTGCACGGGGGGCTGTCCGGGGGTGCACGGGGGGCTGTCCGGGGGTGCACGGGGGGCTGTCCGGGGGTGCACGGGGGGCTGTCCGGGGGTGCACGGGGGGCTGTCCGGGGGTGCACGGGGGGCTGTCCGGGGGTGCAAGGGGGGCTGTCCGGGGGTACTGGCAGGGGGGACTGGCCGGGGGTGGCATGGGGGTGTCCAGGGTGTGTCCAGGGGGTATTTTTTTTTATGAATTTGGAAACCCTATAGCCACGGTTCAAAACCGTGGCTATTGATGTATTGCCGCGGTTTTAAACCGTGGCTATAGACATAATGCCACGGTTTTAAACCGTGGCTATAGATTTTGTCCGGCCTTTAGTATAGCCACGGTTGAAACCGTGGCATTAGGTATACAGCCACGGTTTTAACCGTGGCTATAAACCTATAGCCACGGTTTGAACCGTAGCTATAGAGTTAAAGCCACGGTTTGGAACCGTGGCTATAGGTCTAGGCCTATAGCCACGCCAAACTTGGCCACGGTTCCTCAAACCGTGGCTATTACCTATAGCCACGGTTTGTGGGCCTATAGCCACGGTTTAGAACCGTGGCTATAGCTCGAATTTCCAGTAGTGATATGGAAATATGTTCTAATATTTTTTAAATATAAATTCAATAATTTTATCCTAATAACTATATATAATAAAAATTAATATTTATTTGACTGTCAAGGAACTGGAAAAGTGTTGGATGAAAAATAATTTTTTTATTGAATGTAATAATGATATTATGATCAAATGGGAGAATGATGTGGTCCCACCATGGGTGAGACTAGAAGATGGAATTAGTGGTGATCTGTTAAAAGAGAATATCATTCCTATTTTTTTTACCGCAAATTAAAATTTTTATTCCAAAATGACAATTATGGTCCTAAAAATGAGGGAAATAGATTATGATTATGTTAACACAATTTAAACATATGTTTAGAGGAATGAAGATTTCATTTATATGGTAAATAAGGGATGTGAATTATTTCCTTTTTTTGAATGATATGTGAGTTCATATTGATGGTGTCTATTTTCAAGTGCTCTAGATTAAGATAAAAAAACAAAATATAATCTACAAGACCAAAGGAGGGTGATTTTTTCGATGATATATCTCAGAACGCACAATGAGTTAGAGGATGATGTAATATTTTACCAAAGAAAGTACATCACTATGATGAAAATAAAAAACCGTTTCTAGCTATAGATTTCTTGGAAGTAAATGTTTATATTATGATTTCATCATATTTTGATAATTTATGATGTATAAAGGTGGATGATTTGAGTTAAAGGTGATGTTTTACCAAATGTAAAATATATTGATATAACATTATCTCATGTATATTCACTATGAAGATGGCCTTTTCAAACACTCTCCTGCCCGATGCTCCACCGCTCCCTGGGATCGTGTCCTTCTCGGTGCCGGGCCCTCCGGCGACCGGCACGGGCTTGCATCGCCTCCATGGTCTATCTTTCAAGGAAGTCCTCCTTCGATATCATCTTCCAGATATCGATTTACCTCAGAGCACTGCGTCAGTGGGCCCAAAAGTCGGATCTGGTTTCCTGGAAAATGGTTCTTCCCCAGGCTCCTCGGCGTCCAGTGAGGGTTTGCCTCGCCCTCCAGATCTCTATTTCAAGGATTCCCTTCTTCAGCAGCAGTCGTCAGGTGTTAATCTGCCTCATAGTGATGCTCCAGCCGGATGGGATGTTGTGTCTACTTTCTTGAAAAAAGGTTCACTGGTGATCAAGGTTTCAATGGCGTCGTTTGCGGAGGTGGCTTTCAATTTCCAGTGGACATTGGTTTCTAGGTTCGATGCATATAATCCTTCTCTGGTGATTTTCAAAGACTGCGTGAGGGGTTGGAATCTTGATCTTCTGCTTCGGTGTCGATTCTGGATCGCAAATCCTTCTGCATCGTGATGGCGTCTAGGTAAGACTTTGACTCTTCTTGGTGTATAAGGCCTCTGTTTTTGCGGAGTTGGAGGTTCTCCCTCTCCCGATTGTCGATGGATGTCCATCGAGGAAGAGAATACTATCACGCGGCAGTCTGGATCTCTCTTCCTGGGTTATCTCTGCCTCTCATGAGCGAAGCCTTTCTTAAGGACATCGGGGATTGTTTGGGTTTCTTCCTGTGCACGGATGCTCGCACTCTTTGTTTGGCGGAGGTGTCAGTAGCTTGGATGTCCGTTGATATGGATCTCTCTCATCCGTTGCAAAATCATCTTGTGTTACGGATTGAAGGAATGTCGGATAGGCTTCAACTGCTGGTCTACCATGTTTACCCTAGGTTCTGTTCTTTTTGTCATCTCTTTGGCCACTATTTGCAGGTCTTCCGAAAAGCGCATTCGAAGGGTGCTGAAGTTCAGGTGAATTCTCAGTCTTCTGATCGGGGCCCTTCTTAAGGACTTGATGGCAGTGGTCATGAATGTGGAAAGATCAGGGTTCCCTCTATACTGTCATCGATGGCATCTTTTTAAAAGAAGGTAGGGGATGGGACTGCTTCTCCCTGTCATGCTTTGGTTCTAGTAAGAAGTTCTCTGGGAAAAGGGACTTGTTTTCATCATTCAGTGGCAGAGGTTTTTTCCTCAGTGATGGGCATCAAGGGTTTCCTCCGACATCGGGATCCAAAGGTGGACAACTAGGTTACCTCGAGTAGTTGCATCACTGTCATATCTATAGTAGATTCGGGCCTGTATAAGCAGAAAGAGTTGCAACATTATAAGGGGATGCCCCTCCTTTTATTGGATCCATGCCTAGTAGTGTCTCCCTCTTCGACCAGCCCAGTGGTCTCTTCTCCTCCTTCCTCGCCAGTAGTGCTTAACGCTCCTCTCCATTCAGCTACTTCCTCCCCTCCTGTTGATCAGAGTCACGGTCAGGGCCTCTGTTTTGATTTTCCAGAGGTCCCTTGCAGGGTGCTGTCCAGCAGTGGAATTTCTCCTATGACCTCCTCCTCGCAGGTGCAAATGGGTGTTAAAACCTGGTCAAAATCAAGAGTTTATGAGGGTGTATGTGTTATCTCTTATCATAATGGAAAGGGCCAAGAGTATGGGGCCAAATCTAGTTGGGTCTGCTTCAATGTTTTAATCCATAATATGGAATGGTTGTGGCTTTGGGGCCAGGGTCATATCAGATTTTCTTCTTAGTGAGTTAAGTAATAATCATGTCTCTCTGGTTGCCTTCATGGAACCTAAAAATTCATCCATCAACATCTCTGAGTTTTCAAAAAAGGCTTAAAGTACGTGGATTTTTAGATGGGGATCCTCCTAATTCTCACATATGGCTTTTCTGGAAAGACCACATCAGTGCTGATTTATTGAATACAACAGAGTAATCCCTTAACACAAAGATAAAAGTGGGGCTCAAAGTGTATTTCTTCTCATTCATATATGTCAAGTGTGATGCACAGGACAGGGAGTCATTATGAAGTGATCTTGAGGGATTCAATCCTGTTGCGGCCCCCTGGATTGTTGGTGGAGATTTCAACATTATGGCTAGTATAGAGGAGAAAAAAGGGGGTGGAGCTTTCCCCAGGAATGCCAGTCAATCTTTCGTTTCTTTCATGGCTCAGAGCGGCTTGTTGGATGTGGGTTTTGAGGGAAGTATCTTCACCTGGTGAAACATCCAACGTGGGGGGAGGTGTTCATACTATCGGCTTGAACGATGTTTGATGAAACATGCTGCAATATCTATGTTCCCTAGCTCCCGAGTAACTCACTTGAATCGGAGTTTGTCCAATCCTTCCCCACTTCACATTTCCCTGGGGGCAGGGGTGCCACGGGAGTAACATGATATGTTTTCCACATCTTGGGTACCGGAACTGGGTTTCATAGAAATGGTTAGGGAAGCTTGGGACTCAAAATATCGGGGGAATCCATGGACTACTTTTCACAATAAACTTAGGTGGGTTAAGAATCTTCTTCGCTGCTAGAGGAGAACCATCCCAACCCATGACCATGATATCTCTAATATCAGTGAGGAGGTGGATTGTCTAGAGAAAATATTGGATGAATAATGGGATGACACCATTTTTTCTGAGTTGATAATAAAGAAGGACTCTCTATCTGATAATCTGCTTAAACAGGAAAGTGTGGCTAGAGAGAAAGCTCGGGTGAGATGGCTTCAGGAGAGGGACCAGTATACCGGGTATTTTCATGCTTGCATCAAGGAACGTCGTTGTGTATAGAGGCCCAATATATATCCACCGGGGGATGGATCCTTCTCCACTGACCGGGAGGAAGTTGGGGTTATTATTAATGCAGCTATTCAATCTCTAATGGCTGATCCTAATCCTACCATGGCAGGGGGTATCCAAGTGGGGATGCTGAGATTTTTTAGGTTCTCTCCAATAGTTTTTCAGAGGGCGTTGATGCTGAATTAAGGAAACTTCTTGATGAGGATGAAGTGCATGAAGCGGCATGGAACTTGAACCTAGATAGTTCCCCAAGGCTCTATGGGTTTCCTGGGTCTTTCTATAGGGCTTTGTGGGAGATTATCAAAGGGGATCTAGTTCGATCTCTTTAGGATTTCTTCTTGGGAGGGAATTTTCCGTGTATTTTTTGTGCTACTAAAATGATTCATATCACGAAGGTGAATAATCCTCAGTCCATTGATAAATATAGACCCATCAGTATGTGTAACTTACCATACAAGACCCTAGCTAGTATCCTTAATAAGTGATTGGCCAGTCACCTGGATGAGTGGATGAATCCAGAAGAACATGGTTTCATTAAAGGGCGGTCAATTCAGGGTGTGATCGGTCTGTTCCAAGAAATGATCAGTGGAATCAACAACAGGTTTTTTGGGGGAAATTTGGTGGTTAAATTAGACATGATCAAGGCCTGTGATAGGATGGAATGGGGTTTTGTTCTCAGAGACCTGGCTTGTATGGGGTTCTCCAACTGGACTATTGACCTCCTTTTTCATTGTTGTAGCTCAACATAGATTTTTAATTCCTTCATGGGAAAGAATTTTAGCTTTTTCAAGACATGTCATGGTCTTAGGAAAGGGGATACTTTATCCCCTACTCTCTTCATTATTGCGCAAAATGATTTCGATTGATACATTAATAAGGGGCACAGATCTGGTAAAATACTTCCTTATCCAAATAGGTATGCCACTAGGTGAATTTCCCACCTGATGTTCACAGATGGCACCATAATTTTTATCAATGGAATTAAAAGATCTGTAAGGGGAATTAACAAGTTTTTAAAGGAATATTGCAAGTGGAGTGGGCAGTTGGTGAACAAGGAAAATAGTCTCTTCTTTACATCAAGGAGGGTCCCTTTGAGGAGAGAGAGGTTATTGAGATCCAGTTTGAGCATGGGAAGGGGATATTTTCCCCTGGAATACCTCGGATCTCCGATTAGTCCCTCTTCCCTAAGGGTGTATCACTTTGACAATCTTATAAGCAAAATTACAGGGAGTATCCACAACTGGAAGAACAAATTTCTCTCTTTTGGAGGCCGCATCACTCTGGTCAACAATGTTCTTGTTTCCATCACTATGCAGATTCTTTCCACTCTAAAGGTCCCAAAAAGTGTAATTTACACGTTAGAAAGGATTATGGTGGAATTCATTTGGGATGTTCAGATGGACGGTAGGCATCATTGGGCTTTAGGTAAAAGGTTAGAAAGACCTCTATCTAAAGGGGGTATCAATATGAGAAGTGTATCAAATACCAGGCATGGGCTCCATGCCAAGTTAGCTTCGGAGGCAATGGAAGGATGATTTTTATGGGGCAGAATCATGCAGGATGTTTGTGGTCAGAATTTGAATTTTCAAAGAAGGCAGTCATCGAGGATATGGAACATGACTCCCCCATATCTAGAAATTATTCAGTATAACTCCTGATGGATTGTGGGTAGGGGGAATATCAACGTTTGGTAGTAGGACTGGGGGGTGGTCAGGCTATGGTTCCCGGGGTGTCCTACCCCAGATTTATCTTTTGAAGAGGCGAGTACTCACCCAAGGTTCTTACAAACCATTCTTGATGCCCGTCAATTGGAAATTTTCAATTCTATTATTGTTAAAGATGAGGATGACCGGCTGGTTTTCAGGGGCTCTTCGTTGGGTGCCTTCTCCATCAAGGATTTCGATCGTGTGACGAGGAGCATTGAGACTGCAGATCCATGGGGGGAGTCCTAGTGGTGAAAAGATATCCCTTAGAAATTTAACTTTCTGGTGTGGCATGTGCGGAACAGGACCCTTCCTACAGATGATAATTTGTAGAGAATGGGTGTGAACATGGCCTCTCGGTATTGGTGCTGCCGGGATTTCAATCGAGAATCAGTAGGGGCATCTTTTCCATGATAGTGGACGGTCCATAGGGATTTGGCAGACTTATGGGGCCTTCTTCTGTTAGAATGGGTATGATGACCCTCCTAAAAATTTTCTGTAGGCGTGGTTTAGCGGAGCTGGAATCCAAGGGGCGGAGAGAAAGGCTAGATCGATCATCCTAAGTGTTAGGTGTTGGACAATCTGGAAGGCCCGGAAATATGGTAGGCATAAAAAATCTTCAGGATCCTTGACCTGCATTTTACTCAAAATAAAAAAAATGATAGGGATCTAATTCAGGTATCTCCTGACTTCCACTCGGAACCTTCGGTAAGTGCTCTGGTATTTCCACTATCTAAAAAACATCAGTCGAGTGATGTAGGTTAGGGTCGATTGATTCGGTGGAGCCCTCCGAATGAAAGGCTAAAGTTAAACTCAAACGGGTCGATGCATTGGGGGAGATGCATGGGGGAAGTGTCGTGAGAGATAAATATGGTTCAGTGTGGGCGGCTTTCACTGCTTCGTTCGGGGAGGGCGACTCACTTCAGGCGGAGGCCCTGGCTTTGGCCAAGGTTCTGGACATGTGCTCCAGTATGCAGCTTTTCATTTCATCGGTGGAGACCGATTCCCTTCTTCTGTATCGAGCACTGATGGACATGGGAATAATTCCTTGGAGTATTCTTTATGCTGTCAACAGATGCAAAGCGCTAATGGGGTCTCACACGGTGATATCGCATACATTTCTGGAGGGAAACACAATAGTGGATTTTTTGGCATCAATTGATACTTCCAATAGTGGTACGGATTCTTTTTTTAATTTTGGATCATTTCCTATTGATGGGATGAAGTTTGTTGTCAATGATTCATTGGGGTTGCATTACTTTAGACCTCCGTGATGCTTTTTATTTTCTTTATATGGCGATCTCCCAAAAGAAATTAAAATGTTAACTTTCAGTCATGTACATTCAATAGATATATATTCGCCTAAAGAGCATTCACCATATCTTAATTCCCATGATGTGAATCCCATAGATGTATTTTCAATTGGACTAATTTATATTAATTATATATATGTTACCCAGATATACATTTAAAAGATATACCATCAATAGATATAAAGATAACAACATTTTATTCAATACATTTTTATTCACTGAATGTACATTAGATTGTTATAAATTCACAATTAGTAAATTGAATAAATTTACATTAACAATATTATTATTAAATGAATTTTTTTTACTATCACTATATAAATAATATGACTTCAAATAAATTAACATGAATCTAGAAAAATCATTCTAGGTTCAATATTCATTAAGGTCTGTTCATGATTGTAATTGAGATCTATATATGAGTTTACGATTGACAATGTAGATTATTATGGTGGTCTTGAAAATTGAATTCTATAATATTTTATGATGATAATCAGGTATATTTCATACAGTTTTATAGTGTTTGGGAAATTTAAATTTAATCCCTCATATTCTATATGTTTAACATAGGTAACTAGTTCATTTAATGATGGACACAATTCGATTAGAAGATAAAAATATATATAAAACCCCAAACTCAAGTGGCACCCAACCAATGTTTATTTAATTACATATGTGTATGATTCAAGTGAAAAAATACAATTGTGAAAAATAGTTTATTAGTATTGTTAATCTAGATACAAACTAAAATCTCAAAAAAAAAATTAATACTTAAAATACAACATAGTGAAAGTAAATAATTTTCGTCCTTGAATAATTAAATTATTTATTCCTAATATATTGGAAAAAGAAAAAATAAGGGTGATCATTGATTCTTATAAAGGGTTTTGTATATTGGAATCAATCATTGGTAAATATTTTATATTCTACATGTAAATTTCCATAACTGAAAAGATATTCCATTTAATCAATAATATAAAAGTGATGTATAATATATAAGAAACAAATGATGAAAAATAATTATATATAATAAGTCACATGTTCTTTACATTTGTTTGTGGATATAAAAACTATTTAATGAGTCACCTTAATATTGATAAAAAATCCTTATGATGAAATAAATTTTATTACATATCATAAATAATAGATAATGACATCTTGAAAATACATCACACATAAATGAAATATACATCGTCTCAGTACCCAATGTAGTTTGTCACAGTAGAACTATAGATGAATTTATGGGAAATATCAGTCCCCTATCTTCACATAATAAATCTAATTAATTCATCACATAAATATGTAGGATAAAAAATAAAAATCAAATAAGCATTCATATTGAATGTCTTTCATATAAAATATTTCTATTTCTCATATAAAATTGATCGTAAAAAATACAGATAATGAATAAGGATGGTATAATTGAAAAATATCCCAATTTGATTATATGTATAACTTTTTATTGACTTTGACAAATATAATCACAATAAAAATATATATAAATTTATTCATGATGAAAATTCACTTTCATTTTGAAATAAACCATTAAAAATAACAATGTCCACTATATTAGGAAAAATAAATTCTTTTTAAATAATATTGATAATTTATAACATAATATTTAATTAATTAATAGGTCCAAAACCTCAGAATCATGTAATAATTAGATAAGGAGCATTATTTTTTCAGACTCTGAGTTCTCTGAATTAAGACTCCAAACACTTCTGAGTTCTGACACTGAATTCTCATGAAATCGGGCTCTGAACATTGTATGTTCTTACTCCAAATTCTCATGAACTTCGACTCAGAACATTGTAGGTTAAGACTACTAATTAACATGAACTCTGACTATGAACTTTTTATGGTTATACTTTTAATTCTGATGAATTTGGACTCCGAACATTGTAAGTTCTGACTCCAATTTCTAATGTATTCAGTCTCTGAACATTATAAGTTCTGACTCCGAATACTAATGAATTCAGACTCTGAACTTTGTGATTTTTTATTCAAAATTCTTGTGAATTCAAATTATGAATTTCCATGAAATTTAGACTCTATAATTCTATAGATTTCAGGTTCCAAATTCCTTAGAAAACATAATCTAAATATCCTTGTACTATAGACAATGAATGTGTTTTGTGTTAGACTCTGAATTTTTATTTTCCAACATTATGTATATCTGTTTTGGGTTATGTAATAAAATTTTTTCTTACACATTTTTTCATTATAAAATGATGTCGTGAATTTAGTAACTAATTAACCATTGTTTGAGTGAAACATGTATAGGTCCCTATGAAATTCAAGAAAAAATATGACAGTTGGAGGAGGGAGCCGACCATTGGAGCAATGACTATAAATAGAAGCTCATTTGAATGAGCTCTGAACATTACTTTTGAAAACTTTTCTAACATGATGTCGAAGTGATTTTCTAGTGAGGTAGGCTCTTATAAACTCTTTGGCTACATGTAGAATGTTTTAATGGCTTCATCAATATTTTCTTCATTATGATTTGCTTTGTGCATAGGATCGATTTCCTTGAAATCATAGACATCAGGTTGTAAAGTTAGAGGTGTCGATTTCTTTACAAATCGAGGGCTTGTGTGGATAGCAAGACAGATACCAATATTCCGATTGAGGGCTTAACTGGGTTTGGGTAAGACAAAATTTCTTGAATGTATAAACCAAGGGACCTTTATCTAGGGTTGTTGGATACCCTTCTCTTTGATTTAAAAGAGTTACTACTTGTTACATATAGCATTTTAGTTTTGTTTTCCACTATATTTTTTATTGTTAAGGAAAGTATAACAATTTTATACTTCTTTAAACATGTAGTCTGCTTATATATGATTCTATATGCTTTAAAGTAGAATCATAGTTGTTGTAAACTTTTGTTAGGTTTCATTTCCGGAATCACTTTTATGGAATCAATCAAGCTATTATAATTTAGAGGTGTTATGGATTTTGTTTATGAAAAATTTCCTTAAGGGTTTTTAAAGTATAAAATTAACCACCTCTAGTATATTTATTATCAACATCATAGTTTGATACTAAAATCAGTATCATATCTATCACACCATCGATCCAACAATTGGTATCATAGCAAGTTACCATGTACCCTGAACTAATCTAACAACTGTCCTCATTGTTTTGGTTCAATCTGAATTAATCTCATGATTAGATTCAGAAGATAAATTTTCTTCTTCATTTTCATTAGATTCATATTTTTCTTATTTTTGGAATTATCTTTTCGGATTCACATGTTATGATTCACAAGTTCGGATCCAAAAAGTTTGGATTCACAATTACAGATTCATTCATTCTTAGAGAAACTCTAGTTCTATATTTTTCTTGCTGGGGAATATTTTCCTTATTTACTAACTATTATTACTAACAAGTTTATGTTCCATGATTTTCCTTAAGATGGCAGCTTTAAATGTTAGTTCTATCGACAATATAAATCTTACTAGACCTCCTATTTTTGATGTAAATGAATACGAGTACTGGTGAGATAGGATCAATACATTAGTTATTGACATTATAGTTGATAACTAATTAATGCTTATAGGGGACTATAAAATTGAAGATAAGGAATAGAGAACTTTTACTGATCAGAAGAAATCAGAATATCAAGAAAATTTTAGAGTTAGAAATAGATGGATATGTTCTAGGACTAGGGAAATATATAGTAAAATATCTTCATGTGAAGCTGCAAACAACATCTGGAAGAAACTTGATGTTTCACATTTTGGTACTTTTAATGATATAAAGACAAGAATTTCAATGTTGAGAGCCAAATACCATGGCTTTATATTTCATTATGGAGAACCTATAAGGAAAGTTCAACAAAGATTTATAACTATCAGGAATAACTTACAGTCTATGGGAGAAAAAGGTTTGGATGATGAGGATCTTGTAGACAAAATCATTGACATCATGCCAAATGAGTGGGAGTCCAATAGGTAAGCAATTGATGGGAACCAGAATGTTACTCAAATTTCCATAGATTAATTGCTCATAACTCTTCTTCAGTATGAGACTAGAATGAAGATAGATTATGATAATGTTAAAATAAAGAATGGGAATGGCGGATTTTCTTTTATAACTACTTCAAAACATATGAAAGACAAGTCTCCAGAAAGAGTTACTAAATCAAAGTCAAAGAAAGTTACTATTCATTTAGAATATAGTGATATCGAAAATTCTGAGAATGAATTAGCTAATCTTGATCAGAGAATGAACAAGATAGTAGCTCAAAATAACTATCAAAATAAATTCATGAAAAGAGACTACAAAGAGAATAAATTTGGAGAAGATACTTGTTATGTATGATGTAGAACATGTCCTATCGAACCTGATTACTCTTTATTATAAAATAATGGAAAGATGGAAAGGAATTAAGAATGAAAATTGAAGAAGTTATATCACTCAAATCACAAGAAAAGTCTTAAGGAAAATTATACTTGGAGTGCCAGCTTTGGAGACTCTTCAGGAAGCAAATCATCTGAATATGAATCATCAGCATATAAAAATATTGGATTCATGGATACTACTTCTTTCCCAAATACATTTTCTATGGACAAGGTATGCTCTTCCGAAGATTTAACAAATTTATCTCTTGATAATAATTACTATTCTGGTGATATTACTTCTAATGAAGATACTTCATCTTCAGATAATGAAAAAATAACTTCATATGAAGACGTCTCTAGATTTTCCAAGTTGTTAGAAGCAAAATATTGTAAAATTTCTAAGAAATTGGACAAGGAAAACACTAGATAATATGTTCTTACAAAAGATATTTGAGACCTCTCCATAGATCATAAAGATAAGGATGGCCTTTTAGAAAAACATTCTAATGACCTTAAGGATATAAATTCTAAAAAGGAAATACTTTCTAAATATATTAAGAATGCTATTATAAAAATAAATGTTTTTGAGGAAAAATCCAACACTAAGGAAATAATTAATGAGTATAGGAATTTAGTCATAAGACTAAAATAAAAAATACATTCCCTAAAGAAACATCCTGAAAACATTAATTCTGGTAAATAAAATTTTGACAAGATGTATTCTCAAATCAAACCTCAAGGAAATACTACTGGAGTAGGTTATACTCTCTGAAAGCCTGTTTAAAAAAAACTATTTTATTCCATCCAGAGCCCCTTTTTGTACTAAATGTCAAAGTGGTGGGCATTGGAAGAAAAATTGTTCCTTGAATAATGTTCAATATTTTGGGTTTCATAAATCATATTTCTCTAAACAAATGTGGATACCAAAAATTTTGTTGTCTAACAATCCCAGATCCAAGAATGTTTGGATTCCGAAAGTCTACCTTTTTATTTTTTGGAGAATAAAGAAGGTACCAACATCAATACTTGGTACATGGACAGTAGAAGTTCCCGATATATGTCTGATAATGAAAACTACTTTGAAAATATTATCAGGACGAAAGGAGGAAAAGAAACATTCAGAGATAATGCTAAGGGAGAGATTATTGGTACAGGTAACATCTTTCTTCTTGAAAAAACATTGATTTCAAAAGTTTTGCTTGTTAAGGGTCCTAAGAAAAATCTCATTAGCATAAGTCAATTATGTGATGAAGGTTACTTTGTGAATATTTGGAATGATAAGTGCTTTGTACACAATTACAAGGATGAGTTTATTATTTCAACCAATAGACAATAAAATGTTAACCACTAATCATAGAATACCTTGACATCCAAGACATACCTTGACTTAGTGCAATGGAAGATAATTCTTGGTTGTGGAATTCAAGGTTAGGAAACTATATCCATAGAAACCTATGCAAACTCCATATGAAAAGATTAGTTAAGGATCTACCGAAGCTTAGATTTTATTCTTCAAAATTTTATGATCCTTGTCAATATGGAAGGAAACCTAAATCTTGTTTTAAATTAGTCAGTGAAGTCTGAACCACTGATGTATTACAGTTGGTGCATATGGATCTCTTCGGTCCAACAAAACCTAGAAGCATTACATGAAATATTATGTATTTGTTTTAGTTGATGATTACACTAGATTTACGTGGGTCTATTTTCTAGCAAATAAATATGAAGCTCTTTCTTATTAGAAATTTTTAGAGCCCAAGTAAAAAATGAGAAAAACCCATACTTTGATAACTATTCATATTGATCATAGTGGATAATTTAAAAAGTATGGATTTTGAAACTTTTGGTAGTAGAAAAGGCATTACTCATAACATATTAGCACCTAGAAAATCTCAAAAAATTGTTGTTGTTGAGAGAAGAAATAGAATTCTTCATGAGATAACAAGATCCATGTTGAGTGAGTATTCTGTAGCCAATCATTTTTGGGCTGAAGCTGTATGTACTACTTGTTATACTATAAATCATTTTTTGATTAGACCTTTTTTTAATAAAACTCTTTATAAGTAATGGAATGGTAGAAAACTTAGACTTTACTATATCAAGGTTTTTGGTTGCAAGGTATTCATCCTGAATACTATATACAATCTACAAAAATTAAAACCAAAATTCGATGAAGGATTTTTCTTAGGCTACTCCACCACTTCTAAGGATTATATAGTTTTCAATAAAAAACTTGTACTGTTGAAGAGACCGTACTTGTCAAATTTGATGAAACTAATCCTTTTGTTTTTAAAAACCCCAACCTACATCTTCGGATGTGTTTTCAAAAACTAATAATCAACCTTGGATAGAAGATCTTTCTGAGAAGGAAAATTCCCAAGAAAATGTTTCTAAAGCATTTACCCCAGAAGATTTCCTACCCTATGATGGTGATCTGGTTTAAGAAAACCACAACTAGTGGTTTCTAATGAATCATCCCAGTGATAGTATCATTGGTGATGTGAATCATCTTTTAAGGACTAGATGTTCCTTAAGAAATGAGTACAACATCTAGCATTTCTATCCCAATTAGAACCAAAAATAACAGATGATGCTTTAGGTGACGATGATTGGATAAAAGATATGCAAGATAAACTAAATGAATTCAAAAGGAATAATGTCAGCACCTTGGTTGAAAGACCTAAGGAAACTTCTATAAATAGAGTAATTTGGTCTTCAGAAATAAAAGTGACGAAAATGGAATCATAGTAATAAATTAATCCAGATTGGTTTCTAAAGACTATAATCAACAAGAGGGAATAGACTATGAAGAAACATATGCTCCATTAGCTAGGCTTGAATCTATTAATATATTACTTGACTTTGCAGCATTCTGCAATTTCAGTCTTTTTCAAATGGATGTGAAATGTGCTTTATTTAATGGTTATGTTCAATAGGATGTTTTTGATGAATATACTCCCTGTTTTGATGATGCAAAACACCCTTATCACGTTTTTAGACATACCAATGCATTTTATGGACTTAAGAAAGCCGCTCAAGCCTGGTATGATATGCTTACATGATTTTTTTCTTCAAAATAATTATTATAAATGAAATGATGATCCAACCCATTTTATAAATAAAGATAAGAAAAATGTTTTGATTGTTCAAATATTTGTTGATGACATTATATTTGGTTCAAATAAAATATCATTACCAACCTTTTTTGAGGATCTAATGAAATCTGAGTTTGAAATGAGTATGATGGGGGAGTTAACATTTTTCCTTGGTTTAAATATTTCTCAAAAAACAGAATGATTTTATATATCCGAACATAATTATATTCAATATCTTCATCAAAATTATGGATTTGACAACACTAAGAGTATATGTACTTGTATTGGTTCCTCAAACACTCTTGATCTTGATGAATATGGGAAACTGGTAGATCAAACATCTTTTAGAGGTATGATCAGAAATTTACTTTACATGATAGCTAGTCATCCAAACATAATGTTTTTAGTATGCTTACATGCAAGATATCAATCCATCCTAAGGAATCTCATTTAAAGGAAATGAAAATAATTTTTCTCTACATAAAGGGAAACATGGATGTTGGAATCTTTTATAGTTCAAGAAATGATTTCGCTCTAATTTTTTTTTTCAGATACTGACTTTGGTGGATGTAGAATGGATAGAAAGAGTACATCCAGAACTTTTCATTTCAAAAGAGATTCATTAGTTTCTTGGTCATGCAAGAAGCAGAACTCAGTAGCACTTTCCACTAGTGATGCTGAATATGTAGCAGTTGGATGTTATTATGCTCGAGTGTTGTGGATGTAACTCACACACACAAACTATGGTATGAGTTTTACCAAAACACAAATTTTGAGTAATAATACTAGTTCCATCGCCCTATGTAAAAACCCTAATCATCACTCTCATGAAAAACACATAGATATTAGGCATCAATTTGTTAGGGATCACACACAAAAAAGAGATATCATTCTTCAATTTATCAGAACACAAGATCAACTTTCTGATATTTTCACAAAATCTGTACCCTCTGATAGATTTGAATACATTTTGTTGGAATCACCTTTTTTTATAATCCCAAATCATGTTTAAATATTGATCATGATATATTAAATCAGTTACTAATGTTTTTAATCTGTATTTATAATCATTTTATCCTGAACAATGTATACTCTTAAGTCTCATGACTATGATGTATCATCTTACAGTTTATATTTATCTAAATATAAGTTCAATGTTAAAGGATACTAGTAAGATCCTTCTTTTAAAGGTTACCATTATAGCTCACTATTACACAAAGTCACTGATCCAAAATATCACCGTTGAAGATCTACAGTCACTGTTGGAAGCTACCGGTACAAGGGATTCTGTTAGAAGTTCACTGTCAGACTCATTCTCAAGTCTTCTGTTGAGAACCTCACTGTTCAATCCTATAGTTGGACAAGTCAACCGTTAGTAGAAAGCTGCCACTGGACAACTCCTACTGTCAAGATAGTCGTATGTTGTTCATAGTACACTGATGAGGAGCTACTGTTACATAGAGTAATAGCTACCATTACAACCCTACAGACAAAGAACCTACCGATGAAGTCTACTGTTGGAAAGACCACAGTTGAAGTCTACCGTGTGACATGCATCTGCTATCATTCTAATTATATTCTATTATTTTATTTTTCCATTTTATGAATACTATTATAATGTTCATGTCTAGACAAATTGATACACCTGACGTTATTTAATTCTATTTGCAGGTATATCCGGAAATAGTGCGATGTATGAGGAAGACCACACATGGTTCAAACATTTTTCATGTCGCCCCCTGATGAACCAAAATAGAAAAACCTAAAATGGAAAAGAGTATATATATATAAGAGAGACGTTCAGTGCTATGAGGATAATATATAAATAAACAAGAAAAGTGGCATGGATTTATTGAATATACATAGAACACTTAGAATACAGAATCATAAACAAGCACTCATTCAGAATAACACAGAGCTTCAAAAGGATCAACTGAAAGAATCTCCTTCACGATGTCGTGGTGTGCTGTAGAGAGCTTAAAACCCAAGAAGTTGATCATATCTACATCTGGAAGTACGAACGCGAAAGTTGTGACACCCTGTTATGGAGTCAACTTGCAGAGAAGGACCAAATATTTATCACATCCATTCGAACGAGTCTAGAGCTGATCTTACAACACAACAGATCATTCTAAACTCATCCATACTATCTTTATCTCTACTGTGTTTAAATATTTTACATTTGTGAGTATTGTGTATGTGTTACACACACTGACTCGTGTGCTTGAACTGAGGGATACTGAAAATGTCCATACAAAACTATCTTTACATTTGTTTCCCACGTATAATTGTGGAAGAATCATTGTGGGGATTGGTAGTTTATTTTCCCATGTAGAACTGTGGTAGAGGTTGTAAAACCTAGATAGTTTTTTAAAACTATTGTAATGATTGATACAGGATGTGTATCACTTTTTAATATAATTTCTTGGTGGTAGGTGATCACCAAGTGGAGAGTACTAGGTATTGTCTTAAGACTGAACCTCTTGTTTAAATTGTTGTGTTCATCCTTCCATTACTCTGTTTTACATTTATCCGCTGTGCTTATACTTGCAAATACAAAAATATGTTTTTACATTCATTATGATAGTTGGTTTTGGTTAGTGTTTATGTCTGATTTGTTTAGTAAACTTGTTTCAATAGTTGAGATTGTTCTCATACTGATTCAACTGAGGAGTAATCACCCTATGAGAAACTGGTTGAACAATAAGTCACTTATATCACTACTACCTTAATTAATTGGGACATTTTAATTTGGGGGATTTTAATCCAATATTTTTTTAATAGAAATTTTAATTGGAACTCAATTCACCCCCCTCTTGAGTATTCACTCCGAACAAAATTTGGTATCAGAGGAAATATCTTTATATACAATGTTTTCAAACCCTATGTTTTTTAAATTGTGATTTTTGTTTTACCTTAATGATCTTAAATTTATGTTAGTTATAAATTTTATCTCTTTAATATATTCTCTAAAATCTAGTTATGTAAAATATACTAGAAGGTGCTACTATGAACAAGAAACCTTTCTTTAATGGTGTCAATTATGCTCAATGGAAAATTAAAATGAAAATTCATTTGGAAAGTATTGGTTTTGATATTTTGTCTGCTATAGAATCAGAAGATAAAATTCCCAAAACTACTAGATCTACCTAGGATGAGGCTACAAAGTATGACTATAACAATAACTATAAAGCTATGACTGCCCTTTACTGCTCTTTAGGAGATGAGGAATTTAACCGAATTTCTGCATGTAAAAAACTCCTGAAATCTGGGACACCTTGGCTGTTTCTCATGAAGGAACAACCAAAGTGAAGGAAATGAGATTAAATACTTATACTATTAAAAATTATAATTTTAATATGAGACCTGATGAACCCATTTCTGAAATGTACCATAGGTTTATTGATATTTTCAATACCATGAGTTCACTGGGAAAATCCATTCCAGAGAAGGAGTAGATCATGAGAATATTGAGATGTCTTCCAGACAGATGTATAGGAAATTCTATGTCTATCCGAGAGTCATGTGACATCAACAAGCTACCTGTTAAGGAGTTGATTGGTAAACTATTGATGTATGAATAGGAACTGAAGGTGAACAAAGAGGAAGATGATGAACCCAAGAGAAAATCTGTTGCATTCAAGTCTACTACTTCAAAGAGAAAACACAAGGAGAAAATACATGTACCTACTGAATGTTCAACTACTGAAGATTCAGATTTAGATAGTGATGAAGAAATGGATCAAATAGCTTGGAGATTTAAGCAGTTCTATAGGAAGATGTTGTTTTTTAGAAAACCAAACTACAAGGGAAAGTATGATCAACAAGGTAAGTGGAAGAAGGATTGGATGAAATTTGATAAGGAAGATGATATAGTCTGTTATGAATTCAAGAGGAAAAGACACATCAAGGCTGACTGTCCGAAGATAAAATTCAAAAAGAAATATGACTATAAGGACTAGATGTACAAAAAATCCATGAAAGCAACCTGGTGTGCTTCGAAAGACAGCACAACTGAATATGAACATACTGACTCTGAAAAGAATCATGCCAACATGTGCTTCATGACTAACATATCTGAGGTAACTGTTTCCCCTATTCTAAATGATTATTATTCAGGAAATAATAGTGATTCAGATAATGATATGTCTACGGATGAACTGTTTGAATATTTCAATATACTAGAAGATACATGCAATGAACTAAAAGATAAATTTAAAATCATTTAAGAAACAACATGCCATGACTAGTAACATTAAAACAGATCTAAGTGTAGAAAAAGAAAATAATTCTCATCTATTGAAAGAGAATACTCAGCTCAAATTATCTAATGAACAATTAATAAATGATATTGATAAGTTCACTGCTAGTAGGGATACCATGACACAATTTCTAGGAAAACATGTTGCTCCAAAATATACAATTGGTCTAGGATATCAGTAGGGACAGAGACAAATGAGAAAAACAAAATTTGTTCCAAAATCCGAACATTTCACTACTAATTATGGATCAATATTTGAGAAACAATTTTCTAGAAGACCGAACAAAGTATTTATGTCTGAAAACATGTTGGTTGATTTTAAAAAATCTATAAAGCAAATATGGGTTCCCAAAGTTTTATTGTCTCACCTTTCTGGACCCAAGAAAATATGGGTACCAAAATAATCCCATGTTTAATCTATTTTGCAGGGAAGTTGTTTAAAGAGTTCTTGTAAGAACCTATGGTACTTGGACAGTGGATGTTCAAGACATATTATAGGAGACTATTCTTGCATCAAGCGTCTAATTAATGTTGATGGTGGGCATGTCACCTTTGGTGACAATGCAAAAGGAAAAATCACCGTCTTAGGCCAGATTGGTTACCCTGATACAATATTAATTTCAAAAGTAACATTTGTTGATGGATTAAAGTATAATTTACATTGCATATCTTAGTTATGTGATGATGGCCTTAATGTTAAATTTTGAAAAGATTCATGAAATGTTTTTAATTCAAAAATTGATTTGGTCTTCACTGTATGTAAAAATGAGGATGTATATGTTGTTGATTTAAACTCCTTAGCCAAACAAAATGTTTCGTGCTTAAATGATTTTAATAAAGAGTTTTGGTTGTGTCATAGAATATTATGACACTGTAATGTGCACTCACTTAGGAAGCTATCTATGAAATGTTTAGTTAGAGACTTACTTAAATTAGAATTCTCAATTGATAATGTGTGAAATCCCTGTCAAAAGGGAAAACAACACAATGTTTCCTTCAAACCAATGATAGAAGTTTCAACTTCTCAACCACTTGAGTTGGTTCACATGGATTTTTTTTGGACCAACAAGAGTTTCAAGCCTTAATGGGAAGCACTATGTTTAAGTTCTTGTAGATGAATTTTCTAGGTATACTTGGGTATACTTTCTAGCTCAAAAAATTGAATCTTGTTCTTACTTTGTCAAATATTCCAAGTCTGTAGAAAACCTTATTGGAAAAAATATTAAAACCCTGAGAAGTGATCAGGGTCGTGAGTTTTAGAATCATGATATTGAATAGTAATGCTCACACAATGGATATAATCAAAAAAAAAATTGTCCCTAGGACACCTCAACAAAATGGAGTTGTAGAAAAGAGGAATATGACCCTTAAAGAAATTGTAAGGACTATGCTCAATGAGTATGACTTACCTATTTATTTTTTGGCTGAAGCTGTAAATACAACTTGTTATGTTATTAATAGAGTATTAATTAGATCATTTCTAAAAATAACCCCTTATGAAAATTGGAATAATTTGAAGCCTAAGGTTAATTAATTTAGATTTTTTGGTTGCAAAGTCGTTATTCTTAATTCTAAAGATAATCTTGAAAACTTTTCTCCCAAAAGTGATGAAATAATTTTCCTGGGTTATTCTATTTCATGTAAATCCTATAGAGAGTTTAATAAGAAAACAAAATGTGTGGAAGAATTAGTTCATATCAAATAATATGAGACTAATCCACATGAGGCTAAATCCTCTCTTGAAAATATTGAGGAAGATTTGTCAAATATGATCATTAATGATAAAAATATGGAATCCCCTATAAAGTATCCAGTTCTAGAAATTTTCCAGAATCTGGTCCTACCGATTCTAAACCAATAGACAACAATGAAGAATCTAGTTCAACGCTTCCTAGAGGTAGTAGGACCCTTAAGAATAATCCTCTATTTGCTGTTGTAGGCGATTTAAATAGAGGAACCCAAACTAGAGCTTCTCTAAGAAACCAGGTTGAACTTCAAGCTTTTCTTTCATAGCTTAAACCCAATAATATTAATGATGATATCAATGATGAATTTTGGGAAATGGCTATGCCAGAAGAACTAAATCAGTTTGAAATAAACAAATTTTTGGAATTAGCGGAAAGACCCAAGGATACATTGACCATAGGAACTAAATGGGTTTTTAGGAACAAAGTTGATAAGTCTGGGAATATATTTAGAAATAAATCCAGGTTAGTTGCACAAGGATATATTCAGGAGGAAGGAATAGACTATGAAGAGACCTTTGCACCTGTAGTTAGATTAGAAGTTATTAGGATACTATTTTCATATGCAGGTCATCTGAATTTCAAACATTATCAAATTTATGTTAGAAGTGCTTTTCTAAATGGGTATATAGTTGAGGATGTGTTTGTTGAACAAACTCCTTGTTTTAAAAATCCCCATTTTTCCAATCATGTTTTTAAACTATCTAAAGCTCTATATGGCCTAAAACATGCTCCAAGATCATGGTATGATAGGCTCATTTCTTTTCTTATTTCAAAAGGTTTTACTAAAGGGATAGATGATCTTAATCTTTTCATTAAATGGATTTCTAAAGAAGTTCTGATAGTACAAATTTATGTGGATGATATTATTTTCAGATCCTCTATAAAATTTCCTTATTTTTTCATATTAAAAAAATGATTCAAAATGAGTTTGAAATGATTTTAATGGGAGAACTCAAATTTTTCCTTGGATTTCTAATCATTCAAAATAAAAATGGCATTGTTTTGAATCAATGTAAATATATTAAGAATCTTCTAAAACATTTTTCTTTCGATGGTAGTAAAGGTAGTGACACACCTATGAGTACCACTTGTAAGTTGGATGCTGATGAAGCTAGAGAACCAGTGGATCAAACCAACTACAGAGGTATGATAGGGAATCTACTCTATCCTACTTCTAGTAGACCTGAAATCAGGTTTAGTGTATGCATATGTGCTTGCTATCAAGAAAATCCAAAAGAGTCTCATTTAACTACTGTAAATATAATTTTTAAATTTCTCAAACATACTCCCAACTAAGGATTATTTTATCCAAAAGGACAATCAGTGGATTTGTTGAGTTATTCTAATGCTGATTTTGCAGGTTGAAATTTAGATAGAAAAAGAACATATGGTACATGTCATATTTTAGGAAAGTCACTACTATATTGGTGTAGTAAGAAGTAGAATTCTGTTGCATTATCTACTATAGAAGCTGAGTACATAGTTGCTGGTAGTTGTTGTGCTCAAATTCTGTGGATGAAACACACTTTACTGGAATATGGATATCAATTCAAACATGTCACTACAATGTGTGACAATACAAGTTTTATTAACATTTTCAAAAATCCAGTATCTCATGCTATGATAAAGCATATTGATATGAGACATCACTTTTTGAGGGATAATAATCAAAAGGGTGATATCACTCTTGAATTCATTGGCACTAAACATCAATTAGTTGATATATTCACAAAGACTTTGAATTATGAGAGGTTAAATTACATCAAACGTGAGTAAGGTATGATTAACTTTAGCACATTTAGACCTCACAGTTAGACCTCGCAGTTAGACCTCACAGTTAGACCTCACTATTGGACCTCACTGTTGGACCTCACCGATTGAACTCATAGCTGGACCTCACTATTATACCTCACTGGTACATCTCACTGTGGGATACTTCACTGTTTGTTTTTATTTTTGTGGGAATTCGAACTATTTTTTATTCCCTTTTATTATTTATATTTTGTTTTGTTTTAATCCCTAAATGAAAAAATCAAAGACAATGAACATATCTCAATCCACCTTCCTCTCTCAATCTCTAATCTTGCTCTCGAAATTCCTAAACCATAGCCCTTCACCTGATCCCTCGAACCTCACTCAATCTCTATTAAAAACACCAAGCGACCCCCGACTATCAATGAGGATGCACCAAGGCCAAAGAGGACTCGAGACGAATCCAGTGGAACCAGTAATACTCTGATGGGACCGGTCAACCCACATCTTACCAAGAGAGAAATCATTGCTGAGAAGGAGTTAAGTGAAGAATGGATGAAGTCGAGAAAGTCAATAGTTATTGATGTACTTAATTCCCAAGGATGGACTGAATGTTTTTCCAACAACAATGGACCATACTACCCGAATCTTGTGAAATATTTTTATGAATATCTGAAGATCGAAGAGGAAGATGATGTGCATAAGATAATATCTAGAGACAATTGAAATGATGTTAGATTCTCGTCTGTTGAGTGGGATGCTTGTTTGAGAGTTCCTCATGATGGAATATATGATTACTACTCTGGAGTGGCTCGTCCAGACAGTGCTATTTTTGAATATGAAAAAGCTCTGGAAGAACTGACAGGGGATGGAAAGCCAAGGAGGATCATTGCAGCTGAGATGAATGGAGAAGACAGGCTTTCATTCAAATTCATTCAGCATGTACTAAGTCTGAGGAGAGCACATTTTGCAGTTCTGAAGTACCAGGACATATTCCTGATGTACTTACTGAAGCATGAAAAGAAATTAACCAATGTAGGTTACTGATGGAACGATTGGAGGATATGACTAAGGCAAGCTCAAAATCCAATTCCTTATTTCATGCCAATCTTATTTCAGTAATGCTAAAGGTAAATGGTGTGGCTGGAAATTAAGAAGAGATGATAGTGGCCAATAATAGTGTCTGTATCTCCAAGGTGATTTTCAAATTCATGATAATTAGCTAGAATACCTGGAAGAGGACAGGGGTGAATGATGAAGGAAATGTGTATGAAAATGTTGACCCTACTACTCACCCATCTAGGCAAAAAGACAAGACAGATCCAGGCCTGAAGCTGGATGAGCCAGAACAGGCTTATTTAGATGAGGAGGAGGCTGAAGGAGCTGTGGACCCTCAAATAGAGAACACCCCCATTGATGATAGGAGTGATCCTGATTTGCCTCACAGTCTTGTAAGGACAGTATCTTTCGGATCAGCTGGCCCTCCAAAAGAACTTCCAAGAAGAGAGACTGTTCTAAAGGACAGTGACACTGAGACCTCTGAAGAAGAAGAAGTATATGAGAATATTGTCGATGACCCCTCTGAACTGGATGAGGCTACCGAGTCAGATCATTTTTCTCATGAAGAAAAGGAGGATTGTGTTAAGGATGAAGGTAAGAAGGCTTTTGCTAAAACTGATGATGAGAACACTGAAGAAGAAGAGCTCAGTTTGAGCCCTCTAATAGATAATACAGACAATATAGTATCTAGTCAGGAAGCATGAGTGGCATCTACTGCCATTGATATGGGAGTAATTGATGACTCGGAAAAGGATAAGACTCACCGTACTGTTGAACTAACAGAGAAAATGGTTGTTGAATCTGCTAGAGGTGCAGTGGAGAATGTGGAGTTACCTTGAGCAGAATAGTTAGAGGAGATTCCGTAGGAGAGAGCTCTATGTGAGGGGGAGCATCTTGGTATAGATTCTATTCTATATAACATCGAAGGTTGGTCATCAGATCTAGGATACATGGTACTTGGACTCAATTATGGAGATTCTGATGAGGAAGACCAGCCCCAAAGGGATTCTTTTATCCTACCTGAAAGTGTTCCAGTAGTTATGGCTGAAAATTTTGCAACCAAGGAGGACCTTGAGTCCTTAAAGGATGAAATGAAAGAGGCGGTGAGAGAATCAAAGGCAAATTTGAAGAAAAGCCTGTTTGAAGAGCTGAGGAGTGTGGAGAAATACCTGGAGCTGTCTCTGGGATGTGTTGTGTCTAGTCTAGTGAAAGGAATGATGAATGAAGTTAAAGTGTGCCATACTAAAATTGAGAGTTGTATAGGAGCTATGGTTGATCTGATACAATTAGTTTCTTCATTGTCTTCCATGAGAAGGTCTCAAAACCAAGTTAATTCTAAGATTAGATATATCAAAGATGTTGTCATGTAGTTTGTGGAAGTTTCTGAGGATTTTAAAAAATCATTCAAAGAACATTTGAACAGTCAGGATGCACTTGTTCAGAAGGTGATTAGTAACTTGACTCAGTCTTTCAAAGAGATAGTGGATTTCTCGGTCAAACCACTTCCCTCATCTAGCTCCTCTATGACCATTGACCAGACCGGGAATGTGATCCAGGAAGAGCATTCTCAGGCTAGTACCAGTGGCACCTCTGATTCTTAGATACTTACTACCACTAGGGAAGTCAACAGTTATGTTCGTGACCACCTGCGGGCAGCTACTGCTTCTCAAGTGTCCATTAAGAATAAGTTATATCCTTACTTTGAGAAGGTATATACCAAGAATCAAATGACCAACCACTTCAATCTCTTAATAGAGAATATAAAGCTGCCTCTAGTGACTCAGGCAGTCAAGGAGCGAGTCAGTAAGCTGAGAGAATTCACTCCTACTTTGGATAAGTTTTTAGAGAATAAATATAATTTTTTATCTGTTATGGAACGTGGAGGAAGAATTATTATGGATTTCGGAAACCTTATTCTACCCTTTCTCCATGTGGACTGCGCCCCTGTCATCATCCCTATTGCCTTACCTATGTCTCAACCCAATGGTTCTTCCATGATGTCGCATGTTGAAGCTATCAGATTCCTTACTCCACTGATAACTCAACGAGCTACCAATTACACACCCACAAGAGCTTATGTTGCTGCCCCTACAGTCATTTCTACAGCCATTCCTAAACCTACTCATCAACCAGCTCATTATCCATCTTCTTCTTCCAATGGGAAATACACCTTACCTACGGATGTTGTGGATTGAGTCTGTTTATATATTTTTATAGGGACTATGTATTTTTTTGGGTCATGTACTGAACTGTCTATTAATACTTGATTTCTATGTTCTCTCATTTGTATTTCCTTTTTCTAATCACAAATGGGGAGAAATACTGTGCTAATTTGAAAATGCTGTGATAATTTGAGAATATTGAGCTAATTCTAGACTAATCATGTGATTTGGGAGAAAAGTGCTAATATACTACTATAATTCTATGTTGAATCTTTTCTACCTTTCTCTCTGATTCCATGTACCAATATTTTCTTGGTTTTACACACTTACTAATCTCTGATACTTAATACATTTTATTTATCTTAGTTTAATAACCATATTATATATAACATCTATCATTAATGAATAGTGGCATGATTTGTGATTATCAAAAAGGGGGAGATTGTTGGACTCACCTGTTTTGTTAATCCTAAATCATGTTTAAATATTGATCATGATATATTAAATCAGTTACAAATATTTTTAATCTGTATTTATTATCATTTTATCCTGAACAATGAATACTCTTAAGTCTCATGACTTTGCTGCATCAGCTTATAGTTTATATTTATCAAAATATATGATAACAATTAAAGGATACTAGTAAGAGCCTTATGTTCATGGTCATCGTTATATCTCACTGTTACACGAAGTCACTGATCCTAGAAGATCACTGTTGAAGATATACAGTCACTGTTGGATGCTACCGGTACAAGGGCTTCTATTAGAAGTTCACTGTCAGACTCTTTCTCAAGTCTTCTATTGAGAACCCCACTGTTCAAGCCTACAGTTGGACAAGCCAACCGTCAATAGAATGCTACCGCAGGATAACTCCTACTGTCGAGATAGTTTAATTTTTTTTCAAATTCCACTAATGAGGAGCTACTGTTAAATAGAGTAACAGCTACCATTACAAGACTATAGACAAAGAACCTATCGATGAAGTACACATTTGGAAAGACCACAGTTGAAGTCTACCATGTGACATGCATCTGCTACCAGTCTAATGATATTCTATTCTTTCCTTTTTTCCATTTTATTAATACTATTATAATGGTCATGTCTGGACAAATTGATACACCTGACATTGTTTAATGATATTTGCAGGCATATCAGGAAACAGTAAGATGTACGAGGAAGACCACACGTGGTTCAAACATTATTCATGTTAGCCCCTACTGAACCAAAAGAAAAAAACCTGAACTGGAAAAGAGTGTGTATATATATAAGAGAGAGACATTCAGAGCTGTGAGGCTAATATATTCAGAAACAAGAAAATCGGCATGGATATATTGAATATACAAAGAACACTCAGAACATAGAAACATACACAAGAACTAATTCAGAAGAACATAGAGCTTCAAAAGGATCAACAGAAAGAATATCCTTCAAGATGTTGTTTTGTGCTTCAAAGATCATAAAAACCAATAAGTTGATCATCTCTACATCTGGAAGTCAGAACCTGAAAGTTGCGACACACTGTTTTGGAGTCAACTTGTAGAGAAGGACCAAATCTTCATCACATTCATTCCAATGAGTCCATATGTGATCTGCCAACACAACAGAGCATTCTAAACTCATCCATACTATCTTTAGCTCTACTGTGTTTAAATATTTTACATTTTTGAGCAGTGTGTATGTGTTACACACACTGACTCTTGTTCTTGAACTGAGGGATACTGAAAATCCCCATACCAAACTATCTTTACTTTTGTTTCCCATGTTTAATTGTAGAAGAATCCTTGTGTGTATTTTTAGTTTATTTTCCCCCGTAGAACTGTGGTAGATGTTGTAAAACCTGGATAGTTTGTGAAAACTATTGTAAATCCCATTACATTCTGTGTATCAATTTTTAATATAAATGATTGGTGGCAGGTGATCACCAAGTGGAGAGGACTATATATTGTCTTAAGATTGAATCTCTTGTTTAGATTTTTGTGTTCATCCTTCCATTACTCTGTTTTACATTTATCCGTTGTTCTTATACTTGGAAAGACAAAAATATGTTTTTACATTCACTCTAATAGTTAGTTCTGGTTAGTGTGTATATCTGATTTGTTTAGTAAAATTGTTTCAAAAGATGAATTATTTATCATACTAATTCAACTGATGAGTAATCAACCTTTGAGAAACCAGTTGAACAATAAGTCACTTATATCTCTATTGCCTTAATTGACTGGGCCATTTTAATTTTGGGGATTTTAATCCTTAAAGTTTTTAACAGAAATTTTAATTGGAACTCAATTCACCACCCCTCTTGTGTATCCACTCTAACCAACACATTTAATAGAAGTTATGAATGATTACCATAAGGTAATCTTCCTTGATATATTTATGTTGAAATCAATCTCTTTACAGTAATAAAATATTTTTCATAGGGGGATTAAATTTTCATGTTATTTAAAATTTTTCGTCATGAAAATATTTCGTAGTCATTTTTTCATGATTTATTGTAATGAGTCATAAAAAATTTTATCGTAATGAGTCTTTCAAAAATTTATTGTAATGATTATTTCAAAAAATTTCATAATGAAGTTCTCATAATTCATCATAATGGATTTTTCAAAACTTTCTCAATGATTTTCAAACTGAAAAGTTTCGTAATGAAAATATTCACACTCAAAATCTTGTATAGTGAAGTTTTCCGATATCAATTTTTTTGTAATCAAATTTTTTCAGAATCTAATGTTATTTAAGAAAGATTTTTCCACAATACGAATAATCATCCTAGGAATCCTAAAGATAAATTTCCTTTCCTAATTTTTCTTAATCGTCTTTTACTTACTTTTATTTTCATTTAGTTTCAAAAAATTTCAGATTCTCATTTCCTTAAATCTGAATGTTTTTCTTAAAAAACACAAAAGATTAGATTCTATTAAGTTTTCCTTGCACCTATCATATCAACCATTAGACATGATCAGAAGGTTTTTCAGCCATTTGATTGAGTTTGGAAGATGAATCGATGCTTCAAAGACCTATATAAAGGACCCCTGAAGGGTTGTTCCACATCGAATTCAAGCCTTTGCGCGATGAAGCTCTATCCCTATACTTAACCATGTTCCAAATTTATTATAGTTTCTCAATTCAGAATGACTGTAGAAGAATCATTTTAGGATGATATGTCTATTTTCAAGCCAAATCCGAAATGGTAGGTATATATAGAAAGGCTGCTGCATTCGAATTTCTTTAGCAAGTATGATTCAATTATTTCAAGGAATATTAAGCTGAATGGACAGGAGAGTGTTTGTATATAAAATCAAGGTGCTCAAGACTTTTTGTATCCAGGTTTGCTGATAGAGTTTTATGAATCAGTCAGTTTCTTCATGGAATAAGGCAGAGAGAAGTTTTCTTTTAAATGCTATGTTAAGAATTATGCTCTTTAGTATACAAAGGTAGCTAGTTTGATTGGAGTTCCATTTGAAGGGGAAACTGAGTTCTGTTCCGATAAGTTTCCAGATGTTCAAGGAAGATTTATCAAGGTGAATGATATGAAGTGTCTTGGAATTTTATATTTCAAGACTCTAATGATAGATCAATTGTCACCAAAAAATTGGATCCTTGAATTATGGGTTCAAGGTTTCATCATTCTGAGAAAAGGTGATAAAGACACCCTGAAGATGAGTGACATGTATATCTTAGATTTTCTAGTAAATCCGAGGAAGATAAATGTTTTCAAGCATATTCTGGTTATGATAGAGAATATCAAGAATGGAAATCTGAAGTCTCAAATTATAATGTATCCATCTATTCATTCCATGTTGATTGTTTGGCGTCTAGAGTCTTTCATAATCCCTTGCAGTTCAAAGAAGAGGAATTGAAAAGTCATATTGATTATTGATGATACACTGAAAAGGATGAAAGATGATTTCTCTATGGAATCAGGAGAATTATATGATTTACCATAAGAGAGGTTGTAGCTTTTCTGAAGGAAAAGAAGTTCATGAACCATCAAAAAGGGAGGAAAGAAGGGAAATTTTAAAGAATTAGAAGAGGAAGAGAAAAGACCAAAAGCTAAGGAACCCCAATCCACACCTCTAAAGCCGAAGAAAAAAAATGCCTATCTGGATGAGGTTGTAACCAGGTGGAGGGAAGATAAGAAAAATCAGAAGGAAGGAGAGCCACAATTTGTCATGGATCCTGCAGAATCAAAGGCTTTAAAAAAAGACAGTTGATGAGCTTAAGAAGGATTCTAAGTAAAATAAGCAAAATAAGAAGATGTTGGAGGCTGAAATTGTTCAATACCTTCTAAGGGATACTGAAAAAGAATATGATAATATCCCTATACCAAAATCCTCCCTTGTAGAACCCTTACCTAAGACACCGGGGCAAAAATTTCTTACTCAGGAAAAATTACAAGGAAATATTGTTGAATAAAAAGAAGCTACGAAAATTGTACAAGAACCTGAAGGCAGTACTGACACAGAACATCTTATCATGCAAGTTAAAAAATTTCATGAGATGGAAAATGCATCTGAGAAATTGTCAATCCGAACCTCTCAAGCCATATCTTCAAAGATTGATACTCCTAGGATAGATGAAAAAGATGAAGATGATGTGAATAAGCCCTCTGAGGAAGAAAGTTATTATCAACATTTCATTAAACCTGATGATGCGGAGGCATTAGATGAGTAGGAGAAAATAGATGAAGATAGAATTGTTCAGCTGTCTGATAGTGAACAAGAGTCTCTGGATGAGGAAGCCATTCTGAGAATAGATAAAGGGAAACATGTGGTTGTTGATATACCCACTAAATCGGTTTTTAAAAAGAATTTTTTTGGTGGAACATCCAAGAGGATTCTTGTTGAGCTAGAGAAAGAGACCACACCAAGAAATGTCTCTAATTCAAAATTATCTTCACTCAGATGTGATTTTGTTGTCTAGTATTTGAAGAAGTTGGTTGGCACCATTTTGATTTTCCCAAGCATAGAATCCATATGTCAGATACTTCAACACACACTAAATCAAAAAGTTAATTATGGATCCATGGTGATGGAAAAGTTGGTCAAGCTGGAGGTAGATTTCAAATCATTCATTGTCATTTATTATGCACACAAAAGGTTTTGCAAGAAAATGTTTAGGTGATCAATGAAATTAGTTCAAGACATGAGATAGACTGATGAGTTTCAACATGAATCCAAGGAAGCGTTTGAAAATGAAGATAGTAAAATAAAGAATCTCATGACTACCTTTGAGGAAAATATAACTCTTGATAAGAATAATCAGATTCAAGAGGTAAATGATTTGAATGAAAAGTTTTATTCTATTGCCCAAAGTTGGAAGAGGGTAAAGGGATCTTTGGATCGAGATCGAAGAGAATATTTTTAAGAAAGATGAGTTGTTAATGGCTCTAGCATAGGATTTGAAATCTCAGGAAGAAAATATCAACACTTTAGAGAAGAAATTAGAAGACTAGGATCAACTTCTAAAGAAAGCATAGGAGGACCATAAGGAACTCAAAAATCTAAAAACCATAGTGAATAAATTGATACCCAAGGATAAGTAAGAAAAATAGATCTAATCGAATATTTTGTTGTATTATTTCCCTGAAACAATTCTTCATATCTTAATGAAATATTTTGTTGCTTGTTTTTGTTTGGATACTTTGTACTAATATTTTAGGTACCATAATTTATTTTCCAATCCCTCAAATACTTTTTTAAAATCACAATGGGCGGGAAAAGAAAAATAATACTAAGTAAAGAATATATATCCCTATGTAAGGGGGAGTTTCCATTATAGAGTTTTCCATACTCAAGATTATAAAAAATATCATTCTAGAAATCTAGAATATGATCCTTAGAGTTGGAAATACTAAGGGGTAGTTAGTCGTATTCATCATTGTCCATGTGTAAAGATAGATAAGTTTTATTGCCTATGTTTGTTTATTATATTTTGTAAGGATTTTTTTCATTCCAAAAAGAATATGTTTGTTTAGTCAAAAAGGTTTTTCTTATTAATTATCCATTCCATCAGGTTTGGTGAAGATTTTTGAGTCAATAATATCTCCTTATGAAATTACCATTCATTCTTGTTTTGAAAATCACAAACACCTTACCTCAAGGGAAATCATATTTTACCCTATGTTTTACTACTCTAAGGAAAATTTTCCTTCCCGAAGGAATAATATCATCACCATGTTTTTCAATGTTAATTATCTTTTCTAAATGTAAAAATAATTTTCATATCTGAATACTAATAATAATTTAATACTTTTATAATGAGAATCTTGTTTTCAGACACCGAATTCAGACTCTGAGTTCTCTAAATTCAGACTCCAAACACTTATGAGTTCTGACTCAGAATTCTCAAGAACTCCAACACCAAACTTTATATTTTATGACTCCGAATTCTCATGAACTCAGACTCCTATCTTTTTAAGTTTAGAATCGGATTCCCATGAACTCTGACTCCGAACATTGCTAGTTCAGACACCGAATTATCATGAATTCTGAATCTAAACTTTGTATGTTCTGACTCTGATTTCTAATGAATTCAGGCTTCAAAATATGTAAGTTCTAACCCAGAATTATAATGAATTTAGACTATGAACATTGTGAGTTCTGATTGTGAATTCTTATGAATTCAGATTCTGAATTTCCATGAAATATATACTCCGGAATTCTATAGATTTTACGTTCAAAATTCCATATAAAACAGAATCCAAATATCCTTGTACTATAGACACCGAATGTGTTTTTGGTTAGACTCTGAACTTTTATTTTCCTACATTCGGAATATCTATTTTTGGTCATGTAATCAAATTTTTGATTACACATGTTTTTTTATAAAACAATGTCATTCATTCAGTTACTAACTAACCATTGTTTGAGTGACACATGTATAAGTCCCTCCTAAATTCTTGAAAAATATTACCATTGGAGGAGGGAGTCAACCATTGGAGCTGTGCCTATAAATAGGATCTCATTTGACCGTGCTCAGAACATTACTTTCGGAAAAATTTCATGAATTCTATTGAAGTGATTTTCTAGAGAGAGTGGATCTTATAAACTATCTAGCTTCATCCAGAAAGTTTCAACAGCTACTTCAACCTTTTCTTCATGTATATTCTCTTTATGCGGATGTACGATTTCCTTGAAATCAGAGTCTTTGGGTTGTGAAGTCAGAGGATCCAATTTTGTTACAACTCGAGGGCTTGAGGGGATAGAGAGACAGATACTAATCTTCAGTTTGAGGGCTTACCTGGGATTGGGTATGATAGACTTTCTTGAAAGTATAAATCAAGGTAACTTTATCCAGGGTTGTTGGATACCCTTCTCATTGGGGTAAAAGAATTACTACTTATTACTTGTTGTGTTTTAGTTTTTTTCTGTTGTATTTTTCATTAACAAGGAAAGTATAACTATATTATACTTCCTTAAACGAGTACTCTGATTATATAAGATTCTATATGCCTTAAGGTAGAATCTTGGTTGTTGTAAACTTTTGTTATGTTTCATTTTCAGAATCACTTTTCCGAAATCAAGAAAGTTATTAGAATTTAGAGGTGTTTTATATTTTTTACGAAAAATTTCCTTAAGGATTTTAAAGTATACAATTCACTCCATCTTGTATATTGAGTATCTGCATCATAGTTTGATACAATAATCATTATCATATCTATGTTACTATCAATGCAACATATAATTGTATTCAGTAGTATTGTAATGTTAATTTTATAATATTTTAATAATATATAGAATGTTTAAACTGATAAATCTATCATATATAATAATTTAATTTAATTTTAGTACCATCCATGTTTATCATAAATGATAAATGAATAACATTTCATCATAAAGATGGTTGTCCACACATACCCACAACAGACATTGTTTTTCCCATTTTTTATAAGGTTAATGGTATATATTTCATGGTAATTATATAATTGAACTATTTTCATTAATATAATATATAAACTTTTAAAACCATCATAACAAACATCCATATAATACGGTGATGAAAATGAATTATATCACTTTTTGGGGACAGTAAACATTTCATATGCATGACTGATAAATTCACTTTTTATGTAGTGGAAAATAGTGTGGATATTAGTAGTTTCATAATTATAATAACATTTCTCTATATTTTGGATAAAATGGTTTTATTTTATGATTAAATAAAATGATTTAATTGAATTAAAATAGTATGTAAAAACCCATTGGTCTTTTAAAGAGGTATCCACTTAATGGAATAAAAAACACTGGATCTCCTATTTTGGTACATAGGGTTAGTATTATGGCGATACTAGAACTAGTAAAATGTTGGCATGGATGAAGAGAATTGAAATGCTAAGGGATGGGATAATATAGGTTGATCAATGTTGTATAAATAGGTGTGTGAATGGGGTCATTTATTAAGGGATGTGAGCGGTATTTTTTGAATTTGTTATATTATTACAATAATATAAATTAAATTTCCTATCATTATGTTTGAATATAAATATATACACATTTCAAAGATAATATTAAAAATAACTGAAATCCACTCAACTAATAAAATACTTAAACTAATAAAAACTTTTTTAAAAACCGCAACAAATGAATCATGGATTTGGAATATAATAGTAATATATTGTGATGTCTATTCATTATTGACATTTTGGAAAAATAGATTATTTTCATATTTTACTCAGTATTTAATAAAAAACAACATTATGCATGCTAAATATGAGTGAATAAAAATTCATCTCTTCAAATAATTAAAGATGACTCTATATCTAAACCATCATACCTAATTTTTATGTATTTTTTGGGGCCATATAGATTTTCAATCCATAGAGGGAAAACATTTTAGTATGTATAACATAATTATTTATCTATATTTTATTGGTTTTTGTTTTGATGTGTTTAAAGTGAGTCATATTTTTATTTTATAGGGTTTATATATCTTCTAAAAATGGAAAACATGAAGAAATTATATATTTATGTAGTGATCATGGAGGATAATTTTAAAACACTAAGTTCAGTACATATTGTTCGAACTATAGTTACAAAGGTACTTACTTTACCCTCATGACAACTCAACATAATCATATTGGTGAGAGAAAAATTATGATATTGCATTATATTTCTAGAATGATGAGGTCTAAATATAACTTAAATTGTCATTTATGAGCTAAAACTATAAATAAAACATGATATATCATAAATAGGTTTCTAATAATCCCAATTTTAAAGAAAACAACCTTTATCCTATGGAAGAATATAAAAAAAATTCATTTCAGTGTATAAATTTATAATTTATATAATAATCCATGAGGAAAATATTAATTAATTTGATCTAGTTGTTGATGATGAAATATTTCTAGGATATTCTACTTGTTGCAAGGAAAATTGAGTTTTCATTAAAATTTCCATGCATGTATAAGAATAAACTCAATTTAACTTTTAATAATATGATATTTTTTATCAAAAAAAGACTAAAATTTATGAACAGTTGTTTATTAGATACCCTATGACCCTAACCACTCATTGATATTTTAAAAAGGGTTTAGTGTAGGAACATGAGTTTCTAGAACCAAATCATGAATGGTTGGATACCAATTATGTATAAATTGTTATTCCTAAATTTCCTAGAACCCCGAAGAACCATCCAAAAGAAATAGTTACATCATGCATATATAACCTGATTGGAAAATTAATGATTTTATAGAATACTGTCAATGATTATTGTTTTCAAACTCCACTTAAAACTAAAAATACAAATGAATTTGTTGTATATTATAGCTGGGTTATATCAATTAATGTGGAATTATGCTAGATTAAGAGAAAAACGATTTTGGAATTAGTTTCTAAACCATATAACTAAAATTTTAAAAGAAATATGTATGTTCATAGTACTGAAATTTTTTTTCAATATTTGATCATTATAAATATGGATAAACTATATTTCAATAGATACCCTCATGAATAAGGTATAGAATACGAGGATACCATTGCACACGATTCTCGAGTAAAGTACATTAGAATTCTTATAGACTATTTATAACATATGAATTCAAAATTAAATTAGATGGATATTAAATCCTCTTTTCCAAATAGTTTTAATTTGGATTACGGTTATATTAATCAACTACCAATTTTTAAAAATTATCATTTTTAAAATTTAGGTGTTAAACATACAAAATCTCTTCATAGATTTAAAAAACCAAGTTAGTCTTTATAAGGATTTTAAATTGTTAATATTATCAAAATGGTTTTAGTTAGTATGGATAATCTGTATATTATCATGAAAAAACATCTATTTATATATACACAATTTAAATATTTATAGATAATGATTATTTTCAATAATCAAAATATGGTGATAGAAATTTTCAAAAATATTGAAAAAAATGTATAAATGGTGATAAGGTCTATGTAAAATTATTTTCAATAATTTCCTATTTATTAGAAATACATTGGTAATGTGTTAAATCAAATAAAATATATAATTCACTGACATAGAAGGTTTGAACATTGAATTGGTAATGAACATTCAACTCAAATGAGTAATTATGAAAATATTGAGTTATATAAAACTAGAAAATTTGTTTTATATAATAATTATAGAGGAATAATCTAAAGCCTGTTGTATTTGAATGTTATTAGACCATATATTATATATGAAGTCCATATTTCTGTTATATTTCATGAAAACCCTATATAATCTCATTAAAAATATGAAATAAAATTAATTTATATTTAAGGAACAATAAAAATTTCCTTACATCTTCCAAAAACATCTGATTTCAATTAAGTATCGTATTTAGATGATGAAAATAGTTGTTATATAGTAGATGCAAGGAGTGTGGTAGAAATAAACTATTTTTAATTTCAAACCATTGTATCCTAGTCTAGTAAAAAACACACTATTGAATTATTTCATACTGATGCAGAATAAATTGGTTATGGTTGTTTTTGTTCACATGTATTGTCGACGAAAGACAACTAATGGGATTTTGGATTTCATTATAATAATGTACCAATCAAATTTTAAACAGTAGTTCTATCAAAATTTCAATGAATCTAATAAATAATTATAAAAAAACATATAAATTTGAGGATTCATTTCTTTGGAGAACACGTTCGACTAAGATATAATACTAATTAGTTTTTGTCTACATTTTATTATTCAGAATTTATTTTTAATGGGAAAATTTATTGTGGTGATTTTAATTTTATCAAATTATTTGGGAAGTTATATTTGAAATGAATTTACATTTTTTTAAAAAAAAATTATTTTAAAAATTTATATATAAATTAATAGGGATTAATAAATTATAGAAATAATTTAAATTATTATATCATGATATTTTAATACTCTTATTCATTGAAAATATTAAATCATTATTTTATTTTTGTTTTTTATTAATAGATATAATCCACCAAAATGACAATTTGGTATGTTAATTCATTTGGAATCAGTCTATGACCTAAATCAATATTAGTCCTTTATCGTTTTTCCATTTATATTTGTCTACTATAATAGGAACCTAAGTATTATCCATAACCTCATGTATTTCTCTCAACCACCAATTGACATGTCTTCCATAGAAATATAGAATCCTGGAAATGAATTGATCATTAATTCATATATGAAATACATTGTTACTTCCACCGTATATAAAAGTATTCAAGTAAATTCATTTGATAAATAATGGATGAAAAATATAAAGATTAGGATGAATATTGTACTTCAGTTTCAGGGCTGGAATTTAGTTTTTATTGGATGAACAAATCATTTCAGTTTGAAGAAGATGTCTATGAATTTTTGAGGTACATATTGTTTTATTTTATGAAAACATTTGATGTAATCTCTATAAATGTAAATGGTATAGTGTTTCTTGTTTTATGTGATGGGTTATATAGAAAAAGTCATTATCCCTATGGATGGGAGGTTAATTTTAGTCATATTTTGGATCATACTAATTCTGTAGGACAAATAAGGTTGTTCAAATTCCAATTTAGAATCTTTTTTTAAATAATTCTTGCATATGATTCATAAAATAAAGTAATGGTTATTCAATTAAAATCAACATTGGGATATCCTATAGAGTTGGTGATATAGATAAGGTATTATTAAAGGATATTTAATTTTTATACATCATAGTTAATAAAATCTATGCTCAGTCCATTGAGGTACATTATGAACGTTATGCATTGGTGTCGTAAAGGAAATAAAAAAACACAAAAAATTTCCTTATTATAGGAAGATCTCCATAGATATATATTGTATAGAAAGGGATCATAGTTATGGATATGTAGTGGAATGTAAAAAAAAATTATTTTTTATTTTTTTTATGTAGACCATCAGGTTTTTTAAGGATTATATTTTAATTTCACTAAAAACTATTGGATAATATGGTGTGTCTCTTGGGGGATCCATCAGAGGCCTCATAAGCTTGCAATGTATCACCAACTAAGTTGGGGTCTTCTATCTAGTTTCCTATGTTGCTGTTTTTTATATGATAAGATTCATTCATAGTTATACATCCAACTGTGGTTGAGAAAATTTAGAAATAGGAAGGAAAATTTATTTAGATCCATGGTGGTTGTTTTTTTGAATCAAATGGAATTATTTTTCATGTGAAGATAATTACTGATATAATATTTCTAGTTCCAAAAGATCGGATAGTTTATACTATGATTGTGGATTCTAACATTAATGGATTATTTGAGGATGAGGATAAATCTTATACAGTTTGTAACACCCAAGACTTTTATGTTATATAAATCATCAATGGAATCTTTTCTACACAACACTTTATTGGCTTACTTTACATGAAATCGTGACCTTCCTCGATAGCTTGTGTTGTACGCAATACTGAGTTTCACTAAACAACAATATGCTATTAAAATATTATTAAAACAATCCATTATGAATAAGTAATAACCACATTTTTAAATTTTATAAATTTTAGTTTTCCAAATGGACTTCATTTTTGGATTCGGAATATCGAAATTAGCCTAGGGTGAAATTTTGGTATTTTTCTAAAAACATTCAATTTTTGATGAATAGTGAAACCACTAAGTGGTAGTTAAAAAACTGAATTTTTCATAAAACTTAATTTTACCGCTTCTGTGAGTGGAATTTCAAAAATCCGAGAGACACGGTTGATGTCAGTAAGTAAAATGTGGTTCAATGAGATGAAAATAATTTTTTTGGTGAATAGTAACTTTTTACTTTTTTTTACCATGATTAAATGTAAATAGGGTAATTAAGGGTAAAGATGATATTATTATTACCCTAAAACATGTGTTAATTCTATTGGATAAGTGTAATTTGACCCAAAAAAAACTTAGGAATAAAATATGACCATTTAGGCCCACTTGGATTAGATTAGGACATTTATTATTAATTTATTTAAAGAAGGGTTAAAATAGTTAAAATCAAAGTTTAATAAGTAAATCATTTTTAATATAGGGTTATACATAAGATAAATTCTACTATAAATATTCATTAGAAAGATAAAAATATTTCCTACATAATGGTATTTTATTTGTAATTTTTAGACATTAAATAATTTAATTTATTTATGACACAAAGATGATGCAGTAATTATCTTATTAATGAAATATTGACATAATTGATGTTATAAAAACCACAATAAATGTAATTTGACACTTTTTATTAATTCCACTAATTTTATAGATTACTATGACATGTTAGTGTTGATTTAATTTACTTTTTTCGAACTAATAATTCTGTTATGATTTTCACAAAAATTAATTACTAAAAAGTGTCAAAATTGACATAAAATAGTTTTTAAAACAAATATTATATTAGTAATTGTTATTTTATTCTTAAAAATCTATGGTTCGGCCAATTGACTTAGATAAGGTTATATATATTAATAATAAACAACTTGGGGTTCGTTTGGTTGCTTATAGTAAGTTTATTAACCTTATAGTATAAGAACACAAGAAGACACGGTAAAAGTAAAATTATTTAACTTAATGTTAAATCTAAATGATAAGGTTAAAAAAGGAACCTAAACTTGTTTAAATACTATTGGATGAGATTATTTCTACCCATAACCACCTTATCTTCTAAATAAATCAATTTGGAGCTATTTAAAACCGAACTTGACTTTATACTAAAATAATATTTTTAGTTTTTCCAAAGGAGCCCCTCTCCTCCCTTATAAAAGGGCACCTCCTCCCCCTCTTCCTCACACCACTTTGAGCCTTCACGCTCAGTCAAACCCTACCAATTTCTTCTCTACACTTCCCTAGAAACATCCTAGAGGTTCTGGTCTTCTTAAAAGACCTATTTTAGTGCCCTAAAAGGAGGTCTCAAAGAAGCACTTCAAAGAAGAGGTAATGTCTGTTACCGATTCTTTCATCTTTATTTCTTCTTCCACTTATTATTATTTAGTTGTTTCATTATGAAGTAATAACATCAGTATCAATAATATATTAATATGTTATTATAAGTATGAAACAACCCTATTTCAACACCTATCCATCCTACGGAAAAAGAAATCACTACACGTGCGTACGTACGGAATACCGTCTCCACGCCGTGGTGTAATCTATTTTCCACCACCACCTTACGTGGATGGGTATAATGGTGTAAATAATGACTATATATGACTATTATAAAGTGATATTTATTCTTAAATAGTATACATACACTCCAATATAATTCCACGATCCTAGGAACGATATCATCACTCGTGCGTACTTACGGAATACCGTCTCCACGATGTGATGCGACTCGTTCTACATGATCTTAATTTCATTATGATTATATAAATGAATTGAATGAATTAATATGATATATATTACACTAATACCATTCTGGAAATGAGGTATCTATTACCTAAATAGAAGAATAAGAATTTATTCGACAAAACATGCATAAGAACAAAAAGTAATAAACACCCGAATAACAAGTAGTAATGAAATATTACTAAAAAGAAGCTAAGAATATGACCATATATGATATCATAACAATAAGTATGATTCTGGAATAATTCAATAGCATTATTTAAATCATTATATAGGAGGTTCGGACACGTACAAAGCATATCGGACCTAAGGTAAGGGAAAATATCACAATCTCATTTTTATCTGAGATTGTTTATACTTTGAAAGTTACTGGGGTGTATTTTATCATCCACATCCATGTTTCCTCAATATGTAATATTATTTCCATACACCTACACTTGTTTAAAACCTATTTTACCCTTTGGTAAGTCTTTAGTAAACGATATCAAAGGAATCTTTTGTCATTTTTCGTACGAGGTACTTTTTGACTTTTCCGACAAAAGTACGAGAAGAATGTTTTTTCTTAACTTATACGGCATGAATGGATTTTTAAAAAATTATTTCCAAGAAGCTCACTTTACAAGTTTTCAAGTTTATTTTTAATCAACTTCTTTTAAAATTTTATGACATATTAGGAAAGGAAAATGTTTTTGAAGTACAAAGGATATTTTCCTCAAGAATGGAGTTCAAGTGCTTTATCAAAATTATTTTCCATCTAAGATAATATAGGGATCTATTTATATCCCTATTTTTACATTGATATGATTATGTTGTGATGGATATATTTTTATGAATTACTTTATCTTATATGAATTGTTTTATGATGTCATGATGTTTATGATTCCCATTTTTATTACATGGGTTATGCAATGATGTATGGTTTATGATTTTGTGGCACACATAAAAATGGTATCATTTTGAGATGGGTGGGACCTATATCTCCCTCAAATTCATTGGGTAAATATTTTATATCTCATGAGATAGACATGGCTGGAACGGTAGGTTATACCGGTTCAGTGAAACAGGACTGAAACGAGGAGTGAACTCGGTTCAGAAATGGACTTTGTCCACTAAGATAGTCTTGGAAATGAGTCTTGACTAATAAGAAATGATTCTCTATGATTATGTGTGTATGCCACAAAGTTTCATGTTTTATGTTATGATTATTGGGATTACATTTCACTACTATGATTTATCCCATGTTATGAAATTATGCTCTCTTTTGCAGGTTAATATTTCCAAAAGTTATGTTCTTATAAATATGATGTGATTTATATTTCTTTTGTTTACCCTTAATTAGCATTTGAGCTCACCCTTTCATATGTTTTCTTTCCCCAGGTCAGGAATAAGGTTATTAAGTAAGATATGCCAAGAGGGACTAAAGATATGATGAAATAAATGGGAGATAGTGTAGACGCTTTATGAACCAGTTGTTTATGTTTCCCAGTTTCTAGAGACACTATACCTATACGGTCTTTTTGTGGTTTTTTTATCTATTGTAATAAGTATGCTTAAATTTTGAAGTATTAACAATGTATGTAAAGTATGGGTCGTTATAGTTGGTATCAGAGGAAAGGTATAGTCAACCTTTGGAAACTAGGATGTGAAAGCCTTAGTAAGAACCCTAAGGATAATTCTATGCATAGAACACAATCTTAGTGTTTTAGAAATGGCCGTGAATAACCTAGGATAAGACCTTAAGTGTGAATTTTTATTCGTGATTATGTGGTTTTCCTATTATAATTAGTGTTTCTCACACTATTCTTCTTGGTTTTAGTCAATGGCTGGAACTTGAAGGAACCGTGTTAATGCGGAATGCGACGGGCAATGCAATGATTGTCCCCCTGAGCAACCAAATGTTATGGGATCTGGAATGCAAAATCTTGAAGCCATGCTCACACAACTTTCTCAAGCTATGAATCATGCAGGACTTTCAAACAAGCAAAGGAAGGAGCAACATTCTGTTGAATCCTTCATGAGACAGCGTCCACCTTCATTCAGCAGGTATAATGATCCATTAGTTTCTGAACAATGGATAAGTACTACTGAAAAGATATTTTTAGTTCTTCAATGTTCTGAGCATGATAAAGTCATCTTAGCAGTGTATCGTTTGGAAGGTGATACTGATCAATGGTGGAATCTTATTAAGAATATGAGGCAAAGGGATGAAATTGAGTCCATGGAATGGGACGAGTTCAAGAACTTATTTTTCAATAAGTACTTCCCTCGTATTCTCCGAACAAAGATGGAGAAAGAGTTTCTTGAACTGAAGAAAAAGGATGATGAATCTATTGGTTCCTATGATGCAAATTTTACAAGACTTTCAAGGTATGCTTCTGGTATTATTATCCAACCTGAGAGTAAGATCGATCGATTCTTTAGTGGCTTAAAACCAAGTCTTCGAAGGGCCTTAGCCATAAGGGACTTCAATAGCTACGAGGAAATCGTTCGATGTGCTCTCAATGATGAGATGGATATTGGAGTAACCCATCAGTCATATGGGTTTGATAAGAAGAGGAAAATGGAATTCAAAGGAAAATCTAAAGAGCACACTGAAAAGAAGATGAGCTTTCCCTTATTCACAAGGTGTGGAAAGAAACATGGAGGGAGTTGTCTTAAAGGGACAAGTAAATGTTTCAAATGTGGAAAGGAAGGTCATCGGGCATTTGAATGCCGTGATGATGGGAAGAAGATGTCTAATGATGCAAACAAAGGAAGGGATACACAGAATGAACCTACTACACTTCAATGTTTCAAGTGCAAGGAGATGGGATATTATGACAATAAATGCCCTAATCAAAGGGTTGATGATGATGGTCGACGTCAAAAAACACTTAAGGCTAAAGACAATGGAAAGTCACATGAAATTTCTATCAGCGATGTGGAGTACGATAAAGATGTGGTGAAAGGTACACTTACCATCCACTCTAAAGTAGAAAATGTTTTATTTGATTCTGGATCCACCCACTCCTTTATTTCTGATGAATTTTCTAAGAATATCACCATATTACATCAACAATTAGATGTTGAGTTAGCTGTGACAACACCTAATGGAACAATAGTCGCATCAAAAGTTTATAATTCTTCTCCGATTGAAGTTTGTGGGAAAGTGCTTCCTGCAAACCTTGTTATCCTTCCTATAGTGGAATTTTATGTGATTCTTGGCATGGATTGTATTTCTATACATGGAGCTCATATCAATTTCCAAGGAAGGGAAGTCACATTTAATATTCCAGATCAATCTATGATCGTCTATCGATGCAAGTATGAACATAACCTGCCAGTGGAAATTTCTTCCATTTTATGGGTATTGATTCCACTAAATGATGGTTATTTATCTCAAATGGTTGGTGAGAAACTCACGATTAAGAATATGCCCATTGTACGTGAGTTTGATGATGTCTTTCCGGAGGAATTTTCGGGTCTTCCACCAAATCGTGAAGTTGAGTTTTCAATAGAACTCGTACCGGGTGCTTTGCCTATTTCAAAGACACCTTATAGAATGGCCCCAATTTAGTTGCAGCAATTGAAGAAGAAACTCCAAGATAATCTTGATAAGGGGTTCATACGCCCCAGTGTGTCACCTTGGGGAGCACCTGTTCTGTTTGTTAAGAAAAAAGATGGATCAATGAGACTCTGCATTGATTATCGAGAACATAACAAGATCACTATCAAGAACAAATATCCTCTCCCGCGCATTGATGACCTATTTGACCAACTACACGGAGCTCAATACTTTTCCAAGATTTATCTTCATTCAGGGTACCATCAATTAAGGGTCAAAAGGGAAGATATAACAAAGATGGCTTTCCGTACAAGGTATGGACACTATGAATTTATAGTGATGCCATTTGGTCTTACTAATGCCCCTGCTATGTTTATGGATCTAATGAATAGAGTCTTTAGAGACTATCTTGATCAGTTTGTGGTAGTCTTTAGAGACGATATTCTTGTCTATTCAAAGATCAAGGAAGAACATGAAGATCACTTGATAATTATATTGAAGACCCTGAGAAAGGAGAATCTTTATTCCAAATTTACCAAGTGTGAATTTTGGCTTAAAAAGATGCATTTTGGGTCACATAATCTCAAAAGAGGGGATATCTGTGGATCCAGCAAAAATAGAGGTTATCTAAAGATGTTCGAGACCAACAACAGTAACCGTGATCTGAAGTTTTCTTGGTTTGACTGGATATTATCGACGTTTTGTGAAAGATTTTTCACGATTATCTAATCCACTCACCATGTTGACTCGGAAAGGAGTTATGTTTGTTTGGACAGAGGAATGTGAAGAGAATTTCAAGGAGTTGAAAAGAAGGTTATCTAGTGCACCTGTGCTCACACTGCATTGTAGTGGAGAAAGGTTTGTGATCTATAGTGATGCATCCAATAAGGGATTGGGGTGTGTTCTTATGAAAATGATATGGTGATAGCTTATGCCTTACGATAGTTGAAAATCCATGAGCAAAATTACCCAACACATGATTTGGAGTTAGCTGCGGTAATCTTTGCATTAAAGATTTGGAGGCATTATCTTTATGGTTAAAGGTGTGATATTTATACTGATCATAAAAGTTTAAAGTATATTTTCACCCAAAAGGAGCTGAATATGCATCAAAGAAGATGGTTGGAGCTGGTTAAAGATTATTACTACTAAATCCATTACCACCCTGGGAAAGAAAACAAGGTGGCAGATGCATTAAGTCGACAAGACCATGCCAGTTTATCTATGATGAGTATTACAAAAGATCCAATATTTATTGATTTACAAAGGATGGATCTTGGAATTATAATGGAAGCAGAAAAATCTATTCTTTCTCAAATGAATGTTCAACCATCTATACATGTGAATATTAAGGTGGCATAGAAAGAAGATGTCGAGTTACAAAAGAAGGTGAGAAATGTTCCTGAATTCAACCTTGATTGTGATGGGATAATAATGTTCCAGAATCAGGTTTGTGTTCTTCCCATCCCCGAATTAAAGAAGGAGCTGCTGGATGAGGCCCATAGTTCTTCATTCTCTATTCGACCTGGAAGCATGAAGATGTATAGGGACCTGAAAGAGTATTTCTAGTGGGATGGAATGAAAAGAGATGTTGCTGAATATGTATCTTGATGCTTGGTTTGTCAACAAGTTAAAGCTGAGAGACAGAAGTCTAAGGGGATGTTACAACCATTACCCATACCCGAATGGAAATGGGAAAACATCACTATAGACTTTGTCACAGGACATCCTAAAACATCCAAAGGCAATAATTCTATATGGGTCATAGTTGATCGTCTTACAAAGTCTGCACACTTCATTGCTATTAGAGAGGATTTCTCTCTGGATCAGCTTTCCAGGATATATGTAAAGGAAGTGGTAAGATTGCATGGAGTACCACTTTCTATTATATCTGATCGAGATCTGAGATTTACCTTAAAGTTCTGGTGAATTCTTCAGCATTCTCTGGATACAGAGTTGAGTTTCAGCACTACTTATCATCCTCAGACAGATGGTCAGTCTGAGAGAACAATTCGAACCCTAGAAGATATGTTGATAGCTTGCTCTATGGATTTCAAAGGTGGTTGGGATAAACACCTACCTTTGGTGGAATTTTCTTATAATAATAGCTTTCACTCCAGTATTCAGATGGCTCCTTATCAAGCTCTCTATGGAAAGAAATGCAGGACTCCAACTTGTATGGATGAAGTTGGGGAAAGAAATCTATTTGGACCTGATCTCATTGATGAAATGGAATAAAAGGTCAGATCTATTCAACAACACATAAGAGAAGCTCAGAGTCGACAGAAAAGTTATGCCGAAAACTGAAGAAAATACCTAGAATTTGAAGTGGGTGATAATGTGTTCTTATGAATATCTCCCTGGAAGAGGGTTATGAGATTTGGAAAGAAGGGGAAGTTGAGCCCTAGATATATCCGTCCTTTCAAAATACTGGATCGTGTTGGGAAGGTAGCTTACCAATTGGCGCTTCCACCGAATCTCTCTCAAGTTCATGATGTGTTCCATGTATCTCTCCTGAGAAAGTACATACCTGATCCTTCACATGTACTCAGCTCAGAAGTTGTACCGCTAGAGCAGGATCTTTCTTATGAAGAACAGCCGATAGAGATTCTGGATCGTAGTGAAAAAGTCCTACGAAACAAGACCACTCGATTGGTGAAAGTTTTATGGAGGAACCACCAATTAGAAGAAGCTACATGGGAGCTTGAGGATATGATGAGGGAGAGGTATCCTCATCTGTTTTTTACAAAGTGACGAATTTCGAGGGAGAAATTCATTTTAAGGGGGGTAGAATGTAACACCTAAGACTTTTATGTTATATAAATAATAAATAGAATCTTTTCTACACAACACTTGCTTGGCTTTCTTTACACAAAATCGCGACCTTCCTTGATATCTTTCATCGTACGCAATACTGAGTTTCACTAAACAACGATATGCTATTAAAATATTATTAAAACTAGCCATTATGAATCTTTTGTCCACCTACACTTGTTTAAAATCTAATTTACCCTTTGGTAAGTTTTTAGTAAAATAGATCAATGGAATCTTCTGTCATTTTTTGTACGAGGTAATTTTTGACTTTTCTGACAAAAGTATGAGAAGAATGTTTTTTCTTAACTTATACGGCATGAATGGATTTTTAAAACATTATTTCCAAGAAGCTTCCTTTACATGTTTTCATGTTTATTTTTAATCAACTTCTTTTAAAATTGTATGACATGTTAAGAAAGGAAAATGTTTTTGAAGTAGAAAGGATATTTTCCTCAAGAATGGAGTTCAAGTGTTTTATCAAAATTATTTTACATCTAAGATAATACAGGGTTCTGTTTATATCCCTATTGTTACATTGATATGATTATGTTGTGATGGATATATTTTTATGAATTCCATTATCTTATATGAATTGTTTTATGATGTCAGGATGTTTAAGATTCCCATTTTTATTACATGGGTTATGCTATGATGTATGGTTTATGATTTTGTGGCACACATAAGAATGGTATCATTATGAGATGGATGGGACCTATATCTCCCTCCAATGCATTGGGTAAAGATTTTATATCTCCTGAAATAGACATTGCTGGAACGGTAGGTTATACCGGTTCAGTGAAACCGGACTGAAACGAGGAGTGAGCTCAGTTCAGAAATGGACTTTCTCCACTAAGATAGTCTTGGCAATGAGTCTTGACTAATAAGAAATGATTCTCTATTATTATGTGTGTATGCCACAAAGTTTCATGTTTTAAGTTAGTATTATTGGGATTACATTTCACTACTATGATTTATCCCATGTTATGAAATTATGCTCTCTTTTGCAGGTTAAGATTTCCAAAAGTTATGTTCTTATGAATATAATGTGATTGATATTTCTTTTTTTTACCCTTACTGAGCATTTGAGCTCACCATTTCATATGTTTTCTTTCCCCAGGTCAGGAAGAAGGTTATTAATTAAGATATGCCAAAAGGGACTATAGATATGATGAAATAAATGGGAGACAGTGTAGACGCTTTATGAACTAGTTGTTTATGTTTCTCAGTTTCTAAAGACACTATACCTATACGGTCCTTTCGTGGTTTTGTTATATGTTGTAATAAGTATGCTTAAATTTTGAAGTATTAACAATGTATGTAAAGTATGGGTCGTTATACAGTGGATCAAAATCTTCTTGGATTAATTATTGTTAGAGATAGGTCTAGTGACATAATTGTGGGGACTTTTGAAAACTCGCATACCCCACAATAACCAACACCACCACTAGTTGTGCATATGAAATCACTATCAGTATGTAAAGACACATAGTGTTTATAAATCCAATATTTTATTAATTTATTAATTGTTATGTATTAAAATATCATGGTATATTAGAGATAGTTATAATAAGAGCTATAATCCTATAAAAATTGGACATGATTACCCAAGTCATAATCTTTGTCAAAGGATAATTTTGAAATTTTTATTGGATTAATTGGTACCCAAATAACACTAATAAGTAATATTTAATTGGTTCATCATTTGTATCATGTTATCACAGTAGTGCGTTAAAAAGATAATTATGAGTTGAAATATTTGATAAGGGACTTGAATATTATTTGTAATTAAAAATCAATATTTAATGTTAATGGAGTAATGCATCCATGTACAACAGATATTTCTAATAATATTTCTATGGTACAATCAAGTACCCATCATGATTTTTTTAATGATATTAGGTATTTTATAGCTCAAATTAAGGAATTCATATACACATAATGATGTTTTGTAATATGAAAATTTTAGTTCATAAATAATTTTAATCCCTCTATAATAACTACCTCAAAATATTTAGTTGTTTTATATGTTCACAGTGGAGTTGATAAATTATATCTGAAATGAAATTTGTTTCTTCTCAGTACTGGTGAGATAATTCTAATATTATTACAAGAGTTATGATAAAATAATCATATTATTAATTTTTATGGAGAGATTAATGATACCAAAACACTATTAAAAATATTTTTATAGGAACAATTATCACATTAAATGAACAGCTAAGCTTTTATGATGAATCTGATGGGATGTTGGAATATTTCTAATGATACACAAAGTATGGATTGCATGAATATTTTCAAAATATCTAGCAAACTAAAATTTTTATTAACTATAATAAAAAATTTATATAAATATGTTAGATGAATTTATTCTAGATATTCAGAGGATGAATCTAGTTCAAAATCACCAAAATTACCATTTTTGACTATATCAAAACTGTAGGTTTTATAAAAATACCAAAGGCCTATTCATTGAGTAGAAACTACATCTATCCCATTTTCTATCAGTAATCATGTTCCAAAATAATCTATCAATGGTGTTCTGGAATTAGTTAAAATATTGATAGAGAAAGAGGAAATCATGTATAAAATGTTATAGTCCATGAATGATAGATTGATGTCATTTGGAGTAAATTAGACTAAATTCTAAAAAATGTATTACTAGTAATTAAATTTTGTCTATATTTATTGAAATTACCCCAATTATCAGTTCCCATATGGTCATTCCTCCATAGTGTTTTCATTTGGCCATACGATTAATTTAGAGGATTTATAAAAAACAACTTTACAACCATGGATAGAGGGAATATATAGAAAAAAAATTATTTTACACAAGTTCAATATGTCTGTAATCATCAAATTTTTTGACATGTTCATGGATTCCCATTTTAATATAATAGGAAAAATTAATATAGGCCTTAATTCTTTAGATACCTATATAAGATCCATAAAGAGGATTTATGTTGCTCTTATTTCCTCTGAAATCAATCAATGAATGAAAGATTAAGTAGAATAAGACATAGATTTTGAGTATTATATGGATCGATCCTCATCATATGAGCCTTAAAGAATGTACCCTTTTCTGTTTCTAAAACATATGATTTCAGTGTTAGTGATGAGAATATTAAAGGAATTATCAGTACCCATTTTCAAATCCTACATGTCAAATTTTCAATTTTTATTGAAGATCAAGAAACAGTATGACAAAGAGAGGATATACAACCATTTCAGACGGATCCTCCAACATCCCCCCAAATTGAATCCACCTACATGATCTATCCAATCAAAATATCTTCTCTTTTTTAACATTTCTAAATTTCCTAGATTATTAATTAATGAATTACCTTTTTTGTGGGTTTTGAGTACATGTATCATTTTACTTGTTGAAAATTAATGAAAAAAAATTATTGATTATATATTTCATATTATTTTTATCTATAATTATTATCTAAATTATTTATTTATAATCTCTTTGTTTTGTGGACTCAATTAAATTATTTTCAGGATTTCATATATTTTTATAGAACATTAATTAAATTTATCATTACCCAATGTTCTAGAATATCTCGTTTTATAATATCCTTGACTACAAATTTTTAATGAAAAATTGTTGGAGTTGATTGAAATATTTTACAAAAGGTCAAATGATGGCGGATAATTCTCTTTCTAAGAGTCTGAAATGCAACATTTTCACTACTATATATAACATATAGTTTTTTGAATATTCAAAATAAATATTATAATTTATTTTTATATAATATCTTATGGGTTATGTGATCATCAAAAGAGGGATATTTTAGAATAATAATTTTTCTCCAACTTGTAACATGTACTTTACTATTTAATGATCTAAAAAATATCATATTGTTTTAGTTTAATCATCATATTTTTTCATTTTTTTGGATTTTAAAATTTTTATATATTAAATAAAAAATATTTTGGATAATTTATTTATAGTCTAATAAAAAATTTTATACATCAGTATTCATCAACATAAATCAAATATGTAAATGATTCTCATACATAAATTGGATACATTGAAAAATTACCTATATAAAAAATTTCAAATTAGATAACTTATATTCATAAGTCATCACTTATATAGATCAAATGGTTGTGTAAATCAATTGTATGGAGTTATTGGCTATGTGAATTTGATATGTGGTGAAAATAGCTATGAGGATCCATTTGACTAAATCATTATATAATGAAGGTGTAATTTTATTATGTGAATCAATATGGTTGTGTGAAGTAAATTCATCTGTGTGGAAAAAAATTGTGTGGAAAAAATGGTTTCATGATAAAGGCCTAGGTGAATTAAACTATATATGTAATTCAGGTTCACAGATCAAATCATCAATGTGGAATCGAATATGAAGAATGTGTCAATTAGATACATCTTATTGTAACATGTATTTATTTCTATTGATTCACTTGAGGGATATTTTAATATGGTTGGGAAACCATTAAATTCATTATTACGTCATATTTGTAAAAATTATAATAAAGGTAAATTTACAAATAAATGATTTATGTACAATGATTATTTATTATCTCTTTATTTTTAATGATATTTACAAAAAATGATCCATTCATTTTTAAATTAATATCAAGGGATTTTTAGAAGGTTGTAGTTTAATTAAATGGGATTTATTTCATTTATATAAAAAGAACAATATACACAAAATAATCATTATAATGAATAATAATAGTGTGAATATACAGTTTTAAGAATAATATTCCATATATCTTTAGGGTCCCTTCAATTATTATCAATTATACTTTAGACTTAGATGATATTTTTTTATCTTTAGTTATACTATCTAGGTCCTCTTTGATATCATTTTTGTAGACTCTCCTCAAAGATGTATTCTCCATTTATCTTCTCTCAAAGATAATTATTCCTTTCATAAGATTTATTTATATTTATGTGATACATGACTAATAAAACCATTTATCATCTCTTGCATTGAAATGGTTTGTAATAAATAAAATAAAAGTTTTTGGTTTCCAAATCCTTAATAGAGACTAACAAACTGATCCTATTTTATTTTACCAAGTGTCCGCTGCTTGCACTAAATCATATAGTCCATAGAAAAATGGCTGGTATTCATTTTAAAAAAAATAATCACCTAGTGGAAATCTCCAAGCATTTGTAGAAGAGCATTAGTGGATTATAATAGGTTATTTGTATTCCCCAAGTCACAATTAATAAATTTCTCTAATATTACCTTTCTATTATTTATTTTGGTTTTTTATTTTGTTAATAAAAAGTTATAATGTTGGTAATTTTCTAATACATGGTTGTTTATCTATGTAAATAAATTATGAAGAAAACAAATCACATGCAGTTGAGTTATATTTAGTTCCTTTATCAACAACAACATCCAAATAATTAATCAAATGTATTTCATCCATATTCCAAACTGTTTCTTTATCTTCACATACTCATTCCACATGATAATATATTCAATGACTATTTAATAACATTATTTAATTATATCCATTTAAATATAGATTCTAAATTATTTTAATTTACCAATTTCTTAATATAAATATAATTTTAAGTCACACATCTCCTACCTATAATAATAATGTCCCCACACAGTAGTAAAATGAGAATATTAGAATATGATAACATCCCAATATTCATAGAGTAATCCTCAAATGAATTTTTTCTAGGATTACATATCTCATCAGGTCAGTTTTAGACTACCCAATCTTTAGTAAGAACTAGTACTCGCTCGTACAATTGCACAGCGTATGCGATTACTGGTTATTCTTTTAATAAGAGATTTATATTTATAATAGTTGATAAGAAACCATAATATTGAATAAATATTAATTCGAAATTAATGGATTATGACATTGAAATAAGAGTTCATATAATACGAATATACTATTTTAATAGTTAAAAAAGAAAAAGGATAGAAAAATAGTATATGAATTTTTAAATTTTGAGGATGAAGATTTGAATTTATTTTCACTTTCAATCAATATAAATGTAATACAGGAAATGAAATAAAAACTGAAAAATAATTCAATTATAAGATAGTGGTTATAAAAATAAAAATAGATATGTAAATATAAATGAAATAATTATAAACCAAATGAGTGGGATGTTCGGGAAAAAAGAAAAAAGACAGAAACTATTCATCATTTTTATAGAACAATATGGAATGAAGGATGTAGAGATCAGAGAAAAAGATGAAACAAAAGATTCTATTGAATAAAATAAATCGATGAATATAGAGAGTCGACACCCACTTCATAATACTTGACAACATGAAATTGAATAAAAAAAATAGATGAAGAGAAATTGAATCTAATTGTTTCTTTACTAAATGCAAATAGTCCAAGGATGTTGTTTTTAAAAGCTTGGTTGAATGGAGACCATTCCAAAATAAGTATAGGGGTGCAAGGATTATGTTCCTTTAGTGGATTCATTCACCTGTTCTAAATAGTTTCAATAGAGAGCCATCAACCACTTTAGTAAACCATGCGACATGCAATTGAATAAAAAAATTAGTTCAATATAGATTGAATCTTGATGTAGCAAGAGAATTAATATCACAATACTATAAAAATTCAACCCTATATACATAATAATTGCATATAGAATATGTAAACACATATAGAAGTGCATTATTTTTCAATAAACAAAAAATTTCATTACTATAACACTGCCATCATCACTTCTTGTAAAGCATGATTCTGCAATGAGAGGAAACATTTCCTTGTTTAATGCATGATGAAGATTGAAGAGAATAAAAACACATTCCAATTACCATATGTTCATACATTTCAATAACATGTTTTTTTAAATGAATATGAATAATTTTTAAGGCTTCTAACAGATAATAAAATATCATATGTTCCTATGCCAGTAATATTGATTCTGATAGAAAGTGTTACATTGATTTGAATTCCATATCATGAAGTGGTATGATTGTATTTATACCTTTATGAATATGGTTGTGGAATGTAAGTAACCAAATCAAGCCACCTAACAAAAATCAATCAACCAAAAAATGACCCACTGCTATAAAATTAGGATACATCATCATTATTAAAGAAATGAGTTGTTAGGAACAACTAAAATATAGTAGAAAAAATTATTTATGAACATCTAAAAAATCATGAATACACAATTACAAATTTTTGCATGAATTACCAAAAAAACATTAACCAGTCATTGAAGAAGATTTACATCCTAACCTTCCGAATAAAGAAAAATCTCACAAGTACAGTAAACATGATATGATTAAGAATTTACTGACTGTTGATACAAATTGAAAACATCATCCACGAAGATTTATTGTCATCACCCAACATATGTTATTGTAATAAGAGGTTAAAAAACTCCATATCATATCATAAAATTCACAATTTATCAAAAAAATGGTCATGAAATTCTGGTGGCTTCATAAAGATGATGATTGAAGGAAATTGTATACCAAATCATTAGTAGAAACCAACTCATAATGAAAATGATGCATACTATGCGTTTTCATTCTCCAACCCCTTGAATAAATTGGTTTCTGATCAGCAATAAAAAATTGTAACTTTTAAGAAAAGAAATAAAATACAATTTTTAGTAGTTTTTTAGGTTGTAATGTAATTGAAGGTGATTTTGGATTATATGGCTTTTGATGCAGTCCCAAAAAATTAGATATAAATATATTTCCTATTTAGACAACAACATAAATATAATACAAAAGATAAAGAGAAATTAAATACTTCCATGAAAAAATGATTAATTAAATTATTTAGAAATAATAGTTTATATTGGACATTCAAGAAGGATAAATTAAATACATCAATAAAATTATGATTGAAATAAATATTTCAAATTATGGAAATGAAGAAATAATGGTATGAATATGGATACCTTGAGACTTATAATTTATTTAAATAAAATATTTAATGAAGAATATGAATAATTTCATAAGTGGAATATCGAGACAGAAACCATTTCATGATGAATCACTCCAAAAAAATGGATTAACATACCAAGTGAAAAAGAAGGAATGTTCGAGTCTTCCAGACATCTTGCATCTGTATGTTAAATGTTTTATTTGTAGAGTTATAATTCCTTCTCCATGACCATTTTCATTATTCATTGTATTGATTGTGGAAAACACAAAAATGGATTTTCATCTTGTAGTACTATTTTCTCCATTGTGCAAATATTTTCCAACTCACACAACATCATGGAAAACACATGAAATCAATGTCAATAAATTAATGTTAATTTAAATGTACTGAATAAAGAATATCATTTTTGTGAATATAAATGACAATAATAAATGATATGTACGACCCATTAATTGAAAAAAATAAATAAAATCTATTATGCAGGTGAAATTATTATAAATATGTATAAGGAAGTACCTAATTCATGACGAACTGATATATTGGTCATGAAAAATACAAAAAAAATATTCTAAATTAACAGTCACTCTTTTAACACACAAGGATTCAAGATTTTATAAATAACCCATGTTTTTGACACATTACATACCTAGATTTTACATTACAAAATAGTTATTTATACATATTTTATGGATTTTATATAGTATTACTTCTGGGAATTTTTTCACATTTATTTTATATTTGAGACACATTATAACCAAAGATTACCATGTTTTGATTGGCATTATTCATCATAATAATAAGATAAATTATATCTTGTATACATACATGAATGAGTTTCCATTAATATGAATTTTTGAAATCGATATAGATCTTATCATCATAGACTACTTTCATAGCTGCTAAAACTAGAAGAAATTAACTGGAAAATAATATTAATTTACTAGAAAATGTCATAAAGGTCAAATCCAAACAATACTAGCGTGCTTGGAATTCCCTGCACTGCTAATAAATTATATCCAGACTGTGGACAAGATTCAACCACATCTAAAAAACAACATTACAAAAATGACCTAAAATCATTTAAATACATATTATACCATTCAACCTTGTCCAATAATGCCCTAAAAATTTCCCTTCAGCTACTGTCACAGCCAGAATCAGTCCCATCAATGGGCTCAGTGAGGTTATATAAAGCCAAATTCTCTGACACATCTATGAGCGAATTGACGTACCAATTGATCAGTGCCTCCAAAAAGTAGCATGTTTCATCCATGGTGTTCCTTGCTAGAACATCCACCACGAATGACTCAATCACCATTTTCTGGGGCCTCCCGCCTAGGGCCGCGGGGTGGACCGTGATCACCAATTAGTAGTTCTGTGGATTAAGATATAAACCTTGTATTGTTAAAAGAGAAACAAAAACAACCATATAGACATTTCCCATTCAAAAATGTACAAAAAAGAAGAAAGAAATGGAAATACCCCAAATCCAGTTAATAATCAAGACAACCGTTTTTATTCATGAAATGGACCAAATTTCACATAAAATCAAATAAATCATTTTCAAGTATTGGGAACTATTAGTAGGGAAAACCCTAGTTTTATGGATTTTTTGTTGCTATTTTACAAAAACAAGAACACAACTACATGCCATACTGATCTCTTAGCATGTTTTTTTTGTTTTTTAAACGAAAAGGTAGAGAAATATAAAATACCATATGGTGGGAATTTAAAACTATTTGAGGAGAAAAAAATCAAATAATCAAAACAACATACCATAATAAATACGATGAAAGGTTCATCCATGAGTCCATGGTCTAAGGCATCCACTCCACGATGATTTCTGAAAATTTTCAATATATAAAATATGTGAGATCTATATGATTGAACAGAAACACCCATCCCAAAAAAAGAAAAGTTAAACTGTATCCCATATTAGTCCTTGAAACAAAACATACTCTGGAAAAAACAGACATTTATTTTTTTTAAATTAAAGCTGATGAGATAACGAGGCATAATTTGGGTCGACAATGTTAGACATAGATTTATGATGAAAAGTGAAAAAAGGATACACATGAAATGTTCAGTTTTCAGAAAAATTTCACATCAATTAATCTTTTAAAAATTTTATAATATTCTGGAGTCCCAATAAGGAATATTTCTATGGGATCTTTCATGGGACTGATCCACCATAATTTCACCAACATGATCATGTCAAATGAAATTAATGTAAAGAAACATTAAAATATAGATACAACTATATCTAAGATAATAAAAAACTAGTCATAGGAAAGGAATGTAGAACACCTGTAATTGGTCAATAAAGGATCATATGTAATCTCTCACAGCAATTGTAATACCCCATCTGTGATAAATTTTATCATGGTCATGTTCAATGATGTGAGACAAAAAAACTATTACGTACACATTCTACACACACTATTAATGGTGGTTTTAATGATTTTGTCTTTCAGAATGCATGTCCAAGGGAATATATATTGGGTTATTTTTTGAGATGGGGTGGTTAAATAACTCAATAGTCATTCAAGCCCAAAGGTTGATGAATATTCCATGTTCCTTAATAATGGTCCCAAACAATGTGTAGAGTGATCCAAAACTCTTAGGGACCATTGATAGAAGTTGAAATATGAAATGGATCATTAAAAAATTTAATGGAAAAAAAATAACACACAAGAATGGATGGAGAAACATGGATAAATTCATAATGCAAATTACTAGTTCATTATGCACATTACGAATCAGAATACAAATTTAAAAATTAGTGATTGAAGGTATCAAAATAATAATGATGAAAAACATTCACGTTATTCTATATATTTTTCGACATATAATGGAGTATAAAATTCACCAGTGGAGTTAATCTCTCCAAATAATAATCATGAAAAATATTCACCTAAACATTATTTATGGTGTAGGTTTTATCTTGCAACATGAATTCTCATCTACTCTCACACAATGCATGCATCGCAAAATCTACAACACTACTAAAATATAACTTGTATTCTTTGTGGGTAAATAAAAAATGAAAAAAACTAATTTCATTTTAACACTTTTCATATTGTAGTTACTATATTTATGTGTAGACTGCTTCAAACTGAAAAATCCAACTAAATTCGGTTCACTATCAATGCATTGTGGTTGTTTTCATTGCATTGTGATAATGTATTTTTTCAAATATTCAGAAAGTATGAAACCATAAATTTTCAAATATGAATCAAAAAATATTAAATGACTCATGTGATCTATGTGTATATCAATACATATAGATATCCAATTCCTAGTATGTTATGGTGTGTTATTTATTCCAATAGTCAAACCATGTGATTGAATGATCTGTCTTCTTTTAAAATCATGTTTTGATCCAGTTTCTTGCACAAACATTTTATTCTCTCACAATGCGTATATTATTACTACATTCCAATACTCATCCATGATTATTGTATGAACTATAAAATTATTTTATATACTAATAGTTTTTATGATTCTTGTGATTGATAATAAAAAAATCAATATTAATTATTACATTGTTAATTTTAACTACATAGTACAATACACTTCTTACTATAAAAAACAAATCAGAAAACAAATTGGAAAATTTTAAAAACAAACATGAAGTATGACCTTGATATTGTAGCAGAAAATGGCAGCATGATTTTTTAGTCATATTGTTTAAATACTTTTTAGTTCGACTAGGTTGCATAGAGGAATGAATAATTGTAGTCATGGTCTCTTGAGACAATTAGAAGGCATTATATAATATTTCTAACCAAAATAATGAAGAAACTATAGTGATGAGCAACTAACCTGCAACCAAGTGCTTTATTAAAAGCATGTTGGGGATCAATATTCCTTTGAATCACCTTTTCAAGAAACATAATCTAAATAGTTGGGGAAAATAAATGTTTAAAATGAAGAAGAAGCATAGAAGACTGGTTTTAAAAATTCATCCTATTTCTCAATAGAGATGTCATTCTACAGAATTCAATTAAACTAGGAAAACCTATCTTGATGCTATTCCTTTATAAGAATATTTTTATGGGACCAATAAATAATTTTGTACAATAGGTTTTAGTAAGGAATACCATTCAAGACATGAAAAAAATTACAAACTACGGGCTACTAATTACAATATAAAGAGAGTCCATGGCCATAATGTAAATACGGACAACCAATTGGTCTATTTATAAGGACAACGAAAGGAATTAAATTATTTTTTAACCAAAATAACGATGATACTATAGTTAAAATTAATAGACCTTCATGAAATTAATATTTCCAAAGGCTGTTGGGTCTCAAACTACCCTTCCTACATCTTTTCAAGCAGTACAATCTTAAAAGAAGGTGAAATTTAAATTCTAAAAAGGAATAATAAACATAGATGAATCAAAATTCTAAAGATACAGGGTCCCTTAATTGGAATAGTATGCATTCGAATAGGCTGAGTGAATTTGAAAAACTACTACAGTGGAATTCCCCCATGAGAAAAAAAAATATTTAAGTAATCTATAGTATCTGGATGAGGGATGTTGATGAGAGAAATTTAGTAAAAATAATTCCCAAATGAAGAGTATTAATGAAACCTAAATTTCAATGCATATATAAAATAATATTAGTATATATTGGATTATATAAGTTATAAAATAGAATAGTGAAGATTGCGACAAAGGTCAAACTAAGGAAAACAATTACTAAAATTGAAAAGAAAAATGCAGAGAATGGAGAATATTATACAAATAGGATTTGAAAAGATCAGTTGTTAATGTAGATTTGGAGTATGCATACACACAAATAACAATATTGGAATCATAATAGAAGATGTATTGTAATAAATTACAAAAAAATCATAAGAGAACTTGAACACTGAATATTGTAGAGCAGAGAGAAAAATTTATCAGGGGGTACATATAACACACATTATGCAGAGTAATGGAATTTAGGGTTGGTGAAGGCACATAGGTGTAAATAAATACGCGACCATGGAATGAATTAGATTCCCATATTTTTGATAGAAACTGAATAAGGTGGATCCCTAATTCCAGATTCAATAATGCATATATTTTAATACCATGAATTTTTTTTATTAATATACTGAAATGTCAAGATTAATGTTGTAGAGATGATTGGAAGAGAAAATTACCCTACGTGGGAGATAAATTAGTCTGTTGTTGATCTTCGGTGCCACAATATGATAATTTGTGGTGATGAGAGGTTTGATTTGCTATAAGAATTTAATTAACCAATTGAGGTAGTGTATCGAGGATGGAGATGATAGCCCAGATTATGGGGGATTCAGGGGAGGGATCAGTAATTTTGCTGGAGAAGATGGGTTCATTTAAGGCAGTGATAACTCTATGGAAATTTCCAGTGGCAGTTGAGGGAGGCGAAAATGCAAGTGGCAGAGGGAGACCATGAGCTGCGGAGGGAGAACATGAGCGTTGGAAACTTTAGAAGGTTCGGAGGCTAAATGTGAGTGTAAAATGGTGTACGCGACTGGCGGAGGGAGAACATGAGCGACTGAGTGTGAACGGGAATAGAGAAGTGAGAACACAAGTGGAAGAGGAAAATGGTGATGAGGATGTTAGTGGTGGTTGGCGGGCAGAGATGGATGAGGTTAGGCGAAATAATACCAGGAACCATAGTATAAATGGATGAATAGTTAGGGGGTTTGGGTTTCAAGGGAGTGGGTTTCGGGAACCCTAGGTAATGGATACAGAGAGACCTTTGGCGCTTGTTTATAAGGGATAAGAGCGAGATTAATGATAAATTTGGAGGGATGATTGGATTTTTTAGGCGGCATGGATGATTGGAGAAGTGGAAGATAAGATAAAATTGATGTGCGAGAACATTAGCATTACACGTGGCAGTAGGAATGATAGTATTATTATATATAGTATATTAGAATGTAAAGTAAATATATATTGTATTTTAAATAATGAAATGGGTTTATCTGGACAATAAATCTAAATTTTATTATCATTAAGTAATTACTAAACAACCCATTAATAACACAAAAAATAATAAAGAATAAAAAGATCACATTAAAACCCCTTTTCTGAGAAAAAATCACTAATTTATAATTTATTATGATTTATTTATGATATAAAAATTACAAAGACTTATAGAAATAAATCAAGGGGTTTTTATGAAAAATCAACTACCCATACATGTGTTATACACACTCTCTAAGGATGACACATTTTAATCCCTAGCTAACTTATAACCCTTATGCATGTAGAAGAAAATCATGGATAAAATTATGTAGGTCGAATCATACCCTTCGGTATAAGAGGAGAGGTCAAGGGTGCATTTTCACATTGATGGAGTTTCCATTACAAAGGCTTTATAAAATCAAATATTCTCCTATTTATGTATAATAAAATCATTAGTACAATTATATATTTAAATATTTATCATTATATATGTAGGGTTACCCTTACATGAGTGTTAAAGTCTCGTTGGTTACCATAACACAACTTCACCAAATGACCCTCAAATTAGTTGGTATCCTTACATGATTAAACATACACTGTTACACATATTTTTACTATAGTGTAACAAGATAACCCTATACCACCTTTATTATACAAGAATACATCACATATATGATCCATGTTAACTTTATTTAAGGTTCTTATCATGCTTATAAGGTGCATAAGTGCTCCAGGTTGCCCATATGTAATAATAGAGAAACACAACATATCATTGGAATAATATAAATACCATGACATAAAATTATGTTGGTTATTTAAATTTGTATCAACCAATATAAATCCTATTTAAGTAACAAGTACACTTATAAAACATTCAAATAGTGAATGAGGTTAGATATTTTATTAAAAAATTAATTTTTTAATCGAATATCTAATAATAAATGGTTTTTTTAAAAATAAAAATTTACAAATATCATTTAAAACATATTAAACAACTATGAATAATCGATGGTAAATTAAAAAAAATAAAACTATAAAATCAATTCCATGATTTTTAATCACACCGAAAAATAATAATAAATGAAAATCATGTTAATCTAAATTCTAAATATATTAATATTTTTTTCAAACAACTAGAGATCATAGAAATGAAAAAGAATGGATTGAGAAAATCCATACCCCTATGATTTTTCAATATGTTTTCTTCATAGATTTTTAATGGATACAAACATTAGACCACACACTAAAAATATATATTGGATTCATTAAATATAATTATCAAGGTATTTACTATAAAATGAGGGATTAGTAAAAATCCCTAGACATTAATTTTCATCCCTTGTGGAATACATTATTCCCCCTATCTACCTTCTAAAACACAAACAATTTCAATATATTATTTAGAATCTATTTCTACATCTTCAATGTATTTATTCTTTAATCATCTAGTATGTTCTCAATGATTTCTTCTTCCTTTTATTCCTTGATATATAGCTAGTCCATCCTTTTTAAGTGTAGTATATGTTTCTCCATACTCAAACAATTTCCAATTACTCCTCCTTGTTTTATATTAAAATATCACATTGAATATTTTTTTTATATTCCTTTATGTAGAAAATACATTAATATTGATCGTGGAATTTCAGGCTCTATTTTCTCAAATGCATCAAATTCTATGTTCCCCACGATCTAAGAAAATTCATAGTTCCAAAATTATTAACTCTAATGGAATATCCAAAATACTATTTTCCTCATTTATTATCATTAAATCCATTATAAAATTAATTCAAATTTATCCATTTAAAAAAATTGAATAATAAGTCACAATTATAAATCGATCTTAATAAATATTAATAAAACACATAAAAAATACTTTCCATATGGAACATCGAGTAATATCATGTTAATATTTCATTCCTGCTAATAATATTTTCCATTAATTTTATTTCATAAAATAATTTAATACCCGATATAATTCATGTTATTTGAAAATTACAATTATAATTATGTTACATGAATCAAAGTATCTTTTTTTCTATTTAAATAAATTAATCGTATTCAATCATCACGAAATTTTAGTTCAAAATCTATCTTCTAAAAGATCACCATTCTTTAAATTTTTTCATTATATGATAAACATATCTGTTATCATATATTATCACATTTACTATTATAAGAAAAATTAATATATCTTAAATTTAGCTACATTATAATAATCAATAACATTATAGAGCCTCATGTACAATGTGCTACCTCATGCACGTAATATCATTTCTATTTGCAATGGTAGTAAGTCACATATAAAAATTATTTGACGAACCATATGATTTTTTCATACTGACCTTAAATTTTTTGTGACTCTTAAGAAAGTTATAATATTATCATATATAGGATCATTATTACCCTTAAATATGATGATAGTTACTTTAATTATTTTTGTTAATTTGCATAATTATTTTTTATTTTACCATATTTTCATTTTTTTATTAGTGCGACTCTTACAAATTCTTAGTAATAAACCTTATGAAATGTAGCTAGGTTTATGCCTTTTCTAATTCATCATTGGATTAAATTTATGATTTTTCTAGTTACTCTTATCAACACTAATTCATTTCTCATTTTTCTAGATATCTATTCTATATTTTAATTTATGAAAAAAAATATTTTAGAAGTATTGAAATTTTCAATATGACCCCAAAATTACAATAATTTTTCATGTCAATCTAGATACTATATATTTAAAAAAAATTATCTTATGATAAATTAATGGAATATTAAATAAAATTTACAAAAATTTTAATATATAATAATTTTCCAATGATCATAATCATTGGATCAAAAATATTTTTGGAAAATTAATACCCATGTTATATTATTTCTATTAATATCACTCCCATAATACACTATTATCGATTACGCAAAGAAAAAATATTATTATTTTGTATTTTTCTATTTATTTAATATAATTCATAAAAGAAATTTCATTGTTTTCTTAACATGTCTTTGAGTTTTAACATTTATATGCATAGTGATTCCTATTTATCTATTTGAGACATTTCAATAGAAAAATACCTTAAAAATTGCCAAAAAAATTAACGAAAGTTCACTTAACATATATCCAAAATATTTTTCATAATTTTGTAAAAAATAACCCTATAATCATTTAATATTTTTTTATCCCACCTTTAACTATCTTAAATAAATTATTTTCCAAGTATAATGGCATAAAAGTATATAAAATACATTTATAACTTCTCCACTATCATCATTTGGATATTTCTCCATCCCCTAACACTTATATTAAACATTTTCATATAAAAAACACTAAAATAATCAATTGGCCTTATAAATATCCATATTTTTATTTATACCTATAACTTAAGATGATTTAAGGTATACGTTTTCAATATTTGTTCAAATTTTATTCATTTTCCCCTTAGTTTACAATAAATAAAAAAGGAAAGTGCAATGTAAAAATTATTTACAACTCTTTATAATTATTACTTTTTAAAAAATTCTCCCCTTTATTCGATATATTAATTTTTACCTCCCATTCATGATAAATTATAACATGAGAGAAATATGTTACTATTAAATTAAGATACGGATATAAACACATTTATCGTAATAATTTTCCATTAACATGTGAACTATAATTCTACACTAACAAATTTCAATTGATGAAATAATAATAAATTACATAGAGTCTATTGATGATTATAATATATCCTATAATGTTAACCATATTAATGTATCCTTATTGGATATGTTAATTCATTTTTCCAAAAAAATAACAACTACAATCATATTCTCTGAATACAAAAAATCAATTAAAGTTCAATGTGATAAACACTCCATGAATTTATATCTCTGTTTAAAAATCACCCCCCTTAATTTATTATATTTAATAGAGTTAACAAAAGAATAGAATATTGGTTTATATACATAAATCACTAAATTATACATGTATTGTCATGAATTACTTTTTTAATCCTTTATAATAAAAATCTAATAGTATTGTATTACTAAAAGATCCCATTAAACGGTGACCTCTATTAACACATAATCTGGGTTAATGTTTATTAAAATAAACAATAATATTATTTCATACAAATTTATTTGGTATAATGAGTAATCAAGTACTCCTTGATCGATGGGTATTCAAGTTGTATGTTGATTTAAAAATTAAACCATTTCTTCTCCAAGTTACAAATCTATTAATTCTATACATATGTTAGAAAATTAAAACATGTATGAAAATAAGTTGGGTCTCCAATGGTTCCTTATAGAGAGCGATAATGATGAATCTTTATTCTCACCCCAGATACTCCTTTCATTGTAAATATAAAATAGTGAGAACTATTCATTGAAGCACATCTAATGGAATTATTTATATATCCATCCTCAGGAATAATGGAATTTTTTATATCTTCAATATACTTCTTATATATAAAAAAATTTAACAACAAATCGAAATGTAGATTAACCCATTTCATACTTACAATCTTTTTAAGTTAAATCCATTTTTTTTGGAAATATAGTCAACCATTATTTTATTATTTCTCATAATTCCTTTAATTCGTGGATATTAATTTTAGAGATGAAATATTTCACATGAATTCATTCCTGATTTTTTTGTTTTCTTTTTAATGACCCATTTAATCTATCAAATATTATAATACATTTCTTTTATATATTTCTAAATATTTATCAATGATGGTATACTATTTATCCAATCCATAAGATGATATTTTTTGTAACCTATAAATTTTTTCCATTGGGATGTTATTACCAAAAACCAATTTTTCTATTTCATTCATATGTTACATCATGAATTGATTTTTTCTTGATTTTTAGAATAATCAAACATAAAACATGGAATTTTTATCAATAATAGTAACTAATTTTATTTTACTACTCAAAAATTAATTAATTAATCAAAATTGAATTTTCTTGTATTATTTACCATGAAGAAAATACTTAAATATTATACATCATGATTATGGAAAATATAACTTCCATGGTCACTAAAATGAAGGTCAAATAAAATAAATTTGGAAATTTTAGTATAATAACAACTTAAAAATCTATTTTACTACATTAAATCATGTTAATATAATCAATAAGTACATAATTCATCAAACAATTATATTAATTTGGATGTTACAATAACATATGATACCATGGATTAATATTCCATATTTAATTATATATGGAGTTGTTTTTTAAATTATAAATTTATCAATTGGCTGATGTCAATTTTTAAATATATTTACATACTAATTCTCATAAATGATAAATATTTATTATAAATATAATATTAATAGTGTGAAAAAATTTAACCCGTATCAATCAATTTATTTTCTGATATATTAGACTATTTTGAAAGATTTATTATTAAAATAGTTATAAAAATTAATTTATGTCATCCACGAAGCTAAAATTTATATTAATATCAACCAACATCGATATGATGATGATAATGATATTATTTTAATTTAATGGGAGAATAAAAATATTCAATGTCTTAATATAATTATCTCGTATAATGTAATTTTATCTTATCAAAAAAAACAAGAGAAATAATTTATTAAAAATTTAAACAGAATTGTAGGCTATAAGAATTGTGGGTGTTCAGAATATGTCAAAAATTAGAGTGAAAGGTATTTCCATTATTCATTGGGTTTCTCCCATATTATGCGTGGGGAAATAGTTTTCTACTTTATATAAATTTATTATCTAGTTACGAAATCATAATTTAGTGAATGGAGAATCCATATCGACAGAATATATAGATATCCTTGATAAACTAGTTACATTGTTCAAATTTGTTTTACCAATTAATGGTTTATATATGGAAACCATTTCACATAAAAATTATCTTTTTTTATTTTAGTAATATTATATAGAGTGTTAACATGTTTTATATGGAATAATTTCTAGTTCATGGAATCATTATGGTATGCCTATTAGGGGAATATAAATTAGTTTAAAAAATATATGAATATTTTTGATTTCATCATGAAATAAGTAATATAATAATTAGTTAATGAAAATTTTGAATCAATGTTTTCCATGAAAAAATATTCTTTAAGATGAATAAAATTAATAAAAAACAATACATGGACTCATCTATTTGTAAAATCATGAAATATAAATACTCTTGTATAATTTCACACTCTATGTGGTCAAAAATTAAAAATCATATCTGTGATTATGGTTATTAATTTGGAAAATTATCTACTGCATCAATTTGAGAAATGTGTGTTTAGAATTATATAAATACAAACCACCATATTTAATGACATAAATTATAATTCTAAATATCTTACTCTATAAATTGGGATCAACACTATTTTATATAACTTATTCGCCAATAAATGTGTAATAATGTTTGATCATATTATAAATTATACGTTTAACAAATAAATTTGTTTTTATTAATTAATTAGACTTTCGATTCTTAATACATTATGGGATAAAAAAATTATTATTTCATGGATTAAATTATCAACCCTATCATAAATTGATATAATTACACGTGATAATATTTCTATTGATTATTTATTTTATTTAATTGGTATCACATGTTTTTAAGTGAATTATTTGTAATCAACAGATGAAAGATTTTGAAAATTACAATTTCATCATTTTATGGAAACTACATTGAAGAATCTAAAGATTTATCTTTTTATAATCCCTTAAATCTAGGCCATTCATACCATTGTTATAAAAAATATTTTATAGGGTTTTCTTTATATCCTCGAAATAAGAGTATTCTATGGGTAAAACACATGTAATTAATTCATATTTTATAAATTCAATCTCACTATATTGGTCAAATCAATGCACTGTTTAATTTAATTCTATTATTTACTTCTAGAGTATTTCTAATATGGAGACCAATACACATCAAAGATGATATTTTCACTACTCTATATAGTTCATAATTATCCTAAATAAAATTCACACAAAATGAACACATAATGAAACTATATATACCATAAAAATTATCGAGATTCATATATATTCATATTGGAATAAGGTCCTTATATTTTTATCATTAAAGGGTCATATAAGCCTAAAAATATATGATATTGCTTAAATTGATCCTTTATTGTCTGCTAATATATATTACTACGATTCTGATTATATAAAAGTACATATATAATCAAATACTGTAAAAAAATGGGATACACCACATTTTTTTCGGATTAAAATGAAACATATATTTCACAAACCAATATTGTGAAATATAACACAACTATCATTGGGGATGACCATTTAGTGGACAAATGATTAATAATTATATTCCCCTATAAAATCTGATAACACAAAAATATTTTGGGAGGAGAACTATATAGCCAATAGTCTTGCTAAAAAGGTAGGAAAATAAAAAACAATTCATTAGTTTAATAGAATACTTGATTATTTTATTTTCATTTTTGAGGTAAACACTACGAAAATACAATTTTCATAATTTTTTATATTTCCATTAACAATGTATTCATGATCACTTTTTCCTCTTATTTAATATTATTTAAAACTAATTTGGTCTTACAAGGTGTTTAATGCCATTATTCATCATGTTTAGTGTGTATCACATCATAGAGTAGATTTAAGGAAGCACACCATAGTCCAAAACACTTCTTATTGTTTTTATTTTTTCATAGATGTTCATGGAAATAAAGGGGTTACACCTATTATTATTTTCACTCCCCATTTACATCTTATATTCCTATATTTTCCCAAATATAAATATCATTTAAACAATGTGATTCTAATTTGTTAATTTTTTTATGAGTTAGTGAAATATAAAATTTTATATGGATTTATTTTCCATTTGAAGACTATTTATTACTTTCTATATTAGAACATATGAATTTAGTTTGAGAACATATTGATATAACTAATTTTGTATAATTTTATTCTTTAGAAATTTCACAATCTTATTCATTATCTGAATAAACAGTGGTCATGTATTTATATAGATTATTAGTAACGGATTAAAAATCAGAAATAGTGTAAAATTTATTAAAATATACATATATATATATCATCTATGTGATTTGGAGATGAAGAAAAAATCACCTATCATCTTTTAGGAAGAAGAAAACGCATACACATGAACAATGTTATTTTTATTAAGATAATGGAATGTGAAAAAATGTGAATGGTGTCATATATTTTAAAAATTATAATTTTTTAATTAATAACTCATATATATATAGTAAATTAATCATGAAAACAAGAAGTGTATAGTGGCATGGAAATGGAACTACATATGTGGTTGAGGCAGTAATCCATTGTACACTAGATCAATAATTGTATTCCCCATTTTATGGGAGAGGATATTGATATATGTTATTCTATTAAAATAATCCCTACTGATTATATAATAAAAAATTATGTTACTATATTGGAATGGTTGAATATGATTTTATGGTGGTGATTATGTTATAGAAAATAAACTCTTAGTAAATAATGATTCCTTATAAATATTTTACCTAGATCCATTCATTATTATCATCATAAGCAAACCAATGAATCCATGATGTGGGTAGGAAAGTATAGAATAGATTTGGGAAATTATTTTCTGAGACAAATAGATCATGATGTTTGGACTATAAAAGAGAGGGGTTCCCTATTATAAGTATGGATTTGGGTATTGATGGGTTGTAAGAACCTAGATCTTCGTTTCAGGTATGTCTTTCCCTTTCTGGTGTTTTTGATAATTTTTGGAGTTTCTAGAAATTTTTTAAGTTCACTCCGTGTACTTTCTGAGTACATGCTGTGTACTCCTTTCCTGCTCAAAACCGTGTGTAGGCCGTGTCCGGAACACACACATGGTGTGTAGGGGTGACGTGGAGGCCAATTTTGGCGGTGTATGGAAAACCCATTACATGTTGTGTACTTTAAAAATACACATTGTGTACTTTTATTTTTTTCACTAAAAAGACCGGGGTCGTGCCTAATCTCCATAATTATCTTCTTCTTGGTCTGGTTCGATCGGGAGATTCCGTACAGCCTTGAAACTTCTCCGGATTCTTGAGCCTCTATCTGTTCTCTGATTAGAGCTCTGTCGATTTCGTTGGAAGCGCAGTAGTGAGTTATTATTTCTTCTTGAGCCTTGTTTTCTAATTCTTCCTCTTTCTCAAGTTAACTAATGTTGAACATTTTTTGTGTTTTCTTAGATCTACAACATTCTAGGTAGAATCAGTCATCGTTGTTCAGGTACATATATCTACTAGGATTGAGGTAGGTGGTTTGTGCCTTACCGTTCAAAGTCTCTGAGTTTTATGTGAAAATTTCCACCGATACCGATGAACAGGGTACTACGTGTTTACCTTTTTTCCCTTGTTGTTTTCCTGCCTTTCTTGAATTCTTGTGTAGAGGTAAATTGACCATTTTAGAGGATAATTTGTTGTTCTTGGATGTAATTTCCCTTGCTTTGTTCTGTTTACTACCTTTGGGTCTCGTTTGCTGTTGGATGCTACACATGTTTTCATACCTTGCGGTTGTAGGTTGAAGTGAAATTCATGACATGCTTGTTTCCTTGTAGACTGTTTAGATAAGTAGCACTATAGGTGTACTTTGGTTATAAATGTAGCTCTATAAGACTACTTTGTACTTATAGAATTATTATGCACAGACTAGCACGAGGCTGAGAGAACCTGGTGCTGTAGACTACAAGGGATAGACCGAGTGAGCTTCCCAGACAGTCTTAGATATTATAGACTACGGAGGGGATGGACCGAGTGATCTCCCAGAGAGTCATGGATTTTATAGACTACAAGAGGGTAGACCAGGAGAGCATCCTCATAGAGTCTTACCTTGTTTGAATTTCTTTAAGAACCTTCCCAGACTATAGGAGGAATTGACCAAGTGAGATTTCTCAGAGAGTCTGTGGTATAACTGAGGCTATAGGAGGAATTGAATGATATAGATTCCTCATAGAGTCTCTAGACCTTGGGGAAAATAGGGTTAGACTGTGTGATCATCCTCAAGAGAGTCCCTGACTACCCTAAACTATAAGGGGAATTGACCGAGTGAGCTTCCCCAAAGAGTCTCATAAATTCGTATGACCAAACCGGAGGGGTTAGGCTGAGTGCACTACCCAGATGGTTGTGGTACATCTTGGATATGACTAGAGGGTATGGTTGCGAGTACTTCACATATGTTTTCTGGCTTATTAGATGTTTGTTTCACTGATGCTGATTTGTTGTGGATTGATTGCTGCTATGTATCATCCTGTTTTACTGCTTATTGTTTACCACCTTCTGCTTGCTGTTGTTGTTTACTACTTATTGTACTTTTACAAGCCATATAATCACTGACTATTAGGTACAGATCTTCGGGTGAATGCCTACTGGGATTTTATCTCACACCATGTTTGGGTCACACTTTTGGGCCCAAGAAGACTATGTTGTTGCAGGCATAAACAAGGGAAAACGCCCTTCAACTTCTGGAATGTGATTTCTTGGAGCAAGAGAGCATGGGTCCTAGCTTTGGCTTGTGATGCTGAAGAGCTATTTACTTTTCTTTTGTACTTGTTTTGGTACTATAGTGTTTTCCACCATTGTGACTTATTTGGATTCTTTACTAGTTTTGTATCATGCATCATTTCATATATATAAAGATGTGCTCTAGTTGTTGATTTAGTCTTCTGTTGTTATATTGTTGGTTATTAATGCTTCTTCTATTGCATGTTTATTTTTCTTCCACAGTGTACTATGAAAATAAAGGAATAGTTTCCCCACTATCACACTTAAGTCCCTCACTGCTAGTTAGCAGCCTCTGGCGTTTGGAGAAATACGCTTGAGGCCATGTGACCAACCGGGTAGGGGTGCCTCTGGGTGGCTTCCAGAACCGGGACATTACAAAGTGGTATTAGAGGAGTTCTTTTCTCTTGAATCGCTGTTTGGATACTTTATCCATGGATAGGACGAATTGAGTACTTGTTAATAAGTTCTTCCCAGAAGTAGCTAACTCGTGTACATGGAAAATCCATACTACTTTGTTTATTAAAGTTTTCTGGTTATGAGATTTTACGGTTGATATGATTTCACCTAGAGTGATTCACATCCTTTGTACTGTTATTATTTTGATATTACGGTTCTATTTCTGTCGAAACCCAATGATATGAGGGTATTCCATCTCATGCATCATATAGAAACTTCTATAAATCACATTCCATGCATTCGTGCCATGCCATTTAGGGTGCATTAGAGATTGCATGCTATTTTGATAGACGCTGCATAGATAATGCATGTTGTTGTGATAGATGTTTGATAGAATCTCAACTGCTTGATAGAGAATTGTTTGTATTTTACTTTGTTTAAATGAATTCCATATTTAGATTCTTGAGGTGTTATGGTCCCTCTTGAATCGTAAATTGGTGGATCATGATCCTGTTTTCTATTGTACATGACTGTAGGGGATGCCAAGCTTTGATTCGCTGGGAGTATTGTCCATCACAGATCAGAATATGGAACCTCTTTTCCTTTTTTTCTATGTTTCTAGGCTTATGTGAAGTTTCTGAGATACTACCTAGAAAATCCCAGAGTAAACAGCGTGTACATTCTTGTTACACCCCGTGTATTTTTTAGGTCATGTTACTGACTGTGTGTGAAGGAACACATTATTGTGAAAATAACAGCAGGAGCACGCCGTGTATGGTATGTACACGCTGTGTAGTGTAGAGCCTTATACCCGATCGTGTCACTAACAACACGGGTCGGGGAATATCGAGTTGAAAATGCCGAGTTGTAAGGGAACACGTCGTGTAGTTCTGTCCAAGTACTCGGTTGTGTCACGGACAACATGGGCCAACAAGACCTTCTCTAAGACCCTCCCTGTTTCTTTTGGAACACGCCATGTAGTCTTTCCCAGGGACCTGGCCATGTCACAAACAACACGGGATGGTGTCACATTCTCCTATATACGCCGTGTCTGTTCGGAACACACCGTGTAAGGGCCAGCTATGTAGACGGCCGTGTAACTAACAACACAGACCGCCGAGTTAGTGTTTAGTACATGTTGTGTCCCTAGGGAACACACTTTGTAGTTTGAGGATTGTTTGAACCGTGTGAGTTAGTCGTGTAAGGAGACTCAGGCAGGGGAATTGTTTTAAAATACACACCATGTGTTGGTTCAACACGTCGTGTAGTTTGAGGTGTTACACTACCTGTAAGGCAGGGGTACCCACCTATGTCAGTATCTTAAGAGGACACACCGTGTAGTTTTTATACACGCCGTGTAGTCATGTTTTGTAAACTTTTGTGTTTTTTCCCCTATTCCTATTTTGTACTCTTGTGTCCTCTTTCCTTGTATTCTTGATCTATGTTGTGCTTTTGATCTTTCAGATCTATGCCTCTGAGGCGTCCTTCGAATGTACATCGGTCACCAGGCAGTGATCAGACACCAGATATGGCTGATCAGGGACTTCCTGCCAATCCTCCAGTCGAGCCAGCCTTGGCACTAGCTGTCATACTAGTTGCAGGAGTTGATTCACAGTTTTGGGAGGACTTCTTGAGGATGATGCAGACCTTCTAGTGAGCGCCGCCTCCTGCCCCATCGATGGCTGAGTTGACGTTACTTTTCCAGCAGCATCATCCTCCTACTTTTTTAGGTGATGGAGGACCCCAGGCTACAGAGACATGGCTAGATGCCACACTGACCATCATTGAGAACCTAGAGATCCCTCTGGAGAAAAGGGTAAAGCTGGCTACTTATATTCTTCGGGACACTTCCAAGAGGTGGTGGGAGGTGATCTCATGATCAGGGTGCCAGCAAGATGTGTCTTGGGACGAGTTTCGATGCACCTTCTTTGAATACTACTATCCCGAGACCCGGAGGGATGATCGAGCCTGGGATTTTATGAGTCTACAGCATGGTACTCTCTCTGTTATGGAGTACTCGTCCCGCTTTACTGAGCTGCAGTGTTTCACACTGATCCAAACACGTGATTAGTTGTTCCCTGCTAGGAATTTCAAGGACGGTCTCAGGTAGGAGATCTGTAATGCCCCGACCCCAGTTACCCAGAGTCGGTGCATTATTGTGTAGCATTGGCATGATCACAAAATATCAAGTCTCAAAAGACCAATTGGGTTATTAGCCTTGGAAACACTAGATACATTCATAAATGTTACATTACATCATAAAGTGAAAAACTACAATAACAAAGTCTCTATAGTTGACACTCATATCCTTTTCTGACTATCCCTGCAGGTCATTCATAAAATACTTCTTCACATCCTGGAAAATATTAAAACATTGAAAGGGGTGAGCTCAGATGCTCAGTAAGGATAACAATATTGCAAAAGATTTCATAAATAAACATTAACATTTAAGTCAATGTATAATTAAAACAAAAGACATTTTAAACAAGAACTTCAGTACAATATGTCAAAAATAAAATTAAATAATGTCATTTACTTACTCACATTGATATTCTACTAGTCGAATAATCACATGCAATATCAATAACCACTTTCATAATGATGGAATGCATAATGCCAGACTATCAAAACCACATAGCCAAGGCCTCGTGCCAAGACTACAAATAAGTTTTTGTCAAGGCCTCGTGCCAAGACAGCAGTTTGTCTCATGATGCCTACTGATGCATCAAGGAGCTATAGCGGGCTCCACCCGTCACTTATTAAGTCCAATGAATTCCTCATATGAGCATGTTTAAACATATCATAAACCATAACATAATCGTATCACATAAAACATGAATAAAGGAAACATAACATTTCCACATTTAAATCACAAGATATCAACACAACACATTGATATAATAAAAATATTATCAAAACCATTTTCAATACCAAAATAAAAGAAAATTAAAACTTGTTATTTATTTTTCATTTAAAAAAAAGTTATGGCTTGTAGAGGAAGCCGAAACACAAATAATGGTCACGGCGGCGGAGAAGTCGTTGTAACCACATAAATACAACAACAAAAACATTCCTTTTTGTCATTTAGTAAAACGCTTCGTATAAAAAGATTCCTTTTGAATAAACATAAAAGTCAAAGGGTTTTATACACCATATAAAAGAAATTTGTGTATAAAATAAAATATGCCTCAATGAATGGTGATTGAGACAAAGCCCCTTAAAAAGATCATTTTTTAAAATAAAATAGATCTATTATGTGTATTCACTATAATTACACATAAAGAAAGTAATAATACAAGATAAGACATAATAATATCATGATATAATTTGAAATTAGGAGATTAACCCAAAGAATAGAAATTGGGTTAAGAAGTTCCCTTACCTCGTGTCCGACTTCACTCGACCGTTCATTAATCTCCAGAATAATAAACTAGAGTTAATTTATATTTGCTTAAGAACCTTTTTCATGTCAATTATTCCTCTTATATCACTTATTACAATGTTACTAAAATTGTGTAGTCATTTAAGTTAATAACGGTTAATTTGTCGATCTTTGGTACTTAAGTCAACAATAAACTTCTTATAATTACAAGTTGTTTATGAAATATAATATCCATTATCTCCATAATTATATTAATGATGTAGATATCATATATATCCTATATATCCAGTATATACATGCATTTATAATATTACGTAACATTTAGAGGTAAGAAAGGAAATGCACCGTTCATGGAGACGGTAAGCCGTACGTACGCATGAACGCTACTTTCATTTCTATTTAGTATTTAATGAAATTAAATCATAATGATATAAAAGTATATTATAATTCCAGTATAATATCATATATAATATCATTTACTCCATCCTTTATACATCCCACATATGGAATTAACGATTCAAATCACATTGAGGGGGCGGTAGTCTGCACTTCCTAAAATGAAGATATCGCGTTTAACCATAATGGAAACCATAAAGATATGCCATAAATGAAAAATAAAGATGTTTAAGTATAACATAATCATATTATCTATCATATATAAATATAGTGATATCTTAATGGCCACCTTTGAAGGTGTTATATGAGTGTTGAATAGTCATCGTTTCGTGAGGTAGAAATTCGCCATCCACAGAAACAATATGTTATTTAACCATTAGAAAATGTGTGTGTAAGTGTAAATCAAATACTTCTCATAAAAACATACTATTATATTGAGGATACTGGTTTTGTTACAAAATAATGTAGTAAAAATAGTTTAAGGGGTTGGAGAATCAAAATGAAACAAAATAACATAAGACAATACATTACCATAAAATCGGGTAACTCTTTTTTGATTTGAGACAAAGGCTTGTTTGGGAAGAATTATAACCAATGTTAGGCTTATTTGAGTAAGAGAGGGAAGTTGAAAGAGTATTTGGGTAGAGTTTGTCTGAGACAAAAGGCTTTTAATGTGTGAATAAGGTGGTAGTGGTGGGGGCCTTTTATAAGAGGAGAGGAGAGGCACTCTCGGAAAGTCATGAAATGTTACATTATTATATAATGCGTTTAGGATTTTAAAGGTCCCAAACTTATATATTTCTAGGATAAGGTGATAAGGGTTCGAAATATACTCATCCAATAGGTTTTTGACAAGTGTAAGTCTTAGATTTTACATTATCTTTTTATTTTATTTAAATTATTAATTAATGAGGTAATCACTGCATCATCATGGTGTCATAAATAATTTAATTTATATAATGTCTAAAAATTATAAAAAAATATATCAAGATTTAGAAATATATTTATCTTTATAATGAATATTTATAGTCAAAAATGTGACTTGTATAACCCCATTTAAAAATTGTTTTAGTAAAACAACTCATGTTTGTGACATTTTTATTTTAACATTAAATAAAACGTTTTCAATGTCATTTTGCTACCAAAGTAGCTCCATGGTGTCCCCAAGTTGACCCATGGAATTTCATGGTCGGACATGACTCATCCAATAGAGGTTGGAAAATTGTAAAGGTATTTTCATATTTTTATAATATCATTTTTACCTTAAATTTCAATAATTACCTTAAATTGTGATTAATTAAACTTAAAAGTTACTATTCACCAAAATTATTTTAATCCCATTGAACCAAATTTTACTTCCTAATGACAACCATGTATGTTGGATTTTTGAAAATCAAATCACAGATGTTGTAATGTTTCATTTAAACGAAAAATAAGTTTTTTAACTACCACTTAGTGGTTTCAATATTCATCAAAAATTGAAGATTTTCATAATAATGCCAAAGTTTCACCCTAATCTATAATTGATATTCCGAATTCCAAAATGATGTCTATTTTACAAAATTCCAAACATATAAGTTGCTATAATTAATTTTATAAATAATTCCCGCTGTCACAACAAATAGCGTGTTTTTAAGAAACAATATATATCAAAAGATTGACAATTGTTTATGTCCAATTTCAATGTTAATTTAATTCTAATGAACACCATTGGATAAAATGGTAAAAATATATTATAATTATACTTTAAAACCACTCAATATTATAATTTACCACTATAAATTATTTTTATTAAAAAAATTTGTTTTGTGTATTTTTCACTATTTATAAAAAAATTGGAAGTTCTCAGAAAATTACAAAAAATTCAACTTAGGATAATTTCGATATTCTGAATACAAAAACAATGTCCATTTGGAAAGATAAAATTTATAAAATTTAAAAAAGTAGGTATTAATATTCATAATGACTACTTTGATTTGTTGTGGTGTGTGTTATAACTTGAAGTTGCGTACAACACATGCTACTGTATTATTCAAAGAGAAGTGTACCGTGGAAGGTTGGGGTGTTACATTCTCCCCTACTTCAAATAATTTCATCCTCTAAATTTCATATTATATAACTATATAAAAAGACTTGGGTGATTCTTCATCATAAGTTCCTCAGGATCCCACGTTGCCTCCTCCATCTTATGGTTTCTCCATTGAACTTTTACCAGACGAGTCGTCCGATTTCTCAGCACTTGTTCTCTTATATCAAGAATCCTGACGGGCTCTTCGCAATAAGACAGATCGGGTTCCAGTTCTAATTCCTCATTGGTGAGTACATGCATTGGCTCGGAAATGTATTTTCTCAATAGTGATACGTGGAATACATCATGAACTTTGGAGAGACTTGGAGGCATTTCCAAATGGAAAGCTACAGCCCCAGTTCGTTCTAGAATTTCGAAGGGTCCTATGTTCCTGGGACTCAATTTACCCTTCTTACTGAAACATATAACTCCCTTCCATGAATATACCTTCAAGAAAACATGATCTCCTACTTGAAATTAAAAATCCTTCCTTCGGTTGTTGGCATAGCTATTCTGCCTACTTTGAGCTTCCCTGATGTGGTTTTGGATTACTTTCACCGTTTCCATCATTTCCTCCACCAGTTCTAGGCCTACATGTTTTCTTTCACCAACATCATCCCAACTGGCTGGTGTGCGACATCTCTTTCCATATAACGATTCATATGGTGCCATCTGAATACTTGAATGGAAGCTATTGGTATAGGAATATTCTACCAGAGTTAAATATTGATCCCACATTCCTTGAAAGTCAAGTGATCATGATCTCAAATTGTCTTCTAATGTTTGAATAGTTCTTTCTGATTGTCCATCTGTTTGAGGGTGGTAAGCAGTGCTCAAATGATGTTTAGTACCCAAGGACTTCTGAAGAATTTTCCAGAATCGTGATGCTAAACAGGGATCATGATCCGAGAAAATCGATAGGGGTACTCCATGAAGTCTCACAACTTCATTAATATATAGTCTTGCTAGACGTTCAAGTGGTAGATCATCCCTTATAGCAAGAAAATGTGCTGACTTCATGAGACAATCAAAAATGACCCATATTGCGTCATTTCTTCTAGGAGTCTTTTGTAGTCCCATGACAAAATCCGTCGTAATATTATCCCATTTCCACTAAGTTATGGGAAGATGTTGCAATACTCCACTAGGCAGTTCCTTCCAGCTTTCACTTGTTGAAAAACCATACAACTTGACCCAAAATCAGCAATCTACCTCTTCATGTTGTCCCACCAAAAATGTCCTTTTAAATATCTATACATTTTGGTGGTCCCAGGGTGTATAGAGAAATTGGAACTATGAGAATCATCCAACAATTCCCTCTTTAAATCAGGTATATCGGGAACACAAAGTCTCCTCCCAAATTTCAAAATTCCATCTTCACACACAAAGTCACTCAATCGCCCATCATTCACAGCTTTAATCATCTTCTTCAACTCTTCATCATTGGCTTGAGAACACTTTATCCTTTCTAGTAAAGAATATTTGTCAACCATTTGAATTTTTTTTGATTTTTCACCCTTCATTGTGATTCCCATATCCATCATTACTAGATCGATGAAAATCGGATCCCTTTCCACTCACATCATGTTCAAAACTCCATGATCTTTTCCACTCAAAGCATATGCAACCATATTTGCCTTCCCTGGGTGGTATTGTATCATGCAATCATAATCCTTGACTAGTTCAAGCCATCTCCTTTGCCTCATGTTGAGTTCTTTTTGTGAGAAAATATATTTCAAACTCTTGTAATCGGTATATATCTAACATTTTTAACCATAGAGATAATGTATCCATATCTTCAAGGAAAAGATTACAGAATCTAACCGAGATCATGGGTAGGATAGTTCTGCTCATGAATTTTTAGCTTTCATGATGCATTGGAAATAACCCTATCATTCTTTATAAAGACACAACCAAGTCCTTTCATTGATGCATCACTATAAATAACGAACCCATCATTCACTCTAAAAGGTAATAGAACTCAAAATATTCTATTTATCATAATTGTATAAGGTTCAAAATATTAACACATACCCTTTAGATTAGGAAAACTATTTTTAATAACCAGGGACTTACTGTAGGCTAGTGGTAGGTAATAACGGCCGGTCGCACTATGGTTGTGGGTTCGATTCCAGCAGCTTTGTCCGACGCGACGGGTTATCCCCCGACCTGCAGGTTTTCCTTTTCCTAAAAATATAGTATTATAATATTCCAAAAGTAATCTTTAGAAATGTTTTAACCTTAAACAATACAATCCAAAGTTCAACTTAATCCATTCCAACCTTTATAGTTATCCAAAATACCTCCACCCAGACTTTCTCTAAAAGGTCTCTAAATTCCAAAATCAATTGTAACATCAGATTCCCCAAATAATGTAAAGATTCTCTTATTGTCACATACTAAAAATATGAATACCGTAATCATATTAAAACCATAATGAAATAAAAAAGTACTACAATACAATCCTTATATATATCACATTATTCTTATAACCAGAATATAATCCTTGTTTCCAAAAGCACCAATACATTAATTATTCCACTTCAACTTTAGTAACATCATAAGATTTTAATTGGTCTTTTGTCCTTTTCTGAGGTAAGGTTCCCTGACGCTTAGCACATTCATTTGAATAATTCCCCATTTCCCTATAGTTGTTGCATTCAACATTGATAGCCTCTTTCTTTCCCTTGCAATCACGTGCCTGTTGATTGTTTTCTCCACATTTATAACAAACTCCCATTCCTTTTAGGCATGTACCTGGGTGATTCTTCCCACAATTATCGCATAATGTAAAATCCTTCTTTCTCGTATTCCCTTTGTCTGTATATTGTTCCACTGTTCTCTTCTTCTCTTGCTTTACTTTGTTGTCATAAAACGTAGAGAATTCCTTTTCTGTCTTAATAGCACATGAGACAATATCTTCGTACGATGAGAAGGATTGTGATACTAAATATCAATAGAGAAATGGTTTTAACCCATCAAAGAAATGATCAATCTTACTTCTTGGGTTACGTATATAATTTGTAGCATGCCTCGCTAACCTTGTAAAGATATCCTTATATATTGCGACATTCTCATCCTCCTTTTGTCTCAGACTCAGAAATTGCCTTTCCATATCTGCTCGATGGTCACGAGGGAAGTATTTTTCTACGAAAAGCTCTTTGAACTCCCTCCATTCCATATTTGATACTTCAACATCTTCCTTTGTATTTTGAATCAATGACCACCATTGATCATCATCTCTAGTGAGGCGGTAAACTGCTATGATAAACTTTTCCCTTTCACTACTCCCCAAGGCATGGAATATTTTCTCTAAAGAATTTATCCATTTCTCAGGTACTAATGGATTTGTACCCCCATTAAATGTTGGTGGTTGTTGCCTTATGAAGCGGTCTAACATTGAACCTCCACGTTGAAGATCAGGGTGCTCCATACGAGTAAAGTTATTATTCATAACCAGAGTGAGTTTTCCTAGTATGGTAATAAGTTGATCAGCACCAGTTGTATCTCCAGATCCACAATAATTATCTTGAGAATGAGGGAAATCCCTACACAGAGTGCGTTCATTGATACGGTTTCCATTCCTCCCACTAGGCGCCATTTCTAAACAATGGTATAAACTAGATTAGTTTATGAATTAAAATACATATTTCCATACTTGTAAAACACTTAACATTAATTGAACTATTTATGGATATAATCCATAATCATAAATTTTTTTTCATTGATGAATAATATACTCATAACCCTTCATAGTGGTTTGTAATGAAAATGAGAATTATCCTAAGCATATCCCCCGGGAGTGTCGTAACCATGAGTGCAGCAAGGCCCGTTGTCGTGCACCAGTTCCCATTCGAGTCTAGTTCAAATTGGTGTTTTCGGGTTTTACCCCTAGGTACATCTTTGTCAGAGACGCATACCTACTCGTATCCAGATAGAGATGTATTGCTCTGAAAACTCACAAAATCTCTATAATACCAAAATTCTAGGATGATCTTCTATACTAATCCTCAAAGTCTATCTTTGGCCTATGTGCTCTAATCAGAGTTTATCTAAATCTAGCATCCAAGGTTAGTACTAAACTGCCTCTGATACCAACTGTAACGCCTCGACCCCAGTTACCCAGAGTTGGTGCATTATTGCGTAACATTGGCATGATCACAAAAGATCAAGTCTCGAAAGACCGATTAGTTTAGTAGCCTTGGAAACACTAGATACATTCATAATTGTTACATTACATCATAAAGAGAAAGACTACAATAAAAAATCCTCCATAGTCCACACTCATATCCTCTTCTGACTATCCCTGCAGGTCATTCATAAAATACTTCTTCACATCCTGGAAAATATTAAAACATTGAAAGGGGTGAGCTCAGATGCTCAGTAAGGATAACAATATTGTGGAAGATTTCATAAATAAACACTAACATTTAAGGCAATGTATAACTAAAAAAATCCTTTTTAAACTTGAACTTCATCATAATATGGAAAAAATAAAATTAAATAATGCCTTTTACTTACTCACATGGATATTCTACTAGTTGAATAATCACATTCAATATCAATAACCACTTTCATAATGATGGAATGCATAATGCCAGACTATCATAACCACGTAGCCAAGGCCTCGTGCCAAGACTACAAATAAGATATTGTCAAGGCCTCATGCCAAGACACTAGTTTGTCTCATGGGACCTACCGATGCATCGAGGAGCTATAGCGGGCTCCACCCGTCACTTATTATGTCCAATGCATTCCTCATATGAACATGTTTAAACATATCATAAACCATAACATAATAGTATAACATAAAACATGAATAAAGGAAACATAACATTTCCACATTTAAATCACAAGATATCAAAACAACACATTGATATAATAAAAACATTATCAAAACCATTTTCAATACCAAAATGAAAAAAATTAAAACTAGGTATTTATTTTTCATTTAAAAAAAGTTATGGCTTGTAGAGGAATCCGAAACTCAAATAATGGTCACGGCGGCGGATAATTCATTTTCGCCGCATACGTACGACAAGAAAAACATTCCTTTTTTTCATTTAGTAAAACGCTTCATATAAAAAGATTCCTTTTGAATAAAATTAAAAGTCAAAGGGTTTTATACACCTTATAAATGAAATTTGTGTATAAAATAAAATATGCCTCAATGAATGGTGATTGAGACGAAGTTCCTTAAAAAGATCATTTTTTAAATAAAATATATCTATTATGGGTATTCACTATAAATACACATAAATAAAGTAAAAAATAAAAGATATGACATAATAATATCATGACATAATTTGAAAGTAGGCGATTAACCCGAATAATAGAAATTGTGTCAAGAAGTTCCCTTACCTCGTGTCCGACTTCACTCGACCGTTCTTTAATCTACTGAATAATAAACTAGAGTTAATTTATATTTGATTAGGAACATTTTTCATGTTCATTACTCTTTTATATCACTTATTACAATGTTACGAAAATTATGTAGTCATTTAAGTTATTAATGGTTGTTTTGTCGATCTTTGGTACTTGAGTCAACAGTAAACTTCTTATAATTACAAGTTGTTTATGTGGTAGAATATCTATTATCTCTAGAATTATATTATTGATGTAGATATCAAATATATGGTATATATCTAGTATATACATGCATTTATAATATTACGTAACATTTAGAGGTAAGAAATGAAATGCACCGTTCATGGAGACGGTAAGCCGTACGTACGCATGAACGCTACTTTCATTTCTATTTCATATTTAATGGAATGAAATCATAATGATATAAATTTATATTATAGTTCCAGTATAATATCATATATAAAATCATTTACTCCATCCTTTATACATCCCACATATGGCATTAACGATTCAAGTCACATTGAGGGGGTGGTAGTCCGCACATCCTAAAATGATGATATCGCATTTACCCATAATGGAAACCAAAAAGGAATTCCATAAATGAAAAATACATAAGTTTAAGTAAAACATAAACATATTATATATCATATATAAATATTGTTACATCTTAATGGACACCTTTGAAGGTGTTATATGAGGGTTGAACAATCATCGTTTCGTGAGGGAGAAATTCGACATCCACAGAAATAGTATGTTCTTTAACAATTAGACGAAAGTGTGTGTAAGTTTAAATCAAATACTTCTCATAACAACATCCTAGTATATTGAGTATACTGGTTTTGTTACAAAAGAATGTAATAAAAATAGTTTAAGGGTTTGGAGAAGCAAAATAAAACAAAATAACATAAGAGAAGACATTACCTTAAAATCGGGTAACTCTTTTTTGATTTGAGCCAAAGGCTTGTTTGGGAAGAATTTTTCCCATACCTAGGCTTCTAGGAGTAAGAGATGGAAGTTGATAGAGTATTTGGGTAGAGTTTAGCCGAGCCAAAAGGCTTTGAAGGTGTGAATAATGTGGTAGTGGTGGGGGCCTTTTATAAGAGGAGAGGAGGGGCACTCTTCGAAAGTCATGAAATGTTACTTTATTATATAATGATTTTCGGATTTTAAAGGTCCCACAATTATATATTTCATGTTTATGGTGTTAATGGTTCGAAATATACTCATCCAATAGGTTTTTGACATGTTTATTTCTTAGAGTTTACATTAGCTTTTTATTTTATTTAAATCGTTAATTAATGAGGTATTCGCTGCATCGTCATGGTGTCATAAATAATTTAATATATTTAATGACTAAAAATTATAAAAAAAATATCATGATGTAGGAAATATATTTGGATTTCTAATGAATATTTATAGTCAAAAATATGACTTGTATAACCCCATTTAAATATTGTTTTAGTAAAATAACTCATGTTTGTGACATTTTTATTTTAACATTAAATAAAAAGTTTTTAGTGTCATTTTCCTAACAAAGTGGCTCCATGGGGGCCCCAAGATGACTCATGGATTATCTTAGTCGGCCATGACTCATCCAATAGATTTAGGACAATTGTAAAGGTATTTTCATATTTTTATAATATCATTTTTACCTTAAATTTCACTAATTACCTTTAATCGCGATTAATTAAACTTAAAAGTTACTATTCACCAAAAATTATTTTAATCCCTTTGAACCACATTTTACTTCCTAATGACAACCATGTATGTCAGATTTTTGAAAATAAAATCACAGAAGTGGTAATGTTTCATATAAACGAAAAATCAGTTTTTTAACGACCACTTAGTGGTTTCACTATTCATCAAAAATTGAAGTTTTTCAGAACAATGCCAAAGTTTAACCCTAAGCTATAATTGATATTCTGAATTCAAAAATGATTTCTATTTTAAAAAATTCAAAACATATAAGTTACATTAATTAATTTTATAATTATTTCCACTGTCACAACAAATAGCGTGTTTTTAAGAAACAATATATATCAAAAGATTGACAAATCTTTATTTCCAATTTCAATTTTAAATTAATTATAATGACCAAAATTGGATAAATTGGTAAAAATATATTCTAATTATACTTTAAAACCACTCAATATTATAATTTATCACTATAAATTATTTTTATTAAAAAAATTTGTTTTATGTATTTTTCACTATTTATAAAAAAATTGGAAGTTCTCAGAAAATTACAAAAAATTCAACTTAGGATAATTTCGGTATTCTGAATACAAAAAGGAAGTCCATTTGGAAAGATAAAATTTATAAAATTTCAAAAAGAAGGTATTACTATTCATAACAGCTACTTTGATTGGTTGTGGTGTGTGTTAGAACTCGAAGTTGTGTACAACACACACTACTGTATTATTCACAGAGAAGTGTACCGTGGAAGCTTGGGGTGTTACATGATCTGTTCCTAGGTGAATATCTTCTAGTTGACTTCGATAGATCCATCATCAACTAGGTGCTGATCACTGAGCTTAATCTGAGGGATTTTAGAGTAGTGAGACATGGCGGTTCTTCATCCAGAGGTGGTGTTCCTCCTACGGACAGTAGGAAGCGTCACAGAGAGTCTTCTCAAGGAGATTGAGGTTTGCAGGATGCATCTTCTGACAGCCAGGTTGTATGCTACCAGTGCGGTAGGTGTGGGAATACTAGGCCTCAGTTCCAGAGGGATCCGATGGAGTTCCGTTCTTGCGGCAAGATGGGACATCTTCAGCATTTCAGTCACATCTTCTCACCATCAGCGGCTGGTAGTGGTTCCTCTACGACCCCGCATTCTAGATATGCTTCACCAGTTTCCCACCAGTCAGGGAACTAGAGTTCTTCCAACCATTCAGGCCGAGGTGGAGGTCGCAGCCGTAGTGGTCAGTCACTAGGTCATCAACGACAGCAGAGTGGATCAGCTCAGAGAGGTCAACCAGGGGCACAACGCCGCGGTGTAGGCCAGTCTTTCGCCGTGGAGTAGACATATCAGGACCATGATCACAACCCTTCTATAGTTCGAGGTACGATCTTAGTAGCCTCAGTTTTATCTTCATCCCTTTTCGATACTGGTGCTTCCCATAGCTTTATCTCTGTTGCGGTTGTGGAGAACCTTGGGGTCTATATCGTTTCGTCTTCTGACTTGTTGACTCTTAACACATTGTTGGGAACGAGGACATCTAGCGTACGTCAGTGAAGAGAGTTCCCTCTTGAGGTTGCGGGGTGTCATTTCTTATAGGACCTCTATGTCTTAGAGATGACGGACTATGACGTCATTCTCGCTATGGAATAGTTGGTTCCTTTCCAGGCAGTCGTCGAATGCTATCGCCGCAGGGTGAGTTTCGTATCACCAGAGGGCAGATCTTTCCTTTATAGAGGCGAGTGGATTGTCGAGGAAGGTAGAGGTAGACCAGAGCATCATGGGCTAGGGGAAGTGACAACCAATATTTCCAGTCTTTATATGGATGAACAAGGGACTCCACAGTTATACTTTCCCTCAGTGGTGGATCGTTTCAAGGATGCCTTTCCAGAGGTCTTTTTAGGTTTGACTCCAGAGTGTGAGGTAGACATCTCGATTGAGCTCGTGCCAGGAGTGGCACCGGTGTCCATTCCTCATTATAGGATGGCTACACCTGAGTTTTAGGAGCTCAAGAATCAGTTGGAGGAGTTACAGGAAAAGGGTTTCATCCAAACCACTACATCTTCTTGGGGTTCGCCTATCCTGTTTGCAAAGAAGGCAGAAGATACCCTTCATCTTTATGTTGTTTATCGGAAGCTGAACCAGCTGACGGTCAAGAACTGATATCCCTTGCTGAGGATCTATGACCTTGGTGATAATCTTCTAGGAGCCCTGGTGTTCACAAAGATCGACTTGAGGTCTGGTTATCATTAGTTGTGCGTTAGACGATCAAATATATCTATGACTGCTTTCCAGAGAAGGTATGGTCATTACGAGTATACAATCATGATGTTTAGTCTTACGAATGCGCTTGCAGTGTTCATGGCGCTATTGAACCAAGTTTTTCATCCGTACTTGTACTCCTTTTTCATGGTCTTTGTGGACTATATCTTGGTGTACTCTCACACTCGACACGACCATGCCACATATCTTCAGATTGTTCTGAGTATAATGAGAGAGCATCGAATTTATGCTAAACTCTCAAAGTGCCACTTTTGGATGGATCAGATTCACTTCCTAGTTTATGTTATCTCAGAGTCAAGAGTTTCAGTGGACCAAGAGAAAGTGAGAGCTATAGTTTCCTTGGAGTAGCCGAAGAACGTCTTTGAGGTGCGGAGTTTCATAGGCCTGTCCGAATACTACAAATGCTTTATTCATGACATCTCGCACCTAGTAGCACCGTTGAAAGGTCTGACCAAGAAGGGGGTAAAGTTCTTATGGTCTGATTCTTGTGAGCCCGCCTTTGAGGAGTTGAAATGGAGGTTGACGTCAGCACCGACACTAGTCTTGCTAGAGTCAGGAAAGGGCTACACTATTTACTATGATGCTTCAGGTATTGGGCTGGGAGCCATTATTATTTAGTGAGATGGAGTCATTGCGTACGGGTCTCGGCAGTTGAGGCCACACGAGAGAAATTACCGTACGCACGATCCAGAGTTGGCAGTTGTTGTTCATGCCTCACGCTATTGGAGACACTATGTTATGGGAGAGAACTTTGTGGTTTTTACTGACCACAAGAGTCTCAAGTATGTCTTCACTCAGCGCGATCTGAATCTGAGACAACACATATGGGTCTAGTATCTTCAGTCCTAAGATATTGAGATCTACTATACGCCGGGAAAAGGCAACGCAGTGCCTGATGCGTTGAGCAGGAGAACTCAGATTCAAGCAGTTCAGGAGGCCAGCAGTGAGTGACAGCTTATGTCTATGTTCTCGGAGATGCACTTAGAAGTGCATTATAGGCAAGGTCGGATTGTCCTATCTTCTTGTAGCTGTTACCTCTACACTTCTTGATCGGTTGCGGATGAGGCAGCTATCAGATTCAGAGGCATTGGTCCTGCGGGAGAGTGTGTTAGGAGAAACCCTCTTCCTAGATGGACAGTGAGAGAGGATGAGATCTTGTGTTTCTAGGGACGCCTATGGGTACCCGCTGACATATGTGATGAGATGGTGCAGGATTTTCATTCCTCAGTTTGGGAAATTCATACTGGCATCACCAAGATGTATCGTGATCTACACCGCTAGTATTGGTGGACAGGTATGATGAGGGATGTTGCTGGCTTTGACATGAGATGTTCTTCTTGTTAGCTGGTGAAAACAGAGCATCAGTGACCAGCGTGGCTCTTACAGCAGTTACCCATTCCCTAGTGGAAGTGGAATGATGTCGCGATGGACTTCGTGACCGGGTAACCGAGGTCACCTTGGGTAAGTGATGCTATTTGGGTCATCGTCGACAGGCTTACGAATGTTTTACACATCATTCCAATCAACGAGACCATCAGTGTTGATGATATGGGATGACTGTACATCTGAGAGATTGTATGTCTACATGGAGTTCCACACTCCATTGTTTCATACAGGGATGTGTGCTTTACCTCTCGGCTCTGGAAGGGACTTCAGAAGGCTTTGGGTACACTGGTACTTTTATGTACAACTTACCATCCCCAGACTAATGGCCAGTCCGAGCGCACGATCCAGGAGCTTGAAGATATTATCTGAAATTGCATTCTAGACTTCATTGGTCCATGGGAGAAGCATATAACTCTTGTGTATTTCTCCTATAAAAATAGTATTCAGGTGACCATTCAGATGGATTCATATGAGTCTTTGTACGGTAGACCATGCCAATCACCCTTATGCTGCTGGAGGCAGGAGAGGCAGCATTGCTTGGACCTCGGCTTATAAAGGAGACCTCAGAGCAGATAGAGTTGATTCAGAAGAGGATGGATACAGCACAGTCTCGACAGAAATATTATGCTGATCAGTGGAGGCGACCGCAGGAGTTTGAGGTCAGAGATCAGGTATTCCTTCCTGTCGCACCGAGGTTGGGACCCAAGAGGATTCAGAGATAGTGTAAGCTTTCACAGTTGTACGTCGGGATGTTTGAGGTGTTGGAGAGAGTTGGTCTGGTTTCCTATCAGTTGTAGCTACCTCAGAGGTACTAGGATATGCACGACATCTTCCAGGTCTCTCACCTTCGACGTTACATTTCAGACCTGTCTCATGTCTTTCAGCCTGAGGAGGTTGAGATCGAAGCGGATGCGTTTTTTGACGAGCATCCTAACCGGATTGTCGATCGCAACATGAAGGTTCTATGAGGCCAGTCTGTCCCTCTAGTACGAGTACTAAGGCATCACGGGAAATTACTGGATGGGACTTGGGAGTGGGATGCTGAGGTTTGATCGAAGTGGCCGGAGCTGTTCGAGGTTTCTTCTTCTATGCCTCTCAAGTGAAATTCGGGGACGAATTTCTTTAAGGGGGGAAGTTTGTAAGAACTCGGATCTTTGTTTCAGGCATTTCTTTCCCTTTCTAGAGTTTTAGATATTTTTTGGAGTTTCTGGAAATTTTTGAAGTACACACCGTGTACTTTATGAGTACACACCGTGTACTCCTTTCCCGCTCGAAACCATGTGCTTGCCGTGTCTGACCACACACACAGTGTGTAGTGGTGATGTGGAGACCAATTTTGGAAGAGTACGAAAAAACCAACTACACTCCATGTACTTTAAAAATACACGCCAGGTACTTTTTTCACTAAACGGACCGGGGTCGCGCCTAATCGCCATAATAATCTTCTTCTAGCTCTGGATCGACCGGGAGATGTCCTACGAATGAAAAACATCTCCGGATTCTCTAGCCTCTATACGTTCTCCGATTAGAGCTCTATCGATTGTGTTGGAAGTGTAGCGGTGAGTTATTCCTTCTTCTGGAGCCTTGTTTTCATATTATTCCTCCTTCTCATGTTATCTAAGGTTGATCTTTTTGTGCGTTTTCTCAGTTCTATGACATTCTAGGGAGAATCATTCATCGTGGTTAAATTATATCAATCTCCTAGGATCAATTTAGTTGGTTTGTTCCTAACTGTTCAATGTCTCTGAGTTTTATGTGAGAATTTCCACCAATACCCATGAACGGGGTATTGCATGTTTAACATTTTTCCCTTTTTGTTTTCCGACCTTGCATATATGCTTATGTAGAGGTAAATTGACCATGTTAGAGGATAATTTGTTGTTCTTGGATGTACATACCTTTTCTTTGTTCTGTTTACAACCCTTGGTTCTCATTTTCCTTTGGCTGCTACACCTGTTTTCATGCCTTGTGGTTGTAGGTTGAAGTGAAATTCATGACATGCTTGTTGGTTTGTAGACTGAATAGCTAAGTAGATCTATAGGTGTAATTTGGTTCGCCATGTAGCTCTATAGGTGTAATTTGGCATTATAGCTTTATTATGCACAGCCCGGCATGGGGTTGAGAGAACCTGGTGCTGTAGAATATAAGGGATAGACCGAGTGAGCTTCCCAGAGAGTCTTAGATATTACATAATACATAGGGAATGGACAAAGGGGCTCCCAGAGAGTCTTGGATTTTATAGTATATAGGAGGGAAGCCTGAGTGAGCTTCCTCGTTGAGTCTTACCTTGTTTTAATTTCTTTAAGAACCTTCCCAGGCTAGAGAAGGAATTGGCCGAGTGAGATTCCTCAGAGAATCCATGTTATACCTCAGGATATAGGAGTAATAAACCAAGATAGAATCCTCAGAGAGTATCTATACCTTGGGGCTAAGAGGGTTAGACAGCGTGATATTCCTCAAGAGATTCCCTGACTTCCCTAGACTATAAGGGGAATTGACCGAGTGAGCTTTCCCAAAGAGTCTCATAAATTCGTATGACCAAGCCAGAGGGGTTAGGCTGAGTGCACTACCCAGATAGTTGTGGTACGTCTTGGATAGGACTAGAGGGCATGGATACGAGTACTTCCCAGAGGGTTTCTGGCTTATTAGCTGTTTGTTTCATTGTTGTTGATTTGTTGTGGATTGATTGATGCTATGTACATACTGTTTTACTGCTTACTATTTACTACCTTCTGCTTGTTGTAGCGGTTTACTTCTTATTGTACTTTTACCTGCCATTTACTCACTGACTATTAAGCACCGATCTTTGGGTAAATAACTACTAGGATTTTATCTCACACCCTGTTTGGGCCATGCTTTTGGGCCCAAGCAGACTCTGTTGTTGCAGGAATAGACAAGGGAAAGCACTCGTCGACTTTTGGAACTTGATTGCTATGAGCAAGAGAGCATGGGACCAATCTTTGGGTTACAATGCTGAGGAACTGTTTACTTTTCTTTTGTACTTGTTTTGGTACTGTAGTGTTTTCTAGCATTGTGACTTGTTTGGATGATTTCCTAGTTATGTATCATGCATCATTTCATATATATAAATATGTGCTCCTGTTGTTGATTTAGTCTTCCACTGTTATATTGTTGGTTATTACTGCTTCCACTATTTAATGTTTATTTTTCTTCCACTGTGTACTCTGCCAATGAAGGAATAGTTTCCCCACTATCACAACCAAGGCCCTCGCTGCTAGTCTGCAGCCTCTGGTATTTGGGAAAATGCGCTTGAGGCCATGTGACCAACCGGGTACGGGGTGCCTCTGGGTGGTTTCCGAAACTGGGGCGTTACATGTGTCTCCTAAAGTAATATTTTATAATAATGTAATATTAAATTAATATACATCAACCATTATTGGGTTTCTTATTTTGTATTTGATAAATTCAAAATATTTACATATAATGGGATTTAGACATGTTTTACAATCAAACTAACCATTATCTCTTGATTTAAACCCCAATAAACTCATTTTAAACATAAGTGGAAATGTGATTAAATGTGTCACCGTTTACCATCCATATTATTCTCATTCACAATTTTTATGTTTTCTAAATAATTAAAAAATTATTAAATTATCAGTAAATACAAATAATTTTTCTAGTACTATTTATATTATATTTGTTTATGAATTGAAAAAAATAATTAATATCATATATAGTAAATATTACAATCAAAAATACCGTGTCATTAACTGTATAATTTTTTTTAACTTAATCCGATTTAAAATAATGTACATGTTATAATTTTTATGCTTTTCCATGAGATTTCCATTGTTTCATGAGTTTGGTTTCATAATTGTATATGAATATAAAGAAAACAAATAATCATTAAAAAATAAAAATAATTTACCATCATATAGGATGAACCTATGTTATCTTGATTTACCATTTACCATGCTGATGATCATTTTACAACTTTTACAATTTATAGGGATTAACAATTAGTCTTAAATTATTAAATATTTTGAATGATTATAATTAAATATATAGAATCCATTTTACGAAATTCAATCTCTATAATTACATAAATTCATTTTATAAGTTTCCAGTAAGAAATAACGAGATAAATTTTTTCAGGAAAAATCATTTATTCAAAAAGAATTTATTTGACATTAATTATATTACTCCAAATCATTATTTTATGACTTTTATTTCATATATATATATATAATATATAATTTTTATTTAACTAATTTATAAATATGTGTAATCTTTTTTAATTATTATTAAATAAATGCACTCAAAACCTGGTTTCCTAAAAAGGTTTTTGTGTGACAACAATTATTCAAATACCAATATATTTTATAAAAAGGATTAAAAATTAATTAATTACATTATATATAAAAATATAACACATCTTTCTATTAATTATAATATAAATAAGAATAGTAGACTCAATATATTAAATTTAATTAAAATATATTACAGTTTTTTAAGAAATTATTTTTTCTTATATAAAGTTAAATATAGTTGTTCAGAAAAATAAAAAAATTTACAAGATGTTAATTTTGGAATTTTGATTAGAAAATTTAATATCAGTTTTTACCACAAAATTTCAAAAATGTCTTGAAAATTAATTATATTTTTTGTCACCCAATGAAACATTTTCATTTTGGATGAAAAATATATATTTTTGAAGGAGTTATAAATTGCCTAAAAATTGAGTACTTATATACCAATATATTTTCTTCACAGAAAATATTTAAAAAAAATTAAAAAAATTTATTCATATTTTTATCACCGTTTTTAATGAAAAGTTTATAATGATAGGGTTTTTATATTATATCATTTTTCTATTTGGATCGATGTTGTGTGTCACATATTTTATCAAAAATAACTCTATTATATTGAAAACACATTGTGTTAATGTCTCTAAAACATAAAAAAATTAAATTATTTAATTTTATAACTGTACTAAAAAATCTAAGATCCCTAGGTAAAAACCCACACCACAAAAGTCATAACAAAACATCCAATAAAAATGTGGGAAAATGAAATAGGATGTTCATCTATAATAACAGAAAAATAACATTCTAAATATGGAATTGTTAATCGGAATTAAAAATATATACATTGAGAAGACGAAAAATCACAAATGTGTTAATATAGAGTTATAGAGAACATGTTCCATTTAATGTTCATGACCACAATGTCATCATTGATTAATGTGTTAAGAAGAGATGGAATCATCATCAGTTATTGATATTGAGAAAAGTTAACATTTCATGATCCTTTTTTAGTGTTATGGAATTCATTTTCCATAATGACTATAGAAATAACCAAATATACATTCATGATATATTTTTATTTTATTTGATAAATTTAATCATTTTTTTATTATTTATTCAATTTCCAATTATATTATTACATCATGAAATGAACATAAAATATGTCTTTTTTAGCTCCAGAATCCCTAAAATTACCTTATAATGAATAATAAGATCCATAAAAGTGTAATATTTCATTAATATCCATCACTAAATATTTACCAATACTAAAAATCATAATGAAAGTTATCTAATATAATACATTAATCTTTAATCAAGAGAATAAATAGATAAATATCAACATTATATACCTCTGCCAAATCATTTATGTAAAATAATGGGATATTTACTCGAACATTAGGTTGGAATAATAGAGCTGTTTCACCATTTTCATCCTTTGATTTTTAGTGTTGAACATATTACCGACTCAGATGTGGATGTTTGTCATTTTCCTAAAACAACATTAATATAATTATTATAAAATTCCAAAAAATATTCTAAACATTCTCATAAAAAAATTAATCACAAAAAATAATACTACGGAAATGTATATTTCGTATTTTTACCCCAAAATCATGTTATATTAATTGAAATTTATTTCAATTACATATGTGATTATATTAATTCTTAATGTGATTAATAACTATAAACATATGTCTAAAAATTATTAAAGAATCATTCATAAAATAACATTTTCAATAATTAATATATTAAATAAACATGTTGTATTATAATAAATGATTCCAAAATTAACCTTATTAATCAAAAACACTAATCATTTAAACCCTAAAAACTGTATCTATAGTTTTTTTTACCATCCTTTCGCAAATTTACCAAATATATTTTTTTCAAAATCACAATGGAATATCATTGGTTTCAAATGGTTTTCTTATACTATTCCTTATTTTGGTTAAAAAAGTTAGATTAAGAAAATAATAATCCCTATGAATATGGTATGGGTTTAAAACTAAGGGAACACCAACTATACTCGAGAATGATTGCGAAAATATAATAAACGAACTATTTTTAGGGTTTTTTCAACTATGATGTATATCTAATAAAAAAATGTCAACATATAATACTGGACTATGAAGTATTTTTGGGAAAACCACATAATATATAAATTTCCATAATTTTAGGTTTTAATCATAATCTCACATTAATCCTCAATTTTTCTCATAAGGTTAGGTTGCCTACTACATGTTTCCCTAAATCATGTTACCTTGATTTATGTTAATCTTTGATGAATGTCAAAAATAAAGCCACCAACCTTGTTAAACTAGAGTTGTTTTATACATTACTAAATTTTCCCAAAATGCAATTGACCAAATTATAGAAAACCATCCTACTCAGTAGTCTTAGAAAACTACATGCATAATTTAATATCAAATTATATTTGAAAATATATCATTAAAAACACAATGAATTAAAATATTATGTATCCTTGAACTCATTCCAATTTTTTTATTCATATATAGGTGAAATGAAACAAATTATGTGTGAACTCATATTCATAGTAAGGGTTTCGTACAATGGAACACATCAGAAATTGATAATCAATATAAGATATAAAAATGTAAATAACTAAAAATACATTCATTTTAATCTATAACATGGACATGAAATGCATCCTTAGATAATTTTAATGTAGTAATATCATCGATAATAATAACTAAATTCTCATGGAAAGAAATTATTAATATTTTAAATCATGATCTCATACATCAAGATATCTATACAATAAATACCTTACACCAGGATAGTTTAATATATGGGACGGTATACACTAGAAAACCATTAAATGTTGGAGTACTGGTTTTTATGATGAGTCATGACGATGTATAAATCTGATATATAATTCCATGCCACACAAATCACTGAATTTAAAATATATTAATCATAATCAAATTATTTATTTAATTCATTAACAATATCTATTTGAAACAATTTTTTTTTGAAATAATTTATATTATCATTAATTAATCATTAATATAATAATATTCAATGTAAAACAATGTTTGTAAAAAATGGAATACATTTTTTGAGATAATCCCATCTCTAATTAAATTAATATATATGTTTATTGTAAAAAAAAATTTCATTTTTCCCATGAATTTTAATTTTTTAGAGAATTTTAGTGACCCGAAAATAAATAAATGATAATAGATGACCTTAAACTTTTCATAAACATAGGATTCAAAATAATGTCATGTATTATAAATATTTAAATATTATAGAACTAAAATATTTAAAACATTCCTAAAAGTGTTTTCTATTAAAATTATTTTGAAACATCTAGAAGAGGTGAAATACTGTAAAACGAGTATAGTGTAGGGGAAACTCAAACGCATAGTAGATGTTATAAAAATTATTATAATTTTTTTATGGAAATTTAAAAATAATCCCTTTCATGTGAAAATAATAAATATTATTTTCAAAAAATATAAAATTTCATTAATAACATTAAAAATAATTTATAAAATAGTTTTTTAATTAAAATGGACTTTCATAATAACATTTTGGATAAAATATAGATATGGATAAAAAATATACCTGACCAAATAAGTTAAAATAAATCGTCATTTGTTTTAAAAATTTCTATTTAAAAATTTATAATAATTGAATGTATAATTATCATGATTGAATATATCTTTATTGGAAATACATTAATGGTGTCTTATATACACTATATAAAATTATGTTCACATTTCCACATGATTTTCAATGGAATGGAAATATAGGAAAAATCACATATGACACGGTAAATTTCATTTCAAATACCCATGGTTAAAAAGATTTTAATTTAATTATTAACTACGTCATGTATGAATTAGTTATGATATTACATGTAAAAAAATAATTATGTACACTATACAAGAGAAATTATTTTGATAATATAAAATATTCCCCATAAAATAATTGATAGAAAAAATTAAAAAGACACTTTTATTATAGAGTAAAATAATTAATGAAGTGATTATGCATTGAAATTTTTAGTACAAATAATATATGTTCTAATAAAAAAAATTATAGTTATTATTACAAATAAAAGTATCATAGTCAATTCAGAAAAAAAGTATAACCATATAAAGATTAATTAAGTTAATAATCCTCTTACAACATTATAATATTCAATTCAAATACCCATTGATTAAATAATAAAAATAGGAATAAAAAATAATATAAATTATCAATGATTTCAAATTTTATATATAAAAAAATATTTACATAGACCATATAATAGACATATGGTGCATAACAATAAAGTATTTTTAATGAAGGAATATAGAGACAGAATCACTTACATTAGGATTGATATCACATGTATGTTTTATATATTCTAGATTAATAAAATTATTACAATTATATGTTTTAATACTATTATTTTACATGTTTTATATTCCATTTCATTTTTATGAGGGTATTTTTAATTACTTAAAAAATTAAGTAAATTTTGAAAATTTTGATGATTTTAGTTCATATGTCAAAAACGATGTTGTTAAATTATTTATTATAATAGTTATTATTAATCAATATTTTCCATAATAATAATCATCAAATAATTATATTTTTTATAATATAATTAATATTTTAAAAATATTCAATACATATGGGTTTTTATAAATGAACAACATTTCAATCACTGAGATGGTAAACCATACATAAACTATACTAGCATTTGAATATTTTAATTTAATTTATGGAAAGAAGGTATGTAAAATTTTATAATTACAAATTTATCTTTATTTAATAATTAAATTACTATTTATTTAAATAATTTTATTTATATCATTTATATGATGTGGTGATGGGGAACAAATCACATAACTTTATTGAGGTTATTTTCAATACATAATAAAAAAATATGATGTCATTTTTTATTGAATGTAATGTTAAGAAATAAATAGAATATTTTAGTTTTAGAATATTTTTTTCATATATAATATATATATATATACATATGAAACGGTATAAGTTGTTATATAATTTTATTAACATAAAAAAATTTGGGATATTATGGTTTTATTATAATGTAATGGGTGAATAATATTTTATTTACTTCAATTATTATAGAAAAAACTGCTTTATTAAGGATGATAGACCTTCTTCAGACAATCTATTTGGCATTATAACCAAATAATTAACACATAGAATTTATAAATAAAGACTCTAGGATATTTTGTTTGGGATTTGAAGATTTTATTTTTTCTGTTCATATATGACCTAAATGGTTTTTTATGTGTGGACAGTATTGGAGAGTGGTCTCCCATTTATAAGTGATGGGAGGAGAACTTTGGTAAGTTCATATAATATTAATTTATAATTATACATATTTAATAATAAATATAAAAATACACAAGGATTAGTGTTACAGAATATATAAAGATCAAATATAACCATACCATAATATTTTTTAAATTTTAGGTATCAAATTAACCCTTATCTCTTGGTTTGACCCTTAAGTAAACCAAATTAAACAAAAAGTTTTGTAAAAAATTTTTACAAAACAAAACGCTTATAAATGTACCTATAAGAAAAAAATTTAATAATAAATATAATCTTTATGAAATTATAGACCATTTTTCATCCTAATATTACTATTGTAATATTTTTTTATTATTAAATAATATTAAAAAATATTATTTAAAAAAATATTTAATTAATGTTATTTCTAACACCAATCAGTTTTTTGGACATTAATTAGATGAATGTTGTAATTTATTTGTAAGATAATTCATTTAAACATCAATAATATATAATTATTTATCTAAAAAATTATTATTGAACATGAAATCTTCACAAAAACATTACATTAAACGTTTTTAAATTAGATTTATTTTTTCTGAATTGTTTTGAAGTGCTATGTAAAAATTGGTAAAGAGTTAAGTTAAATATATAATAAATATGAATTAAAAATAAATTTATATCATGTATATAATTTAATCACACACATAATAAATTTAAATAAACTTTAACCATTTTTTACCCTATTTAAATATAAACACCATATTTAATGGAAATAGAGTGACATTTTGTATTTTTTCCATAGGGAATAATTATATATAAGTCAATTTCATAGATAAGTGACGCATTAATAATTTAATTTGTAGTGTTATAATAAATAGATATAAATAAACTCATTCACATAGAATTATTATGAAATTGGTTGGTCTTATCATATAATTTTTACCTATATTGTCCTAATTTTCCCTTTAAATGGGGTGATGAAATTTTCTCAACATAAACTATTCAAAATAAAAAAATTAAGCCTTACATATAATATTATGTAATTTTATTTAACCAAAATATTGAATATTTATTTCAAAATTAAATCTATATATGTTCCCAATGTTTATTTTACATGTATATAGTAATTCGTGATAAAAATATTTATTTTAAAAAATGCATTTTTTTGGAAAATGTGATTTTATATAAACTATGTGAGAATTAATAATTATTAAAACAATTAAAGTTCATATATATATAATATATATATCATTTAATGAATATATCATTTCATTTTACTTTAATTAACTAAGATGTAGATATATTACTCATATAAAAACATTATTCATAAAAATATTTTTTGAATCCTCAATGTAAACATATACCAAAACCAACTGTAAAGATGAATCAAATGTAGATAATTATTTTAAATATAAATATATATTTATTTTATTTCATAGAAACTAAATTCATGTCATAATGGGACTTTTAAATTATATAGTTTTTTTTTAAAAAAGTGAGTCTTACAAAAAAAATCATTTCCGTTATTCATTGAAAAATAACATTTATTATAAAAAAACCCAAATAATCAGTATATGTAAATTTTTGAAATGATAATATATATAATTAATTTAATTTTTAAAATATTTTTTATAAAATTGGATGTAATTTCTTATGTTATTTTCAAGCAAAAAAGTGATAAATATATATTTGTGATGCATGTTAGCACATTACCAAAAAATTTCATATTATTTACCCAAATATTTGATTCATAAAATATATTTATGCATAATTTTATAAAATATTTATCTAAATTCATATGTCAACTTTTAATGGATAGGTGATAAGTGTCACATGTAATCAATATATTAAAGTTCGACTGGGCTCGAGGTTATGCTCCATATACTCTATCGATACTAAATTTTTTTAGTCTCATAGAATTAAATCCACTATTTTTATGTTTAGATCCACATTATTAACTTGTTTAATTAATATCGGATGCATATATTCAATATTTTCAAGAAACAATTGTTTAATGTGAATCCACTAAAATAGATTAACTCAACCAAGTGAACCAAGGTATAGAGTTTGATCTGCTACCTACCTGGATTTCTGAAATAATAAAGATAATATAATATGAAAAATTAATTTTTTTTAAAAACCACAACAGTGATTTATTTTCATGGAATTATATATATATATATATATTCCAACTATCATTAACCAATATGAAACCATTCATTTCAGAATGTCAAATAACAATTACAACTATAACTATACCAAAAGGAAAATAATGTTTTCCCATTATACAAAAACTATTTTTATGTTGGAATGATGATTAACTGAAACATTATTTGTGAATGAAATTATCCAAAATTGATTTACAATTTATTACCCATCGAAAAATGACAATTGAAAATAAATTTATTCACTCATTTTTGGGAGCAGAATTGTCACTACCCCAAAGATGATTTCCAAATCCCAAACACGTAATTATTACTTGATAAAATAACTACATTTTTGGACTTCAAATTAAGGGATATATATATTTTGGATAGTACCTTATAAAAATGGCCCATGAATACATAGAGGATGCTTGTTTTATAGAACCCTGAGGGGTATATAATTACTATGTTATTTTCATTATTTTGAATAATTATGGGTCCACATATAATTATTTATTTAACCATGTAATAAAGAATATTTTTTCTCAATGAGTATTACATTTTTATAGTTATGATATATATTATTGAATATATAAAACTCACAAAGGAACCAATAAAATCATTGTTCCCATAAATTCAGATAGAAATTAGTGGTATTTTTTGAAATTAAAAAACATATTCTAATATAGTAGTAAAATGACCCTTGCAATAACAATATCAGAATTAGAAGTAATAATCCTATCAATATTATAATAACCACTCCGATAACTATATATTCATACTAGTTAAATCATAAAAATTAAAATATGATATAATTATATACATGTATATGTAAATTAATGTTATAAAACAATTAAATTAAGTGATTATATTTCTGTAAAATGTAATTGCTAATTTATAAATATATAGTTAATAAAATGATTTAAAAGAAATAGTGTTATAATAAATTTGATTACAAAATTAATTTTCTTTTTTTTATAATAATTATAATTTAATTTTATGAGACCATAATTTTTTTTAAATTGTTATAAAATCAGCTATAATGGTCCAATCTATATTTTTCAAATAAAGGTCGATTTTAATAAAAAAATAATTTTGTATATTTATGCAATTATTATATTTATATGTAATCAATTCTATAATCTGTCACACCAAATTTTGTTAATGGTGAGTTTTTTAGACATTTTATAATAGTGGAATTATTTGTGAATATTGAATTAGACAATTTACGCTATTTGACATTATAAGATAAATTAATGAATTTTTTATTTTTATATGAATTGATAACCCGTTGTTTTGACTTCTCATAAACCATTTAAAATATTTTTTCCTCAAAATAAACACAATTTATAGTCTTGTGGAATCATATGAAACCAACGAAAATAATAATAAAATACACCCTTATCCAACCATATAAACACCAGCCATCAAAACCTATTATCATCACATCGTCTAAGCCATATATATTACCAAAATTCTACTATATTATCATTAAAATAACCTCTCCTAGATCAAAGAGAATTTGGTCATATAGAAATTTATGATCCATCTACCCTATTGAGTTCCTCATGGAAATGATATTCAAATGTAAAATCATATTTCCTTCTATTTTAATTTAATCTAATTTATTATTCAATCCACCCCAACCCTACCATAATTTTAATAATAAAATTATTTTAATATATATGTTATAATATTATTTTTTAATGGAATCTCCATTTCCAAATTACTTCTCTTCATTTTTTATTCTATAAATTAAAATATTTTCTCCGATGTGAGGATTCACTGCCATCACAAGATTTTTTTTTCATTGAAACTATAATGGCTAGTCAAAAAACCAATATTATAGTTAAATAAAATTCTAATATAAATATTATATATCGTAATATGTTCTTGGAATATATATATATAATATAAAATAAAATTAATAATGTTTATGATAGTCGTAAAAGCTTCTAAAATGAATTAAATATTTTCTGTAATTTTCTATCAAGTGGATCACAAACATTTCAAAAATATTATATATGGTAAAATTGAAAACATAATATGTATATTAATTAAAATTATTTCAATTTATGGAGTTTTTATTCAATTTTCCAATAAATCCAACAAGTATACTCATGGGAACTGTCCATAAACTGAGGGAACAAATTCCCCTATGAGAATGATATTAAACATTTTATTTACATAAAAGGAAAAAAACATAATAAAATAATAATATGTCAAATAAATTATGAAGAGTTTTTATATTTAGTAAATAATTAATATAATTAGAATATTTTGGATATTAAGTTCACATTTAGAGCACATCATAACATAAGTTGTGAGCATTCTCAAACCCAAATCTATTTCATTTTGTTTTTACTAATCAATGAATATTTAAATATTGTTGTTACTTTAAAGTTCATTAAATATAATTTCATTTTTTAATATTTCATTTCCAGTAATATACAAGAATACTACATTATTTTATAAAAAATACAAACACCTTACAAAATAAATATTCATTCCAACACAGATATTGACACATACTACTATATTTATATTTATATTCAAAAAAACATTTGTGGAAAAGTGAAAAACCAAAACAAATCTATAATGTATGTTAAAAGGCATAAGAAATTATAAAATCATTAAAAACTAGGATGATGTTTATGTAGTAACATACTTTTTTGGGCCACCAGAAAAGAGAATGCACATTGATGTTTGGGTCCTCTTGGAGGAGATCTTAAAAGTTTCCAGCCAGTATGTCCCCTGTGTGATAATAATCATCAACATTAATCCTACAGCATTGATACCTCTTTCCATGATTTTATCTTATTTACTAATCCATGCATTTTTTTTCTTCATTGAATTTCATCTAAGGGAGTTTTTTCAGAATCATCTCTTTCTCTTACTCTATGCCCTTCAGTGAAGATCCACATTGGAATGTATAATAAAAGACATATACATACCTTCCCCATTTTCCTCACATTCCTCTTTGGTCCCATCCACATTTTCTTCATTATCATGGTATTGGTTCTTAAAATTTTTTCTCTATTTTTGAGTGCCAAGAATTCTTTGGTTAAACAGTTCTTGGCTGACCTTGTGTCCATTGTGTTTGGAATGTGTGAATTATTTTTCCATCACATAGATTTATTACCATTGGAAACAATGAATTTACACATATCTTGATTTCCAATTTGTCCTATCTTCCTTCTTGGATTATGTATTCCTTTCACTTTCATTCCTTCCAAACTGTCCACCAATAGTTAGATATAACTTTCATCTCCTTATACAATCTTGAACCAGAATCAGGTCATGGAAATGAAAACCTTCAAAGTAGTTTCCTAGACTTAACATTGAGGCTTCCTTAATAGGGATCAGACTGCTTGATGATTACCCTTCCCTATTTAACCTCATAGTATTATTTAATTCAAGATAACATAGCCTTTAGGTAGGATGGGACCTTATATATGAATTGTTTTTTTCCAGGGAACCCAAAACACTCACCTTATTGACAACCTGTTCCTTGTTCTGTTTTAGGTTGGTGGATCTGCTCCTTAGATTTAGAATTTATCTTCAATCCTTTGTCAATGAGTCTATATAGACCACCTCATCCATAAAAATCCCAACATTTTGTTATGTTATATTTGGCTCTACCTAAAAACTATTATCAAACTGTTCTATCTCCTTTGGAGGAGCACCTACCGAAGGAATATGTCCCTTAACAAATAAAACAACCTCTTGTCCCGATTCCACTAAACAATAAACATATTACTCATCACCTATTGTCGACTACATCATAATTTGGACACCTAGGTCATATTTTAGGTAGCCAAAAACACCAACCATGTTTAGGTTATCAGCCCACCTCCCATGAGGAACCAATGTTTTGGATGAATGTGACATCAAATTTTTCTCTAATGTTGGATTGATTCCTAGTCACAAGATTTCAGACAATTACTCTTTTTAATAAACTAGATAGAAAACACCAGGTCTATCACAATTATCATCCCTCTCATTCTACATCTACATTTGATTGAACCTACACCCATATTGACGCTCTAAGGCTTGGTTCCCAAGCCAACCGCTGAAGACACAACAGTTACTCCATGAATCATATGCAACTGCATGCTTCCTCCTAAATTACTCTCCTACTAAAATCCAAACCTAGACCAGTGTAACCTTCGATATGGAAACCTCTACACAAATTTGGGGCTGACAAGGAAGATAACAACATCCATTTGGCTGTCTGAACATAGGTATCGACAAAAAATATTCATGAGAACCTTCGATATACAGTGATATTCAAATGGAAGAGGGATTTAAATAAGACTTACCCAAATCACTATGTATAGAGGATCCACATCATTTGGAAATCAAAAGACCCTGAAAATAGGAAATAGAAACAATTGTTTCAATTTTGAGGGCACTGGACCACAAAGAACCCAGATCCAAACCGGTTTTGTACCTAATTAAGATGTGTCTTCTATCATGGAGAATAACCTATAACGACCCATCTATTTAATTTGTATGTAGACATAATTTATTTCATAAAATCATCACATGATACATCATAATATATCATAATTTATAAGGTCATTTGGGCATAGGTACATTATAAAAAACATAAAACATAAAACACAACATCTTAATGAAAACTTCTTTTACATGACCACAACATTCCTTCATACATAGCCTTGCAAGGGATAACTTTATGACACAGATAATAAAATGGTGAGCTAATAATACCATTAAAAAATTAAAATAGTATAACCTGAATTTTGCAATAAATGATAGACAATATTCATATCAATGGATAATAATAGAAACATGAACATAAAGGAATTATCATTACATTGAAATATGGAAACAACATTTAACAGAATTTGAGAATAAGACAAGAATCATAACAAAAAGAAAATGAGTAAACCCTCATTGATCATAAATTATCATGAGTAAACCATTATATCACTAGATGTATCATGATATTAATCTTTACCCAATGCATTGGAGCACTGTCAGGGCGCACCCTTCTTAATCATTTCATTTAATGCATAAGTGTGCCACATGGGTCATATAACATTTATTCATTAATCATCATCATTTATTCTGCGATAATGGAAAGTGGAATTCATACATGAAAATCTATAATATCTAATTAAATGTGAATAATGGTGAAACCCCATGATAGATATATGAGCATGTTTTTCACTACACAATAACTTTGTCTTGGAAAATCGTAGTGCAATTTCAGCAGCATAACGACATGGCATAAGTATTAATAAAAAATTGTGATGATAGAGAAATGGTTGTATACTAATATTTTAATGAAATTTAATGTAACGAGGTAATATATATTCATTTACAAACATAAGTAATGGAATTTGGATTCATACTTCAATACAATTTCTTTAATGAAAACAAGGAGAAGAAAACCCTTACAGAATTTCGGCATGGTAACGAGTGTACATGGGAAAAAATAATGAGAGAGAAAGGGTTATATCATCATTATAAAATATTTTGGTCTATATGGGTGAGGTTATAAGTCATTCCCAAACATTTTTAATTGAAAATAAAAGTCCATAACAAGATAATAAATTTTGGACAATGATCATAAAGGAAGAAATCTCTTACTTGGATATGTGATCCCGAAGGCTTGGGGAGGACTTCTGATGGGCTTATTGGGATAATGGGGAACCTTGAGAGAATTATATAGAGAGGAGGGTTGTATTTGGTTGAGATCTGAGGCATTTAGTGAAGTGGAAGTGGGATATTGGGTGGATTTTTATAAGAAAAGAGAGGTAATTCATTTATTATTTAGGTTTTGGACAACACACGTTAAACTAAACAAAAAAAACAAACGAATCCATGGTATTTGCACATGGTTTTTTCCAAATGGGAGTGGAAAATAAAATTTTATAAGGCCAATGGCCGAATGTTTTAAAATATTAGGCTTGCTTATGTGGAGGTGAGACACACTCTCAAGGAAATCAATTTAGAAAGTTAAAAAGTTTTTTCAGTCTTGAAGGGTCCACTAAGGCATTATAATATAAATAAAACAAATCTAAAATCAAATTATTTTACTATTAAAACATATATTGGACGAACCAAACATTTATTTTATTTTATTAAATCACTATTTGGTCATTATGATTTCATAAAACACATTATATAATTAAATGATATTTAATTATTACCTAAAAATTTTACTGTCTCAAAATATAATGAAACATTCACCATTGGATGACATCTAAATCACGATTCCAAAAATAATATTCATATTATCTAAATATTTTTATAAATATTTTAATTTTTACATTACAAATTAAACTGAAATTTATCAAAAATTTATGGGTTTTGATAAAAATGGATTTCAAAGCATAATAAAAATCACAATTGTATTCATAACAATTGAATGATCATTTATATTTAAAAAAGTTTTTTTGTAATAATATTTTATTAAAATGTTATAGAATTCAAAAATACATTAATTCATCAAAATAGATTTCATAATAGAATATGAACTAAAAATATATTTTTGCATTAATAAATATTTACAATGTAACAATATTAAATTTTTTATTTAGTCTTTATTATATAACAAAATAATTCATATAATAATATTGGTATGGTCTGGTACATAACCCCTTATACCACCAACATAAGATCGATGGGTAAGGATTGCGATTATGAGATACTCTATGGGTGGCCCGAATAACATTACTCAGTTGATAATCTCTATTAGCTTCCACTTCTCCCATAGGCAATTCTGTTAATGATTAACGTGATAAAGCTATGTTGGGCTTGGTCAATATAGAAGCTCGGTGATGCCACCTCCTTTACAAGCTCTGAGAAATTGGATTTGTATGAAGAAATTCTAATGAATGTGGCCATGACTTACTTTAACTTAATAAATTGGATTTGTTAAAGCCATGTATTTATACTAATCATGTGATCACTGTTCAACAAAAATATTTACAACAGTCAAAATTTTTAATGGTATTTTTATATCAAAAATATAAATCTATGGATGGGATATTTTATATAACCATTCTATATGATAAGGCATTTAATTATATCAAGAGGAATTTGTTATAAATGAATGTTTGGGTCGTTGCAATCTCCCTCGTCCCTTTATATATTTCTCCCTTGAAATTTTCTTTTTCCCACACAAAAATAGATGTCCGTAACTACGATTTATCAATTACTTTGATTCCCTTGTCAGTACCTCAAACTTGTGGTTTTGTCACAACACCATAAAGAGGGGAATTGTCTTCTTTCATATAGAATTTTTCCTTAGATCTATGATCTTCCATGACTTGTCTTTATTAGAGATGTCATTATCCAATGGTACTAACTCTTGATTAAGAACATGTGATGGTTTATGTATGTACTTCCTCAATAGTGATACATGAAAGACATCATGTACTTGAAATAGTTTCGGTGGGAGTGCTTGTCGATAGGCCACTGATCTAATGAGATCATTGATCTCAAAAGGGACGATGTTCCTTGTACTAAGCTTTCCCTTCTTCCATAATTTCATAACTCTCTTCCACGGTGATAAAATAAGGAATAACATGTCTCTGACAACAAACTCTTGGTCTCCCTAATGATTATCACCACAACTATTTTGTCGACTCATATCATCATTATTGTGATGTTGGATGGACATAACCATCTCCACCATTTCATCGACCATTTTTGGACCTAGGAGTTCCCAATCCTTATCTTCATCTCAAAAAGCTAGTGTTCTACACCTCTTCCCATATAGGGCTTCATTAGGATCCATTTGGATGCTTGAATGGAAATTGTTTTTGTAAGATAACTCAACTAGAGGTTGAGGATTATCCCATCCACCATTAAAGTCCATTGAGAATTCTCTTAAAATGTCTTCATGTGTTTGGATAGTCTGAGCAGCATGGCCATCCATTTGAGTATGATAATCTATACTAATGTTCAGAGCAGTATTGAGATCATTTTAAAAATATTTCGAAACATAGAGGTGAATCTTGTTTCTTGATCAGATAAAATAGATAGTGGTACTTATTTCAGCTATACCACTTCTCTTATATATATCTTTGCCTCTTGATCCAAAGAAAACTCCACTTTAACGGCAATGAAGTGTGCATTCTTTTTGAAATTATCCACAAAAACCCAAATAGAATTGTTTCCTTTGGATGTCTTTGTAAATACGGTGAAGAGGTCCAGGGTGATGTTCTCCCATTTCCATGATAGTATGGGTAATGGTTGCCTTATCACCTTGGACTTATGCCTCTTACCCTTCACTTAATGACATATCAGGAACTTGTATGTATACCCAATGATCCCCTTCTTTACATTATCCCACCAATAATGCTCTCGAATACCTCGATACATCTCTGTGATTCATGGGAGAATGGAAAAATTTAAAATACGTGCATAATCCAAAAGATCATTCATTAACTCTATATTTTATGGAACACATAGTATTGTCCCCAATATCACAATACATTCATCATTAACATTCACCTCCATGGATTTCCCTTTTCTCAGAGTTTCATCTTTCTTCTGAATTCCCACATCATAATTTTGAGTATCCTTCAACCATTCCAAAAGAGAATGTTGGGAAATAATTTTTGAAAGGTTATATGATGTTTTATTATTTATTATTCCCATTTCAATCTTCAAATCTAAAAATATTGAATTATTATCAAATCTAATCAATGGTATAATTACTGGGTCATTTCTACTTAGAGCATATGCCACATTGTTCACTTTCCTTGGGTGGTAATGGATTGAGCAGTCATAGTCATTGATCAGATCTAACCACCATTGTTGGATTATGGTCAACTCTTTATCTATGAATATATACTTTAGAATTTTGTGGTATGTAATTATTTCACACTTCTCCCCAAATCGGTATTGTCGCCAAATTTTCAAAGTGAATATTATTACAGAAAACTCCAGATCTTGTGTTTGATTGTTTTAATCATGAACTTTCAATTTCCATGAAGCATAGGAAATGAATTTTTCCTTTTTCTTCAACACACATCCTATTCCCTTATTCTAATAATAACTAAATACCATAAAAAGTTCCCCACTTGTTGGAAATGTGAGAACAATCATAGCGATAAGCCTCATTTCCATGTCCTTGAAGCTCTCTTTACATTCATTACTCCCAGAAAGCCTTACTCCCTTCCATGATAAATTGGTAAAGGTTTTTGAAAATCTTGAGAAATTTTTCACAAATTAGCGATTATATCAAGCTAACCCCGTGAATTTATGGATATCTATAACCGATGTGTGCCTAATCCATCCTTCTATTGCATATATCATGGAGGGATCAACAATTATCCAATTGCATATCATGATATGTCCCAATAATGAAACATCCTTCATCCATAACTCACACTTTCTATTCTCTGTATAGATCTTCTCCTTTCACAAGGTGTCTCACACTATTATTATATGCTCCACATGCTCCTCCTCGGTTTTGGATTATATTCGAATTTCTTCTATAAAGACTACCACAAATTTGTCAACTTATTCTCTAAATATTGTATTAATTGATTCAATGACGATTGATGGAGCCTTTGTGAGTCTGAAATGAATTTCTATGAATTCATAGTGCCCTTTCCTTGTACAAAAAGTAGTGTTGGTGATATCCTCCTTCCTCACCCTTCTTTGGTAATATCACAACCGCAAATACCCCTAGTAGAAGTATAATGCAACACATAGTTGACCAAACAAGTCATCATTATGGGGTATAGTATACTTGTTCTTTATCATGATTTTTTTTGATGATCATGATAATCAATGAAAGGGTGCATTGTCCCATCTATGTTCATGATGAAGAGGACTGGTGCACCCCATGATGAAGCACTTGAGCATATAAAACCAATATCTTTATTCTCCTATAGTTGTTTCTTCCACTCCTCAAGCTCCAAAACATCAATTCTATAGAAGGTCTTAGATATTGGCAACTACTGAATTTATGATCAATTGAGAATTCAACAACTCTTTTAGAAGGAAGGCCAGACAATTCATCAGGATACACTTTAGTGACTTCCCATACAATTGGAGTGTTTTCAAGGTTAAAGGATTCCTTAGACTCAATCATTTATTCTAGATATGCATGAACATTGTGTATTAATTTCCATCCTTGAGATGATTGTAATAAAGAAGAATAATCTTCCTCCATGCACTTGTAAAGAATTAGGGGTCAATTCACCATATGGAGAGTGATTTCCCTCTCATGTGAATTTATGTTGGCTCTATATAGAGAAAGACTATTAATTCCATGAAGAGCATCAAATTCCACCTAAGGTAGTATAAAGTGTTTTTTTCGAATTTCAATCCACAAATTTTGACAGGGGAGGAGTTATATTCAAGGGAATAAATAATTTCCCCCTTTGATGTACTAACTATCATCATCACTTTCATGATTTGTTTTGGTGTTTGGATTATTCTTGTAAACATTCTGGATATAGAAAAATTTATACAACCATGATAAAAAATTATGTTTTCAATTATTGAATAAATAACAATAGTTCATGTCACCACTTTTTTCTCAGGGTTCACATCTATGGTAGGGATGGAGAAATCTATTCCTTGCTAGCTTGGAGGTTGTTTTCTTCCCCTGAAACCCCATGGCATAGAGAACTGGTTTGAAAAGTACCATTGTTCATTGTATTTGAAATAACGAAAAATGCATTGAGGGTCGAATGGAGGGTTTGTCCTCTCTTTCATAGCCGCAAGTTTCTCTTGTGGGTAGTTAATAGCCAGGTTCCCTTCTCTTCAAAACCTAAGGAATTTCATCGTCCCCTTCAATCAATTTCTAGGGTGCTTCTTCCCACAAAGTTGGTATGTGGGGTGCTAGATTTTCATAGCACCATTTGATTTATCCATCAGACCAATAGAATTTAAGTCCAATTTACACTTACTTTCTCCATGACACCTTATAGATTCACTGCTCTCTATTTTGACATTGAAGGAAAATCACACAATTTCATCATATCTCTCGATGTTACAGATCATTAAGGATTTCCATAATCAAGGTTTTTTCCCACTAAAGAGGTGTTGAACCTTGAATTCAGAGGTAAAGACAAATTTAGAATAATATCATTCAAGCATTGTAAAATTATCATTGTACACTCTGATGGGTTTTTCATCTTTTTTTAGGGAAAGGAAGTCCCTTTCAATCTTAAGTCAGAGGGTGAAAAGAAAATATATGTCGAAAAATGTATCCTGAAAATCCATCCATTCCAACACCATGATATATTCCTCAGGAATAATTTTTTTTCATTGTCATCCATTTATCAGCTTCACCTTCTATACGATAAGAATCCCGAGGAGCATTCTCTTGTTCATAACATTGAAGGATAGAGAAGATCTTTTCAATGGAGTTGATGCGTTGTTCAACAATTGAGGAATCATATTATCCACTAAAATTATAAGGCCTTTTTTTCATGAGGCTCTAGATTGTGACTTTTTCATTCATGGGGGGGGGGGGTTGAATGTTCTTCTTGACCCATGTTTGTATTCAAAAAATGATTTAACTGAGTGAGTATCATGACAAAGTTTGAAATTCCCTCACCCATCAGATTGGGAATCTCATTAGAAGATTTTTCACAATAATCTATGCATTAGTTGTTAGAATGAGTCCTTCTATTACTGAACATTGGATAGAATAAAAAAAATTAGGTGCACCACATAATGGTTAATTTAAATACAGAATATAAAGTTGAATTATAAATTACATTTATTTCCACAACTTCTGAATTTATTGGTTTAAATCAATCTTATCCAGATCTACTTACTATAATATATTCTTATGGGTATTTTTCCCTTAATAATGGTTCTTACCATGATTATGAAATTACCAAATCATATCCCCCATGGAGTTGCGTAACCAAGAGTGCAGTAAGGCCATTATTGTACACCTCTTCCCGTTCGAGTTTAGCTCAATGTCATGTTTTAATGATTTACCCCAAGGAAACATTTGTTCCCGATCCGCCTCTATCTACTGATATCCTGACAAGGATGAATTTTCTTCATAAACAACTTACTCAAAAATCACCAAAATTTAGGGATGTTTTTATTATTCTTAGAATTATCCCAAATTCTTTCACTAGGGTTTTCTAATCCTAATACAAAAAATAACTAATCATATCCTCTAATACCACCTATAACAACCATTCTGTTTAATTCACACCTAGACATAATTTATTAAAAAAACCATCTCCTGATTCAACATAAAAGAAAGATATTTATACTGTCTTTTGGGGTTTGTAATATTAAATAACAACTTAAAACATAAAACACAACATCTTATTTAAAATTTATTTTACATGAACACGTCATTCCTTCATACTTAGACTTACATAGGATAACATCCAGAAATGCATAATAGAATGGTGGCCTATAAAGAACATCTAGGGATTAAAACAACATAACATTAAGAATACAATTAATTTAAGGAAATATTCATATCAATTTATATTAAGAAAACATTATCATAAAGGTATGATCAAAACATGGAAATGTGGAAAGAAAATTTAACATAATTTTAGCATGATCCAAGGCTCGTTGCACATGAAGCGTGAGTAAACCCTAATTTCACTTTAATTATAATGATTAAACCCTCATTTTACATGACTTATAATGATAATAATCATTTCCCAATGATTTAGAGAGCTATCTGGGTACATCCTTCTGAATCATTTCATTTCATGCATAAATTTGCCTCATGGATCATATAACATGGATTCATTAAACATCAATATTTGTTCCACGATAAAAGAATATGGAAATCATAAATGAATCTCTATAATAAATAAGAAAATTTTAATAGTGGTGAATACCCTTGATAGTGGAATAGGCATGGTATTCTCTACACTATGACTTTGGCTTGGAAAATTGTGGTGCAATTTCAGCAAAAAAACAATGTGACATATAAATTCATAAAAAATTATTGATGAGACATAAAGGGATGTATCATAATATTTTCATGAAATGTACAGTAATGGGGTTGTATAGAAACATGTACCAAAATATATAATGGAATAAAGATTCAAAATACAAAATAATTCCCTTAATGTAAATTAGGAGAGAGAAATCCCTTACAGAATTTCCGCATGGTAATAGGTGTAAATTGGAGGAAATAATGAGAGATAAAAGGTTATATAATCATTCAAACATAATTATTGATGAATAGGGTATGTTAGAAATAAAACCCAGGCATTTTTAAATGATAATAAAAGGCCATAACAACATAATTAAAATTGGACAAAATGAGAAAGGAAGAAATCCCTTACATAGTAGTGTGATCCAAAAGGATTGTGAGGAGCTTGAGGGGGGATTCTAAGGATCTTGGGAGCCTTGTATGAATTATAGAGAGGGGATGAAAGAGGTTGGTTGAGATCCAAAGGCTTTGAGTGAAGATTAAGTGGGATCCTGGGAGGGTGTATATAGGAAAATCAAGGGAATTATTTATTATTTAGGTTTTGGACACGACACATAAAATTAATCAAAACCATAAACAAACGCAAGGTTTTTTTAATTGTTATTGACAAAGGGTAGTGGAAAAAACTATTTTATTAGGCCAATGTCCAACCTTATAAATGTCTTGGGCTTGTTTATGATGAGGTGAGTCACACTCCCAAGGAAATCCGTTTAAAATGATAATATGTTTTAAGAGTCTTAAAGGGTCAACAAATGATTTTTAAAATAAATAAAATAAATATAAAATCAAATTATTTGAATGATATAACATATATTTCCGAAAAACCCATTTATATTATTTTATTACATCATTATTAGGTCATTATGATGTCATAAAACATATTATATAATTAAACTGTATTTCTTTTTTTCCTAAAAATTTGACTGTCTAGGAAAATTATGAAAAATTCTGCATTGGATAACTTTGACATTCTTATTAAAAAAGTCATAATCATTTTATCTAAATAATTTTCTAAATATTTGAATTCTTACTTTTAAAATAAAAACTCAATTTTTTCAAAAATTCACTGATTTTGATAAAAATAGATTTCAAAACATAATAAAAATCACAATTGTATTCATAAAAATTATATTATCATTTATATTAATTAAACAATAATTTAGTAATAATATTTTTATAAATTAATATTGTATTTATAAATCCATTAACTCGTCAGAATAATTTTTGTAATTTAATAATAACTAAAAATAATATTTGAGCATTTGAAACTATTCAAAACGATACAAAAAAAATGAATATATATCCTTTATTATATAAAGAAATAATACACAAAATTATTGTTTTAACGTATTTTTACATAACCCCTTATAACACCCGAATAATAACGAAGGGTATGGTGACTGATGAAAAAGACACTTGTGGTTCCTAGAATAACACTGCTTGAGGGGTAATATACATTACCTTCCACTTATCTCATAGGAAGTTTCATTCAAGAATAACGTGTTGAAGCTCGGCTTGGTCATGGTCAAGGGAAAATCCTAGAGACACCACCTCCTTCCCAAGATTTGAAAAATGGGCTTAATATGTAGAAATTATATTGGATGAGGTCATCGGTTCCATTGTTTGAGTAAATTTGATTTGTTAAACCCCTATATTTATACTAATCATTTGATCACTATTCCTCAGCTTGATTAGAAACAGTCACAATTCTTAACGATATTGTGAATTACAAAAACATAATACAAAGAAAGGTCAAATTTTATATATGAATTTTTTATAACAATAGATTTAACTATATGAAGAGGAATTTTTCATTAATAAATGTTTCTGGTGTTACATAACCACTGCACGATCCTTTATACTCCAGGAGTCAAAGATGAACCACTAAAACTCATTGATTGCAGGTCAATGTTGATGAAAAAGAGCCACTAGAGTTATGTTGAAGAGATTTGAAGCATTGTAGAACTCCTAAAGTGATCATGGAAGATGAGTTGAGCCACCATGCAAATCAGTAACCTTTGGGATGAGTGGGATCTCTTGAAGTTTTGGGAGAGAGTATGGGGATATAAAGGAAGGAAATGGTACTGGAGAGAAGAAGAGAATGTGAGAAAATATCCTCCCCCTTCAAAGAGGAGGGGGAGCCAGACAAGCCTCAATCAATGCATGGGTCATCATTTGGATGGCAATTGGAGGGGAGTGTGACATATTGTGATGACACATTTTGACACCTCTTGAAAATGATTATTATTCAATCAGGTTTGATGATTATTATTCCAAATATGATATTCCTTTTGTAATTGGTAAACCCAATTTTTATTCACAAATGTATCTTTATGAAATTCTTGTGAGAATCATTCATTTACATGGGTTTTTTAATGAAGACTATTGTTATATGATCTATGTGGTACACATTATTATGCTTTTTTTGTGAATTGTTGTCTAGGAATTATTTAGCCTTCCAATTCATTGGATAATGTGATGTACCTCATGTGATAATGTGTAATATACATGAACAAGATACTATAAATATTTTCAATGATTATGTGATGATTTTTAACAAATATTAATCTTGATTACAATGATCTAATTGTTCACAACTATGGGTGGTATTGACCACTAAGTCATGATGATTCATTTTTATTTATTTCCACATTCCATGAATTTTTCTAATCATTCCACTCCTAATTATGATGCTGATCATATACTAATATTAATTTGATTATGATTACTCTGAACCATGATATATTGATTTATGTCCATATTCAAACCCATAAATGGATCCAAGATCACCCATTCATTGAGTTATATCATCAGGTTACCACATATACTACGTTGAATGTGAGATTTAGATGGCTAATTAATAATATCTTAAAAAATTATTTTTTATTATGCATAAGTTAAGTATAGTCCTTAATTTCCAAATATTCTAAACATTTGGATTGTTAATTGTAATTCATTTATGTTTTTTTGTCAAAAAAATGTTTTCAAAGTTATATAAGAAATAATAGGGTCTCTACGGTTGGTATCAAGGAATATTTAAATTGATTTGAATATTAGGATTATAGAATAGTAGTGAATATCGTTAGGAGAATAAACGGTATATCTAGAGAACTAATACGTTTTTTCTCAAAAAAATTATAACATAGGGAACATATATGACATTATTATAGTGTAAATTGTATAGAATTTCAGTTTATTCATGATTTATTGAATTGGGTTTTGATAAAAAATTATATATTTTTGAAAATGGTGGGAACTGGGTGAAACCAAGCCAACAACCCATGTGAGGGATAATGGAAAAATTCTTCGAATGAAATTCACAATTCCATGGGAAGTGGATTTTAAAAAAATATGGGAATTCAAAGCCAGATGTATCAGGATTTGATGAAAAACATGAATCACATGGAATTTCCACCTTCCATGATGTACAAATGTATTCATTGAGTTCTTTATGTAGAAAAAATCATTGAAATTTAGTGGAAATGTTTTTCAACATGTTTCAGAAAAATGGTTATACTAAATATATTATATCTTATTGGTTCTCAAATAATATATACATGAGATTATGACTAGAAATGTTAATATTTTAGATGGAGAGGCAAGTCACTAGTGGTTGTTGATAAAGAAAATGAAGTTGAAGGACGAATTATAATTGATGGAGTATGCATAATTTATGAAAATAATTTCAAACAATTATTTCCCTTAAACGCTTTGAAAATTGATGTAGAGAAAATTAAGAGAGATGATATAAAAGGATAGTGAATCATTGAAGTCATATCAAGAAAACACCAAAACACTTTTAAGGAAATCCAATGTTTATGTTATAAAAAATTGCAGAAAAAATATACAGCATGTTAATTTGTTTTAAACAACAACATTGTATGGATCATGATTTTTGAGACTTTGGGTTTTATGAAGATGTGGATCAAATGTTCCCTCAAAGTAGCATTGAGGTTCAGAGATAGGGCCCATGGTTATGGTGAAAAGAAGGTAAGTATTTATTTTGAATATGGTATATCAACAGAATAAGGAGGAATGATCATCCCACCACCCACATTTCAAAAATGAAAAAAGAATCATTATGGAAATTTCAGGGAAGGAAAGGAATCAATGTCATGAATGTTGAAGAGTCATGATGATGATGGGTAATGGGGAAAAAAATTGATAGAATCACACTTAGTTAAAGTATTTAACATTAGGGAGTTTGGTCACTATACTATGAATTTTACTATACCTCCAATCCATGACTATAATTGATGTCATCTACCACCAAACACAAATGTTAAAGGGAATTATTATTCCATCATTACTGCTATGGTGGAGAGAGAAATAGAAGTCCTAAAATGTACAGATTGTTTCCACTCAAGAATGGAAAATATTATATTTTATTATGGTTATAATCATTCCTTTATATCCATCATGTTTTCAAAAAAAATCTATTAATTACTAAATACATTGATTTAGTGATATCAATAAAAATAACTAATGTTGAAATCACAGCAAACTGTGTTTTGCAATCTTCTCTTATTGGACAATGTGGTAATATTCTTCTATAAAATCTAGTAATTTACTGCATAGTGGAGTTCAATGTTATACATGTAATGGATTAGATCTCATTATAGAGAGCACACCTCAACTGTTAGGATATGGAAGTATATTTTCTCATTAAAAACCATCATACACTCCTTTATGAATTTAATGAAGACCATGAATTTATTCTGTAAAATACATAAATGGTGTGGCTGTTGATGTAATGTGGAGAAGCATACCTCATCAAATTGGTTGAGTTAAAAAAAGGTATCAACATAGCATAAATTTCCAATTTTTTGGAATACATAGATATATTTCATAAATAGTTACAAAAACATCACAAAAGACTATGAGCTAGGTGTCATGACCCGTCCTCGGGGCCCGTGTCGTGACTACCCCATGCCCGCCTTCCATAGGCCAGGGGCTGGCGACTAGCACCAAGGCATAATTCCTAGTGAAAAGGGAAGGCATTGCCTTTGACGTAAACAAACACCACAAATCAAGCAAGCAGTAGAAGTAAACAGTAAGTAAAAACTGGGTACAACAGTAAGTGCGGAAAAGTAAGTAGGGCAGTATACAAAGCCATAATGAAAGTAAAGTACAACTGGAAAGGGAAAACAACAACTGAAAAGTAGAGCCGCAGCGTCGATCCATCCACTGGAAGTCCCACCTGAAGAGTAGGTACAGATAGCCTCTACTGCTCCTCGGGTCCAGCCGACCGCTCCGAGTACGTCCGCCCAGTGGTCCACCTACAGGTACCATCCTGCTCCGCAAGCCTCAGCCTCGATCAGCGCTGTCCATCGTCTGAAACCAACACAATGTAGTGCGGGCATAGCCCATGGAGGGGTGAGTATAGGCTACTCAGTAGAGACCCCGAGACCCCTGAAGGTCTCCCCGAATCCACAAAGGATAATCCACAAAGTAAAGATACAATCACGAAGTAACACTCAGCACTACTTAGGGTATATGCCCATACATATGCAAAAGTCATCAATCCTCATTCGGATCCAACATCTGGGCCCAAGTACAACCCAATCCACATAGGAAAGAAAAACATAAATCCACACAGGATAGCACAACACAATCCACATAGGAATGAAAAACATGATTCAACTCACACATGTATACTTCTACAAAAGACGATAGAGATGATCAGATATATCCACTGATTCATCTAAGCCGTCGGACCCAGAAAGTATCGAAAGGTACTAACCCACACAATGACCCACAAAGGATCTGACACACACAGGATCGATAGGTAACTAACCCCCGCAATGACCCACAAAGGATCTGACCCACACATGATCGATAGGTAACTAACCCCCGCAAAGACCCACACGAGATCAGACCCACATAGGATCTGTATGCGCTGGCCCACACAGGACTACTGAGTGCTGACCCACACAGGATCGGACCCACAAAGGATCTGTAGCACTGATCCACGTAGGATTGCTGAGTGTTGTTGTTGTCGTCGTCATTGAGTCCACTGAGGATCTCTGTACAGTCGTCGTCGTCGTAGTCACAGTCGCAGCGATCTCTAGGGTTCCCGCACACAGAAATCTCGTTCGGGACTGTCCGCTCCACGAGCCGAGAGGCTGATACATCATCTGACACATAGTCTGGAGTTGAGTTATCCAAATGTTCTGTATCACCAATAGGAACTCAACGTCACAGACGGCGCGTCAATCGGACGCCCGGTCTGAGAGTTATTGGCTTTTTCGTCCCAGGGGCCCGGTTGATTTTTAAGTCAAAACCAAACCCGACTGTACTCCACCTGTCTCCAAACCTCGGGCGGAGTAAGCCATAAGATCCGTCTCACTTATAGGATTCCATCAAAGTCGATGGCACGTCAATCGGACATCCGGAGCTCATGTTATAAGCATTTCCGCTCCGAGGGCCCGGTTGGTTTCGTGTACGAACCAACCCGGCAGAACCCAAAGTATTCTGAAACCTTTAGTGCGATATACCGAAACGGCCATCTCGATCCAAATATCTCATCGAATCCGATGGTACGTCGATCGGAGGCCCGTAGCTCATGTTATGGGAAACAGACCGAATAAGGATCGATAATAGGGGTTCGGGCCCGGTCCGACCTGGACCGATACCCCTAGGGTCGGCCCAAACTGGGTCGACCCGTCCCGGGTCTGGGTCCGGCTTGATTGGGCGCAGCCCAGCCCGGCCCGGCCAGGCGCAGATCGGTCTGGTGGACTGGCCAGGCAGCCGACCCAGTGCGCGGCGTGTTGGGCGCGCTGGCCAGGGGTTCAGCCGAACAGCCGAACCGTTCGGGGCGGGGGGCGTTTCCCCCGCGTGAAGTAAACCACGGCCCCTTAATTGGGCTGCTTCGTCCGGCCAGCCGGGGGTTTCGAACCCCCGGTTCCTCCATGGTCCGGCCGGCCCGCTCCGGCCGGCTGGCTTCTGCTGCCATGGGACCGGCAAGGCGGGTCCCCTTGCTCCGACACCGGCGGCCCGGTCCCGGCCGTCGGTTCCGCTGCTCCACTGCGGCCCGAAACCGGCCACGACCTTGGTTCGTCTGGCGCGACGCGAAGACGCCACGCCCCTCCGCCGTAGCCCCGCTCCGGCCGTGTTACTTTAGTGGTTCTACGGTATGGCGCGACGGCGCCTCATCTTTCGTCTGTTTTCAATGGCGCGGCATGACGACGCCGCGTCTTGGTTCGTCTTTAACGGCGCGGCGCTGCGCTTGTCCCCCTTTCCTTATCAAAATTCCACGCGGTGCTTCGACACTGTGTTGTCGTTCTTTCCGCAACAATACCAACAACCAAAAAAAGTGGAGGAGTGTCACCCGTGTTCGTGCGGTCCGACCACCTCCCGTTATCACGATAACGGGTGGTTTAAAGAAAAGGAGAAGCGACAGAAGATTTCACGAACTAACAAATAAAATACATCCCTACCACAACGCTGTCATAGAATGAGCGTTCGTCACAGAATTTACCGTCGCAGAAGAAGAGGTCCACCCTGGAAGAAGAAGATCTCTGCGGAAGAAGAGAATCGCCATTGGCGTTTGGTGATCTCTGAGGAAGGCATCACTCACCATCATCCGCCATCAGAGATTGGCGTTCTTCATCAGCGGTGGTGCGTTCTTCGGGTTCATCATCGGTGGTGGTGCGTTCTTCGTGTTCTTCGTCGAAGAACGAATAATCTTCTCATTTTCTCCAAAAGGATTATCACAACACAACCCCAACCATAATAAAAATAAGTCCAACACTTATTTTATTATCAACCTAAGCTTTTGAAATTCAAAAGATAAGAAACGAACAATTAATTCGAAAAATTAATTGTAACAATTTAACTGCCCAATTTAATGGGGCGTTTCATAACCAGAAAAACACATGGCTGACATTCATTAAAGAGGGGGTTTGCGGTGCGTTACATAGGAGGGAAGAAACAGTGGGGCACATATGGGCCCCAGCTCACAAATATCCTACCATGTTGGTAGGATATTGTTGGTTCCACCTTATCCACTTAACTTAGCTTAAGTGGATTTACGTGAAATTAAATAAAGTGTCATGCCACCTTTATATTATTTCTTAAGTTAACCCCAAATATTAAAAACCACAGCCGAGAAAACACAACTCCAGAAAAGGAGTTTCTAAGAAAATATCGGCGCTGAAATTCCATCGGTGCCCTCGGAATTCGATTCCGAGCACCAATTGAAAAGATAGAAAACCCCACTCATTCGTTCACTGAACGTACCCGAGCTAAGCTTTGGAAAAATTATTCTAGGCACACCGGGCCTCGGAATCAGGTTCCGTCAAAAACTGCGTTCTTGTAAAATTCCCAAGAAAATTAAGAAAAAAAATTCCTTTAATTTTACATGTCTTTACATCACTCCCACCTCAGGGCTTTACGCCCCCGTAAAGATACATCATAAACTAGGGAAACAAATGTGGGTACTGAGCACGAATCTGAGCCTCCCGCTCCCAAGTGCTCTCCTGGAGGTTCTCGTGCTGCCATCTGATTTGCACTAGAGGAATCGACCGTCCACGTAGGACCCGCTCCTATCAATCCTAGATCTCCACCCGGACCTCCGCAAAAGACACACCATCATCAGCGTCCTGCTCCCCATGGTCAATGATATGCGACGGGTCGTGCACGTATCTCCTCAGCTAAGATACATGGAAGACGTCGTGCACCCGGTGCAACTGAGGTGGTAGATCCAGGCGATAATCCACCTCGCCTGTCCTGCTGAGAACATGGAATGGTCCGATGAAGCACGGATACAACTTTCCACCTCGACCAAATCTTCGTAATCCACGTCGAGGTGAGACACGTAAGAAGATGTGGTCACCATCCTCGAACTCTAGTGGCCTCCGCCTCCTGTCAGCATAATACTTCTGCCGGCTCTGAGCTGTCCTCATCTGCTCAAGGATGACCTGGACTTTCTATGTCGTGGCCAGGACCATCTCCGGTCCCACAAGTGCTGACTCCCATGGGTCTATCCAGCACAAAGGAGATCTACAAGGTCGGCCGTACAACACCTCATATGGTGCCATCCCGATGGTGGAGTGGTTGCTATTGTTGTACGCAAACTCCACCAAGGGTAGGTGGTGCTCCCAGCTACGACCAAAGTCGAGGACACATGCGCGGATCATGTCCTCGAGAGTCTGTATGGTCCTCTCTGTCTGACCATCTGTCTGAGGGTGAAAGGAGGTGCTCAGACGTAGCTGCGTCCCGAACGCCTCCTGCAACCCCTTCCTAAGCCGGGAAGTAATGCGAGCATCCCGATCAGAGACAAAAGATCATGGCACACCATGAAGCTGTACAATCTATTGAACGTAGAGACGTCCCATGATCTCCACTAAGCCCTTCTCTCTGATGGGTAAGAAGTGAGCCGACTTGGTGAGTCAGTCAACAATCACCCAAATGTAGTCGTGACCTCTGGAAGTGCGTGGAAGTCCAGTCACGAAGTCTATATATATCCCATCCCACTTCCACTCCGGGACCTCCAAGGGTTGTACCAAGCCTGCTGGTGCCTAATTCTCTACCTTCACCTGCTGGCAGGTGAGGCATCGAGAAACGAACTCTGCCATAGCCTTCGTCATGCCCGACCACCAGTGCTGTCGTCTGAGATCTTGGTACATCTTCGCCACTCCAGGATGTACCGCCAAAGGATAAGTGTGAAACTCTCTGAGCACCTCCTCCCATAAAGCAACTGGTACAAAGGTATGTCCTCTGAAAAGGACATCGTGCTTTTCTCCAAAGGAGAAAGCATCAGGTGTCTGTCCAGAGGATATCTGTGCACACTGCGTCTCACAGTCAGCATCCCCATGTTGTGCCTCTCTGACCCGCTGCAGTAGTGGAGGAGTGACTGTGAGATACTAAAGAAAGGCTGCTACATCTCTATCCACGAAGGATATCTGCAAAGCGGCTAGCTGCTTTGTCGCCTCCTCAAGTAGCTAAATTCTCTTCCTCCTACTAAGAGCATCGGCTACTACGTTCCCCTTCCCAGGAGTATAGACTATCTCAAATTCATAGTCCTAGAGGAACTCGAGCCATCACCACTATCTCAGGTTCAGGTCCTTCTGAGAGAAGATGTACTTGAGACTCTGATGGTCAGAAAAGATTGTAAAGTGCTCGCCCATCAGGTAGTGTCACCATGTCTTCAGAGCGAAGACCACTGCTGCTTACTCCAGGTCATGGGTAGCGTAGTTATGCTCATGCGGCCTCAACTGACGTGATCCATAGGCAATCACCACCCGCTCCTGCATCAGGACACATCCGAGTCCGGTCCCTGATGCATCTTAGTAGACTACGTACCCTACTCCCTCCTCCGGTAACCTCAAGATAGGGGCGCTGGTAAATCTCTATCTCAGCTCCTGGAAGCTCTACTGACATCTATCTAACCAAACAAAGGGTTTACCCTTCTTTTTCAAAGCTGATAGTGGTGCCGCAACTCTGGAGAAGTCTGGCACAAATCTCTGATAGTATCCAGCTAATCCCAAGAAACACCTCTCTCCGTCACGCTCCTGGGTGGCTCCCAAGCTAGCACTACCTCGATCTTCGCAAGATCCAACTCAAACCCCGCCTCAGAGATGACATATCTCAAGAAGTGGACCTCGCGTATCCAGAACTAACACTTAGAGATTTTTCCATAAATCTGCTGCTCTTTGAGTGTGTCTAGTATAACCCGCAAGTGGTAGGCATGCTCCTCCTCGGTCATCGAGTAAATCAAAATTTCGTCGATGAAGACCATGACATATCGATCGAGGTATGGCTGAAGGATCATGTTCATGAGGCCCATGAACACTTCTGGAGAATTGGTTACGTCGAATGGCATAACCAAGAACTCATAGTGGCCATATCGACATTTTAAGTCCGTCTTCTGCACTTCCTCGTCCCGAACTCTGAGCTGATGATAGCCAGACCTAAGGTCTATCTTTGAGAACCATCAAGCTCCCTTGAGCTAATCGAAGAGGTCATCAATCCTCGGTAGCAGATACTTGTTCCTCACTGCCACCTGGTTCAGGCGACGATAGTCGACACAAATTCGCAAGCTCTCGTCCGCCTTCTTGGCGAACAATATCGGGGAAGCCCAGGGTGAAACACTGGGTTGGATAAATCCCTTGCCCTGTAAGTCCTCCAACTGTACACGTAGCTCTCGAATCTCAGCGGGGGCCATCCAATATGCTGGAGTGGATATCGGGGCTGTCCCGGGGTACAGATCAATATAAAAGTCTACCTCTCTTCAAAGAGAGTTCCTGGAACGTCGTCGGGGACGACGTCTGCAAACTGATCCACCACTTCAGGAAAACTAGGACTCTGCATGTCAACTGCTCCTAGGATGAGGCTAGCCAACTGATGAGTGATGGGCTGTCCTCTCCTCTGTAGAAGTCCATCCTGTGCTGTGAAGGCTCCCTTCTCGCCGGTGAAGGTGAACTTGCTCCCGTCGGTCCGTACACATCACACCTTGTGCCTAATGCAGTCGATATGAGCATGGACTGTAGATAACAAATCCATGCCCAAGATGATGTCGTAAGGCCTCAATGTCGCTACAAGAAGATCCCAGCCGAAGCTCTTGCCTCCTAGAGTTAGCTCACATTGCCAGCACCAGTGCGTAATCGTCGAGTCTACTCCCATAGAGGAATCTTTCCGTAAGGATCGAGCCAACGGCTCTGTCAGAATCTCCGAGCTCCGAACAAGGGCAGCGACTATGAAAGAGTGACACTCTCCTGTGTCTATAAGAACTGTTGCAAGGGTGGAATAGACACAGATAGTACCTCGAATCATCTCGGGCGCGCCGTGGTCATAGGCCTCCACTGCCTGGAGTTGTGCTTGTCTCTGCCCACCAACTCCCAGTGGTCGGGGTGGACCTCTTGGTGGTGGTGGTGGTAGAGCCTCAAAGCGTCGCCCACCACCTGTTGCTCGGCTAGCTCCTCTGCCTCGTCCACCTGCTACATACGGACTGCCACGGTCGACCCTCTGCCTCTTCCTGTATGGGCCCTCAACCGTCTGCTGCTCCTCGGCAATGCGGGTCGGGCAGTCACGAGCCATGTGGCCCTGCCCGCCGCATGTGTAGCACTGCCTGCCTCTCGAAAGACTGGCTCTGTGCTGTGTGCCCAGCACTGCTGAGCCAGTGTCCTGAGGTCGTCTGCCTGAGGGTATGGTCGACCTGGACCCATGAGTCATCTGTCGACTTCCTACTACAGAAGACTCTGCTACGTGTCACCCCGCGGTAGGTCTCGCTGCTGAAGAAGGCTCATCACGAAAGCTCTCGATCAAAAGGGCTCTCTCCAGTACTCGTGCCCGAGTCGAAATGCTGAGGGAAATCAGCGATGTCCTGATCTCATGTCTCAATCCCTGCTCAAAGGTCCGGGCCTGAAAGAATGGGTCCCGTACCATGTCTGTCGAGTAGCATGAGAGATCGGTAAATCTCGCCGAGTACTGGGCAACCGTCAAGCTGCCCTGCCGCAGCTGTAGAAGCTCCTGGATGCGCACCGCACGGAGGGTGGCTGGGAAAAACTCTGAGTGTAAGAGTCTCTCAAAGTCTTTCCAGAGAAGAGATGCCTCATCGTGCACCTGGAGCATCAAGATCCACCATCTACCTGTTGCCGCATGCAGTATGTTTGTTGCGAGGATCACCATGAGGTCTGATGGTGTCCTCACTAATCTGAAAACTTGTACCACTGCCTCCAGCCAATCCCCGACTGCCTGGGGGTCCGTCTCCCCGCGGAACCTGGGCAGTCGCTGGCACTGAAACTCGTGCAGTGCACTATGGTGACATTCATCGTCAACGACTGGGGCTGGAAGCATCGGTGGCTCGGCGGGTAGAGGTACCACCGGTTCCTCAACTGTCAAAGGGCCATGTACCGACGCCTCATCGCTCGGTGGGCTATCGTCACACACAACTCTCGGAACCCTAGCTGGCTGCCGTCGTGGGGCCATCCTGAAAAGAAATAGGTGTGCCACGGTCAGAACAATATACCTGGTGAGCTGACACAACGTAATCACAATGAAAACATGAAACACACATGCAATACATGTTTTCTTGCATTAAGTGGGAAATCAGAAGTCAGGGTCCTGGTGTACGGATACGTCGGACGCTGCACCAACACTGGACTCCTTGGACTCATAACCACACTCAATACACTTAACATTATTGCTTCACTTAGAAAAATGATCAGAGTCCAATGTTCTGTGGTAGAACCGAACTCCTGTGATACCAATTTGTCACGACCCGTCCTCGGGGCCCGTGTCGTGACTACCCCAAGCCCTCCTTCCATAGGTCAGGGGCTGGAGACTAGCACAAAGGCGTAATTACCGGTAAAAAGGGAAGGCATTGGATTTTTAAAGTATACAAACACCACAGAGCAAGCAAGAAGTAGAATTAAACACTAAGTAAAAACTAGGTACAATAGTAAGTGCGAAAAAGTAAGTGTGCCAGTATACAAACCTAGACTGAATGTAAATTACAACTGGAAAGGGAAAACAGAAACTAAAAAGTAGAGCCCCAGCTTCAATCCGTCCACTGAAAGTCCCACATAAAGGGTGGGTACAGATAGCCTCCACTGCTCCTCGGGTCCTGCCGACTGCTCCGAGTACATCCGCCCAGTGGTCCACCTCTAGGTACCGTCCTGCTCCGCTAGCCTCAACCACGATCAGTGCTGTTCATCGTCTGCAACCAACACAATGTAGTGCGGGCATAGCCCATGCAAGGGTGAGTATAAGCTACTCAGTAGGGACCCCGAGACCCCCGAAGGTCTCCTAGAAACCACAAAGGATAATCCACAAAGGAAAGATACAATAACGAAGTAACATTCAAAACTACTTAGGTATATGCCCATACATATACCTAAGTCATCAATCCTCGTTCGACTCCAACATCTGAGCCCAAGTACAACCCAGTCCACACAAGAAATCAAAACATAAATCCACACAGGATAGCACAACACAATCCACATAGGAAAGCAAAACAGGATTCAGCTCACACATGTATACTTCTTCGTAAGACGATAGAGATGATCAGATATATCCCCAGATTCATCTAAGTCGTCGGACCCAGAAAGGATCGAAAGGTACTAACCCCCGCAATGAACCACAAAAGATCCGAACCACACAGGATCGACAGGTAACTGACCCCCGCAATGACCCACAAAGGATTTGACCCACAGAGGATCGATAGGTAACTAACCCCCGCAAAGTCCCACACAGGATCTGTAGGCGCTGGCCCACACAGGATTTGTAGGCGCTGGCCCACACAGGACCACTGAGCGCTGACCCCCAAAGGATTGGACCCACACAGGATCTGTAGGACTGATCCATGTAGGATCGCAGAGTGCTATAGTGATCGCCGTCGAGTCCACTGAGGATCTCTGTACAGTCGTTGTCGTAGTAGTCACAGTCGCAGCCAGCTCTAGGGTTCTCGCACACAGCAAGCTCGTTCGGGATGGTCCGCTCCATGAGCCGAGAGGCTGATACATCAACTGACACATATTCTGGAGTTGATGTATCCAAAATTTTCGTATCGCCAACAGGAACTCAACGTCACAGACGGCGCGTCAATCGGACGCCCTTTCTGAGAGTTATTGGCTTTTTCGTCCCAGGGGCCTGGTTGGGTTTTAAGTCAAAACCAACCTAATTGTACTCCACATGCATCCAAACCTCGGGCGGAGTAAGCCAAAAGATTCGTCTCACATAGAGGATTCCATCAAAGTCGACGGCACATCAATCAGACATCCGGAGCTCATGTTATAAGCGTTTCCGCTTCGAGGGCCCGGTTGGTTTCGTGTACGAACCAACCCGGCCAAACCCAAAGTATTCCGAAACCTTGAGTGCAATATAACGAAATGGCCATCTCGATTGATGGATCGCATCGCAACTGACGGTGCGTCTATTAAAGGCTTGTAGCTCATGTTATGGGAAACAGACCGAATAAGGTTCGGTAATAGGGGGTTCGGGCCTGGTATGACCCGACCCGATACCCCTAGGGTTGGCCCGAACTGGGTCGACCCGTCCAGGGTCCGGGTCCGGCCCGCTTGGGCGCGGCCCCACCCGGTCAACGCGGCCTGACCTGGCCTGTGCGCGACACGGCCCGGTCTGGCGGACCGGTCGGGTAGCCGGCCCGGCGCGCGGCGCGCTGGCCAGGGGTTCGGCCGAACGGCCGAACCATTCGGGGCGGGGGGCGCTGCCCCCATGTGAAGTAAACCACGGCCCCATAATGGGGCTGCTTCATCCGGCCAGCTGGGGGTTTCGAACCCCTGGTTCCTCCATGGTCCGGGCGGCCCGCTCCGGCATGCCGGCTTCTGCCACCACGGGATCGGCAAGGCCGGTCCCCTTACTCCGACGCCGGCGGCCCGGTACTGGCCGCCAGTTTCGCTGCTCCGCTGCGGCCCAGAACCGGTTGCGGCCTTGGTTCGTCCGGTGAGGTGTGACGGCGCCGCGCCCCTCCGCCGCGGCCCCGCTCCGGTCGTGGTACTTTAGTGGTTCTCCGGTGTGACGCGACGACACCACATCTTTGGTTCGTTTTCAACGGCGCTGCGTCTTGGTTCGTCTTCAACGGTGCGGCGCGACGGCGCCGTTCTTCTCCCTCTTTCCTTATCAAAATTCCACGCGGTGCTTCGGCACCGCGTTTCCATGCTCGCCGTAACAATACCAAAACCCAAAAAAGGGGAGGAGTGTCGGCTGTGTTTGTGCGGTCCGACCTCCTCCCGTTATCACGATAACAGGCGGTTCAATGAAAAGGAGAAGCGACGGATGATTTCACGAACTAACAAATAAAATAAATCCCTACCTCAACGTTGTCGTCGAACGAGTGTTCTTCACGAAATTAACCGTTTCAGAAGAAGAGGTCTACCACAGTAGAAGAAGATCGTCGCAGAATAAGAGAATCGTCGTTGGCGTTAGGTGATCTATGACGAAGGCGTCACTCGCCGTCGTCCGCCTTTGGAGATTGGCGTTCTTCGTTGGTGGTTGTGCATTCTTCGCGTTCTTCGTCGGTGGTGGTGCGTTCTTCGCGTTCTTCGTCGAAGAACGAAGAATATTCTCTTTTTCTCCAAAAGGATTATCACAACACAACCCCAACCATAATAAAAATAATTCCAACACTTATTTTATTATCAACCTTCGCTTTCGAAATTCAAAAGATATGAAATGAAAAATTAATTCGAAGAATTAATTGTAACAATTTAACTGCCCAATTTAATGGGGAGTTTCTTAACCAGAAAACGCACGGTTGAATTTCATTAAAGAGGGGGTTTGCGGGTGCGTTACTTAGGAGGGAAGAAACGGTGGGGCTCATGCGGGCCCCACCTCACAAATATCCTACCAAGTGGGCAGGATATTGCGGGTTACACCTTATCCGCTTAACTTAGCATAAGTGGCTTTAAGTGAAATAAAATAAAGTGTCGCGCCACCATTATTTTATTTCGTAACTTAACCCCAAAAATTAAAAACCACACCCGAGAAAACGCAACTCCGGAAAAGGCGTTTCTAAGAAAATACTGGCGTTGTGATTCCATCGGTGCCCTCAGAATTCTATTTTGAGCACTGGTTCAAAAGTTTGAAAAACTCGCTCGTTCGTTCACTGAACGTAACCGAGCTAAACTTCGGAAAAATGATTCCGGGCACACTGGGCCTTGGAATCTGGTGCCGTCAGAAACTGCGTTCTTGTAAAATTTCCAAGAAAATTATGAAAAAAATTCCCTTGAATTTTACGGTTCTTTACACTAGGTTTCTCTATTTATATCTCAAATAGAGCCACTACTATCTCCAAATTCAAGTATAGGATGTCCTCAATTGAATTGAAATAGTTAATGAAGAATCTTCATGAGCATTTGGACAAAACAAATACTCCCTATTGTATCATGTTGGGGTACTATAGTTCACATTATAAATAAATATTATAGATCACTGTTGATTTGTATCAATTACCAAGAACTCAATAAAATTTCCATAATGAACATGTATCCTCCTTCAAGGATGAATAATTGTTCAATCAACTATGCAATGATCATTACCTATCAATATTGGATCTTCATTCAATATATCGTTAACATATTTTCAAATAGGAAAATATTTAGAAGACTTCATTATGTACAATTTTCTGGAATTATGAGTTCCTAGTGATTCAATTCTAAATTTATATTTATCCTGAAATGATAATGGATTTAACTATTAGAGTCCTAAAATAATTCTCTGAAAAATTAATGGTAGTATTTATCAATTTTATTAACATTTAATATTATATAATTGAGTAACATGGTGAACATCTAAGGATAATGCTGACGACATTATCAAAGGAGAAATTGTACACCTTCTTCAGCATGTGTGACTACTGGATGAGAAATGTCACATTCATGAGTATCATGATAACAATTGAAGAAATATTCATTAAAATTCAAAAAAAATTAAGAAATGTACTAGACCTAGTAGTTACATGTAAATCCATTGTTTTCTTAGATAATTGGGTTAATAACCATGTTTAGTAGGGAATTAATCTTGATTATCTAATCATCAATCTAAGATAACATAGAATGATGTAAAGTATATATGGATAAAATAATGTGATGAATTGTTTATGTGTCTCAAGAATAGAATAATAACGACACATGTACTCACAGTAACCATAAGTGGAAATGTGTTTTTACAAACATGTATGCTTCAATGAATGGATTCAGTTGTCTCCTCATGAAAAATGATAAAGTGATGGCCTATTCCTTGTGGTAGTTAACAATTCTTGAGAATAACTAGCTGATGCCTGATCTGGATATATTTGATGTAATTTTTTCATTGAAAATAAGGATGTACTACCTCTTTTCTTAGAAATGAACCATACATATTGATCACATGATCCTAAAGTATATATTCAAACAAAATAAAATAACTAAAAAACAAAGGAGATGTCTAGATCTAACCAAGGATGCTAAATTCCCTATTCAATGTCATCCTATGAAGGAAGACAAGGTAGTTATTTCTCATATATTAAATGAACCTTCCAATATTTATATGAGTTATGTTTAGATAGACCCTAACATAAAGTATATGAAAAGGATGGATTTTGAAATTATAATGAAAGGGGGGACTTCCTATATTTCCCAAATGATTACCCTAACATCTATTTAAGAGATGATCTTGTAGGTATAATGTGATTAACTGGATCAATGAAATAAGGTGAAAGTGGGAAATGAGTTGAAGCTATATGTGTTCTATATTTATGATTATGATGTGAATCAGTTTGGGAGTATGCTATGTCAACCATTGTCACCTGAGATATAAGAGGAGTTATATGATAATAATCATGTCTCATTTTTACATCCACCATAGAATAAAAATGACATACCATGATCTTCAAGAATACTTCTAGTTAGAAAATATGAAGATATATATTATAGAGTATATCTCAACATTTTTGGTATGTCTTCAAACTAAAAAAAGAGTGAAATATGTTCAATGTTATTATGAAACCGTTACATATACCCCCATGGAAATGGGATAATTCCAATGTGAACTTTGATATTGGTCACCTGAAAAAATCCATTCAAAATAATACAATATGGGTTGTGGTGGATTTTCCCACCAATACTAATCATATAATTATTAATCGGAAGTTTTTTTCTAAATGAATAGACAATATATACATAGTGGAAGTGGGGATGATACATGGGTTAACTCTTTCAATTATATCTGATTAGGATTCATGGTTACCATCAAAAGTATAGAAATTAATTCAACATGATTTAAGTAATAAATGTAATTTTACAATGCTCTATCATTCCCAAAATCAAGTGCATTCATAAAGGACTATTTTGATGCATGAGGAAATTATAAGAGCTTGATGGATTGAATTAAAATAAATATGGGTTCATCAAAACCAATTTGTTGAGTTCTCATACAATTTTCTCTTTACTAATGTATACAGACAGATTCATATTAAGATCTTAAGGGGAAGTGATGTATGCCTCAAATTATATGGTTTGAAGTTTGTGAAAAAGGGATACTTAGGCCTGATATTTAAAAAGTGATGATAGAGTATGATTTAGAAATCCAAAAACATGTCAATTCTAATAAGAGTTTGAAAATATTATATATTGAAAACCATCTAAGATACATGGAGTTCTATGATAGTGAAAATTTATTCCTTCAAATATCACTATGGATGAGAGTCATAATTTTTTGAAATAATTGGAATCTTATCCCACGGTACATTAGACCCTTTGAGATCATTGATCTCATAAAAGAAGTGTCCAATCGGTTTTAACATTCAAAATATATGGATCATGTTAACGTAGTGTTCCATGTATCTCTCTTGAGGATGTACGAATCTAACCCCTCACATATGCTGAATACGGAGGTGGTACAATATGTGAATGACCTATAATATGTATAGAATCTGGTGAAGGTGTTTGAATGTATATACAATTCCTTAAACAAAAATATTAGACACATAGTAAAAGACTTTTTTAGGATCCATATTTTTTAAGATGAAACATTAGGAATATAGGAAGAGTTGAAGGACAAATAACCTCATCTTTGTTCACCTTTTTTATAAAATGAAATATTCTTGGGTGAAATTTTAAATGGGGGGTAGAATTCTATAACCTAGGATTTTATCATTATATTTTCCTTTCACATACATATCTTACATTCTATAAAATTCATAAATCCAAATGAAAACTACATGTGAAAATTATTCTCATAAATTTAGAATGAAATAAGTGATATTTATTGAAAATAAGACACTTATACCAGTAGAATAGAAACCATTCCACTGTAATATGAATATGACCCATTAAGAATATCAATCCTACCCATAAACTAGTGTAATATCATAAATATTTAAGGAGATTACATATGCAAATTTATTGGTGCTATTTTCCCCTTTTTTAGTATATATATATTTTTTTATCTATGGGAGTTCTGAGTCAAATTAATGAATTTAGGAAGAAACAAGGGAAGTGTATGAATGGATCATAGTTTTCTCTAATTGTACACCTAGGACATAAAACTATATGATATCAAATAGAGTGGATTCACATGGATATCACATGGTTTCCCATAACATTCACCCTTTTTATTTTTAATTATGTTTCCCCCTTAGAGGATGATCATGGTTCGGGAAAACCAAGTAGTCAGTATAGGAAAATTTGTATTTGGAAATTTAATCCCCCAAAATTTCATTAAAATATTTCCAAAAACTTGTCTTATAACCTAAAACCCCTAACTCATCCTTAAACATATTTTATCTTGTTTTTTAGAAGTATGTAAATAGAATCCTAGGCATTCCAACCTGCGTTATTTAGGCATGGAATCCCAGATTGATAGTTTACACTTATCATAATAAGAGATCCTCATTCAGAATTGTTTCCTCTCACTCTCCCATATTTCCATCACCATTTTAATGGTTGTTTTACAATATTAGAATTGTATTTGGATGTAGGTTTCCATGGATATGATGTATTTGATATTTTATCAAGGATTCATATTTACTATAATTTTTCTTTATTATCATGGATGTTCTGCTTCATTAGGGTTTTTTGTTGGGGAACATCCATAAACAATCTTGAGGTAGGTGGTCTAAATTTATTTCCTATAGACATGAATACCATTTTCAGGTTTTTTATTGCGAAAATTTCCTTTAAATGTTGTTTCATAGTTCCTTGAAATGAGTGTTATTGTTTTAAGAATGAATACTTCTTAGTGGGTTCCATTTGATTTATTCATGGAAACGTGAACATCCAACATTTATTTGTCTAATTGAAGGTTTTTTTTATGTTGGAACATTATAATACATAGGAATGTAAATTGGTTGAGATGATGGGAGGTCAGACTCATCACAACATATTGTGGGGAATTATTGCCTACTCCAACACTTTATTTTTAAATTTAAGCTATTTTCATGAATCCTTATTAATTCACCAAGAATAACATAAGTTTCCCTTAGAATTTACAATCACCTATTTACATATGTAAAATTTATAATCATCAGTGTGCATTCAAGGATCTTCATTAAAGTAGATATCCTTATGTATTTGAGGTTATCAATCAATGGTATCCATTAATATAATATTTTAAGATTCATTTAATAATTATTATGATGATACTGGTTTTTATGCCGCTCAGCAGGGCACTTTCTGATTTATTTTCATCTAGGGAGGATAAGTCATGTTTTGATATTGGGATCATACCCATAAAATGAGTTACATATGTATCCTTGTAAAAGGAATCATATCCCTTGTAGTTTGGTGCCGCTTAATGGGAAACATCATACCATTAATATTCAGGTGATAAGTACCTAACCATATAGTTTAATGTCATGTGTTAAATACATTTATGTGAAAGGATGATATTCAATTATTGGTGTGGGACATATGTCGAAATATCCCAATGAACATGGAATGGATATGGGTTTCCATGTAATATTAGAACCTGTTGGGAATAAGACACACGGGGAATAAAGTAGATATGAAATTATGGGTTTGAAACTCACGGAGGATTCATACGTACCCCATATGGATGGGAATCAAAGCCCATGTATTTCGATAAATCTAATACGAGAGTATAGTCCTTTGAGATAAATGACTTTGGGATTACATATTGAAAATGATGCCTTGATGACATAATGCTTTAAATTTGTGATTTCTCTTTAGGATTATGCCTAGATTAAGGGAATTAGGTATGGATTCATGAAGAGGATATACAGTGAGCTCAGGCCTTAAAAAAGATTCCAACATATCCCATTTTGAACAGGAATCAGAGTTCTTGTAGTTCCTTCACCGTGGGTATTTGTGAAAATTTTATAATCATCCAGAATCTCTGATCCCACGCATGTCATGTTTGGTTTGAGAAATAAGAGGATGTGAAATATTCAACAATAACACTCACTTTTCCCCCTCTATTGTTAGAGGAGGGCCAGACTACGGTGGTGACGAAGGATTAGGGCAAGGCAACACAGGAAGAGGGTGAGGCAATAGGCCCTACCTCTTTTTTATTTACATTGGAGAAGGGTCCAATGAATGGAATAATGGATGAAGGTAAGGTTATTATACCAAGATGTATGCCCATTGAGAGAATGATCAATGGGATAGGGAAAGGGTAAGGATTGTCCATGTGCCCATCTCTCCTCTGGTCTTTGGAACCGATGAATAGTGGTGGAGCAATGATGCAACCTCATTCGAGAAAATATAGCTGCTAATGTAACACCCCAACCCCAGTTACCCAGAGTTGGTGCTTTATTACATAACAATGGAATGATCACAAAAGTTCATGTCTCGAAAGACCGATTAGTTTAGTAGCCTTGGAAACACTATATACATTCATAAACATTACATTACATCATAAAATGAAAACTACAACAACATAGTCTCCATAGTCCACACTCATATACCCTCATACTATCCCTGAAGGACATTCATAAAATAATTATACACATCCTCGGAAAAATAAAACATAGAAAGGGGTGAGCTCAGATGCCCAGTAAGGATAACAATATAGCGGAAAATTTCATTAATAAGCACAAACATTTAAGGCAATGTATAACTAAAACAAAACCCTTTTAAACTTGAACTTCAGCATAATATGGAAAAACTAAAATGAAATAATTCCATTTACTTATTCACATGGATATTCTACTAATATAATAATCACAGTCAATATCAATTACCACTTTCCTAATGATGGAATGCATATTTCCAAACTATCATAATCATGTAGCCAAGGCCTCGTGCCAAGACTACAAATAAGATTTTTTCAAGGCCTTGTGCCAAGACACTAGTTTGTCACATGAGTCCTACCGATACATCGAGGAGCTATAGCGGGCTCCACCCATCCCTTACTAAGTCCAATGCATTTGTCATATGAATTGATTTAAACATAACCTAAAAATTAGTAATAAAACTATCATTTGAAATGTAAATACTTTCTATATAAACCATGAATGGTATAAAAATAACACATCCACAATCAAACATATCCCAAAACTGTCAATACAATATGGATATTTTGTATCATAATAATTCAACTTCAAATATTCTTATAATCCATAAAAAAAATGTTGACATAGATGAAATCAAAACTATTTGAGAGAAGTATATATTTTTTTGAAATCATTTAAAAGTCACATAATTATAAAATAAAACATTTACTTTGAAAATAATATTATAATCTTGTAAGGTATGCTTCGAAAATTTTACAAGGGCGGAAAATAGCCGCACCCACCATATAAGTTAAAAAAAAGACATTCTTACCTTAATTTGTTGAAAAGGTTAAAAAGGTCCTTGTTTAGAAAATGACGTAAAGATTCCTTTATAAACGTCTTATTAAAAGTCAAACAAGGGTATAAATGACTTTAACCCATATTTTGTAAAATAGTAAGAATGTTTTGAAATAAATTTTTAAGAAACATGGATGTGGATGATAAATAGTTACCAAAAGATAATTACATATAAACAACCTTGGATAATGAAGAGATTGTGAAATAAACCTTTACCTTGTACTTTTCCTTGGTTGTGGGTAGGTTAACCTCCTCTTCTTCGGGTTCTTCCTTTTGATTTGATGAAAAAGGCTCTATAGGTTGAAATTCTTATCAAACTAAGGCCACTAGATGGAAGTGTGGGAATTTTAGAGAGTATTTGGGTAGTGGTTGGCCAAACCAAAAGTCATTGAAGGTGTGATGAATTGGTTAGAAGTTGTGTCCTTTTATAAAGGGCAGGAGGGGCTCTTTAGGAAAAACTTAAGGTATTAATTTATAATAAATTCATATTATATTTATAATGGCTCCATAGTGTATTATTAAAATGATAAGGTGATTATGGGTTGAAAAAAAATAAACCAATAGATTTACACAGGTTTGGGTTATTATATTGACCTTATCTTTTAGTTTTAACTCTTAGTTAACAAGATTGACATTTATCATGTCACATTCTATTTTTATATTATATCATTAATAAACATACTATATACATCCGAGAGACCCCCAAGTGGCCCCTTAATGAATAACCTATCATTATATAAGTCCTTTGGCCGAACATTAGATTTTTAGGAATAGAATATCAATTAATAATATAATACTTGTTTTAAAAACTCATTTATATCAATTTTGAAAATATTTAATAATTTTTTTTTGGTAAAGTCTAAAAAACATTATTAATTTGAACCAAACCCATTTAAGAAATCCTACCATGTCATATTAACCATTAAAATTCTTGTATATCATCAAAACACTCAAATTGTATTTATTTTAACTTTTATAAAACCAATTATTTGATTCTTTCATTAATAAGGAAAATATTGCATTATTATTGTGTCATAAATAAATTTAATTATTAAATGTCTAAAAATTATAAATAAAAATCCATTATGTGATAAATATTTTTATATTTCTAATTAATATTTATATTTTAAAATATAACATATATAACCCTATGTAAATTTTTTTTGCTAAAAGATATATGCTTTTGTCATTTTTGTATTTACTTTAACCTAATTAATATAAAGTGGCCTTATCACCTACAAGGGGCTCCATGGGGTCCCAAACTCGACCCAAAGATGCCCATGGACACACATTTATCAACAAATAACGTTAGGACACGTTTTAGGGTAATTTATTATAAATATAATATTATTTTTTTCCTTTATTTACCATATTTACCATTTAACCATGGTAAATAAAATATTTACCGAAATATTATTCAAAATGTCTTAAAATAAAATTTTCCTATTTACACAATTTGAACATCCTGATTCAAAATATGGAATCCATTTTTCCAAATTAATAACACAGAAGTGGTAGAAATTTAATTAAAATTAATTCCAGCTGTAAAAAAAAAGCGTGTTTTTAAGAAATAATAATTATCAAAATATTGAAACTTGTATATGTCCGGTTTAATTGTGAAATTATGTCCAATGACAAAAATTGTATTTAATGGTAAAAATATATTCTAAATATACTTTAAAACCACTCAAATTCACAATTTATCACTATTAATAATTTTTATTAATAAAGTTGTTTTTAATTAAAATTTAGGCATTTTCACTATTCATTAAAATATAAAAGTTATCCGAAAAGTACCAAAATTTCACCCTAGGGTAATTTAGATATTCCAAATTCAAAACTGAAGTACATTTTGAGAGATAAAATTTATAAAATTTCCAAAAGTTTGTATTACTATTCATAACGTCTAGTTTGGTTGGTCACGGTGTGTTAGAATCTTGAAATTACGTACAATACAAGCAATTACATTATTGAAAGGGAAACGTACTGTGAAATCTAGGGGTGTTACATTCTACCCTCCTTCAAATAATTTTTTCCTCGAAATTTCTAGAATATTATTGCTTAAAAATACTCATGTGTTTCTACATCATAAGTTCCTCGGGTTCCCACATTGCCCCTTCCATCTTACGGTTTCTCCATAAAACATTTACCACACGAGTCGCCCTGTTTCTCAGCACTTGTTCTCTTGTATCAAGAATCTTGATAGGCTCTTCGTAATAATATAAATTAGGTTCAAGTTATAATTCCTCATAGTTGAGTACATGCGTTGGGTCAGGAATTTATTTTCTCAACAGTGACATGTGGAATACATCGTGAACTTTGGACAGATTTGGTGACATTGCCAAACGGTATGCTATAACACCAATTCGTTTTAGAATTTCAAAAGGTCTGATGTACCTGGGACTTAATTTACCTATTTTACCGAAACATATAACTCCCTTCCATGGATATACCTTCATGAAAAAACATGATCTCCTACCTGAAATTCCAAATCCTTCCTTCGGTTATCGGCATAGCTCTTCAGCCTACTTTGAGCTGCTTTGATTTGGTTTTGGATTACCATTACCTTTTCCATCGTATCCTCCACCAATTCTGGGCCTACAAGTTTTCACTCACCAATTTCATCCCAACAGGTTTGTGCGTGACATCTCTTTCAGTATAATACTTCATATGGTTCCATCTGAATACTTGAATGGAAGCTATTGTTATAGGAAATTTCCACGAGAGGTAAATATTGATCCCACGAACCCTGAAAGTCAAGTGAGCGTGATCTCAACATGCCTTCTATGGTTCTAATAGTCCGTTATGATTGTCCATATTTTTGAGGGTGGTAGGAAGTGCTCAATTGAAGTTCAGTATCCAAGGACTTCTGAAGAATCTTCCAGAATCATGAAGTAAAATGTGGATCATGATCAGAAACAATCGATATGGGTACTCCATGAAGTCTCACAACTTCATTAATATATAGACATCCTAGATGGTCAAGTGGTGAATCTTCTATTATAGTAAGAAACTGTGCTGACTTGGTAAGACGATCAACAATGATCCATATTGCATCATTCCTTCTTGGAGTCTTTGGTAGTCCCATGACAAAGTCCATAGTGATATTATCCCATTTCAACTCAGTTATGGGAAGAGATTTCATGACTCCTCCAGGATGTTGCCTTTTAGATTTCACTTGTTTAAAAACCATATATTTTGACAAAAAATCATCAATCTCCCTCTTCATGTTGTCCCACTAAAGATGTTCCTTCAAATCTCTATACATTTTGGTGCTCCCAGGGTGTATAGAGAAATTGGAACTATGAGCATCATCCAACAATTATCTTTTTAGATCAAGTATATCAGGAACACAAGGTCTCTTCCCAAATTTCAAAATTCCATCTTCATACACAAATTCACTCAATCTTCCATCATTCATAGCTTTAATCCTCTTTTGAAATTCTTCATCATCGATATGAGAACTATTCATCCTTTCTAGTAAATATGGTTTGGAAACAATTTGAAAAAGTATTAATGTTTCACCTTCCATGGTAATTCCCATATCCATCTTCACTATATCCTTGAAAATAGTATCCCTTTCAACTCTCATCACGTTCAAAACTCCATGATCATTTTTGCTCAAAGCATCTGCCTCCGTATTTGACTTCCTCGGGTGGTAGTGTATCGTGCAATCATAATCCTTGAGTAGTTCAAGCCATATCCTTTTCCTCATATTGAGTTCTTTATGTGGGAAAATATACTTCAAAATATTATGATCGATATATATCCCACGTTATTCACCATAGAGATAATGTCTCCATATCTTCTAAGAAAATATTACAGCAGCTAACTCAAGATCATGAGTAGGATAGTTTTGCTCATGAATATTCATCTGTCATGATGTATAGGAAATAACACTATCATTCTGCATAAGGACACAACCAAGTCCTTTCTTTGATGCATCACTATAAATAACGAACCCATCATTCCCTGATGGTAGAGTCTATATAGGAGAATTGACTAATCATCTCTTCAGTTCTTCAAAACATTCTTCACACTCTTTTGTCCAAACAAATTTAAACCCTTTACGTGTGAGCTTCATAAATGGGTTAGCCAACTGGGAAAAATTATGGATGAAACATCAATAATAATCGGCTAAACCAATAAAACTACATACCTCGGTTTTACTCGTTGGTGCTGGCCATTCTTGGATTTCTCTTGTCTTAGATGGATCAATAGAGATTACATCCTTAGAGACAATATGGCCAAGAAAAGAAATCTATTAAAGCCAGAATTCACACTTGCTAAACTTCCCATATAATTCAGGTCTTCTCATTGTCTTCAATATAATGCGCAAGTGATTTTCATGATCATTGTGGATTTTGGTGTACACCAAGATATATTCAATAAATACCACTACAAAGTCATCATGAAATTACTTGAAAACTCTGTTTATTAGATCCATGAAAACAAATGGTGCATTAGTCGGCCCAAAAGGTATTACGGTAAACTCGTAATGCCCGTACCTGGTTTGAAATACGGTCTTCAGAATGTATTTCTTCTTCACACACAACAGATGGTATCCAGATCGATGTTCAATCTTTGAAAAGTATTGAGCTCCATGCAGTTGGTCAAATAAATCATCAATGCGAGGTAGGGGATACTTGTTCTTTATTTTTATAGCATTGTTCTCCCTGTAGTCGATACATAACCTCAAAGATCCATCTTTATTTTTAACAAAAAAAATACAGGGGCTCCCCATAGAGAAACACTAGGGAGAATAAATATCTTATTACTTAATTCCTCTAGTTGTTTCTTTAGATCAACTAATTCCACAATGTCCATTCTATAAGGGGTCTTCGATACAGGCCTTCATACATGAATAAAGTCAATGGAAAACTCAATTTGTCATTCTGGAGGATGTCCTGGTAAATCTTCTATAAACACATATACATATTCTTTCACAATAGGTACATTTTTTATTTGAACATTCCTTTATTCACCCACAGTCATTTCATTCTCTTCCTCCCCAATAATTGAATTTAGTTGAGCTACTAGAGGTGGATCTAGATAAGAAATAGGTGGTGCTTATTCTTCTCTAAATATAAGGTGTTTCTTATCATCATCATCAAAAATAATAACCTCCTTCTTCTTAAAATAAATCCTCAAATAATCGTCTGAAATCCAACCTAAACCGAATCAAACTCAATCATAGGTATGAAGATGAGATCAGCGGATAAAGAACATTTATGTGCTCTAATGGGGACTGATTCACAAAACATTGTGGCAATGATACGTCCATTAATGGTTTTAACTGAAAACTCCCTTGTTAAATAATATTGTAAATATCTATGTTTCATAGCAAACTGGGAAGATATGAAACAATGAGATGATCCCAAATCAAATAAAACGTTTTCTAAACTTCAGGAAACGATTAAATTACCTGCCACCACGTCGTTCAGAGCTTCTACCTCAGCAGTAGTGACAGCATAATCTTGGCCTTGATCCCTTTCCCATTTATGAGGTAAGTTCCTCTAACTCTTAGGAAATTCACTTTCATAATGTCCCATATCTCTACAATTATTGAATTCCACATTGACAACAACTCTCTTTCCCTTGAAATCATGAGTTTGGTGGCCTTTTTCACCACACTTGTAACAGACTCTCATTCCTTTCAAGCAAGTATCAGGGTGTTTCTTCCCACATTTACTACATGATGGATAATAAACTTTTCCTTCTTCCCTTTATTTACATTTAAAGAGTATTCAGTAGATCTCTTCTTCTCTTGCATTTCCATACTGTCATAAGACTTAACGAATTCATTTTCTGTCTTGATAGCACATGATACAATATCTTCGTACGATGAGAAAGACTGTGAGACTAATGTTAGATGGAGAAAATGTTTTATCCCATAAAAGAAACGATCAATATTACTTCTTGGGTTACGTATATAATCTACTTCATTCCACGCTAACCTTGTAATGTTAACCTCATACATTGGGAAATTATCATCCTCCTTTTTCCTCAGACTCAGAAATTGCCTTTCCATATCTTCTCGATGGTCACGAGAAAAGTATTTTTCTAATAAAATCTATTTGAATTCCCTCTATTCCATATTTGATACTTCATCATCTTCTTTCATGTGTTGTATCAATGACCACCATTGATCAGCATCTCCAGTGAGGCGATAAACTGCCATGAAATTTTTTTCCCTTTCACTACTCCCCAAAGCCTGAAATATTTTCTATAGGGAACATATCAATTGCTATGCTACTCATGGATTTTTACTCCCATTGAATGTTGGTGGTTGCTGACTCCTGAAGGGATCTTACATTGATCCTCCACACTGCGGATAAGGGTGCTCCATATAGGTAAGGTTATTATTAATAACCTGAGTGATTTGTCCCAGTATGGTGATTAGCTGATCAGCACCAGTTGCATCACCAACTCCACTATAATTATCTTGACCAGGAGTGAAATCCCTACCTGGAGTGAGTACATTGATACGGTTTCCATTCCTTCCACTAGGTGACATTTAAAAAAATGGCATAAACTAGATCCGTTTATGAATCAAAATACATAATTCCATATTTGTAAAACACTTAACATAAATTGACCTATTTGTGGATATAATCCATAATCATACAAAATATATTTTCTTTGAGGATGTATATTCTCATAAACCCTTCATAATTGATTGTAAAGAAAATGAGAATTATCCTAAGAATATCCCCTGGGAGTTTCGTAACCAAGAGTGCAGCAAGGCTCGTTGTCATCCACCAGTTCCCATTCGAGTCTAGATCAAAGCGGTGTTTTCGGGTTTTACCCCTAGGTACATCTGTGCCATATCCGCCTCTACCTTCTCGTATCCAGAAATGGATGTATTTCTTGGAAAACTCAAAAAATCTCTACAATACAAAAATTCTAGAAAGTTCTTCTATACTAATCCTCAAAGTCCATCTAAGGTCTATGTGCTCTAATCAGAGTTTATCGAAATCTAGTTTCCAAGGTTTGTACTAAACTTCCTATGATACCAACTGTAACACCCCAACCCCATTTACCTAGAGTCGGTTCATTATTACATAACATTGGCATGATCACAAAAGATAATTTCTCGATATACCGACTAGTTTAGTAGCATTGGAAACACTAGATACATTCATAAAGATAACAGTACATCATAAAATTAAAATTAAAACAACATATTCTCCATAGTCTACAGTCATATCCCCTCATACTATCCCTGCAGGTCATTCATAAAATACTTCTTCACATCCTAGGAAAAATAAATCATTAAAAGTGGTGAGCTCAGATGCCCAGTAAGGATAACAATATAGCGAAAACTTTCATAAATAAGAATAAACATTTAAGGAAATGTATAACAAAAACAAAATCCATTTAGACATGAACTTCAGCATAATATGGCATAAATAAATTGAAAGAATGCCATTTACATATTAACATGGATATTCTATTAATAGAATAATCAATGCAATATCAATAACCACTTTCATAATGATGGAATTCATAATGCCACACTATCATAACCACATAGCCAAGGCCTCGTGCCAAGACTAAAAATAAGATTTTGTCATCGCCTCGTGCCAAGACACTGGATTGTCTCATGATACCTACTGATGCATCTAGGAGCTATAGTGGGCTCCACCCATCACTTACTAAGTCCAATACATTCCTCATATAACCAAGTTTAAACATAACATAAACATTCATAATATAAAAAGCATAAGAAATGTAAATACTTTCTCCATAAATCATGACTGCTATAAAAATAACACATCCATAGTCAAACATATCACAAAACCTTCAATACAATGTGGAAGTTTTTTATCATGATAAATCAACAACAAATATGATAAAAATCTATCAAAGGATGTTGACACAGATGAAATAAAAACTATTTGAGAGAAATATCTCTTATTTTGAAATCATTTAAAAGTCACATAATTATAAAATAAAACATTTACATTGAAAATATTATTATAAGCTTATAAGGGATGCTGTGAAGATTTTAGACTGGTGGAAAAGAGCCGCACCCGCCATATAAGATAAAAAAGGCATTGTTACCTTAATTTTTCGAAAAGGTTTAAAAGGTCATTGTTTAGAAACTGATGTAAATATTCCTTTATAATCATCTTATAAATAATCAAACAAGGGCATAAATGACTTTAACCCATATTCTATAAAATAGTAATAATGTTTTGAAATACATTTTTAAGAAACATGGTTGTGTATTATAAAGAGGTCCCAGAAGAAAATTATGTATAAACAACTTCGGATAATGAAGAGATTGTGAAATAAACCCTTACCTTGTACATTTCCTTGGTTGAAGGTAGGTTAACCTCCTCTTCTTCGGGTTCTTCGTTTTGATTTGATCAAAAGGGATTTTTAGGATGGATTTCTGATCAAACTAAGGCCTCTAAGATAAAGTGAGGGAAGTTGAGAGAGAATCTGGGTAAGATTTGGCCGAACCAAAAGGCATTGAAGGTGTGAATAATTGGTTAGAAGTTGTGTCCTTTTATAAAGGGCAGGAGGGGCTCTTTAGAAAAAACATAAAGTATTAATCTATAATAAATACATATTCAGTTTCTAGTGGATCCAGAGAAGATTATTCAATGTCTATGGTTGGGATGGGTCTAAATCCATTAAACCAATTGATTTTATATAGATTTGGGTTGTTATATTAACCTTGTCTTTTTCTTTTTACTCTTAGTTAATTAGATTGGCATTTACTATGTCACTATGTATTTTTATATTATATAGTTAATAAAATTACTATATATATATAAAAATGACCCCCAAGTGGTCTATTAAGGATTTACCTATCATGATATAAGTCCTTTGGCTGAACCATATATTTTTAGGAATTAAATATCAATTAATAATACAATACTTGATTTAAAAACTCATTTATCTCAATTTTGACAATATTTAATAATTTATTTTTATTAAAGTCTTAAAAACATTATTAATTCTAAAAAAAATCATTTAAGCAATCCTAACATGTCATATTAACCAATAAAACTCGTGGATGGAATCAAAACATTCAAATTATATTTATTTTAACTTTTATAATAACAATTATTTCATTATTTCATTAATGATGAAAATATTGTATCATTATTGTGTCATAAATAAATTAAATTATTAAATGTCTACAAATTATAAATAAAATTCTATTAGGTAGTAAATCCATTTAGATTACTAATGAATATTTATAGTAGAAAATATAACATATATAAACCTATGTAAAAATTGTTTTTCTAAAAGATCTATGCTTATGTCATTTTTGTATTTACTTTAACTTAATTTATATAAAGAGTCCTTATCACCTACAAGTGGCTCCATGGGGCCCCAAAATCGACCCAAAGATGCCCATGGTAGGACAAGTATTGACCAATATGTTTATGACACGTTTTAAGGTAATTTATTATTATTATAATATAAAAACTTTTACTCTTATTTACCGGATTTACCCATTAACCATGGTAAATAAAATATTTATAGAAGTAATTATTCAAAATGTCTAAAAATAATAGTTATCTATTTACACAATATGGAACTCCTGATTCCAAATATGGAATACATTTTTCCAAATTCGAAACACGTAAGTGGAATAAATTAATTTAAAATTATTTCTCGTTGTCAAAACAAAAAGCGTGTTTTTAAGAAATAATAACTATTAAAAGATTTGACACTTGTTTATGTCCGGTTTAATTGTGAAATTATGTCCAATGACAAAAATTTTATTGAATGGTAAAAATATATTCTAAATATACTTTAAAAGAACTCAAATTCATAATTTATTTCTATTAATTATTTTTATCAAAAAGGTTGTTTTTAATTAATATTTGGTAATTTTCACTATTCATCAAAATAAACAAGTTATCTAAAAAGTACCAAAATTTCACCGTAGGTTAATTTCTATATTCCAAATCCAAAACTGAAGTCCATTTTGAGAGATAAAAATTATAAAATTACAAAAATTTGGTATTACTATTCATAGCGGCTAGTTTGATTGGTCACGATGTTTTAGAATCTCGAAATTGCGTACAATGAAAGCTATTGCATTATTCAAAGGTAAATGTAACGTGGAAGCTTGGGGTGTTACAGCTTAAACTAGGATGGTTTCCCAAAAATTGATCCTTTTAGGGGAGGGATACATATACATTGGTCAAAAAGGAAAAGTAGGTGTGAACCGTACCTCCCCTACCAAAATAGCTGAGGTTTTAAATCATATATTTAAGAAGGGAGAGGTGAAGATCCCAACCCTATTCCAAACCAAAAACATCCCAACACTATTCAAGGGAGAAAGGTTAATGTGATTGTGGATATACAAACCCACATAAACTCCATGACACCTAACCCCATTATGAAACAAATTTGGGAATCCTCTGACTATGGTTATACAAACCCAAATAAGAGACATGATGATGTGCCTTTCCCATAGGTTAGATATGTCAGGTGGTATTGGGGGAGGTATCAATAGAATCCCATTCAAACAGGGGATCCAATGTAGAAGAAGCCTTGTCATGAATTTCATTGAATATGGATTGATGGATTGCATAATATAGAGTGTAACTGAATCATAGTGGGCCACTCAAGTAGATAATGGAGCGTAGGTATGGGTACAAAATTATAATTTGGAAACCTAATATTAATTTAGGCGATGAAAAACTAGAATGGTAATACATGGGCGAGACTTGGCTCAAGCCTTCAGGAGTATTCATAGATTGTCCCAGAAGTGGTGTGCTCAAGTTCTTATGAAAGGAATAGGTAGCACACACATGTTTTTTTATTTAGGGTGGTGGGTGCCTTAGGCGCTAAAGTGTTATGGTTTTCAAACACTAAATGGACATAAGTCCAATGATCCTGTTTTTTATCCTCCACTCCTGGGGATGATAAAATACCCTGATAGTTTAGGAAGATTGGGTGAATCAATTGGGCGGACAGATAAGCAATTGGGCTTTAAATAAATTCTTCCATGTGAATGAAGGTTTCAAGTGTCTATTTTTAGACCAAAATAGAATCCTGAGAAGAAAGAGATAGGGCACACAAGTGACTTGCGCACCAGAATGTGGAACGCATGTAACATGCACATCGATGATGTTTTAGCCAGACTAAGGTGTCACTTTAAAGGAATAACCAATATAATGACATCATTCAGATTCATCATGGAAAATGCAGAGTCGCCTCATGAACCATTCCATCCCAGATGATAAGTTGCGACACATAGAAATACATCTTCAATTGTGGAGAAGTTCATGTAACACATTTCATGGTGTCTACAAATGCTAGAAAAACAAATCATGAATTTGAAAAATTAATTGATTACATAATTTATGTGATTATTGAATAGATTAATTGATTTTCCATGGGATTATGAATCATGTTGAATATGGTCAATTTTTGTTTTGGGAAATGTGACTATAAATTTATTGGATTTTAATTAATTATTTTTCTAATTTATTTAATTGAATTTACGATTTTGGAATAAATGGGTAATTGGGATTCTTTAATAGAAACATTAATGTGATTATGAATTAATAAATAAGTAATTATGTGATGGTTAACCTGACCCTAATGTGTTAATGTTTTATATGGGTTAAATATTGAATAAAATTTTAATGTTCAATTGTACATATTATTCTATGTGATTAAATTTGAGAACCAGTTTTGTTTCTATAAATTTTAATGGTATAAAATGAAATCATGAACCAAATACCCATAAGTGATTGAATGATGAATAAGTTTTTGGCTCTAACTGATCTGAAAAATACACATAAAGTACTAGACATGGAATTATAGGACTAAAATAATGGAATTAGACTATAGTTTTATTTTTAAATGATATTAAATTGAAATGAAATTATAAATGGAATCCCATAATTTATTTAACATCCCTTGAATATTTTATAGCTTTTGGAAGAGAATGAAGAAGGTATTGAGGGATAGGGATTCCACAATAACATGGGGGTATTTTTTTAAATTAAATAATATTTGAAAATGTAAAAATATTACCTTTTTCATTAAATTTTATTCCCTAAAAAAATACATACACTGTTTTTGAATTGATATTGTTCTAAATGTCATTTGTGGTGTCCTAGTGAGTTATACTAAAACCCTACTTGGGTTTCAAGATCATCTACTTATGATAAATCATGTTTGTAATAAAGTATAAGGGAATGATCCTTATAATTAACGGATAATATTTGATTGATCATGTTTGGGGGAACTATAATTACTATTAGGTCCAACATTGGAGTTTTCATTGTCTTCGTTTTGAGTTTTTAATTTTTATCTTGACATGTACATAAAATGAAATATCTACTTCTTCTGGTAAGAAACTTGTATTGTGGTTTTGGTTTTTGAGTGATGGGGGTAATATTAGAGTTATGATTATCTATATTGGGAATTTTTTACTTATTTACACAATTGTTTTTATTTGAAATTTTTTTATAGTATCCCCATTATCAATATTTGTCCCTCACTTCTAGATGGAAGCTTTTGGTTTATGGTGAAGCATGCTTGAGGTCACATAACAGATATGATTTGAGAACTAGTGTGTGGAACCCAGGTTGGGGAATTACAAAGTGGTTTAAGGGAATGTTTTTTATTATCTTTTTTCTTACTATTTGGTAAAGGTATATATAAGACTTAGTAGAGTCAATCCTTGAACATAAACTAATTCATTAGAGTATATAACTCATGTATGATGGAAAAAACTAGTGCATAGTGTGGGTTGTTATTATTTATGTGTTTTATTATAGTTGGATGCTATTTCACATCTAAAGTTGAAGTTGTTTTGAGATGTGGTTATTGATTATGAGATTTCACTAGATTTAAATCCAAGAATGGTGTATAATGAGAGTTTAGTATGCAGTAATTATTTCTGGATCCTAGAAAATTTTATCAGTTTCATTATGTTTAGGCCCTTATATAAATGTAGGTATGGGTTATGTTGTTGAAATTGAACAATTTTTCTTTCTTATATAATTGAACTGAAAATAGACATTGATATGGAATAGACAAATATAAAATGATTCATGATTTGAATAAATGGGTTATTCAAATTAATCTTGAATAATGTGAATTTTTTACCCTTTTTTATCCTTGAACTAGATGAAAGATGGTTAATAGTAGTGATAGAGGCTCTGTTTTTTACCATGTGGTAGGGTTTGAGGTAAATTCATGTAGGATTATTGTAAACCCTATTATATGATTGTGTTCAATGAGGTGTAATTTGTACCAAGATTATTTGTTGGTATTATAGAAATATTCACTCGTGATGAATGTTGTTTGATGTAATATGGGAGGATATGGTTGGATATGATCCATCAATTGTGGAATATATATTTCCGAGGGAGGAATTCATAGGAAGTTTTTGTGAGAAGATTTCACATTTTATGCGGTTTAGGTAATTATACCCAGGGTGGTTTATGAATAGAATGTCTATCATAGATTAGAATTTCAATTGATGAAACCTCCGATGTATACTAGAGAGGTTGGACATAAGGCTGATGAGTTCTAGATTGAGGTTATTTAGATGATACATGACCTCATAGAGGCATATGATGAGAAGGTATTCAAATTGACCACATTTTTTTAGGTGTTCATGTTAATAACTGGAGGTAAATTCCAAATATCGATGGAAAGATACATAATATGGAGTGTAAAGACTTTAAAAAGATACTTTTGGATCACTATTACCAATATAATCTCATGTAGGTTGGAGTGATAGATTTTATGAGGTTGAACTAGGGGAATATTCTTGTTATGACCAATCCTAGTCGCTATATAGATCTGTGGTGCGTTTATGCCACCTTAGCGGGATATGATGCAATTGTTGGAAAAAAAAATTAGGTTTGGATGAAATTTAAAAGTATGACCCTCAGGAATTTTTCTCTAAAAAATCCATTATATATGGTGAATCAAGCTATCATTTACAATGGAAACCTGAATGAGAATTTTGAATAAGGATATGTGGTCTCTTCTAGATGATTTTGAGGTATTAATTATAAGATCCTAAAGCATATTTATGAAAATTAACAAGTAACGTTAAAAATAATGTTTCTATGGGAAGGATTCGTTTGGAAAGACCTGATTTGGGTGATCTTTTACCAGTGTGGTAGGTTGGTCAATTTTTTAGATATTCACTCTAACCACCAGTATAATTATGCTCTTGTGGTATATTGGAACATCTACAGAGATTATGTAGGTACCCACGATTGATGGTTAGTTTTGGAACTTGTATATAGAATTGGACTCTAGGAAGGGGACTTCAACATGGTATTGGCATGGCAGTTGTAGTTATAAAGGACCTGGTGGTCGAGGTAGTTGATGTAGGGCATATTTCCATTATTTCTCAAATAAATAGAGTAATTCACCTAAGGGGACTCATAATTCATCAAATGGCTGAAGGGCATGACAATTTCATGTGTTTTATCATTCCCTTGTGGATAAAGAGGTTGTACCATTGATAGATATATGTACTATTCTTGAAGCATCTACCTTCTCTAGTTTCTTTTCCAATACTGGTGTCTCTCATTCAATTATCACTGCATAAATATTGAGCATGTTTAGTTTTTCAGTGTAGATTATTGGTGGGTCATGAGGATCTATACACCATTGCGAGAATGGCTGAGATGCATTTGTTTGTACGAGGGGTGTTATTTTATAATTGGAAAGTATCACATTAGTTGGGATCATTATATACTTAACATATACAGTTTCATCCTAATTATTGGTTTGGACTACTTATTATCATTCTGAAACCATAATGATTTTTTTTCAATGGAGAGTGACTTTTACATCTTCTGTGGGTAACCATTATATTCTCTATGAAGATTGGGATATCAAAGTAGGTCCTGCAGGGAATATTCTTCATAATGTGGGGGAGATCACTTCCTACGGTTATAGTCTAGTATTGGATGAAAGGACCTTAAAACTAGTTGGATTTTCAACCATATTGGATAACTTCTAGATTGGGATTTATGATGACTTATCAAGGATTCCACATTAGAGGGACATGGATATTATGATTGAAATTATTTTTGTGGTTGATCCAGTTTCTAATCCACCATACAAAATAACATCTATAATGCTTCAAGAGGTAAATAATCAACAATAAGGTATGATAGATAAGAGGTTTATCCATCAAAATATGTTACCATGGGGTTGTCCAGTCTTGTTTTATATGAAGTATAATAAGAAATTTTGGTTAATTTTTTATTACACAATGTGGACTCAGATGGATGTGAAGAAATGTATTACAATTATATATATTGATTATCTTTTTGACTAGTTTATATGAGCTTTTGTTTTCCCCAATATTGACATGAGATCGAAATACCATCAATTAAGTGTTCAACCTTATAAAATATCTTGATCAACCTTCAAAAGAAGGTATGCCCATTTTTTCATTCATCATAATTTCCATTTTCATAAAAAATGATCCTCTAGTGATTATGTATTTATTGAAAAGAATATTCCACCCATAGCATTATATGTTGGTGGAAATTTGTGTGGATGAAATTATAGTATACTCTATGACTCATGAACATCTATCATATAATATTGACATCATCATGATTACATTGATAAAGAATCACCTATAAGTCAATTTATCTATGTTTTAATTTAGGATTGATAACGTACACCTATTTGATCATATAATCTATGATAATGGTTTGTTAGTGGACAAAATGAATGTGAAGTTAGTGGTTTCGTGTAAGGATCCTTGGGTTGGGTTAAATATCCATATCCTCATAGGGTTAGTGTGTTATTATCATAAGTTCATCCCTGACTTTTCCCATTTGAAATCACTTTTTTCATCCATGAATATAAAGGAGAAAATTTTTTTACGGATTGAAAATTATTATAATACCTCTTAGTATTTGAAGAATTAATTTAAAACAACACAAATCATAATCCTACCTGAGCTAGTGGAAGAATATACAATGTTTTTTAATGATATTGGGATTAGTATTTTAAAAGTGTTGATGAAGGGAGATCGAGTGTTGGAGTATGGGTCTCAGAAGTTGAGGTTAGATGAACAGAACAACCCTACACTTGATTTTCAGTTAGCTTTAGTGTTTTATGCTTTGATTTGTTGGTTGAATTATATATTGCGTGAATATTTTACTATGTATACTGACCAAAATAGACTGAGGGGGATTTTTTGACAATAATAATTGAATCTCCAGCATGAGATCTTCCCTAATAATTTGTATTCTTTTGATTTTGAGCTATAATATATTCCAAAAAAGTGAAAATGTGCTTCTAACACATTATGCATGAAAACACGTTATGCATGAAAACAATGAATCGTGAAGTTCAATAATATAGTGCTTAGAATAAAATGATGACTTTCTAGATGAGATGCATGGTGTGTTTGCCAGAGATTCAAGGGTAGATTACTCTCATTTCAGTATTATAAGATTCCAGACATTTTTATAAGGAATAGAAAGATGATGCATGTGGATACCAACTGTTTTTCCTTGATTTATACTCATGATGATATGGATTCACCTTTGTATTTTAATATATATATTGGAATATTAATATATTTTTTTAATCAATTTATATTCTTATATGTATCTAGGAGGAGATGATCTGTGAAATTCATTCCTCGATGTTGGCGGTACTACTAGGTGTGACAAACAATTATCATGACTTATGAAAGTAGGGTTTGTGGTCACAAATGAATAGGGAGATTGTATGGTTAATGAAATAATGTTATAAATGATATCAAGTGAACATCTTACATCAATTCCCTTGTTGTTTGCTAAAATCACTTCCCATTACGAAATGGTAGTGGGATGGTGTTTCAATTTAATTTGGGATGGTTATCTTGATGAAACCATATAAGAATGATTCTATTTGTATTTTTGTTAACTAGCTAATGGAAGTATAATATTTCATTACTATAAGGGAAACTTTGTTAGTGAGATATTATAATATTTATATGTTTGAGAGATAGTCCATCTTAACTAGTTAGAGTGGAGTATTGTTCCCAACTAAGAATGTAATTTTACTTTTCACTTATAAAATTGATTACAGAAGGTTCATCGAAAAAAAATTCAACTGAGTACAAATATCTACAAATAGATAGATGGGTAGTCTGTGTTTACTATTGTCACGAACCGTCCTCAGGGCCTGTGCTGTGACTACCCCAAACCCACCTTCCATAGGATATAGGCTAACAACTAGCACCAAAGGAGTAAATCCTGATAAAAGGGAAGGCATTACCTTTATAAAATTAAACAAACACCACAGAGTACGCAAACTGAAGTAAACACTAAGTAAACTGAGTACAAAAGTATGTGCTAGAATGTAAATGAGCTAGTATACAAACCCAACTAAAAGTGTAGTACGACTGAAAGGAAAGTACAACAACTGAAAAGTAAAGCAGCAACCACGAAGTCGTCCTTCAGATCTCCCACCTGAAGGGTGAGTACAGACAGCCTCGTTGGCTCCTCGGGTCCATCTGTCCACTCCGTGTACATCCCTCCTGATAGGCCACCTACGGATACCACCCTACTCCTCAAGCCTTAACCACGATAAACATTGTCCTTCATCTGCAACCAACACAACGTTGTGCAGGTGTAGCCTATGCAGGGGTGAGTATACGATACTCACTAGGGACCCCGAGACTCCTGAAGGTCTATCAGAATCGAAAAAGGGGAATCCACAAAGGAAAGATACGAATAAAAGTATCAACCAACACTACTTAGTTATATTCCCATACATATACCTTAGTCATCAATTCCAGTTCTGCTCCAACTCACGAGCTCAAGCACAACCCAGTCTACACTAAAAAGTATAACTCAATCCACACAAGAAAGTACGTCCCAATCCACGCAGGAAAGCAAGTCAAACTTATCAAAGATAAATATTGAAAGTCAATACATAGCTCACACATGTATACTACTTCTTGAAGAGAGGTGGAGGTGATTATATGTAGCCTCTGAATCATCCCCTCTGCTGATCCCACATAGGATCCTAGTACAGAAGTTGTCACTGCCGAACCCACTGAGGATCCAAGTATAGTAGTCATCGCTGCTGAACCCACTGAGGATCCAAGAATACTCGACAATGCTTCTAAACCCACAATGGATCCTAGTATATAATTCATCGTCATTGAACCCACGAAGGATCCCAGCAGGGTAGACATCATCGTCGAACCCACGGAGGATCCTAGTAGGGTAGACCTCATCGTCGAACCCACAGAGGATCCTAGTACGGTAGTCGACCTCATCGAACCCACTAAGGATCCTCGTAGGGTAGTCTTCCTCGTATAACCCACTGAGGATCCTAGTATGGTAGTCGTCCCCGTCGAACCCACTGAGTGTCCTTGTACGAAAGTCATCATCTTCGTCGCAGCCAGCTCTTGGGATCCCGCACACAGCACACTCGATTCCAGGAGGGCCCGCTCCATGAGCCAAGGGGGTCGATACATAAACTGTCACGGTGTACAGAGTTAATGTATCACAATGTTCTATTTCGTCAATAGGAACTTAGCGCGACAGACGGCGAGTCAATCGGACGCCCGGTCTGAGAATTATTGGCTTTTTCGTCCGAGGGGCCCGATTGGTTTTTAACGTAAAACCAACCCGACCGTACTCCAAATGTGTCCAATCCTCAAGAGGATTAATCCAAATGAACCTTCTCAGTAAGATTAATTCAATAAAGTCGACGGTACGTCAATTGGACATCCGGAATTCAAGTTATAAGTGTTTCCGCTTTGAGGGCCCGGTTGGTTGCGTGTTTGAACCAACCCGGATATACCCAAAGTTTTTCAAAACCCTTAGTGTAATATTCAAAAACAACCGTATCGATCCAAGGATCCCAACACAAATGAAGGTGCATTGATCAGAGGTTCGTAGCTCATGTTATGGGTGTTTGAACAGATCTATCCGAAAGTAGGGGGTTTGGGCCCGGTCTGACCTGGCCCAATACCCCATGGGTCAGCCCGAACTGGGTCGACCAGACCTGAGTCCGGGTCCAGCCCAGTTGGCGCGGCCCAGCCCAGCCGGCGCGGCACGGCCCGGCACAGGCGCCCGTGCGCTGAGTGGAGAAGGAAAGGGGGTGGGTCGCTGCCCCCCTGTTTTCCCGGAATAGTGGACCTGTGGGGTCTGCCCTATGTGGTTGTCGGGGGTTTCAAACCCCCGGTCTTCTTGGAAACGTCCGACCATTACTACCGGATGGTTACGCCATGCGGGACCCGCGGTGGTCCCACCTACTTGAGTGCTAGCGGCCGGCCGCCTCCTGCTGCTCTGCCACGGCCCTTGTCCCACCGGCGCAGCGCGACGGCACCGCGCCCCTCCGCTGCGACTCACCCCCGGCCGCCGCCCCTTTATGCTCTGGCGCGGTGTGATGGCGCTACGCCCCTCCACCACAACCCGCTCTTGGTCGCGGACCGCTCCTGGCCGCAGCCCCCTTTGGCCTCACCGGCGCGGCGTGACAGCGTCGTGCTCCTCCACCGCGGCCCACTTCGGTTGCAGTCCTCTTTGTCCTCGCGCAGTGCAACGACACCACATCGCCTCCATTCTAAGACACAACGATGATCAACAACTGAATGGGAGGAGGATCTTCCCTGTTTGTGCGGTCCAATATCCTCCCATGATATCGATTGCAATGGCGTATTAAATTAACGAAGAATGTTAAATAGTTCTTGAACGATGAAACAACCCCTAACTCTAGGAAATTAGCAGAATCTAAGCTTTTCTGGGGTGGTTTCGATGACGGCGTTGATGTGCACCCACATAGGGGATGTCATCACACAGTGGCTTTAGAGAGGAGAAGGAATGACCTTTCGATCTCTCCTTGCGGTGACAGCATTCTTCGTCGATGTCTTAACGTTCTTTGACGAAGGTGATGGAGTTCTTCAAGACTTAGAGTCCCCCCCCCCAAATCTCCACATAACGAAACAACCCAAATTAAAATAAGGTTCTTGCCTTATTTTATTTACCTATGCCAACATTTCAAATTTCAAAAGTTGAATTCACTTAATTAATCTTGAGTTGTCAAAATGAATGCGGTGTTAGGTTGGAAACATTAATGTGGAAGAGGAGAAGCGACAAAATTAAAAACAAGGGAGGTTTAAAAGGAGTTTAAGGGGTTATGGGGAATGTGAAAAGGTGGGGGCTCGTGTAGGCCCCACCTCCTTCATAACCACACATGGGAAGTTGGGTGGTCATGGGAACCACCTACAACTTCCCATGAGAGATCTTAACTACCATGGATAAAATAAAATTTAACTCAATTTTATTTCACTTTTCATTTAATACCAAATTTTTTTACAACTCCTCTCGAGCAAACGAAACCCCTGTAAAATTATTCTTAAGAAATTACTGGCATTGTGATTTCATCGGTGCTCTCATATTTCTTTTCCGAGCACCGTTTCAAAATTTAGAAAAACCCGCTCGTTCGTTCACTGAACGTACCCGAGATAAACTTCAGAAATTGATTCTGTGCACAAATGGCCTCATAATCAGGTGCCGTTAGAAACTGCGTACTCATAAAATCCCAATGAAATTAAGGAAAAAAAATTCCTTGAAATTTACAGGTCTTTACATTACTCCCACCTCATAGCTTTACATCCCCGTAAAGATATATCACAAACTAGGGAAACAAATGACGGTACTGAGCACGCATATGAGCCTCCCTCTCCCAAGTGCTCTCCTGGAGGTTCCTGTGCTTCCACCTGATGTGCTCAAGAGGAATATACCGCCCACGTAGGACCTGCTCCTGTCGATCCTTGATCTCCACTAGGACCTCCACAAAAGTTTCCCCGTCATCGATATCCAGCTCCCCGTGATCAATGATATGAATCAGGTCATGCACGTATCTCCTCAGCTGAGATACGTGGATGACGTCATGCACCCTGTGCAACTGAGGTGGAAGAGCTAGGCGATAATCCACCTTGCCTATCCCGCTGAGAACCTGGAATGGTTTGATGAAGCATGGAGATAACTTGCCACCCCAGCCAAATCTCCGTAATCCACACTGAGGTGAGACCCATAAGAAAACGTGGTCGTCATCCTCGAACTCTAGTGGTCTCCGCCTCCTGTCAGCATAAGACTTCTGTCGGCTTTGAGCCATCCTCATCTGCTCCTGGATGACCAGGACCTTCTCCGTTGTAGCCTGAACCATCTCTGGTTCTACACATACTCACTCCAACACTATCCACAAAGGATATATGAAAACATGCCCACCTGTTGTCTTTCCACTCCTAATATCTGAATGCCCGATCTCCTACTAAGAGCATCCGCTAAAACGTTCCCCTTCCCAGGAAAATAAACTGTTCCGATGTCACAGTCCTGGAAGAACTCAAGACACCACCGCTATCTCAGGTGCATGTCCTTTAGAGAAAAGATACAACTGATACTTTTGAGTTGTTGAGAAGTGTAAATCGTTCGCTCGATGAACAGTGGGTGAGACTAGCCATTTATAAGACCTAATCTCCACCCTTCTTCGTCTAGAATCTACAAGAGCTTTTGAGATTCCTCCTCTGCCGAAAAGATAAATCTAGTCTCATCCCCTGGATGAACCATGTCCTTTTCCTAATACAGTCAACCCTAGAATGAATGGTACTATTTCATGCCATGGACGACGTCGTAAGGCCTCGACGCTACTACCAAGAGATCCAACCATTACTCTCTCCTCCAAGGGTTGAGTCACACAGTCGGTAGCAATGTGTGGTCACTAGGTCTCCTCCAGTAGGATTCTTGAAAGTGAGGGTCAAGTCAACAGTTTTATCCGGAACATATCATTATCATCTACATAAAAGGATAGGGAAGAAAATGTTACAGGAAAAAGTGTCTTTTATTACTGAAGCTCAAGGAAGAAAGACACAAAGCATCCACAAAAAAAATCAACAAACCTAGAATAAACATGAACAATGTATCCATGTCTAGAGCTAGTCCTTCTCCAGTCCATCTACTCCCGGAGCTCCATGGTAGTAGGCCTCAGCTTCCTGAAGAAGATCTCTCCCTTGTCAACCCATTCCATGCGGTCAGGGTCGTCTTCCTGGTTGTGGTGGGGGTAGGTACTCAATGTGTCTCCCACCACCTTCTGGTCGGCCAGATCCTCTTCCTCATCTGCCTGCTCCCTGCGGACCGCCATGGTTGGACCTCTTCCTAGGAGGTCCCTCTACCACATGATTCTCATCTGCAGGGCGGGTCGGGCAATCTCGAGCCATGTGACCCTGCCCGCCACATGCATTGCACCATCTGCTCCTCGTGTGGCTGGCTCTATTCCATGTGCCCCACACAACCAAACATGTTTCATGCGATTTCACAACTGATGGTCTGACCCGCTTGGTCCTCTACATCATCTGTATACTGCCAGCTGCAGAATACTCCGTTGTGGGTCATCCAATGGAGGGTCTTGCCGCTGGTGACTGCAAAGCGAGAAAACTCTCCACTAGAAGGGCTCTCTCCAGCACATCCGCCTACATCGATATGTTTAGGGAGATCATCAAAGCCTTGACCTCATGCCCCAGTCCCTGATCGAAGGTTCGGGCCCTGAAGAACGGGTACCATACCATATCTTTGGAGTAGTGTGAGAGATTGGTAAATCTCACCGAGTACTGAGCTACGATCGTGCTGCCCTTCCGCAGCTATATTAGCTTCTAAATGTGCACCATACAGAGGGTGGATAGAATTAACTCCGAGTAAAAGAGGCTCTCGATGTCCGTCCAAAGAAGAGATGCCTCGTCGTGCACCTAGAACATCAGGCTCCACCATCAACCTGTTGTCGCGTGAAGGAGACTCTCTACAATGATCACCATGATATCTGCTAGTGTCCCTACCAATATGAAGACTCCAACTACATCCTCCAGCCAATCCTCAGCTCCCTAAGGGTCCATATCCCCATGGAACCTGGACAGTATCTGACGCTGAAAATCATGCATTGCACTCAGTAGATGTGCACTCTCAGCTGCTGGGGATGGTAGAATCGGTGGATCGGCGGGTAGAGGTACCACCGGTGCCTCCCCTATAATGGGGCCCTACACTGAGGCCTCGTCACTCGGTGGGTTTCCATCTAGCACAAATCTCGAAACCCTTGCTAGCTGCCATCATGGGGCCATCCTGAAATAAATTGGTGCACCATGGTCAATACAATATACCTGGTGAGCTGACACACAGTAATCACAATAAACACTTTGAAACACAAATGCAATCAATGTCTTCGTGCACTGGGTCAGAAATCAGAAGTCAGGGTCCTGGTGTTTGGATACGTTGGCCACTGCACTAACAATGGACTCCCTTAACTGATAACCACACTCAATACCCTAAACACTATTGATTCACATAGATTACATTATTAGAGTCCTGAGTTCTGCTGTAGAACTGACTCCTCTGATTCCATATTGTCACGACCCAACCTCGGGGCCCGTGTCGTGACTAACCCAAGCCCGCCTTCTATATCCTAGAGGCAGGCGACTAATACCAAATGCATAAATCCCGATAAAAGGGAAGGCATTGCCTTTATAAAAGTAAACAAACACCACAGAGTACGAAAACTAAAGTAAACACTATGTAAAAGGATTACAAAAGTAAGTGCTAGAATGTAAATGGGCTAGTATACAAACCCAACTGAAAGTGCAGTACGACTAAAAGGAAAGTACAACAACTGAAAATTAATGCAGCAACCACAAAGTCGTCCTCTGAAACTCCCACCTGAAGGGTGAGTACAGACAGTCTCGTCAGCTCCTCGGATCCAGCCGTCCTCTCCATGTACGTCCCTCCTGATAGACATCCTCCGGATACCGCCCATCTCCTCAAGCCTCAACCATGATCCGAGATTTCCGTCATCTACAACCAACACAACGTAGTGTGGGTGTAGCCTATGCAGGGGTGAGTATACGATACTCATTACGGACCCCGAGACTCCCGAAGGCCTCCTAGAATCCACAAAGCATAATCCACAAAGGAAAGATACGAATACAAGTATCAACCAACAGTACTTAGGTATATGCCCATACATATACCAAAGTCATCTATTCCAGTTCTTCTCCAACTCACGAGATGAAGCACAACCCAGTCCACACAGGAATGTATAACTCAATCCACATAGAAAAGTACATCTCAATCCATTCAGGAAAGCAAGCCAATCTTTTAAAAGACAAAGATTGAAAGTCATGACTCTACTCACACAGGTATACTACTTCTTGGAGAGATGTGGAGGTGATTAGATATTGCCTCTGAATCATCCCCTCTTCTAATCCCACGTAGGATCCTAGTACAGAAGTCGTCACTGCCGAACCCATTAAGGATCCAAGTATAAGAGTCATCACTGCTGAACCCACGGAGGATTCAAGTACAGTCGACAACGCTGCTAAACCCATAGAGGATCCTAGTACATAAGACATCGTCATCGAACCCACGGTGGATCCCAGCACAGTAGACGTCGTCGTCGAACCCACGAAGGATCCCAGTACGGTAGACGTCGTCGTCAAACCCACAGAGGATCCTAGTACGGTAGTCATCCTCATCGAACCCACTAAGGATCCTAGTACAGTAGTCGTCCTCGTCGAACCCAATGAGTATCCTAGTACGGTAGTTGTCCTCGTCGAACCCACTGAGGATCCTTGTAGGGAAGACGCCATCTTCATCACAACCAGCACTAGGGTTCCCGCACACAGCACACTCGATTCCTAGACGGCTCGCTCAACGAACCAAGCGGGTTGATACATCAAATGTCATGAAGTCTAGAGTTGATGTATCAAAAAGTTCTGTTTCATCAACAGGAACGCAACATGACAGACGGCGTGTTAATCGGACGCCCAGTCTAAGAGTTATTGGCTTTTCCGTCCTAGGGGCCCGGTTGGGTTTTAAGCTAAAACAAACTCGATCATACTCCATATGCATCCAAACCTCGAGAGGAGTAAGACAGAAGAACCGTATCACTAAGTGGAATTCAACAAAGTCAACGGCATATCAATAGGACTTCCAGAGTTCATGTTATAAGCGTTTCTACTCTGAGGGCCCGGTTGGGTTCGTTTTCGAACCAACCCAGCCATACACAAAGTTCTACGAAACCCTTAGTGTAATATACCGACACGACCGTCTCGATCCAAGAATCCGAACGCAACTGACAGTGCATCGATTGGAGGTCCTTATCCCATGTTATTGTCATTTGAACGGATCTGTCTGAAAGTAGGGGGTTTGGGCCCGGTCTGACCAGGCCCAATACCCCCTAGGTCGGCCTGAACTATGTCGACCCGACCCGGGTTCGGGTCCGGCCCAGTTGGGCGCGGCCCGGATCGGCAAGGGGGTCTGACCTAGCGCAAGTAGATCGGCCCGGCGCGGGCGTTCCGGCCCGGTGCGGGTGCCCGTGCGCTGAGCGGAAACAAAAGGGGGGGGGGGGTGGCGCCGCCCCCTGTTTTCCCGAAACGGCGGACCCATGGGGTCTGCCCTCGGTGGATTCCGAGGGTTTCAAACCCCCTGTCTTCTTGGAAACGGTCGGCCGGTACGGCTGGGCAATAATGCCATGCTGGACCTTCCGGGGTCCCGTCTCCTTCAGTGCTGACGACCGGCTTGGCTGGCCGCCTCCTGTTGCTCCGCCGCAACCAAAGGGCGCGACCCTTGTCCGACTGGCGCGGCGCGACAGCACCGTGCCTATAGTGACCCGACCTTTTCTTAAATTACTATTACATCATTTCAAAGATAAAAAAAATAATAGTTTTACACATATGGGATCCAAAGGTTTAGTATATTGGGAATACTAGGACAACACATAACAAATACAACATCAACCATACCCATTTATTTAATTTCTTCTTCACTAGCTTCTTAGTGGAACTTGTCCTCTACTTAGTACATGTAGCCACCTGAGGATATAAATCAAAATGGGTTGAGATAGAATCCTAGTAAGAGGATAGATAATAAAAATATATCATGGGGTGAGCATAATCATAACAGAGGCAAAAGATCATGAACATGAGCGGAGCAAAAATAAAAGACTTGAAATGTGGTGATACATAAAAATTAAACATCATGTCTTAGTGGTTAACTACCACACAAACTTGTAAAAAAAGATTGAATCTTGTTCACACATCATTTCACATTTACTCATGAGATTCATCTCTTTACCCAATTCATTGGAGCACTGTATAATCCAAGCGCACATGTCACATTTAAACATTCATATTGCGCTATATAAATACTGGCGCACCCGTCACATCATAACATTATCATTTATCATGCTTTACACAATGAACATATAACATAAATTAACATAATGAACCCATGAAAATTAATGGGTTTCTTCTCATAATAACACATTTATAAGATTTGGGTTCCCAAAAAGAAATAGGGAATAACATACATCTTACAAGAACCATTCACTTTGACTGAGAAGTAAAAGGGGTGGTCTTAAAATAAGAGTTCTTCTAGAAAACATTTTGCTGGAAATAAAAAAAACAGTGACAAACATGTATATCCCAAAAAATTAAAGTAAATGATGAAAAAATCATCTTTGAGGAGTAACCATATCAAAAATGGGGTTAAAGAGGAAGAACCCAAAGGATGAAAATTGGGATCGAGATTTCCCCTTACCTTGTACTCGAATGACTCCTTCTATTTAAAGTCCTATATAATGACATTGTATTTATTAGTTAGAAATTAAGGAACCTATTATACATTAATAGGGTTTTTCTGGTTTCATTATGTCATATTATGTTCCTTTGGATGACTTATAGTGTTTAAAAACATTGTTCGGGGATGTTCATTTTTATGGGTTTTCTTGGGATGTTCACTTGTATTCTTAAATTGATTTTCGGGTAGATCATGGGTAAACATCCAGAAAAGATATTAAATGTTATTATGGATATTGAATGAGATTGAATGATTTTATAATGATTCAAATTTGATCTATGTAGATGAATCATTAGATAAGAATTAAATAATGGTTATTGGGGTTAATTTGAGCGGTTTTTTGATCACAATGAACTTGTTTTAACTTTTCACTTAGTAATATGGCCATATGTTATTTTGAGAACATAAAATAGAACATAATACATATAAAATATTCTTGTTTAACCACAAATTTTTTTTCATTACTAGATCTGAATGTAGAAATGGAAGAAGAGAGCATGTCATTTTTGAAGGTGATAAATTAACACCTCATGAACAACGTTCTATTTAATAAAATAAAAGGAAGAGGAAAAGTGGGTGGGCTGATATAATATCCCATTAGAATTATAAAATTATTGTATATGTATAATATTGGAGTTACAAAAAAATTGGATGAATATAGGTGGGGAGAGATTAAGAAAGGAACTTGGACATGAAAGGAAATTAAAGGAGAAGAGGGAGGGAAATTGCCTCTTGAATGCTTCACTTGAGACCCTCCTTAAGGGCCTAAGCTTGGACTTCTGATGAGACCAGAAGCTCTTTGACTTGGGGGAGGGGCTAGTGGATATGTTTTTTCAGAGCATAGACAATTCTTGAATCTTGAGATGTGTGGTTTGGCAAGAGGAGGGGGTGGGCTTATTAATACATGAGGAGGGAGGTGTTTTGGTATAAAATATTAAATAAAATTATATATCAAGATTTAGACATGTAATAGTAGTTTTTTGACATCCTAAATCATATATTAATATAATATAATTCGTTTTAGGCTTTAATTCTTCTTTATAATTCGAATTCATTAATTTATTAAAAGGATAGTGAAAGAAAGAGAAAAAGACACTTTAAAAAATCACCTTTTGACTTTAGGCTTTGGAATGTTTTTTTAGGTTTGTGAATTAGATTTATTGTATTTTACGGAACCATTTTTGAAATATAATATAATTTGGCCGAAACTAATGTTCAAGAATGTTTATGTCATCATTACATCATTAATAATGCAATTTAGTATACACCGATTATCCGAAAAAACTGTATTTTTTTTACTATTCACCCGAAAATTGAAGTATTTTAGGACAAATCCAAAAATTTACCCCTACCATTTTTCGATTTTTAGAATCCAAAAATGATTTACATTTTTAAAAAATAATTTTCTAAATATTATTAATTTAATATTTAATTAAAATCATAATTTACTTAAAAAATTGTTTTTAAGATTAACACTGATTATATAGTGCTTGCAAAAATTACACAGGGTCTTATAAAATTATCTAAAAACTATAAGACATTGATTATATAATTTATGAGTAAATTTTATGGAAAAAATATTATTTTACATTTATTAAATAATTATAATTATTTATTGATGACTTACAAAATACTAAAACGTTTACTAAGGTCAAATTGTCACTTTCTAAGATGACTAAATTTTATTTACTTATCTAGAGGTAATTTCACTCTTATATTGGATGATTTACTATTCATAAGGGTCATATTACTTTTAATAAGGGTAGGTAAATATTCACCAAAAATAATTTTTGGTTTTATTAGTCTCCAGAAATCATCTTTAACATAACTATGTTTATCAGATTTTCAAAATTCCAAACACTGAAGTAACAAGCTTATGTTTAAAGGTCACTTAAAACATAGTAGTTCATTATGTTGTGATTTCATGTTATTTTATGACATAAATATAAGAACAAAAATTTTCATTGAAACACTTTGGGTCGTTACATTCGTCCCCCCTTATGAAATTTCGCCCCCGAAATTTCACTTTACACAAAAAGGTGACGGTACTTCTCCTCCATTGCCTCTTCTGGTTCCCAAGTTTCTTCCTCAAACATATGGTTCCTCCACAACACATTGACAAGACGGGTTGTCTTGTTTCATAAAACCTTATAACTTCGGTCCAAAATCTTTACTGGCTGCTCCTCATAGAAGAGATCATCTTCCTAATGCACCACCTCTGAGTTTAGTACATGTGAGGGGTCTGCTATGTACTTTCTCAGTAGTGACATATAGAACACATCATGAACTTGAGCCAAAATTAGTGGAAGTTCAAGATGATAGTCCATGGATCTTATGCGGTTAAGGATCTCAAAGGGGCCAATATACCTTGGGCTTAGCTTCCCTTTCTTCTCGGATTGCATGACTCTCTTCCATGGAGATATTTGAAGGAAGAATTTATCTCCAACTTCGAACTCCAAGTCCCTTCGATGGTTGTCAGCATAGCTCTTTTGCCAACTTTTAGAAGATTTGATGTCTTTCTGGATGACTTGAACCTTCTCTTTCATCTCTTGAACAAGATCGGGCCCAAGTAACTTTCTTTCTCTAAATTCATCCCAACAGGTTGGAGTTCTACATCACTTCCCATAAAGAGCTTCATACAGAGCCATCTGAATACTCGAGTGGAAGCTATTTTTGTATGAGAACTCAACCAATGGGATATGCTGATCCCTACCACCTTTGAATTCAAGATAGCAGGCTCTTAGAATATCTTCAAGCATATGAATAGTCCTTTCAGAATGGCCATCGGTTTGGGGGTGATATGCCATGATGAAATTTAAATCAGTACTCAAAGCATGTTGAAGGCTCCTCCAGAATTTAGATGTGAACCTTGGATCATGGTCAGAGAAAATTGAGAGTGGAAAACTGTACAGTCTAACCAGTTCCTTCACATATATCCTTGCAAGCTGTTCAAGTGAGAGGTCTTCCCTTATAGTGATAAAATGAGCAGTCTTGGTGAGTCGATCAACCACAACCCATATCACATTATTTCCCTTTGACGTCTTCGAGAGACCCATGACAACGTCCCTAGTATCATTTTCCCATTTCCACATGTGTATAGGTAATGTATGCATCATACCCTTGGACTTTTGTCGCTCATATTTAACTTTCTGACATACCAAGCACCTTGATATATATTCCGCAATATCCTTCTTCATGTTATCCCACCAGAAGTGTTCTCGGAGATCACGATACAAATTGGTACTCCCAGGATGGATAGAGAATGTTCTGCTATGTGAATTATCCAATAGATCATTCTTTATCCCTGGTGATGAAGGCACAAAAAGATGTGTTCCAAACCATATCACACCATCATCGTCAATATGGAACTCTTGCAGCTTCCCATCCTTTACTGCATTCACCCTCTTTTGTATCTCCACATCAACACTTTGTGATTCCTTAATCATCTCCTAGATGGATGGTTGTGCAATAATTTGGGGATGGTAGGATGTATCCCCTACCCTTATGATTTCCAAATCCATCCTTTGTATATCTAAAAAGATAGGGTCTTTCTCAATCTGCAGCATGGATAGAGTAGCAGGTTCTTTTCTACTTAGAGCATCGGCTACCTTGTTTGCCTTTCCAGGATGATAGTGAATAGAGAAATCATAATCCTTGATTAGCTCAAACCACCTCCTTTGACGCATGTTGAGCTCCTTTTGTGTGAATATTTATTTTAGGCTCTTGTGGTCGGTGTATATGTCACACATCTCACCATAAAGGTAGTGCCGCAAGATTTTCAATGCAAAAATCACATCTGCCAGCTCTAGATCATGCGTCGGGTAGTTCTTCTCATAGATCATCAACTGTCGTGAGGCGTAGGCTATCACATTATCATTTTTCATGAGTACACAACCTAAGACTTTCTTTGAACCATCACTTTATATCACAAAACATTATCCACTTTTCGGTAGTGTGAGTACAAGTGCAGTGATTGGCCTTCTCTTTATCTCTTTGAAGCTTCCCTCACATTCTTGCATCCAGAATTTTTTTACCCCTTTCCTTGTTAACTTAGTTAGCAGGCTTGAAAATCGTGAGAAGTTTCTCACAAAACGTCGTTAGTACCCAGCTTATCCAAGAAAACTACGGATTTCTATGACACTGGAGGGCCAACGCCATTCCTCAAACGTCTTTTTCATTGAAGTATCCATAGAAATTCCCTCACATGTAATCACATGTCCCAACAACATGACTTGAATCATCCAAAAGTCACACTTTCTGAACTTGGCGTATAAATTCTCCTTTCATAATGTTACCAACACAAGTCTTAGATGTTCTTCATGTTCCTCCTTGCTCTTGTAGTAGATGAGAATATCTTCAATAAACACTACCAAAAATTTGTATAGGTAATGTCTAAAGACTCTTTTCATCAAATCCATTAAGATTTCAGGGGAATTAGTAAGTCCAAAGGGCATCACCAAAAACTCATAGTGCCCATACCTTGTACAGAAGGCAGTCTTCTAAATATCTTCCTTCTTCACCTTTACCTGATCATATCCAGAATGAAGATCCACCTTTGAGAAGTATTGAGCTCCTCTTAACTGGTCGAACACGTCATCAATCCTTGGGAGAGGATACTTGTTCTTTATGGTGATCTTGATGAGTTCCCTATAATCGATACACAACCGCATTGTTTCACCCTTCTTCTTCACAAAGAGCACTGGCACACCCCAATGTGATGCACTAGGGCGTATGAACCCTTTGTCGAGATGCTCTTGAAGCTTCTTCTTTAACTCCTCCATTTTGATAGGAGCCATCCTATAGAGACATTTTGAGATAGGAGTAGCTCCAGGTATGAGTTCAATAGAGAACTCTACCTCACGATCCGATGGAATTCTGGGTAACTCTTCAGGAAATACATCATAGTATTCCCTCACGATGGGAATTTCCTCATGTTTGGAACTTTGCTTTGGCCAAACCATTTGGGCGAGGTATGCTTCTTCATAGGGAATCAACACCAACACCATTGAAGGGGGTTTCAAAGAAGATTCATGATATTCCGTGAGTTTTTATAGGAGCATGGGATGGTTCAGAATATGAAAAGATATTTCCTTTTCCCGACAGTTGATATGCGCTCTATATAATGAGAGCCATTACATTCCCGTTATAGCATTGAATTCCACCAAAGGGAGTATTACAAGATTTTCTGGAAAAATATTCCCACAAACGCCAACAAGAGAAGAGTCAAACACTTGGGTTTCATTAATTGAACCACTTGGTGTTTTTACAGATATCTCTACTTCAAGGTTTTGGGGCTTCGATTCTATAGTTCTAGAAAACATGCAAGATATAAAGGAATGTGTAGAACCAGAATCAAATAATACATTTTCCATTCTTGAGGGAATAGTAAGTTTACCTTGTATGACTTCATTATCATGCTTTACCTCTGTAGTAGTGATGGCATAATCCTTCCCTTGTTCCATTGGCTTTGGTGGTTGCTGACGTTGATTACCCTCGAGAGCTTGAGGTTTAGTGCCCCGGTTTGCATAGTGTCCTAGCTCCCTAATGTAGTAGCATTGAACCATTAGTGGTTCTATCCTTTCATCGGCTACATTCTCCTTCCTTTTCATGTCTTTTTGACACTCTTGAAAATGGTGTCCTTCTTTCCCACACTTGAAGAATTTCCCCGTCCCTTCGAGGCAGTTCCCATTGTGCAACTTCCCACATTTTTGGCATGTGGGTCATTGATTTTTCTTCCTACCATTGTCATTAGATCCACCATCTTGTAACTCCATCTTTCATTTCATATCCCTATAGCCATGGGACCATTCTTCAAACTCCATCTCCTCTTTGAGATCACATTGAACAACTTCTTCATAACTCCCAATGTATCTAATTTCAAGTGCCCTTCAAAAGTGTGGTTTTAATCCACTAAAGAATCTATCAATTTTTGTATCATTGTTGATAAAAAAACCTGAAGCGTACCTTGCAAGCCTTTTGAATTTTTATTCATAGTTTGTTATAGATTCTACTTATTTTTTCTTGAGCTCTATGAATTCTCTCTCTATCTTGGTGTGAAGAGTATGTGGGAAATATTGATAAGCTTCTCCATCTAAATGATAGACTGTTATAGTCACCTTTTCCATCTCAAAATAGTGAAGAACGAAAAAGATCTTCTCTATGGAGTTGGCCCACTATTCTGCAACTACTGGATCAGAAGATCCGCAAAATGTCGGTGGTCATTGCTACATAAAACATTCGATTGCTAGTTTCTCCATCTTTGGTGAATGAGGACGTTCCCCATTATTATGGTTATTGTTCATAATATGAGATAATTGTGTAATCATTTCCATGATGTTTTTAACTCCACCTCCCAAATCATCGTGGATGTTGTTCGGGCAATCGTTGCATTGGCCCTCGCATGAGTTGTTGGCCTGATTTCTCCTTGTTCCCACCATTTTCTAAAATAGAAAATGTTATAAGAGAAAATAAGTAAATAAGTCATGAATAACATATGAATATAAACAATTTATACAAAAAACGTAAGATATGGGATCCCTAGGTAAATATTCTTGTGTGCATATTTGTACTTAATCTCATGTTGTAGGTTTTCCCTAGGGTTCACTAATCCTAATTCACAAATAAACTAAACCTTGACATTGATACCAACTATAGTGACCCTGCCTTTTCTTACATTACTATTACATCATTTATAAGTTAAACAACATATTAGTATTACACATAGAGGATCCAAAGGTTTAGTATCTTGGGAAAACTAGGACCAGACATAACAAATAAAACATCAAACATAGACATTTATTTAATTTCATCTTCACTATATTCTTAGTGGCACTTGTCCTCTCCATAGTAAATGTAGCCACCTGAGGATATAAATCAAAAGGGGTGATCTAGAAGCCCAATAATAGGATAGATAAGAACAATTTCGCATGGGGTGAGCATAATCATAACATAGGCAAAAGATCATGAACATGAGAAAAGCATATATAAAAGACTTGAAATGTGTCAATACATAAAAATGAAACATAATGTCTTAGAGGTTAAATACCAAACATAATTGTGAAACAAAATAGCCTCTTTTTCACACATCATTTCACATTTACTCATGAGATTCATCACTTTACCCAATGCATTGGAGCACTGTATAATTTCGGGCATACCTGTCACATCATAACATTGTAATTTATCATACATTCCACAATAAAAATATAACATAAATTAACATAATTAACCCATGAAAAGTAATGGGTTTCTTTTCATAATAATATATTTATAAGAATTGGGTTCCCAAAAAGAAAGAGGGAATAACATACATGTTACAAGAATCATTCACTTTGGGTGAGAAGTAAAAGGGGTGTTCTTAAAAGAAGTGTTCTTTCGGAAAAAATTTTGTTGGACATAAAAAAATAGTGAAAAACATGTATATCCCAGAAAAATAAAGGGGATGATTAAGAAATTATCTTTGAGGAGTAACCATATCAAAAATGGAGTGAAAGAGGGATAACTCGAAGGAAGAAAATTGGGTTCGAGATTTCCCCTTACTTTGTACTCGAATGCCTCCTTCTCTTTATTGGCCTGTATAATGACATCGTATTAAACAATTAAAAATTCCATAAACATTTATACATTAATAGAGTTCATTCTGGTTTCATTATGTCATATTATGTTCCTTTGGATAACATATATATTTTAAAAACATTGGTCAGGGATGTTTGTTTTTATGGGTTTTCGTGGGTTGTTCACTTGTATTCATAAATTGATGTTTGGGTAGAACATGGGTAAACTTCCAGAAAATATATTAAATGTTATTATTGATATTACAGGATCTTGATGTATTTTATAATTAATCAAATTATATCCATTTGGATGAATCATTAGATAAGAATTAAATGATGGTTATTTAGGTTAATTTGAGCGGTTTTTGGATCACAACGAACTTGTTTTAACTTTTCACATAGTAATATGGCCATAGGTTGTTTCAATAACTTAAAATAGAACATTATAAAAATAAAATATTTGGTTCAACCATAAAAATTGGTTCATGACCATATCGGAAGGTAGAAATGGAAGAAGAGAGCATGTCATTTTTGAAGGTGATAAATTAACACCTCGTGAACAACATTCTCTTTAATAAAATAAAACGAAGAGGGAAAGGGTGTGGGTTTATATAATATCCCATTAGATTCATAAAATTAAATTATATTTATTATACTGGAGTTACAAAACAATTTGGATGAATATAGGTGGGGAGAGATCAATAAAGTAAATTGAACTTGAAAGGAAATTAAAGGAGAAGATGGAGGGAAATTACCTCTTGAATCCTTCACTTGAGAACCTTCTTAAGGGACTAAGCTTGGTCTTTTGATGATACCAGAAGCTCTTGGACGTGGGGGAGGGTCTAGGGGAGATTATTGGGATGATATTAGACAATTCATGAAGCTTGAGTTGTGTGGTTTGGGAAGAGGAGGGGGAGGGCTTATTTATACATGATAAGGGAGGTGTTTTTGGTATAAAATATTAAATAAAATAATATATCAAGAGTTAGACTTGTAATAGTAGTTTTTTGAAATCCTAAATCATATATTAATATAATATAATACGTTTTAAGATATAATTATTCTTTACAATTCGAATTCATTAATTTATAAAAATGAAAGTGAAAGAAAGGGAAAAAGACACATTAAGAAATCACCTTTTGACTTTAGGCTTTGGAAAGTTTTTTTTAGGTTTTAGAATTGGATTTATTTTATTTAAAGGAACCATTAATGAAATTTTATATAATTTGGCTGAAACTAAAGTTCTATAATTTTTATGTCATCATTACATCATTAATGATGCAATTTAGTATACACCGATTATCCTAAAAAACTGTATTTTTTACTATTCACCCGAAGATTGATGTATTCCAGGAAAAACAAAAAAAAATTACCCCTACCATTTTTCAATTTTTAGAATCCAAAAAGTATGTCCATTTTTCAAAAATAATATTCTGAATATTATTAATTTAATATTTAATTTAAATCATAATTTACTTAAAAACTGTTTTTAAGATTATAACTGATTTTATAGTGCTTCCAAAAATTACGCAAGGCCTTATAAAATTATCTAAAAACTATAAGACATTGATTCAATAATTTATGAGTAAATTTTATGGAAAAAATATTATTTTAAATTAATTAATTAATTATAATTATTTATTTATGACTTACAAAATACTAAAACGTTTACTAAGGTCAAATTGTCACTTTCTAAGATGAATAAATTTTATTTAATTATCTATAGGGAATTTTACACTAATATTGGATGATTTACTATTCATAAGGGTCATATAACTATTCATATGGGTAGTTTAATATTCACCAAAAAGTATTTTTGGTTAATTAGACTCCAAAAATCATCTTGAACATAACTGTGTATGTCATATTTTCAAAATTCCAAACACTGAAGTGACAAACTTATGTTTAAAGGTCACTTATCACATAATATTTAATTATGTTGTGATTTCATGTTATTTTATGACATAAATATAATAAGGGAAGTTTTCATTGAAACAAATTAGGTCGTTATAGCGCCCCTCTGTCGATGCCCGCTCCTGGCCGCAGCCTGCTTTGGCCTCACCTACGCGGCGCGACTGTGTCACGCTCCTCCACTGCGGTCCTCTTTGTCCTCACGTGGTGTAACGACACTGCGTCGCCTCTATTCCAAGCCACAATTATAATCAAGAATAGAAGGGGATGAAGATCAGCCATGTTTGTGCAGTTCGATCTACTCCCGTGAAATCTATATCAAGTGGAGAATTAAATTAACGAAGAATGTTAAATAGTTATTGAACGATGAAACAAACCCTACCTCAAGGAAATTCGAGGAAGCTCACGTTGCGGGGGGGGGGGGGGGGGGGGGGTTCGATGACAACTTTGACGTGCACCCAAGGAGGGGATGGCGTCACACACCGGCTGTGTAGGGGAGAAGGAATGACACATCGATCTCTCCTTGTTGTGATGGTGTTCTTCGTCGAAGTCTTGACGTTCTTCGACAAAGGTGATAGAGTTCTTCAAGACTTAGAGTTCCCCCCCCAAAATCTCCACACAATGAAACAAAACAAAATAAAATAAGGCTCTTTCCTTATTTTATTTACCTATGACAACATTTCAAAACTTCAAAAGATTAATTCACTTAATTAATCTTTTGTTGTCAAAATGAATGGGGTGTTAAGTTGTCAACATTAATGTGGAAGAGGAGAAACCACAACATTAAAAACAAGGGAGGTTTAAAAGGAGTTTAAGGGTTCATAGGGAATTTGAAAAGGTGGGAGCTCGTGTAGGCCCCACCTCCCTCATAACCACACATGGGAAGTTGGGTGGTCGTGGGACCCACCTATAACTTTCCATGAGAGTGTTTATCTACCATGGATAAAATAAAATTGCACTCAATTTTATTTCACTTATCATTTAATCCCCAATTTTTTTTTACAAATCCTCCCGAGAAAACACAACCCTTGTAAAGGTCTTCTTAAGCAATTACCTGCACTGTGGTTTCATCGGTGTCCTCAGATTTTGATTCCGAGCACCGGTTCAAATGTTAGAAAAACTTGCTCGTTCATTTACTGAATATACCCGAGCTAATCTTCATAAATTGATTCCGGGCACACCGGGCCTCAAAATCAGGTGACGTCAAAAAATGTGTACTCGTAAAATCCCAAAGAAATATAGATAAAAAATTTCCATCATATTTACGGGTCTTTATAACTATGCATGTTTTTGATGATATGATATGAGTGTTCATTCTTGATGGTGGATCATGGGAGAATAACTTAGTACATTTTATTTATCCAATAATAAAAGTTGACATGTGAAAATTTAGATGGAACCATATTAGGAACTTTATGGATTTTCATTTATATGACATTTATGTTGGATAGAGTTTAGTGAGTTAGATATGTTTGGAGAGAGTATGTTTTCAGTGGTGTTATAGAATGCTCAGATAAATCAGTAACATATCTGTAAGTAACTTTATAATAATATATTTTCTGGTTGTAGAAATCAACAATCCCTTGAATTTAAATAGGCTAGTTTTGTGTTCCTTAGGGTGTCACCAAGATTGGATCACCATTGTAGAGACCCATAGCTTGAACTACATGGAAATTACATTACTTTTGCAGAATACATAATACACCACAAAAACAGATGCACAAAACCGTATTAGTTTACTGTCTTTGGAAACTGGGAACAAAATCAACTAATCATGGTGAATGATCTTCAAAATCTCCCATAAATATAATCCACTTTTTTCCTACCTAAAAATGTTCTTTATATCCAGAGGAAAAGAAAACGTAAAAAGGGTGAGTTAAAATGCTCAGTAAGGGAAAACATGGAGAATATAATACAAACCATACACATTAGAATATAAAAACATGAAAAATATGTTTAAACATAAAAATCTTGAGGAATGACATAAAACATGGCAGTACTTAAGGCATAGATCATAAAGGAACATTAATCATGATAAAATAGAATGGGAGTAAAATATGTAATTTTGGAAAATCATTAAGCACATGATATGATTTCCATAGTAGCGAAGGCATTTCTGCCAAGTCCATCATAGTGGACAAAGTCCAATACTGAACTGGGTTTACATGTCGTTCCAGCCTTGTATTACTGAACCAGATTTTACTTTCCATTCCAGCCATGTCTCTCTCATGAGATATGAATCTTTACCCAATGCATTGGAGAGAGATATAGGTCCCACCCATCTCATAATGAAATCATTCTTACGTGTGCCACAAAATAAACATAAATCATTCATCATTACCCAATGAATAAAATGGGTTTCATAAACATCATCCCATCATAACATAATCCATATAAAACAAATGGGTATCATTTCATCCTAAGAAAAATCAATCCATGTAAATAATAGAGACATTATTCTTGAAACATAACCATATTAAATAATGTCATCATAGATGTAAAATAGTTTTAATAAAAGACTTGAAATAAATTCTTGAGGAAAATATCCTTTTTTTCCAAATCATTTTATTTTCTCAAAATGAAATGAAATTTTAAAGAAAGTAATTTTATTGAATATACTCATGAAATATTGTAGATTAGGATATATGTAAACAAGGAGTTATGAAATTATAATAATCCATTCACGCGTTATATGTTAAAAAAACATTCTCCTCGTACTTTTAACGGAAAAGTCAAAAAGTACCATGTATGGTAAACAAAAGAAAGATTACTTCCACAATAAAAAGATAAAGTCAAAAGGGGTAAAAATGACTTAACAAATACATGGATGAATATTAAACACTTTATGAAAACATTTTCATGGACATTTATGAAATATACAACCCCAGTAAATACTTACGTATAAACAATCCCGGATAAAATTGAGATTGCAAAATTATCCCTTACCTTATGTCCATTTTCTTCCATATGTGTCCAAGACTCCTATATAGTGGGTTTAAAAATATTATTAACTTTTAACAGAACCATAATAATATTTAGGATATCATATATTATTCACCTATGACTTTATAATACCCATTCATTTGTCAATTCCATGTTAAAGTCACATTTTGTGTAAAATCATTTCATTTATCGTACATGTTTGGACTTAATGTTATTGATATTATTATTACTTATATAATGATTTAAATACTTCTATAATGTAAAAATATGATTTATATATCATATATATTAATTATATATATATAATAGACAGATATATGAAAGTAAATACATCGTTCATGGAGATGGTAGAACATACGTACGCATGAACACTATTTTCATTTCCTTATTGAATTCAATGGAAGTAAGTAGATTACATATATATATATATATATATAAATCCAGTAGAATAATTATGTAATATATTTCATTATTATTTATTATATATATACTTTATAATCATTCTTGAATGGTTAACATGGATAATGAATATCATCACATCCTGGAGACGATAATCCGTACGTACGCACGGGCGATGATATCGTTCCCATAATTATTAAATGGTATTAGATTGGATTATAGAATATCTCAGAATTAGTATCATGTTAATATAATCATATATAGTTATTCCTTACACCATTATACTCATCTGGATAAGGTGTAGGTGGAAAAGATATTACACCATGGTGTGGATACGGTATTCCGTACGTACGCACGCGCGGTGATTTCATTTTCCGTAGGATGGATAGAAGGTGAAATAGGGTTGTTTCATATTTATAATAACAAATAATTATATTTTTCATACTTATGTTATTAATTTATTATGAAACAAAAAAATAAGAGGAAGTAGAAGAATAAATGAATATATATGAATTGGTTAAATATATTACCTCTTCTTCAACGCGCCTCCTCTAAACCTCCTCTAATGGAACTAAAGATGGTCTTTGAAGAAGACCAGGACCTCTAGTATGTTTCTAGTAAAGTGTATAAGATAAATTGGAATGTATGGACGATCTTGAAGGCTCATAATGGTGTGAGGGGGAGATGGAGTAGGTGCCCTTTAATAAGAGAGGAGAGGGGCACTTTTGGAAAGCTCTAAAATATTAATTTATAATAAACCCAAACCCAACATAAAAACTTCTACTGTGACTCGAATTTGGATATTATATAATATAGTTTTGTAATATATTCAACCAATTATATTTAGACATGATTTTATTTTATTTTAAACCTTATCATTTTGATTTATCCTTATTTAATCTATTTAATTTTATTTGTTATAATAATGCTATATATTTTATATGGTTATAAATACATATATATGTTTTGTTAATTAGAAATAATTTGATACTTTAAGACATTTTAGATCATATAAATTTTAATTTGAAATTTTAAAATGTTTTTGTGATTTGTAAACAATTTAATAATTTAAAATATCAATAGTGTCAATTTTGACACAATTAATTGATATGAATTTAAATAAAATCCACAGAGAATATATTTTCGAAAAATACTATTTAATAGATTACTAACCAGACTTATGAATCTATACAATTAGTGGAGTAAATTAATTTGTTCATATGTTATTTATTTTAATACTTTTAAAATTATTTATTCGATATTTCCCTTAATAAAATAATTAATACAATATTTTTGTATACATATTTAATATAATTATTTGTTGTATAAAAAATTAAAAATAATAATATAATAAAAGGTAAATATAATAGATTTCATAAGAATACTTTTATTCGAATTCATCTTCTAAAACAACAGACTTTTAAAATTTTACCTTTATTAAATTATGATGGTGACAACTTTGACATCATTTAGAATAAAATAATATATACATCATAATCTGTTATATAATGCTCCAAATAGAACACAATTCTACCCTTGTATGATTAGTGTATAGATATACTCGACCAATAAGGTTTGGTTAAGTTTCCGGTCTTTTTGATGGGTATTATTGTTGTAATAAAAAATTTATTATTGATTTTTTACTAAATAAATAATTTTTGCATCATTAATGTATAAGATATTAATGTAATTAAATATCTCTTAAAAATCACAAATAAATTACCATAACAAAGAAAAAAAATTTAGGTTTCAAATGAGAATTTATAATCATATTTATATTCTGTATGACCATATATTAAAAATACATTAATTATTAAAGTTTGACTGAGACATATTTCACTTTCTTTAAAATAAAATAAATTAAATGTCTTAATCACATCTAAGTGGCTTCCAATGGATTCCATATCGACCCAAATATGCCTTAGGATGAAATATAATCATCCAATTATATTAATACAAGTGTTAGGGTAATTTTCTAAAATTATATTTACCCTTAATTATCCTATTTACATTTAAAATTTACCATAGTTACTATTCATAGTTCCCAAAAAAGTAGCCTATTTACATAATTTGGATGTATAAATTCAAAATATGGAATCCCCTTTTTCAAATTCAAATCACAGAAGTTGCAGAAATTAATTTAAAATTAATCTCGTTGTTAAGAGAACAAGTTTTAAAAGTTAAAACATTGCAAATGATTGAAATGATTTTACCTATGAATTAAAAGTAAAATCAATGATAATGACATACATTATTTTAAATGGTAAAAATATATTATATTTATACTTTAAAACCATTAAATATTATAATTTAACAATATAAATTATTACGATGAAAAAAGTTGTTTTTAATTAAAATATAGCATGTATTTTCTATTCATTAAAATATGAATGTTATCATAATAATATGAAAAAATTTTCCAAAGTAAATTTTTATATACTCATTACAAATAAGAATTTTATTTTGAAAAATTTAACTTATAAACATGTCAAAAACTAGATTTCATGTGGGTGTGCCATCAAATGGGTACACAACTGCATTTTTGGAAAAATACATATTTTACGCTAAAAATTTATTTTGTTCTCATTCCATGTTATATAAAATGTGTATGATTAATAATAATGTTATAAAATTAAAAATTCTGTTAATAATATTCATAAAATCTAGTTCGTAGTAATATTATAACAATATAATTTAGTTTAGTCAACCCCGGTATTGCGTAATACACACACTATCAAGGAAGGTCACGATTTTGTGTAATGCAATCCACGTCAGGGATGTGCATAGTGGAATCTCCCTTTGGTGTTGCATATAACGTAATCAAAACATATTTCATTTATAGATTTAAAATAATCTATACCTAATGTTGTATTGAATAATTTCTACAAAACAAATTTGAAATTATATGTAACACGAGCCAAGAATAGTGTTGCGTATACTACAAGCATATATGGTGTTTCATATAGTACCAGCTAATCTTGTTGTCTTGTACAATAGAAGACATAAAAGAAATTAAAAAGAATATATCTTAGAAAATCTCGGGGTGTAACATTCTACCCCGCTTAAAATCAATTTCTCCCTCGAAATTCGTAGGGGGTATAGATCGTTTACTACTTGAAAGTTTCATTCATATAAACCGACATCATAAAAAGGAATACTAAAACTTAATTTTAAAAAGTGAACTATTAAACATAACAGTTACACATCCTAACTCATCACTGGGCTTCCACATAAAAGAACATAAGTGAAAATATCGATATAATAGATAAATATAACCCTCATGTTCTGATTAAGAGTGGTAGAGAACATGGCTTTGAAAAATCCAATAATCACAAAGCCATAAATTTGTTATGATATAAGGTACTATCAGATTCATTGAATATAAGGGTACTAGGAAAATGTTTTTGTTTTTCAAGATCATATACCTAATGTTGAATAATTAAAAGAAGTTCTTACTTGATTTAGGTAAAATCTCAATGTTGTTTGTGCCTTGAACAACTTCCACTTCATCTCTTAAAGAATTAAAGTTGAATTTGTCTTCCATGAAGTGTTAGCAGATCATGCGATAGAATGATATGTCATTCCATCTATATCAGACATATGGTTAGAAAAAGTTATATACATAGGTTTATCTTATGGTGAGATTAACTGTATATGATTCCAAAAATGGAATTATACATCAACTATCATAGTTATTTATTAAATAAATCATTTTTCTACTAACTAGAGACTTCCTGTAGGCCAGTGGTAGGCATTAAAGGCATGTCGCACATCATTTGTGGGTATGATTCCCACAACCTTTTCTGACGCAATGGGTTACCACCCATCCTTCTGGTTTTCCTTTTTCTAAATCTTTCCAGAAATAATATCGAAAAAATTTTATATCATTAAACAATATTATCTTTTATCCAACATAATCCATTTCAAATCATTATTCTTATCCAAAATAATTCTATCCGAGCACATTGTATAAAGAAAACGATTACTAGAAATTTCATAAACCAATCATGTGAATACCATCATTTATCCCCCGTATATCATAAAATATATCTTGTTTATCAGATTCCAAACATGTGAATACCTTAATAATGTATTCTATTGAAACATGATTTACCATATAACCTTAGTGAAAAAATGAATGATGTCAAAAGCTAACTCTTTCCCCACACCAAAATCCAAAAATTTCTATATACTCATACAATGATATCACTTTGTCCTTATATCAATCATGAGCTCATTAGTACTATCAAACATCTCATTATATACTTATACCTTCATTATGCACATATCATATACATTCCAAAAATATTTGAGTAACCTTTCATTGTTATCAGTACCATTCAACGTATACTTTCAAATAATCCTGGAAAAATAATAGTGTAAAAATCCTTATATTTTTCTTTATTCCATAGTACCATACATTATTGTTGATAAACATGCAATCATTCTATTACCTTAATAAACCATTGACTGAGATTCAAAACTTCATTCATCTCATATATCATTTGTAGTCTATTTATCATCAATAACATAAATACTTCCCATACGACCATTCTGATTCTCTTCATGAGAGTTTCCGTTAGGGAATTTGTTTGCATAATTATTGTACATTACACATTTAAAACATTTAACCTTGGGAGATGTTTTAGAAATACCATTATCATTGACCATTATGTTAACTGAACCTTTTACATTGAAATTACTGGCTTTTTGTCCTTCTTTTCCACACCCAACGCATCTTCCAGTTCCCTTGAGAGAGACTCCTTGATGCCTCTTCCCACATGATTTATATGAGGGAAATTGAACTTTCCTTTCTCTATGATCATCATGAAACTCCATCTTTCTCTTATTAACCGAGTCAGGAAACATACCAAAGATGATATTATTTATCATATTTTGAGATTTCTAATTATGGATAATAACGGGTTTTGCCTTCGAATTCCCATTTCATTAGGATGCTCAGTAATAATATCATTACATTGTCCATCATATTCTTCATTAACATGAATATTCCTCTTTCCATAAATTTTCTAAAACCCAAATAAATAGTGTGAGAGGAAAAAATCATTCTAGGAAAACAACATTATCAAGGGGAGTACTTTCAATCTCTAAAATCATAGGGTTAATCCTAGTTTGTTCATGAACGTTATCATAATTCTAGGATGGTGACCTGTACTTATTCTCAGCCTTATGGACTTCCCTAGACAAACCATAGAAATTTCTCTAGGGATCTAATGTTTTCGTATCCTAGTTTCCAATGGTTTACTAAAAATTCTCTCTGATAACAACTATAGAGACCCATATCTTGACCTACATGGAAATTACATTACTTTTTCAGAATATTTAATATATCACAAAAACAGATGCCCAATGACCATATCAGTTTAGTGTCATTATAAACTCGAAACAAAATCTTCTAATCATGGTGAAAGATCTTCAACATCTCCCTTAAAGATCTTCCCGCTTTTTTTATTACCTAAAACCTTTCTATATATCTTGGGGAAAAGAAAACATAAAAAGGATGAGCTCAAATGCTCAGTAAGGGAAAACACGGAGAAAAGAAAACAAACCATATACATTTGAACTTAAAAACATTAACATGATGTTTAAACATCAAAATCATGAGCAATAACAAAAATCATGGCAGTATGTAAGGCATAGATCGTAAAGGAAAATTAATAATGATAAAATAGAACAGGAATAAAACATTTAATTGTGGAAAACCATTAAGCACGTGATATTATTTCCATAGTATCCAAGGAATTTCTTCCAAGACCATCATAGTGGACGATGTCTATTACTAAACCAGGTTTACTTGCCATTCCAGCCATATATTATTGAACCAGATTTTACGTGTTGTTCTATCCATGTAAATCTCATGAGATATAAAATATTACCCAATTAATTGGAGGGAGATATAGGTCCCACCCATCTCTTAATGAAATCATTCTTACCTGTTCCACAAAATAAACATAAATCATTCATCATAACACAAAGAATAAAATGGGTTTCATAAACTTCATCCCATCATAACATATTCCATAAAAAAGGGATATCATTTCACCATAAGAAAAATTAAACCATGTAAATAATAGAGACATTATTCTTGAAACATAACTATATTAAATAATTTCATTATATATGGAAAATAGTTTTAATAAAACACTTGAAATGAATTCTTGGGAAAATTGTCATTTCTTCTTCCAAATCATTTTCTTTTCTCAAAATGACATGCAATTTAAAAGAAAATAATAATTTTGAAAATAATCATGAAATCATGTAGAGTACTATTTATTTAAATAAGGCTTTATGAAATCGTAAAAATCCATTCACGCTTATAAGTTAAAAACATTTTCCTCGTAATTTTAATGGAAAAGTAAAAAAGTACCACGTATGGTAAACAAAAGAAATATTCCTTCCATAACACAAATTAAAATTTGGAAAAAAAATATTTAGACAAACATGGAAGAATATTAAAATCTTTATGAAATCATTTTTATGGACATGGAGGAATAAAATAAGCCCATTAAATACTTATGTGTAAACAATCCTAGATAAAATTGAGTTTGCCAACTTATCACTTACCTTATGTCCAATTTCATCTGTATGTGTCCATGATTCCCATATAGTGGGTTAAAAAATATTATTAACTTGTTAAGGAACCATAAAAATATTTAGGTTATCATATATGATTCAATTATGATGTTATATTACCTGTTCATTTGTCAATTTCATGTCAAAGCCGCGTTTTGGGTAAAATCTTTTCATTTATCGTATGTGTTTGGACTTGTTGTTCTTTCTATTATTATTAATTTTATCATGATTTACCTAATTACAGAATTTAAAAGTACTAATTTATATATAATATATATTCTATATATATATATATAATACATAGATAAATGAAATGATATACACCATTCATGGAGACTGTGGACCATACATATGCATGCACGATGTTTTCATTTCATTATTGAATTGAATGGAAGTAAGTATATTATATATATATATTAAGTAGAATTATTATGTAATATATTTAATTATTATTTATTATAAAAATAATTTAATATAATTCTTGAATGGTTAACATGGAGAATGAATCTCATCGCGTCGTGGAGATGGTAATCTGTACGTACGCCCGAGCGATAATTTCATTACCATAATTATTAAATGGTATTGGAGAAGATGATAGAATATATAATAATTAATATAACATTATAATAATAATATATTGTCATTATTTACACCATTATACTCATCCAAATATGGTAGTGGTGGAAAAAATATTACACCACGGTGTGGAGACAGTATTCCGTACGTACGCACGTGCGATGATTTCATTTTCCGTAGCATTGATAGAAGGTGAAATAGGGTTGTTTCATATTTATAATAAAATATAATAATAACAGTTATACCTTTGTTATTACATTATTATAAAACAATAAAAGAATACGAAGTAGAAGAAGAAATGAATTTGAAATAATCGGTAAATGATATTACCTCTTCTTCGACGCTCCTCCTCTAAACCACCTCTTAGGGCACTAAAGTTGGTCTTTGAAGAATACCGGGACCTCTAGTATGTATCTAGGTAAGTGGAGAAGATAAATTGGTAGGGGTGGAAGAGATTTAAGGCTCAAAATGGTGTGATGGAAGAGGGAGGAGTTTCCCTTTTATAAGAGATGAGCGGGGAACTTTTGGAATCCTCTAAAATATTAATTTATAATAAACCCAAACACCACATAAAAACTTTACAATTGACTCAAATTTGGATATTAGATAAGATAGGGTTGTAATAGCATCAAAAAAGTAAATTTATACATGATTTAAGTTTATTTTAAACCTTATCATTTTGATTTATCCTTATTTAATCTATTTAATTTTATTTGTGGTTATAATGTTAGACATTTTATATGGTTATAAATACTTACTTATGTGTTGTTAATAATAAATAATTTTATATTTTATGATATTTCAGATCATATAAATATTAATTTGTAATTTGTAAATATTTTTTTGATTTGTAAACAATTTAATAATATTAAATATCAATAGTTTCAATTTTTAGACAATTTATTTATTTGAATTTAAATAAATTCCACAAAAAATATATTTAAAAAAAACACTTAAATAGATTAAAAACAAGTCATATTAATCTATAAAATTCGTGGAGAACATTAATTAGTTCATATAATAATTATTTTAATACTTTTAAAATCATTTATTTGATATTTTGTTTAATAATAAAATTAATAAACCATATTTGTATAATTATTTAATATACATATTTGTTGTTTAAAAATTAAAATTAAATACTATGACGAATATAAATATAATATATTTCATAAGAATACTTTTAGTCTAATTTATCTTCTAAAATAACCATCTTTTAAAATTTTATCTTTGTTAATGTATGAAGGTGACAACTTTGACATCATTTAAAATAAAATATTATAAATGTTCTTATAGGTATTACAAGACTCTAAATGGACCATAATTAGACCCTTGTATGATTAGGGTATAGATATACGTGAAAAATATGGTTTGTTGAAGTTTTAAGTCCTTTTTATTTGTATTATTATTGAAATAAAAACATTATTATTGATTTTTTACTATATAAATAATTTCTGCATCATTAATGTATAAGGTATTAATGTAATTAAATATCTCTTAAATATTACAAATAAATTAACATAACAAATAAAAACATTTAATATTTCAAATGATAATTTATAATCGAATTTATATTCTGTATATCCTTATTTTAAAAATACATAATTTATTAATGTTTGAGAGAGACATATTTCACATTCTTTAAAATAAAATAAATTAAAGGTCTTAATCACATTATAGTGGGTTTAAATGGATTTAATTTCGACCCAAATATTCTTTAGTACGAAATATAATCATCCAATTATATTAATATAAGTGTTAGGATATTTTTATAATGTTATATTTACCCTTAATTAATGATTTACCTTTAAGTAGGGTAAATAAAATTTACCGTAGTTACTATTTATATTGCCCAACAAAGTAGTATATTAACATAATTTGGACCTGAGGATTCCAAATATGGAATCCCTTTTTCAAAATTCAAATCATAGATGTTGCAGAAATTAATATCAATTTAATCCCATTGTTAAGATAAGGTGTTTTAAAAGTTAAAACATTGCAAATGATTGAAATGATTTTACCTATGAATTCAATGTAAAATAAATGATAATGACATACATTATATTAAGTGGTAAAAATATATTCTATTTATACTTTAAAACCATTAAATATTATAATTTATTCATATAATTTATTACGATGAAAAAATTTGTTTTCAATTAAAATATAGCGTGTTTTTACTATTCATTAAAATATTAAAGTTATCAGAATAATATGAACAATTTACCCAAAGTAAATTCTTATATCCTGATTACAAATAAGAATTTTATTCTATCTAATTGAACTTATAAACATTTCAAAAACTAGATTTAATGTGGGTGCACCATCAAAAGGTGACAAAACCGCTTTTTTAGACACACATATTTTACCCGAAAAATTTATTTTGTTCTAATAACATGTTCTAGAAAATTTGTAAGATGAATAATAATGTTATAAAAAATATATTTAATACTATTCATAATTACATGTTCATAATAATATTATAATAATATATCGTTGTTTAGTGAAACTCGGTATTGCGTACTACACACGCTATCGAGGATGGTCGCGATTGCATGTAATGCAAGCCAAGTAAGGACTGCGTGTAGTGGAATCTCCCTTTGGTGTTGCGTATAACATAATCAAGACTTATTTCATTTAAACAATACACAAAATCATTACTTAATGTTGCATAGAATAATTTCTACAAAATGAAATTGAAATTCTATGTAACACGAGCCAAGTATAGTGTTGTGTATACTGTAAGATAATATGGTGATCCATATAGTAAAAGATAATCATTGTGTAGTGTACAATAGAATACATCAAAAAAATTAAAAAGAATATATCTCATAAAATCTCGGGGTGTTACAACCATAGGATTCAAAGAGGGGTAATGTTGGAACCATGTTTTTTGGACCATTCAAGGATGTAGAGAGAATCGGGTGGGCAGTGTATTGGTTGGATCTTTCACATAGGTAGAGTTCAGATATTGATGATTATCATGCATCATATATTTTTATTTATGACTCTAACCCTTTAAATTGATTGTCATGGATAATGGTGATCCAGGGAATGATGCGGCCATCGCTGAGCATTTGATGGGAGTTTTGATTCGAAGAGTGAATATGTTGAGGGGGAATATAATGCCGAGAGGTTGTATATTGTAGAAATATGCTCCTATACATAAGGAAACATTGGAGAGACAATCTGATATGTAGTCTTATTAGATTAATATTTTTAACTCTGAATCATAGATATTATTGGGAGTAAATCTCAAGGATGAGCTTTTATAAGGTGGTTGCATTGTAAGATAATATCCTATTCTCTATGTGTATCAAGCTCATTTGAAGGTACAATTTTTTCATTTTTAGTATATATTGTCTAGGTTTTAGGTAAGGGATTTTTTGGATGAAATTGGTTATTTTTTTAATAATGAGGGGTGGTTCCCAGTTTTCTCTTTCCAGGATCCAAAGTTGGAAAACTGTGTGAACCCATATGAAAGGGATTCATTGAACAAACACACTATATTTAAAATCAGAGTCCATTTTAATCTTAACCATGTGTCATCATGAGAGTTGGATTATGGTTAGGTTCATGGTTAGTTCAATCCATTTTCCCCATTCAAGAAATTATTTGTGTGGAAATTCAATCCCTAGAAAATTCATTAATAATTTCTTGAATCCTCATATTGATTCCAAAACACCGTAAATAAAATATAAACATATTTATCAAATATTTAGGAAGTTATTAAACAAATTACATGTCATATTACCTCTTTTATGGATTATTCTATTCCCTCATTAAATATTTTCACATCTCCAAGCAAGAGAGTTTCATACAAAATACTTTCCTCTCTCTCTCTCTCTCTATCATGTCATAATCTATTCCATTAATGTGGTGTTTTTCTCCATTGATAATGGATGTAGATATATATTTATTGGGATCTAATATGATTGAGATTGAATCTATGTTTCATATATTGATATCATTCTTCATCATGATGTTCGTTTTTCCTCTTCAATTGGGTATTTTCTTTGGCGAGCATCCATCTTCAGTATTTAGGTAAATGGCCTAAATTCAATTCCCATAGTCACTAAAATTTAATTTTTGAATTTTTAAATTTAAATTGTAATATTTTTTAATTTTAACTTTAATTGAATAAATTAAATTTCTATTTAATATATGGGATGGTAGAATTGATTAAATTATTTTCTAATTGATTATGAGTTCATTTGAATATGGGTAAATTGAATATAGGTAAATGTGCTAGTGAAAGTTTTTAAATTCTATTAATTAATTGGTTAATTAGTTAATGGATTTTTTAATAATGAGTTGATGGGGAATTGTGTTTATCTCATGGTTCATTTAATATTACTATGAGTTAATTAACATTGGTAATTAAGAGATGGTTTACCTGGCCTTAATTGGTTAGTGGGTTATATGATTTAAATATATAAACATTGTATAATTGTGAATTTCTAATATTTTTCCATGTGATTAACATGAAGATAAATGTTTGTTGTTGTAAATTTTTATGGTTTACCATGATCTTAAAGGTATATAAAAAGGTTAATGTTGATTATCATTGGTTGATGTGATATATGTGTGATTGATTAACATTAGATTATAGTTAATGGAATGATGCTCCATATACCCAAATACAACTGACTAATATATAAGTGTCTGATACAAACTGGTATTTGAAATACCAAATAGTGATTGACTTCTAAATGAGTTCTAAGGTATGGAACTATTCCCCAAATACTCATATGGTTCTTGACATGGAGTATTATGCCCAACATTTTGACATTGGACCATGGTTCAATGATTCTATGATATTAAATTGAAATGAATTGATAAATTGAAAACCATGAGTTAAGTGTTATGTGATTTCTATTTGGGATTATTCAGACTCCAGAACATAGTCATGAAATTATTGATGGGTTGGGTGTCCTCAGGAACTTGAGGATTGTGTTGTTAAATAGAGAATAACTTCATATGTAAATAATTTATCCTGACAGTTTTATTTTATTCTATATACAGCTATAAACACTTTAATTTACTAGATATTTATTTAAGATGCCTATGTTGGTAGCCTATTGAGTTGTACTCACACTCTACTCGAGCTACCTTATCTAAACCCAAATAGAGTTTACATTTAGAGGATGTTATAATGGATATATCCCCTCGATTGATGGAAAAAATGGTGTCGATCCTAGATGAGGAAACCTAACTTGTTGTTAGGACCCACTTTTAGTTTTTACGGTCTTTATTTTTTTGTTTTTCATTTTTCAATTGACAGATACTTGGGATTACATATATATTTCTTTTGTTTTGGATATTGTTTTTATGTTTTTATTTTCATGTGATGTTGTCACTATTCTATTTATGGTTACGTATTTTCGCTACATTTTATTTATTTACATTATTTTTCTACTTCTATAAAGATTTTATAGTCTTCCCATGATTGACACTAGACCCTCGATGAATGTAGGTACCCTCTACTATATAAAAAGGTGTGCATGAATCCATGTAATCGATATTCTCAGGGCACCTGTGTATAAGACCTTTGTTGGGATGTTTAAATTAATAACATGTCTTTTAAAATTAAAAAAATAATCTTAGGAATCTTTACCAAGAAACTATTATATAACCATATCATAGTATAAGTAAATAAATGTTTATAAAATGAAAAATTATGTTTCAGTATTTTTATAAAAAAAAAGTTAATTTAAAAAATTAAAAAAAATATAACGTTTTAAAAGATTATTTATTTTAATAAAATATATTAGTATATATTAATTTTATTTATTATAACTATAAGGTAATTTAATGACAGAAATATATATATTTTAAACCCCATAAAATCAGTTATAATATAATAATCCATATTTTTGAATAATTATTTGTGTTATTTGAAAATTAAATATCCCATATAGGGAAAATTATTTTCACATAAGGTATCCCATTTTCAGAATCTACAAATCAAAAACATATTACGTGTAATATTTTGGATTTTCCAAAAATAGTGGATTTTATGTGAATTGTGAAATACAATAATTTATGGTATTTGACAATATATGTTAAATACATGAGTTTTTTATTCATGGATGAAATTAAATCCAATTGGATCAATGACTACAAAACCATTTAAAATATTTAGTCCCATGAATAAACACTATTGATAGTCTCGATCCAAAATAATAATATATTGGATGTAATAAAAAACACCCCTCACCTCCATAATTAATATAAGCCCCCCACCACTTTTAATAACTCATTTCATGAATTGTACCATCTAAAAAATAATCCCAATTAACTTACCAAAAATCATACCCACATCTAAAATATACAAGTTAGAACAAAATCCAAAGTCCATGTGCCATAAATAGGTTCTAAAAAAGATTAATTAGAAAAGGTAAAAGCCTCATTCTTTCTCTTTATTTTTTTTATTTTTTTTATATTATCACCTCCCTTGTCTAATGTGGAATTATATATCTAGTATCATATATATACTTTAATTTAATTTTTTAATGGAAAATCCATCTTCAAATCTATACTCTGATCATTTTATACTAAACATTACATCATTAACCTTGGTGTGTTGATTCACCACCTTTGTGGATGATGAATTTTTTTAACAATAATGAATTCAAGGATGGTCATAAAAAAATTATTATAGTTAAATATGTTTTTAACATATAAATTATATATTTTATCATATTCAAGAAACAATAAATAAATATAATATTAAATAAAATTATTGTATTTCCAAATGGTTGTGAAATTTTTTCAAATAGAGTAAACATTTCTGTGAACATTATCCCTAATGAATCATCCATATATCATTATAAAAGATATATACGAACATTTTAAATTATTTAAAGATATTAATTTCATTTCCTTCTATTTGTACTGTTTTTATTCTATTTATCAGTGAACTCACATAATTATATTCAAGGGAACCGACAATAATCCTTGAAATGAACGCTCCTAGAATAGTGAAATTAAACAGAATAACTCAACAAAATACACACAATAAAACATAATAAAAAAATTGATGTAGAAGATGTTCTGTATTTAGTATTAAATTATTTTTATATGATTATTCTAGATATTAAGATAATATGAATATCCCATCCGGACACAAGGTAAGGGGATTCTTGAACCAAACTCTTTTTCTTTGGGGTTTCCCTCCTTCACACCAATTTCAATATGGGTTTTCCTTTAACGTGTCATAAATATTATGTAATTATTCGTATATTTTCATTCTAGGGATATACAATCATTCTACATTGTTTTATGGAAAACACAATGATTTTTCAATATTAAGTGTCATCCCAAAAAAAATCATTATTCTTCTAGATATTTCTTCTTCTGCACTAAATATCTGATGATTCTTATAACAAATATGTTATTATATTTTTAATATGGGTACCCTACTGATTATTCATGATTTTTTTCTTCATGAAAATATTTTGAAACCCATTCCATGTCATTGGTTATATTATGACAGTGATTATTATATGTTCTATATAGAAATCCTGATTATATAAATGTTATGCTGTGATGGGTGGAACCAAAATTATACCTCCCAATAATTCATTGGGTTATATTATGTATCTCATTATATGATGTGTTATTTGAATGAACATGGTGCTCGATTTTTTCAAAATGATTATTTTATGTTTATGAATATTTTATTCCATGAATATGATGCCTTAATTGTTCACAATTATCTGTGGTATTTTTCCCCTATGACACGATTTTTCATTTTTCTATACTACCACATTCCATGCCATTATCAAATTTATCCTCTCAGGATTATGATTATTATCCTATACTAATATTTTGATGGTGATGATTATTCTCACAAATTTTATATACACTCATGTCCTTATTTATCATTTTTCTATGAATTTATCTCACACCTTTCATTGATGTGAATCCTCACGTGACTACATATATTATAGGACACATTATATTTATAAGTATAAAGAATAATATTTTAAAAACAAATTATGTCTTATTATAAATAAGTGTCATATGGTCATAATTTCTCGATATATTAATCCATTAGATACTAGATTACAACCGTTTCATGTAGTTTATATTAAAAAGAAGTTATAGTGATATTATAAATTGTAGTTTCTAAATAGAAAAAAACATAAAATAACCATTTTAGGTAAATATGGAGTGATATATGGATGATAAGTGATTAAATAAAAAAATATTTCATATAGACAATATTTTTGTGTATAATTTCAAAATTAAAATAAAAACAAGGATTGAAAATAATCACAAAAACACACATTTTAGGAAGCACAAAATTTATTAATATATATTTCTGTTTACTATCATGTCATCCACATTGTCGTTAAAATAAATGGTCAATATGTTATATACCTTCTTCTTGATGAAAAATTGAATTTAATTAATAGTGTGGATGAATTGCTTATATATAATACATCATTTCTAATCATTTCAAAAAAATATCTCATCACACGGGTGATGATCAAATGGGTCATAGATCGGTGGGATGATAATTTTTATAAATCATTCAATAACCTCATGACGTGCATTCAACACCCATGTGTCTGGATTCCCCATGTAGAATGAAATCCTCTCATCCACTATATGGAGTCCCTAGAATGGTCATTTAGATATCTATTGGATGTAAATAATATTATAGGAGAGTAAAATAATTTCAATTAAATTATAAGAAAATATTTGTTATTGATACTAGATATTATAATATAGAAAATTTATTTTCATTTATTGTAATATTTAATATTTTAAGCCACTATTATCAACAATAGAATGTCCAAGACATCTCTCATATTTTCCAATATAAATGTATCCTTAGAAACCATATACTAGGAAATTTCAGTCAGAGGAAAAACCTCTCACCATTTATTAAATAGAAAAAAAAGTGCAGTTAACAAGGAAATGGATGAGGGTGATCATCTTGCCCAAACCCAATAAAGATTCCCCACGAAAGTTAGACAATTACATACCGATCCATCACTCGAAAAACCTAAAATCCATTCCGTTGAGTCAACACATTCAACCAGTTTCTCTTATGTTTCATCAAGAAATCACCACTGCTTTCAGCTTTCAACAAGACATCACCACTGCTTCCAGATTCAACAAGACATCACCACTGAAATTTGAAGTTATATGCAAAATAAAATCACAAGCTATTCCCAAAAGAAAATCTAGGAAAACCAAATTCAAATCGAGGAGGAAAACCAAATCTGAAATGCAAGGCCAAAAATACAGCAAGAAAATCAACGAATCCAGATCACCGGAGGAGCATTTCCAACCATCACACAATACAAATACATGAGATCCCATAGTAGATTCATCCAAATCAATCCAATGCAAGAATGCAGAAATTGAAAAGAGAAGCAACCAGTAAATAAAAAATTGAAAAAAAGAAAAAGGACAAGAACATGAACCCATCACTGATCCGGAACACTGATGAACAACCAAGCCAACATCAAATCTCATCGCCACTAATAGTCCTGTCGGAGAGGACCACCACGAACTTAGTAGCATTCAATCTGTCGGAGTTCATGACCACAACCTCCAAGCGATGATAGACCATAACGATGTCATGCCTACAGTAACGGTGATCCCACGAACGCTCCAAAGAGTAAGCCAGCAAATAAAGAGACCTCATCACAAACTGGTCTTACACCCGAGGATCCTAAACTGAAGAACCACAGTGCCTATAGTTGGAAAGACATCAGGAGGGTGAGTAACGAACACGATACAAAGAGTGCTAGAAGAGTCCAAAGTCGATCCACCACAGGGGATAAAAAGTGGCGACAGGGGAAACCGTAGTGCCGTAAGCCCCTTACGGGCTCATCATATCTTAGCCTCCATATAAAATTAGGTATCTATCATGAATGTATGATTTTTTTTAAATTCCTTTTATGTCTAATAATTAGAAATTTGACGATATATTTTCTTATAGTTCTCCCTATCTGAATGACATCATTATTTGATACAAACACCCCTGATGAATAATTATCCACTAACCCTAAAATCTATTAGTCATCAGAAACATACATTGATGATTCCTCTAGATGAAAAATCTAGACAAATATGCAAAATTTTATAATTTACTATGTCACCATGGAGATTGTATTAATTTTTCTTGTAAGGATTTTTTTTCTTGTTACTATAAAATAGAATCAACCATAATTTGGAAAAAACCATACCCTCAAAACAATAATGTAACTATACCTACATAAATTAGTTTCCTAATTAAATATTAAATTTGATTCATCATTGGGGATTATGAAAATAAATTATTACTATTTCATTATGAATGATATGTTTATTATCATTATTTATTATTTTTAAAGATTGATTTATATATTCCCCTCATATAAAACACAAACCAAAATCATTTATTATCAAAAAAATAAAGAAGATTAATTTAAAAATATTTTTATTGAACAAAATTATATATTATGATGGGACGAACATTCACCTCACACATTAAAGGGTTTTCACTAAATCCAAAAAAATAGATGTGATCTCTATAATTAGGACCAACCTTGATCAAGGGGATCCATTAACATCAATGAATGATTAACAAATTAAATGAATGTATATCAAAATATACTACCCAAAAAATGAAATTCTCTAATAGGATAATACATAAAAATAATAGATTAATCATTGGGTAGAAAGATCAATCCCTTATGATGACCGAAATCCTCAAAAGTTCATATAAAAAATGGGAATACATGAACTCCTATTTCAATACATTGAAGGAGAAGAATCCTTAGATATTATATAGTAATTCCATTCCTATATATTTTTTATCCACTAATTTGGAACCATTATATTACATTAAATGAGGTTACCTATATAGTTACATCCATTAATGATTGACGACTATATAGAATTTTTTAATAACATCCTTTTATTCTATGTAAATAACAACATCATCGAAAAAACACACAAATTAATGCATAAGGATATACTCCCTTACCCATTATCTATGTGAATCTTATATTTCATTGGTCCATACCCTCGAGTTATATTGAAGTAGATAAAATTAATTCTTAAAACCACTAATTAATTAAATTACTAGGTTGAATATATATGCCTCTTGAATGTAGAAAACCATTTTCATCAATTTATTGACTTATAATATAATCACTATATTTGGTTTCCCTCAAACAATACTAATATAAAATAATAATAATATATTTCATATAAATTGAATATGTTGTACAAAGAGTAAAATATCTTCTCCAACCATTCATCCAACTATCATACAATGGAATATCCAAAAATAAAGGCCCCACAAATACATTATAAAATTTACATCAAACGTTAGGGAAAAGTGATATCAATTATTCTATTAAAATAATTTATTCCCTTTGGTATAATTATACAACTGATACAACCAAACATGTGACCCGTTATTTTGGAGAGAGGTGGTTGATCCTATAGATGGTCAATTTTTATCACATTACAACATGATCTATAGCCAAATATAATATTATTAATGGTCTAATGTATTGATATATGAATTATATTGACTCTATAGAAATATGGTACACATGATGAAAATAATTTGGATTCATCAAAAATGTGTTTCATGAGTATTCAATAATATAGATTATTCATAATCATTTTTTTGAAATTTTTTCAATGATAACTGTAATGATACTAAGGTAGTAACATCTAATGATGGATCCAAATTTGGATGCACCATTCATTATACATAAGGAAACCTCAAAAATAACACACTCCTCTACTAAAAATGTTGGATTTCATATAATACATTCTGCAGCTGCATAGTTTCCAAAGGAGTAGTTTTTATAGTTTCATGATGTGTTTATAGAGGTATAATCAATATGTCATTAATATTCATATCATATAGTTCAAATTCTATGGTTGTGAACATCATGAAAATGGCCCTCATGATATAAATATAAAATATATGATATGATGTTTATTTTCACATGATATTAATTTGAACTATATACATCTATCTACATAAACTAAAAATATATAGAGTGGTCTTCCATATATGGCCAAACTTCATTTTTGATGATATATATATATATATAATGGACTCACTAATGTTTTTTTCAATAGTTGACATTACGTACTCTCTAACAACCACACCAAAGGTGAAATATTTGTTTATGTCTTATACAAGGATATTAATATATGAAAATATCTTCCTTTGTCAATAACTATGTGGGAATTTATTAATTTTATATTATGAAATATAGTGACACTATAATCTCTCTAAATTATCCTTCCCAAAAACCCTATCATATTTAATTACAATCCCCATTCTAGTGATAAATTTCACTAATCCTACTCTTATAGTACCCTCGTTTTGATGTATGCAGCCTTTGATTATGCTTTTTATGTGTTTAAAGTGCACCAGATAAGTTGAGAAGAGGTTCGGAGAGTTTGTAATGGTTTTGAATGATTTTGGAGGCTTTTCTGAGGGAGCACAGTTTGAGAATGGTTATGGGAAACCGTGTGGGTTCTCTAGGAAACCATGTAGTGGGAGACTGTAGGCTTCGCATGGCCTTCGCATGGTTAACCAAACCGTGCAAGGCAACCATGTTGACCCCTCCTCTCAATATTTTAGCATGCACACGGTTTGCACCCGACTTGTCAAACTCTGTGGGCCAACCGTGTGACCACATAAAGTAAGGTGTTTTAAATCCAGGCTCCCCCGAGATTGACCTAAAACACTCCAAACATACTCCCACTCAAGCCTTACACGTGATTTTAGGTTCTCAGGGGCTGATGGTGATCTCCCACAAATTTTGGATGCATTTTGAAGAGGTTTCTTGGTGGATTGAAGGTTGTCTCACTCGGGAAAGTCGGTCCTCTTGGTACTCTTTTGGTTTCCCCTAGATCCAAATCTTCCTCTTTCTTTGTTACCTAAATATACACTTGTTTTGTGTAGATATAGGTTTTTGGTTGACTTGTATAATGATTTAAAGTATTTTTAATCTTAAGGATGGGGATCAAGAGATGTTTCAGTGGTGCGTTCACCAGATTGGAGGTGTGGTTGCTCGTGGGTTGATTTCATGAGAACCCTAAAGGTAGGTGGCTTCTCTCTTGACTCCAGTTGGTTAGAACTAGTGGTGTTTGATTACAATGAAATTTATTTTCTTGAAATTAGTTATGATTGATGTCCAAAATTGGTTGGAAATCCCTTTGGTGATGTTTTGGGGATTTTTGTGGAAAAAGGGGGGTTTATGGTGAAATGATATTGTTCTAAATTTTAAAATATATATTTTAAAATTGGATGCTTGGCTTGGGGAAAATGAAAATTGTTTATGAAAATGGTTTTCAATGAAGATGTTGTATTTATTTAAATGTGTATTGTCAGGGAATATGGTTTTCAGTAAATGGGTAATTTATTGAAGTAGATTGGTATGCGATAGAATTGGTTGATTTCATGTTGTTGTGACATTGGTGGCTTATATGAATGGTTTTGATTGATTGGAATGTTGTGTGGATATGATAAGAAGTACCACTATAAAAAGGGGAATGATATTGGAAAAATGTCCACAATCAAAGGATAAGCGTACGAGATGTGCCACTAGGTGGGAATAGGTTGACGGGTTGGATGGAAGCTCCACCATTTTGGTTGTTTTGGTGTGAATGGGGGAATGGGTTGGACGAAAGCTCCACCATTTTGGTTTTTTGTTGTGACTTTCTTTTCAAGTTGGAAATTTTTATGCTAGTGTGGGAATGATGAAATGGATTGTGGCATGTTTGTTGGCTTTCACAAGGGTTTTTGGTTTGTGTATGATGGAATGGTAAGGGTGTGTTTGGATTAAAGAAATAGATGCACATGGGATAATTTTATATAAATAATTTTATATAAATGCGATAATGGTTTTCCCCTAATGGCTTGTATAGGGAAGTCATTTGGGGAAATCCTACCGAGTTTTGGTACTCACCCCTGCTTTGGCATGTTGGTGTCTTTGCAGATGTTGTGTATAGTGACGTGGGAAAAGGTAAGGCATCACCCTCTTTTAGTGTTGCAGCATGATGTCTGGGTGGATCATGGAGCATGGATCTTTGTTTGGAGCCATGGAGTGTGTCTTGGCTTATTTTCGGTTTTCTGTTGAGTCTTTTTCTTAGTACACTGATATGGTAATGGATGTATTGGTTTTTGGTTTTATTGTGGAACAACATGGTTTTCCTTAGGGAACACATGATTGAATTTTTTGATTGAAATGCATCATATAGTGGTCAGTAGTATAAGGTTTGGCTGGTTTTGTCATAAGGGAAAATAGTTCTCCATTTTGTTCTCATAGCCCTCAGTATTTATTGCCCGCCTTTGGAACATTGGGAACATTGTGTAAGGAAAAGTAAACCTCATTACCTCTTCAATCTAATGAGGTATAGGTGGGGTTTTACAAATGTTATAATCTTGTTCGGTCCTTCGGAGTAGATTCTCATATTGTGAGTTGACATTCGTTGTGGTATATTCCATGAGTCCGGATCATAACAAGGCATAGGAAAGTTGGAATATGGAATGTAAAGCATAAAAAGATGTATCTAACCCTTTTATGTTGAACTTTATTATACCAAGGAGTTGGGTACATAATTGATTTGGAAAAACTTATAAGAATTTGATATCTCACTGTCATCTGTGTAGCTAATTAGATGAGCATTCCATGCATGGTAGAAATTAATTCTCTCTAGGATGCATATTTCATTGGGCATAATGATTTATGGGCTGAATTGAGAAATGGTTTTTCAAATGTGTGAAATATTAATGTGAATAAATTTGGTATTCTAAAAATGGTTTGATTTTCAAAAATGGTGAATCATGGAAAATGTATAATGGTGGAAAAAAACATTGTGATAGTGTTTGTAATGCAGTTTGAAATGGGAATTCTTGATGTCTACAGATGTGAGACTCAAGGTTGTTTGTTTTCTGTTTATAGAAATGGTACCTGGTAGGCGTCGTAGAGACCAACCAGTAGTGGCTTATGAGAATGTGGTTGCCCCTGAGCCTCAAGTGAACTAGCAGATAGTGAAAAGTATAGTGAAATCATTCCATGCTGTGGAAAGTAGAAATAAAGCTGATAAACCAAGGAATGTGGATCATGCGGTTCAGTTTCAAAAGAAAAATCCCACTATATTAAGGGGTGATTTAGATCAAGAAATTGAAGAAGCATGGTTGAATATAGTGAACAATATTTTTGAATTATTGGGAACACTTGTCGAGTTAAAAGTGAAGTTTTCCACTTATTGGTTGGAATACATTTCCCATCAGTGGTGGGAGTTGGTAGTCCGTGTGGGAACTGATCAGTGTATGATGTGGGAAGACATTGATGAATTTTTTAATAAATAATTCTACCCACATACGTTTAGAATTTAGTGCACAAAATATTTCTTTAGTCTGAAGCAAGAGAATATGTTTGTAATAGAGTATGTAGCTATGTTTACGAACATAGTGGGATTTTCACCCTAGGTGGTGGGTAGTACATCATTGAATTCTCCTATATTCGAAGATGGTTTGAGGAAAGAAATCAATTAAAAAATAGCAGTGTTGTGTATCAGTGATTACACAGAGATGGTGAATCTAGCATTCGTGGCTGAACGGGGTCTATTTGGAGCTTTGGGCGGAAGAATCATGGTGGTACCCATGGGGAATAGTGGGAACTATAATGCTGGGTTCAAGAGGAGGAGGGAAACTTATTCTTATGGTGGGAGTATGGCACGTAATCCAATGGAAGGATCGGTAAATCTTCCTTTGAAGCCATATAGAAAACCAAGATGTTTTTAGTGTGGTTCTACGAGCCACATCAAGCAGGACTGTACAACACAACCTTGAGCGTGTCATAATTGTAAGAAGATGGGGAATCTACAATGTTATTATCGGAACACTCTGAGGTTGGTTTGGCATGACACTCCTCAGAAATCGCAAAATTCGTATGCTTTGACGGGACAAGGACAACAACACACCCCTCGTTAGTAGAGTAAAGTGGGTCATGGTGATTCTCGGAATACCACAACTCCTCAACAAAGTAATAAAGAGGAGAGTGTGTAAACCAAGGAAGCCAAGCATGTTGTGGTGGATGATCATTCAGAACCATCCACAGTGTGAGGTTCTATTCTTTTAAATTATACCATGATGTGAGTGATGTTTGATAAGGGTTCCTGAAACTCTTTTATTGAAGCACTTATGGATGATTTTTTGGGTTTAGGGGTAGAAATGATGCCCTCATTTTTGAAACTTCAAACTCCTCTTGGTCGAAGAGGGAGTCAAACAATCTTCTATAGAGCATGTTGTATTGTTGTGGGTGAGGCTGAGATAACCTAGAATTTCTAAGTGCTTGAGATGGATGGGTATGATGTAATCCTGGGAATGGATTGGATGGTGGCGTTTAAGGTGCACATTGACAATAATGCGTGAACAATAGGTTTTACGCCTCACAATGGAATTAGAAATATATTTAGAGGAGAGAGGCATGAAATGAAGGGTGCAACAGGTTTGATGGCACTAGCAGTGGGTACATTATCACATTGTTCGGTATTGGTCTCATTGGAATCGGTAAAGGGTGTTGAACAGAGTGATTTTGTGGCAGTGGTCGATCAGTTCATGGATGTTTTTCCTGAAGAATTCTCTGGGTTACCTCCCAAAAGAGAAGTGGATTTTACGAATGATATTCTTCTGGGGACCAATCCAATCTCACTTCTATCTTACCAGATGGAACATACTGAATTGTGTAAATTTAATGTCTATTTGGAAGAGTTAGAAAAAAGGGTTTCTCCGCCCTAGCACATCCCCATGGGTAGCGCAAATGTTGTTTGTGAAAAAGGCGGATGTAACATTGAGGATTAGTGTTTATTTTCACAGACATAACCATGTTACGATAATGAATAGATATCCACTTCCACGAATTGATGATTTTCTCGACCAGTTATGGGTAGCCCAATGGTTTTCCAAGATTGACCTGAGGTTGGTATATCATCAATTGTTGGTGAGGATGGGAAATATTCTAAAAACATCTTTTAGAAGTAGATATGGACATTATAAATATGTGGTAATGCTCTTTGGTCTAACAAATGCTCCAGTGGTGTTTATGGCACTAATGAATCAGATATTTTAGATATATATAGATTCATTTGTGGTGGTGTTTTCAGATGATATTCAATTGTATTCAAAGACAATGGTGGAGCAAGAGCAGCACTTGGAGACAGTGTTGGGGATCTTGAGGGATCATTGGTTGTATGCCAAATTGTCAAAGAGTGACTTTTGGATACTGTTAGTTTGTTTTCATGGACATGTGATTTCATAAAGGGGTGTTTCAGTGGATCTAAAAATGATAGAGGTCGTTATCTCGTGGAAACCGCCAAATAATGTGTTTGAGGTATAGATTTTCCATGGTCTAGCTGGGTATTATTGGGGTTTTGATGGTGATTTTTCACAATTGTCATCACCAATGAAATCTTTTATCAGAAATAATGTTCCATAATAGTGGAATGGACAATTTCAGTAGTGTTTCGAAGAGATAATGGTTCTCCTTACATCCGCACCATTCTTGGTGTTGCCAAAACCAGGAAAATGGTATGTGTTGTATTGGGATGCATCAGGATCAGGGTTGGGGTGCATTCTCATCCAAGGGAATCATGTGGTTGCATATGGATCACAACAGTTGAGAGTGCATGAGATGAACGACCCAACTCATAATTTGGATTGGTAGTAGTGGTCCATGCTTTGAAATTTTGGCGTCATTTTCTCTTCTGTGAGAAATTCATGGTATATACAGATCATAAAATAATGAAGCACATTTTCTCACAATGGGATTTGAACATGAGGAGAATGAGAAGGATTTAAAATCTCCAAATTTTTTATTTTGACTTAATGTATTCACCAGGTAAGGGAAATTTTGTGGCAGATGCATTAAGTAGAAAATCATATGCTCGGACGGTGAAACATGTATAGATGGTGAAACATGCATCAGACCAGTGGAAGTTGATGTTAGTTATAGAATATATGCTTTTGGAATGTGATGACCAAGGAGACAGAGTGGTCTTCTTTCTAGTTTTTTTCATTCTAGACATGGTTTTCCTGGTTAGAGAGGTAATTATATCTGATTCTGAGTGTGTTACCATGGGGTCGAGACTCAATGGTGGGGAGACCATTAAGGGTTTTCAAGTGAATGGATATTCAGTTTTGTGTTATCAAAATCAGATGGTGGTTCTAGTTTCTTGTCAAAAGGATCTTCTTAGGGTGTATCATCATTCCAGGTGGGATGTTCATCCTGGAATTCAGAAAATGTATAACGCTTTGAATGCACATTTTTGGTTGGCTGGTATGAAAAGAGGTGTGACTGGTTTATTTTCGAGATGCTAGACTTGTCATAAGGTCAAGAAAAATAATCAGAGGCCAATGAAAATTTTGCACTCATTACCAATCCTTGTTTGGAAGTGCGAGCAGATATCGATGGATTTTTTCACAGGTCTTCCAAGAACGGTCAGAAAACTCAATGCCATTTTGGTGATAGTGGATTGGCTAATGAAGTCGGCCCATTTCATTCCGATGCGTGAATCTCATACGGTGGAGTATCTGTCCAAAATCTATATCAGGTAGGTGGTAAAGTGGCATGGAATTCTAGTTTTGATTGTATCATATAGTGATCTGAGATTTATATATCATTTTTGGAAATTCTTATAGCAAGCCCTTAGGACATAGTTGACGATGAGCATGGAATATCACCTTCAAATAGATGGTCAATTCGAGAGCACGATACAAACATTAGAGGATATGTTGTAGGCTTTTTTCATATATTTTGGAGGCTCGTTGGAGGATCACTTTTCGTTTTCTGAGTTCTCTTACAATAATAGTTATCATGAATCCATACATATGGCTTCGTATGAAGTGTTGTATGGGTGGTCATGTCATTATCCCCTATGTTGGGTGGAAATATGTGAGTCCCTGATGGTGGGACTGAGCCTTGTCTAGGAGACTACAAAAAATATCAAGTTAAAAAGAAGAGAATGGAGACAGCTCAGTGTCATCAGAAATTGTATGCCGATCCTCATCAATGGTCATTTTCATTCGAGGTGATTGATCATGTTTTCTTGAGGATATCTCCTTGGTTTGGACATCGTCAGTTTTGGAATCAGGGAAAGGTATCTCCAGGGTATATTGTCCTTTTTATATTATTCAGAAGGTTGGTGAGGTGGGTTATCTTTTGGATTTTACCGCCAAGGATTAGTCTGGAGCACAATATGTTTCATGTGTCACAATTGAAAAAGTATCAGCCATATCATGACCATGTTATTCAAATGTATATTGTTGAGATAGAACCATATGCTTCCTTGGTGCACGTTCCAGTGCGGGTTGTGGATATCCAGAGAATGTTTTTCATGAAAAAATCATCGGTTTAGTTCTTGTTTTGTGTCACATCGTCAGATCTAAGTAAATACATTGGAGTGGGAGAGATAGATGGTCGAGCAATGGCCCGACCTCCTTCAGCAAATTGTTGGATCACTACATTCTGAGGATGGAAAGACCAATGGATTGGGGAATGTAGTACCCCCGTTTTGAGGTATGTACCCTCTATTTATGAATTTTTCTGTGTTTAATGTGCATGGGATACGTTGAGAGTAGGTTGGGAGAGTTTGGAATTGTTTTTAATGACTTTGGAGGCTTTTTGTAGGGAGCACGTTTTGAGTACAGTTATGGGAAAACGTGCGGGTTCTCAAGGAAATATTTTAGGGGGAAACAGTTGGCTATGCATGGTCGATGCATGGTTTTCCAAACTATGTGAGGCAAATGTGTAGACCACTCCTCTCGAGATAGTAGCATGCGCAGGGTTAGTGCATGGCTTGTCAAACCGTGCGGGCTAACCATGCAACCACTTAAAGTAACTGGTTTTAATGATGGATCAAATATGTAATAATGAGATACTCATATAAAATAGGGGGTGAATTGTATAATTTTAAAATCCTTAAGGAAATTTTTTGCATAGCCAAAATTCACAACACCTCTAAGATCTAATAACTTTCTTGATTTCTAAAAAGTTATTCTAGAAATGAACCTTAAAAAAAGTTTACAACAACTATGATTCTTCTATAAAGCATATAGAATCCTATATAATCAGAGTAAAAGTATAAGGAAGTATAAGATGATTATTCTTTCCTCAAAAACTAAAAGTACATTTGAGAAAAATAGAAATACTACAAGTAACAAGTAGTTTATCCCAAAGATAAGAGAATATAACAACCCTGGATAAAAGGCCCCTTGATTTATACTTTCAAAAAACATTGTCTTACCCAAACCAAGTTAAGACCACAACCCGAAGATCGGTATCTATCTTGATATCCCAGAAATCCCTCAATTTGTAAGGATATTGGAACCTCTGACTTCACAACTTGAAGTCTCTGATTTCAAGGAAATCACACCTCTGCACTATGAAAATCTACATGAAGCAAAGTTTGAACAAGTCGTTCAATCTTTTTTCCAGAATCCTATGTGTTTATAAGAGCCTCTCTCTCAAGAAATCACTTCTAAAAGTTTTGATCTTAAAAAATTCCAAAAGTCCTAAGCTCTTTCAAATGAGCTCGTATTTATAGGCACAAATTCAATGGTCGGCTCCCTCCTCCAACGGTCATATTTTTCCTTGAATTTTGGAGGGACCTGTACACCTGTCACTCGAAAAACTGTTTGTGAGTAACTGAAATCAAGAAATATTTGTTTTAAAAAAACTAGTGTAAGCATAACTAAAATTTTATATTCGAAATGTAGGAAAATGAAATTTCCGAGTCTAACCAAAATTGAATTCGGAGTCTATAATAAAAGGATATTCGGATTCTATTTTCTATGAATTCGGAACCTGAATTCTATATAATTATGGAGTCTAAATTTCAATGAAATTCAAAATCTGGATTCATAGGAATTCAGAACCAGAACTCACAATGTTCGGAGTTATAGTTCATGAGAATTAGGATTCAGAAATCATAAGAGTTCGGAGACTGTATTAAGAGAACTCGGAGTCAGAACTCAGAAGAGTTTGTAATCGGAATTCAATATCAGAATTCAGAGTCAGAACATAGAAGACTTCGTAACCGGAATTCGTAATCAGAATTCGGAGTTAGAACTCAGAAGAGTTCATAACCAGAATTCATAATTAAAATTCTGAGAATCAAGATTCTAAAATAGAATTATTCATATCTAAGTTTTTATAGGATTCTGAGGTTTTGGTTTCAAACCGAATTGTACTGTTAGAAAAAAGTATGACTTGAAAAATAAAAACATGATAACGATAAATTTCCATGGAGAATAAAATTTTCCTTATAGAAGTAAAGCAAGGGGTAAAAATGGAATTTTCCTTGAGATAAGGTGTCTGTGATTTATAAAACAAGAAGAAAATGTAATGTCAGTAAGGCACCCTTATTGACATAACAATATCCCAAAGTATGAAGGAATGGAAAAGTAATAAGGAAAACCTTATTGACTCAACAATATCTCCCTTTTTGGAATGCCCAAACATCCTTATGACAAATAATATAAGAACTTAGAAAAAAATTTCTAGACTTTAAAATAAAAAATATCTCCCTTTAAATACGATCAATGGTGAATATGAATAACTCCCACTTAGGATTCAAAACACTAAGGATCATATTCTAGATTTCCGGAATGAGATTTTTCTTTTGAATGTGGAAATATTCGTAATGAGAACTCACCCTTTGATAAAACCCCACTTACATAGGGATATTTCATCTTTTACTGAGAATTATTTTTCCTTCTCCCCCATTGTGATATTTAAAAAGAGTTTGAGGGAATAGAAAAAAATTTGGTACCTGAAATATTAGTACATACATCTAGACAAATTCAAGAAACCACAATTTCATTAAGAATGGAAGGACTTGTACAATGAAAAATAGATACTACAAAAGGTCGTATTTGGATCTATTTTTCTTCTATTTCCTTGGGTATTAGCTTCTCCACGATGGTTTTCAACTTCTTTGGATATTTTTGATCCTCCTCTTCTTTCTTCCCTAAGGCTTTGATCCTATCATCTTGAGGCTTCAGAGCCTCTGCGTGAGCCTTCAGCAAGTCATCTTGCTTCGATAGATTTTCTTCATTCTCAATCCAGAGATCCCTTTTTGTTTTCCAACATTGGAAAACATAATTCAACTTCCAATTAAGATCATGGAAATCCTAAATCCTAGTATTCTTCTAAATATTTAGCTTTTCCAGAAAGATATTTGTGAGATCCTTGATTTTTCTATCTTAAGTTTCAAAATATTTCTTAACATCATCTTGAAAGTCATCAAGCTCTCTCAGATCTTACACTATTATTTGATCATCTCACCATTTTCTTGTAATATTTTCTATGGGATTCATAGTTGGTAATAAAGTTCTTGTGTTCAGCCTCAATCATTACTCAGCTATCCATCACCATGGATAAAGAGTCTGATTTCTGATTCGTACTATGCTGGAGCATCTGGCATCCTGAGTGAATTGTCAGAAAGATCAGAATGGTGTCCACTATCTTCTTGAGATACTGAATGACCAAATCATGTCCTAAAGCCGATGACTCTGAATATGCCACTTTACGTGGTGATGGTTCTTCCTCTAGCTCAACCAGCTTCATCTTAGAAGATGCACCAACATCCTTCTTTCTTAGAATTTATTTTGTTGGCATATCAACAACCACTTGTTTCCCCTTGTCAGTTTTTGGAACACCTTCCTCATCTGGAGACTCATGATCACTTTCAGACAACTAAACAATCTTATCTTCATCAATATTATCTTTCTCGGCTCTTGCCTCAATATCATCAAAATTAATAAAATCATGATTATGACTCTCTTCCATAGATAACTTTTTCAGTTACTCTTCATCCTTTTCATCAATTCCAAGAGTAGAAAGTTTTAACGATCTGGATTGAGAAATCCGGATTGACAATTTTTCATAAGCACTTTCCTTCACATGATAATATTCAGCTTGCTTAATCAGATCATCAGTAAGATTAATACTTTCATCCTTTTCCATCACTTCTTCCACAGATTCTATCTTTTCAACAACATTTTCTTGTTCTTTTTCCGGAGTCATGTAATTCTTCCCCAGTGTCTCAAGAATGGGTTCAACTATGAAATTTTTTCCTAAAGGAATGTTCTCAGATGATACTTCAATGGACTTCAAAATAGAGTGCACAATCTCTACCTCCATCATATTCTTCTTAAGCTTCTTCACTTTGGCTTGCTTCTCGATCTCTTCAACAACATTCTCATTCAATGCATTGTTCTCTGCAGTGTCTAGGCCAAACTGTGGTTCCCCTTCCTTCTGGTTCCTTAAATCCTCCCTCTATTTGGGAACAACTTCATCTAGATAAGCATTCTGCTTCGTGGGCTTTGGAGGAGCGGTTTGAGATTCCTTGGATTTAGGGTTTTCACATTCATCTTCTACTTCGTTAAATTTCATTTCTTTCCAGATTTATTTGATGGTTCAGCCTCTTCAGTATTTTTTGGAATGGCTTCAACCTCATCCACTGGTAGATCATAAAACTCTCATGAATCTTTAGAAAAGGCAAAATTCATTCTTTTCAAACGTCTCATCGCTTACTAACATCACTATAAAATTCCTTGGCTTTTAATTGCAAGGAATCATGAATGATTAAAGACATCGATCTATCAGCTTGGAAAGTAGAGCTAATTACATGATTATTTGTGCTCTCATATTCCCATTCTTGATATTCTCTATCATGATGAGAATATGCTTCATCAGATTGATTTTTCATAGATTTACCAAAAAATATAAGATATACATTTCACTTTTCTTAAGAGTGTCCTTGTCACCCTTTCTCGGTACGATAAAACCTTGAACTTAAAACTCTAGGATCCGATTGTTGGTATACAAGAGAGAAATATTTGTGGTCTTGACATCTGTAAGTCTAAGAATTTTCATGGCCTTCACATTTAAAAAACTCCCTTGAACATCTGGCAGTTTGTGGGAAAAAAATTCTTCCTCTCCTTCATAAGATAACCCTACCAAGCTAGCAGCCTTGGTGTATGATAGTGCATAAGTTTTTCCATAACTTTTGAAGGAAAATTTTTCTCTACGATCATCCTTTAAAAAACAAACTGATTCATAAAATTCCATGAGGATATCCAGAAACACAAGATCTTGAGCCCCTTGCTTAGAAATGGATACACTCTACCATCAATTAAGTTTTATATTCTTGGAGATAATAGAGTCATATTTGTTGAAGAAGTTCAGATGTACCAACCTCTCCTTGTTTATCTGCCACTCCACAATCAGCTTGACAGTAGACATCTCTTGATAAGAAAATTCACCAGACATTTGATATTAAGTCGGGGGTCCCCTTTTATAGGTGTTGAAGTGACAGTTAATCTTCCCATTTCCATCCAATGAATGATAATTCTTCTGAATAGATCTAACGGTTCAAAAGATAGAAGCACGAAAAATTTGGTAGGATCCGATATGATAAATTTTTAAAGGAAAACATTTGGATTTCAGGAAACTAGAATCTGAGAAATTCTAAAAAAAATAAACTACCAGCAAGTAAGAGGTTATTATAGAAACTCAAGAGAGAATCATACCCTTTAGATAGTCTGGAGAATTATTCGTATTGAGGAAAATTCTTCTTGAATGAAAATCTTCATTACAAAAATCTTAATTACAAATATCGTCATTACCAAATTCATCATTACAAAAATCTTCAATATGAAAATCCTCATTAAGATAATTTTAGACTACAGAAAAATATATAAAATCTTCATAAGGAAGAATTTTGAAAATATCTATTATAAAAATTTAATGTACGTAAATTTTCATTACGAAAATTTCATGTACTAAAATTTCCTGTACGGAAAAAATATAAAAAAAATGCCTTATGAAAAATAAAAAAACCTCTTTTTGAAAAAAATGATATGCTTCATTATGAAAAACATGAAAATATTCATTACGAAAAACATGAAAAACAACATTACGAAAAACATGAAAAACATCATTACAGTTTTTTTAACTTATAATAAAATATACTCTCCCTATGAAAAAGAGTTTATTAATGTAAAGAGATTAATTCCATAGGGAGTAAACAAGGTATCTTACCTTATAGTTATCATTCATAACTTATATTTAATGTATTCAAATCTATCAGAGGGTAAAGATTTTGTGAGAATATAAGCATATTGATCTTGCATTCCGATAAATTGATGAATGAAATTTCTTTTTTGTATGTGATCATAAGAAAGTGATGCCTAATATGTATGTGGTTTTCACAAGAGTGATGTAATAGAGTTTTATCAAGAATGATCTTCCATTACTCTAAGGCAATGTAGATCTTGGCTCCTAAGGTCTTCTATTTTTATTGTGTATACATTATGTTTCCAATGAGCAGAAATAATAAATTATTCTTTGGAATTGTGTACTAAGCACTTATCATTCTTAAAATTCACAAGGTATACTTCATCACATAACTGACTTAATCTAATGATTTTGTGCTTAATACCCATAACAAATAAAATATTTGAAATCAATGTTTTTCCAAGAATAATGATGTTAAATATACCAATAATTTCCCCCTAAGAATTATCTCTGAAAGTTACTTTTCCTCATTTTTCCTTGATAATCTTTTCAAAAAAGTTTTTGTTACTAGTCATATGTTTGGAACATCCACTATCCATATACCATGTATTGCTGTTTGTAACTTCTTTATTTTTCATGACAATAAGAGAAAGTTAGTTATTCGGAAACCAATCCTGATTGGATCCGGAATTCATAGGAAGGAAAATTTTTGGCACCCATATATTTTTTGAAAAATAGGTTTTATGAAATCCTAAAGGCTGGGTTTTGTTTAAGGAACATTTTTTTATCTAGTGTCCACCACATGGAAGATTAGTGCTAAATGGGGCACTTTGAGGTAAAAAGGAATTGTTACTAAAAATCAGTTTAGAACCAGTATAACCAAAACTAGAACTATTCCTTAGAAGTCGGATTTCGGAATACATTTTATCAAAATTTTCCTTATCTAAGGTAAACATAGACACACACTTCCTCAAGGAAAAGATTTCAGATTTTTGATTGATAACCAAGTTCTTGTCTTAAAAAACATTTGATTTTGAACTAGATCTATGCTCGAAAACATTTTTCATAGAATTCACTTTCTCTAGATCTTTAGAAACTTTATTCTTATCAAAACATACTTCCTCAAGATTTTTTGATATAATTTGAATATAAACATTTTTCTTATCAAGATCTTTAGAAAGATATGATATTTCTTTACTAAGAATAGTATTCCTAGATTTTTCCTTATCATGTTTTTTTCATGAGTTATGAATTCTCAATCACAATGAGTTTGGATAACATAGAAACTTATTCATAGGAAGGTAAAGTATCATCTTCATTAGAAGAAGATTCTTCATCCGAAGAGTTATCGTATTTACTATCATTTACATTCAAAGAAACATTGGTCATTGATTCAGCATTGTGTACCTTAGCCATTAAGAAATGATTTTTAATATGTAGTCTGTCTATTAGACCAAGATTCTTTTTCCCTGAAGATTCATAATCTGATGATTCATCTGAAGAGTCACCACCACGGACACTACAAGTGTCATTAGATTTTAATAATTTCATAGATTAAGCCTTTTAATACTTCTTTCTGTTTCCTCAGAATGCATTTCTTTTCATTATTTTCACTTAAGCATAGGAAAATCAGGTTTTATATTTCCACACTCTTGCATTCATAACATGTATCTTCTGAAACATTCTTGTATTTCCATTATTTCTTCTTTTATCTAGATTGAAAGTTCTTCTATCCTGCTATCTTTTTCATCCTTCGAGAAATATTTTCTAATTCATTTTATGAGGATTCACTTCCACTGGATTCGGATTGGATAACAACATTTTTAGATTTAGATCTAGTAACTATCATAGGAATCTTAACTTTCATATGATTTAAATTTGTATTAAAAGAAATAATTCCATTTCCATTATTCCTCTTTAAATTATCAGAATCTCTCTTCATTGTAGTCTCATGCAGTAGAAGAGTTCCAAAGAGTTCATCTAAGGAAATCTAAGTAAACTTTCTATTTTCATAAATTGTAGTTCTCTTGTATTTTCATTCATTAGGAATAATTTCTATTATCTTATCAACACGAGCTTCATCATATAATCCCTTCTCACCCATGGATTGTAAACTATTCACAATAGTCATGAATCTTTGTTGCACCTTACATATAGGTTCTCCATAAGAAAGAAAAAACAATGATATTCAGCTCTAAGCAGAGCTCTTCTTATTTCAATAACTTTTGAAGTTTCAAAAAGTGTATCTTCTAGTTTATTCCATATACAATTTGTGGCTTCACAAGATGAAACTTGGATATAAATGTTTCTATCATAACGAAAAGAAAATTATTGCGTACATTATAATTTAGTTGGTATTTATTCTTTTCTTGATCGGTAAAGGTACTAACTTCTTTTTCCGGAATTTTATATCCTCCAGTATGCATAAAAAAATTATCATCTCCAGTATTGATAATTAAAGTCTTCAAGCGATCTCTCCAATATTCCTAATCATTCCCAAAAAAATAGGTAGTCTTGTTTTATTGAGATTATCTGTGGAACCAACATTGATTCCTGCCATCTTAAAGAATATTATTTCCACAAAAACTTGTTAATAGAAAAAGTTTGTAAACAATGAAAATATTCCTGAGAATGAAAAATATAGAATAAGAGTATCTCTAAGAATAAATGAATCCGAACTATATGAGTCCAAAAAACTAATTCTGAAAAAGTGTGAATCCAGAAATTCTATTTCAAAAGTAATAAGAAGAAGAAATATCTTCTAAATATAATCGTGAGATTAATTCAGAGGTCACCTGCTCTGATACCAATTGTTGGATTGAAAAGTGATTCCGAAAATGAAAAGTGATTCCGGAAAAATGATTCCGGAAATGAAACATAAAAAAAGTTTACAACTACTATGATTCTACATTAATGTGTATAGAATCCTATATAATCAGAGTAAAATTCTAGGGAATTATAAGAATATTATACTTTCCTCAAAAACTAAAAGTACAGCAGAAAACAAAATAGAAATAATACAAGTAACAAGTACTAACTATTTTATCCCAAAGATAAAGGTATCCAACAACCCTGGATAAAATTTACCTTGATTTATACTTTCAAGAAAGTCTGTCTTACTCAAACCAAGGTAAGCCCTCAATCCAAAGATCGGTATCTACCTTGCTATCCCCGCAAGCTCTCGATTTCTATGGAAATCGGCACCTCTGACTTCACAACCTGAAGTCTCAAATTTCAATGAAATTGTTCATTTGAACTAAGCAAATCTGCACAAAGAAATGTGTGAACATGATGTTCAAACATTCTACATGAAGTGTGAGAGTTTATAAGAGCCTCTATCTTTAGAAATCAATTCATAAATTTCTGAGCATCCAAAATTCAAAACGTCCTAAGCTCTTTCAAATGAGCATTTATTTTTAGGAACGGATTCAATGGTCAGCTCCCTCCTCCAACAGTCATATTTTTCCTTGAATATCAGTGGGACCTGTACATGTGTCACTCAAACAACAGTTAGTGAGTAACTGAAAGAACGACATCATTTTTTCACAAAACAAAGTGTAAACATAACTAAAATATGATATTCGGAATGTATGAAAATGAATGTTCGGGGTCTAACCAAAATTGAATTCAGAGTCTATAATATAATGATATTCAGATTCTATTTTCGAAGAATTTGGAACCAGTGTTTTAAAGAATTCTGAAGTCTGAATTTCAAAGAAAATTCAGAATCTAGATTCATAGGAATTTGGAACCAGAACTCACAATGATCGGAGTCAGAGTTCATGAGAATTTGGAGTCAGAACTCATAAGACTTGGGAGTCTTTATTCAGATAAGTATATGTTAGAACTTAGTATAGTTCATAACTAGAATTCATAATCAGAATTCAGAGTTAGAACTCTGAATAGTTCATAACTAGAATTCATAATTAGAATTCTGAGAATTCTGATTCTAAAACCGAATGCTTTATATCTTGGTATTTATAGGATTTCTAGGTTTTGGTTTCAAACTAAATTTTATACATAGAAAAAATTATGATATTAACAATGAAAACATGATAAGGATAAATTCCCTTGGAGAAGAAATTCTTCCTTATAGAAGTAAAACAAGGGGTGAAAATGGATTTGCCTTGAGATAAGGTGTTTGTGATTTCCTAAACAAGAAGAAATGGTAAATTCACTAAGTCACCCTTTTTGACATAACAATCTCCCCAATTATTAAGGAATGTAAAATTCATAAGGGAAACCTTATTGACTCAACAATATCCCCATTTTTGGAAAACACAAACATCCTTACGAAAAAGAATATAATGACTTAGGAAAAAATTTCTAGACTTCGAAAATAATACTTATCTCCTTTTATATATGATCAATGGTGAATATGAACAGCTCCCCCATAGGATTTGGAACAATAAGGATTGTATTCTATATTTCTGAAATGAGATTTTTCATTAGAATGAGGAAATATTGGTAATGAGAACCCCCATTGATAAACTCCCCCTTACATAGGGATATTTCTTCATTTACATAGAATTATTTTTCCTTATCCCCCTTTGTGTTTTTTAAAAAGAGTTTGAGGGAATGGAAAAAAATATGGTACCTGAAATATTAGTACAGACATTTAGACAAAAACAAAAAACCAAAATTTCATTAATATGGGAAGGATTTGTACAGGGAATAATAGATACAACAAAAGAACAGATTTGGATCTATTTTTATTCTTTTTTCCTTGGGTATCAGCTTCTTCGTGATGGTTTTCAGGTTCATCAGCTCTTTGTGATCATCCTATTATTTCTTCTCTAAGGCTTTGATCCTATAATTTTGAGCCTTCAAAGCCTCTACCTAAGCCTTTAGCAAGTCATTCTATTTCACTATATTTTCTTCAATCTTGATCTGGAGATCCCTTTATGTTTCAAACATTGGACAACAAAATTCAAATTCCTATTCAAATCTATGACATCCTGAATCCGAGTATTATTCTCAAGATATAGCTTTTACACAAATCTATTTGTGAGATCCTTGATTTTTTCATCTTCAGTATCAAAATATTTCTTAACATATTCTTGAAAGTCATCAAGCTCTCTCATATCTTTGACTATATTCTTTGACCAGCCCACCATTTTCTTACAATATTTTCTATGGGATTCATAGTTGATAAGACTGTTCTTGTGTTCAGCCTCAATCCTTACAAACCTATCCATCATGATGGATACAGAATCTGATTTATAATTCATACTACGTTGGAGCATCCTGAATCTGGAGTCAATTGTTGGAATGATTAGAAAGGTGTCCACTAGCTTCTTTCAGAGACTGAATGACAAAATCATGTCCTAAAGCTGATGACTCAGAATATGACACTTTACATGTTGATGGTTCTTCCTCTAGATCAACCATCTTCATCTTAGAAGATGTACTAGAATCCTTATTTCATATAATTTCTTTTGTCGGGGTATCAACAACCACTTTTTTACCCTTGTCAGTTTTTGAAATAGCTTCCTCATCTGAAGACTCATGCTCACATTCAGACAACTGAACAATCTTATCATCATCAATTTTATCTTTCTCGGCTCTGACCTCAATATCATCAGGATGAATAAATTCATGATTATGGATCTCTTCCTTGGATAACTTGTTCACTTCCTCTTCAGTCTTCTCATCAATTCTAGGAGTATCATGTTTCAATGATATGGCATTAGAAATTCGGATTCACAATTTTTCGGAATCACTTTCCTTCTCATGATAATATTTAACTTGATTAATCATATCCTCAGTGTGATTACTAATTTCTTCCTTTTCTTTAACTTATTCCACAACTTCTATCTGTTCAGCAACCTTTTCTTGTCCTTTTTCCGGATTCATTTACTTATTCCTCGGTTCTCAGGTAAGGGTTCAACTATGAATGTTTTCAGAATAGTAATATTCTCGGATGCTACTTTAGTGTCCTTTAAAATAGATTACTCAAACAATGCCTCTTTCATCTTCTTATTAAGCTTCATCTATTTGGCTTGATTTTCAAGATCTTCAGTATCTTTCTATTTCAATGCATTGGCCTCTGCATGGTCCAAGACAAATTGTGGTTCCCCTCATTTCTGGTTCTTCTTATCCTTCATCCATTTGGAAAAATCTTCATCTGGATAAGCTCTCAACTTCTTGGGATTTGGAGGTGCAGTTTGAGCTTCCTTGGATTTAGGGGTTTCACCTTCAGATTTTACTTTCTTCAATATTCTTTTCCTTCCAGCATTCTTTGATGGTTCATCATCATCATCATTTTTCAGAATAACTTCTACCTCTTCCACTGGAAAATCATAAAACTCTCCTGAATCATTAAACAAGACAACATTCATTCTTTTCAAAGTGTCATCACTTAATAACATCACTTTTCAATTTCTCTGCTTGTAACTGCAAGGAATCTTGAATGATTAAACACAATGAACTATCAACATGGAGAGTAGGGTAGGATACATGATTATTTGTGCTCTACGAATCCCATTATTGATATTCTCTACCGTGATGAGAATATTCTTCATCAGATTTATTTTTTTAGAATTACCAAAAAAAATATAAGATATACATATCACATTTCATAAGAGCGTCCTTGTCACCCTTCATTGGTATGATAAAACCCTAAAACTATAACTCTAGGACCAATTATTAAGTATAAATGTGAGCAATATTTGTGGACTTGACATATGTATGTCAAAGAATTCGCATGCACTTCACTTTTACAAAACCCCCTTAACATCTGGCAGCTTGTGGGAACAAAATTTGGCGTTTCCTTCATAAGATAATCCTACCAAGCTAGCAGACTTGGGGTATGAATGTGCATAAGTTTTTCTATAACTTTTGAAGGAAAATTTTTCTCTTCCATCTTCCTTGAAAAAACAAACTAATTCATAAAATTCAATGAGGAGATCCAGAAACTCAAGATCTTGAGCCCCTGGTTTCGAAATGGATACAACCTCCCATCCATTAATCTTGATATTCATGGAGATAATAGAGTCATATTTGTTGAAGAAGTTCGGATGTACCAACCTCTCCATGTATATCTACCACTCCGCAATCGGCGTGACAGTAGACATCTTTTGAGAAAGAACTTCACCAGACATTTAGAATTGAGCACTTATGAAATGTTTAGAATGCGATTTTGTAGAGGGGTAGAGCTTCAGCACGCAAAGGCTTGAGAACCGATGTGGGACTACCATCAGGGGTCCCCTTTTATAATTGTTGAAGTGATGGTTCATCTTCCCATTTCAATCGAATGGATGATAATTATTCTGAATAGATATAAAATTTGAAAACATAGACACAAGGAACATTTGGTAGGATCCGATCTTTGGAGGTTTTAATGGAAAAAATTTGGATTTAAGGAAACTAGAATCCAAGAAATTCTAAAAAACAAAAGAAACTAGCATGAAGTAATAGGTGATTAAAAAAAATCAAGAATGAATCATACATTTCGGATCGTTAGGAAAAATATTCATATTGAGGATAATTCTTCTTAAAGGAAAATATTCATTTTAAAAATCATCATTACGAAAATTTTCATTATGAAAATATTCATTACAGAAATCTTCATTACGAAAATATTCATTAGGAAAATTTAAGACTACAAAAAATAGAAAATCATCATTACAAAGAATTTTTAGAAACTCTATTACGAAAATTTCAATAACGAAAATTTTCATTACAAAAATTTCATGTACGAAAATTCTATGTACGAAAAAAATATGAAAATCATTGTTAAGAAAAATAAAAAAACATCATTATGAAAAATAATTTATACTTCATTATGAAAAACACGAAAAACATCATTAAGAAAAACATGAAAAACATCATTATGAAAAACATGAAAAACATTATTATGAAAATCATTGAAAACTAGATTATGAAAAACATGAAAATCTTCAATATGAAAAACACGAAAAACTTCATTACAATTTTTTTTGAAAACATACAAGAAAATGTACTCCCCCCTTGAAAAGGAGTCTGTTACTTTAAGGAGATTGATTCCACAGGGAGTTAACAAGGAAGATTACCATAAGTTTATCATTCCTAACTTCGGTTTAATGTATTCAAATCTATCAGAGGGTAAATATTTTGTGAAAATGTCATCAAGTTGATCTTATATTTCAACAAATTGAAGAATGATATCTTCTTTTTTGTGTGATTCCAATGAAAGTAATGCCTAATATCTATGTTCTTTTCACGTGAGTGATGTGTCGGATTTTTATCGGGAATGATATTCCATTGAACCAAGGCAAGGTAAATCATGGATCTTAAGGTCTTCTATGTTTATTATGTATAAATTCTCTTGCCTATGGGAAGAAAGAATAAATTATTCCTTGGAATTGTTTGCTAAGAAAATATTATTCCTAAAATTCAAAAGGTTATTTTCATCACAAAGCCTACTTATGCTAATGAGGTTGTCCTTAAGACACTTAACAAATAAAAAATTTCAAATCAATGTTTTTCCACGAAGAACGATGTTACCTATAACAATAATTTCTCCCTAAGCATTATCTCTGAAAGTTACTTTTCCTCCTTTCTCCTTGATAATATTTTCAAAATATTTTTTGTTACTAGTCATATTCCGGGAACATCCACTATCCATGTACCATGTATTTCTATTGGTACCTTTTCTATTTTCATGGAAATAAGAATATGTTAGGTTTTTGGAATCCAAACATGCAAGGATCCGGAATTCCTAGAAAGCAAAATTTTAGGCACCCGCATCTTTTTAGAATAATAGGCTATATAAAATAATAAATAATGGGTTTTATTTAAGGATCAATTTTTTGCCCAGGTTCCACCACAATGACAATTAGTGTAGAATAGATCACTTTGAGGAACAAAATAATTGTAACTAAAAATCAGTTTAGAACCAGTATAACCAGAACCAGAACTATTCCATAGAGGTTGGATTTTTTAATACATTTTATCAAAATTTTCCTTTCATAAGGAAATGTTTGACAAAAACTTCCTGAAGGAAAATAATTCGGATTTCAGTTTTATAACCAAGTTCATATCTTGAAAAACATATGATTTTGAACTAGATATTGGATCAAAAACATTTTTCTTAGAAATTTTGTTTTCTATATCATTAGAATGTTTATTCTTATCAGAACTTACATCCACATTGTCAGGACCCGCCCTCGGGGCCCGTGTCGTGACTACCCCAAGCCCGCCTTCCATAGGCCAGGGGCTGGCGACTAGCACTAAGGCGTAAATCCTAGTAAAAAGCGAAGGCATTGCCTTTGTAAAGTAAATAAGCACCACAGATTAAGCAAGCGGAAAAGTAAAAACTAAGTAAAAACAGAGTACAACTGAAAGTGCGGAAAAGTAAATGGGCCAGTATACAAACCCAAACTGAAAGTAAAGTACAACTCTGAAAGGGAAAACAGAAACTATAAAGTAAAAGCGGCTACACCGAGATTTCCACTGGAAATCCCACCTTAAGGGGGGGTACAGATAGCTCCACTGCTCCTCGGGTCCCACCGTCCGCTCCGAGCACGTCCCACCCAGTGGTCCACCTCCAGGTACCGTCCTGCTCAGCAAGTCTCAACCACGATCAACGTTGTCCGTCGTCTGCAACCAACACAATGTAGTGCAGGCATAGCCCGTGCAGGGGTGGATATAAGCTACTCAGTAGGGACCCCAAGACCCCCGAAGGACTCCCAAAATCCACAATGGATAAACCAAAAAGGAAAGATACAAACACGAAGTAACAACTGACACTGCTTAAGTATATTCCCATACATATACCTAAGTCATCAATTCCAATACGCTCCAACCTCCGAGCCCAAGTACAACTCAGTCCACACAGGAAAGTATACGTATTCCACACAAGAAAGAAAACGTAATCCACACAGGATAACACAACACAATCCACACAAGAAAGAAAACAAGATTCAGCTCACATAGGTATACTTATTCGAAAGATGATAGAGATGATCACTGATCCATCTAAGTCGTCAGACCCACAAAGGATCGATAGGTACTAACCCCCGTAAAGACCCATATAGGATCAGACCCACACAGGATCTGTAGGTGCTAGTTCACACAGGACCGCTGAGCGCTGACCCAAACAGGATCGGACCCACACAGGATCAGTAGCACTGATCCACACAGGATCGCTGAGTGTTGTAGTCATCATCGTCGAATCCACTGAGGATCTCTGCACTGTCGTCGTCGCAGTCACAGTAGCAGTCGCAGCCAGCTCTAGGGTTCCCGCACACAACAAGCTCGTTCGGGAGGATCCGCTCCACGAGCCGAGAAGATGATACATCAACTGTCACAAAGTCTAGAGTTGATGTATGAAAAAGTTCCGTATCGTCAACAGGAACTCAACGCAACAGACGATGCGTCGATCAGACGCCCGGTCTGAGAGTTATTGGCTTTTTCGTCCTAGGGGCCGGTTGGTTTTTAAGGCAAAACCAACCCGACCGTACTCCAACTGCGTCCAAACCTCGGGCGGAGTATGCCAAATGATCCGTCTCACTAAGAGGAACTCAACAAAGCTGACGGAACATCAATCAGACATCCGTAGCTCAAGATATAAGCGTTTCCGCTCCGAGGGCCCGGTTGGTTTCGTGTACGAACCAACCCGACCGAACTCAAAGTATTCCGAAACCTTGAGTGTGATATACCTAAACGACCGTCTTGATCCAAAGATTGCATCGCCATAGACGGCGTGTCGTTTGGAGGTCCGTAGCCCGAGTTATGGGCTTTTGAACCCAAACAGTTCGGTATCGGGGGTTTCGGGCCCAGGCCGACCCGGCCCGAGACCCCCCGGCTGGCCCGAACCGGGTCGACCCGCCCCGGACAAGGTCGGCCCGGCCCGGCACGGCCCGGCCCGGCCCGCCCAGGCCTGGCGCCGGTCCGGCTCAGCGGAGCGCACTGGGCGCGCTGCCAGCTCGGCTTCGACCGAGCTGATTGAAGAAAACGGGGGGGCGCCTGCCCCCCATTGTAACTGCGGCCCCCTCTCATAATGGGGGGCCCTTCATTTGGCCAGTGGAATTTAATTCCCTCGGATTTCTCCACTCCGGCTGGCACCCTCTCAACAGGACCGACGGTGGCCGGTCCCCTTTCCGGCTTTGACACCGGCGGCCCGGCTGGCCGCCGGTCACTAAGCTACGCCGCGGCCCGGAACCGGCCGCGACCCTTGTCGTCCGGCACGGTGCGGCGGCACGGTGCGGCGGCACCGTGCCCCCTCTGCCGTGGCCCTGATCCGGTCGTGGCTCCTTCAATTTCCTTCGACGCGGCGCGACGGCATCGCGTTCTTGAATTTCATTCCACGGCGCGGCACGACGCATGATTACCGCATCGTGCGACGACACCACGCCATCCCGTTATATCCGCAAGGAAACAAACATGAACATAGGAGGGGGTTAAGCCTTGTTTGTGCAGTCCGGCCCCCTCTCGTTAAACAATCACATTTATTCGTTTATCCTCGAAGTTCAACATTCTAGAATCAGGAATGGAAATAATTAAATAAAATAACAACAATCCCCTACCTCGGCTTCAAGAGTGGTGTTCGTCAATGACCCGCGGAAGACGAGTGTCGCGGAGGTCAGGTGTCTCTGGAGAAACATCGTAAGCTGACAGAGAAAGCCCGAGGAGGAAGCGGTGTCTACTTTCGTTGACACGGGAAGAAGATCGAAATAAGCGGCGTCGTCGATCTTCGGAAACACACCGGCTGCGAAGAAGAGAAGAGACGACACGTATTTCTCTTCTTATGGTGACGACGTTCTTCGTCAGAGCCTAAGTGTTTTTCGTGTTCTTCATCATGGTTGAAGAGGAAGAAAGCATCCCCAAATCCTCTCAAGGTGACAAGAGAAAACTAACCAAAATAAAATAAGCCTAAGGCTTATTTTATTTACACAACTAAACCACTTTGAATTTCGAATGTTTGAAATTCAATAACTCATCTCAATTAAAACTCAAGTTGTCAAAATTAAATTGAGTGAAGTTATTGAGAGTTTAAAGGGGAGTTGAGGAGTTTGGGTTCGTGTGGGCCCCACCACACTTAATCCTCTCAAGGGACGTTAAGTGGATGTGGGTCCCACCTCTAACTCCCTTTGGGAGGATATAACCAACATGGTTTAAAAAAATTTGTGTTTCCACAATTTGGTTATCTTCATTTAATTTCCCCCAAAACTAACTCTCAACCCGGATAAAACGCAACCTCGGAAAAGGTCTCCTTAAGAGAATATCGGCGTTGCGAGTTCATCGGTGCCCTCAGAATTCGATTCCAGGCACCGGTTCAAAAGTTAGAAAAACCCGCTCGTTCATTCACTGAACTTACCCAAGCCAAACTTCGGAAAATGATTCCGGGCACACCGGGCCTCGGAATCAGGTTCCGTCAGAAACCGCGCTCTTTAAAAATTCCAAAGAAAATTTAGAAAAAATTTCCCTTGAATTTTATGGGTCTTTACATTACTCCCAACTCAGGGCTTTACGTCCACGTAAAGATACATCAAAACTAGGGAAACAAATGATGGTACTGAGCACGCATCTGAGCCTCGCGCTCCCAAGTGCTCTCCTGGAGGTTCCCGTACTACCATCTTATGCGCACTAGAGGAATCGACCATGAACGTAGGACCCGCTCCTATCAATCCTCGATCTCCACTGGGACCTCCGTAAAAGTCTCCCCATCGTCAAAGTCAAGCTCCCCATAGTCAATGATGTGCGTCGGGTTGTGCACGTATCTCCTCAACTGAGACACATGGAAGATGTCGTGCACCCGGTGCAACTGAGGTGGTAGAGCCAATAGATAAGCCACCTCGCCAATCCTGCTGAGGACCTGGAAGGGTACGATGAAGTGCGGAGATAACTTTCCGCCTCGGCCAAATCTCCGTATACCGCGTCGAGGTGAGACTCGCAAGAAGACGTGGTCGCCATCCTCGAATTCTAGTGGCCTCCGCCTCCTGTCAGCGTATGACTTCTGCCGGCTCTGAGCTATCCTCATCTGCTCCTGGATGACCTGGACCTTCTCTGTCGTGGCCTGGACCAGCTTCGGTCCCACAAGTGTTGACTCCCCAGGGTCTGTCCAGCACAAAGGAGATCTACAAGGTCGGCCGTACAACTCCTCGTACGGTGCCATCCCGATAGTGGAGTGGTAGCTGTTGTTGTATGAAAACTCCACCAAGGGTAGGTGGTCCTCCCAACTACTATCAAAGTCAAGGACACTTGCGCGGAGCATGTCCTCGAGAGTCTGAATGGTCCTCTCTGTCTGACCATCCGTCTGAGGGTGAAAGGCTGTGTTCAGACATAGCTGCGTCCCGAACGCCTCCTGCAATCCCTTCCAAAGTCGGGAAGTAAAGTGAGAATCTTGTTCGGAGACGATTGATGATGGCACACCGTGAAGCCGCACAATCTCCTGAACGTAAAGACGTCCCAAGCTCTCCACTGAGCCATGCTCTCTGATGGGTAAAAAGTGATCCGACTTGGTGAGTCGGTCGACAATCACCCAGATGGAGTCGTGACCTCTGGAAGTGCGTGGAAGTCCAGTCACGAAGTCCATAGATATGTCGTCCCACTTCTACTCCGGAACCTCCAAGGGTTGTACCAAGCCTGCTGGTACCTGATGCTCTTCCTTCACCTACTAGAAGGTGAGGCATCGAGAAACGAACTCCGCCACAGCCTTCTTCATGCCCGACCACCAGTTCTGTCGTCTGAGGTCCTGGTACATCTTCGCCACTCCAGGATGTACCACCAAAGGATAAGTGTGAAACTCTCTCAGAACCTCCTCTCGCAAAGAGACGTGTACCATGGTACGTCCCCTGAAAAGGATGTCATGCTCTGCTCCAACGGAGAAACCATCAGGTGCCTGTCCTGAGGATATATGTGCACACCGCGTCTCACAGTCAGAGTCCCCACACTGTGCCTCTCTGACTTGCTTCAGTAGTGGAGGAGTGACTATGAGAGACTGAAGAAAGGCTGCTCCATCTCTATCCACAAAGGATATCTACAAAGAGGCTAGCTGCTCTGTCGCCTCCTCAAGCAGCTGAATGCCCGTCCTCCTGCTGAGGGCATCGACTACTACGTTTCCCTTCCCAGGAGTATAGCATATCTCAAAGTCATAGTCCTGGAGGAACTTGAGCCATCACCGCTGTCTCAGGTTCAGCTCCTTCTGCAAGAAGATATACCTGAGACTCTAATGATTATAAAAGACTGTAAAGTGCTTGCCCATCAGGTAGTGTCGCCACGTCTTCAGAGAGAAGACCACTACTGCTAACTCCATGTCATGGGTAGCGTAGTTCTGCTCATGTGGCCTCAACTGACGTGATCCATAGGTGATCAATGCCCGCTCCTGCATCAGGACACATCCGAGTCCGGTCCCTGATGCATCGCAGAAAACTACATACCCTACTCCCTCCTCAGGCAACCTCAAGATAGGTGTGCTGGTCAATCTCTGTCTCAGCTCCTAGAAGCTCTGCTGACATCTGTCTGACCGCACGAAGGGTTTACCCTTCTTCGTCAAAGCTGTGAGTGGTTCCGCAACTCTAGAGAAGTCTGGCACGAATCTCCAATAGTATCCAGCTAGTCCCAAGAAACTTCGTACCTCTGTCACACTCCTGGGTGGCTCCCAAGCTAACACCGCCTCGATCTTCGCAGGATCCACTGCAACTCCCGCCTCAGAGATGACGTGTCCCAAGAAGTGGACCTCACGTATCCCGAACTGGATCTTCGAGAGTTTACCATAAAGCTGGTGCTCTCAGAGTGTGTCGAGTACAACCCGTAAGTGGTAGGCGTGCTCCTCCTCAGTCGTCGAGTAAATCAAAATGTCGTCGATGAAGACCACGACAAATCGATCGAGGTATGGCTGAAAGATCCTGTTCATGAGGGCCATGAACACTGCTGGAGCACTGGTTACGCCGAAAGGATTAACCAAGAACTCATAGTGGCCATACCGAAATCTGATGGTCGTCTTCTGCATGTCCTTGTCTCTAACTCTGAGCTGATGATAGCCTGACCTGAGGTCTATCTTCGAGAACCACCGTGCTCCCTTGAGCTGATCAAAGAGGTCATCAATCCTCGGTAGCGGATACTTGTTTCTCACTGTCACCTGGTTCAGGCGACGACAGTCAACACAATGTCGCAAGCTCCCATCCGCCTTCTTGGCGAACAATATCGGGGAAGCCCAGGGAGAAACACTGGGTCGGATGAACCCCTTGCCCTGCAAGTCCTCCAACTGTATATGTAGCCCTCGAAGCTCAGCGGGGGCCATCCAATATGCTGGAGTCGATATCGGAGCTGTTCCGGGGTACATGTCAATATAAAATTCTAACTCTCTACGAGGAGGTAGCCCTGGAACGTCGTCGGGGAAAACGTCCGCAAACTGATCCACCACTACAGGAAAACCAAGACTCCGCACGTCAACTGCTCCTAGGATGAGGCTAGCCAACTGATGGGTGATGGGCTGTCCTCCCCTCCGCGGAAGTCCATCCTGTGCTGCAAAGGCTCCCTTCTAACCGGTGAAGGTGAACCTGCTCCTGTCGGTGCGTACACATCACACCTTGCACCTAAAACGGTCAATCTGTGCATGGACCATAGATAACCAATCCATGCCCAAGATGATGTCGTAAGGCCTCGACACTGCTACCAGAAGATCCCAGCTGAAGCTATCACCTCCTAGAGTAATCTCACACTGTCGGCACCAGTGCGTAATTGTCGAGTCTACTCCCGTAGGAGTCTGTAGCCATAAGGATCGAGCCAACGGCTCTGCCGGAATCTCTGAGCTCCGAACAAGGGCAGCAGGTATGAAAGAGTGACTCGCTCCTGTGTCTATAAGTACTGCAGCAAGGGTGGAATAGACACAGATAATACCTCGAATCATCTCGGGCGCGCCGTGGTCGTAGGCCTCTGCTGCCTGGAGCTGTGCCTGTCTCTGCCCGCCAGCTCCCTGTGGTCGAGGTGGACCTCCTGGTGGTGGTGGTGGCAGAGCCTCAAAGCGTCGCCCACCACCTGCTGCTCGGCCAGCTCCTCTTCCTCGTCCGCCTCCTCCCTGTGGACCACCACAGTCGACCCTCTGCCTCTTCCTCGGTGGTCCCTCAACCGTCTTATGCTCCTCGGCACAGCGGGTCAGGCAATCATGAGCCATGTGGCCCTGCCCACCGCACGAGTAGCACTATCTGCCTCTCGAAAGACTGGCTCCACGCTGTGTGCCCTGCACTACTGAGCCAGTGTCCTGAGGTCGTCTTCCTGAGGGTCTGGTCTTCCTGGACCCCTGAGTCATCCGTCTACTTCCTTCCGCAGAAGACTCTGCCACGTGCCGACCTGCGGTGGGTCGCGGCGCTGGTGTAGACTCAGCAAGAAAGCTCTCGATCAAAAGGGCCTGCTCCAGTACTCCTGTCCGAGTCGGAATGCTGAGGGATATCAACGATGCCCTGATCTCGTGTCTCAAACCCTGCTCAAAGGTCCGGGCCTGGAAGAATGGGTCCCGTACCATGTCGGTCGAGTAGTGCGAGAGATCAGTAAATCTCACCGAGTACTGAGCGACCGTCATGCTGCCCTGCCGCAGCTGAAGAAGCTCCTGAATGCGCACCTCACGAAGGGTGACAGGGACGAACTCCGAGCGGAAGAAGCTCTCAAAGTCTGTTCCTAGTAGAGATGCCTAATCGTGCACCTGGAGCATCAAGATCCACCATCGGCCCGCTGCTGCATGTAGTAGGCTCGCAGCGAGGATCACCATGAGGTCTGTAGGTGTCCTCACCAGCCTAAAAACTCCTACCACTGCCTCCAGCCAGTCCTCTGCTGCCTGGGGGTCTGTCTCCCCATGGAACCTAGGCCGTCGCTGGCGCTAGAACTTGTGCAGAGCTCCAAGGCGACGTGCATCGTCAGCGGCTGGTGCTGGAAGCATCGGTGGCTCAGTGGGTAGTGCTACCACCGGTGCCACTGCTGACAAAGGGCCCTGTACCGAGGCCTCGTCGCTCGGTGGGCTGTCGTCACGCTCGACTCTCGGAACCCTAGATGGCTACCGTCGTGGGGCCATCCTTAAAAGAAAACAGGTGCACCACGGTCAGAACAGTATACTTGGTGAGCTGATACAACGTAATCACAAAGAAAACTTCAAACACACACGCAATCAATGTTTTCGTGCATTATGTCGGAAATCAGAAGTCAGGGTCCTGGTGTATGGATACGCCGGCCGCCGCACCAACACTGGACTCCCTAGACTGATAACCACACTCAATACGCTAAATATTATTGCTTCACATAGAAAAGATCAGAGTTCACGGTAGAACCGAACCCCTCTGATACCAATTTGTAAGGACCCGCCCTCGGGGCCCATGCCGTGACTACCCCAAGCCCGCCTTCCATAGGCCAGGGGCTGGCGACTAGCACCAAGGCGTAAATCCCGGTAAAAAGGGAAGGAATTTCCTTTGTACAGTAAACAAGCACCACAGAGTAAGCAAGCGGAAAAGTAAAAACTAAGTAAAAACAGAGTATAATTGAAAGTGCAGAAAAGTAAATGGGCCATTATACAAACCCAAACTGAAAGTAAAGTACAACTCGAAAGGGAAAACAACAACTGTAAAGTAAAAGCCGCTACACCGAGCTGTCCACTAGAAATCCCACCTGAAGTGTGGGTACAGATAGCACCACTGCTCCTCGGGTCCCGCCGTCCGCTCCGAGCACGTCTCGCCCAGTCGTCCACCTCCAGGTACCATCCTGCTCAGCAAGCCTCAACCACGATCAACGTTGTCCATCGTCTGCAACCAACACAACGTAGTGCGGGCATATCCCGTGCAAGGGTGAGTATAAGCTACTCAGTAGGGACCCCGAGACCCCCGAAGGTCTCCCAAAATCCAAAAAGGATAAACCACATAGGAAAGATACAAACACGAAGTAACAACTGACACTGCTTAGGTATATGCCCATACATATACCTAAGTCATCAATTCCAATACGCTCCAACCACCGAGCCCACGTACAACTCAGTCGACAGAGGAAAGTATACGTATTCCACACAGGAAATCAAACGTAATCCACACAGGATAGCACAACACAATCCACACAAGAAAGCAAACATGATTCAGCTCACACAAGTATACTTTTTCGAAAGACGATAGAGATGATCACTGATCCATCTAAGTCGTCGGAACCACAAAGGATCAATAGGTACTAACCCCCGCAAAGACCCACACAGGATCGGACCCACACAGGATCTGTAGGCGCTGGTTCACACAGGACCGCTGAGCGCTGACACACACAGGATCAGGCCGACACAGGATCGGTAGCACTGATCCACATAGGATCGCTGAGTGCTGTAGTCATCATCGTCGAATCCACTGAGGATCTCTGCACTGTCGTCGTCGCAGTCACAGTAGCAGTCGCAGCCAGCTCTAGGGTTTCCACACATAGCAAACTCGTTCGGGAGGGTCTGCCTCACGAGCCGAGAAGCTGATACATCAACTGTCACAAAGTCTAGAGTTGATGTATCCAAAAGTTCCGTATCGTCAACATGAACTCAACGCAACAGATGGCGCGTCGATTGGACGCCCGGTCAGAGAGTTATTGGCTTTTTCGTCTCAGGGGCCCGGTTGGTTTTTAAGGCAAAACCAACCCGACCGTACTCCACCTGCGTCCAAACCTCCGGCGGAGTATTACAAAAGATCTGTCTCACTAAGAGGAACTCAACAAAGCTGACGACACGTCAATCGGACGTCCGTAGCTCATGATATGTGCGTTTCTGCTCCGAGACCCCGGTTGGTTTCGTGTACGAACCAACCCGGTCGAACATAAAGTATTCCGAAACCTTAAGTGTGATATACCGAAACGATTGTCTCGATCCAAGGATCACATCGCCGCTGACTGCATGTCGTTTGGAGGTCCGTAGCCCGAGTTATGGGAATTTGATCCCAAACAGTTCGGTATCGGGGGTTTCGGGCCCAGGCCCACCCGGCCCGAGACCACCCGGCTGGCCCGAACCGGGTCGACCCACCCCGGCCAGGGTCGTCCCAGCCCGACCTGGCCCGGTGGCCCGGCCTGGCGCCACTCCGGTGCAGCGTAGCGCGCTGGGCGCGCTGCCAGCTCGACTTCGACCGAGCTTATTGAAGAAAACGGGGGGGGGGGGGGGGGCTGCCCCCCTTTGTAACCGCAGCCCCCCCTCATAATGGGGGGCCCTTCATTTGGCTGGGGGAATTTAATTCCCCCGGGTTTCTCTACTCCGGTCGGCTCCCTCTCAATGGGACCGGCGGTGGTCGGTCCCCTTTCCGGGTCCGACACCGGCGGCCCGACTGGCCGCCGGTCACTAAGCTCCGCCACGGCCCGGAACAGGCCGCGACCCTTGTCGTCCGGTACGGTGCGACGGCACCGCGCCCCCTCCACCACGACCCCTCTCCGGCCGCGGCGCATTCGATTTCCTTCGACGCGGCGCGACGGCGTCGCGTTCTTGAATTTCATTCCACGGCGCGGCGCGACGGCGCCGCGCAATACTTGCCGTATGATTACCGCATGGTGCGACGGCACCACGCCATCCCGTTCCATCCGCAAGGAAACAAACATGAACATAAGAGGGAGTTATGTCGTGTTTGTGCGGTCCGGCCCCCTCTCATTAAAGAATAATATTTATTCGTTTATCCTCAAAGTTCAACATTCTAGAATCAAGAATGGAAATAATTAAATAAAATAACAACAATCCCCTACCTCGGCTTCAAGAGCAGTGTTCGTCAACGACCCACGGAAGACGAGCGTCGCGGAGGTCGGGCGTCGCTCGAGAAACATCGTAAGCTGACGGAGAAAGCCCGAGGAGGAAGCGGCGTCTCCTTTCGTTGACATGGGATGAAGATCGAAATAAGCGGCATCGTCGATCTTCGGAAACACACCGGCTGCGAAGAAGAGAAGAGACGGCACATCTTTCTCTTCTTATGGTGACGACGTTCTTCGTCGGAGCCTAAGTGTTCTTCGTGTTCTTCATCATGGTTGAAGAAGAAGAAAGATTCCCCAAATCCTCTCAAGGTGACAAGAGAAAACTAACCAAAATAAAATAAGCCTAAGGATTATTTTATTTACACAACTAAACCACTTTGAATTTCGAAAGTTTGAAATTCAATAACTCATCTCAATTAAAAATCAAGTTGTCACAATTAAATTGAGTGATGTTATTGGGAGTTTAAAGGGGAGTTGAGGAGTTCGGGTTCGTGTGGGCCCCACCACACTTAATCCTCTCAAGGGAGGTTAATAGGATGTGGGTCCCACCTCTAACTCCCTTTGGGAGGATATAACCAACATGGTTTAAAAAATTTTGTATTTCTACAATTTAGTTAACTTCATTTAAATTCCCCCAAAACTAACTCTCAACCCGCATAAAATGCAACCTCGGAAAAGGTCTCCTTAAGCGAATATCGGCGTTGCGAGTTCATCGGTGCCCTCGGAATTCGATTCCGGCCACCGGTTCAAAAGTTAGAAAAACCCGCTCGTTCGTTCACTGAACATACCCGAGAAAAACATCGGAAAATGATTCCGGGCACACCGGGCCTCGGAATCTGGTGTCGTCAGAAACCGCGCTCTTGAAAAATTCCAAATAAAATTAAGAAAAAATTTCCCTTGAGTTTTACGGGTTTTTACACACATGAGTTTTTGAAATACTTTCAAAATCAACATTTTTCTTATCAAGAGCTTTAGAAATATCTGATATTTCCTTAGGAAAAATAGTATTCCTAGATTTTTTTGTATCATGTTTTTTCATTAGATTTGAATTCTCAATATCAAGGAGTTCAAGAAACATAGAAACTTATTCATAGGAAAGAAATGTATCATCTTCATCAGAATAATATTATTCATCTGAAGAGTTATAGTATTTACTATCATTATCATTCAAAGAATCATTGGTCATTGATTCACCATTTTGTACCTTATCCGTTAATCATAGATTTTCAATAGGTAGTCTGGCTATTAGACCAAGATTCTTTTTTCAATAAGATTCATAATCTAAAGATTCATCTGAAGAGTCAACACCATTGACACTCCATGTGTCATTAGCTTTCAATACTTTTATAGATTTAGCCCTGTAATACCTCTTTCTAATTCTCTCAGAATTCCTTTCCTTTCTTTATTTTCTTTTAAGCTTCAGACAATCAAATCTTATATGTCCAGCTCTCCTTCATTCAAAACCTGTAACTTCTGCATCTTTCTTGTCTTTCCTATCTTTATTCTTGTATCTGGATTGAATGTTCATATGTCATTCTATCTTGTTCATCCTTCAAGCATGATTTTCTAATTCATTTTCTGAGGATTCACTTCCACCCGATTCGAATTGGATAACAACATTCATATATTTTGATCTATTAACTCTCTCAGGAGTCATAGATTTCATATGATTTGATGTTTTAGTAAAAGCAACATTTCCATTTCCATTCTTACTCTTTAAATTATCAGCATCTCTATTAATTCTAGTCCCATGCTATAGAATAGTTCCCAAGAGTTCATCTAATGAAATTTGAGTATCCTTTTTGTCTTCATCAATAACAGTTCTCTTGGATTCCCATTAATTGGGCATAATGTCTTTGATATTATCACCAAGAGCTTCATAATCTAATCCTTTCTCACCCATGGATTGTAAACTATTCAAAATAGTCATGAATCTTTGTTGCACCTTACATATGGGTATTCCATACGGAAAGCAGAAACCATGATATTCTGCTCCAAGAATAGCTCTTCTTGTTTCAATAACTTTGGAAGTTCCAAAGTGAGTAACTTCATGTTTCTTCAATATACAATTTGCTGCTTCACAAGATGAAATATGGCTATATATGTTTCCAGTCATGGAACAAATCAATGTATTGTGTACCTTATAATTTAGTTGATATTCATGCATTTCTTGATTGGTAATGGTACTAACTTCTTTGTCTGTAATTTTATATCCTCCCATAATAATAACAAAATTATCAACTTCAGTATTGATATTGAATGTCTTCATGCGATCTCTCCAATAATTGTAATCATTTACATGAAAAAAGGTGGCCTCATTGGATTGATATTGTCTATGGAACCAACAAGGATTCTTGCCATCTTAATGAAAATTATTTCCACAAAGACTTTTTAATATAAAATATTTGTAATCAAGGAAAATATTCCTAAGCAAGAAAAATAAATAACAATATTATCTTTGTGAAAAAATGAATCCAAACTATATGAGTCTCAAAAACTGATTCTGAAAAAGTGTGAAACCGGAAATTCTATTCCGAATGTAATAAGAAGAAGAAATATCTTCTGAATCTAATCGTGAGATTAATTCCGAGGTCACTGGATCTGATACAAATTGTTGGGTTGAATATGTACTAATGAGATTCTCAAATACAATAGGGGTGAATTAAATACTTTTAAAATACATAAGGAAATTTTTTGCATAACCAAAATTCACAACACCTCTAAGCTCTAATAACTTTCTAGATTCTGGAAAAGTGATTTTGGAAATGAAAACTATCAAAAGTTTACAGCAACAAAGATTCTTCTTTAAAGCATATAGAATCTACTATAATCAGAGTAAACATGTAAGGAACTATAAGAAGATTATACTTTCCTCAACAACTAAAAGTATAGAGGAAAACAAAATAGAAATACTACAAGTAACAATTAGTAACTCTTTTATCCCAATGCGAAGGGTATCCAAAACCCTGGATAAAAGGTCCATTGATATATACTTTCAAGAATGTCTGTCTTACCCAAACCTAGCTAAGCCATCAATCTAAATATCAATATTTGATATACTATCCCCGAAATCCCTCGATTTGTAAGGAAATATGCACCTCTGATTTCACAACCCGAATTCTCGGATTTCATGGAAATCGAACCTCTGCACTAAGAAATCATTTCTGAAAGTTCTGAGGTTCATAAATTACAAAATTCCTCAGCTATTTCTGATGATCTATTATTTATAGGCTTGACTTCAACGGTTTTCCCCCTCCTACAACTGTCATATTTTTCCTTGAATATCAGAGGGACCTGTACACATGTCACTCAAAAAACGGTTAGTGAGTAACTGAAAGAACGTCATTGTTTTATAACAAGACATGTTTAAGCATAACTAAAACCTAATATTCAGAATGTAGGGAAATGAATGTTTGGAGCCTAACCAAAATTGAATTCAGAGTATATAATACAAGGATATTTTGATTTTGTTTTCTATGAATTCAGAACCTGAATTATATAGAATCCAGGAGTCTGAATTTCAAGGAAATTCGGAATCTAGATTCATAGGAATTCGGAACCAGAACTCACAAATTTTGGAGTCAGAGTTCATGAGAATTCGGAGTCAGAACTCATATGATTTCAGATTATATATTTAGAGAATGCGGAGACAAAACTCAGAAGAGTTTGTAACCATAATTCGTAATCATAATTCAATGAATTTGGATTCTAAAACAAAATGCTTCATATCTAGGTATTTATAGGAGTCTGAGGTTTTGGTTTCAAACCGAATTTTACACTTAGAAAAAATTATGTCATGAACAATTATGATTTGATAAGGATAAATTTCCTTGGAGAATAAAATTTTCCTTATAGAAGTAAAAAAAGGGGTAAAAATGGATTTTCCTTGAGATAAGGTGTTTGAGATTTTCAAAATAAGAAGAAATTGTAAAGTCACATAGGCACCCTTATTGACTTAACAATATTCCCAAGTATAAAGGAACAGAAAAGACATAAGGAACACCTTATTGACCCAAAATTTAAATCTTTCTCCCTTAGACTTGACCTAAAACACTCCAAACTTCTTCCCACTGGAGCCTCACCTAGGATTTCAGGTTCTCAGTGGTTGATGGTGCTCTGTCATTCATTTTGGTAGTATTTTGAAGAGGTTTCTTGGAAGATTGAAGGTGGTTTCTCCCAGTTAAGTCCCTCATTTGGTTTTCATTTGGTTTCCTCTAGATCCACATCTCCCTCTTTCTTGGTTTTATATATCTACACATGTTGTGTGTTTATCTAGGGTTTTGGTTATCTTTGATGATGATTTTAATTCTTGTGAATGTCAGTTAATGGAATCTAGAGAGGTTTAGGTGGTGCGTTCGCCGAATTGGAGGTGTGGTTGTTCGTGAGTCCATTTCTCGAGAACCCTAAAGGTAGGTGGATTCTCTCTCAACTCCACATGTTTAGAACTAGTGGTGTTTGAGTACAATTAATTTTTTGTGCTTGAAATTAATTTTTGTTGTTGTGGAAAATTGGGTGGAAATACCTTTGGTGGTGTTTTTGGGGTTTTTGGGAAAAACGGGGTTTTATGGTGAAATACTATAGTTGTGAATTTTAAAATAGAGATTTTAAAATTGGATTCATTGATCAGGGCCAAGGAAAGGGTTTTTAAAAATAGTTTTCAATAAAGATGTGGTTGTGCATGGAATATGGTTTTCAATAAATGGATTATTTATTGATGTGGATTGGTATGAGATGGAATTGGTTGATTTCATGTTGTTTTGACATTGGTGGGTTATATTATTGGTTGTGATTGATTGAAATGTTGTGTGGAATTGGAGAGAAGTACCACAATAAAATGGGGATGGATCATAGAGGGAAGGGACACCATCATAGGAAAGGGGATGAGAAGTTCTACTAGGTGTGAATGGGTGAACTGGTTGGAAAAAATCTCCACAATTTTGGTTGTTTTTGTTTGAATGAGTTGGAAGAAAGATTTACCATTTTGGTTTTTTGTTTTTCATTTATTTTAAAGTTGGAAATTTTTATGCTAGTATGTGAATGATGAAATGGATTGTGTCATGTTTGCTGGCTTTCCCTTAGGTTATTGGTTTGGGTATGATGGGTTGGTAAGGATGTGTTTGGCTTATGGAAATTGTTTCACTTTTGATTATATTATATAAATTGTTTTATATAAATGTTCTAATGGTTTTATCCTAGTGGCGTGTGTAGGGAAGTCATTTGGTGAAATCCTACTGTGTTTTAGTACTCACCCCCTACTTTGGAATGTTGGTGTCTTTTCAGATGTTGTGTACCGTGATGTGGGAAAAGGTAAGGAATCACCCTCCTTTAGTGGTACACCGTGATGGTTGGGTGGAGCTTAGAGAATGGAGCTTAGGGTTGAGCCATGAGGCGTATCATGGATTATTTTGGGTCTTTTTTTGAGTCGTCTGCATAGTACTCTGATATGGTATTTGTTTTATTTGTTTTTGGTAGTATTGTGGAATAGCATCGTTTTCATTAGGGAACACATGCTAGAATGTTTTGATTGACATGCATCATATAGTGGTTTGTAGTGGATGGTTTGGTTGGTTTTGTCTTAAGGGAAAATTATTCCCCAATTTTTTCTCAATGTCCTTGCCATTTATTTCCAGTATTTGGCACCTTGGGAACGTTGCCCAAGGACAAGTAACCCTCAATGCCTCCTCAAGCCAATGAAGTAGGGGAAGAGTGTTACAAATCTGGTCCCACAATGATCATAAATTTCAAGTAAATCATTTTTATATTCTCTATGACCATGAGTTAGATCTTTACATATTAAATTTCCCCTAATTATTTTTTTTGTGATATATATAGGGATATGATATGTACTAATGTAAAATATTTCTACATTGGGTATATCCACAAATATAATCATCTTCACTCATAGTGTCCAAGAACCTACACAATAACGAAAGGTATCTCCCAATATCAAGGAAAACTAATATAGCCGCATCAATTTCCCCTCTATGTGAGAAAAATGGGTGCATTGATGCTTTCCTAAAACTGTATATAGATAGATTCCAATCATTAATGGATGTGTAATGATGGTGAAATTTTATATGTTGGTCCTATACCAATACTAATGTTTCTATATAATCATAAACTCTATAATAGTTCATGGTACATACTATATTAAAATCAGGTTTCCTTCAATGGGCCATACACTCGGAAAGATACACCATATATTTATGAAATTGGTGTGACTCCGTCACTATTTTAACAATTAATCAGCCCAAATATTTATAAATAAAATAAACTTTTAAATGAATGAAATCATTATTTATGTAACGTGGTTATAAAAATATATTCACTACATTGGATTTATTAGACCATTATATATAATATCTAATCCGATTTAAAAGACTATTAAGCATCATAATAGTTGATAATTTATCCATTGATGTGTGATTGTATGATTTTTATATATTAAATGTTTTGATATTCTTCTACTGATATAGACAAAATTAATTGTGGAATTAAATAATAGGATCATACTCTATGATCCCATTATCAGATATTTTGTGGGAGATATAATCTCAATGATTTCCCATTAATGAATACCAATAAGAGATTCAACAGAAAAATATAGAGAGAAACCATTGAAGGATGGAGTTCAATGTCATCGAGATCATGGTTGAAATAATTATAGCTAAAACACCTCAAGTAAATATCATCATCTCGGACCATTCCATTAGAGAATTCCTAACTATAATAATGGTTTTGGTATCTTGAGCCTATTAGTATTAATATGTATATTTTAATTTTAATAAAATAATGAGTATATTAATTTTTGTTACTTTTAATGTTTATAAGTACTTAGTTTCATAAAAAAAATATTTTAATATGACAGATATTGAATTGTAATTTTTTGTAATATGGTATATGAATTATGAAATTCTGTTTGATAAATCAATAATTTTTTTAAAATATTTGAAAATTTACAAACATATATTTATTATTTTTAATATAATAAATAGACATGTTAATATAATTTTATGATTTGAAAATATAACTTTTACAACTGTCACAAAAATGTTTTTGGATGAAAGAATTATTTTTCCATAAATTTATATTTTAATTTACAATTTTATTTTTCATATATAGAAATTATTATTATTGTATAAAATAGAATTTTTATTTTTATTTATCACATTTAAAATATATAGTGATGTATTTTTATTAATTTTGTGAGACAATCCCATTTTTGGTTAAAAATTACATACAATATAAATTTATGGTAAGTATTATGACATCATAAAGAACCAAATGTTATGTAATATATAAAATAAGTGGTTTCCAAGACATAAGATATATTTACCATTTAAAATAATTTGTTTTGGATGTTATTTGATTGAATGTTTAATTATTTTGTGAATACTTAGAAAAAATAAATATATGTTATAGTTTTAAAATCAATTATTTATGATCATGAATTACAACCACATCTCCAATAGTAATATTTTAATGAATTTGGTTCATGGGTAAATAAAATAATGAGAACCCATGATCCATTTCATAATCCAAGGAAATAAACATTGGTAATGATTCTGAATTTTTCTACTTTATTCTATATAATGAAATACATATGTTTTTTAAAGAGTAAATAGGATCTCTCTCTTTTACTATATAAACCCCTAAATTATTATACACATCGTTAATCAAGAACCATTTATATATAAATTAAACTTATCATTCATCTCTATGTACCTCCCATAGTTCCCAAATCTCTCATGAAAATCCGCTAATGATTTTGGGCACAACAACTTATTATAAGTGCCCATCTCATCTCCTCTTTATTATTTTATCTTAATAATTTTATGCCTATGATTAGAAATTCCTAATAATGTAATCGATTTTTTCTTTTACCTTATTCATTCCTCTTTATTTAAAAATAATTTGATAAACCATTTTCTCTCATTAATACATTTTAGGAATCATTACGTACTGTTGTTATTCAATAGAAATTTCAATGAGATTATTCATTCCATATAACCTAAATGTGAATTACTATACATATTACCACTCCCTGGAATGAAAATATATGTACCAATATTTTTTTTGTGTAAATCAATGTCTCTTACAAACACTCATAAATCATGTGGTTTATCGATATGAAATAAATTCTTTTTTTTTGATCTATGTGGGACACTTATGTGTTATTTGATAAGATTATAATTGGAGTGGAAAGACGTTTATCCAATGCATTTGGTAACTTTTTAATATCATGAGATGATGTCAGGATTAATGGGAGAATATCTATAGAACACTATTATATGATATCTTGGTGGAGAACCTTGACATATAGTTATTACTCTTATTTTAAGTTGTTTCCACATTCCATTGTCTCATTAATGATAAGTTTTTATATCATGCCATGTTGTAAATTTTTATCATGTTCACCTCTTATGTTGCATAGTTATTCGCCATGAATCACACGTAATTTTTTTACCATATTCATTGTTTTTAAATTCCTGTACTAGGCACTAAATCTCACCCTTTTCTTATAGAATGTCCCTAGGAAATCTGGTGTAGTTTTAAAAGTTATGGAATATATGATGTATGTTTAGAATACTTTCAATAAAATTGATGTATCCATGTATCAAGATGATATGATAATACCAAATTTACAAATAAACTATGATTCAAATCCACCAATGTTTTAATTAGTGTGTTTTTATGTAAAAAATCATGAAATAATGTTTTAAAAAGACCAGGGGATTCATATTTTCTATAAGATAATGGATTATTTATTATTGGCATTATTTTCAGAAACCACTAGTAAAATACTTATGAAAATTTTCATACATATAAAAATGTCACTAAAATTTGGCAATGTATACAGTAAGTTGTTTCCAAGATAATGAATCCTTATATGGAAAATACATGTGAATTTGGATCTGGCATAGATGTATAAAGTGGTAGCAACCCCAAAAACACAATATTCAGCTAGACTTGACTATGAACTAGTTCATGAAAACATGACTTGTTACAAACATGGTTTGGTACTCTAGGGATATATTAAATGGAAAATTCACATGCTCAATATGAACCATTATCAAGGTAATAATTTATTCCTATAAAATATTATGTCACGAAATAAATCATGGATAATTTATATTAATTCCTAATGTTCCTAGGAAAAATAATATATGTCTTTTATGATTTATAAAAATAATACTCTAAGATTATCATTTTTGTTTTTAATAATAACAATATTTTGAACCCGTATTTGGTTATTATTCTAGTTCATGTCTAGATATTGGATGAACCAATTTGAACAAAATTATGAGGGATAATGTCAAGAATTTAAAAAGAATATTCCTAAACTGATGGAAGAATAAAAAACAACATCAGGATTATAATTTACAAAATTAATCATTTTTTGAAATAAATACTGAATCAGGAGGAACTTCTAAATTCCCATAATAAATAGAAACATTACATTGATGAATTCATGAAATAATGCCTTATGAATTTAAGTGGATATTTTAATCCCTTCATTATAAAATAATATATCACCCAATTTAGAAAAAAATATTCATTCGTATAAAAATAATCAAGAGAATGTCGTGTTAGATATTTATCTTTTTTTGGGGACTATGATCAAAATATGACATCTGTAAATAATTAAAATCATGGGGAGGAGATCATAGTTATCGTGTGGAAGGAATTCCATAAATTGTTTTTACATATTATCTACACACTCTCCAACATAAAATTAAGGGGGACTTCCATCACATCTACTAAATTGATAATAAGTAAATTAAGGAATAAGAGAAAAAAATTGGAACACATAAATCATAAACCTCTTATTTTAAATTTCTATTAAATATAATGTTAACACCTTCTTTAGTGGAATAAATTAGAGTCTACAAATACCCTCAAACGTTTTTTAATATTAATGTTATGTGTAAATTTTCTGATATTATATCAAATTTTTAATATAGAAAAATAGATATCAAGTTATATATGGTTATAAGAATAAAATTGTGTATATTAATTCTAGGAATGTGATGGATAAATCAAATTGAAAGATGAATATTCAAAACCGCACTTTTCAATGGTTTGAGAATAAGCATGCAGAATATTTCTTTAATGGGATAGGGAAATGTTTAAGGTATGGAAACGAAGGGATCCAAGCTAGAGATTGTCAATGGGAGAATCCCACCAATATTATAGAATAGATAAATTTCATATTAAATACCTATATTAATCTTTAATTAATCAACTATAATTAATAAGTAAAATATGTGAACTAATTCCACATGCAATGGGTTGTAATATAAAACCAACAACCACACCATCCACTTTAGAAAGGAAAATCATATTCCATCACAACACTATACATTGATACAAAATATTATGTGGTGAAAATTGTGCTAGTTATTCATTCATGAATATGGAATGTATATATCTATTATAACTGTATGAATTCTATCCATTCTCACATGTTATGTTGAACTATTCAATAATTACATAAAATAATGAATGTAGAGTTGTTGGTGAATAAATATGGGGTTATTATTTTATCCTACATATATAATTCCAACCCTATCTACATATATAGTCTATAAATCATAGTGATCCCTTTAATATAAACCACCAAATAATTTTATGTTATTATTGGAATAGATTGGATTTCCTTATATAGTGAAAAGTGTTATTTTGAATAGATGTAAATCACCCTCCATATTATGAATCACACAACGATTTTATACATGTTAAATGATTATAATTAAGCTAATTTAGTAAAAACCATGAATAATATATAATATATAATTGGGAAAATAATATGTTTCGCAAATAATGGATATTATGTAAAATATTAACCTCGAATAAATTCACATCAAGAGGGAATGCACTAATATTTTTAATGAAAAATTATCTTGAATTAATCATAGTTAATAGGTTAAATTTTCCATCAAACTTATAACTGGGAATTTTAAAATATCAATGAATCAATATCGAAAAGAGTTTTTAAAACAGGGAAAGATAAATAAAAATATACTTGAGAATTTGGATAGTGGTTTTATACATCAGTATGAATTATTTGTGGGTAAACAGTTCCCCATCAAAAGGATGAAGGACCCTTCAATATTATTTTTCATTGATTATCATGTGATCAACATGATCATGATAATGAAAAATTTTCCACTTCTAGAGATTTTTGATTTGATTGAGTTGATCCATGGATCCTAGTATTTTTCTAATATTGATATTTGGACTATATTTAATCATGTAAATGTTAAAATGTAGGATATCCCCTAGATTTTATTTTATATAAGTTATTGTCATTACTACATCATAGTAATACTCTTTGGAATAATAAATTCTCCAAAAACCTTAAGGACATGATAAATAGTTCCATTAGAGATAAACTTGACCAATTTTTTTAGTCCTTATGGGTGAGATTCTTATCAAATAAAAAATATGAGAGAAAAATGACAGTATGTGAATATTTTACTGAGGACCATTAAGAAGAAAATATTTAGGAAAATTATAGTAAATGTGAGTTCTCTATGGGCTAGGTACGCTTATTAGAGAGTTTTATCACCTCCAATGGAATATATTTGGATCATTATAAAACAAAGACAATGGGGTATATGAATAAAATCATTGATGAAAATCTATAGTCGCCATAATGTTTTTGGTTACTATCATCATTTCAATTGGGAAACTTCCCATTTTTTAAATCCCCAAAAGAATACTTACTCAGAATTGAGTCAAATTTTTCTATAATTATATACATGATGAATGGTTTAATGAGATAATGATGTAACTAATTATTATAAATTTTATAACATTAACCACATGTGGAGAATTTTTTTTAATCTATAATTATGCATCTAAAAAATTCATTGGTTTCCAACTAATTCAAAATATAAAATTGATGTCCTATTCCTCCCTCCAAAATATATATGAGTAGAACTACACAACTCATTATATATTATTGGTTGTAGTGACCCTTGAGATAATGATTCGGTATAAATATATCTATAGAGAGATGTATCAAATATATTTATAAATCAATAATTCCTCGAGTATACATTCACACAAAAGGATATAAATTTCAAACAATTAATATTGTTTCAGATGTTTAAGGATTATTATTATTCAATACACTAGTAACCGAAGGTAGAAGAAAAGTGGATGATTCTTTTAGAAGAAAAGATCCAAAAACACTCTCAATTATTGTGATTAAAATGGATCCATTCTTCATTGAAATGAAATAGATGGATATGGTAATAATAAAACCATATTCATCTTACCTTTATCAACTATCAACACACCATGTATTTAATATAGAATCACGTATTTTAAAAATACTTATATGTTTTTACATAATACGTGGTATATAATTGTGATCCAATATCAATTGTATATGATTGGGGTATGAGGTTTAACTTGAGGTTTAGGGAAGTCTTCTACAATAGTGGAATTCTGAAATTAGATAGAACACAATTTATCTACCCATATATAGTCTTAGTCTGAGAGGACCATTAAAGCTCTAGAAGATATGTAGATATAATGTTTATTTAAATTACATGGATATTGGGATTGACAAATTCCCCTAATAGAGTTCCCACATAACAACATTTTCTATTATAGTAGTGAAATGGAACCTTATGAGGCACTATATTACTAGAGGATTCAGACTCCACCATTCAATGATGAAATGGTAGACAATAAACTGATGGGACAATATCTTATCTATAATATTATAAAGAGAAGATTCATATCATGTATCATTATATGGAATCTACACAATGTTAATATAAAATCTATGAGGACATTCATTGATGAGTCATATAGATAGAGGAAAGGGATAATGTGTTCCGTTTTTTATCTAAATAGATGAAAATCATATGGTTCAGGAAGATGTAAAATTTTATTCCTAGATAAAATTTCCTCTATTAATCCATTGATCACATCAATATAGTGGAAGATCAGGTAACACTACCACCAAACCAATAACAAGTAAAAAATGTATTCCATGTAACTATATTGAGAAATTACATATAATACGCCTAACATGTAGATAATATATTAGTTAAAGCATTATAAAATGATCTTATATGTGGTGAGAAATTGGTGAGGATCATATATCATTGAAACAATTTACTACTATATAGGACTTATCAACATGAATTTTTTTTGTGTTAGGACATCATTTTTGAGGAAATAATATAGAAATAAGAAGAATAAATGAAACAAGAATACAATCATTTTTTAGTATCTAAAATTAAAATTTCTACAGTGAAATTTATTGAGGGGTATAATTAAACAACCTAAACCATTATAAGAAAATGTATCTTTTTAAATGAATATAATCCTTATTTATATACTGTGTTTATGGAGAATCCATGCACAACTTTGGTAATATTGGACCATTATAATTAATAAATTATCAAATTCAAAAGAACATTGACCATCATAATAACTGAAAACATATAAATTTTACAATGATCTTATTTTTGGAATATATAGGATTATGATAAGGTCATATTGACATAGAAAAAATAAGTGATGTCCCTAACCAGGGGGATCATTCCATATGATGCTAATTTAACATATATTATGAGGTATGTAGAATCTCGGATATTTTTCTATGACCAATAATATTACATGAATTAATAAATAAAGAACCAAACAATCCATTTATATGATAATTTCATGTTAATATAGATCATGGTCAAAACCATGTTCATCGAACCACCCCAAATAAATAGGAATGTCGAACACCATACCCATAGATCATTCACCAGTGTAATAAATGGATATATATATATATTTATATATATCAAACTTAAAAATTTGAGTTTTATAAAAATAACTAAATTTATTTACTTATTGATATTAATTTTTTAATAATTATAAAATTATTTAGATAAAAATTAGATTTAAATATGATAAAACTCGGTTTTTATTTTTTTTAATATGATATTTCAATTAATAAATTCCATTATATAAATTAATATAATTTGGAATATATTATATTTTATTATAATTATATTATGAAATATTATATATTAGATTTTAATTATAATATAATTTTATAATGTTAATATGTAATATTTATAAAGGATCAAAAACTGTTTTTGTCGAAAAATAGTATTTTATAATAAATTCAATTTATCATATAAATGATTAATTTATTAAATTTGAAAAATAATATTATAAAAAATAAATATTAATATTTTACATTCATGTTAGTGTTATAGATTGGTGTATATTATATTATTTTTTAGGTCTATAAAGTTTTCTCGAAGAAATAAAATTTGAAACAAATATTTGGTATATATTAAAACATCATAATGACCCAAAAATGAAATATTTTATTACATAAAATGTATCCACAAAAAAAATATATTTATCATTTTAAATAATGTTCATCTGAGGTTATTTAATTAATTTTACAAATCCTTTAAGAATCCTCCGAATCCAATACTCTATATTATGGTTTTAAAAACAAGTCTATATAAACATGAATCAATTATACACTACTATGTGTATGACTTTAATGAGTTCGGTTCATTTCCTTATGAAATAATTATATACACTCCTATTTTTTTTAGAAACCTTTCATAAAAACCATGGGTTGTTCTATGGTTCTGATTACATTATTTTATAGAGACTAAAACCAATATTTAGAAATAATAATGAACTCCCCTCCCTTTTACTAAATAAATCCTCAAAATATCATATTTATAATCATTAAAACCCATGATCCATGAAATACATATTCCCATTCTTCAATATATCCATCCCAAAGTTCCCACACAGATTGAAGAAGATCCTACCGTTCTTTGGGAAACTCCCTATGAAGGGAAGGTCACATCTCATTCTCAGCAATATTTAATAAATTTCATTATTTTATTCCTTCGGAGTTAAAATTACTAAATATGGGATATGTTTTTTTTAATATCTATACTTTTTCAAATTTTATTTATAAATAATGAGATCCCCCCTTCTATCTCATTAAAACAGGTTTTGAATCACTATGTATTAATATTATGCTGTAGAAATTTCACTTCAAATTTTAATTCAAAATTATTATGAGGGAAATTCCCCAACACATTTAAACTCAAGGGTAGTCCTAAATATGTTCATATAAATATATTATTAGGTACATAAATTTATTTAACCCACAATCACCACTTGTGGGATTAATAGAGACTAAATATGTACTTATTCTATATGATCTATGTGTAAATTTGATTATTGTACATGCTAGGATTATGATGTGTATGCCTAAATAACAATCCAAATCGTTGCGTAATGTTTTAATTTCACGAGGATCCATGAATGGTGTAATAATAAATATCCTATGAAGACATTGTTATGATTTACTTGTGGTTAACATTTACTTATTCTTATGATTATATGTTTAAATTGTTTTCCACATTCCCATGTTGCCTTTCTGATAAAATGTAATATCATTCCTCATATATCATAATTAGGATTCCTATATATTATGTTAAATTTTTATGTATTATAACTCAAATGTGTTTATTTATGTTGTTCCATGATTTTTTTATTTTCTTTTTTGAAAATACATCACAACAAATTTTTATTTATGTCCCAAGGTTATCACATATTATTTAAAAATATATCTGAAATTAGAATTTTTTATGGATGTTTTTAATAATTTTGTGTATACATGTAACAATTTGTTACTTTATATACCTAATTTACCAAATATACAAGGAATTATAATCTTCTAGGTTGTACTAAATGTGTTTTACTATAATAAATAATTATACACAATATTGAAAAGGAACAACTTTTCACAGAAGGGATACATAGCTATATCCAAATTTCAAATCATGGATGTGGCTATATATTTTGTTCCAAATAAATGTATACCTCAACTTATCAAATATAACATTAATAGGTCATGTTTATCATCCTACATTGAATCAGTTCTTCAATGAATCCCTCTTATTTCTTTACGAGGTAGATCATCAGAATTAAATTTTTATGGATGTCCTCTTGATACTAAATTATGAGCAATTACATCTTAGTCATTTTCTAATGATATTAAATATCAAATAATATATTCTATTCCAACATCCTTTTAACAAGATTCAGTGGGATATATTGCATTAACTATTATCCATACAAGGTATAAATATACCAGGAAGATCAAGGGTCTTGAAAATCAATCACTAAATTTTTTTAAAATAAATTATGAAGTAAAATGTAAGGTATTTAAAGTGGGAGTAGAATTACAAGATTGTACTACTCCATGCATATCCTAATATTCCATAATTTTGGTATAATCATGTTTTTGGAATGACCAGATGTTGTTTATTTCCATGATTCCCCATCTCTAATGATGAATCTGGCACTTTATTATCTTCCCTATAGAAATTTAAAACCGTCAAATTGAGGTATTATGAATGAATAGGGAATATACTCCAATGTGGGATAATTTTCTCTAGTACATCCCCCGTTATATCTATGACAAATTTAATAGCATGCGGAGATTCTAATTCAATCCACTTCAATTTATTGTTGTAATAGACAACATTCTTAATATCATCGATGATGTCCACAAGATTGTCCTTATATGAAATTACATGTGCAATACAGTGATCGATGCAACTATTAAAAAACCATGGTGGTTACAGAATAAACATCAACATACTGAACTAAATGAAGTTCCATGAGATTATACATAAACGTTACCCTTTATGAGTGAGTGATTCAATGAGATCCATTGAATGAAATGTAGAGAAACATGTTTCCTTGGCATTCATAAAATTCCCAGCATCTTGAGGGAATTTAAATGTGAAAAGATACAATTCATAGTACATATCTACATACATCCAATTGAATGAATACCCTTGTGTACAGAAGTGTTATCTACATGAATGGGAGTAGTCTGGTTGTCAGAATAACACTTATATATAGATTCACAAATTGACTCAAACTAAGATGAAATAACAACCGATAATAGGTTGTGTATTTGGACACTTATTTCACTCTAGATTATTTATATTAGTAACTTTTCATGACTCCTAAATAAATAGAGATCAATGGAAAATAAATTTACAACATATCTTTTAATATCTTGAAAAAATGTATAGTATAGAAACACATGTTTCATAGTTTTCTCATCTTTAAATTAGATAATGGATGTTGAAACAATATATTGTCCATCCTTCCTTAGTTGAACATGTGTAGGTTTCTAGTTCCTACATATACTCAAAAGGAGAAGAAAAAAATGAGGATTTAAAAAGGGATACCTTAAATTTAATAAGATAGTTTGGTGGTTTAGTGTTCCCATCACATTACAATATTTAATAATCCATATCATTGTAATGTACAATAATATTAATTGTCTGTATCAATGTCTCATCATCGATAATGATATAGGTCTATATTTAAAAATCATCTTGATGAGAAGTAATATTATCAAGATTATTATTATGAGAATATAGGTCATAAAAAGTCATACTAAGTATCTTAAAGGATCATTAGAAATGTTTATATGGGTGTCCAACCATAGAGTGTTTGAACAGTTTAGATTTGAGGCTCTACTGACCATCCACTTGGAGTGGTAAATTATATCATTGAAAGAGTGATTAGTAGAAAGGATATATGGAGGATGTGGTTTAATAAGATTACAAATTAATTTTTTTAAACTAGGAAAAGTATGATAAAAAATCAATTAAGGGGTCATTTAAGGTTAAATGGGTACATTTGAAATTATTGATACGATTATAATCCATTGTGTTGAGAAACATTATCCAATGTCCCCTCCTATCAATTGGTTTGATGAATTCCTTTCAATAAATAGTTATTATCTTCAATTAAGGAACATATCATGCCCATAAAAATAATTTGGACCTTCAAGTGATTTCTTAACCTTTTATATATAGAAAAATAGTACAAAAATTTGGATGCGACGAAATATTTGATAAAGAAAAAAATTCTGTATAGTGATATGGATTTCCCATTATACCTAGAATTTATTTAATAATTTTGTAAAAAATACTTCATTGATGTTTATTTTACGCTATTTGAAAAAATGTTAAATAAGGAAGTTTAAGGGGGTAGAGCTCGATATCACCCAATGATTTGATGTTTTTTTCTGCAAACAATTCCACTTCCAAATACAATTAAAAAAATATTCTATCCTATAGAGTAGAAACGACCTCTTCAAAATGAGAAAAGACAGCTTTGATGAAAAATATGGTTTCTTTAGGGGTTTCCCATATATGATGATGTCATCAGAATATAGAAAATTATATGGAATGATGTTCTTTATCCTATATTTTAATTTCTTATAAATCCTAATTTGAGGGAGTACATTTAATAACAACACCATGTAGTCATCTTGAATATCATATAGAATCCATGTGTGTGGATCCCCAAAACTAACACCCCTAGTGAATTTGAAATAGCCTACATGGGAAACATTTAAGTGGATAGATATACTTGTAGAGATGAGAATGTTAGAAGTAAATTAGATGTATGCATTGGAAAACCCAACCCTTCATGGGAAAATAAATCAGTAATCACCACTTAAAGGTGTCAAAATCTTCAAAAATGTTAATTTTCAGGGAAAATCTCCCTTAACACCATACTCTTTTCATCATGGTAACACTTTCTAATGCAGTTAATAATTTTTTTGAATGCTTCTATTAAGTGAAAAGATAAACTAAGGTAGGTTGGTAGGTTCTTTTTTGATGCCTCTCATTCTGGTAATAATGGTTTTACTAATTACATTAGGAACAATGTTCCCAAGGGAAACCTTCCTGAAATCCTTAATGCCAATGGCATTATCCTTCTTTGGTATTAGAGAAATGAAATTTGATTTGATCCCATAGTTCATAGATGAATGATTTTAAAAAATCACATATTTCATTAGTCGTGTATTCTGAGAGGATAAACCAATAAATCATGAACAAATTATTAATAAAACCATATATACCAACAATACTCTCCATATTTATGAAACAAATATATTCTATAATTTCCCCCTTTAAAAGGGATATTGAATGAATTTGATTTTGATGATACTCAAAGGGAAATCTTGGAAACAATGACATGTGTGATTTCCATCCCATTATTAGAGTATAGTTTATTAGAATGATTCACCACTGCATTTGAGATTTCACATTATATGGTTTAAAGACACCAATTGATCTTGATTTTCTAAGCTGATACCCTTATTATCCTTTCATTATTTGTCCCATGAATTAATTTTGAGATTATATCACCATATTTGATCCATATATCATTTAATATATTTTTTTCTAGCCTTTTGAGGAAATTTTAGAGGTCATCAAGCCTTGAAATAGATTATATTTCTTCTTTAGTGGAACTAAATGGACGATGATGCCTAATTTGGAATCATTCCAGTTGTTCTTCAGAAATATAAATCTTGAGGTCATGGGTGGAAAACATTTACTACTCCAATAATTATGTAGTTGTTTTATATTTAGTAACATTTCAATAAGACTGTGGGGTGGGATTCCAAAAGGTTTCATCCACAAATCTAACAAGATTGTTTTTTCTACAACAAGAGTACTAAGACAACCAATATTTAATTGATTTTTTTGGAATCAAGCATTGCAATGTGAGTATAGAGATCAAACATAATAGGGTTATGATATGATTATTTCTTAAATTGGATGTGACCTGATATTCTACTATCAACACTCCAGACATCCATTTGGACAATGAATATATCCATTTTAAAAATGTGCCTTCTATTATGAGTTTTTCTGCTCCATGTGAATTTTTCCCCTTAAATTGGAACCTCATAATGATTTAAATGATCAAATATTATTTAAAAATCTATTGAAGAAAGACTAATGAAAATAAATAAAATTGTTTTTTTAGGTTTTAGGACATTTTTTAAATCACCTAAATACATCCATTAATGGGGTTTCTTTCATATAATATGTATATATGTTTTAATCACTCTCTTAATGCGACGTCTTCTCCTAGGGTAACACAAAACGGTAACCTGAGTCGGTTTCTTATAGCTCTCATGCGTTCCTCCCCATATGCAAGAGGGATCCAACTAGCAGCGAGGGTCTGGAAAGTTAGTATTAGGGAGACTAAACCCTATTTTATCATAATAAAACACCAAAGAAGAAAATAACAATAACTAAGTTTTGAAGAGTATAAACTAGCTGAATAAATCCATGTCATATGATAATAAAAACATGAAAATAAAATACTCAACTGAAAGATAAAATGTGATATGATAATTGAAATTCCATGTGTCTATAATGTAACAAAATGTAAAGACCCAACAACTTACAAGAGGGTCCTAAACCACATCTGGTTCCCTCTACCATTATCCAATTTCAAACTTCAACTTATCCGAGATATTTTCCCTTATCCAGTCATGCAACTACAAAGTCTGCTAGGGTGCTGATCAGGAGGCCCTAAAAGCGTGTGAGTAAAACTTAGTAGGACACCACCAATTATGTCTAAAACAAGTCATGTCCAAAGACAGTCCATACAGTTATTTGATGTAATAAATAAAATGCATATTTAAATAGTTATGAAATTGTTATTTAATCTTTAATAGTCAAACTAGGCATAGTTTCAATTCATGTTTCCAATTATAATCATCATTCATTATTATAAATCATTTGTTATAGGAATTCATTCCTAGCCCCCAAATATCATTAGTGTAGGTATCCATTCCTATCAATCTATATCTCATTAAATTTAGGTCGTCATGCCTAGCACCCCATAATGTCATTTGGTGTAGTTTTTCATTCCTAGCACCCTATAATACGAAACATGCATAACTATTGGGGTGTAATACCATGTCCAATTCCTAACTTATAATTGGTTTAGAACAACATGTCTAGAACCAAAATTATATCATGAATTTAATCATTATTTAATTCCGAAGAACATTCCTCATCATTATATTATAAAAAAATCAATTAATTAATCATCTCAATGGAAATTAGTTAACTCAAAAATTAACAAATAAAAATATACATTATTTAATTCAATAATTAAGTAACTGATCAACAAAATTCTCATTAAATAATTAATTATTATCATTTAATTATCCATTTAAAATATCAACTTTTCATAATTAATTCTCACAGTTAATTATCTTTGATCAACATCATGAAAAATAATATATTCTCACAAATAAATATCTTTCATAACCATCATCATTTCATAATTATTTACAAAAATAAATATCATTACACAACGAATTCAATATCTCAATTACAATTTCCCAACCCATAAAAAATCTCAAAAATATATATTTGGGAAACCCTCATTTATTTTTTTCGTGATAAAATTATTAACTGACCATCATTAAAAAGAAAAATAAATTCCTAATTTCTAATTACAAATATTTAGGAAATCAATCATCATGTGAATATATCAATGTCACAATATCACATTCACATATCAAATCCAAGAAAATGGGAGTTTGATTTAGACCACATAACTCGGTTCCTTGAAAGATTTTATCCCAACAGAAATCCCCAAAATACGAGTGACACAACAACGTCGAGTAATCTCCAGATCTAAATCCGTAAACAAAAAATAGTATTAAAGGAATCCTGATCATGAAAATCTATATCTAGATACAATATAAAATATGTAGATCTCAACCCATATGATCAAATACATGGAAACAATGGAGATAATCCATGAAATGATCAAGGAAATATAGTGGAATAAATGGGAGAAGCAACTGGATGAAGTCCAATTACTGGGTAGAGAGTGGAGCTTAAATCCTAGCTTCTGATCCTGATGAATGGGGTTCAAGTCGCCTTGGAATATCTCCGGAAGGCTCTGCTATCACCTAAATGTTTTGAATCCCGATCCAAGGACAATATATTGGAGTCTTAGGGGGTTCATGTGCTTCTAAAAAATATTTTCGGATAAATAATTATGTGCACATGGTTTCTTGGGAACTTACGCACGGTTTGGGAAAACTGTGTTCCAAACATGCAGTCTTCCAATACCCACATGGCTTGATGATGCCCCATTAGGAAAAATTTGTGCCAAATATATTGAACTCCACTATCCACATGTTTTTTTGGTACATTCTTTTATTTAGTAACATTGGGTTGGGGATATACTATTTCTTTTTAACACACATATTTCATTAAGTGTTAAAATAAAAATAATCCTCTAATATCTATATGGAAAGTGAAAAACACTTATTTGAAATGATATAGGTACCATATGTTTGGACTAATAATAAGAGGAACATTTTTATCCCATAAATATGGTCAAATTTCCATATGTTCCATTCAATACACAGCTATGGAACCTTTTTTTTAAATTTTTTCAGCTTACATTATCATCATAATTTTTTAATATCAACATTCAAATCTCAAATACCCAAATAAATGGTTTAAAAAATATTTATTACATGTTAAAATGTATTATAATTCTTCAAACTCTTAATCCCCATATGGATTTTCATGTCATTTACTTTTACATTATTCCATGAACAATTATCCTAGACATTGCGAAACATATTTTTTAAAATATTTCTCCCATTATAATTGAGACCACATTCATGTTGGGTAGATTCTAACCCAAAAAATAGTCATGTACCCTCTTCTCTAGTCAATACCAAATTTCAACTAAATATATCACAATTTTTATAATAACTATGGACTTAATTTTTGTACACCTCATTATGATACAATTTATACCAATATGGGCCACTACTAATTTTTGGATTGATATCACCTTGATCAGGTTTTTGGTGAGAGATATTAAAAAAGAAACAAGAGGGAGTCAATTGAGGCTGCTAAATAATTTCAGTAAATTTAAACACATTCCTTTAAAATAAAGAATATTTTTTATTTAATTTTTTTATAGATATAATGAAATAAAGGGAATAATACATAAGGTTTTTGTAGTGGTTCAAAAATTCATGATCATCCCATTTTCAAATCCACCAACACCCGCTGTACTCTTTGGGATTTTACAAATATATTTTTACTAGGGATATACCTCCTTAGTGAATGTAGTTTCCACTTTATATAGTAAATATTTTACAAAAAAATCAGAACCATTAATCTGATACCTCAAACCCAAGAACCATTAGTTGAATTTCAACACATAGTTTTTCAATCTACTAACACATATTTCCAAACAATGTAATAGAAATTTACACTTATATGAAATGTATAATATTTAAATAGTTAATAGCATAGGTTTCCCATTGACACTATAAAAAATATCAATATATTATTCTACCTTCAAGAAATATGTCATCAATATTTAGTAGTAATGAAGATATCCACATTATAAATGATCTTTATACAACACAATATAAAAACAATATACTTCATTATTTATAAAATACATATTCTACCAACATTATTAATTAATTACATCTTTAATGTTAGAATTAATTGTTTACAATACATTAATATCTTCATCTTCTATTATCCTATATTTTGTGATAGTAATATGAAGAGAATTAACTGAATATATAATGTAATTAAATTATCCCCTTTATGTAAGTCAAAAATGATTCATTAGTTCTGTAATTATGAACATTGATAAATTTTATATAATACTGAGCCTATAGAAAAATATATAAGAATACTGAATTATATGACCAGTAAATCACTTATTTTATACTAAAATATTTTAGAATAAATATTGTTAAAGAAATCCATTAAATCATATATTAATTACGAATTAAAATTATATCATCAATTCTAAGTAATAATTTAAATAATAATCATTGTAATCTATCTCTATTTAATAATAAAATTGTATTAATTAGTTATTAATATTTCAAAATATAATAAAAATCAAACAAAACATTATTTTGTAATTAAATATTTTAAAAAATCTCTAAATTATAAAAATATAGTTTTTTCAAAATACAATATTTTGGTATAAAAATGTTGTTATATAGTCAAAAACAAAATATATTGATATTAGTATATTATTATAAAAATTTATTTAAACTTAAATCCTCTATCATCATAATTTTCTAGTCATCACAATGGATACAAATATCATCCAAACTATAATTTATTACGCTATAAACATCTTATCTTCAGAAAACACTAAATCCTAAAACACATTCATAGAATAACATATAAGTAATATTTCATAAAATATATAATTATTATTGTTTATGAATAAGATTAATATCATCCAGATTAATAGATACTACTAAATTTATTTGATAACAGTATATTTTATATAAAAATATAATATATGTCCAAAAATCGTTATCCTTATATATTTAACATAATAACCACTGCTAAATGTAAATAATAAATTTCAATAATTTTATAAATAATATAATATGTGTCTTTTATGAATACATAACATAATATCCTTTAAAATAAATTTATTGCATAAAATTCATCCTTAGTGTGTAACATCAACTTTCCATGTATAAGATTTTTCTATTAATGAAAATAATCATATGATAGATAAATATGAAAATTAATAAAATAAATACTATGATCAGAAGGTTTTTTATTCAAAAATATAGATTTCTATTCGAAAGGAATGTTTCTACCATGACACATTATTTTCACATTCCAATATATAATATAATAGTTATGATTTGAAATATAATATCAAAAATCATTATACTCTGAAAAATAATTTTTAATTTTTGTATTTTTAGTACTCTCTATATGGATTTATTATTCTGGTTATATGGTTTTTTTTCAAATAAATAAAATATAATCTACCCATTATTAATCTAATATAAATTTTTATAATCACAAAAAATTCAACCATTTAATTTAAATTATGTTGAATATAAACTATAACTAATGAATAAATACTCATCATAATTAAATCCTAATAGATTTTAGTATTGAAATGGAAAATAAAAATGAGTGATAATTAAATTGAACAATTTGTTATTAAAATTTTAAAATATTAATAAAATTTTGAGGGGTAATGTAATTTTGAAATTATAAATAATGTGTAATTTTAAGGAAGTTATATAGTATCTCAGTATTTTCCCTAATTTTAAATATTAAACCCATAAAAAATAATGAAATAAATATACTAATCGAAATCCACAATTTTATTTAATTATTTATAGATAATAGTATATTTGGATAAAATAAATAAATAAAACCGATATTCCACTAATATAATAAAACATATTAACTTAGGTTATTTTGTCATATTTTTCCATTTTAAATAAATAAATATGATTTAATAATAAAGAAAAGGGTAATGATTAATCTTGAATAGTTATTCAATTCATAGAATGGGACATAAATTATATTTTCTTAAATAAAAATGTTACGAAAAAATACAATCATTCTTCTAATAAATTATAACAGGAATATAAATATACCATGCTTTTATAGTGAAGAATAAAAATGAGAGAATACTAAATTTTCTTCACTAATTTGAAATATTAATCAAATAATTATCAATGAGTAATAATAATAGTTTTAAAATAAATGGAATAATTAAAAATACAATATAAAATATTTAACATAGCAAGCTAAAATAGTTAAAACATTAAGTCCCTATATACTCATTAATTATAAAAATATAAAACATAATTAAATAAATATAAAAATAATAAATCATTAATATATCTCCCTCAATATAATATATTCCCATACTAAAATACAAACTACTAGAAGCTTCTATTCATAAAAAGATAGGGTTGTGAAAAACTGTTATAGTTAACCCCACTTTTATAATTACATGATACTATAGGTATCAATGAAATATGTGAAAATATTTTAAAAAATATTTTTAATGACTATATCAAATTTCTTGTCTAATAAATATATAAAATAATTCATAATGAATATAAAATAATAATATATTAATTCAAATAAAAATTCCGGTAAAATAAATAATAAATAGTAATAGTACATACAATGAAATAAAATTTTAATATTTAAATTTCAAGCTTACAAAAAAAACAAATAAATAAAATTCATTAATGTCAACATTCTAATAAATAGAACTATAAACAGTATTCAAGATATAGAAAATTTAAAATAAAAACAAAATTTTTAGTAAATCACATAAACACATAGAGTATCCCATGAAATGGAAAAATATATATAAATATCACTCGGATATTTTGAACATTAATTATAAATAAAATATCACATTAGTCAAATCAAAAAATAGTTACACATAATGAAAAAGGGAAGGAAACTTAAAAAATTTATAAGGGTCTCCCATTATATAAAGTAGTTATTCATTTATAATAAAACATGAATAAAACAATTTCAGATAAATTATCACATGGATAGATGTAATCTTATATTCCATAAACATCCAATAATCTATCCACTATCATTACATCCTGAACAAATTTTAAATTTTCTATGATATAAATTTTTTTAATTTCAATATCAAATACAAAAACAAAATCAATAACATACTCCCTAATTCAGATCTAGTGGGTTGACTTGTACAAAATATCAAACAAATACAAATAGTGGTACATTAAATCTTTTTTTTCATCAATGATATGAAAAATGAAATTTAATTGAACAAAACTCATTATTTCTTGTATAAATTATAAAATTTTCTATAGAAAAATCACTACAAATATAGTCCTACATAATCCAAAAAATATATAAACCTTAAAGAATAAATCATACTAAAAAAATTTGGAAATATCATTATGGAAATATTTAATTGTAGGAATTGAATTCCTATTAGAATTTAGGAAAAATAAAAATTTAGTACAGATTTTTTTTCACCATTTCATAAAATTCCATTTATAAATTTAATTTTATTGACATATCCATGCATTTTATTTGGATAATCCTATACATTATTATAAAACACATGCAACCAATTTTATATAATAACATTGAGAAAGTAAATAGCTTACTCAACACTATAAATAACCCAAATATATTCAATTATTTCAAGTTTATAATATTATTATAAATTAAAATTTTATAAATTTTCCATTTGAGTATGAATACGAATATAATGATTCCTCAAATACCTATTATATTTAATTAAAATATCATATTTAACAAAATAATGACATATTAATCATTAATCATATAAATATAAAAAATTATTTTTATAAATAGAATTTACCCCTTTATCCTGAGATATAAGATATATATTTATATTTTCAATTGGATTTCTAGATTGATATTTAGAAAGAAATTTATCTCATGAAAATTCATAGAACACCAAGTAACATTCTTAAAAATATATAATTTCATAATTTTTTATAGTTTCAATTTAGATTTATTTTTATGGAATCCCTGTGTGGAATAACCCTTTTTATTTCATTCATTACATCATAACTATTTACCAAAATAATTATAATAACATTTTAGGTATCATTCTATATTATTTTTCAAAATACTTATCTGTTATTAATCTATGATTTCTCATTATAGTAAGAATTTAAAATATGTGAATCATCAACATATGAGTTTTAATAAAAATCATTTGAATTTATTCTCATCTGTTTAAATATACTCTTTAAGAAAATCACTCTTCTTTTTCAATGACTTATTAATATCGACATCTGTATATTTATTATATTCATATATAAATACATTTCCTGTCATATAACATATTATTGTAACATTCATATTTATAGTATATCTATTATATTAAGAAATTGTAGTCCACATATATTTTAGGAATCTATAAATTTTAAATAACTGATTATTTATGGTTATGCATCTTCTCAAGATTGAAACAACATTCACTAACTTATATATCTATCAAATAATTTGAGGAATTATTTATCTATCAAAAAATAACTAATTATAAAATAAATAATTTTTTTTATTTTACCCTTGATTTATTACATTATATGTTCCTTAATATACCATTGAAATGGTGTTCCAAATATCTTATGTTGAATCACTTATTTAAACTCAGTTGAATTAATAGATTCATAATCAAACAATAAAAGAATTCATAGCCTTTGAATATAAATATTATTTTACTTCTAGATTAGTATTAAAAGTATTAGTTTCAATAGTATAAACCTTATATGATTTTATCATTGTAATATATACGTTCATTCAATGATTCTTCCCATAAATAAGTATTATATATTCTATTAACTGTATTAATCAGTATTTAAATAATGAATTTGCAATATATATATTCCTAATTTCAAATAATCCTTAATTATTTTTCTATTTTATCTTTTTTTATAAGGTTTTGGTTAAAGGATAATATCTTTAAAAACTATGTCCTAACAAGTATAGATACATCATGATTTTTAGTATGATAAATTGTTTATATCCTCTATAGATAGTAGATAAATACACAAGAGGGTATTTAGTTGGTTTTTTTGAAAAATTTAATTGAATTTAAAAATCACCATATTGATTTTTTAAATATCCATCCATTTTTAAATTTTGTAATAAAAAGAAATATAAAGTACTAATGAGTTGGAAAATCAAGCATTTAATAAAATATTTAGGATACTAGAACATTCCCAAGTGTACTCCACCAATACCCGCTGATGTATTAATGATTATATTTAGATCCTCTCTATAGGGATCTCCTAATATAGTTCAATTAGATTTTACTTCAAATCATAATCATTTTATGAATCCCTTAGATACTTTTATCTCGGACATCATTATTAATTATTATTTTATGATAATTTACCCTAGTTGAGTAAAATAATTTGAAATTTTTCTTATACTATTGAATATGTTGTAAATTTTTTAATGAAATGGATGATATTTAATGTGTATCCCTTCTTTCAGATAAGTATCCTCTCCCTTAAATGGATGAAGATAGATTATCCATCAAAAAATGTATCTTCATTACTTTTCACTAAGGATAATTTCATTATATTTAATAATCCTAAGAGAACAAATATGATTCAAATTATATTTAATGATGTTAAAAGGTACTCAAATTTCTCGATTTCCATCAACACGGGTAGAATAAGTAAAATGGGTACAATATATTGAATTCTACTTTTCATGCACTCCATCTTGATTGATTTAAATAGAAATAGAATTATTTTAATTAATGATGTATTTATATCATCTTCATTAGTTGAGTCATATATCATATCGTAGTTTCGAAATATGGTACTTGTTGTTATATTTTTAAAAATATACCAAATCACCTTAAAATTTATATATAATAATATAAAATAATTAGATCATTGTAGCACTCGTTCAATTTTTATCCCATTAATATTCAAGGCATTATGTAATATTATTCATGAATTAATAGAAGTAATTATATTTTCCCTTTTAAAATAATACTTTCAATAATATATGATGAAACCATTGGTCTCTATCTTCCATAATTAATAAAGAATAATGATTCACTATCTTTTTATAAATACAACCAAATAAAAAAAATTATAGACAGTTTAATTAATCCATGAAATATTTGATGGTCACCCATAGTTAAACTCATAATAATATTCCATGAAGAAGAACAAAAATCAACATGAAGCATTGTATTTAAATCCACATGAATCAAATCAATAAAATTTTTCAGGGTCATGACGTAACTTCAAATTCATTATTTATTCTCTACAATTACACTAAAATTTGGAAAAAATAACTCTTTAAACTCATTAACTAAAGAAATTATAAGTAAATTACCTAAAAAAGAACATGTAATCTTATGAAAATGAAATTGTAATCTACATAAATGTTATATTGAGTCATGACATCAAACCATTATATATTTTTACATTGTCAAATATATAATATAACATACCATTAAAACGATCATAACATACCAAAAAACTTGTAAATTTTTGGATAATAATACATAACATTATACCTATGATAAATAATAAAATGTGCAACATCAGATGATATGTAATCTATTATTTGTAACCTAATTTTTTGTATGTAATAGTCTACCTAAATATGTAACAATATTTTAAAATTCATATGATATTTTTCTCTCCAAAAAATATGCCTACAATAAAATGACGTGTTCATAATATACCTTTTTATGTGTATGTTTTTTATTCTAGAATAGGAATCATCATTCTAGAGTTAGTTTTCTTACTTATCATAATATATAAAAATTAAAAAAATATATAATATCACATATTACACATAATAGAATTTAAGGATTCAATTCCACTATATAATATTTTTTGTATTATCAGATTTATAATATAGTCCTGACATAAAAATAATTCATTATATGAATTTCATATTTTGTTTACAATTAATGAAAACTATTCGAAATAATATTTATTTACAATTGAGCATGATAATTTCTTAAATAATATCCAAAATAATAAAAACTAAAAATGATATTGAATATAAACCTTGAATACTACAAAAATAAATCATAGGAAAATTAAAATATATTTTTGTATTAATATATAAATAAAAGTGTAATATATAATAGTGAATAATTTTTTTAAAAAATTAATAAATTTAAATTAATCATTGTTGGAAATTAACAATAAAAACAAAAATATAATGGAATGTAATAGATCTACTCACAACCCGTGCTGCCAAATTTATTGAAACACCCTTTATAGTCCAAGCACTATTGCCTTCAATTATGTTCAAACATATAATAAATTCTCGACACTAGTATTGGACTCAATATTCACATTAAATTTTCCATTCACTTTTTATGTAGGTTTTATCATTTTTTATTGAAATTTATAGGTCCTTAATCCTAAAAAATTCTTAGTTCATTCATCATAACATAATCCAAATTCATATATGATCATGTTATCCAGTGTTACTATTAAGATTCTAATTCAGGTCAAATTATAGTGACGCATATAGTTATATATCATATAACCCTATTGTTATTAGTGTATGACATTATTATTTCGAACCATATTGTTAAAATACCTCAAATGATAAACATAATCCCACATTGGTACACAATACATGAAATTGATCTACCCAAGTAATGGGAAAAAAACTTTTTGTATTAAACTCTTACAATGTTCACCCATGGATAATATCAGGTAACCAAATAATATGAATGAAGCTCATATATCCTAAGAAATATTCATTAATTAAGCAATGGAAAGTTGAAAATTATGCCACATATGATACCTATAAATGATTAATTTTGAAAAATATGAATACCTACCCATAGAGACTCTCACCATTTTTATCATCATAAACATTTTGGGTGGAAATAGAAATTTATAAATCTTGTCAGGTCCATCGTTCATGGATTAGAAATTAATTGTCCACTATTTAGGTCCATAAACTAAAGAATCTATTAAAGCACCCATATATTCCCAAAATATTTATTTTATGAATATTAGTGAATAATACATATATGCATAATTTCTGCATACTAATTTAGTTTTAGTATTGAAATCCTATTTCAACCCCAATCCTCATTGGATTAATTAATCATAGTTATTAAAATATCTCATATATGAGTGTACTAGACATTACAAATAGTGATGGAAAGTATTCTTCTATATTTTATGACCTTATATCAATCGATTTGTTCTTATCCAATAAGAAATATAATCTTGTATTCCTCTATGTCATGGACCATCTAAATCATAATATGATGTTATGTGTGTTTAAAAGTCCATCCAATAAATATCAATACAAGGAAATGTGTTCAAAATATTATAGATCAATTCATACATAACAACATTGAATCACATTTCATAATGTCATTACATCACTTATTTAATCATCACAATTTTCATGTGGGATCACTAATCATGATATCCCCCTTTAAATGATTCAATAAAGTATCTTGAATTTTTTTTTGAAAAAATATATATGTTCTATAACAAAACACCCTAGGTTTTAGGAGCCCTTATTATTATTGTTTCTAGTATTATTATTATTATTATTATTACCATTGAATGAAATTTTAATGAAAAATTCTATATTTATTTAAAAGGATTAAAAAAATTAGAAAATTATCCCTAATATATATCAGGAAAATATAATTCAATTAATAAATTTATAAGTGGACAATACAATAAAATGACATAAAACTATATAGTTCAAAAAATGGACTATTACTCATTTTGGATTAATAGAATCCATTAAAATTGTACGAGACATTAGGGAACAATATATTGAAAAAGAATAAAAACATCATGATTAGAGGATATCATGGATCTTTATCAATATTGGGATCACCAATATTCCGAAGAATGTATATTATGGAACTGCACCCTATAAGAATAAAATATTTTTATGAAACTACAATATGAAATAAGTATTATACCTTCCAAAGTGATAATAGAATGAATTGATGATAAAGTAATCCTATATACAAGAAAAAATATAATAGTTATAAATAAGATCATTTAAAATATGTTAACTAAAAATATTTCAGTTTTTCATATTTCCAATGACTATATTTTTGTTTTATATTTTTAGTAAATAAATTTAAAATAACATAACTCACATTGTAATTGACAAAATATTTAAATTTTATAAATATAAATATTTCAATATTATATATAAATATTATTATTATTATAATTAAGGAGAAAATTTATGTATATTTTAAATTCATTTATTGAATTTAATATCATGGGAGTAGTAAAAATAAATTTTAGAACAAAAATAACTAATTTTAAGGTTTTGGATATGTTTATAATTAAATTATTTTCATTTTATATGAACAATGAGAAATGTAATACATATTTTTACAAAATATAGTGAATTTACAATTTCAAAAATGTTATTAAAAATTATATATATATATATATATATATTAAAAATATGGTTTGATATAAATAATCATATCACATAATATTAGAAAAATAATTTTTTAATAAATTTAAATTTTTAAAATTGTTATGATTTTTCCATTTGAATATTAATTTATATATTTACAAATATAAATAAGGAATGTTTAACTTAATATTTTCATGAATAGTATCAATATTATTGTAGAACCAATTTTTAGGATATTTCTAAAAGGTTTATCTTTTTGTTATAGACTGAAAATACAGTTGGTGCAAATCGCATAATTTTAAAGAAACCAGTTGTATATAATTTTGAATTGGATACACCCTAAACGATACTAATTTACAACATATTTATTTAATATGTGAATTTATAAATTTATAAAATGTTTTTTGAATTTATAAACCCAATATTTACATTTTTGCATTTATGTTATGTTTGTTCAATAAAAAATTACATTAAACCTATAGTATTCTAAAAGTAATTTTAATTACTCATCAAAAAATATATTCAAAAATTATTTTATATTTATATTAAATATAGAATATCAAAATAATAGTTAACACTTAATTTTTTTTTATATAGAATAAATTACCAATTTAGGAACATTTTACATGGGATAAAACCAAAATGGTAAAAATGTGTATCATATGAAATAAAGGGACTAGGATGGTAAAAATATTTTAATTAAAAGTTTGGGGTGTGTATTGATATTATATATTAAAAATAAATTATATCTTAATTTTTTAGAATCATTTCCTAATATTGAATTCCCATTATTGAAATTTATTCTATATTTTAAAAAATATATATTATTTCACTTATCAAAAGGGGAACTTCTCTACACTATTCTCCACACACAAAAACCCAATATTTTCATAAAAATACCAATACACAAATCTCCTAAACAATCTTATTCACCTTAATAAAGTTAATTTTTTTAATAAATTGATATCATAGAGGAATAACTCTTTTAAAAAAGACAACCAAAACAGAATGGTATAGCTTTATAAACGAATCTTCCTCTTTTCTGGATTTTTATGTGAATTTTATCTCTATAATTTTTTCATCACCATCTCAAACTGATTATATAAAAATCCAAATTAAATATGTATATTTTTTAAATGGAAGTAAATTAATTACCAACCATCAAGTTTTTATATCTTGAATAATGAAAATGTATATCATTTATCAAACTACATCATCCATAACTCAACTCGTTTTGTCTTCTATCAGCACCACACAAGGATTATAATAATTTTTAATTTAATATATAATTATTACTATTTTGAAATATTATATATTTTTAAATGATAAAACATATTAAACTATTTACTAATCCTATGGAAAACAAAATCATCATTCATGAGTATTTGTGGACTACCACCTCCATAGAAAGATTGATTTCTATTCAAATATTATCATAGAAAAACATTACTGCTCATGATATTGGTTTTAATGGATAAAAATATCATTATGATATAAAAAAATCTATTGTAATAAAAATATATTAAAATATTAATTATATGAATAACAAACAATCATTAATAATATATAAACTTGAACTATTATATCGACAAAAAAATTATTCTTATTATCTAATATTTTAATATTGATTAATTATTAATATTATTATATAATATTATTATATATTACAATAAATCCTTAAACATTATCTATTTCTTTTCATATATTTATATCATAATAAAACCACCATACAATCATTCATTAATCATTACATTTTCTTTTTTGGTTCTGTTTGATAACCAACATTAACAATTCTATCAATTTATATAATGGATGAAATTGTGAATTTAATTTATATTAATATTTGTCATAAATAATTCAATATTGAGTGTTTTTTCAAAAAAAGGTAAAATAATTTTAAACAAATTAATTAACCAAACACCTTTTTCTTGCCAAGAATCTACAAAAAATGGTTCTTATCAATTTCATCTTCATGATTAAAGAAAAAAATAAACTAAAATTACATAAATATTTATAATTAAGCCATTATAGTAAAATTAATGATCATGGAATAATGAATTTCTAATACAAATTAATATATACACAACTCATACAAAACTATATAAATTGTCATTACTATAAACACATAATATGGAGAGTTAGAAATAATAACATATATATATATATATATAATTATTATAATTTAATGTTATAAATTTTGTTATGTATGAATATGATTATGGAATTAATTATTATGATTTATACATGTGCATGATTTATAGGCAGATAAATCGCATCTAATGAAGTAAACACTAATATTAAGTGTTTCTTCTTAATATATCCTATGTTCAGATTCATTTTCATGTTTGAACCTAATGGAATTTAATGGAAATATATTTTGGATTTGGTACCCAGGATCCAATATAATTATTATTTTATTACATTTTCTTTAGAAATAATATTGTTTCTTCTCATATCCTGAATAGGATTATTGATGTTATTTTTAATAAAAAATGTTTGTAGAATATATATATTGTTATGAATGGTCATATAATGTCCCATTATAAGTATAAAATAGAGGTTACATGAAATTAATCATGATCCTTATTCTCTGGATGGATGGTATTGTTAGATGTGACAGTAACAGTAGAGGATATTAGGGTTAGGAGGCTTATAATACTCTGATAAAACTTCCCAAAGTGTTTTTCCTTGGTCAAATCCTTGATAAGATGGTATAATAAGATACCCATTAAATGGTAATCCACATTCCCATATGTTATTGTATGTTCCTACATATAGACGTGTTTATTGATCCTTAGAATTTATGATTCTTATTACTGGATATCATGGACTTTTTTAATTTGATGTATTGATTAAAACCATGACATCATATGTTAGTGGGGTGTTTTGATGTGTTTAATGTGTCATGAAGGATATATCCTCAATTTATCATATAAGGTATTTTTTTATGTTATTCCAATTCATAAAGATAATATCTCTAGACCTATGATTCGAATGGAACAACATTAATAAATTTATGTTCCTAATAATGGATGGTTGACTTCATTTCTATAACTTCAAATAAATTTTCATAGATATTACAGGTTGATGGAAGTTTCATGGAAAATACATGACATAATACGACATGATAAATATATTATATTACATTTCATATCACTATAAGAGTCTAGACTCTATTGTGATGTTACAATCATTCAATAATTTTTTTATATAATTTTTCTAGATGATAACCCTGAATGTTAGAAGGCTATTCCAAGTGCAACTGATAAAGTGGACTAGAGGGTGACAAAATAACTGTGCCCAAAATATTAGTGGAATTATATTATTTAATTTAATAAGTTAAAATAAATATAATTTATTTAATTTAGATGACCTCCATTATTCATCCCCCTTATTTTTTGAATGTATATGTGAGTTAAAAATAATTATAAATATTAGTTTTCATGACTGGAAAATATTATATTGGTTATATTTTAACTATAATAATGGATTATAAAATTTTAATTTCATTTTAATCATTCTATGACTAGTAAATGTAGACAAGGGTAATATTATACAGAATAATATTAATAATAAAAAAAATTTTGATTAATTTATATAATGTAAAAATTGAATATTTCATGAAATTATTAATAATATAGTATATTATATTTAAACTAGGTTATCTAACAATAATTAATATGGTTAAGGGATTGTCTGAGTTCTTCCAACCATAAACCTACAGAAACAAATATATAAAAATATATTTAACCAAAATCAATTTTAGTTAGCACAATATATAATAAGATATTAGATAAATCCCTAGAGTGTTCTCTCCCTTCCTTATCTCTCAAAAATTCATGATAACCACAAGGGTTATTTATCCTTATGAAGTGGGCTACTATAATTAGTCAATAATACCAAAGGTTGTTAGGATTTCCTATTCTAGAATAGGGTGATTCAATGGTATTGATCATATATTATTGTAAACACGTTTTCTAAAATGGATACTCATGAATATTATAATAAATATTTAAATTTATGATATTTTTACTTAAAAATAATTATAAAATGATTCTATGAAAATCTAATATCATTTATCTCTTCGGTCAGAAGTTTATTTTCATCAATAACCATGTATTCTAAAAATATTTCAAAAAATATTTTTCTTGGATATTTTAAATACCTTTTAATATATAAATTCAATTTTATTGAATGAATTTATTATAATGTTCTCATTGATTTTTTAGAAGGTACTCTTTACTTTTCCTACAAAATTATTAAGGGAATATTTGTTTTTTAAATGTATTCTTAGTGAATGTAAATATTTCTCTTCAATGACGACTCATTTTTTGAAGCTTCCTTTTAATATACTAAATTTCATTATCAAATAAATAATTCAATTTTTGATATTTTTCATGATTTTATATATATTTTTTCAAAATGGGAAAATTATTTTCCTAACAATATCTTAAATATGATCTTTAAAAATCATTTTTTCATCTATGATCACATCCTTTGATGTTAGTAAATGTGAAACTATTACATTATTAAATTATTTTTATAATATTATTAAAACTATAGTCATCAATAAAATCAAATTTAAAGATATAGATTACTTCTATTTTTTGTATATATTTCTCTCAAATATGTACCTGGTTTATTCACTATTCATTTGACAGGGTAATACATTCCTTAGGATAAATTTTCAAAAAAATCATTATGAAATTTGTTTTAATAGGATATTTTGATTTATTCTAAATCCAATTTCAATTATATGGGAAATTTTATGTTATGAAAATGATTCATTTTCTTTAGGATAAACAAAATTTTTTTGAATATATTCTTATGGGTGATCCTGGGTAGTTTATTAATTTTTTGGGAAGGAGATTTATTCTCATTGGATTAAATTTATGGGATCAGTTTTTAAATGTGATTCATTTTGGGACATTGTCTACCATGTGATTTTATCATTTTAGTTATCCTTGAGTAATGTTAATTTCAGGTCAGGTGTTACCGTCACATTTCATTTCCTACAACGATCTTATGATTCCATGTTATTTATGTAATTAATACATCTAATTACTCATGATCAATATATTTTTGATATCATGTTATAATTTTGACTCGAATGTTATGTTTTCCTAGTTGGATTATTCTCTTTTTGGGATTTTTGGGTAACCCATTTTTTCTATGAATTCCAAAGGTTATACAATGTGATTTAGTATATAAACTAAATTTAGTATCTTTTTATAGATTTTATAAATAATAGTTTTTTTTGTCTTACATTACTTTTTTATGAACCTATACCTCCAAAGATAATATACCTTTAATATCATTATGTTGGATTACTAAATTTTTAGGTTAAAATTCATATAATAAAATGTATAAGAGTCTTGGTTCATCATAATCATAAAAGAGTTGAGATATAGTAATCATGGGTTATATATAAGATTGATTTATTATTAATGATAATTATATTAAATAGAATTGTGGTTATATCATTTGTCTCAAAGGATATGTTTTGATCTAGAAGAGTATAATGTACCAAGTTGTTACTATTTCTATAGAAATTTTTGAGAATATATTGTGTTTTCAAGCATCCACAAGATAAATTTATATTCCACACATTATCGAAGTTCTTGATGTGTTACATAGTAGTAAATTTCCAACAACAATTTATCTTGGTATCAATAAATTGGTTGATTTTATTAAAGAGCCAAGGTACCAGTAAAAGAAAAATAATATACATTATGTGATTCATATCTTAAGGGTTTCTTCTTAGTAATGTTTTTTATAGAGAGAAGAGTATCATCATATTAAATGGTTCTGGACTCCTTAAATAATGATTTATCTCAGTAGAACCATAATTATTATGTGAGATTAATTGGATTGAAATCGTTTATCAGTTGGCTCTTACGGAAGTGTGACACTATTCCATTTGGTTCCCCAAAACCATATTTTTTTAAATTCATTTACATTTTGATTAATTTTTTTCCATGTAACATTATGATGATTATTATTCATTATATTTGTATGCAATAATATCCTAGTGATATTTATATCTAAGTGAATGTTAATTCCAGTTACTTAATATAATGAGAACCTAGTGGTTCGGTAGAATTAATCTTTAACCATGATCTATAGATGAATGATATTATCTGATGGGTAGAGAAAATATATTATATTAGTTTCAGGAGGCTTGATATACATTGATAAAAATTATATTTCGTTTCTAAACTAGAAATATCAAATATAATAGGTTATGATAACATCCCAATTAACAAGAATTCCACATTTATATGTATCATTGGGTGTTACAATTTTTTGATATATCCATTGATTCATAGAAATTTTGATTATCATCAATGGATATATAAATCATTATATTTGATGAATTCATGGAATTTATTTTACATATTATCAAGGTGATGTAGGATTTGTATGGTGTTTCATGAATGATAAATAATTAATGGTTTATTTGTGAAAGGATAATTCACTTTTTTCTATTATATGTAGTTAATAAATCCTACCCTTTAATGGGAATATAATAGCCTAAAAAATCCATGGCTATGGTGATATATGGTTATGTTAATTTCTTGAAAGAAAAATATTTATTTATAAATTATATATTTTGATCTCCCCAACAATGAACCTTCTTTATTTTATATATTATGGTAATGTGATTATATTACATGATAAACCTTCATTGGAGGTTGGACATCATTATTTTGTAAACATCATTACCTAGGGGTTCCCTTACATATTTCAAGAAGCTAAACATAGAATTATTATGTTATGAATAATTCTACTAAAAAGAGGCTAATAGGATCACTTATAATGTGTATCCACAATATCAATTAATTTCTAATATTCTATTAATCCATTTAAAATAAGATATATTTATAAACATTGGTTGATATCCATAATTTAATAAAAAAAAATTCTAAAAAATAAACTACTTATGAAAATATATATATTTGTTTCCATGTTTTTAAAAATGACATTTTGTATATCTCTCATTGAATAATGTGCTTCCATTTAAATAATTAAGTTTCCATTAATAATGGATAAGTAAATGTTGATGAGTTAAATAAGACCAATATTAATGTTATGAAATAATGTTATTTATTTATATTCATAACATGTTTCATATGTAATGTTATTAACAAAAATAATAATATTATTAGACATTAGAAAAACTATGAATATTGTTGAGGTCTATAGTCTTAGATGTTATTTTATAACAATTAAACCTTGAAAACAATTATAAATTTAGATCTCTTTCTTAAACCAGTATTTGTATGTACAACGAATAAGGAATGTTTTTCCCATTCCAATGAAGGTTCCCTCTCTTCCACCAATCCCAATCCATCTAGAGAGCACCAATTGGAAAATATTATCAATAAGAATACTACTGTGATCATTCATAGACAATGCATGTGGTCATGATTTTCTATTTTGGAAGCTAAATATTCTATGAAATTGATAATATATTTTTTTGTATCTGTGGATAATAACTAGAGTGATTATCCACATTAATCCAATAGAAAAAATATCTTTAGATAAATTATATTTTAAAAGATTATAAATCAAAAAAAATTACATGTTGAGGTAATTCTATATCTTCTCATAAATTAATTATAAATTTCATGTAAACAATATCTCCGAGTAGTTTTTTAAAATTATTCAATTTTATTATCTCTATTTATAATATGAAATGATGTCTTTAAAATATAAATTAATTATTACACCTGAACTAAAACTAATAATAAATATTATAATACTAGAAATTATTTCTTCTTCTATACACAAAACATAAATTGTATAAATAAATTGTATATAAATTATTATTAAATAACATTATTCATAGTATTCTAACTTCAATATAATTATTTATCCCTTTCAATTAGTTTTTTCTTATAATTTTTCTAATGTAGTAACATTTTATTTGTCTTATTTTCAACATTATTGAACATGTTTAATATTATTTTTCATGATTTCATTTATAAGTTTCATGAAAACCCCTATATATTTCACATATATAAATATCTTTTTATTTATGGGATTATAATTTATATTTCATGATATTCCTCTCATGATCCATTAATTCTCTTGGTAGAAACACTATAATAGTTTCAATGGATTAATTTTCGATTCATTGGATCATTGAATTTATTTAAAAAATTTAATATTTATATTTTCTTTAATCATACCCTCTCACTATTTTCTCAATTATATTAACCCATTTTTAATATCCGGGTTTAATACTATTTTTACTATGTGTTCATTCAAAAAATTGAATTTCAAAACATTAGGGGAATGTTTTTTTCAAACATTTCAAAATAATTTTTTTTACATTTCAATACAATTTTAATTGATAACTATTGATTATTTTTAAATGTAATTTATTTATAATAGTTTATTATAATGAGTTCAATTGTTTTTATATACTCATAAAAATAAATGTAATTTGGTCTTCATCTTTTGAATAGGTTTATGAAATCTTATATATTTTCAACTCTATTTTTCTTCCAAGGATTATAAATCATAATGATTTGTTTTAATCCTGATATATTTTTTATTCAAAAATAATTTAATTTCAAAAATGGGTTTTTAATAAGCTATGATCTCTTATATTCATTTCATATGATTTTATTAGAAATGTAATGGATGATGATTTTCTAAAGGGTTCATTATGATATGATAATGAAGGATTATTAGTTTAAAACATTAGTATGGATATTATTTAGAGGGTTTTAATATCGAACAATAATTATTTTTTATGTTTATATCTCCTGGGATAGTCCTGCTTGGACATTATTCATTTGTTCACATGGGTGTGGGATTACTAGGTTTGCTCACATTTTCTTGTCTGGGAATAATGTGTCTGTTTACATTTCCATGGTAAAATGAGGTTTCAATTTTTTTTTCATATTTTTATCTTTGGGCCACATTTTAATATTTCATATCATGTTATTCCATATTTTTGATATGTATTCAAATTCCATAATTTTCTATGAATCAAATATAAGTTATTTTTAGTGTATTTTTCACTTTTATATCATAATATGATATTTTATAGTTATTTATATATATTTAAACCCATGAATTAATTTTTTTTATTACATAATGAACTGATATTGATTATAAATTTATCTATAAATTTTAATTACAATAATATATGGTATTAGGGTATTTTTTTATTTTATTCAGGACTTATTTTTTTTATCCATTAAATTTCTAATCTGACACATTATAATATGTTTTTCACTTACTGAGTGTCTGAGATTTCACTATTTTTTTCTTCAAATATTAATTTTATGAATATTATTTTATCAAACGAGGTGTTTTAAAAGGGTCTCGAGGAGATTGATTATTGAAAAATTTTCACATGGATTGTAAAAGAAATTATTCTTCTAATTTATGAGATAGTAACCCTTTCTGTCATTAGTATGTTAAATATATTCTATGATATATTTTTTTAGTCCTGATATTGATGTATTATTTATTCCATATTTAGTTTGGATAACATTATAGAAATTTTCTCTACATAAATAAACAAATATTTTCCATTTTTTAAAAAAATTGAGTGGTATATCCACATACATAGATACTCGTCTTGATATTTTATAAAATATTTTGAATGATAAATATTTTCATGCTGCTATAACATGAATTATTTTTAAAAATCCCCCAATGAAAACAAATCCATCAACAAAAATATCTTCAACAACATGATTAACTCAATGAGATCTCTGTAGCGAATGCCCTCAGGTGAGTATAAAAGAAACCATATCACACACTCTCAATCCATTAAGTATGTCATCATTGGGTGAGTTCAACCCGTTCATATTCTATGTACATTAAATAATATGGATCAAATTGGCCTAAAAAGATTTCTACAAAGTGGAATCTCTGCCAAAACAATCTCAAATGAATAGGTATAACAACTTTCCTCCAATATGTGTTTTGTACTAGTTGTAAAGTTCATCAGGCATGGACCCTCACTTTTTGTCCTTATGAAACTTTGTACTCTAGTGGATTATCTTATTTTCATCTAGACCTTTTAAACTGTACCCATGTATTTTTCCAATTATAATAAAAAATGATTATTATTAATAATGGATGAGAGGATTTAGGACCCTTAGGGGATGTTATATTATGGTTTTAAAGTGATATCTACACATTTTCACAGTGCACGAGACCCCCATTTCCGATATTTTGTTAGGGTTTCTTGGTTTTCCGTCACATTATTTAAAAAATAATCCATTTATTGAATTCAATACATACTGGACAATTATTGATGTTTAACGTTGTTATAAACAATTTATCTTGACCTTTTACTTGAATAATTTTCACATTAATTCAAATTTCTCAATCATACATGCCTTAAATTTTGAATCAAAATGGGGATTTTTATTCTTACAATAGATTTCCCTTGGAAATCTACCATCTTACTATATTATATGTTAAAACATTTTCCACCCCCAAAAATGGTTGTGGATTCAATCTGAATTTTCACCCTCCTTAACCGTAAAACATCATTATTGGTCAAAATAATTGAGAATAATGGAAAGGATTTGGTTTCCTATGGACATTATATGATTGTTAATGATTTTGAATATATTAAAATTGGGACCTCAAATACTCAGCTTCATCATCCAGATTTTTTGGTTTCATAAATGATGTTGATAATGTTAAACCTATCTATGATGATAAAAAAAATTATCACAAGGTTGATATGTCTAATTTTGTTATTCATGGATATGAGATATCACCACAATATGGGTAGAAACCCTAATCTGACGCTTTTGACTCCACTAATGAGGCTGATTTGAGATATTTATATATAGAGGAGGCCTTTTTAATACAAATTTCTAGTGATGTAAGAAACTAATAGTTGACTGAGATAGTTTAATTACTCAGAATATGAGAAATATTTGGAACATAGAGATTAATCCAACCTTGAGATAACAATTATGATCGAATCCATTGAATCATATTTAAATGAAAAATTAGTCATTCCCCCATAGACTATAGATATTTAATATTCATCCTTAGTTTAAAATTCTTCTAATGATGATAATAATTTTAAAGTGTACTATGTGGTGAGGGATGCCTTTGATCTTTTGAAATTTTTGGGAAAATAACATGAATCATGGATGTATAAACAATATGCAATTTGATTCTAGAAATTTAAAGATGGTGATGTTTTTTCTTAGACATTCCTTTAAATGAGAAAGTGAATGTTTATTAAATTGGAAGTATAATTTGATCAAAACCCACATTTTTTCTTTATTGTAATTCCATTATAGTGATCCCCCTTTTTCATTGATTATAAGATGAATATTTGTTTGATACTTTTTAAGTTGTTTTTATGCATATTTGGAATTGTGAAATGATTATATTGTTTGTTTTTGTCATTTTTTTCTTCAAATGGAAGTAGCTTGGTCTTGGTATAATTTGTTTTAAATTAGATTTATCATTTTCTTGTTGTAGGGCACTTTGATTTCATTTTGATGAAGGTTTGACACCTTGAGTTTTGAGTTATCACAACTAGATAGTTTTTTTAATTGATCTTAAGGCTAGTTATCATTTTGATAATTGATCTTGTAAAATAATTTATTTTTGGAGTTTTTGGACTGAACACTAGTATATATTTATTTGTTAGATTATAGTGAAGCTTAATTTTCAGGCTACCTTAGATTATTTTGTTTCATGTTGTTTAATTGTTGGATATTCTTTTCTTAGACCTGTAATGTGAGATTCCTTCTTGGTTGTTTGTTTTTAAGTGGATTCATTCTTGCAGTTGTGAATTGATGCTTCATATCCTCTCTCATGTTTTTTATTATTTGTGGAGTGTGAGGGCTTGGTTTTCCAGGTTGGAGCCAAATTCGAATTCAGTTTGAATATATAAGAGGTAGTTTTTGCAAACTATTGTGGATTGATTTTCCTTTGGGGATACCATCCCTATTTTTCTAGGATCCATTTCTATACATATATAAGAAAATGTATCAAATTTTATTTCATTAATACTTTCAATGGATGGGTTTAGATCCCCTAATATTTCTTATCTATGTTTAATCTCTATGGGTTTTCATTTTTTGGGCATATTGGTGTAATATTTTTCATCTTTTTGTTGGTTAAAACAATTTTCACTTCATTTTTATCATTATAATAATCATATTTTACAATAATGATTTAAATGGTATGACCTTGGTGACCAATTCATATCTATATTTATGTTTTTAGAAATCCATATCTATTTAATTATATTTTTTGACAATATGAGAGGTAAACGGGTTTCTTAGAGGAATTTTAACAATTATATTGATTACCTAATGATTGGATTATTTTAAATTAATCATAAAATATTTTTTTCAGGAGACATTATCCCCAAAATTGATGGAAATAAATAAATGAAAATCCAAATGTGGGAATTATTAAAAAAAAATAAACTACAAGGTTAGGCGAAAGACATGAGATGTAACAACCAAAACATGAGTGATCTAGATTCGGTGGTTTATTTATTACATGGTAATTATTACAAAGTATTTAATCCCAAACGAATAGTCAGTTTATTAATGTCGAATATTTAAATACATACATGATACCCAATTTACATTTGCCATAATTTTTAAAATATAATAGAGTAAAATTTTATCATCCATTGAAAATTATTTATATATTTCTTCTATTTAACCTAGTTAAAAAAACACATTGTATATTTTAAATTCTATGTATGGTTTATTTAATAAATTAGATGACATGATTAAATAAGTCATAATCAATTTGAAAAGTAAAAAAACGAAAAAAAATATTTAATTATTTTCTAACATGTAGATAAAATTAATCAATGGATAATATTAATGAAATATATAGAAGGATAAAAAAAAATTTAATTATAAATGAAGTAAACGCATAATATTGTTTTTTATGATTTTACAAATCATAATAACTATACAATAAAATCTTGTGAAAATTCATTTTTATCATTGGGATGATAAATAAAAAAACATATTTAATGATTTTTCCCAACTAATTTATCTCATGGAGACTACAGATGCCTCATGGAGTTATCGGAAACATGGAATGTAACATCCCAAGTAAGTAATTAATAATAGATATTTTTATCTATGTCTATTAATGATTAAGATAGTGTTTTAGAGGCTTAAAATGAAAATAAATACAATCTTATGCATGGAATACACTAATATTCTTAAAAGATTGTTTTATTGGCTTTTGATGGAAAACCCTTTTTAAATAAAAATTTTGACAATTTTATAATCTATATTTGTCAAAATAAACATATTCATTATTATTGGGACATTGAAATTTACATTGGAAAATTTTTTGGTATTTTTCTGACAATGTTCATTTTTAATGAATAGTGAAAAAATACTGCATTTTACATCAAAACAGATTTTTCATTTAATTTAATTATATGGATAGATTATCCTTTTAATTGGTCTTAAAGTTTAATCTGAATATATTTTTACCATTTAATCCAATGGTGGTCATTAGGATTAATTTCACTATGGAATTGGTCATAAACTAATGCCAAACTTTTCATAGATATTGTTTCAAAAAAACCCGCAATTTGTTTTGACAACGATAATTATTTTTAAATCAATTATTTCAATTTATGTGTTTTGAATTTGGTAAAATGGATTTCATTTTTGTAATCAGATGGTCCAAATTATGTAATTAAGATTCTTTTATTTTTGGACATTATGAATAGTAACGATGGTAATTATCTTTAATTATCTTGATTAATGAGTAATCAAGTAGTTAAAGATAATAAAATGATAACATAATAATAAAAAAAGACCACAAAATGTGTCCTAAGGCTACTGGTTGTCTCATGGCTGACCATGGTATGCCTTGTGCCAAACTTGGGGGCCCCATGGAATCACTTTTGTGAGAAAGTGACTTTTTATTTTTTTTATTTTTAAAGAATGTTAAATGTGACAATGAATGTATCACCTAAGTAAAATATTTTTAATTTTATCTAAATAAATGATCATTTGGACTATAAATATTCATTATAAATATAAAAATATTTCCTATATCATATTATTTTTTTCATAATTATTATACTTTAAATAAATTAAATTATTTCTGACATCATGATGATACAACGATTACCTCATTAATGAAGGATTTAAATAAAATGAAATGATAATGTAAAATCTATGACCTACACATGTCCAAAACCTATTTTATTGGTGTATTTTGAACCCTTATCACCTTAACTTTTAATTATATCAATTTGGTACCTTTTGAATCCGATAATCATTTTCAAATAAAGTAACATTTCTTTACTTTCCAAGAGTGCCCCTCCTCTCCTCTTATAAAAGGCCCCCACCTCTACCTCCTTACCCACACTCCCAAAGCCTTTGGCTCATCCAACACCTGCCCATTTTGTCTCTCCACTTCCCTATATTACTCCTTAAAGCCTCAATTTTGGAATAATTCTTCCCAAGTAAGCCTTTGAGCTCAAACCAAAGGGAGTTACCTGATTTTAAGGTAATGTCATCACTTGAGTCCTTTTGTTTTATTTTGCTTCTCCAACCCCCTAAACTCTTTTTATTCATGTATTTTGTAACAAATACAGTATCATAAATATACTAGGATGTTGTTATAAGAATGATTCTTAGCTACACTTACACACCACTACATCTAATGGTTAAAGGACATACTGTTTCCGTGGATGGTGAATTTATGCCTCCCGAAACGATGATTGTTCATCATTCTTTTAACACCTTCAAAGGTGCCCATTAAGATGTCACTATATTTGTATATGATATATAATATTTTTATGTTTTCCTTAAGCTTATTTATTTTTCATTTTGGGCATACCTTTATGGTTTCCATTATCGGTAAACGCGATATCTTCATTTAAGGAAGTGCAGACTACCGCCCCCTCAAAGTGATTTGATTTGTTAAATACCAAATGTGGGACGTATAAAGGATGGAACTATGATATTATATATGATATTATACTGGAATTATAATATACCTTTATATCATTATGATTCCATTCTATAAAATACGAAATAGAAATGAAAGTAGCGTTCATGCGTACGTACGGCTTATCGTCTCCATGAACGGTGAATTTCATTTCTTACCTCTAAATGATTATGTAATATTATAAATGCATGTATATACTGGATATATATGATATATAAATCATGATTATAATTCTGGATATAATGGATACATGAACAACTTGTAATTATAAAGAGTTTATTTTTGACACAAGTACCAATGATCGTTAAAACGACCGTTATTATCTTCAATAATTACATAGTGTTCATGACATGGAAATAAGTGATATAAAAGGAATAATGAACTTTAAAAAGGTTCTTAAGCAAGTATAAATTTACTGATGTTTATTATTCAGGACATTAAAGAACGATCGAGTCAAGTCGGACCCGAGGTATGGGACTTCGTCTCAATCTCCTTTCATTGAGGCATATTTTATTTTATACACAACCTTCTTTTATATGGTGTATAAACCCCTTTGACTTTTATGTTTATTCAAAAGGAATAATTTTTATACGAAGCGTTTACTAATCGACAAAAGGTAATGTTTTTTTCGTACGTATGCGGTGACAACGACTTCTTTGCCGCCATAACCATTATTTGAGTTTCGGCTTCCTCTACAAGCCATACCTTTTTTAAAAAAGAAAAATAAATACCATGTTTTTCTTTTCGTTTATTTTGGTATTGAAAATGGTTTTCATAATGTTTTTATATCAATGAGTTGTATTGATATCTTGTGATTGAAAGGTTGAAATGTTATGTTTACTTTATGCATGTTTTATGTGATACAATTATGTTGAGGTTCTTGGGAATTATTATGAAGACGGGTGGTTCCGTGATAAACTAAGGGAGGGTGAGCCTGATATAGCTCTCTAATTCATTGGGTAATGCGTAGGAGTGAAACGTTAAGGTTTCTCCGAAGAGATTTAGGGAATATACTGTGATGGGTATTCCAAACGTAACCAAGAGGGTTACTCCCTACGTAAGAATGTTATGAATGTCTCAAGTTACCTTTATGTCTTATGATTTCTATGATTTATTCATGATTTGATGAGTTATGTTAATGTGCTTATGTTTTATGGGTAAAGTATGATTTCATTCTTATGTATATATGTACCCATGTTCCCTTTCCATATTTTTATATCTCTTACTGAGCTTTTTTTTCTCATCCCAAGTTTTTTGAAATGTTTTTCACAGGTCAAGGGAAAGGTACATGATATGATGATAGTGTCAAGGAAGTGTCAAGAAAGAATCCATGTTTTATTTTAAATATGTTTCCATTGACGGGAAAGAAGAATACTATCTTTATTTAACCACTTTGTTTATATGTGGAATGTAATGAATGTTTTAAGATCTAATTCTATAAAAATCTAAACACGAAAAGATCCTCAATTTGTAATCTTGTAATAACTCAAGATTAAGTAAGGTTTAAGGCTGGGGCCTTATAGTTGGTATCAGAGGTCGGTTTAGATAACTTTAGGAGTTATAATTATATTAAATGATTATCCAAATTTTTTTATTGTCAAATTGAAGTGATATAGTATTTGATGATTACCATGTTGCTTCGTCTAAGACATGATTTTTCAGAATGGGTTTCTGTAGAGGAAACAGGGAAGCAGGGATAGGAAGGCATGCAGAATGAAATAACCTTCTGAATCAGAATCCTGAGATGATCAGAATTGGAACTGAATAGTTTGTTGCAGTAATGGCGCAGTTGACTCAAGCGATAAATGGCGGTGGTATCCATACACGACATCAGCCAGACCAACCGCAGAGGAACATGTCAGTGGTGGAACATTTCATGAGGCAACATCCCCCATCATTCAGAGGATCATCTGACCATGTGCTAGCTGAATGGTGGATTAAAGCATTGGAGAAGATTTTTAATGTCATGGGGTGTTTAGACAATCAAAAGGTTAGTCTTATTATTTACCGTTTGGAGGGTGAAGCAGATCAGTGGTGGTCAATGGTTAAAAATATCAGGGACGCTGATGAGATTGATGCTCTCGACTGGGATGAATTCAACGGTATGTTTCTTGGAAAGTTTTTTCCTAAGGCTGCTCGACTTAGGATGGAAAAATAATTCTTTTTATTGAGGCAAGAGGAAGACTCAGTGGCTACCTATGAAGAAAGGATCACTTGATAGTCAAGGTATGCTCCAAATTTTATCTGAGACCTTGATAGTAAAATAAATTGTTTTTACTCAAGATTAAAGCCAAAATATCGAAGGGCATTAGCTTCTCGTGAGTTTAAAAGTTATGAAAAGCTTATTCGATGTGCTGAGAAGATGGAAATGAATTTTACCTTGCACACATCGTTGAAAATAAAGTAACTGTTCAGATTAATGACGTGCCAGTGGTAAATGAGTATCCTGATGTTTTTCCGGATGAGTTGCCTGGAATAATACCAGATCGAGAAGTTGAGTTTATTATTGTCTTAGTTCATGATGCTAAGCCAATTTGAAAACCCCCTGATCGAATAGCTCAAATTGAAATTTTAGAGTTGAAGGAGCAATTGCAAGATTTATTAGAGAAAGGTTTCATTCGACCTAGCACATCACCATGGGGTGCTCCTGTTTTATTTGTTAAAAATAAAGATGGTTCTATGAGACTTTGAAATGATTATAGGGCCTTGAATAACATCACTGTTAAGAACAAATATCCTTTGCCTCATATCGATGATTTGTTGGATCAGCTCCAGGGAGATGAGTATTTTTCAAAGATTGACTTGAGATCAGGGTACCATCAGTTGAAGGTAAAGGAAGCAGATGTCCCGAAGACCGCGTTCCGTACAAGATATGGCCATTATGAATTTTTGTAATGCCTTTTGGGCTAACCAATGCACCTTCTGTATTCATGGACTTAATGAATATAATTTTCCATGAGTTCTTGGATAAGTTTGTGGTGGTTTTCATTGATGATATTTTGGTGTTTTCTAAAAGTAAAGAGGACCATGAAAGACATTTAAGGGTTATCTTGCAAACCTTAAAAGAAAAGAAAATGTATGGAAAATTCAGCAAGTGTGAGTTTTGGTTGCAACAAATTTCTTTCCATGGTCACATTGTTTCTAAAGATGGGATAACTGTTGATCCTGCAAAAACAAAAGTTGTGGAAGACTGGCCAAGACCCACAAATGTAACTGAGATTTATAGCTTCCTTGGTTTGGTAGGCTATTACCGAAGGTTTGTTAGAAATTTTTCACAATTATCTAGCCCAATGATTAAGCTAACATGGAAGGGTGTTATGTTTATCTGGACAAAAGAATGTGATTATTGTTTTAAGGAATTGAAAAGAAGATTGGTGAATCCTCCAGTTTTGGCACTACCTTCCAGGAATGGTGAGTTTGTTATATACAGTGATGCTTCATTGAAAGGACTTGGTTGCGTCCTAATGCAGAATGATCAGGTAATTGCTTATGCTTTATGACCGTTGAAAACTCATGAGGTAAATTACCCTACACATGATTTGGAATTAGCTGCTATTGTTTTCACTTTAAAAATTTGGAGGCATCATTTGTATGGAGTAAAGTGTGAAATATATATAGATCACAAAATTTTAAAGTATATATTCACTCATAAATAATTGAACATGAGACAGAGGAGATGGATGGAATTAATCAAGGATTATGATTGTACAATTCATTACCATCTGGGAAAAGAAAATAAAGTGGTTTATGCTTTGAGTCGAAAAAGTAATGCTTCATTAGAAATGTTGCGTTTGGAACGTGATCCTTTGGTTAAGGATTTGATGAATTTGGCATAGAAGTTGTTGGTGCAGGAAGTTCTTCTGTTTTGTTTCAGGTATCAGTGAGTTCATTTCTATCAGATAGAATCAAGCAAGCACATAAGCAAGATAGTGAGTTGTAGAAAAAGGTTGAGCTTGTTTAGAAAGGTAAGTTGACTGAATTCAACATTGATAATGATTGTGTTTTGAGATTTGGGAAGATATTGTGTGTGCCTTGTGATTCACAGTTGAAGAGAGAGTTGTTATGTGAAGCTCATAGTTATCCGTTTTCAGTTCATCATGGCAGTACTAAGATGTACGGAGATCTGTGGGAGTATTACTGGTGGGATGCAATGAAAAGATATATTGCTGATTTTATTGTGAAGTGTTTGACATGTCAACTTGTTAAAGAAGAGCAGCAGTTACCGAAAGGGATGCTTCATCCATTACCAGTGCCAGAGTGGAAATGGGAGAATATATCCATGGACTTTGTTGTGGGATTACCGAAGACATCTCGAGGTAATAATGCAATCTGGGTTATTGTTGATCGCTTGACTAAATCTGCTCATTTCCTTGCTATACGAGATACTTTTTCCCTAGATCAACATTCCCGTTTGTATCTTAAAGAGATAGTCAGGTAACATGGAGTTCCCCTCACTATTGTAGCTGATCGTGATCCCATGTTCACTTCTAACTTTTGTAAAGGCCTTCATAAGTCGTTGGGTACTGAATTAAATTTTAGTAGAGCATTTCATCCTCAATCAGATGGGCAGTCAGAACGAACAATTCAGCCCTTGGAGGATATGCTATGAGCTTGTTCGATGGTTTATCAGGGAAGTTGGGACTAACATCTTTCTTTGGTTGAATTTTCATATAATAACTGTTTTCATTCCAGTATACAGATGGCACCATTTGAGGCATTATATGGGAAGCGGTGTCGAACTCTAGCTTTCTGGGATGAAGTGGGTGAAAGGAAGTTGATCGGACCCAAATTGGTAGAAGAGATGGCAGAAAAAGTTCAGCTGATTCAGAAACACATGAGAACAGCTCAGAGTAGGAAGAAGAGTTATGCAGACAACAGGAGGAAGGATCTAACTTTTGAGGTAGGTGATCATGGTTTTCTCAAAGTCTCACCATGGAAAAGTGTGATGAGATTTGGTAAGAAAGGAAAGCTGAGTCCAAGGTACATTGGACCATATGAAATTCTGGAGAGAGTTGGATCAGTTTCATACCGGGTGGCTTCACGTCTGTGTTTATCTCAGGTACACAATGCTTTTCACGTTTCGATGTTGAGAAAGTATATGCCAGATCCATCTCATGTTTTGAGTCCAGAGGTAGTTCAGCTGGAAGAGAACCTATCTTATGAGGAACAACCGGCCCAGATTTTTGATCACAGGGAGAAAGTGTTACAAAATAAGGTGATTAATCAGGTAAAGGTTTTGTGGAAAAACCACATGATGGAAGAGGCAACATGGGAATCTGAAAATGCAATGAGGGATAAGTACCCCAATTTATTCGATAAGAAAATAAATTGCGGGGATGCAATTTTCTAAATGGGGAAGGATGTAACATCCCAAGTAAGTAATTAATAATAGATATTTATATCTATTTCTATTAATGATTAAGATAGTGTTTTAGAGGCTTAAAATGAAAATAAATACAATCTTATGCATGAAATACACTAATATTCTTAAAAGATTGTTTTACTGCCTTTTGATGGAAAACCCCTTTTAAATCAAACTTTTAAAAATTTTATAATCTATATTTGTCAAAATAAACATATTAATTATTATTGGGACATTGAAATTTACATTGGATAAATTTTTGGTATTTTTCTGAAAATGTTCATTTTTAATGAATAGTGAAAAAATACTGCATTTTACATCAAAACTGCCTTTTCATTTAATTTAATTATATGGTTATATTATCCTTTTAATTTGTCTTAAAGTGTAATCTGAATATATGTTTACCATTTAATCCAATGGTGGTCCTTAGGATTAATTTCACTTTGGAATTGGTCATAAACTAATGCCAAACCTTTCATAGATATTGCTTCAAAAAAAACCCGCTATTTGTTTTGACAACGAGAATTATTTTTAAATCAATTATTTCAATTTATATGTTTGGAATTTGGTAAAATAGATTACATATTTTGAATCATAAGGTCCAAATTATGTAATTAAGACTCTTTTATTTTTGGACATTATGAATAGTAATGATGGTAATTATCTTTAATTGTCTTGATTAATGAGTAATCATGTAGTTAAAGATAATAAAATGATATCATAATAATAAAAAAAGACCACCAAATGTGTCCTAAGTCTACTGGTTGTCTCATGGCCTACCATGGGATGCCTTGTTCCAATCTTGGGGGCACCATGGAATCAATTTTGTGAAAAAGTGACTTTTTATCTTTTTATTTTTAAAGAATGTTAAATGTGACAAAGAATGTATCAACTAAGTAAAATATTTTTAATTTTGTATACATAAATGATATTTTTGACTATAAATATTAATTATAAATCTAACAAGATTTCATACATCATATTATTTTTTTCTATAATTTTTATACTTTAAATAATTTAAATTATTTATGACATCATGATGATGCAGCGAATACCTCATTAATAAAGGATTTAAATAAAATGAAATGATAATGAAAAATCTATGACCTACAGATGTCCAAAACCTATTGTATGGGTGTATTTAGAACCCTTATCACTGTACCCTTGAATTATATCAATGTGGGATCTTTTGAATCCAAAAATCATTTTCAAATAAAGTAACATTTCTTTATTTTCCAAGAGTGCCCCTCCTCTCCTCTTATAAAATCCCCCCACCTCTACCTCCTTAACCACACTCCCAAAGCCTTTGGATCAGCCAAACCCTTCCCATTTTGTCTCTCCACTTCCCTCTCTTACTCCTTAAAGCCTCACTTTGGGCAGAAGTCTTCCCATGGAAGCCTTTGAGCTCAAACCAAAGGGAGTTACCCGATTTTAAGGCAATGTCTTCACTAGAGTCCTTTTGTTTTATTTTGCTTCTCCAACCCCCTAAACTATTTTTATTCATTTATTTTGTAACAACTATAGTATATTATATATACTAGGATGTTTTTATAATAAGGATTCGAGCTACACTTACACACACCTACATCTAATGGTTAAAGGACATATTGTTTCCGTGGATGGTGAATTTATGCCTCCTGAAACGATGATTGTTCAACATTCTTTTAACACCTTCAAAGGTGGCCATTAAGATGCCACTATATTTATATATGATATATAATATGTTTATGTTTTCCTTAAGCTTATGTATTTTTCATTTTTTGCATACCTTTATGGTTTCCATTATGGGTAAATGTTATATCTTCATTTAAGGAAGTGCGGACTACCGCCCCCTCAAAGTGATTTGATTTGTTAAATACCATTTGTGGGACGTATAAAGGATGGTACTATGATATTATATATGATATTATACTGGAATTATAATATACCTTTATATCATTATGATTCCATTCTATAAAATACGAAATAAATATGAAAGTTGCGTTCATGCGTACGTACGGCTTACCGTCTCCTTGAACGGTGCATTTCATTTCTTACCTCTAAATGATTATATAATATTATAAATGCATGTATATACTAGATATATATGATATATATATCATGATTATAATTCTGGATATAATGGATACATGGAAACCTTGTAATTATAAAGGGTTTATTTTTTACTCAAGTACCAATGATCGTTAAAACGACCGTTATTAACTTAAATAATTACATAGTGTTCATGACATGGAAATAAGTGATGTAAAAGGAATAATGAACTTGAAAAAGGTTCTTAAGCATGTAGAAATTAACTCAAGTTTATTATTCAGTACATTAAAGAATGATCGAGTCAAGTCGGACCCGAGGTATGGGACTTCGTCTCAATCTCCTTTCATTGAGGCATATTTTGTTTTATATACAACCTTCTTTTATATGGTGTATAAACCCTTTTGGCTTTTACGTTTATTCAAAAGGAATCATTTTTATACGAAGCATTTACTAAACGACAAAAGGGAATTTTTTTGTCATACGTATGCGGCGACAATGACTTCTCCACCGCCGTAACCATTATTTGAGTTTCGTCTTCCTCTACAAGCCATACCTTTTTTAAAAGAAAAATAAATACCATGTTTTACTTTTCTTTTATTTTGGTATTGAAAATGTTTTTCATAATGTTTTTATATCAATGATTTGTATTGATATCTTTTGATTGAAAGGTGGAAACGTTATGTTTCCTTTATGTATGTTTTATGTGATACGATTATGTTAAGGTTCTTGGGAATTATTATAAAGACGGGTGGTTCCGTGATAAACTAACAGTGGGTGAGCCCGATATAGCTCTCCAATGAATTGGGTAATGTGGAGGAGTAAAATGTTAAGGTTTCTCCGAAGAGATTTAGGGAATATACTGTGATGGGTATTCCGAACGTAACCAAGAGGGTTACTCCATACGTAAGAATGTTATGAATGCCTCAAATTACCTTTATGTCTTATGATTTCTATGATTTATTCATGATTTGATGAGGTATGTTAAAGTGCTTATGTTTTATGGGTAAAGTATGATTTCATTCTTATGTATATATGTACCCATGTTTCCTTTCCATATTTTTATATCCCTTACTGAGCTTTTTATGCTCATCCCATGTTTTTTGAAATGTTTTTCACAGGTCAAGGGAAAGGTACATGATATGATGATAGTTTCAAGGAAGTATCAAGAAAGAATCCATGTTTTATTTTAAATATGTTTCCATTGATGGGAAAGAATAATACTATCTTTATGTGACCACTTTGTTTATATGTGGAATGTAATGAAAGTTTTATGATCTAATTCTATAAAACTCTAAACCCGAAAAGATCCTCAATGTGTAATCATGTAATAACTCAAGATTAAGTAAGGTTTAAGGCTGGAGCCTTATATGGAACCACCCATCACTACATGTCCACTTCATTTTTCAAATATTTAATAATCACCTTAATTCCTAAATAATAAATATTATAATTTTTTTAATATAATAATAAATATAAAATATATGTATTCCTTTATTCAATAAAATAATATTTAATTTAAAACATTTTATAAATAATTGATATATTTTTTAGTAAATGACTATATCAATGATAAAACTAATATATATTGTTGATAAATATTAAATTTAAAATTTAATAATAATGTTAAATTTTCATGTTAAATTTAACATCCAAAAATTAAAATGTGATAAAATATGACCATTAAGTAATTTGAAATTCAATTTTTGCAAAAATTTCAATTTTATAGTAGAATAAAATAAAATTTAAAAATAGATTTAAAAATTTTATTCATGAAATATTTTTTAAAAAATATAAAAAATATATAATATTATAAATATCATAAAATTGTAATGATTGTGGGAAAGTCTTTTATCACTGTATATGATAAAAAATTCCCATTTTGAGTATTGTTAAATAATGGAAACTATAACGCTTTAAAAAATTAGAATTATTCATTTAAAAACATTTAAAAATTCATGTATCACATCAATATTTCAAAAAAAATAAATTCAATATATAAATGTTTTTTAAAACCAAAAAAATTGTGGATATTGATTATTAACTAACCTGATCAATAAGATAAATATCATCCTCTATTATTTTAGACAATCCCCATGATTTAGTAAATTAGATATGAAAATGTAACCATTATGAATAACAGTTAATTCATTTTAAATACAAAAAATATGTTGAATATAAACTATAAACAAAGGAAAATATTTATAATAAAATATATGTATCAATGGTGAGGGAACAATGATCAAATCCATTACATAACGCATCCCATTAGTTTAAAATGATTTAATTTCCTCTATAATAGTTTCAAAATTGATATTAATGTATTCCACAACCATATTAATTTGTATTGTATCATATATAATCTTATTGTAATATCTTCTCACCTATTTTAAAAAAATACTTCCTCATTACCAATTTTAAGGTGTTAGCTACATCATTTTCTCATGCATGTTTTCCAAAAAAAAAACTAATAATTTTTAAATGGATATAGTTCCATCATCCATATAATTTTACTAATTTTTTAAATATCATATTATTCATTTATTAGTATTTCATATAATTCTTTTAAATTTTTAAATTTAAAATTATTCACATCTATTTGTGGAGATGGAAGGTCATACATACATATAAACTACGTTATCATTTCATTAATTGGTGATAGGGTTAAAAAGTGTATTATATGTTATAATTCGAGAATCATCATTATTTCATCATTATCAAATAAATTCATTATTAATTTAATTATTAAAATCTATGTGTTTTAGTGATGAAATAAAATTACGTTAGTCTAAGTGGTGATAGGCTTCTGTACACATGTGTGATGGAGTTTTTCCTATTTTATGGAGAATGATATGGATAATTATTATACTGGAATAATAAAACCATATATTTATATTAAATATGATGGTGTTATTTAATTTTATTTATGAAGATATAATTAATTATTGTAAATGATTATGTTAAAAAAGTGTTCTGGGTGATGATGATTACCACAATATAGAAAAACCCCCTTTTGATCTCTCATTAAGATCATAAAGGTTCATACTTTGGGAAGAACACTATCTTTTGACGATGGAAAATTCCTTTTGGATATATATATTTTTTGAGTTTTGGTGAGATAAATCATTTAATAGTCATGATAAAATTAGTGGGGGAGGTAACATTTTATAATTTGGGAGTGTAATACTATTGAAATTTCTCAGCATTTCCCATTTTTAATTTTATCTTTTAACAAAACATTATGTGTAACTATAAAAGAATTGTAAAATAATGTTTAATTATATTTTATATATATTTTTTTAATTTTAATTTATATATTTTTTAATATTAAATTTAAAAAACAATCATTTAATATGTGATGAGAAACAATTTATAATGAAATTAATTGTTCAAGCTTAAGATGATAATATATTAAAAATATGTCTATTAATAATTATAATAAGGATTTAAATTTATAGATATAGATATATATATTTTTTATAAATTTAATTAAAAATTTGATCATAAAATATTATTTTAATTACGTAAATTGAAAAGAAATTGCGCCTCTTTTAAAATATTTTTTTTATAAAAATATCTATTTTCCATGATATTATCTTATTATAATATATAAAAGTGATAGATAATACATGATTAACTATATATATATATATTAACATGTTATTATAATTAATTTGAGTATTATTTAAATATGTTATTTTAAATTATTTATAGAATCTTATTTCTATAGGAATAATTTTAAGACTCCTTATGGGTTAATATTGACCAATAATGTTCATGATTGATATTCATCGGATAAAAAGATACTTCATGTTGGATGAATTATTAAAATTTGTGTTTTATTATATTTATATTAAAATATTATTTTACCGAACTTTAATATAATATTAAGTGTTACATTCATTCCTCCTATATAACATTCATTATTGAAATTCTCATGGATATTACGTTATAAATAGATGTGGATGGTTTTTCTTTATTACATCATTTTGTTGTTGTGTTTCACCCACCATTTTATAAATTCTAAAAAGTACTATTATCAAATGATTCATATGTTTCCTCAATAATTTCCCAAGACTGTATAGAATTAATAAGGGAGCTTTACAGTAAGATATTTTCTATTCATATTATATTTTCTTATTGGTGAGAACATTTGTTGTGTCCATCATATTCATTATTAAAAATTATATATGGAACACATAATTCACATTATAGATAATTGGTGGAAATTAAAAATGGTATTCCCTAACTCTAATTCATTTTTTAATTTTATCAGTTGTATTTTACCTCTCTATTTGTTTCCATTTCTAACCAATCATTATAACACCTTTTCTAGTAGTTACATTCATGAAAACCTAATCAGTCACTTGAAATTTTAAATCACTCTTTCGGTTATCGACATAAATATTTTTCATTGATTGAGAAATGTTAATATTAGTCTGAATAGTCTTTTCAATTTTTATTTTATCATTATCTTGTTCAAGGCCTATGAGTTTACTATCAGAAAATAATTTCATATTATTTTTTAACATATCTTGACATATAATTCATCATTCGTCACCATTAGAATACCCTATTTGATGCGATTTTTATATTAAAATATAAAAAATGATAAATAGTGATCCAAAATACCATAAAAGACAAGGGATCATGATCATAAATTGTATTCTTAAATATTAACATTATTTTTGGATTATCCATAATTTTGAGGATGATATGTGGTTATAAAAGTTTTCTCAATTTCAAGGGAAATATGAATAATTTTTAGAATATTGATGTAAATCTTGGATCATTATCAGACACAATTTAAATAGGTGAACATGATGGTCTAAAATGTTCACTAATATAGATTAACCAATGAGGTAATGAGGTAAATATTATTTTATAGAAATTAATTATTCTATTTAGTTAGGAAAAAATAATAACCAATATTGAATAACACATTTTTGGATTATTTGGAAATAAATGTTATAAAATCTAAATTTTTATAAACCCATTTACACATAGAAATTTGTATTGGTTTCAAGAATCCTCTAAAATTATTTCCCTCATTATTCACCATATCGAAAAACAAATCATCTCGAAAGATGATCAAATATTTCCTACCATATATTATTCCACCAAAAGGATTCATTTATATCCATATACATCATGGTGCTACCATGGTGTATTGAGAAATTTAAACTAGGTGTATCATCCAATAGATCCCCTGTTGTCTTAAATATACATGAAACACATAGAGTCTTTCCAAATTTAATAATTCCATCTTCATATACTCAGTCTTCCAATTTTCCATTAGTCATTGCCTCAATTTCCATTTGTAAATTCTCATCAACATAATGAGAAAATGAAATATTATCTCATAAATATGGTTTGGAAAAAATATGAAAATATATTATTTTTCCCCTTTTATAATAATTCACATATCCATATTAATTAAATCCATTTACACATGATCTGTTCCAATCCTAATTTTTCATAGAATCAATGGTCTTTCATACTCTATTAATCCAATACCTTATTTTCTATATCTTAGTGGTGGTATATTTAGAAGTCGTAATCCATGAGTAGAATGAGCCACCTTATTTCCCTCGTGATAAGTTATTTCAATGTAAATATTTATTTTATCCAATAATTTATATGTTTATTTCACGTCATGGAATATAGTGATAATGTCTCCATAGAATTAAACTAATTACAAAATACACCACCTAATGATCAAGAGCTACACTGAATTGCTCAAGAGCCTTAAAATAACCAGATTAATAAAGAAACAACATTATCTTTATGGACAAAACAAAATCACTTCCTCAATGCATCAATATATATCACAAATCCATAACTTCCAAATGGTAGAGTTAAAGTAATTGAATTGAAAAATATCCACAACAATTCTATAATCAAATCTTCATATACATTTTCCCATAAAAATGTAAATCCTATACGTGTATTCATGGTTAACATGTAAGGAAATTGGGAGAAAATTAGAGAATACATGAAGGTTACCTTACAAACCAATGGAAGAATATATCACAATTATTTTAATTATAGTTGTCCAATCACTATGTACCTTTCAATTCATATGATTAAGTGTGATTCAATAATTAGTGAAAATATTTCCATGTAAAGAAATATTCTGATACCAAAATACACGATTTCTATGTTTCTCATATAACACATTTCTTTAAACTATATCAATAACTATCTGCATAAGACACTCTTTATCGTCATTAAATTTAGAATACAACCAGATATCAAAAATATATAAAAAACCAAAATCATCATGATATTCCATGAAAACTCTATTCCTTATACCCAACAAAATAATTGGATCATTATTAAATATAAGTGGAATTACTATAAACATATTAGGTATGTACAACATTCAAAAAAATTTATCTGTAACATCATCCTTCTTTACTCATAATCAATGAAACAAAAAAGATGTTTAATATTTGAAAAATAATAACTTCGTTATATTTTCTCAATTAACTCATCAATGTGAGGAATAAGATCCATGATTTTAATCATAATTACATTTATTTCAATATACTTTTATAAATCCCAGAATTATTATCCAAGATAGGTTGACTACTGTTGTTAAATAGGAATTAATACAAGGATTATGATCTAGAAAGACTCAATACTTTAGTTTTATTATTAAACAATATACATACAAGAGTCATGAATAACAAATTGATACAAAGAAGATACAACATAGTTTTTTTAGGATAACATTGTTCCGCCTATCATGTCCTTAAATATATTTCTTCATAACCATCAAGTATTACTTAGGATGGGAAACAATTATGGGCAACTCAAATATTAAATATGTTTTATGTATAGTGGAAGAAATAATGGGTCAATAAGAATAAACAAAATAAAAAGGTAATTGATTGAAAAAACAAGTCATTTAATTATCTAAATGAGGAATAATAAATATTAAAATGTAAATAACTTTAGGAACATTTCATTTAATCAATAAAATTAACATGAAATGAGTAAATATATTATTTTATAGTGAAAACCCTTTGGATCATAATAACTGAATAAAAAAATTTCAATTTTAAATTATGGGAAACCATGTTTTCTCGGAACATGATAGCTTTTCCTTAAAAATATTTTAAATTTCATTAACAATAAAACTATGTAAAAACGGATTTGGGTTGTCTAACCTTATCTCTAATATAATGAACATTCAAAAGATAGTTCAAAACAAACCAGTTACAAATATATAGGGCCTTTTTAACCTAATCTTCTCTCATAAGAATATATATAGGTTGAGGTCCACGAATTAACCAGTCCAAAATCCATTTTATTCCAGTACTTATAATTCCTCATATATATATATATATTAATCAATTTATTTTATAAAAAATTTTCCATATAAAGAAATTATATTGAGTTGATAATTCAATTTTATCTAAATTTCTCCATATAAGCAAAAAAAATATGAATGTGAAAAACGTATGTATAAATGGTATTTATTTTAATCAATAATAATTTCTCTAGTATATGGGATGTATAATTATTAAAATTTTAATTCCAAATGATCAATAAAATGTTATTATTTCATGTGACAATAAAAAATTATCAAGGAACTCAATTTCTATACTATTCTTGCCCAATGATACATAATCTTTCCAAATAAAGAATAAAGATGGTATCAATATAACATATATCATGTGGAATAAATTTATAGGTTTTTTTTCAAAGAATTATTGAAATAATATAATAATATATTTTAAAAAATCATAGAGGAAAATGTACAGTTCATTTTGAAAAGAAATTTGAAAAAAAAAAATATTTTCAAATCACACATAAAAAAATTTTCCTTAAAAATTATCATTTTTTCAAGAAAAGTTATCTATCATTGAAACATTGCAATGTAAATTTGCACAACCATACAAGGTAAAAATCACATATCTTTTTCACTGTAAAATTGATTGAAATGTTACTTTTTTAGAAAATAAAAATATTAATAATTTAATAACATTTGGTAACTATTCCTTTAATAAAAAAAAATTAACAGTTAAAAAATTGAATACATTTTATGAAAACAAATTTTTTAATGAAAAAATATTTCAAACCAATGATAGAAATAATTTGGGGTTTTCATAAAACATTTACTATAACAATTTATGTACCAATGTGTTCAAAATTTTTACTATTACCTGAAAAATATCCAGAGAACCAGATGACAATAAATTTAATGGATTACTAACAAAATATCAAATTATTTCTATAAATTAAAATTCAAGTGTAAAGAGTCCCAAATAGTTTGATATTGTGAATTAAACCCTATAAATGACCAAAACATGATTTGAGAATCATCCAATAGATAAATTTTATATTTCAAATATTGGTAAACATGTCATTATTAAAAATTAAAAATTAAAAATTACAATGTTTTTTACACATAATCATATAATATTAGAGACAATAAGAAAGTAATATAATTAAATGTAGATAAATTTGGTTATAAAAGTTTTCAGCACATGGTAAATCATAATTAAAATTCCCTTTGATGAAATAATTCATATTAGCACATAAAATTACATTAAGTTTTATTTATTCCTGAAATTTCAAGATAAATTGGTAGTGTATTCACCATATAATTAATTGGAGGTTAATACCATTAAAAAAATCCCCAGTGAAAGAAAATTATTATAGAATACCTTAATACATGAGTAACTATTTAATGTAGATATATATGATTTAATAACATCAATTGAAATTTTTAATATCATGAAATAAAAAAATCATCATATAACATTTCATATGGTATTATATACACCACAACAATATAAATGAGTACTTAATAACATAGATATCGCACAGAATGAAAAGTGAGACTAGAATGCACTTTCCCAACACTTCTATTTCGTATAACGATCTATAACAACATTTATAATTGTTTGAATAATATTAATAACTTATTAAATAACCACAAAACTGTTTATAATATCATATATTAACCTTTTATATCATATTGTTGTCCATTTGTTAAAAAGATTAATATTATCATCATTTGGGGTAATAATTGCCTTGTTTTTCAAGAATATTTTGACTTGTAATGTGTATTGAATCGTTATTTGGTCATTATTTAACCAAATATACACTTTCAAACAATATATTATTTTCTTATATATTTGGTATATATTTATTTAAATTAATCTATAATATTTAGTGATATAAAATAAAATACAATGTCTATGGAGAAATCATGGCATACCTACACATGAACTTTGTATCCATTATCTGGTAATAATGAATGAATAAAAATTAATAATATATATTTATATAATAATTTCGATATATTTTTATTTCATATATTTAACATATTCTTATTTTACCCAACATGAATACATTCCATGTAATTTGTAATCAAATGACCTCATAAGGAGAAGGGGGTTGTCCACTCACCCACAAACAATGTTATCATATTCTAAAGAAATAGAAAACATGAAGGTCTGTGTAATATAATAATTAAGAAATATTAATAGAATTATATATATTATATATATCATTTAAAAACATTATTTACATCATTATTCAAAACAATGGGAAGTTATAATAGAATATAGAATGACATTGTTCTGTAAGGTGGCAGTCTGTCGTACACACGATTAATGATTACATACCCCATTTAATGGAATATTGGGTATTTCTAGCTCTAAAACATAAGTTAACAATACCTGAATATATATAGGTTTTTGAGGATATTATATAAAAAATTATTATAAATTTAATTGATTTATACTGAAAAAAAAATTAACTGCTCATTGGAGAATGTGAGATACTTTTCCGGTAACTGCTATTGGTTTATACCAAAAGTTATCCTTTCTTTGATTTCAACACAAAGAGTGTATTGTATAGATATGGGAGAGAGGTTTTTAAATTATTTAGTTTGGTTTTGTATAATGAAAATGTCTTGAGAGGTGTGAATAATTGATGGGGGTTACTTCCCATTTATAGTGGAGGATGAGTGACATTGTTGTAAATATAAAATATTAAACACCATTTGGAGGTCTCCCATAAATCATGTTAAAAAATGATTAACTAAATTCTAATAAATGGGGGATATGATTTAAATATTTCCATACATTGTTTTTGAAAAGTCTACTGGTCATTTGGCTATTTAATATCAAATTTTAACCCCTAAGTAAACTCATTTTCACCGTAATTGTGTAACTTAATTTTAAATACCTTCAAAATTATTTTATGAAAAATAAATTTAATCCCTGACATGATAATATAATTAATAATTGTTATAAATCATGAATCCATTTTCCTAAATTTAAATACCATAAGCTTCATAAATTATTTAAAATTGAATCCCACATATTGGATGGAAAAGTGGGTTTTAAAGTAAAAATATCCAGAAGATTGAAATGTTTTTATATCCAAATTCCATATAAATATGATACCAATGTCCTTTAATAGATTACTATATTTAAATATGATATAACTAAAAATATAATCCTTTGAAAATTATAATTAACCTTCAATATAAATTGAAAATGAATTTTGTATTCAATTGAAATTCATTATTTTCACAATTCATCTAAAATAGTACCTCTCATAAAAATTGAAAAATTAACCCTGGGATAATAATGAAATTTTTATTTCAAAAATTATTTCTATTTAGTCATATAAACATTCTAAATGTGTAATAATTTAGTTTGAAGGAATTTCGTCAATTAAAAGGTTGAAGAACTACCTATTAAAAAATATTTTTATATGCATAATATTATATTTTCTCTAATATGATTCTAATCAAATATATTGGATAAATATGAAAAAGATTATTTATTAAATAATATAAATGTTTCATTATGACAATTCAATAATAGTTATTTATTTAATTTGTTAGGATTAAAACTCCTTTAGTAAATGATAATAGTTTTTTTATAAAAACACTTATTATACATACAATTGGTTTTTATATTAATTTATAATTTATTGGTAACCATTGAATTCATTAATGTATTTTTATATGTTATTCCATTTCATAAATAACCAAAAAATTAATATCTATTTTATATCTTTTTATAATATTATTATAATAATATATCTTTTGGTAAAACTCATTCTTGTGTGTGACACATGCCATTGGTGAATGTCATTGATTCATGTAACTCAATCTCACCACTGTGTTCCATGTTTTCCAAAGACGAACATTATTTTACATGTAATGGAAGATAATAATATTTCTGTTTGAAGTTCATTTTATTATAAAGGATTTATTTATCTAAATATTAATAAATCATAATGTCTTGCATTTTTATATTTCTTCAAATGTTCGATGTTTTGTGTCAAACAAATTTTGAAAAACAAAATCCATATTTTATAATTTTGTGGTGTTACATTCTACACACCTTAAATATTTTTTTTTTGAAAAATTAAACTTTATATTTGTAAGGTTTTATTTAAAAATTTAAAACTATTTTGTTGAAAATTACATAAAATAAAATATTTCATAAAGAATCCCCTTAATTTCAGATAATATAATATAAATTGTTCATACCAGATAACATATAACTATGTATTAAGAGGAAAAAATATTGTAAATTGTGCATATGGACATGGAAGATATTCAAAATTAATAATTGATATTGATTAAGGTCATTGAAAAAAAAATAGAAGAACAATCAATAAAAATTTGAGGGCCAAAATGAAATAAACCAATGATCATTTAAAAGACCACCATATCAAAAAAATTAAGGTATTATGAAAAAATTCATTTCTTGATCCTTTTTCCCAATTCTGAATAATTGTTTCAATTAATATAATACCACATTAACATGGAATTTGTGTATTTCAATAGTTAGTGTTAAACCCTTTTTGTTCTAAAATTATAGTTTCAAATCCTATAAACATACTGTATACAATTGATTGTTTACCAATATACCAATTTTAATTTTCTACACTACAATAGTAAAATTAAAATAAAATTTATAAATATAATAATGTAGATCCTTGAAATTAACAGAATCATTAAATCGCCTTTTTACTCGGTTTTTCAATACATCCCTCTTTTTAACAAAATATAACTATATTAAATTTATATCCACCCAAAAGATTATCAATGCCTATAAATAAATTTCAATAAAATGTTAAGGATTTATTCCTCTAATATGTTTTCCACTAAAACATATACTCTCTTTTAATTTATCTAATAATGTCCTTAATCCTGGTTGATTCCTATTATTTTAAACCTAAATAGTTGTTTTTGTATTTGAAAATATGATCATCCATAATATCATATTCAATTGATGTTATCCAACAATCATCATATAAAAGAGAAATATTTAATTCTATTCAAATCATAAAATTATATCATGTTGTTATGTTAACAAATATATATTTTCTTTACACTAGTTCTTGTTGTTTCTATTAAACTTCCTCAAAAATCACCTAAAGAGATCTCGATCCCAGTATCCTAGAGCCAGTTCCTAATATTATTACATTTTAATTATTATAAGGAATTAAATCTATAATTATAGAATATTTTAGTAGTTAGGGTAAAAAATATATATTCATGATTATTGAGTTACATAAAATTTCATATATTAAAAAATATATTTTTTATAACAATATTATGTATAGAATATCCTTGCATACCTTCCATAGTACACTTCATGGAATCCTGGGGGAAAGATAAGAATTGATTTTGGGCAAAAATACTAATTTTGTTTTTTTGTATACTAAGATAAATAATTCATCAATGATAAGATTAAATAATGTCATGTTAAATAATATATCACACACGATAGGTAAATAACTATAAAAGGAATATCTAATATTCAAAGGTAATGAACTGATGAAACATTAAATCTAATAGATTAACTTAGAATGGAATGAATCCATAGATTTTGTTATAGTGAAATTACATATGATAACAATAACTAAGTAATAAAATGAAGGTAATGCATTATTATCAGTTTCAATGTTTCCTTGGTATGTGATAACATTACCATTATGTCCTTTTATGAGAAAATTTATAACATACTTTGTACAAACTGATTTTGTTCAGACAACCTTATCTCCACTATTAATACCTTTCCCATGACAGTTCAAAACACAATAGTAAAAAATCTGTATGGTTTTTTCAAACCATATTTTGTCTGATCAAATAAATTATGAATCAATAGTGTCTTGAGTCGCCTTCTTCAAGACGAGGTAATGGAAAACATATTGGCATGAAATTCCATTATCAGGATGAAGGAGATATAATGACACCTTGATTCCCACCTTCAACAACATTCGAAGTAGAAAATAAAACTTAGGGTATGGAATCATAGAAAAATTTGAAGGCGTTAAACTTTTTAAGGAAAACATGTTTTGGAGATATGATCATAAAAATCACGAAAAACAACAAACTTTTATATAAGGGAACCCATAATATTACCCATGTATGTTTTTAACATAAACTTCCTCAATCAAAAAACAAAATCACTAATGTTTGGTACCAAATGAAAATTATTTGTAGCAGCACTTCAACTATCCTGACGCCCAAGATAGTAAATTCTAGCATGTTTCTCAATGTCCTCCCAGAAACCTGAAAATAGCATTATATCATAGGGTGAGAAAAAAAGTATACTTAGTAGGGAATCCAAATTCACAAGTGCAGATGTAGGAGAAGCAAACTAAATCCCCCTTGAAAATAGAAAAAATCAACACCACATAACAAGGAAATATAACCATCCTAGGCACACTAAGGTATACTCCCCAAATAACACATGTCAAGTAAGATAATAATGTATGAAAATTGATGATTTGGGTACCCGCACCACATTACCATTGGCTATATGCTCCCACCTAATGACTAACTTCCTAATGCTATCACTCGTACAAAATGCAGTCTGACTTCCATAACCTCCTGCACACACATGGGCCACAAACCACACATATCCCTCCTAGAAATACCTATGTCAAAACAACAACAACTATATATGGAAAATAGTAGCGCCTCATTCCAAAGGCACATGATAATCAATCCTTTCTCGCAAATACCTAGGACTCTAACCCACACCACAACATACCTGAAGCATCTTAGGCTATATTAATCCTCTATCCATTATAGGCTGCCTAGATATACACTAGCACTATGACATGAAAGAGGGAACAATAAAGAAATTTAGTAATCAGCCATCTGTCTTCCAACTGGGATGTTAGGAAAGATACCCCCCCTATGAAATGGGGTGTTTGACACATTGTGTGAAACATGGGTGTGGTCCATTTAGATGATCACAAAGAACTATAAGTTTATACAAATATGTAGAAAAAATCAGCCCAATATATGGGTTTCCAAATAAGAAAGCAACCCACACAATCCTCCTTTACTACTACATGTATAAGTGCATATCACCTTGAAAGATCGTCACTTTAATAAATGGAAGTATATCCCTATAAAATCCATTTAAACAATTTTCATTCAGTATTTATCAATTATTCATTTATTCCTTCCATACCTATAAGTGAAACTAACAAATGCAACACCAGCAGCCATTCTATGAAGGTAATGAGATTGATTAGCTATAGTGGGTTCATGCTTATTCCATAATTTCACCAATTCAAGGCACTAAATTTCACTGATATCGAGAGGATGGTTGAAACATTTAACTTTACAAACATAAAACAAGGGGAGAGGGACCATGATAAGGGACCTCTATTTTAATACCAATTCATAAAAACAAATAGGAAACAACTAGCTTGTAGTCCCACCATAGATAAAGTTCATCCATTCCGCCATCAATAAATATTTCAACATGATATTCCATAAAACATCTTGTTACCACCCCATACATAAATCGAATTAAAAAACATAACCAAATAGTATCCATGTTGCACATAGAGTCCATCACCAAAACACAAGACCATTCCCTTTTTCAACCCCTCATTCCCATAACAATGTTACCAATAGAAACGTAACACAATCCACATAAAGTAAAAAACCCCAACCAAACATAGAACATAGCGACACATTTAATCCAAGAGTATTCAGATTTAGAAAGCGAGCTTCATTAATTCCAATTTAAATAATATGGGTGATCCCATAATTTGATTAATCCTATGGAATCTATTTATTGAACTATGTATACATGATTAAGAATATTTCATGTTCAATTATTTATAAAATCATCACAAAGAAATATAGGACACCACCTATGTCAAAGAGAAGACCAAAAATTTCAATGATTTTCAAAAGGTCTCACTTCCCATACAATTGTAAACATGGTATGTGGATAATCATTAAAATAGAATATATTACATCATCACTTCCCTTCCATTATTTCATTGACCCATATTATCTTTTGATCATAAAATTCCCTTCCCCTCATTTATTACTTGTTACATAAAAGGATTCAGTTGTTATTAACAAATAAGCGTTAATACACTCACCCTAAATGATACACAAATAAATAGAGTCAAAATATTCCCTATATGGGACAACATGCAACCAAAAATCCACTTTGTGCAAAAGAAGGGAAGTCGTGTGACTAGAAGGAAGGAATCAAAAGGAATCTGATCGATGGTTATGATACAACACGTGACTCCAAGTGGAGGGAGATCTCTATTCATAAAATAGAAAAGATAGGAAATGATCTCCAATTTAATAATATTCAATCCCAATATCAACAGAAAATAAATTGTTTCAGAAGACATTAATGTTGTATCGTGTTTATGATCATGCGATTTGAATATCTCAAAGTCCTTAGAGTGATGGGATATTAAAAATATACTTATTATAATATTAAAAAACCCAAAAAATTACCAAATAATGATTATAAATAGTGTTACTGTAATATAAATTGATAGGGTAGAAACTGAAAAAATCGGGAAAAATTGATAGAAATTTGATTTTGGAAAAGGGTGATCCCCCATTTGGGGTGGCATAGTCTCGATGTTTGTAACATCCCCAGTAAGTAATGAATAATAGATATTTTTATCTATGTCTATTAATGATTAAGATAGTGTTATAGAGGCTTAAAATGAAAATAAATACAATCTTATGCATGGAATACACTAATATTCTTAAAAGATTGTTTTACTGCCTTTTGATGGAAAACCATTTTTGAATCTATATTTTTACAATTTTATAAATTATGTTGGTCAAAATAAACTTATTCTTTATGATGGGGACATCAAAATTTACCTTGTGTGAATTTTTGGTATTTTTCTGACAATGTTCATTTTTTATTAAATAGTGAAAAATACGGCATTTTACATCAAAACTGCTTTTTAATATAATTTATTTATATGATTAGATTATGTTTTGAATTGGTTTCGAAGTGAAATTAGAATATATTTTTACCATTTTATCCAATGGTGGTCATTGGAATCAATTTCACTTTGAAATTAGACTTAAACTGGTGTCAATCTTTTGATACTTATTGTTTTGTAAAAACACGCAATTTGCTCTGGCAGCGGGAATTAATTATTGAATTAATTAATGTGACTTATATGATTTGAATTTTTTAAAATGGACTTCATTTTTGAATTCGGAATATCAAATATAGCTTAGGGATAATTTTTGGTAATTTTCTGAAAAACTTCAATTTTTGATGAATAGTGAAACCACTAAGTGGTAATCAAGCAAACTGATTTTTCAGTTAAATGAAAGTTTACCACTAATGTGTATTGAATTTTGAAAATCCGACATACATGGTTGTCATTAAGAAATAAAATGTGGTTCAATTAGATTAAAATAATTTTTTGGTGAATAGAAACTTATTATGTTTTTAATCGCGATTAGTGGTAATTAGTGTAGTTTAAGGTATAAATAATGCTTTAATAATATGAAATGACCTAGACACATGTCCCAACCTTATTGGTTGTGTCATGGACGACCAAGAAAAGCCCTGGGTCAACTTGGGGACCCCATGGAGTCATTTTGGTTGGGAAATGACATAAATAACTTTTTATTTAATGTAAAAGTAAAAATGACACAAACATAATATGTTTTACGAAAACAATTTTTACATGGGGTTATAAAGATCAGATTTTTTGATTATAAAAATTCATTGGAAAGATAAAAATATTTCCTACATCATAGTATTTTTTTATGATTTTTAGACATTAAATAAATTAAATTGTTTATGACATAATAATGATGCACCGATGACATCATTATTTGACGATTTAAATAAAATGGAAAGATAATGTAAAATCTATGAACTACACATGTCCAAAACTTATTGGATGAGTGGATTTCGAAGCCTTATCACCTTATCCACGAATTATATCAATGTGGGACCTTTTGAAACCGAAACACATTTTCAAATAAAGTAATATTTCATTACTTTCCAAAAGTGCCCCTCCTCTCCTCTTATAAAAGGCCCCCACCTTTACCTCATTTCACACACTACTCAAGCCTTTGTCTTGGACAACCCCTGCCCATTTACTCTCTCCACATCTCTCTCCTCATCCTAGAGGATTACCTTTGGGCAGAAGCCTTTCAAAGGAAGCCTTTAGACTCAAATCAAAAGGAGATACACTTTTAAAGGTAATTCATTCTCTCATGTTCATTTGTTTTATTTTGCTTTTCCAACCCCCTAAACTATTTTTATTTACTTATTTTGTAACAACACCAGTATCTTAAATATACAAGGATGTTGTTATAATATTTATTTGAGCTACACTCTCACACAACTACATCAAATGGTTATAGAACATACGGTTTCCGTGGAAGGAGAAATTCTGCGTCCCGAAACGATGATTGTTCAACACTCATTTAACACCTTCAAAGGTGGCCATTATGATGTCACTATTTTTATATATGATATATAATATGTTTATGTTTTCCTTAAGCTTCTGTTTTTTTTCATTTTGGGCATACCTTTATGGTTTCCATTATGGGTAAACACGATATCTTCATTTTAGGAAGTGCGGACTACCGCCCCCTCAAAGTGATTTGATTCGTTAAATACCATACGTGGGACATATAAAGGATGGAACTATGATATTATATATGATATTATACTGGAATTATAATATACCTTTATATCATTATGATTCCATTCTATAAAATACGAAATAGAAATGAAAGTAGCGTTCATGCGTACGTACGGCTTACCGTCTTCATGAACGGTGCATTTCATTTCTTACCTCTAAATGATTATGTAATATTATAAATGCAAGTATGTACTGGATATATATGACATATATTATATCTACATCATGAATACCATTCAGGATATAATGAACTTTTGACCAAATTAACAACATGTAAGTGTAAGAAGTCTATTTTTGACTTAAGAACCAAATACCGACAAAATGAACATTATTAACTTAACTGATTACATGATGTTCATAACATGGTATAAAAGGAATAATGAACTTGAAAAAGATTCCTAGTCAAGTAGAGATTAACTCAAGTTTATTATTCAGGAGATTAAAGAACGGTCGGGTCAAGTTGGATACGAGGTATGGGACTTCGTCTCAATCTCCTTTCATTGAGGCATATTTTATTTTATACACAACTTTATTTTATACGGTGTATAAACCCCTTTGACTTTTATGTTTATTCAAAAGGAATCTTTTTTATACGAAGCATTTACTAAACGACAAAAGGGAATGTTTTTGTCGTACGTATGCGGCGACAACGACTTCTCCGCCGTCGTGACCGTTATTTGAGTTTCGGCTTCCTCTACAAGCCATACCTTTTTTTTAAAACGAAAAATAAATACCATGTTTTACTTTGGTATTTAAGATGGTTTTCATAATGTTTTTATTATATCAATGTTTTGTATTGATATCTCGTGATTGAAATGTGGAAATTTTATTTTTCCTTTATGCATGTTTTATGTGATATGATTATGTTATCTATCTTGGGCATTATTATGAAGACGGGTTGTTCCGTGATAAACTAAGGGTGGGTGAGCCCGTTATAGCTCTCCAATGCATTGGGTAACGCGATGGAGTGAAACGTTAAGGTTTCTCCGAAGAGATTTAGGGAATATACTGTGATGGGTATTCCAAATGTAACCAAGAGGGTTACTCCATACGTAAGAATGTTATGAATGCCTCAAGTTACCTTTATGTCTTATGATTTCTATGATTTATTCATGATTTTATGAGTTATGTTAAAGTGCCTATATTTTATGGGTAAAGTATGATTTCATTCTTATGTATATATGAACTCATGTTTCATTTCCATGTTTTTTTATAACCCATACTGAGTTTTTATGCTCATCCCAAGTTTTTGAAATGTTTTTCACAGGTCAAGGGAAAGGTACATGATAAGATGATAGAGTCAAGGATGTGTCAAGAAATAATCCATGTTATATTTTAAATGTGTTTCCATTGATGGGAATGAATAATACTATCTTTATGTAACCACTTTGTTTATATGTGGAATGTAATGCAAGTTTTATGATCTAATTCTCTAAAAATCTAATCCCGAAAAGATCCTCAATGTGTAATCTTGTAATAACTCAAGATTAAGTAAGGTTTAAGGCTGGGGCCTTATAGTTGGTATCAAAGGTCGGTTTAGATAACTTTAGGAGTTAGAATTCTATTAAATGATTATCCAAAAATATTTTTTTTTCGAAATGATATAGCATTTAAAGATTACCATGTTGCTTCATCTAAGACATGTTCGTTTAGAATGGTTTTCCGTAGAAGAAACAGGGAAGCAGTGCTAGGAAGGCATACAGAAGGAAATAACCTTCCGAATCAGCATCCAGAAATGGTCGGAATTGGAACTGAACAGTTTGTTGCAGTAATGGCGCAGTTGACTCAAGCGATAAATGGCGGTGGTATCCATGCACGAGATCAGCCAGAACAACCGCAGAGGAACATGTCAGTGGTGGAACATTTCATGAGGCAACATCCACCAACATTCAGAGGATCATCTGACCCTGTGCTAGCTGAAGGGTGGATTAAAGCACTGGAGAAGATTTTTGATGTCATGGGGTGTTCAGACAATCAAAAGGTTAGTCTTGCTATTTACCGTTTGGAGGGTGAAGCAGATCAGTGGTGGTCTATGGTTAAAAATATCAGGGACGCCGATGAGATTGATGCTCTTGACTGGGATGAATTCAAAGGTATGTTTCTTGAGAAGTATTTTCCTAAGGCATTTCGACATAGGATGGAAAAGCAATTCTTGGAATTGAGGCAAGAGGAAGACTCAGTGGCTGCCTATGAAGAAAGGTTCACTCGATTGGCAAGGTATGCTCCAAATTTTATCCGGGACCTTGATAGTAAAATCAATCGTTTTTACTCAGGATTAAAGCCAAAATATCAAAGGACAATAGCTTCTCAGGAGTTTAAAAGTTATGAAAAGCTTGTTCGATGTGCTGAGAATGTGGAAATGGAGTTTTCCGATGACCAAGTGTTCTATAACAACCAACAGAAGAAGAGACCGAGGTGGCAGGAGAAAGGTAAGAATTCTTCAAAAAAGTCTGATGGTAAGAGAACTAAGTTTCCAGTTTGTGATAAATGTGGCAAAAGGCATGCTGGGGAATGTCTTCTGAATTCTGGAAAGTGCTACCGATGTGGTAAGATGGGACATAAGGCTCGTGATTGCACTGAAAAGGATCAAGGTGAAGGTAAGAACAAATTTGATTTGCAGTTAGTGAAATGTTATAAGTGCAATGAGATGGGTCACTATGCAAACGAGTGTCCGACAAGGAGCTTGAGTGATGGGAAGCAGTTAGACTACAAGCAGAAAGGGGTGGTGAAATCCTTTGCAACTACTTCAGCAGATGTCAGGCCATCAAATGAAGTTGTATCGGGTACTTTGTTTGTTTTTTCAGATTATGCCAGTGTGTTGTTTGATTCGGGGTCTACACATTCTTTCATCTCTGAAACCTTTTATAGTAAAATGGGAATACCATCTAAAGAAATGACTCCTGAACTTTTGGTAAAAACACCTGGGGGAAATGTTGAGGCAAAAAGAATTTATAAGAATCTTCCTATCCTTATCTGTGGAAAGAACCTACTTGCAAGCATTATTGTTCTACCTATAGTAGAGTTTGATGTTATCCTGGGTATGGATTGGCTCTCTATTTACCATGCTAAGATTGACTGTAGAGCTAAAGAAGTTTCTTTTCAGAAATACGTTCAGTTTGTTTACAAGAATGAACCCTTACTTTTGATAACATATCAAGAGGCCGAGAAACTTGTAAAAGATGGAAATGAATGTTACCTTGCACACATCGTTGAAAATAAAGGAACTATTCAGATTAATGATGTGCCAGTGGTAAATGATTATCCTGATGTTTTTCCTGATGAGTTTCCTGGAATAATACCAGATCGGGAAGTTGAGTTTACTGTTGACTTAGTTCCTGATGCTAATCCAATTTCAAAACCCCCTTATCGAATGGCACAAATTTAACTTTTAGAGTTGAAGGAGTTTTTGCAAGATTTATTAGAGAAAGGTTTCATTAGACCTAGCACATCACCATGGGGTGCTCCTGCTTTATTTGTTAAAAAGAAAGATGGTTCTATGAGACTTTGCATTGATTATAGAGCCTTGAATAATATCACTGTTAAGAACAAATATCCTTTTCCTCATATCGATGATTTGTTTGATCAGCTCCAGGGAGCTCAGTTTTTTTCAAAGATTGACCTGAGATCGGGGTACCATCAGCTAAAGGTAAAGGAGGCAGATATTCCGAAGACCGCGTTCCGTACGAGATATGGACATTATGAATTTGTAGTAATGCCTTTTGGGTTAACCAATGCACCTGCTGTATTCATGGACTTAATGAATAGAATTTTCCATGAGTTCTTGGTTAAGTTTCTGGTGGTTTTCATTGATGATATTTTGGTGTTTTATAAAAGTAAAGAGGTGCATGAAAGACATTTAAGGGTTATCTTGCAAACCTTAAAATAAAAGAAACTGTATGGGAAATTCAGCAAGTGTGAGTTTTGGTTGCAACAAATTTCTTTCCTTGGTCACATTGTTTCTAAAGTTGGAATAACTGTTGATCCTGCAAAAACAAAAGTTGTGGATGAATGGCCAAGACCCACAAATGTAACCGAGATTCGTAGCTTCCTGGGTTTGGCGGGCTATTACCGAAGGTTTGTTAGAAATTTTTCATGGTTATCTAGTCCAATGACTAAGCTAACTCGGAAGGGTGTTAAGTTTATCTGGAGAAAAGAATGTGATGATTGTTTTCAGGAATTGAAAAGAAGATTGGTGAATGCTCCAGTTTTGGCACTACCTTCCAGGGATGGTGAGTTTGTTATATACAGTGATGCTTTATTGAAAGGACTTGGTTGCGTCCTAATGCAGAATGATCAGTTAATTGCTTATGCTTCACGACAGTTGAAAACTCATGAGGTAAATTACCCTACACATGATTTGGAATTAGCTGCTGTTGTTTTTGCTTTAAAAATTTGGAGGCATCATTTGTATGGAGTAAAGTTTGAAATATATACCGATCACAAAAGTTTAAAGTATATATTCACTCAGAAAGAGTTAAACATGAGACAAAGGAGATGGCTGGAATTAATCAAGGATTATGATTGTACAATTCATTACCATCCGGGAAAAGCAAATAAAGTGGCAGGTGCTTTGAGTCGAAAAAGTAATGCTTCATTAACAATGTTGTGTTTGGAACGTGATCCTTTGGTTAACGATTTGATGAACTTTGGCATAGAAGTTGTTGGTGCAGGAAGTACTTCTGTTTTGTTTCAGGTATCAGTGAGATCTTCTCTATCAGATAGAATCAAGCAGGCACAGAAGCAAGATAGTGAGTTGCAGAAAAAGGTAGAGCTGGTTCAGAAAGGTAAGTTGCTTGAATTCAACATTGATAATGATTGTGTTTTGAGATTAGGGAAGAGATTGTGTGTGCCTTGTGATTCACAGTTGAAGAGAGAGCTGTTATGTGAATCTCATAGTTCTCCGTTTTCTGTTCATTCGGGCAGTACTAAGATGTATAGAGATCTGTGGGAGTATTACTGGTGGGATGGAATGAAAAGAGATATTGCTGATTTTACTGTGAAGTGTTTGACATGTCAACAGGTTAAAGCAGAGAGGCAGTTACCGAAAGGGATGCTTCATCCTTTACCAGTGCCAGAGTGGAAATGGGAAAATATATCCATGGACTTTGTTGTTTGATTACCGAAGACATCTCGAGGTAATAATGCAATCTGGGTTATTGTTGATCGCTTGACCAAATATGCTCATTTCCTTGCTATACGAGATACTTTCTCTCTTGATCAACTTTCCCATTTGTATCTTAAAGAGATATTCAGGTTACATGGAGTTCCTCTCTCTATTGTATCGGATCGTGATCCCAGGTTTACTTATAACTTTTGGAAAGGCCTTCAGAAGTCGTTGGGTACTGAATTACATTTTAGTACAGCTTTTCATCATCAATCAAATGGGCAGTCAGAACGAACAATTCAGACATTGGAGGATATGCTACGAGCTTGTTCTATGGATTATCAGGGAAGTTGGGACCAACATCTTTCTTTGGTTGAATTTTCATATAATAACAGTTTTCATTCCAGTATACAGATGGAGCCATTTCAGGCATTATATGGGAAGCGGTGTCGAACTCCAGCTTTCTGGGATGAAGTGGGTGAAAGGAAGTTGATGGGACCAGAATTGGTAGAAGAGATGGCAGAAAAAGTTCAGCTGATTCAGAAACACATGAGAACAGCTCAGAGCAGGCCGAAGAGTTATGCGGATAACTGGAGGAAGGATCTATCTTTCGAGGTAGGTGATCATGTTTTTCTCAAGGTTTCTCCTTGGAAAAGTGTGATGAGATTTGGTAAGAAAGGAATGTTGAGTCCAAGGTTCATTGGACCATACAAAATTCTAGAGAGAGTTGGATCAGTTTCATACCGAGTGGCTTTACCTCCGAGTTTATCTCAGGTACACAATGTTTTTCACATTTCGATGATAAGAAAGTATATGCCAGATCCATCACATGTTTTGAGTCCAGAGGTAGTTCAGCTGGAAGAGAACCTATCTTATGAGGAACAACCGGTCCAGATTCTTGACCACAGGGAGAAAGTGTTACAGAATAAGGTGATTAAGCAGGTAATGGTTTTGTGGAAAAACCACATGATTGAAGAGGCAACATGGGAATCTGAAAATGCAATGAGGGATAAGTACCCCCATTTATTCGATAAGTAAATAAATTGCGGGGACACAATTTTCTAAAGGGGGGAAGGATGTAACATCCCAAGTAAGTAATGAATAATAGATATTTTTATCTATGTCTATTAATGATTAAGATAGTGTTATAGAGGCTTAAAATGAAAATAAATACAATCTTATGCATGGAATACACTAATATTCTTAAAAGATTGTTTTACTGCCTTTTGATGGAAAACCATTTTCGAATCTATATTTTGACAATTTTATAAACTATGTTGGTCAAAATAAACTTATTCTTTATGATTGGGACATCAAAATTTACCTTGTGTGAATTTTTGGTATTTTTCTGACAATGTTCATTTTTTAATGAATAGTGAAAAATACTGCATTTTACATCAAAACTGCTTTTTAATCTAATTTATTTATACGATTAGATTATGTTTTGAATTGGTTTTTAAGTGAAATTAGAATATATTTTTACCATTTTATCCAATGGTGGTCATTGGAATCAATTTCACTTTGAAATTAGACTTAAACTGGTGTCAATCTTTTGATACTTAATGTTTTGTAAAAACACGATATTTGCTCTGGCAGCGGGAATTAATTATTTAATTAATTAATGTGACTTAATTGATTTTAATTCTGTAAAATGGACTTCATTTTTGAATTCGTAATATCAAATATAGCTTAGGGTGAATTTTTGGTAATTTTCTGAAAAACTTCAATTTTTGATGAATAGTGAAACCACTAAGTGGTAATCAAGCAAACTGATTTTTCAGTTAAATGAAAGTTTACCACTAATGTGTATTGAATTTTGAAAATCCGACATACATGGTTGTCATTAAGAAGTAAAATGTGGTTCAATGAGATTAAAATAATTTTTGGTGAATAGTAACTTATTAAGTTTTTAATCGCGATTAGTGGTAATTAGTGTAGTTTATGGTATAAATAATGGTTTAATAATATGAAATGACCTAGACACATGTACCAACATTATTGGTTGTGTCATGGCCGACCAAGACAAGCCATGGGTCAACTTGGGGACCCCATGGAGACATTTTGGTTGGGAAATGACATAAATAACGTTTTATTTAATGTAAAAGTAAAAATGACACAAACATAATATGTTTTACGAAAACAATTTTTACATGGGGTTATAAAGATCAGATTTTTTGATTATAAATAGTCATTGGAAAGCTAAAAGATTTCCTACATCATAGTATTTTTTTATGATTTTTAGACATTAAATAAATTAAATTATTTATGACATAATAATGATGCAGCGATGACATCATTATTTGACGATTTAAATAAAATGGAAAGATAATGTAAAATCTATGAACTACACGTGTCCAAAACTTATTGGATGAGTGGATTTCGAAGCCTTATCACCTTATCCACTAATTATATCAATGTGGGACCTTTTGAAACCGAAACACATTTTCAAATAAAGTAATATTTATTTACTTTCCAAAAGTGCCCCTCCTCTCCTCTTATAAAAGGCCCCCACCTCTACCTCATTTCACACACTACTCAAGCCTTTGTCTCGGCCAAACCCTGACCATTTACTCTCTCCACATCCCTCTCCTCATCATAGAGGATTCCCTTTGGGCAGAATACTTTCAAAGGAAGCCTTTAGACTCAAATCAAAAGGAGATACACTTTTAAAGGTAATTCATTCTCTCATGTTCATTTGTTTTATTTTGCTTCTCCAACCCCCTAAAATCTTTTTATTTACTTATTTTGTAACAACACCAGTATCTTAAATATACAAGGATGTTGTTATAATATTTATTTGAGCTACACTCTCACACAACTACATCAAATGGGTAAAGAACATATGGTTTCCGTGGATGGCGAAATTCTGCCTCCCAAAACGATGATTGTTCAACACTCATTTAACACCTTAAAAGGTGGCCATTATGATGTCACTATTTTTATATATGATATATAATATGTTTATGTTTTCCTTAAGCTTCTGTTTTTTTCATTTTGGGCATACCTTTATGGTTTCCATTATGGGTAAACACGATATCTTCATTTTAGGAAGTGCGGACTACCGCCCCCTCAAAGTGATTTGATTTGTTAAATACCATATGTGGGAAATATAAAGGATGGAACTATGATATTATATATGATATTATACTGGAATTATAATATACCTTTATATCATTATGATTCCATTCTATAAAATACGAAATAGAAATGAAAGTAGCGTTCATGCGTACGTACGGCTTACCGTCTCCATGAACGGTGCATTTCATTTCTTACCTCTAAATGATTATGTAATATTATAAATGAAAGTATGTACTGGATATATATGACATATATGATATCTACATCATGAATACCATTCTGGATATAATGAACCTTTGACCAAATTAACAACATGTAGGTGTAAGAAGTCTATTTTTTACTTAAGAACCAAATACCGACAAAATGAACATTATTAACTTAACTGATTACATGATGTTCATAACATGGTATAAAAGGAATAATGAACTTGAAAAAGATTCATAATCAAGTAGATATTAACTCAAGTTTTTTATTCAGGAGATTAAAGAACGGCCGGGTCAAGTCGGATACGAGGTATGGGACTTCGTCTCAATCACCTTTCATTGAGGCATATTTTATTTTATACACAACTTTATTTTATACGGTGTATAAACCCCTTTACTTTTACGTTTAGTCAAAAGGAATCTTTTTTATAAGAAGCATTTACTAAACGACAAAAGGGAATGTTTTTGTTGTACGTATGCGGCGACAACGACTTCTCCGCCGTCGTGACCGTTATTTGAGTTTCGGCTTCCACTACAAGCCATACCTTTTTTTAAACGAAAAATAAATACCATGTTTTACATTGGTATTGAAAATGGTTTTCATAATGTTTTTATTATATCAATGTGTTGTATTGATATCTCGTGATTGAAATGTGGAAATGTTATTTTTCATTTATGCATGTTTTATGTGATATGATTATGTTATGGTTCTTGGGAATTATTATGAAGACAGGTGGTTCCATGATAAACTAAGGGTGGGTGAGCCCGTTATAGCTCTCCAATGCATTGGGTAACGCGAAGGAGTGAAACGTTAAGGTTTCTCCGCAGAAATTTTAGGGAATATACTGTGATGGGTATTCCAAACGTAACCAAGAGGGTTACTCCCTACGTAAGAATGTTATGAATGCCTCAAGTTACCTTTATGTCTTATGATTTCTATGATTTATTCATGATTTTATGAGGTATGTTAAAGTGCCTATGTTTTATGGGTAAAGTATGATTTCATTCTTATGTATATATGAACTCATGTTTCCTTTCCATGTTTTTTTTATAACCCATACTGAGTTTTTATGCTGATCCCAAGTTTTTGAAATGTTTTTCAAAGGTCAAGGGAATGGTACATGATAAGATGATAGAGTCAAGGATGTGTCAAGAAATAATCCATGTTATATTTTAAATGTGTTTCCATTGATGGGAATGAATAATACTATCTTTATGTAACCACTTTGTTTATATGTGGAATGTAATGAATGTTTTATGATCTAATTCTCTAAAACTCTAAACCCGAAAAGATCCTCAATGTGTAATCTTGTACTAACTCAAGATTAAGTAAGGTTTAAGGCTGGGGCCTTATAGTGTTCCACCATCATGGTGACACTGTTATGGTGCCACCATTTTGGTGTGACACTGTTACGGTTCCATTGTCATGGTGCCACCATTTTGGTTAAACCGTTTGGTGAAGCTGGATTTTAGGAAAATAATGAAACAATCCACTATGACCCCCACGATAACCAAAAGGACAAGATTTTCACAAAGGAAAAGCTCGAGGAAATCAGGGTCATTACATAAAATTATTCTAAAATTCCTCTCAAATCCTATAATTTAAAACAAAACATAGAAATAAAGGGATCCAAACAATTGCCATGTATGATACTTTTTTGGGACACACCACATTGCATTGTCCAAAAACTAGAGGGAAAACCTCGATATCCCTAAAAAACTCACTGGAAACTAGTATATTAATCAACTTTAAAAACAAAAAAGTTTACACTATCAAGACACATGGACTTGGGGGATCTTTACTCCATGTCAAGATAATATCTTTTTGGGTGTTATTGACTTGCCTGCATGGGTTCAATTGCATCTGCATTAATACATCTTGATTAAAGACCAGGTCCTCCCATCCCCACGTATAATAATTTTCACACACTTTCAAAGATTAGGTAAACAACTCAAATCATGGAAAATTTGTTCAATAATTACATTATATGAAAATAAAAATGAAAAAACAAGATAAAAACATAGAATAGCTCTGAGTACTAGGCACAGAATTATGCCTCTCACTCACATGTACTCTCATTAAAGACGCCAGGCCTCTACGACACATGAAAAAAAAGGAATAGATCATACATGAAACACCTTCTCCTCATGATCCATGATTCTTACTAGTCTATCCTTGAATTTTTAGTCATCCTCGACATCCAAATCTCACCTATCGATGATGTGGGAGTCATCATGTAGATACAGATAGATACAAGAATCATGAATGATTTCTTATGTCATCTCTAACTGCGGTGTCATTGCTAGTTGATAATCAACCTCCCAAAATCATCCTGACACCTTTAAATGTATGATGATCCTAGGGGAAATATTTCTTCCTATTTGAAACCACCACTTGCCATGACATGTGTAAACCATTAAGAATACATGGTCTCTAACCTCAAACACTAATGGCCTCCTCTTTTGATCAGCATATGACTTTTGTTCATCCTCTACTGCTTTCATCTTATGAAAAACAAGGCAAACGTTATTTGTTGTACTATGAACCATGTTCGGACCATGAATTTCTACCTCCTCTTCTTCATTCTAGAACAATGGAGAATGATATAACCTCCTAATAGAGTTTCAAATGGAGCCATAATAATTGAAGAGTGATTTCCTATATTGTAAGAAAACTCTAACAAGGGAAAATTATGAACCCAAGACCCACTAAAGTCCAAAAAAACATTCCCATAACATGTCCTCCAACAAATAGATTGTTCTATATATCTTTCTATATTTCCTAGTGTTGAATTAAGTGCTAAGGCATAACTAAGTTCCAAAGGCATGTTGTAATGACCATTACACTCATGACATAAAACGTGAATCCCAATATAAGATAATGGATATTGGAACTACATGGATCGGAACCACATCGTCCGCATTCCTCTGTGCTAAAGCATCCACTACGCTCAACTCCTTGGTCACTAAGAATGGAGTAGATTTTGTTAACTGATCCACTACTACCTAAAGAAAATATCATGCTCCCTGAGTCATGAGTAATATGGTGATATAATACAATGATATATAATAGTAATTCCACTCAAATACATCTAAGGAATACAATATTCCCCCAAGAACTCGATTCCCATCCTTCACCCATCGACACACATGGAACCATTCTACAAAATCTACCATTGTCAACATCACCTCAGGACACCAAAATTGTTCTGTCATGACTTGGAAAATTTCAGAATCTCTAGGATTAGCTACCATGGGAGTGATGTAGAACTCTTAGAGAACACCCCCATGAATTTCCACTGCGACAAACATCCTCCCATGGAATATAATATGAATCTTACTATCCACTAACTATCACTCTAGAGCATCACCCTGAATAGCAGGATCACAAATCACTCTAATTTCTATGTCTCCCAATTATGAATCATACACCTTACACACCATGGAAGATTTCACTATCATCTGAAATAATCATCCACATCCTCCATCTATGCACGCATCGAGCCACATAGTGTACAACTCCTTCAATTCCATGCAAGAATCATTGGATTCTAGAGCCACGTCCTTCTTCAAATTCCTTGTTAAGGAATAGGCCACCACATTCCCCCTTCCTATGAGTAAGAGATATCAATGTCAATGTCTTAGAGAAACTCCATCCACCTTCACTACTACATGTTTTGGTTTTGATAAGAGAAGATATAGCATCATATCATATGATCCATGAAGACCACCATGTTCTCCCTAATAAGGTAATGTCACCAAAATGATAGCACGAATAACAACACTTCATGTTCCAGTTCATGGGTGTTATAGTTAGGTTCAGGTGGATGTAACTATATATACCAATAATAGATCACTCCCTACTTCTCCACTGGAACACATCCCTATATAAGACCGAAAGCGTCATAGAATTCCTAGAATATCTCCCTTTAATCTAGAATCCTATGCACCATAAAACTGACCAGAATCCCCATCATGTCACTATGAGGTTCCTGACGTTGCTTTCTCCACATGAAGGCCTAGTCTTTTCTGGTCAAAGTTGTCAATGGAGCTATAACTCGAGAGTTGTCAGGAATGAAACATTGGTAATAGACAAATAGAACTATGAATCTTTGAAACTTTACAATGATATTTTATTCTGCCCATGAAACAAATTTCTCCAACATTTATGGGTCCATAACTATCCCTTGATAAGACACATCATGTCCATGGAAGTGCATCTCTCACATCCAAAACTGACACTTGGACAAATTCCCATAGATCTAGTGGTGCCGGAGGACCTCCAATACTATCATATAGTGCCCTGAGTGATACTCCTCTTAAGTTGGATATATTAGAATATAGTTGACGAACACAGTGATATAACAGTCTATGAAATTATGGGAGAAAGAGCTCATGAGCACCATGAACATAGATGGTGCATTCATAACACCGAGGGAATGACCAGGAAAATAATGTACCCATGTCGACACCTACAATTATTATATGGGATTTCACCCTCATCTAGTGATATCCATTGCACGTATTGTTATTAGAGAACCAACGTGATCCTATTTACTTATCGAAAATATCCTCTATTCTTAGTAGAGGGTAATGTCTCTTGACCGTTACTGGATTCAGTATCCAGTAGCATATGCGTAGCCTGAGTCCACCAAATGTATTATTCATGGTGAAAACTGAACCACCCCATACTAACATGCCTGGCCATATAAGACTCTTTTTTATCAGGTCATCAGTCTGAATATGCAACTCCATCAACCCATAATGCACCATTTAATAGGGATCTATAGAAATTTTATGGGCACTGAGTTGTAAAACTTTTCCAAACTCAATATATCATAGAGGGGTTAGAGTCACAATCTCTTTGAGGAAAAAATCCATGAACTCCCTGAAAACTCTTGAAACCTCCACCATCGTAGCACCCATCAACCACTCCAACCACTTGGAAACCATAGAAATAAAGGGCTACACATGTCGGCTACCCTCCAGCCTACCACACTTTCCAAAAAAAACTACCAGTTTTACATCAATATTTGAAAACACTATTCTCATTTATAATAATTCAATAACATCATGCATAAAGAAAAAACCAACTGATGCAATGGATGAAAACAAATGGATTCATATATATAACAGGATTATTGACACTAGACTGATGTGGCTCAAACATTATCCTACATCCTCAACACACATGGAACAGACATTTCTGACCTCCAACTATTTTTCACAAAACCAGGGGAAAAAATATTTTTACATATAGACCCATGGAATGGGATAGACTATAAAAAAATAAGTGCGGAGCCCTTGAAACAATGAAATCACACACAAGAGAACTAAAAAGAATGATCATCCCCTGAAAAACCTCTGGCCTCACTGGAATTACTTACACGATGATGTGAAACTACCCACACCCATATCCTCGACCCATCTACTATTGACTGGCTTCATGATCATGCCCTCGTCAAGGTCCTCAAGGACCACCCTATGTTTGACCTCCTCCTGCACCATATACCCTCTATAGAGATGTGTAAGGATTCCCCATTTACTAAATTTTTCAAATGGGAAACTAATGACACTGAATTGGATACTATACCTTCCCACCCCCACCACACTGACCTCAAAATGGGTACGAGATCCAATGATATCCCCGAACACCATAGATAAGGAACCTCTGTCTCGGGTCCTTGGGGAAAGGGAAATGACAAGAAGATCAGAACTGTAACTGCTGAGGCCTACATCTCTCTAGCCAAAACCTAAATTGCCCCGCTGCCGGAGACCTATTTTTCATAGCTTTCCGCATAGATGAACTTGGAAAGCACCGCTATTATGGTACATCTCCCTATGAGTTCATCCATTATGCTACTTCAATATTCTTCTATACATCTAATTATGTTGGTGGGGTAAAGGGAGTGTCATCATAATAAAGTGACAGTTGGAGTTCCTCCTCCAAGAATCCCGCCAGGGACTCCTCATCTGAAAAGACATCCAAATAAAAGAGCAAGATATCCTTTAACATGATTCCCAGTTCCCTCCCATACATACTCCCTGAAAGGGGGGATAGATGATACTGCATCATCTTGGAATTCATCATTAATGAATGATAATTTGCATGAAACTCCATCTCAATGTTTTCCCATAAATCCTTAGTCTATTTCCTCTTCCTGAGGTAATGCCTCCACCACTCATGCTCCACTCCTCATATCTAGATCACTTTTATAGGAACCCAATACTCGCTCAAATCATAGATCATTTTAAAGGTTATTGTCATATCCTCAAGCCAGCCCTCTGTCTCTATGTCTGAAATATTTCCTTCATATTTATCCAGGGTCTGTAGCTGGAAGGCATGAATTGCCTTTTTCAAAAGACATATTCCTCCATAAGATTGAACCTCAGGTGATCAACCTAGTCATCTTGATAGATCTCAACTGCTCATAAAAATTATTGTTGATGTTTAGGTTATATAGATAAAATGGTAAACAATGATCTTTTATTCCCATATAGTATGAAATTTTTGTTTGATGATTTATATTAACTACAAATTTAAATAAAATTACCAAAACACCAAAGACACAGAAGAAAAAAATTGATTATGATGTATGTTCCTATCCTAGGATCCCTACCCTTCAATTATTTTATCTTCACATGGTAGTCTGGTAGGCACAAAATCCTAGAATCAGGTCATTTGGGCACTAAAATCATGTTCCCTAGCTGTGTTTCCTAGCCTATTTCTTGCACAATGATTCATTAATATCATTTCCCTAAATTCCCATGCAATCCTCACTATTCCAAACTCGGAATTCTATCCTATCTCTCAACCATCACCTCTGATACCATTCAATCATTAGTAACCATATTCAAGATGAAGGAAGGGAAAGAAAAGTTCTACACCATTCATTCTTTAAGATGAAGGAGATATAATGATCCAAAGTCCTAACTTAAAAAGGGACAAGAGTGAAAAATATCACCAAGGGTATGGAATATCACAAAAAAATTTAACGCATTACACATTTGAAGAAAATCCAAATCATAAGATAAGATAGTAAAAACCACAAACAACCCCAAAATATTGTGTAAGGGAAATAAAATCCAACATACGCGTGATTTATACATAAAATGAAACAAAGTTACAACAAAAACACCAATTAGGGTTAACAAAATAATATAAAATATAGATGAATAGATATATCATAACTCACAAACTATTAATGTTTATCATGATTGTCCAATCCTACTAAAAACTGAAAAATACATTTATATCATTGGTTGAGTATACCAATATACAAATTAGATAAAAAATTCACTCATCAAAATGTGGGAGAAGCATACTAATTACCCTATAAAATAAAAATAATCTAACATCACCTAACAAGGAAATCTAACCAAAAAATCCTCACCAAGGCACACTCAACAAATAATTCACATCATGTAAGATAATTATATAATCATATCGAAGATTTTCGTACCCAGAACCACTTTCCCATTGGTAATCTTATCTTCCACAATGGGTAATGTATTGACGTTACCTCTCTGCCAAAATGAATTCTCACAGGCACAACTACCCACACACTCCTGTGCCAAAAACCACACATATCTCGCTTGCAGACAACTAGGTCACAGTAACAACTCCTCTTCTCTTAAAACACATGGGCCTTATCCCATTGTCACCGAGAAAAAAAACTGCTCACAAAAATCATGGCCTCTCGTCCACACCACAAACACCCTGAAGGATCATAGGGAATAGTAAACCTCATGCCATTACAGCCTGCCCAGATATGCCCGAGCAGTATGAACTGTAAGAAGGTGCGGGGATGGTAGTCAGAAAATTTACCTCCATACTCTCACCAGTATGTTGGGAATGACTCCCTCCCCCATAAATGGGGGTGTTCGGTGTGTAGTGCTCAACGTGGGTGGGTAGAATATAAAAAATCACATGTAACAAAATGTTTTTACCTAAATGTAACAAAACACTCATCCCAATAAATGGGTTTCAAACATAAAACCATCCCAATAAAACCACATTTGCTGCTACACCTACATGTATATTTCACCATGAAAAATGGTCACATATGTAAGTGAGAGTATTCACCAAATTCATTAATTTAACCAACTATCATTACACATTTATCAATTATTCATTTATTCATTCCATCCCTACCTAGGAAAGGAAATACCACAACACCCGTAGACATTATTCGAAGAAGAAGATCATGATTATCTAATGTGGGTTCTTGCTTATTCCTCGATTTCACCCATTCATGGAACAACATGAATCTAGTCTTGAGAGAATTAGTGAAACCATAGAAAAATCCAACATAAAATAAGGGAAGAGTTACCAAGGTATGGGATTTAAATTTTGACACCCATTTATAAAAAAACTTCTAAAAACCTACATGCAGTCCCACCACAGAAAAAGTTCATCCATTCCAAAATCAATCAATTTCACAACCTGAGATTCTGTAACACCTCTTAAATAACACTACACAAAAATCCCATTGCAAAACACCACCAATCAGTATCCCCACATCACAAACATTTCATCCCCCAAGTACAAGTTCATTCCCTCTATCCACCACATGTACCCCTAACAAGGTTACCAACAATGACTTCACTCAACCACCTTGAAGTACAAAACCTAACCAAACATGGTACAAAACCAGACCATTAATCCAAGCATATTCAGATTTAGCAGGATGGGTTCATTAATTCCACTTTTTAAATCTGATGTGATCATATCACATGTCTTATCCCCATGCATCCATTTATTTAACCATGTATATGTGGTTAAGAAGATATCACATTAAAACCATTTTTCAAAAAATAAAAACAAAATAAAGAACACCACTAGTGTGAAAGTAAAGACCACCAACATCCATGATTTTTATAATTCCTTACAACCCATACAATTCAATACATGGTTCATGGATAATAATGTAGAAAACATTGATATCATCATCACTTCCCAGTTGTTATTTCATTGAATCCTATTTTGTTTTTATCATCATATTCCATTAAACTCATTTATTACATTATAAGGAAATTTATTCAGACATTATTCTTAACGAAATATTGTTATACCCACCATGCATGATAGAAAAATAAAGAGAGGTGGAAGAGTCCATACTTGATGCAATTGGAAACCAAAAAATCTATTTACAATAAAACAATGGGCTCTCACAAAAAGTGGGAACGATTCTGAATGAACTCAATAAAAGGATATGAATCAACAAGTTAATCCATGTAGAGGGAGATGGATAGGTTCATCAACTTAGAATATATGATATAACCTCTACTTCTGAAAACATTATACCATATATCAATTGAACTGAAATGGTTTCATAAGTCATTAATGTGGGCTCATGTTCAAGAGTGCACGTTTTGAATATCTCAAATTCCCCAATAAATTTCGATATTTAACAAATATATAATATCCTCTTAAATACACTTATACTCCTCAAAATAAGTCTTTAAACTCAGTTTACATAAAATAAAATGTAATAGCGGATAAACTCAAAAAACTGGGCGAAATTTGGATAAACTGGAAATTGGGAAAAGAGGGAGACAGTGTTTGGTGTGCCACCATCATGGTGCCACCATTTCAATGTGACACCATTTTGTTGTCTCATGGTTTCGATGATCCACCATTACAGTTCTATCATCACCGTACCACTATTTTGATATTCCTCTATTACCGTTCCACTATTTCGGTGTACCACAATTATGGTGCCACAATCTCAATTTACCACTATCACGGTGCCATCATTTTATGAAAACCATTTAGTGAAACATTAATTTTTAGCAAACTCTCGAAACAAACCACTACGACCCCCCAAAACACCACATGAACTTTATTTTCAAAAAAGAATGGCCTGGGGATATCCATGTGGTTATAGAGAGGCTTAAATCGACCATTCCCCTTATTGTGTCATACCTATCCAAAACTATCCCCTTATACGGAATAATAAATTTAATTCATAAAAAATGGGAATTATCAAAATATATATATATATTAAAGAAAAGATATTTACCAATAGTTATGTAAATAAAAAAATAAAACTATAAATAAGCTCTGTTTTTATAAATTATATACTTTTAAAAAAATATCCACTATAACTGATATATATAATTGGGGAAATTTAATATCAAAAGATCATAGGAAAGGGAATATTTCATGAGGAATATGAAATTTAGTTGAAGAAGTGAATTTTATTACAATACATTACCAAATCCATCATAAACCATCAATTGGAAGTATTAGGATAATATTAATACAACACAACCCAAGTTCAGTATAAATAATGGGTTTTTTTCATTGATATATATAAATAATATAAAAATTTATTTTAAATTATTTCCTGAAGATAATATAATTTTCATTTAGAAAAATACATAAAAATTACATTTCATTGGAAATAACTTTTAAAAAAAACTCACTCAAATTAATTATTTTAATCTTCCAAATGAATCATTTAATGAAGAATGGTTGGTAAATTCTTACATTCCATTCAAAGTAAACTAAAAATTTCTTTTTCATATTGAAAATGATAGAAATGGGAATTGATCAAAAAACATCATGAAGTTTCTTTGGATTTTTTTGAAAAACCTTTAATTATTTATTTTTAGGAGTTTCAAAACAAAAATAAAATATTTTTCCAAAAAATAATTTTAAAATAATACATTATTTTAAAAGAAAATATTTTGTTGACAAATAAATAAAATTATGATGGTTTTTCTTAAATAATTTTCTAATTAATTTTTGATTCCGAAGAGTGGAAATTTTTTTATTACCTAAAACATATCATGGATATACATAGGAGAATATAATAAATTTTTTTATTTAAAATTGATCAAATAAGTTCTATTAATGGATATTCTAGTATACAAAATCCCAAAAAGTTTGATATTGTGACGTAAACCATTGATAAGATAATAACATTGATGTGAGAATAAAATAATGAATTTTTCTACATTTATAATTTCAAAATACACATAAAATTAATTTATATAAAATAATATATTAGTTATTGTTTTCATAAAAATAACTATATAAAATTAATGATAATGTTTATGTCAAAAATCTCAATGAAAATAAATTGAGGTATGAAAGTTTTCACCACGTGGACACTCTTAATTAAAATCCCCATTGATGAAATAAAATCAAATTGAAACATAAAATATATTAATTTATTAATTAATCATGATATAACATTTCATATGTGATGTGTATACACAATATAAAATAAATATGGTTCATAACATTATAATATACCTTAATGAAACCAAATTGAGAGAAAATCCCTTAATACTTGATTATCTATTTAATTGAGTGTTCCATGAGGTAATAACAACAATTTAAACTATTAATACAATTAATTAATTAAATTCATGACATAACGTGCCATATGGTTGAATATACACCGGAAAAATGAAATTATTCGTGCCTATGGAACAAGACTCATAGAACTAAACGTGACACTAGTCATCCCTTACCTTATTCTACCCTTTGGTTGAATGCTCATTAACTTCATTTAAAATGGTTTTGTGAATTATTTCAACTTATTAAATAACAATATTCATATTTTTGATATCATATATTATCATTTTCTAACATACTATTATCCATTCGTAAGTAATCATATATTATTTTCAATATTTTGAGTAGTAATTTCCCTGTTTGTCAAGTATATTTAGACTTCTAATTTCATGTTCCTAATATTCCTATTATAATTTAATGACATATAAAATATAAAAATTGATATAAATTTCTTCTATATTAATTATATATATATATACTATTACAAATAATTTTTAGTCATATGAAATGGAATATATCATCCATGAAAATGGTTGGACACATGTACGCATGAACGATTTTTCCATTTTCTTGTATTATTGGAAGAATAAAAATAAAATTATATATCGTTATTTTATAATTTTTGGGATTTTTTAATTTCACATATTCCCCATATTTTTACAATGCCCATACTAGATAAATTCAATGTAACATGTAAATGTACCTCATTGCTTTGAGGACATGGTAAACCACTCGTCCACAAGAGATGATACTGTATTCCCACAAAATGGATAGCATTGATGTATGTGTCATATAATAATTATATATTCATAATTTATTTATAAATTAGAAATATCTTTTGTGAAAATATTAATCCCATCATTATTCCCAACCATGATAGATGGTAATATATGAACAAATGAACTTGTTTCTTGAGGTGGTAGTCCACCATACACATAGACTATGATTTTGCATCCTAATTATTGAAAGTTTGTAAATGTGTAATTTGTAAGCATAATATAATAAAACATTAGAATATTGATGATTTTAGGGTTATTATATCATTATTATATAAAAATAATGAAATGGATGAAGTGCTCATTGAAGAACATTACCTTATATTCGGGTAACTCCTTTTGGTTTATAACAAAACACCAACCGGGATATATTTAATCCCAAATTGAGGCCAATTGGAACATGGGAAGGAATATTTCATATTATTTTATCTTTTTTATCAAATTTTCTTGACCTATGTGAATAAGTTAGGGGTTGAGTTCAATTTTATTGTAGAGGATAAGTGGTGTTCTTTTGAAAACTAACATTTAAACACCATTAGGAGGTCTCCCATTTATAATATTTCTATCATAATGAAGAAAATATAATAATAGGTATTATATGTTTAATATATTTCCATAAAAATTAGTTTTTAATATTACTAATGTCATTTTTCACTTATGATTTAATTTTACCCATTATATAAACTCATTTTCAACATAATCAATGTAATTTATTTTAATTTTCATCAAAATTATATTCGATAGAAAATTAAGAATAAAATATTCTAAATTATAAATTGTTATTATAGAAAATGTGGATTATCTTTTTCAAAATTCAAATCAGAGATATTGAAAAATATAATTTAAAATTAATCCCACTAACATTACAAGAAATAATTTTATTATTGAAAATTTCCAAAATGATGAAATGTTTTTACACCCAATTAAATATAAAATTAATCACAATAACATATATTATATTAATGGATATAAAATTTATCAAATTAATATTTAAAAATAGTTTAAAATTTAATTTAATATAAACAATTATTAAAACACAAAAGGCAGTTTTCAAAAAAATCAATATTTTTCAAAATTCATCAAAAAAATAATATTCTCATAAAAATAAAAAACAGCTGAAGATAATTTTGATATTCCTATTTCATAAATGAAATTTAAATTTATGCCAAAAATTTATAAAGGTGTGAATGTTTATTTTTAAATCATGTCTTCCATTAAAAGGCTGAAAACCACCTCTAGAAATACATAGATTTTTTGTATAAAATAGGATTTGTACATAAGTTATGGATATCAAATCTGTTAGAAGAATTTTGAAAAAATTATTGAATATTTCATATTTCAATTATATTAATGTAAATAAAAAATAGTAATCAGAATATTTTTTTATGATTAAAACCCCTTTAGTGCATGAAAATATCTTTTTACAAAAACATTTCCATTATATTCAATTGGTTTTTATATTCATTTATATTTAATTAGTATATAATAAAATCAAATAGACAGTATTATCAGCTCTTTAATCCTATCAATAAATGATTATTTATGGGATTTTTTTTATCATATTATAAAAATATTGTAATAATATATTTTTTAGTTAAGCTCATACTTCTGTTTAAGGATAATAATTAATGAAATTTGTTTTGTGTAACACAATATTTCCTCGGTGTTCCATGTGGAGAAATATAAACATTATGTTTTCTTTGAAAAAAAATAATATTGGTTATGTTTATAGTATATATTATATAAACAATTGAATTTATTTAAATAACAATATATCATAAATTCTCAAGATGTTATATTCTATTCTATGATGGGTGTTGAATTCTATATATCCTATCAAATAAAATATCTTTATATTTGAATTTCATGGAATTACTATAATCAGATCGTAGCCTTGTGTATCAATCTCTATTCTTAGTAGAAGGAGAAGGGGATCCCTAGGGTTAAACCTGAGGGGTTATAAATCTCTAATTACAGAACTCAACTAGATTTTTATTCAATTATATCCATTCCATAGTGTCCATTATAAATGGGGAATATGATATTGGTTTTTCATTGGTGGTTAAATAAATTGAAAACTAACCTTCAATATCAGGTATATGTATATCTAATTCCTCAGGAAATACATCATTATATTCATTTATCATAGATAAATTTACAATATTATGATTATATTTTCCGTATATTATGTTATTCTTCCCAAATAATCTCACTAATAATAGCTACTAGAGATGGATCTAGACCTGAACTAGACGATGATGTCACCACTCTGAGGATATTGATTTCAATATTTTCGTCATGAATAATAATTTCCTTATCATTATAACAAAATAATTAATCATATTTTGATGTTATGTCAATACTAATTATTATAATAATTTCAATGAGAATTATAATAATAATATTAGTAAATATAGAATCTATATGTTTCATAATAGGAAATTAATATCATCTTTTTTTCATTCAGATTTACAGTTTGAGTTTTTACTTACAATTACCTTAATAAGATTTTTATGAAATGTCTAACCTTATAAAATATTAAAATCCATTTTTATTGGAAATTCTTTTTTTATTATTTTATCAATTTTATAAATTATTTGATGGAGTTAGAATAATACACAAAACAAAAAAATATGTAGTTAAAGGCATTAACTCTTAATGAGATGTCTGATTTAGTTTTATCCTGAAGCCTTCTTTGGTTTAATTTATTATGTAACAAATAACACATTTATTTTTGGTGGTAATTATTTTTGTTATGGTTGTCTAAATAAAACGGGTTTTAATGTGTGAAGAGTTGATCGGAAGGTTGGGATTTTAAAAGGGGGTGCAGTGTACACACTTGGTATTTTTTAAAAGAATAACGTTTTCCATATTTTTTAGAAGCCAAACACTACCAAAATAGATATTTATTTTAATTTTGAGATTATAAGTTTCATATATATCCATAAAAGTTTTTTCCCCAGGTTTTTATTTAATTTTATTCATTGTCGTATTAGTTTAACACATGGTATTCCCATATTCACCATCACTACGGTAATTATGTTTTTTCTTCATTTACTTCTTAGAGTGGTGAAATAATAATTATAAATTTTTATAAAATATAATTACGTATTCAAAAAAATATCTATTCCATTTTTCCACACTCGTTTCAACAAAATATATGATTTTATTTTAAAATTAAACCCCCAGACATGATCAAAACACAGTTGTGTGAACATAAAAAATCTAAAATTTTAAAAAATTATTAAAATATTAATTATGATATTTATTCCAATGAAATAAATTGGATGAATAATTATATGATTTATCTCACTGTAGTTTGAAAACCATTTTGGCACAATTTATTTTTAAAAAGAAATAAAATAAATGAAAATTCATTATGAAAAGCATTATTTTTATAATTATTCAAAAAATTATGTTAGTATAAAATAATACAAATTTTAAATAATGTTAATTTTGAAATTAAGATATAAAAAATTATTTTTTTTAATATTATTTTTAATTTTTTAAAAATTTAATTTAAAAATATGTTTGGAAAATTCGACAAAACAACCTTTTTAGAAAAATATTATTATTAAAAGTAATATTGGATTATTTATTTTATCATTCATATAAAACATGCAAGATTAATATTAAATATTTTCAATGATATAAAATTTATAAATTTCGTTAAAATCATTCAAAAAAATTGATTTATTATTTTTATTTCGGTAATTCATTTTTTGCATAAAAATAATTTTTAGTGTAATAAGGAATTTTTTATCAAAAGGTATTTTTTCATTAATAATTAATTAGTCATGATAGAATAATATTAAAATATATTTATGAAGAATTTATTTTCATAATATAATTAATAATATATATTCTTACCAATCAAATAGGTAGGTGATTATTTTATTTTTAATTAACAATATTTTATTATCATATTTCTATTTTAAAACATAGTGTATTTTGTAGCACAATCTACCAACGAAATTAAATATTTTTGAAATTTATTTATTAATCCTTAGGGTGATACATTATAATCCACATAAAATTAATTTCTCCCTCAAAATTTCTAACTCAAATAAAAATAAACACGGATGCATTTTCCTCATTACATCACCATCTTCCTACATAGATTCCTCAAACATATCGCTTAGCCACAAATCATTAACCATGTGAGTCGTTTCGATTTGGTAGGAAATTATCTTTATGATCTCGAATCACATACAAATATTCAATAAAATAAGGATCATGCACCAACAGTATGAACATTGAGTTCAATACATGTGAATGGTGTGTTATATACTTCCCCTAGATAGATACATGCAAAACTTTGTGACATTAGAGTGGTTTGATGGAACCACCAATTGATAGGATACCATACCTATATGATAAACAATATTGATGGTAATTAAATACATATCCATTTTCTTTCATTTATATCATACACACGATTTCATATTTTGGTTATCCATCGATCTATTTCTAACCCATCTCATACTTCATGAAATTAGGATGAATTTTTTTCATGATGAAATAATAGATCTCAATATTCATATATGAATAACAAGTCATCACATCAATCACTATTTATCACCATAAAAATGTGTTTAGAGCAATTTATCCTACAAAAATAAGTATTCTTATAATTCATTAGTAAATCAGTCTCTTAAACCACAACCAAATTTTATCTTCAACCATTCCATAAATGGTAAATCTTATGAACCCTCAAAAAAATCACATTTTATAAGGACCTCAAATGTACTAAAATGAACTTATCATTAATCCCAAAAATATCATTAATTTTATCTTAATGTAATCATATGAAATATGTGAATACATTGGTCACATATTATCCTGAAGTATGGTAATGAATAGAATTTAAATAGAATATCCTGAAAAATCTATATGGTCTCTAATTATTTAAATAACCCCCATTTTATTAATATTTACCATTAATACAAAAAAATGATTTCAAATCCATCGATGATAAATTATACCACTTTTCAAATAACAATAATATATTCTTGGTCATTAATAATATCCAATTTACATTATTTATATCAATGGACTCTTTTTTCAATAGTAATCATCATTTTAACAACATTTAAAAAATACTAAGGGTGATATTTTCTAAATCATGTGTTTTTCTTAAAATATCACTTTACCATAAAATCATATTTCTGGGTCTTTAGTTCCATTGTATATATTCTTCCATATCATTAATGGAAAACCTCTGTTGAATAATAAATATATATTTCATGATTCATATACCATAATTCATGATTTCAATTAAAAAAACCATCATTAATTATAATTAATTCTAAACCATTAATTAGTCTTCATTATTTACAATATGAAATATTAATCTTTTATTAACATTAATCAACCTATATTTAAACATTCCTCTAATTTTTAAAACAAAACATATACGACATCTCATCACATTCAAATGTTGGTCACGGTATCTTCATCATCAATAGCATAACCATTATTCATACCACTTTATTGATTTTCAAACTAGGTTTCAAAATTGAAAATATATTTCCAAATTTCCTATAGTTTCAAAAATTATTACATTTAACCATTGGAAATTCATTATGAACTATAATATTTCATTATATTTAATTGTCTATAATTTTCATTTTTCCTTTTTATTTATTTACTCTATGTGTTTCTTTTCCAAAGATAAATCTTATTGTTATTATTTTGAGTTATTTCCAAGAGTGTTTCTTCCAACATTCTTATGATATATAAATATTATACATAGTTCATCCATAGTATCAACTAAATGATCTCTCATAAAACTCTATCCTAATATTCTTTAGTGTTTCTCATCATTTTTTGAGGTGTAAGTAGTTAGTCACATATCATGATAGCTAATTAGACATAATCCCAATTTCCTCAATCGAGTTACCCCTCCATTTTTTCTCTTATACAAATTTTCCTTCAAATTAAATATTAATCATCTTACTTTGGGTATCTTCTAAAGAAAAAAACTATAAATTTATCAAGGGAAAAATATTAATTGTGTAAAACCAAATTATAATGAAAATTTTATTTCATTCCAAAATAATGAAACGTTATCATCACCCTTTTAGCACTTAATTTTTACCAATGTTATTCACGACTGTAAGATATTCAAATCCTTTATAATTATTCTTAATGAAAACTTATATTACCAAAAAACATCTCCCCTAGTAGTGTTAAAATAGTTGTGAATTAAGACCCATTTTCATGTCCCATGTAATTATGTATTCAATCCCAACACACATTTTTATGGTTTATTAATCCTATGATAATTTTATCTAGAACAACGTTAAATATTTCAGTCCAAATAAAAATTTATTTATGATGTTTACATATTTTTATGAATCCAAATTTAGTTACCTTGTATTATCATACGTAGATATTATTTCTTTTTAGAGAAATATTAATAACATCACACAATGAAATGCCTAAGGACAGTAATGTAATAGTGCCTTTAGAAAAAAATCAATTAGTCAATAAGAGTTCTAAATCATCTCCCATTTAGATCCATAAAATGAGAACCCTTCTTAGACAAATCACACATAATTCATATCATCATAACCTCGTGAAAAAACATACAGAATGGTGATCACAGATGCTCAGAAAAAGTAAAAAAATAGAAATATATAAACATAAAATGGTAATAATGTTATTATAATGTATACGTAAATAAAAAATAATATACCCTACATATCAAAGATCAAAATCATGATTCATGGGATAAATATTTACAGTTCATAAGATATTAATAATAATAGAATGATGGATGACGAACTATAAGCCCATAAAATTAGTTTAAGGAAGTTATTTTTTGGAATACACATAAGAATATAAAATCATTTAATTAGTAGTAAAAATATCTTTGATAATACTATCATATTGAAATGGGTTCACTTCTGAAAACATCATAGTATTCAAAGTTTACTCCCAAGACTATTTTTGTAGAAATATTCTTTTATTGAACTAGGTTCATCAGCATTTTATTCTTATTTCTCTAATGACATATAAATCATTACCCAATAAATTATATGGGATATAGGTCCCACCCTTAACAAAATTACAATAATATAAATTGTTTTGAATGATCATAAGACATTTGTAATATCAGAACTAATAAAAAATGGTTTTAATAAACATTTCTACACATGGAAAAGAAACATGGTTTAATATAATTTTATTATTTCATCATAGAATAACCCATGTAAATTGAAGAAGTTTCAAATACATTTCTTCATTATATAGACAATGGTAGATAAATATTTTTTATAAAAATATTTTCATCATAAATATAACATATTAATATAATGAATAAGAATTTTATCCTTGGATCATATCGCAATTAATGAATAAGTAGAATAAAATGATCTCATATTCGATGGAAAATAATTTTCAATGATAAATTGGAACTTTTCAGGAAGAAAATAGAAGATCACGTTTATTTATATATTTTTAATATATTAAATATTTTTAGGAGTATTCAATTTGGAACAATTCGTGGAATGTTATAAAAGATGATTTCATGATTATCTAAAATATTTCAGGACAAAAATATTCTCTTCACTTCAAAAAATGGATTTAAGGGAATTATAAATTATTTAAATAATATTCTTTAAAAAACATTAAAAACATTAATGTAATTTTTAATACATTTTGTGGTCCTTACATAGGGAAATAAAAAACTCACTGTACATGGTAAAATAACGATTCCTTTATCATTTCCATTACAAGACAAGTGTGCCTTGTTTTGAAAGTAATATAAATATTTCGATAAAATATATTCTAAAAATACCAACATAGAGGAATGTGACTTTAATAAATCATTCTTTTGAAGTTAATATATATTTAAACATATAAGTCATGTTTTTGACAAAAAGGGATTTCGACCGAATAGATAAATTATGTTGATTTTTCCTAAAAATATAATTTCAAAAATTGGAGTAAATATATGGAGGAAAAATAAGGTAAAAAATATTATCATGAAATAAATATAAGGGAATAAAATTATTTATTATTGTGAATTATGTATTATAATATTTATTCACTATAATCATAATCATAAAAAATCTCGATAAACAATGTGGTTGTGTAATAAAACCATTACCATGTTGGTAACATTTCCTCTTAATCCCCATGAAATAATAAAATTAAATAAAACCTAAAATATAATGATAAAAAAATTAAAATTATTACATGTCAAAGGATCTGTAAATTTATCTCTTAAGACAATATAGGTTTATAATATACTATATGTATCAATGAAGGAAAATTGAGAAACAAAATTTTATCATTATCATAAATTTTTAAATGTGAACCCCATGAAAGGGGGATCCTAAAATGAATATGAAAATACCCATAATATTCTAGATAATAACGAAATAAAATCTTGTTCAATATGTGTAACCTGTAAAAATAGGTGGCCAATATGGAATGTGTCCCAGAATGTTAAAAGTGAGGCTAAAATACCTTACCACAAATCTTGACATCCTTCTAGTACATTCAAAACTCATTTATATTAAATATATGTTTTTTGTGAATATATTAGATAACAATAATTATATATATATATATATAACTTTATATTATTTACATATGACCTCTTTTTAATCATTTATTAGATATCCCTTGTTAAAATCACATTTTTGTTTATAATTTCTCTATTTCTCATGAATTATTTAATTTTTTGAATTGATATTAATATTGTATACATGGTAATATAATATCTATAACAATAAAAATTATTTAAGTATCATATATATTCATTATATTTTTTTAGATTTATCCATAAAAATTATAGATTGAAAACTAAATTCATTTTTTATGGAGATAGTTTTTCATACATATGATAGAATGTTGATTATATTTTCACAATGCATGAAATTAATGAAAGTTAAATAATATATTTCCACTATATAATATTGTATATGACATATGTATCACATATATTAATTAGATTTATCTTTATTTCCTTTGATTAATAGAATTAGTGAAAAACGAATCACATCACTTTGTGAAGCATTAGACTTGCACACTAATGATCAGTGTTATCGTACCCCCATAGAATATAATGAAAGAAGTCACATATGATATAATAATTAAATAAAAAATTATTTTATATTAATCATAAATAATGACTTAATTTATATTTATTTCCATACTAGTAAAATAGAAATTAGAAACACATCACATTAGTTTGTGAGGTGGTAGTCTGTCAAATACATGGGTGATATTATTTCTTCTAATGGGTTTTGAGGTAATAATGTTGATGTGGTATTCCAATTATATAGGTATAATTATATAATAAAATTGGAATATAAAAAAATTAATCTATAATTATATTTATCTGTGATATGACAGGAAGAAAAATGATTTACCTTTGTTCATGAGATAGTTGTCCTTCTTAAACACAAGTAATTATTTTTTATCCCAAATAATGGATGTGGAAATGTATATATGTTATTACATAAAATTTATAATATATCCATATATCATAAATTATTTTATTATTATTTTAAGATATTTTGGTAATATATTAAGTAGTTAGAAGACTAAAGTAAACAAAAACACATTGCAATAATTATCTATTCATCATAAAACCTCATTAGGTTTAGCCTAAATCATTCCTAGATTTCTTTTCAGATCCCAAAAAGGCTGTTATGATATTATTATATTAGTAAATAATAAAAGTTTATAGGTATGGGTTGAGAAAAAGGGTTTTGGAAATGTGAAGCGGTGAATATAAGGTATTGAATTTTATAAATTAGGTAGAGGAAAAACATTTTATTTTTTAAATGAATAACATGTAACAATGTTTTCTATATGGTAAAATAATAAAATATGTCTCATTATAATAACTTATAGGTTATAAGGTCATTATATGTCTATAATATGGAATTTTTAAAGGTTTCTCTCCCCTTATCTTTTTTTCAACCCTTGGTAAACACATTTTTCCATTAACATCAGTAATTAATTTTTTGTACATTTAATATTAATAATTTTTTTTAAAAACCTAACTTATAATAGAAATTAAATTATTTTATAAAAAAATTTATAATCCATTTTTCATTATTTAAATCCCATATTGGGCCAATTGTAATAAAAATTAAACCCCCAAACACTATAAAAAACAGGGTTTCCAATGGGAAGCTCTTTGAGCATTTTAAAATAATTATATCAAAATTTAATATTAAAACTATTAAAATGACTTAATTTGTATTTATAGATATTTAATTTAAATAATATTAAATTTAAATCTATCCTATAACAATTTTTATTTTTTAAAAGGATTTAAAATAAATGAAAATTCTTAATAAAACCCCCTATTTTCACTGTTCATTAAAAAAATTTATCTTTTCGATAAATTATCAACCATTAAATTACTAATAAATTTTGAATTTTATTTAGAAATTTATTTTTAAAATATTCTCATAAATTTTATAATTATTTATAAATCAATTTTTGAATAAGTGTCGAAAATGCGACAAAATAACCTTTAAGAAGAAATACTATTTTTTGGTGTAAAATTGGATATTTTTTTTTCTCATATCTAAAAATGACCTAAAAATAATTTTAAATGATCTATTTATTAGAAAATAGAAAATTTAAACACAATAATTAAAAAAATTATTTCATTAATTTTTTGAGATAAACATTTTTTCACATAAAAATTGTTCTTTATAGAAGATTTTCTTTATATTAAATTGATTTGTATTATCATTTCTAATGAATTGTTGCCAAAGGAATTCAGTTTATAATGATGTCTAAGAAATATATGTTAATAATTTAATAAATCATATTCATTCCCACAATTTCATCACATAGGATATATCTTTCATATTAAACAGTAATATTTTAATAGTATGTTTAGTTTCAATAAAGATTAGTGTTGATTGAAAAACAATATATCTATGAAATTAAATTATTTTAAAGAATAATAATTTCATGAAATCTTAGGGTGTTATGCAATTTCCCCTTGAAATAATCATTTATCATAAATTCACCAACAATATTTGTAATGTTCATATATCCAATGGTCAAATTAAAAATAACTATATATATAATCCTCAAATATCATTCTAATATATAGTTTCACATACATTATTTTTTTTATGTATAATATTTAATTCTCTCTCAATATATCTATTAGATTTATAATTTTATACCTTATATTTATAGTTTTAATCGAGTTGATAATATTCATTCCATTACATGCTAAAGTTTTTTTTTGGATTGTGGTGTTTTTATTTAATTTTGGTTTTATTACCCTTGTAGTTTTTATAACAATGTTTCAAATTTAATTCTGATAATTCATTAATATTTATATTTTATTATAATATTTTTTAATAAATAATATATCATATTTTATTTTTGTTTGATGTTGATTATAAGATATGATATTCAACATACTGTTAATTTTCATTGAAAAATAGATTGTTTAATCAACACTGATAATATGTCCAAGAAATATTATAATTAATATGATCATGATAAATGGGAAATGATATATCAAAACAAAAATATATTATAATTTTATACATTATAATGTGGTAATATTTTTAAAATTGTTGATAATGTTTAATCTCTTCTATTGGAGAATCATGAATATATCTATGTAATTTCATCAACTGAAGGTTATTAAATATGAATGGATTATTTTTATATCGTATATTTATATCCACAATATTGAAGGACAAAACAATTATAAATATCAATAGTCCTAAATATTTATAAGGATTATACCTTGAATTATTTTTATCCAATAATTATTGAATAACCCTTGTCCTATTAGATGAAATATTACCTTATGAATCAACTCTTCATGATGTAAAATATTTTTTTATTTTTAAAATCCCATGATTCATAAATTATTATATAATTATTTTTATATGATAATTTATATATATATTCTTCTTATTACATTCTTTTCCTAAATCTACATTTAGAATCACAACAACCATTTAGGTTATAAACTTTATTTTAATAGGTTTATTCTTGATTTTCCCATAAACATGTCTATATAGGAAAATTTATATGCGGATTTTATAGTCTATTCAATATGAAAATATTGTATTTTCTAAACCTTCTCATTAATAATTTCTATTGTTTTTCATGATACCATCCAAAATACCTTTAATCTATTAACTGGAAAATTAAGATTACTTATTAGTTAGCATGTGGTATGGTGTGGATTCCTTGTTGTTCAATCCAAATGTACTCATGAAATACTATATATTTCTATAAAAAAATTATTCCTTGTTCGCTAGGGATTACCCATGGAATTCTAATAATTAATATTTTTTTAGTCATATGTAATTCATAAATAAAATGAATCCTTAATTTAGGTACCATTTTCTTATACACATATTGAATCACTAATTATAGAAAGTAAGATAAATTAATATATACAATTCATGGGAAATGTCAACATATAAAGAATGCCAAATAAATTAAAGGTTCCATAAAAATTATTGTCCATAGAGTTATTTATGGTGTTTATTGAAATTTTTGAGGATCATGAATTTTGAAAATCTATTACAAAATTTATTGGTATCCCATAAACTAGTTTTCTTATGTAGTTTCCATTATAAAATTTCTTTTATTCATTTAATGTAAAAACTATCCTACCCAAGTTTGTGTGTGATTAAATTTAATTACAAATGGATATCCATTTTTTTGAAAACAAAATCCAATTCATTTTATCACTATAGGTTCAGTATATATATAATACAACACATAGATCATTAAATCATGTTTATGTCTTGAATTATTTTATGTAAATTAAATTTATTAGAAATTGTAATGTTTTCTATTCTATTTAACCATTGTACAATACCAAAATATTATTAATGTTATTCAAATGAGATAAATTCATTTAATGTATTTCAATATAATGTTATCAAAATATTAATGAGATTTGATTGACCCATGTGGCTAAACACTTGGTTCTTATAACCACTCATGAAATTTATCCCCCCCATTAAACTAATTTAACAGCAATGTCAATATAACATGAAATGGTTTGGCCTCTTACTTATTTGGAGATATTTAATTAAAATGTGATCCAGAAAAACAATCATTATACATCTATATATGTATGATATGAATTTCTCAAAAGCATATAAAATTGGTAAATACATATTTTTTGTAGGTAGGTGGGTTTTATAATAAACATCAGATGTCGTTAATGTATATATAAATACTTATATTCTCCCTTCAATCCTTTGTGAATAGAATACTATAACAACTTCCATTTAAGAATCACCAAATAGTTCGTTGGGGTTTCCCTCATTTCATTTTTTTACCATGAGTGGTTAATAATATTTTCTTCTCACCTCATTGAATAAATTTTTATACAAATCAAAAAAGTTAAATTCCATAGATTTTAGTAATTTTTTTAAAATTACTAAAGAAATATTCATTGAACAAATTAGTGAATCGTTTGTAAAATTTTTTATGTCCAAAAATTTTAAAATGGTTTTAGAATAGTAGGATAAGGTTTTGAAATTGTAGTATAATAATTTATTTTTTTAAATTTAATTGAATTTTATTATGAAAAAATGGCCTTAAAACATTACGCTTTCTACCATAATATGTAACGTTCCAAAAAAATTGAAACTGTCTTACCAATGTAAATTTTCTTAATTATTATATTATTTAAATTAAATGACCAAATTATTTCATAAAAAGGTGAACTCATCCTGATATACTTATAAAACATCCTTAATCAATTTGGATCTGGATTTTAACATAAATAATTATAATGTACTAGTGGGGTTTACAAAATTAATAGTACCCTCTTTTATGAAAAAGGTACATAAGGACTGCTAAATCGTAATTTTCTATAGTCACAAGTGGAAATGGGATCATTGATGAACCCACAAAATTTATCCTTGGAATTAAATTGGATATTGAGGTATAGTTAATACACTATCAGTCTATCCATTTCATGAAAAACTATAAAATCCATAAATAAAATCAAAATTTTCATACTCCTTATATAATTTTATATTCAATTTGGATTGTTCGTAGCCATTACTGATAAAAATCAACAACAACAATTAATTTAAAAAATGTAAAAACTTCTTTATTAAATCGATTTTTCTATATTTTATGTGTCATTAAATAATTTTTTCTGATAAAAAGTGATTATTCACCATACAATTATTTCATATTTTTAGAAAATAATAATATTTTTCATCGCAAACTATGATGTTAAATTAAAATCGTGATCACATATGACTATTGTATTTGTCTTGATAAGTAGCCTACATTGAATAGTTTTGTTAGTCGAAGATAAATAATAAAGAGGGAGATAAAATTATGTCCCACTTTAAAATCACTTTTAAAATTGGATTAAAATAAATTCCCCAAATTCTAATAATAGATATCCATATTAACCAAAGTATGAGGTTTATATAAGCGGTGATCATTTAAAATATTTCTCAAATAGTTATTATTTATAAGTGGAAATAATATAAAATACAATTTTATGGTTTAAAGTATATATTTTAAATAAAAATTTAATATAAAAATAATCTATTATTAACTATTAAAGTGAAGTAAATGTTTTTAGAATTATATATATAGCATAGAAAAAACTAAACATTATAAAGAAAAACAAAAATAATAATAATATGTTCAAAATCTAGATGATACTTATTCATCTTCACATGGTGATAACCTCCACCAATTGATTTTATATAATCATAATATTTGATCAAAAACATAGATCAACGTATAAAATAGTAGATAAATTGTTGTCTGGGCAACAAAGACCTCATTAAAAGTTTTAAGGTAATATAAAACGTGATAGGCCTCATAGAGGCATCTTCCACTATTTGTTTGTGGGAATATAAAGTTTAAAAATATATTTTCGTAAGATATCTTTTTATCATATAACTATGCACATGAGTCCACTTGTGTTCATAAAAAGAAGACTGTCACACAATACTCTTAATGTAAATAAGTTATAAATAAAGAGTAGAGAAAATAGTAGAAGAGATAGTGCATCTCTGTGTGATATTCATTGCAGCTTGATGACTCCTTCAAGGTAGATTGAAATGAAACATGATTCATTTTTCATAATTATGTTGTAAAAGAGAGTATCATAGAATATTATGTCTCGTGGTATATGCATGATCCACTTGTATAATAATATTCTTCAACTTCATGTGTTCTTCAAATTATTTAAGTATTAACTTGTACACATGAAAAAATGACCATTTTTAATTTGGGACACTTATTAATTCTTGTTTTATACTTTTTTCTCCATGAATATCTACATATATTCCATTTATATGGGGCTTTCTATTTATTCTCTATAGCATACATATATCATGTTCTTGATTGTATTATGGTACCTCATTCATTTTTCTTTTGTTTGACATTGATTTTAATGTCTTTTTGAAAAAGGTCATTAATTTACATAGTGGAATTACCATTAATAAATAAAACCCATATAAATACAATAATAAAAATGTTAAAATAATTCTATAGGATAGCCTTTTTAGTGGTGAATCTATAGTGATAGGATGATTCAACGGTGACTCATGGATCGCAGTGACTTGTTATTGGTGTTTTCCGGATGAATGTGTCTTTAGAGAGGTGACTGTAAGAGCATAATCTCAAACATAGTAGTGTTTGGCTAGAGGTATCTTTAGAATGGATAGTCAAGAGTTGTGATTCATGGAAGATGAGTTAGACTAAGTGAGTCGGGCTAATGGTGACTCATACTTAATGAATTCTTCCAATCATCCTTATAATTCCATAATCTAAAATAAATAGTAAACTTATTAAAATCATATTTAAATAGGAATTTTTTATTATTTAAAGTAGATGGGTTAATAGTCACACCCTTTATGATGGTCAAAAATCCTAGTATTATGATGTACTAATTAATAGAAAATATGGTAGAACATAAAGGAATAGAAAACATTAAAACGGTATTAGAGTGTAGATAATAACAAAAAATGTACCAAGAGGGAAATTTTTTTATGGATTTAGATGAAAAATATTTTAGAATCAATAAACATTCATATACAATATTAGATATGTAATAAACATTAGTATTCCATAATCACCTTCACCCCCTTTTGGGATTATCAAAATTGTAAAAATAGATACATAACCTAAAATGAGGAAGAATGAATATATATATATATATATATATAATATTGTCTAGGTACGTCCACATAAGAAATAAAAAATACGTTTAGGGATACTCAATGGTAGGATTGAGAGCTGCTTTCCCTTAACAAGATGTTCTTGGAGAATATGTATGAGGTTGAGTGATAGTTGTAGGCACTGTAGGAGGAGATTATTTATTGGATTAGTATAGTTATCTATAAATAAGTGATCATAATTTTCATAGTGCATTGGTAGGAGTTAAGTCAAAGGGTGTATGTCTATAACTTAATAATTCAAAATAATATGTTACAAATTCATAATGATATTATTGATTAGGAAAAGGGTATATAGGTCTATCAGTGGCTCAAACATAAGTTTATGTAATAAAAAAGTTGTATCTTTCTATAATTGCAGTGATGTGAACATGAAAATAAGGATTCAATTGGTTAATAAAATAAAAAAATGACATGTCCTCCCTTTTCCACAGCTTTATTGATGTCGTCCTTATTTTCCTAAAAGGATTGAAGAGTAGGTTTATGTTCCTTGAGATTCTTAGCATTCTCTCAAAAGTATTAAGTAACTGGTGGCATCTTTATTTAGTCATCCAAATACTTAGAGTGATTATTCCATTTATTCATGGTATATATTCATCTAATGTTGAAATATACATTCTTGGTGATATATTCTTGAGAATTAGTTTCCTTTTTCAATTAATGAATTTTTATGGGATTTACATTATCTTTATATAGTATAATATTGATCAAGAACCTCTTATATAAAACTCAGATCATATTCCGTAACTCTCCTCTAACAACTAATATGACTAACTATACATTCATGTCATTAGAATGATGAGGATAAGTAGAGGTAGATGTGGTTTTGAAACACATCTCTAGAAATTGATATCAACTGATCAACATCCAACATGGTAGGAGGATGTGTTGTAATATTAAGAAGTATCCAAATAAGTATCTCCATGACTTTTTTGAATACCATTTGAGATGATTTATACTCAGATTTGATTTATTAAAAAAGGATTTGTGAGTTTCATTTTCATCAATTATTCTCTTATTCTTAATTATTACATCCAATATTTCATGAGACATCTAGGGATGAATTTTTCAATGGAATTTTTCAAGAGGAAACTAGTTGTATCTTTCTGTAATATAGACAATGTATTTTTACCACAAAATCCAAATAATTTTTATCAAAATGGTTTTGTATATTTCCTCTTACCAAAATAGTTTTTTCTCACACTCAATAAATTATCACTTTTGGATATAAACTAATGTTATAAATTTAATGTCATCATCTCTTTCCACTCTGAAAGCAATATTTTGAGGATCCACATTTTCAAAAACATATTTTATTGCATTTTCAATAAATTCATCATTATCTCTATAAGATAAGGCAACATCCATTCCATTGTATCTATAATGATATGCATGATATGAGTTGTCACCATCAATTTCCTTTCCATCCTCATCTCATTATTTCATAATCCTATTATTCTCCATATTTCTTTTTCTTTTTGTAATTTATTTTCAACCTCATTATCATCATAATAAAAGTCAACTTCCTCCCCATCTTGATCAATTTCAATTTGACATTCTTTATTATAATATTTCTCCAAAAATATTTCTTCTCTTTCATATCCACTTTTATATTCAGTGAATTCTTCATTAGTATCCTCATCATCATCATCATCCATGAGAATAATATCCATGGAGTGTATTGTCTATTATGGTCTTGAAGATTAATGTTCTTGTTCAATGTGATCATTAGGATTATCAGGATCACATATATATTCATTATATATATTTTCTAATTCATTTATAGAGAATGTATCCTTTACTTATTCATCCGATAATTCCATTACATTGTATTGTTTCAAAGTAGGATCATCAATATCATTTGGTCATGCGGGATGGTCAATATAGTTGAAACATTAATAAATATTTTCATTGTCGTCTACCCATTATTTCAACCATGGGTTCGTACATATTTTCATCCATTATAATATTACCAAGTAACTAAAACACACCATAGACTAATACAGACAATTTATTTTATCCTATTATTCCTTTGGCTATTAACATAGTAAAAATGAACATTGAATAAAATAGTGAAGTGGATAGTGAAGTGGTTCTAATCATATAACATATATAAAGAATAACATATTTACATAGAATGATTTTATATCATTTATGCATAAGATAATGAAAAATATATATATCCTTATATTTAATGGTGTAAAGTCACCTCTTCTCAAGTGCAGAAGATATCAAAAAAAATTAAATCAGTATTCTAGTTTTACTATCTAACTCAGAAGAAATAGGTCTTCTAGGAGTGCTATCTATAGTTTTATCTCTTAAAACCTCTTCAAAATTAAAAATATCATAGTTAGGAGATTCAATTCTTAGGTTATATTCAAGGATTCCTTCAGTTGGTACTCCAATACATTATTCACATTGAATTTATGGGAAGACACATATGTGTCAAATTATTCAAGTTATTATTAAGAAATCAACACTTTCACGCAATGTAATGTCATCATTTCGATAGAATTGAAACAATAACAATATATACAGTGGTTTTATATTATTTAAAACAAATTTAATATATTCTGTAACTTGAAATACACTAAGTATAAGATACTTATTAAGAGAATAAATTTTGTAGATAACACCATTTATGAATAAGAACATGATTTATGAGCTCTGGATTCAATGGTTTCTTAGTCTATTGGCTTGAAACACTTTTCTTTTTCTATGATGATCCTCAGATTTCTAGAAAAAATTGATAATGTTACTTCATTATATCCATTATCAACGTCTCGAATCCTTAAAGAATAATAGTTGGAAGTAATAATCATAGGGTATGAGTTTTTGAAATTGGTTTTAAATTTTTAATGTTATGATGAAATTATATGGTTTCTATTTTTATAATTTAAGTATTCAAAAACCGAACATATAAAATATTTCAAAAATACTGAAATAATAATAATAAGCTTATTTTTTAGATAATTGTTTATAAAATGTAAAAGAAATGGTGAGTTGAACTAGTGGTGAGACATCAATGTTGTGTTATCTATGGTTAGACATTGAAGATGTATCATCAATAGTGAGACATCAATGTTGTGTCTTGAACAGTGATATATTAATAGAGTTTTACATAACTAATATTGATTGTTCCTAACTCATATTTTATGTAACATTTTCTCTCATAATTAAAATGATTTTTAAAAATACTAGTAAACTAATGTTCTTTACCAATGTATTGACGAGTTATACCCATTTTTTGCTCTGTCGAATGAGATAATTTTTTTAAAATTTTCAAAGCACATGTTTTTTCACAACATATAGGGATATGTAGGAATCAATATCCATGTTATTGTAATTTATGTTTTATCCACAAAATCAGTTCACAAAAACTACAGATGTTATGTATTAAACTTCAATAATATATAATGTAACATAATTTTTCTTCTTAGAACACTATGATACTAGTGACTCGCCCAAAACATTATGTGTTCTAAAGGTGAATTTTATAACTCAATTCAATCCACAAAAATGAACATTAGAATAAATAACTAATCCAATTTTTTTTTACTTGGAAAGAACCGTCCAAAATTTTTAGTATATTGGAAGAATTTAAAAGACCTCTTAATATCATGTATGTGGGAATATTTTAGGTTTTCATGAAAATGAGTGCACATACACTCAATGAATATATTATTAGGCCATCTAGAAGTTAAGTATATAAGACATCCAATCATACACCCTAATATGTTTTATCCATTGGTTTATTATCTTCATAACAATCCATCATACATATTCTGATCATTTTAGTAATTTTATATTTATTTTTATCCAGACCAAACATTTTAGAAGATATGTAGTATATTTACATAGATATTAATTAATTAATTAATGGTTATTAAAAAAAATCAATTCACCAAATAATTTATTTTCATCTATTAAACTCATTTCAATTTTAGTTTCAATAATTTAAAAAAAAATATGCATATTTTATATGATCCAAAAATAATATCATCTACATTTATTTGAACAACTAAAACATCATTTGAAATCATAATGATAAAAATTGTATGTCCAGTTATACATTTTTTAAAACCTTTCAAAATAAGAAAATAATTGAGCCTATCATACCCAACCCTCAGATCATCTTTAATCCAATATAAAAATTATTTTATTTTGAAAACAATATTTCGAATAGGGGAATTTTGAAATCTATGTTTTGATAAAAAAACATAATCCACTATATATAAATGTTATAATTTTTTTTTAAATCTATTTGATAATGTTTTAAATTTAGATGAACAAAAATATTTATACAAATTTGACTTTCCTCATGCCAGGATATAGGTGAAAATATCTCTTCATAGTCTATTCCTTGTTCTTGATTACATCCTTAGGAAACTAATATAATCTTTATTCATTAATAATGTTCCATCTTCGTCAACCATGATAATAAACACCCATTTAGTGCATGTTGTTAAGGTATCATTGGTTCCATCTATCAGATTCCATAATTTGTTTAATTCAAAATGGTTTAGATCTTCATCCATAGACATTACATAGAATTAATCATTTATTACCTTATGGATATTTTTCAGTACAAGTTATGACAAAAAGTCTTGATGTTCTACCTGATTTCAAAGAGATGATCTTGATTTTGTACCTTTGTCTAGGTTTTTAACTACAACATCTAAAGGGTGATTATTAATTTTTGGACTGTGATATATATGTATATGTATATTATATAGCACAATACAAGAGGGGTGAGCTTTAGGTTTAAAAATTATGTATTTAAACCATTAAGAAAGAACGTATTTTAAAAGGTATTCAAATAATACAATTCATAGTCAAAAAAATTGACCATATAGGTCTCTAATCTAATGGTTATGATATGGGGTAATTATATAAGTAATGTAAAACAATTGTATTTTAATTCAACATAATGATCAGTGTAATACAAATTTAAATGATTCAACCATATTTCATATAGAATATCAGAGTGAAATATTTAATAATGAATACTAATTGAAGAAATTACAATTGAAATGAATATGAGTAGAATGAGAAAACAATTAAATTCCCCTTATAATTCAAATAGATCCGGAAATGTAAAATTATTACAATCATTTTATCCCAAAGAGTATGGTATGTTTTTACCTTTGATAAAATTTATGTCTTCCCACCACCTTGGTAAGCACTCGATATGATAATCGGCACAACTGTCTTCCTATCCCCAGAAGCCCTTGGTTAAAAAGGTAATCAACACGTCTGTCTTTCATGAAATTCAAGGCCCTCGATATGATGATCTGTAGGACCACCTTACTATCCCCAAAATCCCTTGATTAAGAACGTAATTGACACCTATATTTTTCTTGAAATTGAAATACCAAGTCAAGATGATTGGAAAGATATCTTCTTATCCCCAAAATACCTCGATCATTATCACAATGATCGGTCACATAATGATGAATGAATGAACTTATTGAAATATAAGAAAATGAAATAAGCAGCCCACATAAACTATCTTCAACGATTTCTCATGAAGCAAGAGAGAAGTCACATAATATCTCTCTAGAACCTGATAGAAAAACAATGTCATATATTTTGTTTCAAATGATCTCCTATTTATATACATCTGTATCTAGTTTTTAAATTTCTTCCAACGGTCATATTTCTCTTAAAAACATGGAGGGTCTTTGACAGCTTACATTATAACATTCTAAACAAATAGAATACATGAAATAATTTTGGTTGTTAAATAACCATCTCAATGAAATCGTTATAGTTTGAAAGTATAGAGTATTAATCTATGAAACAATGAGAAGGACTAGCATGCAATTTGTATTGAATATATGATAAGAGTGTAATGTATTTCAAAAATACACTACAAAACATTGTTAATATGTTTATGATGATAACAATGCATATCATTATTACTATTTAAAACCTGGTTATGGTTCTTAACATGGTTTCGATGCATGAAATTTTGTCCGATAATGATACTTGAATACACTATAACAGAATACTATAATATATAAAATAGTAATGATCTTCGGCACAATACTTATCCTGGATATCATGCATAATTATGATGTGATAAATAACCTAGTTATGATACACATGGTTACGATGCATGAGACTACAATGTCGGACCGTGTTAATATACATGACTTGGTTACGATACATGACTTGGTTACAATAAAGATGATTACGATGCATGACTAGATTATGACATAGGTGGTTATGATTCGATACTTATCCTGGTTACGAAACCATATTATAATGAAATAGAAAATCTGATTATGATTGTGTAACAACATTTAAAACAATATGAGTGAAAAACATATATAATATTAATAATAATAAAGCATATAATGAATAAAATGGTGATTATGATTATGAAATAGTACACATTATAAAAAATATATGTTATTACGATATGTGTTAATTTTAGATTACCAAAACAAATGATTAATGGGAAACTAAAACACATTTTCACTCAACAATATCCCCCTTTTTGTATGGAACAAAGCAGAACAAAACAAAATAATCAATAAATATGTATCCCACCTTGATTTTAATAAATCTTCTAAAATGGATAGTCAATATGACTAATTCCACAATTGGTTTAAATGAAAACACCAGTGATCGTATTATCTTTACTTTTACATTATTTTTTCCTTTTAATATGGCATTAGTAACAATTCTTATTTTCACAATGATTCTCCACCTTTTTAATTTTCAAAAAAGAATAAGAAAATGTATTTATTTCCTGAAAAAAGATAGAGAAACAGAGTACGAATCAATAATTGTTACATAGAGAAAATTTTCATTACAACAATAGTTCCAAAATCATTCTTTCCACTTTTGTTTTTCCAAAAGATTAAACATCATAAGAATCATATTCTCAAAATACTTTCTATCCTCCATGAGTGTATCAATAGCTTCTTTCTGAGTCTTCATCATCTTAGGCTATTAAGGAATAACCAATTCTTGCTTCTGGAGATCTTGTTGTAAAAGACGATTAATTTCTTCTTGTGAATTAAGCTTCACATCAAGAGATTTATGGCTTTGTTCCTAGTTATTAAAGTAATCCAAACTGATTTGATAAGACTTATCATGGAAAAAAAATCTATTTGAGAGTGAAACAATATCATTACTCTCATTTCCCATGTTTTCTTTTAAACTCTTAAACTCTTCTAAGGCTCCTCTTTTTGAGGTACCAGGTCATTGAATGTATTCAATCCTTTCATTAAAATCATCAATAAGGTTTGGATAGAGAGAGATGAGTTTATTTACCCAGTGTTCCAATTCATCATTCATGTCTAGATGGTTCTTGAGGCTTTCATCAACTTATTATGACCACTTTACAACCTTATCACAAGCCTTACTGTGATATGAAACTTGTTCCTTGAAAATTTTGAAATCATCTTCAGTACATATGAATATGTCCATCAAAACTATTATTGAATATGTTCTATTATTATAGGAATTAGAATTAATTTCTCACCTGGATTTGACATTTGTAATAAAATGTAATAACATATCTAATCAATTCAAGGCATGTTTGTTGTACGGAACACCTTTCACAGTGATTGTTCGTTCTGAATCTGTGTATTTAATGTGTTTTGGGAGATTACCAAAGTCAGTTTTAGTTCTTATCACTTGATCTGAATGATTTTGATTCCTATAAGATTATTATTATTATTCTTCTTCTTTGAAAGTAATCTAAATTACTTTGTTAGAGGAAACCTTTTGAGAAGTTGTCCTAGTTTACTAAGGATCTAGATATGGATAATTGAAAGATAAAACTTCTAAGAATTCTACGGTAGGAATTCACCTATTTTACCTTGTCTTTATTCCGCTTATATTTTTTATTATCAATGTTCTTATCCCCCTTCTACAGCCTAATCTACATCCTCATCTTCATATTCATGAGCTGGAGATTGTGTAGCCAATTGGTTTGAAACATTTTTCACTTTTCCTTTCTGTGTTGTAACTGATTGAGTCATAATAGATGGCTCCCTAATTTCAATTCCAGTTTTGGGATTCTCACCTATTCAAATAAGACTATCAATGTTAATAGATTATACTTTTATTTTATTTGATATCCTATATCTCTTTTATTCTTTCAATGTTTCCTCAGATCATAATTTCAATGATAATTCTATTGTATGATCCAATCAAAACTAAGTATCACCTTCTATTCTTTCTATATTTTTTATACATTTAATAGAAAACTCATCGGTATAATATTTTTTCTTTCATTGATGGGTTTGTAATTTTAGTCGTAGCTATATTTATTTTTCTTAGAAATTTTTTATATTTCTTATAAGGTTTGTCTCTAGCTTCCACTACTTCATTTTCTTTCTAAACATTTAGATCATTTGCCAACTTATTCAAGAATGTATTTAATTGTAACTTGAGCATTCTTATTGTATCCTTAATTATTATGGGCTCTATAAAGGATGTACGGTCTAACTTGATTGAAACATTACCCAAGACGAAGAATTCATTCAGAAACTTACAGATAATGTTGATAAACATGATCATATGTGATTTTATACAACTAGATTATAGATTCTTAATATACAGGAAGATGAACCCCATATGGTTGATAATTCTCATGTTTAAAAGTTAATCAACTACATAGACATATAAAACATTAAATGTATCCTTTTCACCGTTTTTCATCACAAAAAACCATGCATAAATATAGGTATAAGTCGATTATCTCTGGATAAATTACTCACTTTTATCTGGTCTTGATAAATCTCAAAAACTATTTCTTTGTATTTAAACCTATCAAAAGTTTCATCATCTTCTGTTAATTTAGAAATGGGATATAATGCATCTCCCAAAAATGGAACACCTAGAAATGAACCTTCCTATTTTGAGGAGGTTGTATACTTCTAACCACACTTCATAAAAGAACCCTTCAAATCCTTGTCTATATCTATTGATTTAAAAAATTCTAACACCTCACAATGATAGAAATAATCCTGATTAGAATCCATTTTCCCCAAATATTGATTCACATCCTTGAAAACTAATAATAATTTTCAAATATGAATCAAAAGGCTCATAAAATTCTTAATAGACCAACTTTTCACCCTAAAAGGTCATGAAAGAGAATTATTTTAGAGGCATTTTTTTCAGTGATGAAGTAGTAGACTCATTCATGAAAGAATAAATCACACCATGAAGATCCCCCTAATCATGAATTCTAAGTAGATCTCTAATTAAGAAAACTGAGTCATGAACCAATTTCAAACAATGGTCACTATTTATAGATCAACCGGCATTAAGAAAAAAAATAGATGAGTTTGAAGTGGGATATGTTCTTTTAATAAAAAATTTATGGTCATTATTAGATCTGAAAGATCAAATGGCCACGAATGATTTTGAACTCATGAGGTTTTCCTTAAAATTTTGTATTTAGATTGAAACTGATTAGGAGTTAAATGAAGGAGACAAGAAACAGACATTGAATCAATAAAAATACGGCATTAGAAATTGTACATACTGGAGTAACTGGATAGATTTATTGGTTTTAATATATAGTTATAATGAGAATGATACAGAAAATCAAAATTTAAAACAAATAAGAAATGTAAAACTGATAAAATCAAAGAGGATACTACTGAATATTTATTACCTATAGAATAATGCACAACTAATAGTCTATTACCTTCAAGGAAATCCAATACTGATAATCTAGTACCATTAGAGTATTTAAATGCTAATAGTTTAGTACCAATAATGTATCATAATAACAATATTGTAATCTAATATAGAATATTATGAAACCAATTTAGTCCTGAAACTGATAAAACCATTACCGATAATAGTAAAACAGATAAACATAAAACAAAAAATGATTAACCGGTTGACTAAAAAACTAAAGATTAAAACTGATTATAGTAAAAACTATAAAAATTATAACCAAATGTGAGATGGATAATTTGAAGACCCAGTTCTTGTAAAACTGATATATAAAAACTAATATGTAAAACTGATGAAATATAAAATTGATAAACATATAGGGTTAAGTCGATAAAATTAAGTAAACTCATTCTTTGAAAATGAGTAATGTAATGTAAGAAGATAGATTAAATAAAAAATAGATATGAATAATTACATTACTATAATTATTCATATATTCTATTTAATGTATTAAAATATATGAGAAGATAATGGTTTTTCTAAAATATAAGCATGTAGTTCTAATATTCTAATGAATTGTAAAACTATATCTCTTTTTTGTTTGTTATCCCTAAGAATATGATGCATGAAAACTTTGTGTTTTTTATGAGTGTTGTGAAGGGATTTAACTATGTGAAATGGAAATAGTATTTTAATTTTGTATTTGAGTTTTGTAAAAAGTCTGGACATTGTCAGTGAGTGTGTGTTGTATCCACAACACCTGAGCACAACAACTTCCAGCTGTTACATATTAATCTTCAGAAGTGGAAAGTACTACTTAGTGTTGCTTCTTACACGACCATGAAATTTAATGTTCAATATATACTCTCCCTATCCACCCTAGATCCTCAACAGTCAACATCTGGAAAACATTTCAAAACAAAATCATTTCATGAAGATTAAAATAGTCCAAAATCCGTAGTTCCACTTAAGAAGTGAAAAAAATATTTTCACTACTTCTAAATGAGATTATTTTGGATGAATATGGTATATTTTACATAAGAATACTGAAAACATTAGGTCTGGATGACTATCTTTCAAGTATAATAGGCTTCCTATAATATCTCTAAAGGTTGTTTGATCTACTAGTTTCCTAGATTCCTCAAAATCATGTATATTTGAGGTACCAATTAAAGTGAAAATACATGTACTGTTGTCATGTCCATAAGTTTTTATTATGTATTGGATATAATTAAGTAGATATATATAGGTTCATAATTATTTTTGAGATATTTAAAAACCTAAAAAAAAATGTTAACTCGACCATTATAGTCATTTCATACAGAGATTTAATTAGATTTTCAAAATAATGAGTTATGTGTAGGATCAAAATAGTGATGTAGATGCTCAATATATAAAAGGGGGGGTGAATTGTATACTAGAAAATTTTCTTTTGGAACCTTTAATGTTAGTTAAGAATAACAATGTTTTCCTTAAGCAAAGGAAAAGGCTAATTTTAACAAAGTTAAACTAAGCAAATTCACAACACCTCTTAACACCGAATGAAAACTAGGAAAGAGATTCCGAAAGAGGGTTCCAGAATTATGGTTCCGGAAATTGAATCTTAACAAAAGATTACAATATGAGATTCTACCTTAAAGCGTATAGAATCTAAATGAAACAGAGTACAAATAAGGAAGTATAATAAAGTTATACTTTCCTTATAATACAAAATGCAGCGGAATATAAACAAGTAGTAAAACTACAAGTAACAAGATATAAGTCTTTTAACTCAAAGAGAAGGGTATCCAACATCCTTGTATAAAGGTCCCTTGATTTATACTTTCAAGAAAGTCTGTCTTACCCACACCAGGGTAAGCCCACGATACGAATATCGGAGTCTCTGTCTTGCTATCCCCGCAAGACCTAAACTTCAAGGTAGTTGGCAACCTCTGTCTTCCTCAGCAAGGAAGCCCTCGATCTTCAAGGTAGTCGGCACCTCTGTCTTCCTATCCCCGGAAGCCCTCGAATGTAATCACCAACATTCAGAGTCGCACAAAGCATTGAGAGTTAATAAGAGCCTCCCTCTCTAGAATTCACTTCAACAACATGTATGCACAAAACCAAGTTGTTCATCTGTCATCAGTTTCAAGCTCTTTCAAATGAGCTCCTATTTATAGGTAAGGTCGGCTCCTTCTCCAACGGTCATATTTTCCTTAAAGATCGGAGGGACCTGTACACGTGTCACTTAGACAACGGTTAGTTTATAACAAAACAGACGTCATCGTTTTATAACAAAACAAGTGTAACAGAATGTACGACATCGTTTTAAACTCTAACATAAAAGTTCGGAATGAAAACTTCGGAGTGAAGGTTCGGAGTGTAAGGAACAATAGTAAAGAGTAGACAAATTTTAGAAGTGTAAGCAATATAAAAGTTCGGAGTCTAACAAAGAAATTTTTCGGAGTCTGAATTAAATCAGAGTGTATAAAACAAAGATACTAAAATTCTGTTTAATAGGTGAATTCGGAATGATAATTCGAAATAGGAATTTGTCATCAGAAATCGTAATGAGAATTGATCATCAGGATTCGTAATGAGAATTCGTCATCAGAATTCGTAATGAGAATTCGTCATCAGAATTCGTAATGAGAATTCATCATCATGATTCGTAATGAGAAATCATCATCAGAATTCGTAATGAGAATTCGGAATGAGATTTCTTCATTAGAATTCGTAATGATAATTCTTCATTAGAATTTGTAATGAGAATTCTTCTTCAGAATTCGTATCCTGAATCTGGAATAGAACTTAGTCAGAGTTCATATCCGGAATTCGGAATGAAACTTCCTTATAGTTCTTATCCAGAATCTGAATCCTAAAACAGAATGCTTTATATCAAAGTTTCAATGATTCCAAGAAAATGAATCTGAATCTCATACTTAAGAAAAATATGAATGAAAATATGATAAGGATAATTTTTCTTATAAAAGTGATTTTCCTTAAGAAATCAGTTTTCCTTAAGAAAGAAATTTTTCTTATAAAATCAATTTTCCTTAAGATAAGGTGTTTGTGATTTTCAAAACAAGAAGGAATGGAAAAGTCATAAGGAAAACCTTATTGACTCAACAATCTCCCCCTTTTTGGAAAGCACAAACATCCTTACGAAAACTAAATTCTAAGAAGAAAGAAAAACATTAAGGCTTATCTCCCTTTGCTTTAAGGATATTGATGAATATGACTAACTCCCCCTTAGGCTTTGAAACTCTAAGGATCATATTCAGATTTCCAGAGTGATAGATAAGAATGTCTTCTTTAATGAAAAAGCTCCCCCTTAAACAAAATCTTATTAGAGTTTTTTCTTTTTCTTAAGGATCTTTTTCTTCTCCCCCTTTGATAAACTCTTATTAGAGTTCTTCTTTTTCTTAAGGATATTTTCCTTCTACCCCTTTGTGATTTTCAAAAAGAATTGGAGGGAATGGAAAAAAATAACAAAGTACCCGAAAAATTAGTAATGATAACAATAGAAACAACAAGCACAACTTTCATTAGATTTGAAATCTCGACAACAAAGAAAACAATTACAACAAAAAGATCGGATTAGGTTATTTCGGATCTTTTTCCTTTGACATGAGCCCCTTTAGAATAGTCTTGATCTTCTTTAGGTCTTTATGATCTTCTTCAGCTTGCTTCTCTAAGACAACTATTCTTGTGGACTGAGCTTCAATTTTTTCTTCCTGGGCTTTCAGCTTTTCTTCCTGAGCTTTGATTTTCTCTTCCTGAGCCTTCATCCTTTCTTCAAAATTGATCCGATGATCCCTTTCAAATTTCCAGTTTTGAGAAACGGAATTGAGCTTCCCATTCAGATCTCTCACTTCTTGAATCCGGAAGTTCTTTTCTTCTGTCAGCTTCTCTTCAAAGGTTGCGGTTAACTCATTTATCTTCTTGTCCTCGGTCTAAAAGGCATCTTTAACATTGTCTTGAAACTCATCGAACAATCTCATTTCTTCCACAGTCTTCTTCGACCAGTTTGTTATCCTCTTGCAAGATCTTCTATGAGCTTCGTAACCAACGAAAAACGTTTTGAACTGAGCCTCTATTTCAACACACTTGTCCATAACCATAGATACGGAGTCAGTTTTTTGATTCAACGCATGTTGGAGCATCTGACATCTAGAGTCAATACTAGAGAATGTCGGAATGGATCCCACCAACTTCTTTAAAGACTGGACAACAAAATCATGCCCCAATGAGGATGACTCCTAATCTGAAACTTTGTTAGGAGAAATTTCTTCTTCAACAAGTTCAAGCTTTCTCTTTGAAGATCTACCAACTTCCTTCCTCTTCCTCACTTCTGTGCTCAGAGTATCAGCAAGAATTCGCTTTCCCTTGTCTTTTTCCGGAATTGAATCATGTTCCGGAGTTCTCTTCTCACTATCAGAAACTTGAACAACATTATCTTCTTCATAAGCGACTTCCTGAACACGAACCCTTACGATTTCTTTCTGAGCAACATCAAGTAAAAGATGTTCTTCTTCTCCATGATAAGAAACTTCTTCTTCTCCTTTATCTTCTTCTATTGCTGGAGTAACTAGCTTCGAAGATTCAGCTTCAGAATTTCGGAGTGATAAGTGTTCCGAAGGTGTCCCCTTGTAATCATCTACATGTTTCAGCACATCTCCGGTTTCACCACTTCCTTCAGCACCCTCTTCTACTTGTTACACTTGCTTGACTTGCTCTACTTCCTCAGTATTCTTAGCAACAGCTTCTTCCGGAGCAACAAAATTTCTTCCTGGAGTCTCAAGTAGAGATTCCAAGGAGAAGGATCTCAGAACTGGAATAGTTTCTAAAACCATTTCATTGAATTTCAACAACGCCTGAGATACCTCAGCCTCAGATATCTTCTTCTTTAGCTTCTTTTTCTTTGCTTGTTTTTCAAGCTCATCAGCAGTTCTCTCCTTCAAGGCCATAGCCTCCGCAGGGTCCAATCCGAACTGCGGATCCCCTTCTTTCCTTTTCTCTTTATCAGCTCTCCACTTTGTAACAACATCATCAGGATAGGCTTTCTTCTTCTTAGGCTTAGATGATTCTGGTTCAGCAGCCTTCAGAGCCGCTTCTTCTTGATTTGGAAAATCAACGAACTCACCAATCTCCTTGTTGAAAGTCACATCCATCCTCTTAAGAGTACCATCGCTGACCAGCATGATCTTGAAAACTCTTGCCTTTTATTTGCAAGCCTTCTTGAAAGACTAAAGGCACCGAACAATTAATTTGGAGAGGATTCCTGGATACATAATAATCTGAGCTCTCAGATTTCCTTTCTTCAAATTTTCAATAGTAAGATGAATATGCTTCATCAAGTTGAACATCCTTAGATTTATCAAGAAATCTAAGATATAGATCTCGCTTTTCTTCAAGCTATCTTTATCACCTTTCCTCGGTATGATATGTCCTTGTACCCATAACTCCAGATTCCGGAAATTTGTAGATAGACTTGAAATCTTCGGAGCCTTGTCATCAGGCAGTCCGAGAGTTTCTAAGGCTTTTTCCTTGTCGAAGCTACCCTTAGAGTCTGGCAATACATGCGAAATAAATTCGGCTTCTCCTTCATAAGACAGCCCTACCAAGCTTGCGGCCTTGGTGTGAGAGAGCTTGTAAGTCTTGCCATAAGACTTAAAAGAGAACTTATCCCTATTATCTTCCTTAAAGAAAGAAACTAATTCATAGAAATCGACAAGTAAGTCTGAATATACTTAATCTTGGTTCCCGGTTTTTGACACCGCAACATCTTCCCAGCCATTCAACTTAATGTTCTTTGAAATGAGAGAATCGTAGTTGCTGAAAAAATCCGGATTGACTAACCTTTCTCTGTAAACTAACCATTGAGAAATAGGCTTGGTGGATGACATTTCTTGAGATGCTAACTCCGCAGACATTCGGATCTGAAGTCCACTGAGAAGTTCAGAACGGAGACAACTATAGTTCGGAACGGCCTTAAATCAGAGAGGCAGAGATTTGGGATGCGAGAGCTTGAGATCGATGTGGGACGATTAATTGGGTTCCCTTTATATAGGCAACGAGATGACGGTTCAACTTCCACAATTGATCTAACGGTTGGAATGAGCTGAGATCAGATCTGATGGTTGAAAACTTGAATCCGATCTTTTTGAGGTTTTTATTAAGACAAAGAATTAAGAAAACTATAATCCGAAAACATAATACAAGAAAATGCCAGCAAGTAAAATATGACTACGAAAACATGAGTAAGGAAATAATGCTTTTCGGATTGGATTAGGAGGATTATTCGTAATGGCAGATTTCGCAAAAAAAATTTACTATGAAAAATAAACTTAGTACGAAAAACTCATTACGGAAAACTCAATACGAAAAACAAACTTAAGAAGAAAAACAGTACGAAGAACTTAGTACGAAAAAGTCAATACGAGAAACACATTACGGGTAAAAAAAATCGGTACAAAAATCTGGTTATGAAACTGCCAGTACGTAAATTGTCATTCCAGAAATTTTCAATACGAACGCTTCCATTCCAGAATTATTCTATATGAAAATATCATTTCTGAAAAATTGTAGTTCCGAATGTTTCATTCCAGAAATCTTTGTTCGAAACGTTTGAAACCACATTTTGAAAAACATTGTTTAAACAAACAATCAAATGTACTCCCCCTATGAAAAGGAGTTTATTACTGTAAGGAGACATTTTCAACAGAGAGTTAATTAAGAAATATTACCTTACGTTTATCATTCCTAACTTCTATTTAATATATTCAAATCTATTAGAAGGAAATGATTTTGTGAAAATATCAGCAACTTGATCTTGCGTTCCGATAAACTGAAGAATAATATCCCCTTTGAGTGTGTGATCCCTAAGAAAGTGATGCCTAATATCTATGTGTTTTGCACGAGAGTGATGTGCAGGAATTTTACTTAGGGAAATGGCACTTGTGTTATCACACAAAATTTGAGTTTTAGTAAAACTCAAGCCATAGTATGTGAGTGTGTGTTGCATCCACAACACTTGTGCACAACAACTTCCAGCTGCTACATATTCAGCTTCAGCAGTGGAGAGTGCTACAGAATGTTGCTTCTTGCAGGACCAAGAAACTAATGAATCTCCTAAGAAATGACAAGTTCCGGTTGTACTTTTTCTATCCATTCTACATCCACCAAAGTTAGCATCAGAAAATATTTTTAGAACAAAATCATTTGCAGAAGTATAAAATAATCCTAGATCCATGGTTCCCTTAAGGTAGCGAAAAATTCTTTTTACTACCTTTAAGTGAGATTCCTTAGGATTGGATTGATATCTTGCACAGAAGCATACTAAAAACATTAAGTTAGGTCGACTAGCTGTTAAGTAATGTAGACTTCCTATCATACCTCTAAAAGATGTTTGATCTACTAGTTTCCCAGCTTCGTCAAGATCTAAAGAGTTTGAGGTACCAATGGGAGTACTTATACTCTTAGTGTTGTCATAACCATATTTTTTCAGAAGATCATTAATATACTTATGCTGAGATATGTAGGTTCCTTCTAGTTTTTGAGAAATTTTAAAACCAAGGAAAAATGTTAACTCACCCATCATACTCATTTCAAACTCAGATTTCATTAGACTAGCAAAAGAGTCAGTCAACGATTGCTGAGTTGAAACAAATATAATGTCATCAAAATAAATTTGAACAATCAAAACATTTTTCTTATCTTTATTTATAAAAAGGGTTTGACCTTCATTTCCCTTAACATAGTTATTTTGAAGCAAAAATCCAGTGAGTCTATCATACCATGCTCGTGGGGCTTGTTTAAGGCCATACAAAGCTTTGGTAAGTCTAAAAACATGATCAGGATGTTTTGTATCTTCAAAGCTAGGAGGTTGTTTAACAAAAACTTCCTCTTGAACATAACCGTTAAGAAAAGCACATTTCACATCCATTTGGAAAAGATTGAAATTAAAGAATGCTGCAAAGGCAAGTAGAATATGGATAGATTCATGTCTAGCTACTGGAGCATAGGTTTCTTCATAGTCTATTCCTTCTTACTGATTATAGCCTTTAGCAACAAGTCTAGCTTTATTTCTAACAATGACTGCATTTTCATCACATTTATTTCTGAAACCCCATTTTACTCCAATAACAGAATTTTCCTTAGGTCTTTCAACCAAGGTCCATACTTTACTCCTTTCGAACTCATTTAGTTCATCTTGCATGGCTTTAATCCAATCATCCTCACCTAAAGCTTCAACAGTGCTTTTCGGTTCTAATTGGGAAAGAAATGCTAGATGTTCTACTTCATTTCTTAAGGAACTTCTAGTCCTTACAGGTTGACTTAGATCACCAATGATACTATAACTGGGATGATTCTTAAGAAACACCTGATTTGGGTTTTGTAAAACCTGTTCATCAACATAGCGTAGAATGTCTTCAGGGGTAAATGTTTCAGAAGTATCTTCTAGAACATTATCCTTATCAGAAGGTTCTTCTATCAAAGGTCGATAATCAGTTTTTGAAAATACATCTGAAGATGTAAGTTGAGATGGTTTAAAAACAAAAGGATCCGACTCATCAAATTTTACATGTACTGTTTCCTCAACAGTGCAGGTATTTTTATTAAAAACTCTATAAGCCTTAGAGGTTGTGGAATATCCTAAGAAAATTCCTTCATTTGATTTTGGTGCGAATTTATGAATGTTATCTTTAGTATTCAAAATGAATAATTTGCAACCAAAAACCTTGAAGTAGAAAAGTATTGGTTTTCTACCATTCCATAACTCATAAGGAGTTTTATTAAGAAAAGGTCTAATCAAAACTCGATTTATAGTATAACAAGCAGTACTTACAGCTTCAGCCCAGAAATGTATAGCAATAGAATATTCACTCAACATGGTTCTAGTTATCTCTTGAAGAATCCTATTTCTTCTTTCAACTACACCATTCTATTGAGGAGTTCTAGGTGCTGAAAAATTGTGAGTAATACCTTTCTTACTACAAAAAGTTTCAAAATCATAATTTTGAAATTCTCCTCCATGATAACTATGAATAGTCTTCAATGGAAGGTTTTTCTCATTTTTAACTTGAGCTCTAAAATTTTTGAAATAGGAAAAAGCTTCAGATTTCTTTGCTAGAAAATAGACCCAAGTAAATCTAGTGTAATCATCAACTAGAACAAATACATTGTATTTGCCTCCAATACTTCCAGTTTGTGTTGGACCAAAAAGATCCAAGTGCACTAACTATAATGAATCAGTTGTTGAGACTTCACATATTGATTTAAAACTAGATTTATGTTGCTTGACATATTGACAAGGATCACAAACTTTAGAAGAATCAAATCTAAGATCCGGTAGATCGTTAACTAGTTTCTTTTTAGAGAGTTTACAAAGGTTCCTAAAGTTATAGTGACCTAGTCTTCTATGCCACAACCAGGAATGATCTTCCATTGCACTTAGGAAAGATAAACCTTGACTCCTGAGATCTTTTAGGTTCAATGTGTATACATTCTCTTGCCTATTGGCTGAGAGAATAAATTCTTCCTTGGAATTGTGAACTAAACACTTATCATTCCTAAAATTCACAAGGTAACCTTCATCACATAACTGACTTATGCTAATGAGGTTGTGCTTAAGACCCTTAACAAAAAGAACATTTGAAATCAAGGTTTTACCTAAAAGAACAATATTACCAATACCAACAATCTCTCCCTTAGCATTATCTCCAAAATTTACCTTTCCTCCTTTCGTTTTGATAATCTTTTCAAAAAAAACATTTGTTACCAGTCATGTGCCGGGAACATCCACTATCCATGTACCATGTATTATTGCTGGTAATTTCTTTATTATCCTGAAATCAAGAAGAAAATTAGACTTTCGGAATCCAAACTTGTTTGGATCCGTGATTTCCAGACAATAAAATTTTAGGAACCCACAATTTCTTAGAAAAGTAAGCTTTGTGAAATCCTAGAGATTGGGTTTTGTTTAAGGAACAATTCTTTGCCCAGTGATCACCACATTGACACTTGGTACAAAATTGGGCACATTGAGGAACAAAATAATTGTTACTGAAAATAGGGTTTTCATGGGTATAACCAAATCCGGATTTATTTCTTAAAGGTCGTATTTGGGAATACATCTTATCAAAATTTTCCTTACCATGGGTAAAGTTTGATAAACACTTCTTTAAGGAAAAAATTTCGGACTTGAGTTTTACAACCAAGTTTTTATCCTCAAAATCATTAGTTTTAGAACTAGAGTTAGGCTCGAAAACATTTTTCATAGAAATTAATTTTTCTAACTCTTTAGAAAGTTTGTTCTTCTCAGAACTTACTTCCTCAAGATTTTTTGAAATACTTTCAAAATCATCATTTTTCTTATCAAGATCTTTAGAAAGATATGATATCTCTTTTTTAAGAATAGAATTCCTAGAGTTTGCCTTATCAAGTTTCTTATTGAGTTTGGAATTCTCAATCTCAAGAAGTTCAGAAAACCTAGAGACTTCTTCATAAGTAGGTAAAGTATTTTCCTCATCAGAAGATGATTCTTCATCAGAAGAGTTATAATACTTACTATCATTATAATTTAAAGAAACATTGGTCAAAGATTCAGCATTTCGTACCTTATCCATAAGACAATGATTATCAATAGGTAATCTGGCTAAAAGACCAAGATTCTTCTGTCCTGAAGATTCATAATCAGAAGATTCATCTGAAGAGTCACCACCACTGGAACTCCAGGTGTCATTGGCTTTCAAAACATTCTTATCTTTGGCTTTATAATACTTCTTTATGTTCCTCTCTGAATGCCTTTCTTTTCTTTCTTTCTTTTTGAGCATAGGGCAATCTGGTCTAATTTGTCCAGCTCTTTTACATTCATAACAAGTAACTTCTCCATCTTTATTATCTTTCCTTTCCTTTTTCTTATACTTAGATTGGAAATTTCTCTGGCCGGCTATCTTGTTCATACTTAGAGCAAGATTGGCTAATTCATTTTCTCAGACTTCACTCTCACTAGATTCGGATTGGAAAATAACTTTCTTAGACTTGGATCTGGATACTCTCTCAGGAGTCTTAGCTTTCATCTGATTTGAGGTTGTAGTAAAAGCAACAGTACCATTTCCATTCTTTTTCTTGATGTTGTCAGCATCTCTCTTCATTCTTGTTTCATTTTGTAGAAGAGTTCCAAATAATTCATCAAGAGTAATTTGAGTGACCTTCATATTCTCATCTATAGCTGTTCTCTTGGATTCCCACTCATTGGGCATAATATCAATTATCTTGTCCACAAGAGCTTCATCATCTAAACCTTTTTCTCCCATTGATTGTAGAATGTTGACAATAGTCATAAATCTTTGTTGAAATTTACAGATAGGTTCTCCATAAGGAAAATTGAAGCGATGATATTCAGCTCTAAGCATAGCTCTTCTAGTCTCAATCACTTTAGAAGTCCCAAAGTGTGTAACCTCTAACTTCTTCCATATACAGTTAGCAGCTTCACAAGAAGAAATTTCGCTATATATATTTCTGGTCATTGAACATAGTAAAGTGTTGCGTACCTTATAGTTGAGTTGATATTCTTGATTTTCCTGGTTAATAAAGGTTCTAACTTCCTTTTCAGGAATTTTATAATCACCAGTAAGCATAACAAAGTTGTCTACTCCAGTATTGATAACAAAATTCTTTATACGATCTCTCCAGTATTCATAATCATTACCATCAAAGATAGGTGGTCTTGTATGATTCAGATTATCAATTGATCCAACATTAATTCCTTCCATACTAAAAAAAAACATTGCACACAAACTTGTTAGTAACAAGGAATAGTAATAACAATGTTCGGAATGGGAAAATTTCGGAATGGGAAAATTTCGGAATAGAAATTCGGAATGAAAAAGTAAGCAAGAAAAACTTGTATGTGTGTACAAGTATTTCAGAGACCGCCTCTGATACCAAATGTAAGATTGGTATAGAGTAAGAGGTTTCCAACCTCTGATACCAATTGTAGGATCAAAATAGTGATGTAGATGCTCAATATACAAGAGGGGGGGGGGGGTGAATTGTATAATTTAAAAATTCCTTTGGAACCTTTAATGTTAGTTAAGAATAACTATGTTTTCCTTAAGAAAAGGAAAAGGCTAAGTTTAACAAAGTTAAACTAAGAAAATTCACAACACCTCTTAACACCGAATGCAAACTAGGAAAGAGAGTTAATAAGAGCCTCTCTCTCTTGAATTCACTTCAACAGCATGTATGCACAAAACCAAGTTGTTCATCTGTCATCAGTTTCGAGCTCTTTCAAATGAGCTCCTATTTATAGGTAAGGTCGGCTCCTTCTCCAACGGTCATATTTTCCTTAAAGATCGGAGGGACCTGTACACGTGTCACTTTGACAACGGTTAGTTTATAAAAAAATAGACGATATCGTTTTATAACAAAACAAGTGTAACAGAATGTACGACATCGTTTTAAACTCTAACATAAAAGTTCGGAATGAAAACTTTGGAGTGAAGGTTCGGAGTGCAAGGAACAATAGTAAAGAGTAGACAAATTTTAGAAGTGTATGCAATATAAAAGTTTGGAGTCTAACAAAGATATTTTCGGAGTCTGAATTAAATCAGAGTGTATAAAACAAAGATACTCAAATTCTGTTTAATAGGTGAATTTGGAATGATAATTCTGAATAGGAATTCGTCATCAGAAATCATAATGAGAATTCATCATTAGGATTCGTAATGAGAATTCGTCATCAGAATTCGTAATGAGAATTCGTCATCAAAATTCATTATGAGAATTCATCATCAGGATTCGTAATGAGAATTCATCATCAGAATTCGTAATGAGAATTAGGAATGAGATTTCTTCATTAGAATTCGTAATGAGAATTCTTCATTAGATTTCGTAATGAGAATTCTTCTTCAGAATTCGTATCCTGAATCTAGAATAGAACTTAGTCATAGTTCATATCCGGAATTCGGAATGAAACTTCCTTATAGTTCTTATCGAGAATCCGAATCCTAAAAAAGAATGCTTTATATCAAAGTTTCAATGATTCCGAGAAAATGAATCCGAATCTCATACTTAAGAAAAATATGGATGAAAATATGATAAGGATAATTTTTCTTATAAAAGAGATTTTCCTTAAGAAAGAAATTTTCCTTAAGAAAGCAATTTTTCTTATAAAAGCAATTTTCCTTAAGATAAGGTGTTTGTGATTTTCAAAACAAGAAGGAATGGAAAAGTCATAAGGAAAACCTTATTGACTCAACATTATGGATTATTGAGTTAAACCAAATATAATGTCATAAAATTAGATTTTGACAATAAAAACATTATTAATTTCTATTTATATAACATGAGTTGGGTCAGTAGTACCTTTTGCATAATTCTTTTGTAAAATAAATCTTGTGAGTCTACCATACTATAAACTATGGGCTTATTTAAGGTCATTAAATGATTTTGTATGTTTAAGAACATAATGAAAATGTTTTCAATCTATAACACTATATAGTTATTCCACAAAAAAAAATGACTGTACAAAACCATTAAAAAAAGAACATTTTAAATTAATTTGAAATTTTTTTAATCTGAATTATGATGCAAAGGAAACTATAATTTGAATATATTCAATGTCTAGCTGCCAGAGCATAAGTTTCTTCAAGGTCCATTCCCTCTTGTGGAAGATAGTCCTTAGTAACATGTCTTGTTTTAATCATTATAATGACTCCATTTTCATCACATTTTAGTTAGAAAACCCATTTCACACCAATTATAGTTGTTTCTTTAGGTCTTTCAACCTAGGTCCAAAATCGATTCCTTTCAAATTAATTTAGTTCATCTTTCACTAATTTAATCCAATCTTCATAACCTAAAGCATAATTATAAGTTTTATGTTTGATTTGAGATGGAAAATAAAGATATTAAATTTAATTTTCAAGGAATTTCTTATCCTTATAGGTTTATTTACATCGCCATTCGTATTATCACTAGGATGATTATTAAGATAAAATTGAGTTGGGTTTTGTAAAAACACGTCCATCCACATAAGTTTGAAATTCATATGTGGTAAATGTTTCAGAAACATTTTCTGAAGTAATTCCCTTTTTATAAGAACTTTCAACCAAAGGTTAATAATTATATTGTGAAAATACATCAATAGTTGTAGGTATTGATTGATTAAAAAAAGGGGTCAGTTTCATCGAATTGGACATGCACTATTTCCTCAAAATTAAAATAGTTTTTTTTAAAAAAATCTATAATACTTAGAAGTAGTTGAGTAATAATGAAAAATTACTTCCTCAGATTTGGGTGTGAATTTATGTAAATTACCTTTTTTATTCAATATTAATATGTTGCATCAAATCACTCTTATGTAAGAAACATTATGTATTCTACTAGTCCACAAGTCTTAAGGTGGTTTATTATGAAATGGTCTTGTTTAAACATCATTTATACTATAACATATAGTACTAAAATCATCATTTTATAAATTCATAGAAATTTAGTATTCACTCACCATGTTTCTTTCCATTTATTTAAGAATATGATTTCTTCTCTTAAAAATCCATTTTTGTTGAGGGTTTCTTAGGGATAAATTTTTTGGACTACTACCTTTCTTACAATAAATGTTTAAAAATCCAAATTTTGAAATTATTGACAATAATCACCACGAATAGTTATCAGTGGTAGGTTATTCTATCTTTTATCGTTGGCTCAAAAAGTTTTGGAATATAAAAATCTGTCAGATTTCATTTCTAGAAAATAGACCCATTTGAATCTACTATAGTCATCAACTAAAAAAAATACATATTACTTTCCTCCAAAGATTATAGTTTCCGTAGAACTAAAATGATCCATGTGTACTAACAGTAATGCATTTGAAATTGAGACCTCATTAATTACTTTAATGCTAGTTTTATATTTCTTTCCTTGTTGACAAAGGTCAAAAACTTTTTTAGAATCATACATTAGTTCAGGAATATCCTTAAAAATTTGTTACTTCTAGATTTTACAAATGTTACTTATATTATAGTGTCCTAACATTCTATTTTATAACCATGATTGGTATGATGATTCAATTAAACAATGTATGTCATGGATCATAAGGTCATCTAAGTTGATTGTGTATATATTCTCATGACTATGGGAAGAAATAATGAATTCCTCTATGGAATTATGAGATAAAAATTTATCCGTCCTAAAATTTACAAGTTAACTTAAATCACATAATTAACTTATTCTTATAATGTTTTTCTTTAGACCATTGAAATTTAGAAATTTCATAAAAGAAAAAAATTACATGTACCAACAATCATTCCCTAAGCTTTATCTATGACGTTCAATCTTCCACCTTTCATTTCAAAAGTCATTTCAATGAAATATTTGTTTCTTTTCATGTGTTGAGAATAACCACTATACATGTACCCAATGTTCTTGTTGTTGCTACACTTCATGTTTTCATGGAAAAGAAAAAATTATTTTTACGAAACACAAACTTATTTAGATATATAAATGTTAGATAAAATAATATTCGGAATCTATATTTGTTTTGAAAAATAATATTTATGAAATCCAAAATATTTCATTTTATTAAGAGAACAATTTCATTCCCAATGTCCACCACATTGATATTTATTGGAGAAAGGATCATTTTGTTGAACAAAATTGTTATGACTAAAAATTGGTTTTGAATGAGTGTAACCAATTCTAGAACTATACCATAGAGGACCAATTGAGAATATATTTCTTCAAATTTATTCCTTCCAATAGTAAAGTTTGATAAAATTTTCTTAAGAGAAATGATTTAAAATTTTACTCTATGCACTAAATTTTCATTATCATAAGAAATTGTTTTATAATTTTTTTTAGTTTGGAAAACATTTTATTAATAATGTTTTAAAAATTTATTAGAATGTTTATTCTTCTTAAAATATAATTTATTAAGGGTTTTGGAAATATATTCCAAATCAAGGGTATTCTTAGAATGATATTTTGGAAGATCTGATACTTCAATTGTAAGAATAGATATTTTATAATTTTCAATATCAATATTTTTATTGAGTATGTAATTTTAATTCTAATATGATTAGTAAAATATGGATATATCTTCTCAAGAAGTTAAATTTTCCTATACTGTGGAAGATTCTTAATTTGAATAGTAATAATTTCTCTCATTAGGTTAATTTATATTTAAAGATACATTTTTATGAGTTTCACCATTGTGCACCTTATTCGTGAAACAATGATAATGAATATGTATCATGGCTATGAGTCCTATATTATTTTTAAAAAATCATTTATATTGTGAGGATTCGTATAATGAATCATTACAACTTGCACTCCAGGTATAATTTTCCTTCACTGCATTATTTTTCATTTGACTTGTAATAAATTTTCTTATTTCTTTCAGAATGTTTATCCTTCCAGTCTTTTATTTAGAGTAATGGGAAATCTGGTCTACATTGACCCTCTCTCTTACATTAATTACATATTAATTATGAGTACTTCAAATCCTTATTTTTTTGAATCTTTATTGAGATTCTTTCATTCCTACAATTTTTCCAACCTTCGAGAAATATTGAATAACTCAATTTATGAGTGACTATTATAAACTGATTCTGATATAACAACTACTTTCAAATCTTGGGATCTTGTTATCATTTCCATGTTATTAGCTTTATATGTAAGAGAAATTGCTACTCTTCCATTACTATTTTTATGTTTATTTAAATCAGTATCTCATTTTATTATTTTCTCAGGGAGAAGAAGAGTTCCAAATAACTCATCAAGAGTGGTTTGTGTAACATTCCTATTTTCATCAATAGCTATAATTTTTTATTCCCACTCATTTGGCCTTATAATAGTTAACTTTTCCAAAAACAATTATCATGAAGACCCTTTTGACCCATATAATGTATATTATATGAAAATTTTCATTAATATTTTTTAAACCTTACATAATGGCTCTCAATAAGGAAAAATAAACCCTTGATATTCTACTCGAATCATGTCTTTTTTGGTTTCTATAAAATTAGATTTACCAAAATGTTTGACATCCAATTTATTCCAGATACAAATGGTCGCTTCACAAGATGATATCTGACTATATAAATTCCTAGTCATGAACCACAACAATGATTTTCATATATTTTAATTCAGTATATATTCTTGTTTATTTTGATTGGTGATGGTACTAATTTCATTGTATATGATTTTGTAAAATATATTAATAATGATAAAGACGTCTACATCACTATTAATAAAATAAGTATCCATTCGATCTCTTATGTACTCATACTCATTCCCATCAAAAATAGGTGTTCGTGTTTGATTCATATGGTCAACTGATCCAATATTCATTGTTGCCGTCTTATAAAAACAATGCATATCTACTCCACAATTAAGTGTAAAAAGAATTTATAAAAATTAATTTTATAAAAAATATAAATGTAATATAAAAAGAAATAATGTAATAAGTATAAATAAGTGGAATCCTACTCTGATACATATTATTGGATTGTAATATAGATGAATATGTATATTATATGGAACAATAAAATGTTGAGTGAATTAATGGTTAAAAAATTTTATATTTAAAAACATAAGAAAGAACATAGTTTCAAAGATCTTAAACTAATACTATTCACTAATATAAAAATTTACCATATAAGTCTTGAATCTAACTGTTATGATATGGTGCAACACTATAATCAATGTAAAACAATTTTATTTTAATTTAATTGAATTATTAGAGTAATACAAATGTAATTGATTCTACCATATAGAGTATAGAATCACTTAGTAAAATATCTAAGAATAAATTGTAATTGAAACAATTACAATTGAAATGAATAAGAACAGAAGGAGAAAGAAATTCAATTACCTTTCATATTAAAATAAAAGCAGAAATGTAGAAGTATTACAATTATTTTTCGCCAATGAGTATGGTGTCCTTTCATATAGGAAAAGAGGTATGTCTTACCACTACCTTTGTAAACCATTGATATGCTGATCATAACAATTATCTTTCTATCCTTAGAAGCCCCCAAATAAGAAGGTAATCAGAACATCTGCCTTTCAAGAAAATAAAGTATTGTGATACGATGACCCGTATAATTTTCTTCTTATACCTCGAATCCTCGATTAAGAAGGTAATCAGAATGTCTATCTTTTATGAAATTGAAATCCATCGATACGATGATTAGGAACATGTCTTTCTATCCCTAGAATCCCTTGATTGTTATCACAAAGATCAGTCACAGTAATAGATAACATAGAACATAAAGACATTCCTGAAAATGGAACAAGTTATACACTTCTAGTATCTTCTGGGATTTCACACAATGCAGATAAGAAGTCACATCATGAGTATAAGAAACATGAAATCGGTATAAAAAATATTATAAGAGTGTAATACATTTAGAAAATACACACCATAACTTTGTCACTAGGCTTATAATGATAACAATGCATATCAGACGTACTATTTATAACCTAGTTATAATTCCTAACATGTTTATGAAGAAAGATATTTTGTCTGGTTATGACACATGAGTACAGTTTATAAGAACGGTATAATAGATAACCTAGTTATGATCATCAACACAATACTTATCTTGGTTATGATACATTATTATGATATGGTACTTAACCTAGTTATGATGCACATGGTTACGATTGATGTGGTTACAATGCATGACCTTGTAACGATACATGACCTAGTTATGATACCTGGCCTTCTTACAAAAAATGGCATACATAAAATATAGCTGAGTACAATGAATGAATATATTATGATTAAGGTGATTACGATTCAGTACTTATCCTGGTTTTGATTCCTAATTATAATGCAATACACAATCTGATACTAATTGTGAAACCACTTATCAAACAATGTGAGTGAAAAACATACATGATTTTGATAAGAATAAAACATATAATAAAGACAATTTGAGTTATCAAAATTGGTAAGAAACCCACATGATAAACAATATATGGGATTATAATAAGTGTGATTTTTTGATTTCAAAAACAATTGATTGATGGGAACGTCAAGACATGTTTTGAATAAATATAAATAGTCCAAATCACCGTAGAAAAAGATTTTATGTTTTACTATGGGGATTCGAATGATTAATGTTCTAAAGGTTCAATGTCTATAAATTTTAGAAAATATGATGATTTTTATTGTAATTTGATAGAAAAATCCGATGTTTTAAAATTTATTTCCAGACATGAAGGACTAGACTCAAGAACATCTATTGTGGTTTGGGTTTATCAGTATCTTTTTAATAAAATTTTACATGTATAGCTTCTTCCACAAATTTGGTTCGCTTATTAATGACTATAATATTCTCTATAAATTGAATATCGAAGGAAAAATCCTTCATCGCTATTGGATGAATGTTTTTCAAGATAATCCATGGAATTAAGAATAAATATGTTGAATCTAAAAACACAAAATTATTTAAGAAAATTATTTTTATTATTCCATAGTTCATAACGGGTTTTCATAAAGATAGTCCAATTTAAGACTCTTTTGATTACATAGAAAGATGTATTTATAACCTCTACAAAATAGTAAAAAGGTATGTTATATTATTTGAGCATTGTATTAGATATATCGTAAAGGATTATGTTTCTTATTTCTACCACTCCATTCTATTGCGGTGTCCTAAGAGCAGAGAAGTTATGACTATAGCCATTATATGAAAAAAATTGATTCGAATTAATTATTTTCAACCTCATAGCCATGGTCACTTATTAAAGTCATAATTTTATGTCCACTTATATTTTCTACTGATCTTGAATACTTGGTAAAATATGAACTAGATTCACTTTTTTTGATAAAAAGGAAAACCAAGATATACCTATAAATTTCATATACACATACCTAAACGTAGTGCTTCCCATATAAACATGAAAATATAGAAGGCCCAAAAAATCACCATAAACAAGCTCGATAGGTTTACAAGTTAACAATTATTTCATGGTCATGATGGATATCTTATGTTGTTATACTTCTTGATAATTATTATAGACATTATTGTTTGGAAACTCATGTTTGGGTATATCCTTGACTAACCCTTTTATAGTAATCTTTATACGTTAGTGAATCTTACAAAGCCTAGCTTACATTTTCAAATACATTATTCTCCATGAATGGATCTCTATTTTGAATGTAAAGAATCCATATTGAAACATTAATCATTTTAAATTTATGAATGTAGTAAAACTACAAATATTTTAGAGTCAAAATCACGAGAAACATTATTCTCAATATTTTTATGAAATCCCTAATGATATAATTCTGAAACTCTAAGAAGACTATAAATTAATTCATAAACAATAATTTCATTAGAAAATAAAATTTATTTATTTTTACTATTGTGGCCAAGACCAATGACCATTCTTTTAGAATTATGGAAAAAGGTGACATGTACACAATCAAAAATCATTATATTGCTAATGTTTGGGTAGTATACTTTTATATTGACCAAACAACCATTATACAAGTACAATAATTTCATATATGAATATTTTAATATTATTTTAGGAAAAATTGTATAGAAATAAACTTATTTCTATGCCCAGATTGTTTTAGTTCAAAAAATATTATTAACAAAAAATTTAAGAACCCATACATTATTAATGGGTTTCTTGTAAGTTGTTTGTGATTTTATTGATAAATAAAATCTATTAGTCCTCTGGTATTATAACTTATAGAATAATTTTCCGAAATGGATGTAGAAAAGAAATATAGAAAATGAACTAGTATAATATATTCTATGTTTAGGAATAAATATGTTTATAATTATTCTCCTCTTTCCAGGTGGATAGCCAGTAACTATTGTGTATTTTGGTGTAATTGTTTCTCCAAATATTTTTCCTAAAATACTTTTCCTATTTGGGAATTTTTATATATATTTCATAAATTTTTCATTATATAACTTATGTTCAATATTTTTTGTATGAAACTGAGAATTTATTCCATTTCTATAAAATCATTTTATTTAATAGAATTATTAGGGCCATGATTTTTATTTTTTTTCCTTTTTCTCACTAAAAGTATCCTTGAACATGATACAATAATAAAACAATAATTATTTATTAATTTTATCATAATCATCATTTTACTCTATATATCTAGAGAAATGAGTATAGTATCCCTGAGATATAAACGTTACATTAGATATATTTTTTATAAAGCCCATGTTGTCTTTATAATCTTTTCATCATGAGATGAATCACAGTCACTGGAGGAGTCCTCAAAATCACTTCAATTACCCAGCATATCTTTCATGAAATTTTAATCCTAGTTATCATATTTATTCTTGTATTTAATTTCTGGATATTCAGCTTACCCATGTCATTTTATATTTTATTTATTTCATATTATGTCTTTTGAATGAGTATTATTATTCCAATACTTTTTCCACATCCCATGAATTTGATTTTTTCATTTATAGTGAGATTCCTTAAACAATCATTTCTTTATATAAATGTTTTTGAACCATCTCAATTTCTACGTTTTTTTATGATCACTATCAACTAATAAATCTTTATCACTTTAACATTAATCTTGATCTTGAACTTTCCCCTTTTCTATTTTCTCCAATGCGGTGGATTCAGATGAAACATATTTTATCATAGGTTCATCAAATTCCTCTCGATTAACATTTATTCCATCGTCATAAATAATCATTTTTCATATCAAGCCATTTATTTGGATTCCCTTTATGTCACATGATTCTATAATGGAGACTGATGTCCTTGTCTATCTTTCTTGAAGACATCTCAAGAGTCACATGGTCTGCTCTTTTTCTGTGACCATATTTCCAAGTGATCTCATTGTATTGATGTTCTCTTGGATCCTAAGATACATGTTAGATATAGTCTAGCCAGGTTTCATCTTAAAATTGTCATATTTTATAGTTTATGTGTTAAGACACATTTCTTTAAAAAAATTTGTTCGTTAATTTTAGACAACTAGAGTATCTCATATCTTATTGGCAGTTTTACGTGTATAAATTGTATTATTCTCTTAATCTATTGATTCACAGTATATAGAATTTATAGATTTTCAAATATTATTATTAGCATCCATAATTGGATCATCCCAAGTATTTATAGATGAAGTAGTTATTTTACCCTCTTTTTGTAACATCCCAGGTAAATAAAGAATATATCATTTTCATATTTATTAATAATTTTCTAATTAAATATTAATTTTACTTTAAAGGGGATTCTATGTTCGATTGCTTAACCGATACAAACAATGGGTTTCTTTGTAATCATATGTTTTACACAATGTTGGGTTATACTATAAAATAATATACTTTTATCATTTTACATGGTAGTTAACACCTAGCCATTGTATTGGTGAGAATGAATAGAACTAACTAAAATATGATTATATTTATTTGATAAATGTTTTTACAATTATTCAATAAAGGTTATATGACTAAAATATTAATGAATATAATTATATGCATAAATACTCTAGTATTACTTAATAGGTCGATTTACCACTTTTTGATGGAGAAAGCTATTTAAATATAGTTTTGGTCACTTTTATATTTTGTATTTGAAAAAATATAATTAAAATTTAGAATCAGGACATCATAATTTACTTTGGATAAATTTTTTGTTTTTTCTGATAAAATTCATTTTATAATGAATAATGAAAAATAATGTATTTTAATTCAAAACCTCCTTTTAATATAATTTATTAATATTTTTAGATTATCCATTTTAATGGTGTTAATTTTAATTAGATTATATATTTACCATTTAATTCAATTTTTTTCATTGGAAATAATTTCACCTAGAAATTAATTATAAACAACTGTCTATCTTGTGATAGTTATTATTTCTTAAAAAAAGTCTTTTGGTTTTGACAACAGAAATTAATTTTAAATTAATTAATAAAAAATCAATGTTTTGAATTTGGTAAAATACACATAATTTTTAATTCAAAATATCAAATATATCGTAGGATGAATTTTTTGTATTTTTATGAAAACATTCAATTTTTGATGAATAGTGAAAAGACTAGGTGGTAGTTAAAAACCCAAATTTTTCATTTAAATTAAATATTACCGTTTCTGTGAATTGAATTTCAGAAATATAAATTACATCATTGTTATCAAGAGGTAAAATTTTGTTCAATAACATGAAAATAGTTTTTGGTGAATAGTGTCTTTTGACATTTATTTACCACGGTTAATGGTAAATAGGGTAATTCAAGGTAATAATAGTATAATATTATTATTAAATTACATTAGCATGTGTCATAATCCAATTAGTTAATAACTATTTTAACATGATCATCCTGGGGTTGATTTTGAGACATCATAGAGCCACATAAAAGTGATAATGACACTTTATATTAATTAATTTAAATTAAAGAAAAAAATGACATAAACATTTATCTTTTAGTAAATCAATTAATACATGGGGTTATATAAGTTATATCATTTACAATAAATATTAATTTACAATATAAAATAATTTCTTAAATAATAGTATTTGTTTTGTAATTTTTGAAGTAAAATAAAAAATATTATTTATGACACACTAATGATGTTGTGTTTACCTCATTAATTAATGATTAAAATATATCAGATTATAAAAAATACAACAATGTCCAAAACTTTTCCAATTCATATTAGATAAATATATTTCGATCATGGTTCATCGTATCTTCTACTTTAATGAATTTTCGACCTTTAGAAACTTTAAAATAATAAAATAATAAAAAAATAATATCAAATATTCCTAAAGAGTCACTCATCTCCCTTATAAATGGACACCTCTTATAACACATTACTCACACTTCTCAAGCCCCTTGGAACATCCATAATTTTTCCAATTAAGCTACCTACATCGCTTGCTTCCTCCTAGAAGCCTTCCCATAGACAAAAATCACATAAATAACTCTTCTTGGTTCAAACTAAAGGGAGTTACCCTATTTAAAGGTAACATATTATTTTATGTTCTTTTCATTTTTTTACATCTCAAACCCCCTAAAATATTTTTATTACTTTCCTTTATACCAACACAAGTATCCTCAATATTCAATTTTATTTCTATGAGAAGGATTCTAACTACACTTACACACACCACCATCCAAAGGGTAAAGAACACACGGTTTCTGTGTACGACGAACTATTGTCTCACAAAACAATGATTGTTCAATTACTTATTATTGAAAATCATTGTGTCCATTATGATGTAACTATATTTATATGTGATATATATTAAATTTATATTGTTTCTATGATTATTTATTTTCCATTTATATAATACCATTATGGGTTCCATAATGGGTAAATGAGATAATTTAATTTGAGGAACTGTGGGCCACCGCCCCCTCAAAGTAATATGACTCATTCATGCCATACATGGGACAAATAAATGTTAGAGTTAATGAAATTATATTTTATATTATAATTAAATTATGGTATACTTATTTATAATTATTTTTTAATTCCTTTAAAATATGACATATAAATGAAAGTAGTGTTTATGTATACGTACGACTTACCGTCTCCATGAACAGAGCATTTAATTTCTAATCTACAATTGTTATGTACTATTATAAATACATATATAGAAATTTTATATATGATATATATAAAGATTACATTTAAAGAAATAATATGTTTCTGGAGATTATAAAATTTTTACGTCATGGACAATTTGTAATTATAACAAGTTTAATTTTTACACAAGTTCCGAACATCATCAAAATGTCCGATATGAAATCAAATAATTTAATAATTGTTATATCAAGGTAATAATTGATATAAAGGGAATAATAAACATGAAAAATGTTCTGAATACTTTTTAAATTTACATAAGTTTATTATTTAGGAAGACCAAGGAGAAAATGCGGCAAGTCGGACATGAGGTAAGGGGTTTCTTATCTCACTTTTAATTTTGTGATATTTCCATTGTTCACAACTTATTTCTTGCATGTGGTGTATTGTATACATTAATTTGATATATATTACCATTATTATATTTATATTAATGGTATTATGTGATTAATTTTGTTATTATTATCTTTTGGTCATACAACTCAATGTATTACAACGTGGTAAGGTTTTTTCATCTCACTTTTTATTCCTTTGAGATTCGGGCTATGTTTTCCACTATTTCATTTTGTGTGGTGTATGTACTTCCAAAGATTGTATTTTTTATAATATATTTTAATTTATGGGTATTTACATATTCAATTTATGGTACTTCATTCATGTGGTGTGTGTTTCGTAAGTTAACAAATCTGTAAGGTAACATTTTAACCCAATTTCAATTCCATGAGTTAATCTTCTAATTCTTAATTATGTCCTGATACGATTATGTGTAGAATATCTATTTATTTATTTATGTTTTAATTTCCACTACCATTTTTCTTGATATAATTTTTATACACAAAATCACTCCATTGATAAATTCTCTAGTCATCGATATGAACTAGATAAGATTAAATTTAATTCAATTTTCATTAATTGGGTTAAACATCCAAGTAATTGTTGTAGTTTTTTAAATAATATATGTGAATGTTCTCTGATTGATTTAAACTATATATCTAATCATATTGAGTGTATTAATATTTGTCACACATTATAATGATATTTATTTATCCTTAATCAAAGGATGATTTTTTTATGAGGGACTTCGTCTCAATTCACATTCCATTGAGACTTTGTTGTTGTTATGCAAAAATTCACTCTTATATGGTGTATATACTATTGTTCGGAATGTTATATCTTGAATCAAATTATTCTCATGATATTATATAGTTCTGATTAAATTTTATTCCTCAATTATTAGTATTCAAACATTTCTCATTTCATTAAAAACACTTTAACTAAAATATTGTTTTAAATATTTTAATGATATATTCTTCTAAATATTCTCATTAATGTCTATGTTTTCAGAATGGTTTTTAGGATTTATTTATATGGGAATTAATGTTTTCAAATTATATTTCATTTAAAAATTTTAATGTGGTATGGGACACCTTTATTCAATATTATATTTATCAAATGTTTTAAATGGTTTTGGAAAAATATTGATTGCATCAATATCATGAAGTGATATATTGTCATTGCAATATAGGAATTTTATCTTTCTTCCATTATTGTTTTATGTGTTATGATTTATAACGAATCTTTAACATTTGACAGGTGGTTATGTGATAAACCAAATTACAGGTGGTGTTGTGATAAACAAGGATAGGTGGTTACGTTATAACCTTCAATGCATTGGGTATAGAAGTCAGTCGTATGGCCATTACATTTAGTGATATGTTTGAAAGTCAAATATATATTAATTAAATTTATGAACCTTTAGGACCCAAGATAACAATATATGTTATGTGTTCTTTATATCGGTTTAATGGTAATACATTCGTTACAAATGGTAATATTTGATATTTTAATCAATGAAGAGTATTTAATACATCATAAACGTGAATAGTATTTCTTATGATAATGGATTCATGGATTACATGATCTTTTGAAAAAATAATAGTATTCATACTTTGTGTATCCCTTATTGATTTTTTTGCGAATACCTTGTTTTTTAAAATGTTTTTCAATGGACATAAAGTGGAATTGGGTCAAGGTTGGTTAATGAAATGTCAAGCTCTCTTAAACATGGAACTAGAAATCTTTTTTAAGAGTATTTATTTTATGAAAAAAAATTGATACTGTGTAGTAGTGTCTACATGTAATTATCGATATGTAATATAATAAGTTATGGAATCATTCTATAAAGTCATAAGCCAGAAAAGATCCTCAATGTTAATTATTAACACAATTAATGATTATGTAATGTTTAAGGTCGGGGCCTTACAATCGGAATCAGAGGTCGTTTTAAACAACATTAAGGGTTATGAGTTTTCTTTACACACATTTTTATTCCCTATGTCTATTATTTTAGTTAAATCTGTATTTTAAAGCATTTTTTAGATCAAGTAAAGTCTACTAAAAATAGATGAAGGATGATCCCATACGACATTTCCATCTCTTCTTGATGATATGATTGCAATACTTATTTCAAAGTCATGTTCATAGGATTTTGAAATGTTTTCTAGCATACAAATCACTTGTAAGTTGTGGATTGAGATATCAAACTCCTCCACTATACCTCGATGTCATCACAGATCATGGGTTGTATTTAATCAAATATTATTTCCTCAATATTATCATATTTTTAAGAAAGGTAAATATTTTCAAGGAATTTCAAAATATTTTATCTTATCATATGATTTTGAATCATATTATGATTTTGAAAAATGTATTATAGAAGGATACCTTTTTGCAACCTATTGATTTTTTCCTTTTCAATATAGTCTCTCAACAGAAAATTATGGAATATTAAAAGTACCCTTGATTGGAAGATTCAAATCAAACTTAGTCCTACTATTTTATAAATGTCATGTTTTATCAGATGTTTTGAAATAATAAGTCATACATGATTATTTTTCAAAACTATTTTTCTACAAACACCCATATGACCCATGTTGTAGAAGCTGTATTTGGATAAAGGAAGCAGATGATTTGGAAGGATCTATAAATCATTGTTGCAATGAATGGACCATATACCTATGTGAACAAGATGACGATGGAACAATGTGGACCCCATAATCAAGGTATGGTGTAATTTATATTCGAAAAAGTTTTATGAAATCATATACATGTAAAAAATGGCGATATATATGAGACATCATGAATTAAGATGTTGAGGTCATTGTGATTTGGGATGGAAATGAGGTATAAGACAACCATTATGGTTAAAAAATGTTAGGGTTATTTTTTAGTGTTATACAAAGGACAACAGGTAATATGGGTGACACCTCGTTGTGTCCGGAAAGGCTGTAGGAATTAACCCCAAAACTAATGTGTGATTTGGATTTATTTCCTACCACTGGACTACCTAAAGTCTCTAGTTCTTAAGACTAATTATTTTTAGATAAATAATATTATTGATCCATAATTAGTTGATTAGAGATATTATTTTTTATAACGTAGATATCCTTAGTATAGAAAATGATTTGTTAGTAATGTGATAAAGGTTATTTTGGAAGACATTTGGTATTTTGGGAACACTATATGCCTATGAAAAATAGAATACTTTGGGGTTTTAATTGAGGATTTATGGTAGATTTTTTTGAAGTCTCTATGATTTATTGTGGACATATGGATATTCATGTTATTTATAGATAATATTATCCTATTGTTGAGAATAAGTGATTAGGTTAATTACAATATAGTTTGAGTCATTATGAGTAACTAATGTTATTTGTAGATAAATTTTAAGATTAAATTTGGAAGACTACGTGATTAAATATTTATGAGTTTTGGAATTAAATATTAGTTTAGATTTTTTTCAAGAATTTTACAGAATAATTGTATATTGAATGATATTTATTTAACATTTGGTTCTTTTCGTTGAATTTTTGAGATTAAGAGGAGTATATCTTTTTATAAAGGATTATACTTTTGGGGATTATCTGATCTGGTACTAGCCATTTTGTTTTTTCATGATGTCTAAAAACAAGGTAAATATATAGTTCATATTTTTTGGATTATCTGTTACTCTGCAAGTTGATTCAACCACTTATGATGTTACCAAGTAAGTTTGTATACTCATCATTTGGAGAGAAGATGAGTTTGTGGTAGGTTATTAGTAAAGGATGAATGTCTACATGAAAAGTAAGTATGTTTCATTAATTTTTAAGTTAAAATGATAAATAAATTCCTCGACATTATGAAACGTAACATAAAAAACATTTTTTTGTTAACGTTTCTTACTGGGGAATCTAATACTGTTTAACCCATCAAATGTTTGTGATTTTTTGGTGATTAACATTCTCATAATCTTGTTTTCAATCACTCTTCGTCAGATCATGAGGGTTTTTTTCTCCATATCCATGTTTTCATGGAATCCAAGTATCTATTGTCCCAGGTGACCTTTTTACTTCTCTTCTGTTATTTTAAAGTGATGTTTTTACTCTTTTTCCAATGTGGGACATTCAATGATGTTATCAAGCCTTGCTTTAAAATTGCGTGGACATAATTCCCAAACAAGGGGAAGGATGTAACATCCCACATAAATAAATATAAAATTTTCATATTTATTAATATTTTTGAATGAAATAATACTTTAAATTTAATGGTTATTATATATATGATATCCTACTTGATACGCAACAACATATTTCTTTGAAATCTTACATTTCACACTACATTGAGTTATACTGAAAAATAATATAATATTATTATTATTTTAAATGGTAGTTAACACATAGTTGTTATATTGGGAGGAATGAATATAAATCACTAAAATATGATTCTATATGTTTTTAAAATGTTTTAACATTTATCCAATAAAATTTCTAGACATAAAATGTGAATGAATCTAATTTTAGGCATAAATACTCTAATATTCATTAAAAGGTCGATTTACTAGATTTTGATGGTGAAACCTCTTTATATCTAGTTTTTTCCACTTTTATATGTTCTATTTGACAAAATAAAATTCCATCATTTAGAATTGGGACATAAAATTTTAATTTGGGTTGAATTTTTGTTTTTTTCTAATAAAATTCATTTCTAAATGAATAATGAAAAATAAAATATTTTAATTCAAAACTATTTTTTAATATAATTTTTTTATACAGTTAGATTATCTTTTAAATGGTTATAAAGTGTAATTAGATTATATTTTTACCATTTAATCCAATGTTTTTCATTATAAGTAAATACACTTTCGAATTGGGAAAAAACAAGAATCGATCATTTGAAAGTTATTATTTCATAAAACACGGTTTTTATTTGGACAACAGGAAATAATTATAAATTAATTAATAAAACTTATATGTTTTAAATTTTTTAAAATAGACATCATTTTTGAATTTGGAATATCAAATATAGTTTAGGATGAATTTTTGGTATTTTTCTGAAAAATGTCAATTTTTTTATGAATAGTGAAAACACTAAGTGGTAGTAAAAAACTGAATTTTTATTTTAAATGAAATTTTAGCGCTTATGGGAATTGAATTTCATAAATCCAACATACATGGTTGTTATCACTAAGTAAAATTTTATTCATGAAGTTGAAAATATTTTTTGGTTGTATAGTAACTTTTCCCTTTTATTTACCGTAGCTAAAGTTAAATAGGGCAATTCAAGGTAAAAATAATGTTATAATAATATTAAATTATCTTAACATCTGTCATATTCTAATTGGTTGATACATTTCCAACCATTTCATCCTTGGGTTGATTTTGGGACCCCAAGGATCCCTTTAAGTGTGGTAATGACACTTTATATTAATTAATTAAAATTAAACACAAAAAATGACGTAACCATATATATTTTATTAAATAAACTTTTACATGGGGTTATATAAGTTACCTACTTTAATATAAATATTTATTTGAAATATCAATTTATTTCTGAAATTATGGTATTTTTTATAATTTTTAGACATCTGAATAATAATATAATTAATGACAAAGTAATGATGCAGTGTTTACCTCATTAATGAATGATTTAAATAAATAAGATTAAAAAAACTAAGACAGTGCTTAAAACCAATCCAATTCATAATAAATTAATTTATTTCTAATATGAGTCATCTTATCTTTGACATTAATGAGTTTTTGGATCATTATAAACTGAATATCATTAAATAATAAAATAATATTTTCAAATTTTCCTAAAGAGCCCCTCCTCCCCCTTATAAAAGAACACCACATATAACCCTTTCTTCACACCTCTCAATCCCCCTGGCTGAACCAAACTCTTCTTAATTAATCTCCCTATATCCCTCTTTCCTCCTAAAATCCTTACCTTTTTCATTAGGCACATCAATAATGTCTTTTAGTTTAAACCAATGGGAGTTACCCGATTTAAAGGTATCATTTTCTATTAAGTTCTTTTCTTTTATTTTATATCTACAAACCCCCAAACTCTTTTTATTACTTTATTATATGAAAAAAAGTATCCTCAATATTCTAGTTAGTTTTTATGTGAATTATTTTAAATACACTTACACACACCACCATCTAATGGGAAAAGAACATATTGTTTCTGTGGACGGTGAACTACTATCTCACGAAATGATGATTGTTCAATTATCTCCTACAGGATACCATAGTGGCCATTATGGTGGAACTGTATTTATATGTAACATATATTATATTTATATTGTTTTTATGCTTATTTATTTTCCATTTTGAGGATATCTTTTATGGTTTCCATAATGAGTAAATGCGCTAATTTCATTTGAGTATTTACGGACTACCACCCCCACAAAGTGATATGACTCATTCATGCTATATGTGGGGTGTATAAAGGATTGAGTTAATGAAATAATATATGATATTATATTTTATTTATAATATATATTTTTATAGTTATGTTTTCATTCCAATTAAATATGAAATAGAATGGAAAGTAGTTTTCATGCTTACGTATGACTTACCATCTCCATGAACGGTGCATTTCAGTCCTCATCTCCAAATGTTTGGTACTATTATAAATACATATATATAATGTATATATATGATATATATATATATGATATATAAATAATTTATATGATTCCTGAGATAATATAATTTTGACCACATGGAAAATTTGTATTTATAACTTGTTCATTTTTTACTAAAGTTCCAAACAACAACAAAATGTCCGATATGAACTCAAATAATTAACTAATTATAATATAAAGTAATAAGTGATATAAAATGAATAATAAAAATGAAAAGGTTTATTAATTAAGTATAAATTAACTTATTTTTATTATTCTTTATGATCAAGGAAGAAACAATTCATGTCAAACACAATGTAAGGGGTTTCTTATCTCACTGTTAATTCCCTGATATTTCCATTGTTCGCCACTTATTTCTTGCATGTGTTGTATTGTGTACATCCATTTTATATATATTATTTGTTATTATCTTTATATTCATGTTATTATGTGATTAATTTTTTGGTTTTTATCTTTTTGTCCTACGACTTGATTGATTTCAACGTGGAAATGATTTTTCACTTATCTTTTTATTCTTATGAGATTAATTCTATGTTTGACACTATTTCATTTCTTGTGGTGTATGAACTACCAATGATTGTATAAATACTATAATATACATTAATTTATTGGTATTTACAAATTTATTTTATGAACCTTCTTTCATGTTATGTATGTTTCAAATGTTACTGAATCGGTGAGGGAACATTTTAACCCAATTTCAATTCCCTGGGTTAATCTTCTATTTCTTAATTATGTCCTGCTATGATTATGTGTTGGATCACTGTTTATTTATTTGGGATGTAATTTACACTCCCCTATATGTGGATATACATTTTTTTACACATCATCACTCCATTTATAAATTCCCAAGTCATTGATATGAACTTCATATTAGTAATTTTAACTGAATTTCATTTCTTTGAATAAATCATCCAAATCATTGGTGTTGTATTTAAAAAAATATGTATGAAAGATATTTGATTGATTTACACTGAAAATATATTCATATTGACTATATTTATATTTTTCACAAATTATTTTGAAATGGATTTATCCTTAATCTAAGGATATAGTTTCTATAAGGAATTTCGTATCAATTTACATTCCATTGAGACTTCAATGTTGTTATGCACAAATTTAGTTTTATATGGTGTATGTAATATATTTTGGAATATTATATCATGAATAAATTTATTATCAAGATATTATATTGTTCAGATTAAATGTTTTTCCTCAATAATTTTTATTCAAGCATCTCTCATTTTTTATAAAAACTCTTTAACTGAAATCTCATTCTAAATGTTTTAAAAATTTATTCTTCTAAATATTCTCATAAATGTCCTTGTTTTCTAAATGGTTTTTATGAATTATTTATATGGATATTAATGATTACATATTATAATTCAATTAAATGTTCCAATGTGGTATGGGACAGTTTGATTAAAAAATATCATTACTAAATGCTTAAATTGTTTTGAAATTCCTTTATAAAGCATTGATTACGTTAATATATTCAAATGATATATTGGGATCGCAATGTGGAAATATTATCTTTTCAGCATGATTGTTTTATGTGTTATGATTTATAATGGTATTAGGACATTTTATGATTTGTTAAGTGATAATCCAAATAATGGGTGCAGTTGTGATAAACGAGGACATGTGGTTATGTTACAACTTCTCATGCATTCGGTATGGAAGTCGGATATAAGGATGTTCCATTTAATGAGATGTATAGAAGTCGACTGTATGGTTATTCCATTTATGTAAATTTATGTCCCAAGTTACCTTTATATGTTATGTGTTATATTTATGTGTCTTACGGTAATCTTTTTTATTTATAAATTGGTAAGAAAATATCATTTAATTAGTGAAGAGTATTTACTACTTCATAAAAGTGAAAATTATTACATATGATTAATTATTCATGGATTACACGTTGTTTTGAAAAACTAACAATTTTCATTATTTGTGTATTCCTTACTCTGTGTTTTACTAATCCCATGTTTTTAAAATGTTTTTCATTGGACATAAAGTGGAATTGGGTTGAGGATGAGATCAAGGAAAAGTCATGTTTTCTAAAACATGGAACTATACATGTTTCTTTTTAAGGGTTTTTATTTTATATAAAAATGGATACTGAATAGTAGTGTCTACATATAATATTCGAGATGTAATGTAATAAGTTATATCCTAATTCAATAAAGCTGTAAACATGAAAAAAACCTCAATGTGAATTATTAACATAAATCATGATTTTTTAATGTTTAAGGATGGGGCCTGACACATAAAATATAGGATACAGATTTCAAAACTCATACATTAAATATGAATTTTCATTTATATTAATGAATGCGAATAATTAGTCTCATTAAAATATGGAGGAATGTTAGTAGCAGAAACTATTTTTTTCTGCTATCCATAGGTATATATTAACAAATTAATATATTTAATTGATAATTTATAATTAATCAAAATTATTCAAGCATTAACACACAACTATTATATCAGTTAAAAATATATTTGAAATTCTTTTTATTACACTAATAATAAGTGTTTGTTAGATTATGAAATTCAATAGGGGTGAATTGAGTCCTGAATAAAAAATTACATTCAAATGGATTTAAAACATACCCCCCCAAATTAGAAGAATATATATCCCAGTTAAAAATTATAATTTTTTTATAAATGTTTTTTTGTTTAAAATATTTTTGGAATTGTGATTAGTTCTCAGTTGAAATTATATAAACTACTATTTTAACATTGGAAATAAATTTAATAAATCAAATTCTAATATAAGCATTGTCTGTGATTAACTATCAATTATAGTGATATGATTTCATATTTATATTCTTGGCACAGATAATATAAAACATCAAATTCCATGATATAAATAATAAAAAGAGGCTCTGTATCAAGCTAAGACATGGTAATCATCACTTGGTGAGCACCTACCACCATGAAGTTTATATAAACACAAACTTTTATCCAAAACCAGGATTGATATATTAATTAGAAGAAGCAATATTTTCCAGGTGAAAATGACATCTTTTTCAATTTTCATGTGAATGAAACATTTGACATGCCTCTCTTGGACCTCTTATATATTTATTTATAGGAATATAAAGTGTAAACATATATGTTGAGAATATATCTAGGAATATTATAGTTATTAAGAAGAGTCTATGTGTGTTAATAAAATAGAGATTATAAAACAATAGTCATAATATAAATAAAGTACAAAAAAAGAAAATAAAAGACTACAAGGGATATTTTTTCTTATTGTGATATCATAGAATATGTTTTCTTTTTTAAATGACACTTTTAAAGGATAAGTGTAAACCCCAACAACTTCACTTAATGAAAACCATTAAAATGAAAGATAACCCAGATAAAGACTACAAGAAACACCCCTCCCCAGTGACTGTATTATTATATTACACCTCCTCTAACTCATGACCGCTCAGATAACTATCTTGTGCAGGGTTACATGGGCTTGGTACTGATTCCAAAAATAATACCATCTAATACATTGAAATTTGTATGGCCAAGTGCTAATGAATGCTTTCTTCTCTAGAACCTCATCTGGATCAGATCCTTCTATATTTACAAGAATCATTCACATTCCAAAATCACAAAATCATATAAAACAAAACATGTTGATGCCAACTATGAAGAACCGTGTGCAGACATGCTTAAAATTTAAACATCAAAGTCAAAAGATTCATCGTTTTCATTCTCAAATTCAAAAACATCATCAAAACCTTCAAGCCATGACTTAATGTAGGTTTCATGAAATGAAGATTGACCCTTTTTAAGAAATTTGTTCTAATACAGAGTGTCATAGAATATTTTTCTTTTGGTTTATGATTGATCCATTTTTACAAAAATACTTTACTACATTTGTTCATTGAATGCATGATGTAGAATCAAGAAAACATGAAAAACATGATCTTTTAAATACATCACACATCTTGAGTCTTGTTGATTCTCTTTTTTTCTTTATGAATTTCCCTATATATTACTTTTAGATTTATTTATATCATTATTCTCTAAAGAACATATATAGAATGTGCTCAATTAAATTTTGGTACATAGTACCTGATTCTGCAGTCTCACATCAATTTTAATTTTTTCTCTAAAAATGTAATTAATTTAATCAGTGGAATTATATTATAAAATTTCCACCATTAAAAATATTTAATTAAAAATGATAAAATAAAATTAGTGGAGAGACTTTTTTGGGTGTTTATTCTCTAATAGAAGGACGATTTAATAGTGACTCATGGATGGAATTGACTTATTCATGGTGGTGTTAGATGGACATTTTATTTGGAGTAGTGGCTCTGAAATATGGGTTCTAAGATTGTGATGTCTTTTTAATGGTGATTCAAGTATGGTGAGTTAGGAATAATGAGTTATGAGTGTCGAGTCAGGCTAACAGACACTCATACATAGTGCATTCTGATAATCGACCTTATAATGATAAAAGATAACATAACATACAAAACTCACTAGAAACATAATTATGCATGATTAATGATTATCAAAACATGGATGGGTCAACAATCTTGTTATTTGGAATGCATATGATCTTCTTCCACGTTGAGAACATGGAAAGTAGCATGAAATGAATGATTCTAAACAATAACTCAAGGAGTACATTTAAAAATTATGTTTCATGGTTTATTATCCCTATTACCACTTTTTCAGTAGAGGTATTCAATAATTATGGAATTTATAATATAATGAGGTAGGACCATCATTGATATTCCATGATAACATAACTGAATATTAATTAAATTTCTACAATGGTACATGAAATTTAAAATTTCACTAGATTTTGGAATATTTTGGCGTAATTATTTCTTACTAGAGAAGATATATTTATTCTGAAGCCCATTAATTCATTCGCTTCATGTCTCCTTTTCTGGATTCATAATAAACTTAAATTATTTTAATTATTTTTCAATTTTTCAAGATCATCCAGTGTGGGGATATTAGTTTCAATTAATTTTTTTTTGTATTTTCCCATAAATACCATGCTATTAAAATTTTCCTTATTAAACTATTTTTGATAGAAATATTATTGGTATTTTTTACTTTTTATTAGTCATTATAAAGTCTATTTTATTTTTATTTATCTATTATATCAAAATTCGCACCAATTTCTTCTTCTGTGATATACTTAGGTTGTTCTGTTTGTGTTTTTATAATACGATAAAATTGATTTTCACTTGTTATAGTAAAAAATTTAATATTACAATTGGGAGTAGGAAGTTTTTTTGTACATTATTTTCTTGGATTCTTAGTCATTATTTCCATCATAAATCATAACTTGTTATCCAAATACTTACACTCATTTTTTAACATAATTTTATAGATATAGTTTTTCATGAATTCGAGATTGAGAAATATATGGTTGTTAATAATTGGATTTCATTTTTTAAAATTTCGGTATTTTGAGGGATAAGTTGTATCATTTCTTTAAATTCCCTAGAAATAGATATGGTTGAAAAAACAATTGGTGATATTATTGTCCAGATTTATTGTAGTTTGATTCAAAATCCCTATTGGACTTGATAATTGAATCGTTGTTGTTGATTTTTCGTACATATTTAAATTGTGACTACATTATTTTGGAATAATAATAGCTTTCATTTTCATATACCAAAATAAACTTCTCAGTAATTTGATTGCATTGAGAATGAATTCCAAATAATTATACAATTATTTATTGTTCTTCTTATTACAGAATACCCATGGTTCAAACTAATGTGTTCGTTTATTGAAAAATAAATTCAAACAAATATGGAATGGTAAATTTTAATTCATAAAATAATCTTTTTTTAATCATAATTTTCCATTTTATGGGGAATTGTTTTCTAAATTCATAATTAACTCCTTTTTTACTATATATTTTTATAAAAAAAATTCTATGGATTATATATCAAAAATATATTCCCACTATGAAGAGGAAACTCTGGATTGAAGATAAGGAAATTTTGTTCCTTAGTTACTCTTTTTTCATGTCTCAAAAATTATTCTCAATATTATAATATTTTCCCTATATATTACCTAATTCTAAGGATTTAATTACCTTTATTTTTAAATATGGTTGTTTCAAAAATATTTATAGAAAACACATTTGAGGATTATCCTTGAATGTTAGGTAACTAAGATAAAGATTCTATATCAACTCTATATAGATACATTATAGAGAGAAAGGGAATTATCTGCACATGAATTTATCCTCTATAATACCTCAGTACATCATGATTTCACAATACATTATGAATATTTAGTTGCTTTTTATATATTAACCATGAAATCCATAAAACAACAGCAGTAATTAGATTAATCTTGGATTCTTCTAGAGAGTATCAATAAATGAATTTTATGAATTCTGGTTATTCATATTAATGAAATTATTTTAATATTGATATCATAATACATTATGAGAACTCTAATAAATGGTATCAAATTTAAATTTAGTGTATCCAATATTCTTTTTATTATAATAACTTAAATACTATTTCAATTTTTAATTATAAATTCTCATTAATTTTCAATTATCATATTCCGAAAAAAGGACATTATATTTCCATATCAAAATTGAATTTACAATCATTATAATAACTATTAATTCCCCCATATATTAGTTATTATGAAAGAAAAACCTTCTAAATTATTGTTTCATGTGTTTGAAATATAAAACTACCTTGAGGTTGTGAAATGAAAAATTATGTCTGATGTTAAAAATAAAATATTGGGAATACATATTTTTTCTATTTAGGGGGTGAAAATAAATTTATTTCCTTGTGTGATAATATTATCTCTAGAATTTTAATGAATATGTATCAGGATGGTGTATTTATTTGTGAAAAACTATAATAATTAAATAATGCCATAATTATTGAATTATATGATGATTGATCATTAAATATTAAGATTGAAATATTTATAACGACGTGATATCATTGTCCCCTAAATAAGTAATAAGTTTTCTATATTTACATAAATTATATGTTCTATGACCATGAAAAAATCCAATATTTTTTTAGAATGGATTCTTTTTTGCATTATATTTATCATTATATGAAAATGGTAATTCATGTTGTGTAGGGAATTAATTGAAAATTACCCAATTATAAAATAGATAACCATCCTTAAAATTCTTTTAAATAACATAACATGGTATTCATGACATATATAACCAAAACTTATAACATTTCTTCCTTACACATTCATATGGTCACCAAGAAGATCACCATTTAATGAAAATTATTATATCATATATAGGAATTGTTGAGTATGTGGAGAGATAGAGTTAAAAATAAAATGAAAAATATATATTTATCAAATGAATATTGATCACTATTTAATTCAAGATCAATTCACTCATTATAGTGTGATATAAAGTAGTGAAATAATTAATTATTAATTTTATTATTACTCAAGTTTAAAAATAATCTTACCTAACTAAAAAATCAATGATGTGGGTTTTGATACTCTATAAGAATTCTTACAACCATAGGATTAGAGAGTAGTTTAATGAATGAAATAAAAATGAATCTAGTTCATTGATGATATGTTTTTCATGGACCCATTTTGTTATTCTGGGTAACATGAGACTCTACCGAAGTCCAAATTTGGGTAGAAGGAAATAACAATGATGACCCATTTTTTCAATTAATAGAATATGGGATAGATTATTTCCTGAGGTATATTACTTCCAAATCCCTTAACAACTTATAAATTAGATATATGATCAAAAAAATCATTATAATAACTAATTGGTATGTACTTTAGAGAAAATTATTAAATGGAAACATAAATCTAAGAGGACAATGCCCACATAAGTTTCACACTCTCTCATTTGATCAATGTTTTTGATTTGAATATTTTTTAAAAAAATATAATAAGAAACTCTATATTTTATTTTCATGAAAGGAGGCACTAGACTTTTGATAATATATGTGGGATGTGTTAAGGAGTTCATATCATCATTATCAATTATTCATCCTATGTGTCCTGTTAAAAGAATTATGTACACCCGTAGTCTAGTAATAATGAATTATGAAATCAAAACACACATAGTCCAGTGATAAGTAGGTATACATATTTTATTATTTAATTTCTTGTGAAAAGTTCTATAATATTGACCTTTCATTTCATCCATCAAGGATCTCTTCCATACAATTTAATGAAATATAACGTGGGACACTCAGTGAAGTGAACCTAGAAAATTATTGTTATGATTCTTATGAAAATGTTTCAAATTATCCATGATTATGGTAGATAATCGATGATAAAAAATTAGAGCAAATATGAGTTCCTCAACTTGCATAATTTTTGAAAACCAAGCGATGTACCTCTACTCATGGTGATTTAGGAAATCGATATGAGTACCCAGATGAAAGGGTTATTTTAAAAACCCTGTGAAGAAACTCTAATCAATGAATATTATGTAACCAATTGGTGTATCCCAAATTCATTTTTGGGATAATAGGGGAACATGATCTCTTTTATTTTTTTAATACAATGAATTTTTCAATTTTCAATACCATTGATTAACATACATCGAAATTGCATCATTTCATGTGAATATTCATCACATTAGAAAAAAAATGCACGAGGAAATTATAGTTTGTTGTATATAGAAAACATGGAATAATATTCCTTTAATTTGGTGAATGTTTTTAATATCTACCATTTTAGTTCCCCTACTTAAAGAACAAATTCTTCATAAACTATGGAGTGGAATCAAAAGAAAATGTTGAAATGTGATTTTCAGTATGAATAAACAAAGGGGATATATAAAAATAATCCTGAACATAGGGTTATGAGAACATGAGAATAACATTATAATATTATACACTCTAAATAATATATCATACACAAAAGTAATTGATTAAATATTTGTTTTTCATAATACTTGAATCCTAAGGGAATCAAGAGTATAAACCATGAGTGTTGAAAATTGTAATAAGCCGTGGAATTTTGGCAATCACGAAAACCTTTAATGTAATTCACAATAAGTCAAGGTAAATTTCGAAAAATATTATTAGGGAACTTCATGGGTACTAAAACTACTAGGAATGTCACACTACCCTCCACGATCACATTCCATTCCTTGTAAGAGTTCATGTTTCACCATATTCCCTTACTAGATCAGGTTTCCCCATCTTCCATAGTGTATCAATCCCATCATCAAGATTTATATCATTATAAAATAAGATATCAATATTTACCTAATAAATTGGAGGGATATATAGGTCCCACACATCATATAATATTATCATACATAAATGTTCCATATGATAATAAAACATATATTATATCATGACCCCTAAAAAGAGATGGGATTCATAAACATCATATCATAACCAATGACTTGATAATGGTATCATAAACCGTTCATCATATAATTTCCTATGGAAAAGAATTGGTTCTCATCTTCATCAAAATATAACCTATAAAGGAAGAGGGTTTAAAAATCATATGCCCAGTGTCATAAAAACGTGTGTCATAAACAAAATTCCATAAAAAAATAAACCATTCAATAAATAATATGAATTTTATTCTTGGATAATAGCCTTATAAAATATAAAATATATAAAAAAGTATGTCGTCTTAGATAGATAATGACATTGATAGATAATATGTAACATTTTTTTCTGGAGAATAGAATTTAGTTCAAAATATATTCTTGAGATCAATCAAAAAACATCTTTTTCATATAAAAAATGCTTAAAATTTTATTTTCAATCATTTCTTGTGGAAAATATATTTTTCTCTTGTATAAATACACACACCAGGTTGAAAACCATGTTATTTTAAAATTTCTTTGAAGACATATAAATAAATCATTGAAATATTTTTAAAATTTATTTCATTAAAAAAAATAATGGAAACTCATGATGAATGTATAAAATCATTTTGACACCCTATTTAGTAGAAAATAATTTGAAATAATAATAATAAATCATGAAATTTTTTGACACCATTTTATTTGAATATATATTGAAAACAATATAAATAAGTCTTGAAATCATTTTGGAATCACTTTTCATGAAAATATCTTTAAAAAATTATAAATAATACATGAAATTTTTGAAATACTTTCCTTTGATAATTATTTTTTTAAAACATACAAATTAATATTTTAAAATCTTTTAAACATAAAATATTTTGAAAATATTTTTCTTTTATTACCCCCATAAAATCAAAAAATTTATTGGATATTATGAAATAATATTCATTAAAAATAAACATATAAACATTCAAAGTAAGATTCATGAATATACTTTTCATGATACAGGGAATGATCATGCATTCCACACATTCCATTGGAAACATTAAAATTTTAGAAAATTGCATTGATCGAGAAATGAATAATATTCCTTTTTAAAAACGTTTTCTAAAAATTTAAAAAATGGGTAAAAATTACCTTTAGACATCGTATAATAATAATAACATATTTTTTAAATATATTTACACATCACTATTTTGATAGAATACATTTTTCCAAACTAAAGGATAAATATTGTCAGATTTTTACGAAAAACTTTTCTTAGATATATAATGTAACAATGAGTAGAAAAATAGTACAATTACTTTGATATAACATGAACAACCACATGATAATAAAATTAACAAGAGTTCAGACTTTATTTATTGTAATATTTCATCAATAGAATAATTTTTATAAAAATCTTGATAAATAATGCGAATGTAGAAAGAAATTTTTTGCACATTGGTAACATTAAATCATGTACCCATAAGTGAATAAAATAAAATTAATCATCTAATATAAATAAAAAAATAAAATTCATGATATAACAAGACAATGTATTTATATACTTCCCATATACAAATATAATCTTATAACATGATACGTATCACAACGAATGAAAATCAAGACGTAATTACTTTGCCAATTTGGTAACTTTTGAACCACAAACACCAATACAAACGATCATCAAATAGATAGTAAAATACCATTAAATTTAAGAATAATAATATTAGAATAAAATAATTGGAATTATTAAAACAAAAAAAATAAATGAGTAGTGAATAATACATTTATCTCACAAATATGAAAAGTGATATGAGAAAATCCATACCATATGTTTTGACATTCATTGTAAATATTACAACTGCTTCTAAAATAAATATAATTTTATTAATAATCTAACATAAGGAAATATTATTATATCCAATACCATATTGGATTTGTTTTAGATCAAATATTAGCCCAGATACTCTAAGTGGTATTAAGATGAATCAAAGTATGGATATTATTTGGAAACTTATTCTGGGCCCACTGGATCTTAACCCCATTAATATAAGGGTCACATTGTTTTTAACTAAATGTTAATGATGGTCCTTTTCATTAATTATTTATGTGAAGTTGTCTTTTTGAATGTAATAATGAAAAAAGGGTGATGAAAACAATGATTTATACTGGGTTTACCCTCTCTAGGGTACATTCAAGGATCATACAAAGCCAATGTGATGAGGTACCACATCCACAATGGCTCACTACTAATATGGTGTTTGGGATATATCATTTATATACAAAGGTTCATCACCTTTAAAAGGATTATTGCATGATCAATACATTCCCATGGGTCACTCTATGTGTCTCTTTCTATGGATCACTTCTAGTATAAAATATCACATTCTTCATCATCCTTTGGTCACTGCTCTCGAAGGGATTCAACCATAGTTTATAGATGTGTAGGTCCCATTAGTATCAAGAAAAAATAAATACTTTATTGTGTATAGATGCAATGCCGATGTCGAAATTTCATCAAATTTATTAATACCAATTTACCATTTTTGTAAGGGTAAATTCCTTTTTCAATACTTTCTTAATGATCACTACTATTGTGAAGATCCAACTTTCAAAAAGCTCTTTCCCTTCAGTTGTATTTTTATATCCTTCTTAAACTATTTACCTTCGTGATTATCACCCTTTTTGGTCATTGAGTAGGGAATTTTCATAATCCCATTACATTCTCAATGCTCACAGTTTTCATTTTAGGTTTATAGAATTTCTGAACTCCCTTTTCAAACATTTTCCCAGTAACCACCTACGAAAACTGCATTCATGAATCAATATCCTTATCATTTTTTTCAGTCTTGATATGCTTTTGGATGAGGTAGATGCCTATATATTTTCATTTTCACTGATTATCAAAGCTTAAAACCACATCATCACAATTTCATGATTCTATCTCATTTAATTCATGGTGATCCACATCTCACAATTCTCCAAGGAAATTTATTTGTTGATTATTCTTGTCATAAATTGTAGATATCATCATAAAAACCTTCAAACCTTCGTCGACCACACTTCTAGAGATTCCATTCATTTTTGATTGATATTTTTCTACAAACTATGTAAAATAATCTCTCAAGAGTTACACAATATACCTTATAAACCATATTTATGAAAAAACAAAATAAACTAGAAAATGAATCATTAATTCCCAGAGGGATTTTTTCCCAACAATTTTATTATGAATTTTAATTATGAAATTATTAAAAATAACATGTTTACATTATGTTTCGGATAACATCATCATTTTCATATATATATATATTATTAATCCTCTTACATTTATCAAAATTTAATTTTTCTATAATTTGAGATATGATATAAATGTCATATATTTTTAGTATATAAATATTTTTAATAACTTATAAAATATATAAATATGAAATGAAACATACTATTCATGGTGATAGTTGGTAATACGTACACATAAACATTGTTTTTGTTTCATTATTCAATTGAATGAATGAAATTAAATGACATATATGTGTATATTAAAATATATTATCATTCAAATAGAATTGGTATTACATATATATCATATCGATTTATTAAATCCATCCTTAATACATTCCTTGTAATCTATGAACTAATAAAACCACATTGTGAAGGTTGTAGACCACACATCCACAAATTATGTTATCTTATTTTCAAAAAATAGAATGCATCATGGTATGTTTTATAAAATAATTACATAAGAAAAAATAAATAATATATATAATATATATAAAATAAAAATTGTATTTCTATCATAATTCCAACCATGGGAGGAGGTAATGAAAAAAAACAACATTGTTTCGTGAGGCAGTATTCTTCCACACACATGAATGGTAAGTGCATTAACCATTACATTGACATGTGTGAATGGGTATATAGAACACATATAATAATAAAAATGTAGTATATTTTGTATATATATGTCATTATATAATCATGTAAAAAGATTATATTATTAGGTAGGTAATAAAATAAAATAAAATATCTTGTGGAAGGATTTAACCTCTTCTTTGGGTAACACCACTTTGTTTGATCCGAAGGGCTTGCATGATTGAATTTATAAATAATGTAGTCTTATAAAATTAGTTTTTTATTTTTGGATGTTATATTTGTAGATTTGATCTGAGAAAAACGTGTAGATAGGTTTCAGTAATAAAGAACATTGCCTCCCATAATGGTTAACATATGATCCAGAGGATTATATGGTCAAAATAAGTAAATAAAATCGATTTTGGACAGGTTTATAGGTCATTTATACCTTATGTTAAGGCATTAGTCCATTAGTATGCTAACTATTCTCGAATTTCTGTAATTAATTTTAATCACATTCACTAATCTAGTTTTTAATAAAATCTAATTTTACCTTATTAGAAAATATAAATTATTATTTTTAGTAATGTGGAATCCATTAATCATAATTCAAATCAGATATGTGATAATAGTCATTAATTAATAATCTTGTGATCGAGATGACAATGTGGGGATTTAAAGAGAAAATGTTCAAATATTTGAAATTTTTTATATCATATTTCAATGAAAAACTGATTCTAATGACAAAAACTGGTTCAATAGATTTAAAATTCAATTAATTAGTATTTTAAAAAATGTTTAAAATATAATTTATCAGAATATATTATTTAGATTAAATAATAGTTTTTATTTAAAATACATTAATTTTTACTATTCATCAGAAAATGAGACATCTTATGAAAATGTAAACAATTACCCCAAAGTAAATTTTGAAATTTACATTTAAAAATAAGGTTTATTTTTTCAAATAATGAATATAAAATTTTCAAAATGTATATTTAAATTGGGTCCACCATTAAAAGGAAGTAAAATTACATTTTAGAAAAATACATCCTTTTATTCATTAGAATGGATCAATTCTTATCATATCCCTATAAAAAATATTTTAAGAGTATGAAATATATTCCTTTAATATATAATATATTAATTTTAATTAAAACAATCATTAATAGGGGTTTTTTTAATTTATTGGGAAAAATTGTTATTATACAATAAAATATTGTTTTCTTAGAAAAGTGATTTCTTTATTTTTCATCTAGAACATAACATAATTATTGGATGGAGTGGATACTCAAGAGTGGGTGAATCGAGTTAGGATTAAAATTTCTGTTTAAAAGATTTGTATTGAAATCCCCCAATTCATAAAACAAGATAAATTGTACTGAATTGGTAAAGATTCTAAATGTTCAATTAGTTTCTCAAAGATTGATTATTTCTCAGTTAACATAATCAGAAGATTAATGTAGTATTTGAAACTAACTTACTAGTTCACAATAATTGAAAACACTTACTAGTTCAACTATCATTGTTACTTTAAAACATATTTGTGTGTCATAGTAAATAGAGATAGAATATTGAAAATAGTTTAAAAAAGATGCACAATAGTTTAACTAAGAGGTTCAGTCTAAGGCTGAGACTCAGTCCACTCAAAAAGTTTATATAAAACTTTGATCCACACCCTTGATCAGGGTTTCAAGATTACTCAGACTATCCAAGTCCTCAAACCTCTACCATAGTTCTACGTGGGACAGCAACAGAAATAACACACAGGGAGTCCAAGTCCTCGGACTACTATCACAGTTCTACATGGGAAACACACAGGTATAAAGAGTCTAGTGTGAGGATTTCAATATCCTCCAGTTCATCTTAGGAGTCAGAGTGTGTCAAAATAGACAGAAGAACACACTGCTCTTAATGTAAGGAAAATGATGATCATAACAGAGTGAGAATATAGAGATGAGTTTAGAAATCCCTTGTGTGATTTCAATGCAGGTATGAACTCCTATAGATTAAAGCAGATGAAGCTTTGAGTCTTTTTTGGGAATTTGTCTGGAAAATAAAGTGTCGTGGTTTTGTTCCTTCACCTCTAGTACAGGTGTTCAGCTTGAATGCGAGAGTATTCCAAGTGGTTCTTGAACATCCTCATTGAACTTCTGTTCTTAATGTGTATGATTGTTCTTCGAGATCCTTTTTTGTGTGTTCTTCTCTGCATGTACTTCTATATCTCTTCTTCTTACTTACTTATATGTCTCTATGTATGATTGTGTGTCTTTTGTGGTAGCTCAATATTCACTTTTTTTCTCCTTTTGTTCGACAATGGGAATTATTACATCTCACATGTGCGAGGTAGGATTCCCTGACATAAAAAAAACCCACATTAATTTATATAAATTTCATTAAAAGCACAAAATATGACCGTTGGAAATTAAATTGAAAGACGACAAAATATTCAATGAAACAGTGTCACAGTAAGTCATGAAAACAGTGACTTCTTCATACAGTGTCTAGGATGATCACGGTGTCTGAGTGTCACGAGGTCTCGTGGTCATAGTGTATTGTTCATGGTGTCTCATTCACAGTGTCAGCCTTTCATAGTGTCATAATTTCACGGTTTCATTCTTCACAGGGTCTAGGTTCACGGTTTCTTACTTCATGATGTCTGGCTTCACGGTGACTTTTTCACAGTGTCTACTTTCACAGTGCCTGGTTTCATGGTTTCTTGTCTCACAATGTCTGGCATCGTGGTGTTTTCTTTCACGGTGTCCCCTTTATAGTTCCAAAAATAGATAGTCAGTGGTAGACTCACGGTGTCTTAGACTTTTCAAAGAAACTATGTGCAGACATAAATAAAGATGATAATAAAAAGGATATGACTTAAGAATTTTTTAAAGAAGGTATGTTTAGAGTAGATAAAAGATAGTATAAAGTATGTAAATAGAAAATAGATAATTTAAGATCTTTCAAGGCCCTTCTTAGGTCATGAGAAAACATTAAACATAAATAGAGATGATTGGATATAATTTATAGATGTTAACTAGGTTGAATAAGATCTGGAATAATTAACACATGATAAAAAAAGATTTTCACATAATTAAGTCTGATTTTCACATGATTAGATAAGACTTTCACATGATTAAATAAGATTTGTGATCATTAAAACATTATTAATATATGAGGAGTCCAAAAATATCCCCCTTTTTTATGATCACAAATCATGTACAGTTAAAATGTATATTGGATTCAACTATAGAGATAAAAGGGTAACATATAAAAACATATCCCCATTTTGGGATTATCAAAAAGGTGACATAAGAGAGGGAAAAATATTTTGCAGTCCATTAATAGAAAATAATGTACAGTAAAACAAAAAGATTAATACAAAAACAATATTATCCCTATCAAAAAGAGAAAGAACTGTTCTTCCTCAAGGGTTGGCCTTCTCTTCACCTTTTGCAGTAGCAGAAGAGGAATCCATAGGGGAAATGGTTAATGGAGAAGAAGGTAGAGTAGTGTTTGATTAGGCAGGTTAAGTGATGTATTCAAAGACTGAGGGAGCCAAGGTTGGAGGAGTAAAGGATCTAGGTAGTTGCTGATCAAGAATCACATTCCTAATCAGACTGAGTGCTTGACCAATAGACATGGTGGTTGTGGTTAGAGTAGAGGTGAAGGTAGGCATCCGAGGTCTAAGAGGTGCAGCTGCTGGTGAAACAATGGTTGTACTCTAGAGATCAAGATAGGGCCTCATAAGTTTGATGAAATCTTTAATGATATCTCCACCATACTACATGGATTTCTCAAAATCATCCTTATTCTCTATACACTTGACCAACAATATAGTAAAATTTGTGAGCTTCTAGGCTTGGTTCTTGAAAGCGTGAGTCACAGGAGGAAACCATAGATTTTATAAGTGGAACATCAAAAGGTTTTCTATATCCGTCTTGGAGAAAGTTCTGTTGAAGTAGAAATCCACTTTCTCAGCAATCTCTTACTGAGCATCAATATCAATTTTGGAGTGGATTTTTACTAGGTCAACAACTATATCACTGTTTTTGACCACTTCAGGTAAAGAAGTTGTATTGAAACCACTGAATACATTTTGATGCTCTTCTTGGATTACAGTTCTGAGCAGATCATTGTCTAAGGACAGTTTAGAGGATTTTCCATATGATTTGACAGTTGTTGTCATGGATTTTAGTTGATTCAACACCTTTTTAAGACATACTGTGTACTCATTAGTGAGGTTATTGAGTTTGGAGAAAATATATTTAATTTCCTTCACAAATTTCTTGTTCCTTTAAGCAATCATTTCATCTAATGATGATAGATAAGGTTGAATCTGAGACACACCAACATGTGGTATTTGAGATGCAGTAGGTTCTACATGAGTAACATAATATTCAAATCTTGTGTGAAGCTCTCTCTTCAAGTCTTCAAACATACTTCTTAGGGTCTTCACTTCATTACTGAGTATCTTATTTTCAAATCTCACTTCTGGACTTTCATGGAGCATCTTAGTTTGTATTTTCCAAATAATCTTCTCCAATAATAGTGAGGCATCCCTCTCACTTATGTGTTTCTTAGCAAGATGTTGGTTATTCATGAGTTTCTCAACTCTAGAAAAAAGGGTAGAACCAAATTCCATCGGATCATCCTTACTCACAAATGATGGTTGTTCAGAAAAGGGTTTAGGAGTTGGAACTGGTACAGGTTCATTTTCCCTCTCAGTTGAAAAATTGGAGACTGATTTCAACTGAAATAGGGAGAAAATGTCATGTCTAGTTGATATAACCTGTTGAGAATCATTCACATAATAGAAACTAGGAAATTTATACTGAGTGTCTACAGGGCATGACTCAGTAGGATGTGAGGCTTCAACAGAATCATGATTTGGGGTTTTATACCCCTCAACAGGTGCCTCCATCTCAGGACTGAGAGGCTTAGGATCTTGGTCTAACTCCCCTGAATCTTCTCTAAGAACTTCATTCATTTCCTATCTTGTTAGATGAAAATATAGCTCCATCTGTTCTTCAGCAGAAGGTATGATTTTTGGAATAGATTGTTCCACAGGGGCTTCCTCATGATTGACTTCTTGTAGAATATATTTCTCTTCCACTATAGGCTCATCCACAATAACCTCTTTCATTACATTCCTTTTAGATTCTTTGGAAACTGAATCTGTTATAACTTAGGGTTGAGTTTCCAAACATTCATCTTCTTTAAGAGAAGGGACTTCTTCATCAAGAACTACATTTAGAACAATAGTTCTATCTTCCTCAACAATAACCGCTTCCTTAGGTGGTACTTTATCCTCTTATTACTCTTCTTCGGAATACTCAACAATATCATCTAGTTCCAAACCAGTATTAGAGATATCTTATGGTCTTGAGGGATAATCCACCGGATTTAATTTCTCATAAATTTAATCATTGTCTTCCACCCATTCAATTTTCCAAGGATTCCAGTTTATCATCATTATTTTTATAGTAGCTATTAAGAGGCAGTACTCATATTCTATAATCACTTTTTCATTAGATCTAGACACACCTTTTGCACGAAGCATGGCTGATATTAGCCGAGTGTAAAACAGTGAAGTTGATTTGGATGTTACTTTGATCAACTCACACATATGGTGAATGTAATACTTTTACAGGTTTATCTTAGGTCTATTTTTCTTGAGGTGATTCAAAACCCCATCTTGATATTTTAACACATCAAATTCACCTTTACATGGACTTAGTAAATTTTTTAAAAACATAAATAGAAGCCTTGTATCTCCATCTAATTCTGAAGCAATTGCTCTCCTTTGGGTGCTATTTCTAGATAGGTTTTTTAGAGCATATTCTAGATCAAAGAAATCGGTTGAAGGTATAGGTCCTATCTAATAATACTCACATATAACTTCATGAGGCATCCTTAGGCTTACAGACCAAATCCTCAAATAGAATGAACATCTCTGGCCATTGAACCTGCTCCTCACAACATAAATTTATATAGAATCAAATGAAATTGTACATATTGGTAAAACTAAGCTACTAACCTAGGATAGATGTGCCTATACTCCATTGAGAACCATTCTAACCATCCTTGTTGTTCTATCACATTCAAAACCAGATACATACTAGTCAGATGCCATTTGGGGAAAATCTCTTTCTCAGGTACAAAAATGTGGTTTACCCGATTCAGTTTCAACGGTCATTCTGGTGTAATCATAGGTGCAATCTTCTTATTTTTGGAGCTACACTTCTTGGGTTTTTATGATGACAGACATTTCATTCATGGAATTCACTGAAGGACTGAGCAAGATAAGGGTTGCAGGGATGAATAAAGGTTTGAAAAAGTATATAGAAGAAACCTTGAGTGAATTATTAAGTGATACTTTCTTTGCTTTATCATTTAGAAATAACAGACATCGCTAAAATAAAAACGTGGTTAACCTAAAAAAGGTAAAATAATAATTACCACGATATGGGATTAAACAAAACAAAAATAAGTTTTTACGGTGTGACTGTGGGTGGTTATTACACTGAGACAGTGAGCAGGCATTACGGTGAGATAGTAAATGAGTTTCACGGTGAGACCGTGATTGAACTTTTCAGTGCGCGTTACGGTGAGACAGTAAACGTCAGACCATAAGTACAAAATGGTAATAGTGAGACTGTAAACATAAAGCTTTACGGTGAAACAATAAACATGAGAGACAATAATTGAGAAACTGTAATCATGAAATAGTAATGTATAACACAATAAGATATCAAATAGTAATACCTGAAACAGTAACAATTAAGGTATCGATTTGAGATTTATCATTCCTAGTTCATGTATGATGTAGACTATTGTCTCAGTATTTATTGGTTTAGTGAATATATCAGCATGTTGATATTCAGTACTGATTAATTCCAATGTGATATCAACTTTTCGATAATAATCTCTCAAAAAGTGATGTCTTACATCAATATGCTTTGTCCTAGAATGTGAAACATGATTTTTTGATATGTTAATTGCACTTTTGTTGTCACAATTTATAGGTACATGTCTAAATTGATATCCATAATCTATTAATGTTTGTTTCATCTTCAAAATTGTTTCCCAAAAACTAGCAACAGCTATGTACTCAGCTTATACAGTAGATAATGCAACATACTTTTGTTCCTCATTACACCACGATACTAGTGACTTGCCTAAAAGGTGGCATGTTCTAGAGGTGTTTTTTCTACCTAACTTACAGCCTCTGAAATCGGCATAAAAATGATAAACTAATTCAAATGATTGTCCTTTAGAATAAAACAGTCCTAGATTGGGTGTTTTCATGAGTTATTTGAAAATTCTCTTTACCGCATTTAAATGAGATTCCTTAGGGTTTTCATGAAAATGGGCACACATACACATAGTAAACATAATTTCTGGATGAATAGCAGTTAAGTATAGTATGCTTCCAATCATTCCTCTATAAGTGGTTTGATCAAAAGATTTTCCATCTTCATCAATATCCAACATACAGGTGGTACTCATGGGTGTGTCACTACGTTTAGTGCTATACAATCCAAAACTTTTAAGAAGACCCTTTCTATATTTAGTTTGATTTGAAATAATACCATTTTCTTTTAGAATAACATGAAGTCCAAGAAAATATTAGTGTTCTCCCATTAAACTCATTTCAAATTAATTTTGCATCATTTTAGGAAAATCAACACATAAATAATTTTTCGATGATCCAAAAATATTGTCATATACATAGATTTGAGCGATTAAAACATCATTAGAAATTCATTTTATAAAAAGAGTAGGATCAGCTATTCCTTTTGTAAATCCTTTATAAATAAGAAAAGTACTCAATCTGAAATACCAAGCTCATAGAGAATTCGTTAAACCATATAATGCTTTTGATAATTTAAAATTATGATTTGGAAAATGGGGGTTTGTAAATCTAAGGGGTTGTTCAAAGATAACATCCTCATATATATACCAATTTAAGAATGTACTCTTAACATCCATTTAATATAGTATGAAATTAATTTTTGAAGCATAGGAAAGTAGTATTTTGATGGCTTCATGTCTGGATACTGGTTCAAAGGTCTCCTCATAGTCAATTCGTTCTCCTTGACTATAGCCTTTTCCAACTAGTTTATCCTTGTTTCTAACTATGTTACCCGCTTCATCAAATTTATTCCTAAAAACCCATTTTGTACCTATGGTCAAAGTTTCCTTTGGTCTGTCTACTAATTCCCAGAATTTTTTTTCTTTCAAATTTATTTAATTCTTCATGCATAGCCATCACTCAAAATTCATCATTGGTTGCATCATTGAATTTTTTAGGTTCTAAATGTGAAGTAAAAGTTTTTTGTTAAAACGGATTTCCTAGAGAAACTCTAGTTTGTGTCCATCTATCTAAATCTCCTACAACATCATCTAAAGGATTATTTTTAAAAGATCTAGTTGCTATAGAAAAGATAGGGCTAGAAATTTAGGTTTCATTTACAGGTTTGGTTTCTATAGAAGCATGGTCTAGAAAATTGCAAGAACTAGTTGTCTTAACAACAGGTTCACCATCTTTGTCATTAAGGTCTAGAATGGACATGTCTTATTCAAGATATTCGAGAGGAGTATTAGGTTCATGTGTATCAGTTTTATCAAATTTGATGTCTACATATTCTTCCACACATTTGGTCTCTTATAGAAAATTCTATAGGATTTACATGTCGTAAAGTAACCTAGGAAAATCCCATCATCATTTTTGGAAGAAATTGGTCAAGATTTTATTTATTGTTATGAATAAAGACTTTACAACCTAAAACACTAAAGTAATTAACCTTATGATTCCTATTATTCCAATGCTCATAAGGGGTATTTTAAATAATTAGTCTAATCAAGACTCTATTGATAATGTAACAAGCTATGTTGATAGCTTCAGACCAAAATTAATTAGTTAAGTCATATTCATTAAACATTTTCCTAGAAATATATTGATGTTTATTATTACTTCTTTCTACTACACCATTATGTTGAGGTGTTCTAGGAGAATAGAAATTGAGACTATAGCCATTATGTGAGCAATATGATTCAAACACCTGATTTTTAAACTCACAGCCATGATCACTCCTCAAGGTCCGGATCCTAAGTCCACTATCGTTTCTTACAAACTTAGAATATTTGACAAAATAAGAACATGATTCACTTTTGTGAGAAAGAATGTATACCCAAATATACCTAGAAAAATAATCTAATAGAACATAAACATAGTGCATCCCATTTAGACTTGAAACCCTTTATGGTCCAAAAAAATCCATGAGAACCAACTCGAGAGGTTGAGAAGTAGATACTTCTTTCATTGATTTGAAAGAAACTTTTTGTTGTTTTCCCATTTAACAAGGATTATACACATTTTTGAGTGGAAATTCTAGTTTAGGTAAGTTTTTAACTAAACCTTTCCTAGTCAGTTTGCTAAGTGAGTGTACATTGCAGTGCCATAGCCTGTTGTTCCATAACAAAGATTCTATATGAAAACCATTTAATCATGTAACATTTTTTGTAGGTAAAGAATTCAAATCTACAGAATAAAAATTTTCATTTTATAATGCATTAAATAACAAAAAAATTTATAATTAAAAACTTTTCATGAGTAATTTTCAAATTTTACATTGAATCCATCATCACAAAACTGAGAAATATTTAGAAAGTGGTATTTAAATCGATCAACAAATAGTACTTTAGTAATTATAACTAAATCAGTGTTACCAATTTGGCCTAAGATGGTGATTTTTACTTTTGAGTTATCCACAAAGGGGACATGTCTCCCATAAACATTGATTAATCTCTTAAGGCATGAGTAGTATCCAGTCATATGCCTTGAACATCCACTATCCAAATACCATATCTTCTTACAGGAACTTTTCAAACATGTTTCCATTGATTTGTTTTTAATGAAACAAAAATTTAATTTTTGAGATTTTTCATCCTGAGTAGAATAAAAATCACATGAACTGACTTTTGAAAAACTCCAGGTCGCTTTCATAGCTTTATATATATTATTTGTCCTTGTACTCAAATTTCTTCTTTTAATTTAACATCAGGCAGACAGCCTTCACATGTCCTTTTCTTTTACATTCTTAAAAGACTATGTTGTTATTTTTATCAGTCCTTTTCCAATCATTCCTCCAATGACCTTTATTGTCCTATTTACCCTTATAATTTGATTTCCAGAAAAAATTATTTTTCTTATAAGACTTCTTAAATTGTCTGGCTATCTGAGCCATTTCAGCATCACTCTCAGATGCACTCTCTTAATTACTTAAACTATCACTTACAGATTGAATTTTTTCATTGTCCTTGATTTTTGAAGCAGAGGTCTTGATGTCTACTGATTTTTTCTTAGGTTCATCGTCTTTTTCATTGTTTACCTTCAACTCTTCTTCATACATCATCAACTAAAAAATCAAATCCTTGACATGGATCTTTCCAATGTTACATGATACTCGTATAGAAGAAATGTTTCCCCTCTATATGTGTGGTAGGAATCTTACTATCCTTGTGATTTTATCGTTTACTGGAACAACATTCCCAGTGAGCTCATTGTATTGACTATCTCATTAAACCTGAGATACATATCAGAAATAGATTAATCAGATTTAATTTTAAAATTATCATAATTAATAGTGTTTGTATTCAGTCTCATATCTTTAACATTGGTTGTTCCTTCATGGGAAATAGCTAGAGTATCCCATATTTCATACACAGTCTTACAAGTAGATATTAGATTAAAGTCTTCATCTCCTAAAGCAATATACAGGGCATTCATTTCTTTACAATTATTATTTTAACCAGTTTTGCTCAGTTTATCCCATGTAGTTCTAACAGTTTTTCAAATATTATACTGAGTCTCTATAGAAGTCCAGATGTCAAATCCCATCTAAATGAATTTTCATTTTCATTTTCCATTGGGCATAATTAACACCAATAAATAATAGTGTCTTGTTGGTTGCTACACCTTATAATATGTTATCCTTAATACCTGAGTTTTAAAAATATATACAATGATACAAAAATTCAGAATTAATAGAAATTTTGATATCTTTAAGATACAACTAAAATCACAGTTGAAAACTTTTCACAAACAGAGAGTTTTGAAAATATTTAAACCAGAACATCTGATACCAAATATTGTTTAGAGTGGATACTCCCAAGGGGGTGAATTGAGTTCCAATTAAAATTTCGGTTTAAAATATTTTAATCGAAATCCACCAATTGATAAAACATGTGAAACTGTATTGAATTTTTAAAGATTGTAAATGTTCAATTAGTTTCTAAAAGATTAATTTTTTTATCAATTAACTTAATCTGAAGATTAAATTTTCATTTGAAACTAACATACTGGTTCACAATAATTACAAGCACATTCTAGTTCAACTATAAATGTTACTTAAAAATAGATTTCAGTTTCAATGTAAATAGTTGCAGAATATTGAAAATAGTTTAAACAAATGATGCACAACTGTTTAACTATAAGGATCGAGACTTAAACCGTACTTAATCTTGAGTTATTATAGGATTACACATTGAGGATATTTTTAGTTTTATAGTTTTAGAGAATTAGATCATAAAACTTGCATTACATTCCAAATTTAAATAAATTGGTTACATAAAAGATAGTATTCATTTTTCCCATCAACGGAAACATATTTAAAATAAAACATGGATTCTTTCTTGACACTTCCTTGACACTATCATCATTTAATGTACCCTTACCTTAACCTATGAAAAACATTTCAAAAACTTGGGATGAGCATAAAAAGCTCAATAAGGGATATAAATATATGGAAAGGAAACATGAGTACATGTATACACAAGAATCAATGAAATCATACTCTACTCATAAAATATAAGCACTTTAACATTACTCATCAAATCATGAATAAATCATATAAATCATAAGACATAAAGGTAACTTGAGGCATTCATAACATTCTTACGTATGGAGTAACCCTCTTGGTTACATTTGGAATACCCATCACAGTATATTCCCTAAATCTCATTGGAGAAACCTTAACGTTTAACTCCTTCGTGTTACCCAATGCATTGGAGAGCTATATCGGGCTCACCCACCCTTAGTTTATCACTGAACCACCCATCATCAAAATAATTCCCAAGAACCATAACATAATCTTATCACATAAAACATGCGTAAAGGATACATAACATTTCTACATTTCAATCATAAGATAACAATACAAAACATTGATATAAAACCATTATGAAAACCATTTTCAATACCAAAATAAATTAAAAGTAAAACATGGTATTTATTTTTCATTTAAAAACGTATGTCTTGTAGAGGAAGCCGAAACTCAAATAATGGTCACGGCAGTGGAGAAGTCATTGTCGCTGCATACGTACGACAAAAACATTCCCTTTTGTAGTTTAGTAAAACTTTTCGTATAAAAAATTATTCCTTTTGGATAAACGTAAAAGTCAAAGGGGTTTATACACCTTATAAAATAAGGTTGTGTATAAAACAAAATATGCCTCAATGAAAAGAGATTGAGACGAAGTCCCATACCTCGGGTCCGACTTGACTTGATCGTTCAATAAACTCCTGACTTGAGTTAATTTCTACTTGTTTGAGAACCTTTTTCAAGATCATTATTCCTTTTATATCACTTATTACCATGTCATGAACACTATTTAATTATTTAAGATAGTAACGGTCGTTTTAAAGATAATTGGTACTTGAGTCAAAAATAAACTCTTTATAATTACAAGATGTTCATGTATCCATTATACCCAGAGTTATACTCATGATGTAGATATCATATATATCATATATATCCAGTATATATATTCATTTATAATATTACATAATGTTTAGAGGTAAGAAATGAAATGCACCGTTCATGGAGACGGTAAGCAGTGAGTACGCATGAATGCTACTTTCATTTCTATTTCGTATTTTATGGAATAAAATCATAATGATATAAAGGTATATTATAATTCCAGTATAATATAATATATAATATCATTAAATACATCCTTTATATGTCCCAAATATGTCATTAACGAATCAAATCACTTTGAGGGGGCGGTAGTCCGCACTTTCTAAAATGAAGATATCGCGTTTACCCATAATGGTAACCATAATGGTATGTCATAAATGAAAAATACATAATCTTAAGTAAACCATTAACATATTATATATCATATATAAATATAGTGTCATCTTAATGGACACCTTTGAAGGTGTTAAAAAAATATTGAACAGTCATCGTTTTGTGAGGCAGAAATTCACCATCCACGGAAACAGTATGTTCTTTAACCATTAGATATAGGTGTGTGTAAGTGTAGCTCGAATCCTTCTTAGAAAAACATCCGAGTCTATTGAAGATACTGGTGTTGTTACAAAAGAAAGTAATAAAAATATTTTTGAGGGTTGTAGAAGCAAAATAATACATAAGAACACAAGAGAAAACACTACATTTAAAACGGCTAACTCTTTTTGATTTGAGCTCAAAGGATTCCTTGGGAAGACTTATACAAAAAGTGAAGCTTCTAAGAGTTAGAGAGGGATGTGGAGATACAAAATGGTCAGGTTTTTTCAGATCCAAAGGCTTTGGAAGTGTGGGTAAGGTGGTAGTGGTGTGGGCCTTTTATAAGAGGAGAGGAGGGGCACTCTTGGAAAGTTAAGAAAAGATATTTTGTTATAAAATTATTTTGGGATTAAAAAGGTCCCAAACTTATAAATTTCAAGGATAAGGTGATAGGGGTTCTAAATCCACCCATACAATATGTTTTTGACAAGTGTAGGTCTTAGATTTTACGTTATATTTGCATTTTATTTAAATCGTTAAATAATGAGGTAATCGCTGCATCATCATGGTGTCATAAATAATTTTATTTATATAATTTCTAAAAATTATAAAACAAATATCATGATGTAGGGAATCTTTTTATATTTTCAATGACTATTTATAGACAAATATCTGACTTGTATAACCCCATTTAAAAATTGTTTTAGTAAAACATCTCATGTTTGTGTCATTTTTACTTTTACTTTAAATAAAAGGCATTAATGTCTTTATCATACCCAACTGGCTCCATGGGGTCCCAAAAATTCACTCATGGGTTTTCTTGGTCGGCCATGACACATCCAACAAGGGTAGGACATGTGTCTAGGTATTTTCATTTTATTATAATATAATTTTTGTATTAAATTGCACTAATTACCTCTAATCGTGATTAAAAACTTAAAAGTTACTATTCACCAAAAAATTATTTTAATCCCATTGAAGTACATTATAATTCTTAATGACAACCATGTATGTCGGATTTTTGAAATTCAAAATACAGAGGTGGTAAAATTTCATTTAAACAAAAAAACATTTTTTAAGTACCACTTAGTGGTTTCACTATTCATCAAAAATTGAAGTTTTTCAGAAAAATACAAAAACATCACACTAATCTATATTTGATATTCTGAATTCAAAAATTATGTCTATTTTACAAAATTAAAAACATATAAGTGACATTAATTAATTTAATAATTAATTCCCGCTGTCAGAGCAAATAACGTGTTTTTATGATACAATAAGTATCAAAAGATTGACACTATTTTAAGTCCAATTTCAAAGTGAAATTAATTCCAACGACCACTATTGTATTTAATGGTAAAAATATATTCAAATTAATCTTTAAGACCAATTATAAATATAATCTAACCATATAATTAAATTAGATGAAAAAGCAGTTTTGATGTAAAATGTAGTATTTTTCACTATTCATTAAAAAAATGAACATTGTCAGAAAAATACCATAAAATTATCCATTGTAAATTTCAATGTCCCAATCATAATTAATAAGTTTATTTTGACAAATATAGCTTATAAAATTTTCAAAAGATAGTTTTAAAAATTGTTTGCCATCAAAATGCAGTAAAACAATCTTTTAAAAATTTTAGTGTATTTCTTGCTTAAGATTGGATTTATTCTTATTTTAAGCATCTAAAACACTATCTAATTCATTAATAGACATAGATAAAAATATCATTTATTCATTACATACTTGGGATGTTACATCCTTCCCCCTTTATAAAATTGCATCCCCACAATTTATTTACTTATCGAATAAGTGGGGGTATTTAGCCCTCATTGCATTTTCATATTCCCATGTTTCCTCTTCAATCATGTGCTTTTTCCAAAAAAACCTTTACCTGATGAATCACCTTATTCTGTAACACTTGCACCATCTGGTTAAGAATCGGGACCGGTTTTTCCTCATAAGATAGGTTCACTTCCAGCTGAACTACCTCTGGATTGAAAACATGAGATGGATCTGGCATATACTTTCTCAATATCGAAACCTGAAAAACATTGTGTACCTGAGATAAAATTGGAGGTAAAACCACATGGTAAGCAACCGATCCAGCTCTCTCCAGAATTTCATATGGTCCAATGAGCCTTGGACTCAGCTTTCCTTTCTTACCGAATCACATCACACTTTTCCATGGTGAGACTTTGAGAAAAACATGATCACCTACCTCAAAAGAGAGATCCTTCCTCCTGTTGTCCGCATAACTCTTCTGCCTGCTCTGAGCTATTATCATGTGTTTCTGTATCATCTGAACTTTTTCTGCCAAATCTTCTTCCAATTCTGGTCCCATCAGCTTCCTTTCACCCACTTCATCCCAGAAAGCTGGAGTTCGACACCGCTTCCCATATAACGCCTCAAATGGATCCATCTTTATACTGTAATTAACACTGTTATAATAAGAAAACTCAACAAAAGAAATCTGTTGGTCCCAACTTCCCTAATAATCCATTGAACAAGCACGTAGCATATCCTCCAAATTCTGAATTGTTCGTTCTGACTTCCCATCTGACTGAGGTTGAAAAGTTTTACTAAAATTTAATTCAGTACCAACGACTTCTGAAGGCCTTTCCAAAAGATAGAAATGAACCTCGGATCACGGTCAGATACAATGGAGTGAGGAACTCAATGTAACCTCACTATCTCTTTACGATACAAATGGGAAAGTTGATCTAGGGAAAAAGTATCTCATTTGGAAAGGAAATGAGAATATTTAGTCAAGAGATCAACAATAACACAGATTGCATTATTACCTCAAGGTGTATTCGGCAATCCCACAACGAAGTCCATAGATAAATTTTCCCATTTCCACTCTGGTACTGGTAAAGGCTGAAGCATCCCTTTCGGTAACTGCCGCTCTACTTTAACCTGTTGACATGTCAAACACTTCATTGTAAAATCAACAATATCACTTTTCATTCCATCCCACCAGTAATACTCCCGTAGATCTCTGTACATCTTAGTACTTCCAGGATGAACTGAAAACGGAGAACTATGAGCTTCACATAACAAATCTATTTTCAACTGTGAATCACACGGCACACATAGTCTCTTTACAAATCTCAAAACAAAATCATTATCAATATTGAATTCAGGAAACTTACCCTTCTGAACCAGATCTACCCTTTTCTACAACTGGCTATCTTTCTTCTGTGCTTGCTTAATTTTGTCTGATAGAGAAGATGTCACTGATACCTGAAACAAAACAGAATAACATCCTACACCAACAACTTCTATGGAAAATTTAATCAAATCCTCAACCAAAGGATCACGTTCCAAACACAGCATTGCTAAAGAAGAAATACTTTTTCGACTCAAAGAATCAGCCACATTATTTTCTTTTCCTGGATGGTAATGAATTGTACAATCATAATCGTTGATTAATTCTAGCCATCTCCTCTATCTCATGTTCAATTATTTCTGAGTGAATATATTGTTTATACTTTTGTGATAAGTATATATTTAACACTTTACTCCCTAAAAATGATGCCTCTAAATTTTTAGATCGAAAACTACAGCAGCTAATTCCAAATAATGTGTAGGGTAATTTACCTCATGAGTTTTCAACTGTCGTGAAGCATAAGCAATTACCTGATCATTCTGCATTAGGACACAGCCATGTCCTTTCAATGAAGTATCACTGTAGATAACAAACTCACCATTCCAGGAAGGTAGTTCCAAAACTAGAGCATTCACTAATCTTCTTTTCAAGTCCTGAAAACAATCATCACATTCTTTTGTCCTGATAAACTTAACACCCTTCTGAGTTAGCTTAGTCATTGGAGTAGATAATCGTGAAAAATTTCTAACAAACCTTCGGTAATAGCCTGCCAAACCAAGGATACTACAAATCTCAGTTACATTTGTGAGTCTTGGCCATTCTTCAACAACCTTAGTTTTTGCAGGATCAACAGTTATCCCATCTTTAGAAACAATGTGACCAAGGAAAGAAATTTGTTTCAACCAAAACTCACACTTGCTGAATTTTCCTTACAATTTATTTTCATTCAAGTTTTGAAAAATAAAATTTAAATGTCTTTCATTCTCCTCTTTACTTTTAGAAAACACCAAAATATCATCAATAAAAACAACCATCATTTTTCACCTGAGTCAACCGAGCCATCACTGCAACAAACAGTTTAGTTCTGATTCTGACCATCTCAGGATACTGATTTGAAAGGTCATTTCACTCTGTATGCCTTCCCAGAAAAGCTGCTCTGTTTTCTCTATGTAAAACCACTCTTATCACAAAAATATCTTAGGTGAAGCAACATAGTAATCTTTAAATTCTATATCATTTCAATTTGACCATAAAAAAATATTTTTGGATAATCATTTAATAAAATTATAACTCCAAAATTTATCTAAACCGACCTCTGATACCAACTATAAGGCCCCAAACTTAAACCTTACTTAATATTGAGTTATTACAAGATTACACATTAAGGATAGTTTAAGGTTTATAATTGTAGAGAATTAGATCATAAAACATGTATTACATTCCACATTTAAACCTAGTGGTTACATAAAACATAGTATTCATTTTTCCTGTCAATGGAAACATATTTAAAATAAAACATGGAATCTTTCATGACACTTATTTTACACTATCATCATATCATGTACCCATCCTTGACCTGTGAAAAACATTTCAAAAACTTGGGATGATCATAAAAAGCTCAGTAAGGGATATAAAAATATGGAAAGGAAACATGAGTACATGTATACATGAGAATCAATGAAATCATACTCTACTCATAAAACATAATCATTTTAACATACCTCATTAAATCATGAATAAATCATAGAAATCATAAGACATAAAGGTAACTTGAGGCATTCATAATATTCTTACGTAGGGAGTAACCCTTTTGGTTGTGTTTGGAATACCCATCACAGTATATTCCTTAAATCTCTTCGGAGAAACCTTAACGTTTAAATCCTACGCGTTACCCAATGCATTGGAGAGCTATATCGGGCTCACCCTCCCTTAGTTTATCACGGAACCACACGTCTTCATAATAATACCCATGAACCATAACATAATCATATCACATAAAACATTCATAAAAGAAACTTAACATTTCCACTTTTCAATCACAGGATATCAATACAACACATTGATATAAAAACATTATGAAAACCATTTTCAATACCAAAATAAAATAAAAGTAAAACATGATATTTATTTTTCATTTAAAAAAAGTATGGCTTGTAGGGGAAACCAAAACTCAAATAATGGTCTCGGCGACGGAGAATTCATTGTCGCCGCATACATACGACCAAAAAATTTCCTTTTGTCATTTTGTGAAATGATTCGTATAAAAAATATTCCTTTTGGATAAACTTAAAATTCAAAGGGGTTTATACACCGTATAAAAGAAGGTTGTGTATAAAACAAAATATGCCTCAATAAAAGGAGATTGAGACGAAGTCCCTTACCTCGGGTCCGACTTGACTCGATCGTTATTTAACCTCCTGAATAATAAACTTGAGTTAATTTCTACTTTCTTAAGAACCTTTTTCAAGCTCATTATTCCTTTTATATCAATTATTACCCTGTCTTGAACACTCTGTAATTATTTAAGTTAATAACGGTCGTTTTAACGATCATTGGTACTTGAGTCAAAAATAAACTCTTTATAATTACAAGTTGTTCATGTAGCCATTATATCCAGAGTTATACTCATGATTTATATATCATATATATCAGATATATCTAGTATATACATGCATTTATAATATTACATCATGTTTAGAGGAAAGAAATGAAATGCACCGTTCATGGAGACGGGAATCCGTATGTACGCATGAACGCTACTTTCATTTCTATTTCGTATTTTATGTAATGGAATCATAATGATATAAAGGTATATTATGAATCCTGTATAATATAATATATAATATCATTAATTACATCCTTTATGCATCCCACATATGTTATTAACGAATCAAATCACTTTGAGGGGGCGGTAGTCCGCACTTCCTAAAATAAAGATATCGCGTTTACCCATAATGGTAACCATAATGTTATCTCATAAATGAAAAATACATAATCTTAAGTAAACCATTAACATATTATATATCATATATAAATATATTTTCATCTTAATGGCCACCTTTGTATGTGTTAAAAGAATATTGAACAATCATCGTTTCGTGAGGCAGAAATTTGCCATCCAAAGAAACTGTATGTTCTTTAACCATTAGATGTAGGTGTGTGTAAGTGTTGCTCGAATCCTTCTTACAACAACATCCAAGTCTATTGAAGATACTGGTGTTGTTACAAAAGAAAGGAATAAAAAGATTTTATAGGGTTTTAGAAGCAAAATAATACATAAGAACGCAAGAGAAAACACTACCTTTAAAACGGCTAACTCTTTTTGATTTGAGCTCAATGGATTCCTTGGGAAGACTTCTGCCCAAAGTGAGGATTCTAAGAGTTAGAGAGGGATGTGGAGATACAAAATGGTGAGGGGTTGTCAGATCCAATTGCTTTGGAAGTGTGGTTAAGGTGGTAGATGTGGGGGTATTTTATAAGAGGAGAGAAGGGGCACTCTTGGAATGTTAAGAAAAGATACTTTGTTATAAAATGATTTTCCGATTAAAAGGTCCCAAAATTATAAATTTCTAGGATAAGGTGTTAAGGTTTCGAAATAAACCCATCCAATAGGTTTTTTGAAAAGTGTAGGTCTTATATTTTACATTATATTTTCATTTTATTTAAATCGTTAAATAATGAGGTAATCGCTGCATCATCATGGTGTCATAAATAATTTAATTTATTTAATGTCTAAAAATTATAAAAAAAATATCATGATGTAGGGAATATTTTTATCTTTTCAATGACTATTTATAGTAAAAAATATGACTTGTATAACACAATTTAAAAGTTTTTTTAGTAAAACAAATCATGTTTGTGTCATTTTTACTTTTACTTTAAATAAAAGGCATTAATGTCTTTATCTTACCCAAGTGGCTCCATGGGGTCCCCAAAAACCAACCCATGGGTTTTCGTGGTTGGCCAGGACACATCCAATAAGGGTTGTACATGTGTCTAGGTATTTTCATTTTATTATAATATCATTTTTGCCTTAAATTGCACTAATTTCCTCTAATCGTGATTAAAAACTTAAAAGTTGATACTCACTAGAAAATTATTTTAATCTCCTTGAACCACATTTTAATTATTAATGACAAACATGTATGTCGGATTTTTGAAATTCCAAATACAGAGGTGGTAAAATTTCATTTAAACAAAAAATCAGTTTTTTAAGTACCACTTAGTGGTTTCACTATTCATCAAAAATTGAAGTTTTTTAGAAAAATACCATAACATCACCCTAAGCTATATTTGATATTCCAAATTTAAAAATGATGTATATTTTACAAAATTCAAGACATATAAGTTACATTAATTAATTTAATAATTATTTCCCACTGTCAGAGCAAATAGCATGTTCTTGTGAAACAATAAGTATCAAAAGATTGAAACTAGTTTAAGTCCAATTTCAAAGTGAAGTTAATTCCAACGACCACTATTGGATTAAATGGTAAAAATATATTCAAATTACACTTTATGACCAATTAAAAAGATAATGTACCCATATAATTAAATTAGATGAAAAAGCAGTTTTGATGTAAAATGTAGTATTTTTCACTATTCATTAAAAAATGAACATTGTCAGAAAAATACCAAAAAATTATACATTGTAAATTTAAATTTCCCAATCATAAATAATAAGTTTATTTTGACAAATATATCTTATAAAATTGTCAAAAGATATATTTAAAAATGGTTTGCCATCAAATGGCAGTAAAACAATCTTTTAAAAATATTAGTCTATTCCATGCTTAAGATTGGATTTATTCTCATTTTAAGCCTCTAAAACACTATATAATTCATTAATAGACATAGATAAAAATATCTATTATTAATTACTTACTTGGGATGTCACATTTTCAAGAGGTTTAGTCTCAAGATGATACTTAGTCCTCTCAAACAGTGTATATAAAACTTTGATCCACACCCTGGATTAGGGTTTAACACAGAACTCAGACTGTCTTGGTCCTCATACCTCAACCATAGATCTATGTGGGATAGAAATAGAAATATCACACATGTTGTCCAGGTCCTCAGACCCCTGCCACTGTTCTACATGGGAAACACACTAGCATAAAGTGTTTACTGGGAGGATTTCAGTATCCTCCAGTTCAGCTTAGGAGTCAGAGTGTGTCAAAACAAACAGAGGCACACACAGCTTCTAATGTAAAGAAAATGATGATCACAACAGAGTGAGAATATAGATATTAGTTTAGAACTCTCTTGGGTGATTTCAATGTAGCTCTGTACTCCTTTAGATTAAAGTAGATGAAGCATTAAGTCCTTTTTGGAGGTTTTCTGCAAAACAGAGTGTCATGGTTTCGTTCCTTCACTTCTAGTACAGGTGTTCATATTAAATGTGATTGTATTCCAAGGGGTTCTTGAACATCATCATTGAACTTTTGTTCTTGATGTGTATGAGTGTTCTTTGAGTTCCATTTTGTGTGTGTTCTTCTCTACATGTACTTCTGTATCTATTCTTCTTCCTTACACATATGTCTCTGTGTCATTTTTGGTAGCTTGATATTTCCTTTTATTTCTCCTTTTGTCCGATAATGGAAATGATTACCTTTCACAGGTGTAAGGTACGTTTCCCGGACATGCCAAAAACCCACATTAATTAATAGTAGTTTCCTTAAAAGCACAAAGTATGACCGTTGGAAATTAAATTGAATGATGAAAAAATATTTTAAGAAATGGTATCATAGTAATTCGTGGAAAAGGATTCTCCTTTGCAAGGTTTCTAGGTTGATCACGGTGTCTGAATGTCACGGTGTCTTGTGGTCATGGTGTCCTGGTCACGGTGTCTCGTTCACGGTGTCATAATTTCACGGTGTCTTTCTTCATGATGTCATGCTTCACGGTGTCTTACTTCATGATGTCTGGCTTAACGGTGTATGGATTCATGGTTTCTTGTTCACAGTGTCTGCTTTCATGGTGTCTAGCTTCATTGTGTCTTGTTTCATGGTGTCTTGGTTCACAGTGTCTGGCTACTTTCATGGTGTCTGCTTTACGGTGCCAGAAATACATAGTTAGTGGTAGAACCATGGTGCCTTATACTTTTCAATGTAACTACGTGAAGACTTATATAGAGATGATAATAGAAAAGATAAAACATAACCATTTGTTAAAGAAGTTATTTTGAGAGGAGATAAAAGATAGTATAAAGTAGGTAAATTGTAAATAGAGAAATTATGATCTTGAAAGGCTCTTCTAAAAACATGAGAAAACTTTAAACATTAATACACATGATTGGATATAATTTATAGAAGTTAACTCGGTTGAATTAGATCTTCAATCACCAACACATGATTAAATAAGATTTTCACATGATTAAATAATATTTGCACATGATTAAATTAGATTTGAACATGATTAAGTATGATTTTTTATCATTAAAACATGATTAATACATGAGGAGTCCAACATTAATCTATAACTAATTGACAACCAATGTATTCATTTTATATATATATATGTAAATAATATATTCACAATTTAGTAAATCATATTCAGAAATTCCTTTCCCATGGCTTTGTGGGAGATATAAAAAATATTTAATAACATTATTAGTAGTGTAATTTAGTTCGGTTAAACTCTATAATGTATGTAATGTAAGATATATAAGGGATCCAATATTGTCTTTAATATAGGATGATAACTTTTTTGTGTATATAATGCTAATATAATTGTTTCTTGTCGTATAATATTAGCTTAGATTTCTGTACTGTGTAATTTAATATTAGTTCTTTCAAAAAACAAAATATATATTTTCTGATGAGTGAAATTAGAAATTTTTATAAAATTAAAATAATTAGAAAGAAATTCCCAAAATATCAGGGTCCTATATTTACCCCCTAATATTTATTTTTTCCGTGAAACTCTTCAACAATATCAATGGTTGAATACCTAAAAGTTCATATCATGGAAACCCAAATCGTTAAAATAAATATTAATACTTTATTTAAAATTAATATTAGAAACAACATAGTTTCTCAAGGTAATAGATAACTAGGTCTACATATAGAATATCGTATGATGGGATTGAATATTGGATATAGAATTAATGTGTAAATAACTAACAATAGTGATGACTGTCATTGACCATCAATAGATAAATTACTAATGGAATGTTAAGGGCCTCAAAACCATTTAACAATGATAATTAATAAATCCATTAGTTTAATAGAGACAAAGTTTTGAGGTTAACTATTTTATCGTATCCTTTTCATTGAGGAATTATTTTATTGTCTAGGTAAATATGGAAATATTAGTACACGATTTTATTCATTTTAATAGACATGATATCATCCTTTTAATTTTCCTTGTTTAATTTCAACGTCATCTTGTATAATAAATGAAGGTGACTTTTTTATTCATAGAGTATTAGAGGATCACAAGATCAATAAATTGAATTATATACCATGAAATATATCTTTATAAAAAAACTAAGCACATGTTATCCAATATGAATATAACCTCATTTGGATTTATAATAATTGGATCGAAAAACATCATCTAAAGTTTATTATAAACCATTCTGTAAATTGTTAACCATATAAACATTCTGAAATATGAATGTACAAGCATTATAAACCAGGTCAGTAAAAGTCTCAAAATTAGCTTATGATTAATCACCCATATATCATAATGTATTTTTTTTATATACCAACCCTGTGAATACCTTCTCCATGTATTCTCCTAAGTCATGGTTGTAACCTGATTTACGATAAATCCTTCATTAAAACATGTCTATTCCAATATTTCAATTATTATTGATTATATTCATTTTTTAAAAATTTATTAAACATCATAAATGATAGCATAAGACACTTTTCACCAAATCTATAATTAGTTCCAAGGTAATAAGTATCTCTAATTTACTTATTCATATACCAGTTATATTTATCCAAAAATAATTATTATAAAAAAGGAATTTTTAAGGGATATATGTATCTTGAATATCACCCTACCATTAAATCACAATTCTTGTACATTAGTACCATTCAATGTATTATGAAAAAACAATGTTAAAAACCTAAACTGATCAATCCTTAGATATTTATTAATTCCTCATTATTAAATCCTTATATCTAAACACTTCAATTATTCTACATCATTTTCAATCCACTAAAAAGTCAAGCCTATCCTATTACATAATACATATTTCCATTCACATTTCACAAGTAGTCACATAATCATTATCAATATAACCAGTACTCATACCACCTTTCTGATTTTCATCATTGGATTTCCACTTTGGACATCAATTTAATTAATAAATATTTTTCCACGGGTAAATAATTTGACCATAATTGATATCTTAGGGAGGATAATATTCCCATCAGTTACATTTACTAAATCATCCATTTTCTAATTTAAGATACACACTTTTTGTCATTATTTTCCGCAGTAAAAACATATTTTTGTTACATTATGACATTTATAAGGGTGATTCATTCAACATTCTTTACATAAAAAAATCATATCTTCTTTCCTCTATGTTCCCCATCACCGGAATTCTCTACCAACTCTTTCCTCCTATACATTCATCATGACAATAGTTTGTTAGGTACCAATTATTAATTCATTTTCCATGAAAACTAGATAGTAATTATCACAATATCTTTCACTATAGTGACCATCCCATTTGATTTCTCATCTAAAATTAGTCTATCACATTGTTTCCTCTGGAAATGGGAAAGACCTCATTGATTTAAGGTTCAAAAATACCTAGCGGTTTCTAATGGTTTTGTTCGTAGAACCGAAAACTTCCAATTATTCCATATCAATTTGGACCTACATTCCAAAGGTAGGTGCTCATTAGTTGTAAACCGATGAGGCTTAGGAATTTTTATTGGTCGAGAGGATGGGATGTCAGACTCATCACACCTTTTTAGGGGAATTATTGTCTACTTCGGGACTCTCTTTATATATTTATGTTATGTTCGTGAATCCTTACTAAATTACCATGTTTGAAAATGAGCTTTCCTTTAGATCTGACAATCAATAATTTGTATGAATGCGATTTAGAGAATCATTTATATGTATTTGAGGTTCTTTATCGATAGAGAATCATCTACATTTTTTAGAGATTCATAGTCATTGGTATCCTTCAACACATTATATAGAAATATCCTAGTCATTATGATAACCATACTGGTTTTAAAGCCACTTAGTGGGGAACTTGAAGTTTATTGTCATTCATAAGGACACAGATTATTTCATAGTTGGGATCATACCCACAGATGGGATACCTATGTATCCTTAAATTTAGAGAAGGATTCCGAACCCACATATTTCGAGTAAAGAAGTATGAGGTTTATGCATGATTGATGGCTCAAAGAAAGATGACATAATTACTTTTACACTCTAAGATCATGTGAGTCATGCTCGGTGTGAGAAACAAGAGGTATTTGTAAAACCAAAAAATTGTGCCATAAAAGATGCAATTATAAGAAATGATGTGGTAATTTTGTATGTATTACTACCCAGATAGATGAAGATTAAGATTTAATTCAGGGATGAAACCTAGGAACAAGGTCCATAAAGGAATATTTTCTTTATGGAGATTTGGATTCTTATCATAGGACTTAATCCTAAGAAGGATGACCAAATCTGAGAGGACTTATGATTGTGTTTTAATCTTGATAAGGAATCCCAAATCAAATGTAAATTAAGACAGTTTAACAGAAATTATGACTGGGTCTTACTCTTAAAGAAGAGTACCAAGTTAAAGGGAATTATGACAGGGGATTACTCATGAAAAGGAAGCCCGGGTTAAGGGAATTTGGATTTTGGGAACTTGGGGATTACTCCTAATGAGGATTCTGATATTAAAAGAATTATGGTTGAGGATTACTCTTGAAGAGGATGCCCAAAATTAAGGGAACTTGAATACTGTGGCTTACTCCTGAAAAGGAGGCCCAGGTTAGGGGACCCAGGGCTTACTCCTAAAGAGGATGCCCATATTTGGGATTTTTAGATTGGGACTTACTCCTGATAAGGAGGCCCCGGTTAAAGATCCTCTCATCTTTAAAGGATGAGGTTGAATGAATGAAATCTCTAACCTTATTGACATAATGATATATAAATCACTAGGTTTTGAAAAAATTTCCACAAAATTCCTTTTAGATAAGAAATACAAGAAAGGAAACATGACAAAAATGTCTTTTAAGAGGGTTATAAAGGCTAAATTTTGAAGAGGAGAGATGGATTTGAAGAAAGCAAGTCAATAGAAAGGAGGGGAACCCAAAAAGAGAGAGTCGCGCAAGTCCTGTGTGGGCGTGAAAGTCCTAGTCTCGCAAGTATACTTGCGCGACACAATGGTACTTGCGCGATGGTAAACCCTTAGGGTAATACATGGGAGAGACTTGGCCCAAGCCCTTAGTATTATCATTAAAGGGTTCCAAAAGAGTGGCACACATGTGTTGTTTGAGGTATAAGGTGGCCCACAAGTGTGGCCATTTCCCTTAAGGGTTGGCCACTTAGGCGAGCAAGTGTTGATGAGTTTCAACACTTAGGCCTTGTTTCCCCTGTTTAGATCTTCCATTCTCGGTATGAAATTACCTTATAAGTGACCAGAATACTTCAAGTAGATACTAGGGCGAACAGAGCTTAGATATGACTTTTTTAATTTTTCCATTCTTGAAATGTGGGACACACAAGGGGTATTTATAAGCCAGGGAAGACCTTGGGAAAAAACAATGAGGGAGCACAAGTCACATGTGTAACCACTATGCAGCGCGCAAGTATACTTGTGTGACCATGATGAAACTTTCAAAACCAAAGTGGGAAGAAATCCTTCTTCATGCCTTTGTCGATTTTTTATGTTTTTCTTCAAATTATAAATCACTTTGGACTAAGTTATTTCCATTTTTCAGTCATTAGACATTGTGACGGAAAGGAGTGTCAACAAAAAGTCCCCCCTCAGAGTTGGATCCGAATTAAATGAGGATGTGACTCTGAGGTAAAGAAGAAAACCAAGGAACATGCAGTGCGCAAGTGTTGAGTCCGCAAATGATGGCGCGCAAGGGTGAGCCACACAGGCATCGGCGCGCAGTGGTGCGGCCTTGCCTATATATTGGCAGTCATTCCTCGTGAAAAGCTCTGAATCTAAATGCTTCCAAGCTCTTTTAGAACAAGTTTCCTTTTCCACATAAGTTACTCAGTTTTCCTCTACTTCTTTTTGTGTCGCGCTTCTATAGAGGTATTTGGACTTGCGCGGTGATACCTGCGCGCCCAAACTTGCGTGACACACTTATACATGCACGCCAATATAGGGACGTATGTGCCTTAAGTCCTTATCAGTTTTTTCACATTTCTTCAAAAAAAATATTGAATAATCAACTTACTTAAGAGTTCATTATTCAACCTTTGTACAGATTCAATGGATCCTAGAAGAATCGAAACTGCTGATTAACTGGCCAACAAGCAAATTGATGATATGATGAATATTTTAGGCCACGATTATTATACTATCTGCAATAGAAATCTTCTAGAATTGGCCAAGAACCTGAAGAAGTATCATCTAGACTTCCCAAAGAGTATTTATCTACATTTGTATGGCTATAGTCATCTGTGAGAAGTCACCATTCGAGAGGTAAAGAACTATCTCCCAATTTCGTGGTTTCATAATTACACCCATTTTTCTTCAGAAAATATCTCAAGTGGAGGAGAATTTATTAATACCAGAATAGTGGAGAAGGCCTACATAATGCATCATAGCCCATGTACCTCAGATCTAAAACCTCACAAGCCTGAGCTGCAACCACATTGTTATCCCTCAATTTTTCAATACTCTCAGATGGATCAATCCAAAGGCTGGAAGAAGAGTTGGGACCTTTGTTCTAGAGGAGGTTTCAAGCCAACTTGGATGTGGGCATACTGGGTGCAAAAAACCTATGAAAGGATTGTCGATGATTTGAAATGAGATTCAATATATGAAGCCGTCTGTGATGGAAAAATATATGCTCATAGGAATGATGACTTTTTTCCAGAGATACTCATCCATTGGAACCCAGAAACCAATTCTTTCCATCTGACTCATAGAGAAGTAGGGATCAGTCTGTGGGATGTCCACAAGTTCTCAAGGGCCCAAATCTTGGGTGATATGTATGATGAATTGTTCCCCGCCAAGGCAACATGGAATGATTTAGAGAAGACTCCAACTTTATCTTGGGAATTATTGAAAATATTCCACAAGCTCAAGAGTTCATAGAATTCCCTCACTCATTCTAGAAAGGATAATAATCCAGAGGAGTGGATTAATATGTTTTTTACCTAGAATCTGGAGAAGGAGCTGATGGAGAAGGTATCGAAGGGGAAGGGGCCCAAGGAGATGGGGCCCACATGTACTCGTCCTACCACCTACCCCAAAATAGAGAAGAGGGGTGCTCCTAGAACATTGTGGTCGACTCTAGAAGTAGGAGAATTTGAAAAGTTGGGATACGAAGTGAATTAGAGAATGAAAAAAATGACTCTTCTGGCGGGATTCTTGGCCTTGTGGCTTAGTGTTTCTCTTTTTATAGTTTGGGATTCAAAGGGAGGTGTCAGGCCAGGGACCTTCGTTTTTGTAACCAAGTTGGATAAGGGGAAAATGGTTGGGTTGGCTACCCCCATTTTAGCAAATATTCACAGGAGCTTACTCCATGTCTTCATGGGCATGTCTCCTTTGAGAATAGTGGGACCATTCCATGTTTTTTGTGGATGGATCACCACTCACTTCAGATTATATAATGTACATAATAGAGTACAGTTCCCCGAATGATCATTCAATCCATCAGTGCATACATTCCCCGGAATTTCTCCGCTAGTTCTCAATTACTATGACTGGAATGTGAGGCTGATCATGTATAAGGAATTGAATTTCTTTCCCTATGAAAACCCACCATCCATGCGGTTTGTTTATGATGGAACAACCAGCCTAGAATTGAAGGTATACATGTTTTCCTAGAGAGATGGTGTACTGGCCACCAGGATTGACAGAGAGATTATATGCGAGGCCTATGTTCCATACAGACTTTCACATCAATTCAAGTGTTTGCAGCAGGCTGTTGTATCTCCCCCTGTGAATGTTAGGTCAGAGAAACATCTGATGGTTTCCTGAGAACTATGGTTGCTGACATCTAGGGAGAAGACTGGGGCAGTGTTTGATCTATCAGTTGATAAAGCGTGGAGTAAATTAACTACATGGTATGATGAGAACTACATAGCATCATAACCATGAGGGGTGTTGAATCACCTAGTTTATCAGGTGGAAAGAAAGGAAAATAACCATAGAGAAAGAAACCCTTCATCTGAAAGGTGATTCTTCTACACCACCCAAAGCTGATTCGCCAGGTTCTTCACCTGGGGCTGACTCACAGGATTCTTAAGATGGGGATGATGAGGCACAACATGTGGAAAAGCAACCTCGTGCTAGATATAATCCACCTATCAGAATCAAGATACAAACTCCATCGATTCCTAGTGAGTTACTTCATTGGGGAAAATTATTCACTATTAGTTTATTGAGAAATAAGTCTTATTCTCTTATCCTTTATCTGTAGATGCAGGAGTTGGAAAGAAGTTGAAGTCTAAAATTTTGGGACCCTCCTATTAGCCTTCTAGTACACTTGCTGAATATTTACGACTAGAGGCTGTCAAGACATGGAAATGTTTATATTGCAGTGATGAAACTGCATGGATGGATTTGTGTGAGAGGTTACAAATCCCTAAAATTTAGAATCTTCGGGCTTCTACAGATATCTGTTACAAGGATAAACCCAATGATGTGCGGGCATACATCATAGAGCTGGAGATTCTTATATATTCCACCGATGATTCCATTCCTTTCACCAAGCGGGTGAAGTAAATGATAGAACGTGGCACCACTAAGGGTGGTTCCGATGATGAGGAGTGTCACAATTACGTGGCTCATAAAGATGAATGTTTATTTCCATATTTTCTTTGTAACTCAGTCAAATCTTTGTTACTCAAGGAAATTATTTTCTTTATCCTGCAGCTTACAAAGAAAGGAACTTCAGAGGTTTATTCACCATTTTATAGCCCTGGTGGTACTACCATCGAGGCTAATGAATCTCCTCATGAGCAGGGTGAAATATCTCTAGGCCAGGAATCCATGTACAAGGAATTAGACTTGGCTTTTCATTCTCCAATTACTATACCTATAGATGATGATACCCTCACTCCCAAAAAACCAAAGATGAAAAAGTATCGAAGGAGGAAGTCCACAGCTAAACGCTTCATCAGTAGTGGTAAGTCTTTTGGAAAATCATGAGTCTTATCCCATGAAATGATTACTCATACCTTTTGGGATTGTAGGGGTTATTCAATTTCCCCTATGAGGGAGAGAACTGACCCTCCTTTGAGGACCATGGAGGGTACTGGTGGACAATCACAAGTTCAGGGAGACTTGGCTGCTTTTAGAGAAGAGCCAACATCTATTCCCAGTATCCCTCCTACTGCTGTTGCAAGGAGAGAAGAGCCTGCTTCTGGTAATTTAACAATGCTTCATAAAATGTTGAATGAAAAATCAACTAACTTCCATTCTATGATACTTTAGGTTCAACCCCTGCACTAGATATTTTGGCTAATATTGAAACAAATGTTGCTATTTTATCTGAAGAAGTTTTCTAGGGTCAGAGGTCATAGAATGAAGGTCACCAAGAAAAAATATTGAATGCTCCCACTGGTGAGATTAACCAGGATTCTAAGTTTACATTGGATGAAATGATGAAACTTGGTGCATCATTGGAAGATTTTTTTAGATCATGTTACATTACCATGTAATTTATGATATTATGGATGTGAGTGTTATCCTTCGTCCTATTAAAAATACCTTCTTATTACATCTCTGATCATGATCGGTTTAAATGTGCAGATATATCTGAGAAAGCTGCAAAACTACCAATGCCTAAAAGGGCTACAGAAAACCCTACTATTACAGAGAAATTAGCTCAAGTGGAGCTTAACCTGGCATAGCTTCCTAAAACATGTCTTGAAAATCCTGTTGATGCTAGGAAAGACATGGAGGAGCCTTCTCAATTTACAGATCTACCATTGGTTAAGAGATAACAATTTTTGTGACTGTACTTAATTTACAAGACAACCAATCAACATTTTTTATCCGTTGAAACTAACCAAAGCATTCAACTGATCATGTAGTTCCATCTATTTCAGTGTCTATATCTGGAGTTGAAGCCTCAGATTCTACCCCAATGAGAATAGAAATTGATGAAACACGGGTCAGGGGGGAAGGAGTAGAACATGGTAATTCCCTATGTGCATTAATCCCATATTATATTCCCCCCATTGACAGTGATGCTAAGTCAGACCTGGAGATACAAAATGCGCTCCAATTTTCACGACGCAAGGCATGGCAGAATATATGGAAGTTCATCTCTGAAGTGCCTTTAGAAGAGATGTAATCGAAGATTCCCTGACTGTCATCCCTATTTGTCATGTTGGGACTTCGAAGTTCTGGATATCAAAAGATCCATGCCGCGGTGAAACAGGTCATCATAAGGGGGGATCAGGAGCAGAAGTACCATCAAAATTTGACCAGAGTAAGGATATCAGCCAATATTGTCAAATTTGAGGCTACGGTATCCCGAGCTGAGGCTGGACATGCTGTAAAGTTGAAGGAGCTGAAGAATAATATCAAGGAGAAGCTTGTCCAGCAGATGCACCTTTAACAATAGTTATATTCTATTACTGGGGAACATGACCAACTGAAAAATTCACTGGAAGGAGTTCAAACAAATGGTATGAAATCCATTACTGAAGCCAAGAAATCACTCCATCAAGCTGAAAAGAGTGAAGTTGGTCGAGTGCATGAGCTTCAATTGGTTGCTGATGAATCTTGGGATGCTGTAAATCAAATGAGGATTTATGTTGACAGCCTTTTGTAATTCATGGAAAAGAGAAGAGAGTCAAGTCAGTGGATGTCCTTCTAACTTTTTTTCATCAAATGAAAAACACTTTCATCCTCAATCATTTTTTCATATCTTCTTTTTCTACCTACATTAAATTTTTACCTAAAACAATGGCCCTAGTAAGCATAGTTTTATTTTTTCTAGTATTATTATAAATAACCCTATAAACTTTGAATCTTTTAATTCCTCAATATTACCTAAATCATACGAAATGTATGTTTACTAATCCAGGACTTGACATTTGTTCAGAGTTCCCTTGTTTTTTTTGTGGGTAGTTTAAAGTCATGAACATCAGACATAAAAAGGATAATGATTATGGTCTAAATATCTTTTACCGAATAGATTAACATTGAATCAATTCATTCATAATTTATCTGAAAACATATTACCATGTTCAAGTATGAGAAAAAATATGCAAACGATGACTTAAGAAATTTTGAATATGAGGAATGATTTGAGAAATGGATAAAAGGTATTAGAAGAAGTATTTTCCAAGAATGAAGTTACCACTATTTGAAAAACCAGTAAGGGGGTTGAATTATGCAGGGCCACCTAAGGGCATTGGATGCATAGTCAAGTAATATCATCTTTTGGCTAATAGGTCCGTTATATAGACTACTTATGCAAGGCCGCCTAAGGGCACGTGCTGCATAGTTAGGAAAATGAACTCTCAGAAATTTACATTTCTACTGCTAAAAAGCCAGTGGAATTTTATGGGGATTCAAATTTTCCAAATCATAGAGTTTGCTGTATGGAGAGAGGTACTTGAATATGGAGAAGATATTTCCAAACAATATTGTCTATGAACTAGATGAATGTCACTCCTACGAAGGTCTGACCCAAATGTATGGAAGGGAAATATAAACCATAGACTTGTATACTTTCAGATCATGAAAAAGAGTATTGGAATAATATGTTAAGTATGGCTATTTTTTCGGATCTCTACAGATTGTCGTGAAGAAAACTAAGGAAAAAAGAGGTTTTCCTCCCAATAATGATGTTTCCATTATTTGATAAACCTATTAAGAGGTTGAATTGTGTAGGGCTACCTAAGGGTTTTGGATACATAGTCAAATAGTAGTATCTTTTGGCTGACAAGTCTGTTATGTATACTGTTTATGCAAGGCCGCCAAAGGGCACATACAATATAGTCAGGAAAAAGAACTCTCAAGTATCAAAAATTTTGTGACCATATGTCAAAAAAAGGATATGTAGATCTGGAAATATTTAAGGTTAGGAGTATGAAACATAAAAATGGGCATTTGTTCAATGCATGTAGAGATACACAGACCAATGCTAACGATAATCATGTTGTGGGTGGGTCCTGAATTGAAATGTTGGACTTCACTACATATCCCATAAAGATGGGAATCAAGAAATATGTAATTCTTGAAATACATTTTTACATCATGTGGGACAATAGTATAGGAAATCTTAGTTTAGGGTCATAGAGATCATACCATAATAATGATTACACCTTATGTGTTTTCAAAGGTACGTTTCAGCCAGGGGACTGAAAGTGGAAGTTGGGGATAGGCCCAAAGACTTGGGGCTCGATTTGAGGGATGCTCGAACGTTCCTACGTATCCCATAAGGATGGGAATCATGCCGCACATAGTTCTTGAAATACCCTATGTAGAGATTTGGTTCGTACATATGAAGGGTGAAAAAGTGGACTTTAGTGAAATTATGGTTTGACCCAAGATAAAAGGTTCAGCCATTTCCATTTATACACATATTTTTTGGAATATAACATGATTTGAGATCAATGTAAATAATGGTTCCATCTCAGGTGAGGGTGTCAAAGAATGTTGTAGTTTGTTGTTGTAGATGACAAAAGTGTGAATATTTTATGGTCATATGCATGGACCATGGTGAACCAATGTAAAAATATTGGTTCTGGGGGTTGCTTCACGGAACAATATCATATGAGAAGGAGGTGAACTGATGTCAAGAGATTAGTTTCGGGATTGAACCTCAGAAGGTTCCCTACGTACCTAGCCTTGAAGGCGAGGTTCAAAGTCTGTGTAGTTCAATTAAATAATAAATTGGTACTCAATATGTTTTTGAGAACAACGACCTAAAAATGGTGTTGGGACTTACATAGGGTTAGCAACCCAAAGAGGGTGTTATTGTTGAAGTTTACTCTAAGCTCATGTGAGTCATACTCATTTTGAGAAACTAGATGTAGCAACAACCTTAATGATGCATAGTTTAATGTCATGTCGGACATGTGTAGGGATTATGCGGTTAAAAGTCTTCCAGTGAAGACTATTGGTGCTGTACAGTTTAGTGTCGTGTAGTAAAAAAAAAATACAGTTTAAACTCATATAAGATGTATTAAAGATCGTTGTTCAGTTTTACATCATGTACGACAAATATAGGGACATAGTTTAACATAATATTGGACGTGAACATTGTTTTTACTCATATTGGACAATAAGGGTGTTGTACAGTTTAGGGTCTGGTAGCTAAGACGTTGGGGAAAATACAGTTTAACATCATGTTGGACAAAAGGGAGACTGTGTAGTTTAATGTCATGCAGTAAGGAAAACACAGTTTAACATCCTTTTTGACGATAAGGGTGAAAATAGTTTAAGGTCATATGCATGGACCGTGGATGGTGTATTTTAACGTCTTGTTGGATGTAAGGGACTATGCAGTTTAAAGTCTTGCAGCAAGGAAAACACAGTTTAACATCATGTTAGATGATAAGGGTGAAAATAGTTTAAGGTCATATGCATGGACCGTGGATGGTGTAGTTTAACGTCTTTCTATACATAAGGGACTATGCAGCTTAAAGTCTTGTTGCAAGGATAAAATAGTTTAACGTCATGTCGGACGATAAGGGTGAAAATAGTTTAAGGTCATATGCATGGACTGTGGATGGTGTAGTTTAACATCTTGATAGACATAAGGGACTATGTTGTTTAAAGTCTTGCAGTAAGGACAACACAGTTTAATGTCTTGTTGGACGATAAGGGTGCAAATAGTTTAAGGTCATATGCATGGACCGTGGATGGTTTATTTTGTGTTTTTACAAAATACTTCTTTAGAAATCTAGAATTGGTTGGGGGTAGTGATGATTTCTCAATCCATTGAGATTAAAGAATAACCTCCATTGGAGTAGACCTTATGTTTTAAATAAGGTCCTTCCCATTTTGGATTAATTTTTAAGGGTTTCTTTCCTGGTATCATTGGAGTTCTAACAACCAATACCAATTCTCTCTAAATGAATGAACGAAGACGAAATTTTTTGTTGAATACTCGTGCTATTCGATTCTGATAGACTTCCACGTGGTGCAGGGTGCACAATCATTTCTCCTATAACTGTTCCAATTCATCCAATCTCTTTTAAAATTGTCCATCTATAGATGACTGATCACAAATGGATACTCTTAGAGAGGGTAATTGAACCTCAATCGGCAAGACTGCTTCTATTCAATATACCATTGAATATGGAGTTGACTGCGTTGCAGAGCGGGTGGTGGTCTGATAAGCCCATAAAGCATGAAAGAGTTTATCAAGCCATGATTTCTAATCTTTATCCACCATCATTCACAGTATGTTTGAAAGAGTCTTGTTGAACGATTCTATCTGGACATTGTCCACAGCATGATATCGAAATGAATAATGGGATTTGATATTGTATTCTTGATGCAACTTCCTCACCTTGGATGAAAAGAAGATGGTTCCATTGTCCGTCAATATGGTATGAGGGACACAAAATCTGGTAAAGATGTTAGACATGATGAAGCTAACAATGCTTTTAGATCTGAATTATTTGAGGGGTATTCCCTCTGCCCATTTGGAAATGAAGTCAGTAGTAGTAAGAATATACTTAAACTGCATGGTTGTTGTTGAAATATAAGGTCCCACTACATCCATTCCCCATGTGGAAAAGGGCCACGAGTATTTAGCTGTATGAATCAACTATGGGGGTTTATGAATAAAGTTGGAATGTACTTGGAAAGAATGAAACTTCATTGTGAAATCAACATAATATTGTATCATTGAAGGCCAAAAGTATCCAAGCCTTCAAATTTGATCATATATTATGTGTCCACACTGATGGGGACCACAGATTCATTCATTCAATTATTTCATGACAGCTATTGTCTCTTCACCATCAATGAATCTGAAGAGAACACCATCAAAACCTATTTTGTAGTGAATTTTCTCTTGGTGATCCAGGATATCATAAAGAGTAAAATTGACCACACATCTCCGGATTTGTTATTTCCTATCTCTATCAGGTGGAAGTGTTCCATTTTGAATGTATTCCATGATAGGTTTCATCCATCCTATGGTATGAACTTGTGGTTTAGGAATGAGACTAATTTCATTGTTTCTTCAGTTCTGATTTGAACATAATGTGAAATTGTACGACGACGGAAAATACTGATGCCTGTCTCGTCCTGATTTGAATCTGCTAGTGCTGTGGCTATATTAACCAGTGCATCAGCTTGGGAATTTTGTAATATTGGGACATAAGAAAATGTCAGTTCTGAAGGAAATTCCGCAATTAAATGTCTGACATGGTCATAAAAAGTGATGAGTTCTTCTTTTCTGATTACATAATCCACATTGACTTGTCTGATTACCAGGTCTGAATCACCTTTCACCTTTATGTGATTCACTTATTCTTGAAGCACCAACTCCATTCCTGTGATAAGATCTCAGTATTCTGCTTCATTATGTGTACCACCTCCCAAAAATGAGAAGGAATAAGGTAGCACTTCCATTTTTTGGGAAATGAGTACAATTCCTAACCTAACTTTGTTGAATTTAGGATCTTCAAATTTTTTCCATGTTGGACTTCTGGAAGCACCATCAAAGTACATTTCCCATATTTGAAGACTATCTTGAATAGAAAATACTTCCTCGTCAGGAAGTTCAATATCTGAAGATGTATCTTCTACTGAAGGATGTTCAGCAAGGAAATCATCCAGATCTTGGCCCTTTATTTCATTTTGAGACACATACTGAATATAAAATTGTGGGAATATAACTTCCCACCTTTCCTGACATACTGTAAGAATTGGACGACTGAGGATGAATTTGAGCGGGTTATTGCGAGATACCAATTGAACCTCGTGATGTTGCAGGTAATGTATCAAATTATGAACTGAATAGATTAATTCCAGGCATCACTTCTCAATATTTGAATATCAGGTTTCTGCTTCAAGCATAGTCCGACTAAGATAGTAGAGGCCGTTTTCATTCCTAGCATCATTCTTCTGAGCAAGAAAGGCACCCAATGATCACTCGAAAGCTATCACATAGAGTATAAGTGGTCATTCTTCAATATGTGACATTAAAACTAGTGGAATCAATATATATTTCTTGAGAATATTGAATGCAACTTGACATTCTTTAGTCCACTGGTAAGTGACTCCCTTCTTCATCAATTTGGTGAGTGGAAAACTTTTTCCTGCCAAATTGGCGATGAAACGCCGAATATAGGCTATGTGTCCTTCAAGTCCTCTCAATTATTTCAAATTTTGAGGAGGTGACATACCAAGGATTTACTTTGTCTTCTCAGAATCGAAATCAATACCATTATGGCGTACAATATAGCCGAGAAATTTTTTCATGAGGATACCCCAAAAGCACATTTAAAGGGGCTCATCTTCAAATTATGCTTTCGAAGTTTGTGGAATATGTCTTCCAAACCCACCAAGTGATTAGAAAGTTTCATGGATATGACCACAAAATAGTCTACATAACATTCAACAAACTTCCCTAAAAGGTTTTGAAGATACGATGCATGGCATACTAATATGTTGCGCCTTTATTTTTCAGGCCAAAGGGAATTGCCGAATAGAAAAACACACCCTGGGGGGATCTGAAGGCTGTAGACTCCTCATCTTCTGGAACCATTCAGATCTGATTATATCCTGAATTTCCATACATGAAGGAAAGTGATTCATATCCAGCTATTGAATCAATTAAGAGTTCTATTATCGGAACTGGAAAATCATCCTTAGGATAATGCCAATTATGATCTCTAAAATCAATGCAAACATTAATTTGTCTGTTCTTCTTTTTCACAGGGATAATTTCAGCCAACCAATTGGGATATTGAACTTCTCGGACGCTATTAGATTTGATAAGCGTATCCACATCAGCTTCAATTTTGGAAGCATAGGTTGGGTGTGTTCTTCTTGTGGCTTTCTTAAATCCTCGATGTTCTTATAGAAAACCCAAACAATGAGTAGAAACATCAGGATAAAGCCCTAGAATCAATGTATAGTTCCAAGAAAATATATATCCATTTTTCTTTACAAATGAAATATACATCTCTTTCTCTTCAATAGTCATGGATGTACTAATTATAGTGGGGCGTGGATCTTCTTTTGTACCCAGATTTATTTCTCTGAGTTCATCCACGGTGGTAGAGATACCCTCTCCAAATGCTGGAGGAGCATCCCTGAGATCTTCCTCTTATTCTTCAACATGTGTTATTTCTTCTATTTCTACCTATGACATTTCTATAACTTCTTCTGCCTGGTTGGGGAAGTATAGACTTGCTGAATTTTAGCAGATTAAATGAAGACATCCCCATTTAAACTTTCATCATTGCTTGGTGAATCTCCAATTTCTCCCATACTGTCTGGATTAATTTTCGTAATTGACATTATAGAGGTTTCCATAAGAGTATTTTGATTTTGGTATATCATGTCAATTTGACTGATAGGCAACACATAATCTTCACTCACATGTGTAAATGAATTTACTGGAATCTTTTCCAAACTAAATGGACAATTAACCTTGGTAACCTCCCTTGCTGTGGATTTCTCCTTACACATCATGTGATAGAATTCCACCTCAATGTGTTGAGATTCACATGTTTTTCATGGGGCTTTATCACCATAAAATATTCCAATTTGACCATAAAAAAAATATTTGAGACATTAATGGTATGATGGAGGGATAGCCGTATATTGATGTAGCCAGGGTCTTCCAAGAAAGATGTTGAAGGCTGTGTCATGATCACCAACCATGAAATTTGAATTGGATACAAGATCTCCAAAATGAATTCTGAGTATAATCTCGCCCAATGGTTCGTGATAATTTTTATCATATCCTTGTAACATCAATGTAAAAGAAGATAAATTAGATTCTGTGACGCCTAATCGATGAAGTGTATGAATGGAGATGAGTTTTACTCTTGAACCATTATCAATGAAAGCTCTTCAGACGTCTACACCATTTAACATTCCAGATAAGCATAAAGTTCTAATATGTCCACACACGACATTATCTTCATCTCCATATGTGAAAGATATCACTACATGAAATTCTGTAGGATTATTCTCTACATGGTAGACTTCAGCTGCAGCAATTTCAGTTTCAAATTTCGGAGGACTTGATGAAGCCTCAATGAGTGCCTCCCCATGATCCTTTGATAAATTTAAGGCATCCAAGATTGATATCTTGGCCGGTACACGAGCCAAGTGTTTCAATACATCATACTTTGGTTCCAAAGGTCTGTGTTTCCCAAAATGAACATATGGTTTCACAGGTACCTTAGATGTTGATTCTTTGGAAGTAGATGCATCTTGTATCGGGGTAGGATTTGGAAATACTCATGGAGTTGGAATATTAGATCGAATAGGTATATTTAATTCTAAGAGGATGAAGGTGGAATCTATAACTGATCCTTCGGAATAATTGTGCCAGGACTGAGTCCGGTATTTGTGGAAGAATATGCTTGTTCGTGTTGAGCCTGTTGAAGGGCTCTACCATGAGTTTCTACTACATACACAGTTCTAACAGAGGTAGAATTGGAATAGTGGCTTTTGGGATATCCACATATTTATCTATATCCCAGACCTCTATAACTCCCTCTAATTCCTCTATTTGATACAGGGAACTAGGGCCCATCAAAATCCAATTTCACACCCCAAGCTTCCATGATACGCTTCTATTTCAATAATGCAATAGCTTGCATTGTACGATAGTAAAAAATACATAAAAACAACATTTCTAATCTAAATAATTTATAGTGATAAATTATACTATTGAGTGGTTTTAGAGTATAATTAGAATATAATTTTACCATTTTATCCAATTGTGGTCATTAGAATTAATTTCACTTTGAAATTGGACATAAACAATTGTTATTCTTTTGATTGATATTGTTTCTTAAAAACATACTATTTGTTTTGACAATGGGAATTTATTATAAAATTAATAAATGAAACTTATATGTTTGTAATTTTTTAAAATAGGCATCATTTTTGAATTTGTAATATCAATTATATCTTAGGGTGAATTTTTGGTATTTTTCTGAAAAACTTCAATTATTGAAGAATAGTGAAACCACTAACTGGTAGTTAAAAAACTAATATTTCATTTAAATGAAATCATACCGTTTCTATGAATTTAATTTCAAAAATAAAGCATACATGGTTTTAATTAAGAAGTAAAATTTTGTTCAATGGGATGAAAATAATTTTTGGTCAATAGTATCTTTTATGTTATATTAATCGCGATTAAAGGTAATCAGTGTAATTTAAGGTAAATATAATGTTATAATAATATAAAATTACCTAAACACTTGTCATACCCTTATTGGATGAGTCATGGCCGACCAAGACAATCCATGGGTCAACTTGGGGTCCCCATGAACTCACTTGGGTAAGAAAATGACATTGATAAATTTTTATTTAAAGTAAAAATAAAATTGTCACAAACATGTGTTTTTTTACTAAAACATTTATTACATGTGGTTATATAAGTTAACTTTTAGACTATAAATATTCATTTGAAAGCTAAAAAGATTTACTATATAATGGTAATTTTTTTATAATTTTTAGGCATTAAATAAATAAATTTATTTATGTCACCATGATGATGCGGGGATTACCTCATTAATGAACAATTTAAATAAAATGAAAAGATAAGGTAAAATATAAGACATAAAATTTTCTAAAACATATTGGATGGGTATATTTAGAACCCTTATCACTCTATCCCCGAAATATATCATTTTTGTACCTTTAAAATCATAAAATCAATTCATAATAAAGTAACATTTCATTAATTTCCAAGAGTGACCCTCCTCTCCTATTATAAAGGGCCCCCACCTCTACCACCATATTCACACCATAAAAGCCATTTGGCTCGGCCAAACTCTACCCAAATCCTTTCCCAACTTCCTTCTATTACTTCTAGAAGCCTCACATTGTTCATAAGTGTTCCTAAGAAATCATTTGGCTCAAATAAAAAAGAGTTACTCGATTTTAAGGTAATGTATTATCTTATGTTCTTTTGATTTATTTTGCTTCTCCAACCCCTTAAACTATTTTAGGTCATTTATTTTGTAACAAAACTAGTATCTTAAATATACTAGTATGTTTTTATGAGAAGGATTTGATTTACACTTACACACACCTTCATCCAATGGTTAAAGAACATATTGTTTCTATGGGTGGTGAATTACTGCCTCACGAAACGATGATTTGTCAATCTTCTATTAACACCTCTCATGGTGGCCATTAAGATGTCACTATATTTATATATGGTATATATTATTTTTATGTTTTCCTTATGCTTCTTTATTTTTCATTTATGGTATACCTTTATGATTTCCATTATGTGTAAACGTGATAATTTCATTTTAGGAAGTGCGGACTACCGCCCCCTCAAAGTGATTTGAATAGTTAATGTCATATGTGGGGCGTATAATGGATGGAGTAAATAATACTATACAGGAATTATAATATACATATATATAATTATGATTTCATTCCATTAAATATGAAATAGAAATGAATGTAGCGTTCATGTGTACGTACGGCTTACCGTCTCCATGAACGGTGCGTTTCATTTCTTACCTATAAATGTTATGTAATTTTATAAATGAATGTATATACAGGATATATATGATATATATGATATTTGAATAATGAATAAAATTCTTTATATAATGGATATTTTACCACATGAACATCTTGTAAATATAAGATGTTTATTTTTGACTCAAGTGTCAAATATCAACAAAACGACCATTATTAACGTAAATAATTACATAATGTTCATAACAAGGTAATAAGTGATATAAAATGAATAATGAACATGATAAAGGTTCATATGAGAGTAGAAGTTAACTCTAGTTTATTATTCAAGAGGTTAATGAACGATCGAGTCAAGTCGGACACGAGGTAAGGGACTTCGTCTCAATCTCTTTTCATTGAGACATATTTTGTTCTATACACAACTTTCCTTTTTACGGTGTATAAACCCTTTAGACTTTTACGTTTATTAAAAAGGAAAATGTTTATATGAAGAGTTTTACTAAACAATAGAATGGAATGTTTTTTTTCATAAGTATGCGGCGACAACGACTTCTCCACCGCCGTGACCATTATTTGAGATTTGGCTTCCTCTACACGCCACAACTTTTTTTAAATGAAAAATAAATTCCAAGTTTTAATTTTCTTTTATTTTGGTATTAAAAATGGTTTTTATAATGATTTTATTATATCAATGTGTTGTATTGATATCTTGTAATTGAAATGTGTAAATTTTGTGTTTCCTTTATGCATGTTTTATGTGATACGATTATGTTATGGTTTATGATATGTTTAAACCTATTTATATGAGGAATGAATTAGACTTAATAAGTTACTAGTGGAGCCCGCTATAGCTCTTCGATGAATCGGTAGGTCTCATGAGACAAACTAGTGTCTTGGTATAAGGCTTTGAAAAAATCTTATTTGTAGTCTTGGCATAAGGCCTTAACTATGTAGTTATGATAGTCTGTCATTATGAATTCCATCATTATGAAAGTGGTTACTGATATTGCATGTGATTATTCGACTGGTAGAATATCAATGTGTATAAGCAAATGAAATTATTTCATTTTACTTTTTCAATATTATGCTGAAGATCAGGTTTAAAGGTTTTTTAGTTATACATTACCTTAAATGTTTATGTTTATTTATGAAATTTTCTACTATATTGTTATCCTAACCGAGCATCTGAGATCACCCCTTTATATGTTTTATTTTTTCCATGATGTGAAGAAATATTTTATGACTGACCTGCAGTGATAGTCTGAAGAAGATATGAGTGTGAACTATGGATACCATGTTATTTTAGTTTTTAACATTATGATGTAATGTAACATTTATGAATGTTTCTAGTATTTCCAAGGCTACTAAACTAATCGTTCTTTCGATACTTGATCTTTTGTTATCATGCCAATGTTATGTAATAATGCACCGACTCTGGGTAACTGGGGTCAGGGCATTACAGTCGGTATTAGAGGTAGTTTAGTACTATCCTTAGAAGGTAGATTTAGATAAACTCTGATTAGTGCACATAGCCCTAAGATAGATTTTGAGGATTAGTATAGAAGGACATACATGAATTTTGGTAAAGTAATGATTTTGTGTATTTTCTGAAAAAAAACATCCCTGTCTGGATACGAGTAGGTAGAGGTGGCTCTGGCAGATATGTACCTAGGGGTAAAACCCAAAGACACCTCTTTGATCTAGACCCGAACGGGGACTGGTGCATGAAAACGGGCCTTACTGCACTCTTGGTTATGACACTCCTGGGGGATATTCGTAGGATAATTCACGATTTCGTTACAAACATTTATGAAGGGTTTATGAGTATATAATTTCTCAAAGAAAAAATTTCTTTTTATTATTATGGATTATATCATAAACTGTTCAATTTATGTTATGTGTTTTACAAGTATGGAATTATGTATTTTTATTCATAAACTGATCAAGTTTATGACATTGTTTAGAAATGGCGCCTATTAGAAATAATGGAAACTATATCAATACACACACTCTATATAGGGATTTCCCTCCTGCTCAAGATAATTATAGTGAAGCTGGTGATACAACTGGTGTTGATCAACTTATCACCATACTGGGATAACTCACTTAGGTTATGAATAATAACCTTACTCGTATGGAGCACCCTGATCCGCAACGTGGAGGATCAATGATAGACCGCTTCATAAGACAACAACCACAAAAATTCAATGGGATTACAAATCCCTTAGTAGCTGATCAATGGATAAATTCCTTAGAGAAAATATTTCATGCCTTGGGGAGTAGTGAAAGGGAAAAGGTTATCATGGCAGTTTACCTCCTCACTGGAGATGCTGGTCAATGTTGGTCATTGATTCAAAATAAAATGGAAGATTAATAAGTATCAAGTATGGAAGGGAGAGAGTTCAAAGAGATTTTCTTAGAAAAATACTTTCCTCGTGACCATCGAGAAGATATGGAAAGGCAATTTATGAGACTGAGGAAAAATGAGGATGAGAATGTCACAAAGTGTGAGGAAAAATTTATAAGGATAGAAAGGTATGCTGCAGATTATATACATAACCCAAGAAGTAAGATTGATAATTTATTTGATGGGTTAAAACCATTTCTCCGTCGAGATTTAGTATCACAATATTTCTCAATGTGCGAAGATATAGTATCGTGTTCTATCAATACATAAATGTAATTCTCTAAATCATATGACAATAATATAAGGAAAGAGAAGAAGAGAACGGTGGAACAAGAGACAGATAAAGGGAAAAAGTATAAGAAGGATTTTCCATTGAGTGATAATTGTGGGAAAAATCACACCGATACTTGCCTAAAAGGAATGGGAGTTTGTTATAAATGTTGAGAAAAATGTCACCAGGCTCGTGATTTCAAGGGAAAGACAGAGTCTGTCAATGTTCAATGCTACAATTGTAGGGAAATGGGGCATTATGCCCATGAATGTACTAAGCGTCAGAGAAACTTACCTCAGAAAAGGCCAAGGGATCCAGGCCAATATTATGATATTACTACAGTTGAAGTGAATTAATTAATGTATTGGTGCTTTTGGACTGAAGGATTATATTTTAGATATAATAATAATGTGATATGTATACAGATTGTACTAAAGTACTTTTTTTCATTGAGGTTTTAATATGATGAAGGTGTTCATATTTTTTGTATGTGACAATAAGATAAACTTTACATTGTTTGGGGAATCTGATGTTATAATTGATTTCGGAATTTAGAGACCTTTTAGAGAAAGTCTGGACAGAAGTATTTTGGAAAACTATAATGGTTGGAATTGATTAAGTTGAACATTGGATAGTATTGTTTAAGGTTAAAAAGTTTCTGAATATTATTTTTGGAATATTATAATACTATAGTTTTAGGGAAAGGACAACCTGCAGGTCGTGGGATAACCCGTCACGTCGGACAAAGATGCAGGAATCGATCTCACAACCATAGTGCGGCATGCCTTCATTACCTACCAGTAGCCTATAGGAAGTACCTAGTTATTACAAAATAGTATTCCTAATCTAAATGGTATGTGTTAATATTTAGAACCTTTTACGATTAGGATAAATATAATATTTTTGAGTTCTATTACCTTTTGGAGTGAAAGATGTATTTGTGGTAAAAAGTTATTAACGAATGAAAGTCTACATGAAAAGTTAGTATATTTACTTACGTTCTTAGTAAATCTCCTAAATAAATTCCTCATCTTTATGAAAGTTAACTTAAAAAAACATTGTGGGATAACTTTTCCAAATGTGGAATCAATGATCGTTTAACAAATCACAAGTTTGTGATTTTCTTGTAGTTAACTTTTTCTTAATCCTGTTTTCTACAACTCTCCATCAGACCTTGATGTTTTGTTTCTCCTCCATATCCATGTTTTCATAGAATCCTAGTATGGGAAATCTTTGGTGACCATTGTACTTCACATTCTTTTTTTAAGTTATATTTTTATTAACACTATTTTCGATATGGGTTTTCCAAAAAGGTATTTTGTATTTTCAACCTATAATTTTCGATTAACAATTTAAAATTGCGAAGATGAAATTTATTGAAGGAAGGGGGAATGTAACACCCCAATATTCCACGATACGCTTCTCTTTCAATAATGTCATAGCTTGCATTGTACGCTAGTTTGAGATTCTAACACACCGCGACCAATCAAAATAGCCAGTATGAATAGTAATACCCAGTTTTTTAAATTTTATAAATTTTATATTTCATAATGGAATTTATTTTTGGATTCAGAATATCGAAATTATCCTATGTTGAATTTTTGGTATTTTTCCGAGAACTTCCAATTTTCGATGAATAGTGAAAAATACTTAAAAACAACATTTTTAATCAAAATAATTTATTGTGATAAATTACACTATTGAGTGCTTTTACAGTATAATTAGAATACAATTTTACCAATTTTTCCAATGGTGGTCATTATAATTAATTTCACTTTGATATTGGTCATAAACAATTGTCAATCTTTTGATTGATATTGTTTCTTAAAAACATGCTATTTGTTTTGACAATGGGAATTAATTATAAAATTAATTAATGAAACTTATATGTTTTTAATTTTTTAAAATATACATCATTTTTCAATTTGGAATACCAATTATTGCTTATGGTGAATGTTTTATGTTTTTCTGAAAAACATCAATTTTTTATGAATAGTGAAACCACTAAATGGTTGTTAAAAAACTGATTATTCATTTAATTGAAATTTTACCGCTTATATGAATTTAATTTCAAAAATCCAACATGCATGGTTTTAAATATGAAGTAATATGAGAATCATTTGGATGGAAATAATTTTTGGTGGATAGTATCTTTTAAGTTGTATTAATCACGATTAAAGGAAATTAGTGTAATTTAAGTTAAATATAATGTTATAAAAATAATAAATTACCTTTAAACATGTCCTAACCTTATTGTATGAGTCATGGACGACCAAAAAAATCAATGGGTCTACTTGGGGACCCCATAGAGGCACTTGGGTAAGAAAATTACATTAATAACTTTCTATTTAAAGTAAAAATAAAATTGTCACAAACATGTGTTGTTTTACTAAAACAATTATTACATGGGGTTATATAAGTTAACATTTCGACTATAAATATTAAATGGAAAGATAAAACGATTTCATACATCATGGTGATTTTTTTATAATTTTTAGGCATTAAATAAAGAAATTTATTTATCACACCATGATGATGCAGTGATTACCTCATTAATGAACAATTTAAATAAAATGAAAATATAAGGTAAAATCTAAGACATAAACATGTCTAAAACCTATTAAATGGGTATATTTATAACCCATTTCACCTTATCCTAGAAATATATCATTGTTGGACCTTTAAAATCCGAAATTCATTTCATAATAAAGTAATATTTCATGACTTTCGAAGAGTGCCCCTCCACTCCTCTTATAAAAGGGCCCCACCTCTACCACCATATTCTAACCATAAAATCCATTTGGCTTGGCCAAACTCTGACCGAATTCTCTCTAAAATTTCCTCTATTACTCTTAGAAGATTCACTTTGGGCATAAGTATTCTGAAGGAAGCCTTTGGCTCAAATCAAAAAGAGTTACCTGATTTTAAGGTAATATCTTCTCTTATGTTCTTTTGTTTTATTTTTGTCCTCCAAACCCTTAAACTCTTTTTATTAAATTATTTTTTAACAACAACAGTATCATCAATATACTAGGATGTTTTTATGAGAATTATCTTATTTACACTTACAAACACCTTCGTCTAATAGTTAAAGAACATACTGTTTCTGTGGGTGGTGAATTACTGCCTCACAAAACGATGATTGTTAAATCTTTTTTTAACACCTCTCATGGTTGACATTAAGTTGTAAATATATTTATATATGATATATATTATGTTTATGTTTCCCTTATGCTTCTGTATTTTTCATTTATGGAATACCTTTATGATTTCCATTATGGGTAAACGTGATAATTTCATTTTAAGAAGTGCGGACTACCGTCCCCTCAAAGTGATTTGAATTGTTAATGCCATATGTGGGATGTATACTGGATGGAGTAAATGATATTATATATGATATTATACTGGAATTATAATATACCTTTATATCATTATGATTTCATTCAATTAAATATGAAATATAAATGAAAATAGCGTTCATGCGTATGTACGACTTACCGTCTCTAGGAACGGTGAATTTCATTTCATACCTCTAAATGTTATGTAATATTATAAATGAATGTATATACTAGATATATATATAATATATGATATCTAAATCATGAATATAAGTTTTTATATAATGGATATTTTACCACTTGAACAACTTGTAATTATAAGATGTTTATTTTTGACTCAAGTACCAAAGATCAACAAAACGACCGTTATTAACCAAAATAATTAAATAATGTCCATAACATGGTAATAAGTGATATAATAAGAATAATAAACTTGAAAAAGGTTCTTATGAAAGTTTAAATTAACTCTAGTTTATTATTCAGGAGGTTAATGAATGACCGAGTCATGTCGGACACGAAGTAAGGGACTTCGTCTCAATCTCCTTTCATTGAGGCATATTTTGTTTTATACACAACCTTATTTTATATGGTGTATAACCCCCTTTGACTTTTATGTTTATTCAAACGGAATATTTTTATACAAACAGTTTTACTAAATAAAAAAAGTAATGTTTTTTGTCGTACGTATGTTGCGCCAACGACTTCTCTGTCGTCCTGACCATTATTTGAGTTTCAGAATCCTCTACGAGCCAAAACATTTTTTTAAATAAAAAAAAATACTAAGTTTTAATTTTCTTTTACTTCAATATTGAAAATGGTATTGAAAGTGTTTATATCATATCAATGTGTTGTATTGATATCTTGTGATTTAAATGTGGAAATGTTGTGTTTCCATTATGCATGTTTCATGTGATACAATTATGTTATGGTTTATGATATGTTTAAACATGTTCATATGAGGAATGAATTGAACTTAATAAGAGATGTGTGGAGCTCGCTATAGCTCCTCAATGAATCGGTAGGTCTCATGAGACAAACTAGTGTCTTGGAAGAAGGCCTTGACAAAATCTTATTTTTTGTCTTGGAACAAGGCCTTGACTATGTGGTTATGATAGTCTGGATTTATGCATTACATCATTATGAAAGTGGTTATTGATATTTCATGTGATTATTCGACTAGTAGAATATCCATGTGAATATATAAATGGAATTATTTTGTTTTACTTTTTCCATATTATTCTGAAGTTCATGTTTAAAAGGCTTTTGTTTTAGTTATACATTACCTTAAATGTTTATGTTTATTTATGAAAGTTTCTTCTATATTGTTATCCTTAATGAGCATCTGAGCTCACCACTTTCTATGTTTTATTTTTCCCAGGATGTGAAGAAATATTTTATGACTAACCTACAGAGATAGTCTAAAGGGGAAATGAGTGTAAATTATGGAGACCATGTTATTTTAGTTATTCACTTTATGATGTAATGTAACATTTATGAATGTATCTAGTGTTACAAGGCTACTAAACAAATCAATCTTTCAAAAAATGATCTTTTGTGATCATGCCAATGTTACGTAATAATGCACCAACTCTGGGTAACTGAGGTCGGGGCGTTACATCTAAACTGCAACTATCATAAGGATCTGTTAAATGAATCCTATTAACAGAACCAAAGATCATCTCTTCATCTGATGATGACTCTGCCTGATTAGCCAATTTAGGTTGTGCCGGTTGGTGGGGCGGTGCCCGTGGCTTTGAAGTAGATGGCATAAAATCTACCAAAGTCAAAGACAATTTGTGATTTGACACGATCTCATCTTCATCTAATTACTCTTATTTCTTTGAATTATGTCGTTTCTTGGAGTATTTTTCCTCTAATGAAGGGATATTTGCTGTGGAATTCATAGTAGAAGATGCAATTGGTTTCTTCAACTGTGTTCATAAAATATCATGAGTTCGGTTGATCATTTTTCTGACCATACAGTCATCATATTTTTTTGCATTTTTGTTCATGACTTTTTTCCACTCTCTTTCTTCCCCTAGATTTGTAGCACTAACACATGCTACCTGAGCTGAAGAACCTTTCAATTTGACTTGTCTCGAGTCCACCATTTTTTGCAGGAGGTCTTTGAAGACAAAACAATCCTGAATGGGATGCCCCAACATCTGATGAAATTGTCAATAGTTTGTATGGACTTCATCTCCATCTTTGTTCGTCCTCTTAGGCCTTGTCAATTGAACCAAATTATTTTCCAAAGATGAAATGAAGTAACTAGGAACATGTTCATTTTGGACAGAGTAAACATTGCTCCTTAGATCCTCAAATTGTTTCCGTCTTTAATCTCTCTTATCATCCTGATGAAATGACCTCTATTGTTGACACTCAAGAGGTGGAACCCTTCGGGAAGATAATGGTATTGATGTGAAAGTCGGTACAGGTGATTGTTTAAGCGTAATTGTAGCAGTCTCTGCTTAACCCATTCCCCTTCTTGGATCTGATAAAATTACATGAGTTTTATTCTTAGTCTTCGTAAGAGAGTCATCAATATACTGATTGATAGAAGTAAGGTCTTGAAACCCTCCTGTGTATTTCACAGGGATCAACCATTTGCGCAACTCATCACCCAAATTTTCCACACAGATTGACAACTATTCTTCTTGAGTGTGTGATATGATCAAGGAATATGTTAATCCCTTCCTACGAGCAATGAAATCTGAAACCCTTTCATTTTACCTTTTCTTATAGATTGTATGATCAAAAACTGTTGTCTTTGGAAACATTGAGCTGAATTGAAGAAGGAATCATTGATGTAGATCCTCCCATCTGGTAATAGACCGAGATTGCAAGCTTGTATACGAAACAAAAGTAGGTCCTTGTAATGACTGTACTAAACACCCGAGATTAACTACTTCTTATTGCTGAGGGGTTCCCATCATAGGATCACAACGAGAAACAAAATGTGTTATGTATTGCTCTGGGTCTCCCGAACCATTAATGATTGGGAATGTGGTACTTGAAAAATTTGATGGGGGAGGAATTGCATCAACCCATTTAGGGTATGATCTCTTCTCTTGTTAAATTTGAGCTCGTTTTCCTATATATCTTCCAATCAAGCTATTAATGACTCAATAGTAGTTATTAACTTTTGAGAAACATCCGGTTGAGCCTGGACCTGAGAAGGTGCAATAACTGGATCTTGGACAGATGTGGTGGCTGGTACTAGAACTGATGATAACACCACCAGATGTTGTTGCACCTGAACCATATGATTAGACCTGTGAGGGTGTACTGATAAAATAGGATATTCTTGATCCATCGTAGTAGCCGCAACAAATTCCATTAACTGGCTAACTTTAGCATGCTTAGGAGGAATACTACCTTGAAGTAGTTCTGCATTCAACCTCCTTAATTCCTTCATTTCTTCCTCTTGTTGTGTGAATATTTGCTCTAATGAGAGAAATTGTCCTTCTCTCGAGAAATGGTATATAACCTGATTCTTTCCTTTCCCCTTATTGGACACCTATCGGAGAGGGGAATGTGGGTTACTTGAAACATTACCAAGATTCTGGGTAATCCTTTGATTTCTTGTATGATCACCTTCTTCATTTGTGTCTGTGCGTACAACCTCTTGAGTAGGAGCTTCCTCATATGATTCCTCTAAGTGAGCCTTATCTGGGGGATCAACAACAATGAAATTCATGACATTGATTGATGCATAATGCATTGCATCCCTTCTATCAACATTTCTGTGATATTTTCTTCTTCGATGTCCTTGATGAGAAATTGAATTTTGTTGATTCGATCCCTCAGGAACATCTTGACAAACTATAACGTGGAGGGAATATCCTGATAATTTGGGTCTTAGTTCCTCGCGTGGCTTCTTCCATAATCGAGAGAAGACTTACTTTACGTGACAGAGAGATTGAGGATTTGAAAAAGTTTCCAGTCGTGTGGACAACGGTTGTTCCTGCTGTTTCTGCTCAACTCCTCAAATACTATTTATTGATTTTGAGGGTTGGGTTAAAAGATTCCCCAGTCTGGTAGGTTGAGGTGTGTCTTGAGATGCTACATCTAAGAATTTCTTGAAAGCTCTCCTGATCTTGCAGACATTAGTCTGGATATTGGCTGGATACATCAACATATATCTACCCTTATCACGTGGATCAAAAGACCATTGGATGATTTCTGACACTTCTGTCACTTGATGATGTGCGAGCTCTAAATGAGAATCATGTTCTATATTCTGATTTTCATGATGTAGGAGTAATTCAACAACTTGTTCCCTGTATGCTTGATTTTGAGAGGAACTAGTTGAGGCATGTTCTTGACCGATCCTTTGATTACAAACAAAACCAATTGGATGTGGCTGACCATGAGCAATAGCATTGCATGAAACCATTTTCGGCGGGCTTTGATGACTGGAGAGTACAATAAAATGCAGTGATCCATGGACACCCCATCCCCTGATATAAATACCATATGAGGCATTGGCAATTTACTGGTGCAATATTCTTAGTGCGCCAAGGCATGAACACTGAAGGGATCTCTGCTACTTTTTAGCCTTCAGATATCGAGAAACTGAGAGAGATTCCAAGTCAATATGGCATTGTAACCCTTCAATTATATTGACATGATTTTCATATTCATGGTAAGATAATATTTAATTTTTCAACTGAAAAATATTTTTCCATATGTTGAGATAAATATCATGAATTCCATCTTCCATAAACATCTCTAGAATGCCATACTGAGAGTCAGCCAAAGGCCTAAACCTAACTGGAACTTCACTTTTCACTAGTTGTTTACCCATATTCAGTACTTCCTCTTTATCATTCAATGAAGATTCTTCTACCTGATTATACCAATGTTGGTGCTTCCTTGTTGCTTCATCATATTCAACAATATTGGTAGAGAATTCACTGATCAAACTAGAAGATGAATGACCCAGGGTTGGTTCGGAGAATGACCTACACCCTGGGCTATCTTCTTATTGAGAAAGTATTTCACCTTCTAGTGTTAAAGAATCAAACATGACTAGATTCAAATTTTCAAGTGCCTCAAGATAAGAGGCCTTTCACATCACTACATTGTCTATTGGATAATTTTCTAGGAAATGTGAATTATTACTACGGAGAGGACTTTCACAGCTAAATTCATCATCATAGGGAGGACAACCATGGTGGGTTACAACAAAAGATGAAACATTTTTCTCCATGATCTTTTGGCCACACTGAGGGTTCTTGTGGCTCTCATCTGAAGATGAAACTTTGAGATTGAACGAATTTTCATGAAGCAAGCCTTCTTGAGGATGTGTCTGATGAAGAAATTCAGAATTAATGATCCCACTATTGGGAACAGAAATATTAGAATCATGAGTTGCAACAGATAATTGTCATATTGCATCAAGAACTCTAGAATCGATTAAGGCCTTGTTACAGATTGGCCCTTATTTTCTTGACTTTGTTGGGCGTGTCTTTTTCTTAGACACCTTCTTACTCACATTGGGAACCACTTGTTGATGAAAGTGGTAATTCTGGGCAGGTGTATGTGCCTACTCTATAGAAATGATCAGGTTTGGATGATTATCTCTACTTAAATCAGGCGTATGTGTCTGACTTGGTTGTCCGTATGATATAGGGGTGTAAACCCCACAACCCTCTTGGACTAGAACAGCGGTGCGTGTCTATTTTGGAGAGAACTGTTGATGTGTCAATACACTGGTAGGGATATATTTTCATTTATTTTCCTGTGATGCTACTGAAGGAGTTATAATATAATGGATGGCATCCAGAATATGAACAAGGATTTTCTTATGCTCTTTCATCATTAAAAGAATATGCTTGGTGACTTAACTGCAATAATGGGAATATACATCCATTTAGTGCTTGGATTAGGTGTGTGTTGCTGCTCCTGTCCTGCTTTTCTTGTCAGTGAATTCTGACAGTACTCAAATTTAAGGGTAGAGAGTTGAGTATGCCTCATGTTTATCCCTGGTGCTTTCTGAATGATTTCTCTAGGTGCTACCAAACGAGACTATTGGCAAGGTTGATCAATACTGGAAGGTGTTTGTGCCGACTGATTTCACTCCGTCGAACGTGGTTGATGATCTTCCTTCAATACTGATAGACGATGCTGCTTGCATGATTGATGAGTGTAAGCAGGTGTATATGCCTATTTACCAGTAGTCAACACATTGGGTTAGATGTCTTCATCGTTTCTAGTCAGATGAGCCTACTGACTAGCTAATGACTTATAAACATGTGTATGTTCCTATCTATAGTACTCTGCCGGAATTTCTTGGCGGGATTGGTGTGTTGCTGCCAGAAGAGTCAGCTGGAAAATGGAATTAAAATGGACAAGTGTGTGTGCTCGCTCGTTGCTTTCCACCAAGTTATGTTGGCAGACATCTCTAGAAATGGAAGAGATAAGAAACTGATCATTATTGACCGGATTTCGAATCTGGCGGTTTGTCTTGCGTGCTCGGGTCTGAGGGACCTGAGCCGAACCCCTGAAGGCGATACCCTCATCATGTTGAGGGCGCACTGTCGCATGAGTCTGGCAGCAATTGTTGATGTGAGTCCTCGAGAAGGACTCCAGTATCTTTGTATTAAGGCCATGAGGGACCTCCTCATTCACCTCCCCAGAATATGGGAGGGACTTGTGATTGCGTTCTAGGGATAATGACCCAAAACGGTTGGAAACGGTGGTTGGTACCACCTACTTCTTGATCGCTGGTTGTCGCTTTCTGGATGACCGGGGTGAATTATTGACTTAGAGGGCTTGTCGAGTGGCCTCTAATGTTAGAATAGTACCGTTTTGATGGTATTCCTTAACCAGTGCATTTGATACCCAGCTTTGATGACGGTGAGTAGGTGATGTCGTCCTCAGAGCAGACGATGATCCAGCTGTAGCAGCAGTAGAGGCATTCACAACAGAGCTATTCACAAGCATGAACTTTAGATAATCCATTTCTGTAACGCAGAAGATCTTGGAAAAGAGTGAATGTTTGATATAACAGACATAATCAAGATAAGTTCTGCTGCTACATCTTTTGGATAAGCACATATGTTATTTATTGTTCTGTTGGACTTCTCATTGAGTTTAAATAGGGGCCTAACAAAATAAGTAAAACATCATTTTAACTTTGTTAAGGATTCACACCGGGTTTGCCATTTTTTTCTCTGGAAATGGTAATGACCTCATTGATTTAATGTTCAAACATTCCAAGTGGTTTCTAATGGGTTTGTCTGTAGAACCGGAAACATCCAATGATTCCAAATTCATTTGGACCTATTTTCCAAAGCTAGGTGCTCATTAGTTATGAACCTATGAGGCTTAATAATTTTCATTTGTCGATAGGATGGGAGGTCAGACTCATCACACATTTTTTAGGGTAATTATTATCTACTTCAAAACTCTCTTTATATATTTAAGTTTAGTTCGTCAATCCTTATTAAATTACAAAGTATGAAAATGAGCTTTCCTTTAGATTTGACAATCAATAATTAGTATGAATGAGATTTAGAGAATATTTTATATGTATTCTAGGTTCTTCATAGATAGAGAATCATATGTATTTGTTAGATATTTTTAGTCTATTGTATCCTTCGACACATTATATAGAAATATATTGGTCATTATGATAACCATACCAGTTTTAAAGCCACTCAACGGGGAACTTGAAGTTTATTGTCATTTAGAAGGAAATAGATTATTTCAGAGTTGGGATCATACCCACAGATGGGCCACCTACGTATCATTTATTTTAGAAAAGGAATCATAACCCACGTAGTTAGAGTAAAGATGTATGAGGTTTATGCATGATTGATGGCTCAAATAAAGATGTTATAATTACTTTTAAATTCTAATCTCATGTGAGTCATGCTCGGTGTGAGAAACAAGAGGTATTGGTAAAACCAAAAAATTGTGCCATGAAGGATGAAATTATAAGAAATGATGTGGGGCATATGAATGTATGACTGCCCAGATAGATGAATATTAGGATTTACTTTAGGGAAGAAACCTGGGAACATGGTCCATAAAGGTATATGGGATTTATGGAGATTTGGATACATAACATAGGACTTAATCCTAAGAAGGATGGCCAAATTAGAGAGGACTTATGATTTGGTTTTACTCCTGAGAAGGAAGCCCAAATCAAATGTAAATTAAGACTGGTTAAGAGAAATTATGACTAGGGATTACACTTAAAGAAGATACCCAGGATAAAGGGAATTATAAATGGGGCTTGCTAATGAAAAGGAAGCCCATGTTAAGGGAATTTCGATTTTGGGAACTTAGGGATTACTCTTAAGGAGGATGCCCATATTAAAAGAATTATGGTTGGGGCTTACTTTTGAGGAGGATGCCCAAAAATAAGGGAACCTGAAGACTGGGGATTACTCCTGAAAAGAAGGCCCAGGTTAGGGGACTTGGGCCTTACTCTTAAAGAGGATGCCCATATTTAGGATTTTGACATTTGGACTTACTCCTCAAATGGAGGCCCAGGTTAAAGATACTCTCATCTTTGAAGGGTGAGACTGAGTGAATGAAATCTATATCCTTAGTGACATAAAGATATGTAAATCACTAGGTTTTGAGAAATGTTCCACATAATTCCTTTCAGATAAGGAAGAAAACAAAGGAACCGACCCATAAATGGCATTGAAGAGTGTTATGAAGGCTAAATTATGAAGTGGAGAGGTGGATTTGAAAAAATCAAGTGAATTGGCAGGAGGGGAACCCAAAAAGAGAGAGCCTCGCAAGTCCTGCGTGGGCGTGCAAGTATACTTACACGACACATGGGTACTTGCATGATGTTCATCCCTTAGAGTAATACGTGGGAGAGACTTGGCTCAAGCCCTTAGTATTATCCCTAAAGGCTTCCAAAAGAGTGGTGTGCAAGTTTTGTTGAAGGGATAAGGCGGTGCGTAAGTATGGCCATTTCCCTTAAGGGCTGGCCACTTAGGCGCGCATGTGTTGATGTGTTTCAACACTTAGACCTTATTTACCCTGTTTAGATCTTCCATTCTAGGTATGAAATTACCTTAGAAGTGAATGAAAGACTTCAAGCAGATACTAGGGAGACCAGATCTTAGATCTAACTTTTGGAATTTTTCTGTTCCTGAAATGGGGGGCCCACAAGGGGTATTAATAGGCTAGGGAAGGCCTTTGGCGAAAATCAAAGTGGGCGTGCAGGTCACCTGTGTGACCATGATGAAACTTGCGCGACCCAAGTGGGAAGAAATCCTTCTTATTTCCATTGTATATTTTTGATGTTTCTTCACATGATGAATCACATTGGACTAAGGTATTTCCATTTTTCAGTCATTAGACTTTGTGACGGAAAGGAGCGTCAACACACATTCAATGTTAACTTGGAACATTCTAGATATCACCATTGACTAAAACTAGAATTAATTGTTTGAGAAACCCATATAATATATAAAAACCACATAATAATGAAAAATAACTTATGGGTATCATAATTAAGACACATTATTTCCCAATATAATGCACATAAGGATTATTATTATTAGATACATCTCCAGAAATATCGTTTGAATAATCACTAGGGATCTCCGTAATGTTTAATATTCCTTGTTTCTAAAGTATGAATAAAAAATACATTTGATACCAATAATGAGGACGCATGGTTAACATAATTGGTTATTCAATTATTGTAGAATAATAGTCTACACATTAAAAAAATACATGCCTGAGGACCATAATATTATAGTGCATTTGGAATCATAGAAACCTAATATTATAATTCTATGAAATATCGTTAACATATCCAATAATGATATCCCCTTTAGTACCCCTACATAAAATCATTACTCCATAACCTAGTGAATGGAAATATAAGAATAGGGGGAGATAAGATACCAAATAATCATAAAAATGGAGATATGTAAACATAATCATGAAAATAAAAATATAAGTCCAAGTTCATAACATTAGAATATCATACCCTTCTTATCAATGATCATGAACATGAGTGATGACATAAATATATGTATTTAATATTTTTTTCATCTATAAAAAAAATATATAACATAATTACAGAATGAATGACATGTGAATGAGGAATATAATTCTGGACGTCAGATAAACATGTGATATTATTCCCTATACTTAATAGAATAATTAAAAAAAATATAATAAATTCATGTGGACTACAACTACTGGTCGGGATATACCGCCATCCCTAGTCATTTCCATCTCCTTATAAGTGATTATGTCTCTATATTTTACCAATATTTATCAAGTTTCCCCATTATCCCATAATGGGTCGGGCTTCCACATCTTCTATGGTGGATCAGGGTTCCAAATCTCTCCATAATGGATCTAGATTCCCAATATTCCATAGTAGATCAATCCCATTGGCTTGAATCCCATCATTATCTCATGATATATAATCTTTACCTAATTAATTTCAAGGAGATATAGATCACACCGATCAAATAATAAAATTATACATAGATATTCCCCAAGATAATACAACATGTATCATATCATGACCCATAAAAAGATATGGGTTTCATAAAAATCATATCAAAACTCATTAAATGAGATGGGTATCAAAAAAATTTCATCATATAATTACCTATAAAAATGAGGAAAGTGTCAAATTCATCAATGAATAACCATTAAAAATATGTGGTTTTCAATATCAAAAACCCCACAAAAGACAAAATGATATCACAAACAACAATCCATAAAATAAATCCATTCAATAAATAATTTGAATTGTATTCAAGTATTATATCCCTAGTAAAGTGTAAAATTTAAAAAAGTATGTCATTTTAGATTGAGAAGGATTTTGAAAGATATCACTAAACATTTTTTATGTAAAATAACCATTTATTGAAAATCCATTTCATATACCTTTTTTAAAAAATAATTTTTATAAATAAATCTTTACAATTATATTTCAAACATTTCTTGAGGAAAATATTTTTTCTACATTGAAAAAAATAATGTATTTTTAGATTTATTTTCATTTAAAATTGCATTGAAACATAATAAAGAAGATTGAAATTTTTTTAAATACCTTTTTCATTTGAAAATTTAAGAAAACTCATGAAGAGAGAGTGAAAATCTTTTGAAAACATTTTTCTAAATTACAATTAAATCCTAAAAACAAGTCTTGAATAATTTTGGAACCACTATTCATTTAAAATAAATATGAAATTTAAAAATAGGGCTAAAAAAATTAGAAACCCTATTCTTTAAATTTTATTTGAAAAAAATATAAATAAATCCTTAAATCATGAAATCATTTTTATTGAAAATATCCTTTTTAAAATGTATAAAAGAATCTTTGAAAAACATTTTAAACAATTTTTAAACATAAATCATTTTAAAAAATTTCATTGAAAACAAATATAATATAATCAAATTCCAATAATAGAAGGTTAACAATTTCATTAAAAATAAACTTTTTATCATCCAAGGGAAGTTGTAGGGAAATAACAATAATGAATGTGGGTAAGTCTATACATACGAAACATTATTTTTTAACAATATAATTTTTTAGAAGAATCTTGTCAAAAAAAGACAATAAGAATCATCTTAAAACAATTTTCAATAAATCAGAACCTCTGTAATAATTTCCATTAAAGCTCGTTTGATAATGGTAAAATATTTTTTCAAACAACTTTTGAAAACACCATTCTTTAGAAACTAATATTTCTAGTCAAAATGAATATAACATCATATTATCATAAAATAATTTTCCTAATCCTATCAAGTATGAAGGAGTTAGAAATTTGAACAATTATGTGGATATAATATTATCAACCAGAGGAAAATGGAATTCACCGGATTTATTAATATTTTTATTATAATAATCAATCAATCATATGATAAGCAGAAAAAATCCTTATAAAAGATTATATTCTATCAAAAAACTATGTCAACATTTGGAAATTGGAATCATGGCCCCCATAAGATAATAAAATTAGAATAATTGTACAATATAATGAAAATAAAAAAATTCCTGATATATAATTTCAAAGGACGTATATACACCTCTTTTAAAAATATTTTTGCATAACAAGAAATGTATAACAAATAAAGAAAATTGACACAAAATTACGTTATAGATTTGGATAATTTTGAACCACAAAACCCGATGAAAGAAAAATCATAAAAATGGATAGGTAAATACTTGTATATTTAATAATATTCATTATATATTTTATTCATACGAAGTATATACACCACAAATAGAAATGGGTGTCGAATAAGCAATGTACCTCACATATATAAAATATTCGATGAAAAAACACATACCTTAAATCTTGAATTTATGTGTACAAGTTCAAAACACTAATGTAAAAAATATATTTTTATTCTACAAATACCACATAAAATTAATCTTTTATATAATATCATATATTATTTCTTTATGAATTTATATTACCCATTTATTATCAATTCCATGTTAACATTATTTTCTCGTTAATATATAGTTTGTTTTCTTGTATGTTTGGACCTATTATTCTTGATCCAATTACAAAGATCATGATTTATATTATAATAGAATTTAAAAAATGATATATGAATCATATATTCAGTATATAAATATTTATAATAATAAATAAATTTTAGAAAAATTAAATTTAATAAACTGTTGATGGAGACAGATGGTTATATGTACTCATGAACAATGTTTCCATTTTATTATCATATTGAAAAAAACATTCTAAATAATATATATATATATTATCATTATATAAAAATTATTACTTTATATATATATATAAACTAAACCCGTCATTAATACATTCCATATAACGTGTGATTGGATCACCTAGCTCTGAGGAGGTTGTAGTCCACACGTCCACAAATGAAATAATCATATTTACAAAAAATGAAATAAATAGAGGTATTTTTTATGTAATAATTAAAGTAGAATAAGGAATTTTATATATAATATATATCACTGAAAATAGTATTCCAATCCTAATTCCCACCATGAGAGGGGTTAAAGGTTAAAATCAAACAATATCGTTTTCGGCCACCGTCGTCTGCCCTTCACATGTGCGATAAGTATATTATCAATTAGATTAGAATTTTATTATGTGTACCTTGAAACCAAATATTAATATATATTTATATATTTATGATATTTTGGTTATTATATAATCAAGTAATAATAGTATTTGTTTGGTTAGAAGTGAATATAAAACAAAAGAGTCTGTGGATGGATGTTACCAGATATATTGGTAACTTCCCAAGGTTTTACCCAAATGGATTACTTCCTTTATTTATGAAAATATATATTCCTATATATTATATGTTGTTATTTTAGGGGGATATAATTTCAATGTTTTTTCTAAATATGAATTTATAGATGTGATTAAGTTGGAGGATTGAGTTCCTTCTAATAGTGTTGGTAGAGTTTAATTCTTAAAAAATTTTGAAAAGGAAATTCCAACCATGTTTTTCACATGGTATATGGAACCAATAATGGTTAAAATCTTAGAAAATGGATGATTGGGAATAAATATCAACATTAAATGGATTTTGGACAAATTTATAGGTCTTTTTGGGCACTTTCTTTATTTATTTGTCATTTTTATGAAACTATTTCTCTTATTTGTTATAACTATATTTAATCACATTCACAAATATTTTCGGTAAAAAAACAAAGTTTAAATTAATATTTATTAGAAATTATTTTTATTTCATACATTTAATCCAAATTTGAAAATTCCAATAAAAAAATGGATGAAATTAATTTTGATTTTATCGCGCATACATGAAGAAAAAGAATGTTTTAATGTAAAATTGTTTTTATTAGGGGGAGGATTCCCCATTATTATTTTTATTTACCAACCACTGCTTCCTCCCTAAGATTCCCAACCACTTCTTCCTCCCTAAGATTCCTCATACCCACCACATCCTGAAGGTTTCTTCTCTCCGCCTCGGGGTCTAATGCTTCCACTCCCCCTACAATAATTCTATACGGTATCACCCCCCATGGAATCTCCTTAGTGGGTAATTTTGGTCGAAGGAATATATTGATTGACTAATTTGATAGATTGGTTTTTTATTTATAGTATCTGAATGATTGAATGGCTATAGGGTTTTTGGATCATCATCACAGTCTTCTTCATTTAAAAGATGTTAAAGGTCTCACCTCTTTATGGTCCAATGTTCAACTATCATGCAAGGATTCCATATATTCTTTTCTATTTGGGGTTATATATTTCATGATTATCATTAACAATATACTATAGAGATATGTGTCCATTTCCAAAAAATATCACTTCTCTAAAAAAATGAATCTAACCTCCAAATATTTGGAAACATCTTAGAATGATTTTATTCATTTAATGTGATATCATGAACCGTGTTTCACCAATTACACCATACATTTTCATGGAAGTACGTGTTTCAAAGGATCCATTGCAATCCATCTTGATCAAGGTTGTTTATGAAGCCATATAAAAATAATTAGTTATGTTTTAGTCTTGGTTTAACATTTTATTTATTTTATATTATCTGGGCCACTTAAATAAAGTAAGTCATCTTCATTCGATGAATAAAGATATGTCATCTATAGATGGGATGTTTGCAGAAAGTGAATAGATAAAATTCTTATTAATTATAAATTGTTATTTAATTCATGTGATAGTGTTGCTTAGTTGAATTCTTCTTGGGTGGTCATCTTCTATTAAAAATGGTATTACTAAATTCTAAGAAAGGTAATTATTTGATATCTCCAAGTAATAGGGGAGTGGGAGGTTGACCTATATCACCCACTAATGTAGTGGACATATTTCTTACATGTGATTCAATTTTCCATCCAATAACTCCATAATGAAATGACACATAAATATAAACTTCAAATCCCTCTTTTGTTTGTTCTTTTTAGAATGGGTTCTCTATAGGAATCTTTATAATTCAATATTATGATACTAGTACTAAAAATTCTACCCACGTTGATGATAATGTTTATGGGGGTACCATGGAATATGAAGGCCAAAACCAGGTCACTTATGATTCAGGTGAATATGGAGAAAATGCAGTGAAAAGACTAATTCCTGAAATAAACACTCTGATTCTTAACATGGGAAATCGGTAAGATTGTTGGGATATTAAAGGTTTATATTTGGAATACAGTGAGGAGGATAATGTTTATCCTGAAATGTGTAAGTAACTCATCCCTTTATAGAAGAGAATAAAATATAGTAATGGGTCAATGTTAATCTTCAATATAGTGAAAAGGAAACAGACTTCTAATCAGAATCAAAATTTGAGAAATTTCAACATATATATAAGATGTTGGGTGTAAATTAGGGAATGATGAAGAAGGGAAAATTTTAGGATATTCTTCAGTCAAAAATATAAAATAATAAATCAATGAAAATACTACTATAATAATATGAATCCATGATTCACTATATTTGTTGGAAAAAAGAAATAAATCTAATGCAGAGGGAAGGCCATATTCAATAGTGGTTCATGAATTTTGAATTATATGTGTTCTTGAAAAACATCTAGTTGTTCAGGTTGAGATTTTTATTGATAATTCCAAGGATAGAAATTTTGTAAGGTTAGAATATCCTAGTAAATATTTTCAGCCAAATTAATCTGATGGTATGAAGATTAATGCTCGTAAGAATAAATCATACATAATATTTCTCTTGTATTATATATATTATATTTAGGATGATGATTTTGTTATTATCATTACAAAGGTCGATGCTTATAGAATTCATGAGATATTAATTCAAAAAGATGATAATGAAGAGATATTTTAGTGTATACAAACAATAGATATTTTCTCATGGAATAAATTGGAATAAAATACACATGGAAGAATATATCCAAACATGATAGATTTTTGTTAACAACTTCAAAGCTCTCAAAAAATATGGTTTAGACACAAAGGTAAACTCTATCCCATGGAGCATAGTTAGGGTAATGAAATAAAAAACATTATATATTTTTTGTAATTGAAATGTAATTTTCTATTTGGTTTAAATTTTGGGGCTGCATGTATCTTTTTTGGGTTCTCACTCTGTAACACCGCAAGATTTCACAGTATGTTATCTCATTAAAGTTATTCAATAGCTTGTAGTACATGCAACACTGAGTTTGAGCACGCCACCACTTACCAAACTAGCCATTAAAAATGTATTTATGAATAGTATTAACTAAATTTTTAATCTTTCATACTCTATATAATTTTGAAATCCATATTATGTGTTTCTTAGACATAATATAAGAACAAATTTATTTTTTAGATAAAAGAACTATTTTTAAAAAATGAAAATCTAGCACCTTTTAATGGAGAACCCTTTTTAAATCAAATACTTGACACTTTTATATATTCAATTTAATGAAATTAAATTCTTATTTAGAAGTGGGACATTAAAATTTAGTTTGGATAAATTTTTGATACATTTCTAAAAACATTCATATTTTGACGAATAGTAAAAAATACAATGTTTTAATTGAAAACAACATTTTTATTCGAAATAATTTATAGTGTAAAATCATTCATTAGAATTATTTTATAAATATAATTAGATTTTTTTATCATTTAATTTAATTTAATTCATTATAATTAATTTCACATTCAAATTTGACATAAACACATGTCATTCTTTTGATATTTTTTCCCTTTTAAAAACCCACTTTTTTGATTTGACAACTAGAAATAATTTTAAATTAATAAATGAAACGTCTATGATATGAATATTGTATAATATACTTAATTTTTTATTTCTTAATATCAAAATTATCTTAGGGTGAATTTTTGGTATTTTTCTGAAAACAATCAATTTTTGATGAATAGTGAAAAACACTGTGTAATTATGTAAAACTGAACTTTTATTTAAATAATTATTTAATTTATTTAAATTTATTTTATTTATAAATAGATATATATTACTTATATATTTTCAATGTAATTCATTGGAGTCATTTTATAATAAAATTAGACGTATAAAAGTTTATTGAACTTTTTATCCTCTTTTACCCACCATCTAGGCACATTGGAAAAATTCCAAAAAACATTATTTCACCACATATATGAGATAAATTTAAAAAATATAAGAGAAATTGTTGACATTATTATGTAAAATGTGATTCCATAATATGATAATAATTTTTGGTGAATAGGATGTTTTCACTTTTATTTATCACGGTTAAAAGTAAATAGTGTAATTAAATGTAAAATTGATATTATAATTACTCTAACACATATCCTAATTCTATTGGATAAGTTTAATTTGACCTAAAAAATAATTATTAATAATATATGATCCTTTATGTCCACTTGGATTATATTATGTCATTTATTATTTTTTTTTAAAGAAGTGTTAATAGTGATAAATTTAATGTTTATTAATTAATCCATTTTAAATATAGGGTTATAAATAATATAATTTTGATATTATTATATTCATTATAAAGATAAAAAATTTCCTATATAATGGTATTTTATTTATAATTTTTATATATTAAATAAATAAATTTATTTATGACACAATGATGATGCACTAATTACCTTTTTAGTGAAATATTAAAATAGTTTATATGAATAATATTAAAACAAATATAATTTAAATGTTTTGATTCCATAAACAATTTTTCTAGGTTAATATGACATGTTAAGGTTTATTAGATATTTTTTTTTTCAAAGTGATATGGTTACTATGAATTTCACAAAAACATAATACCAAATAGTTTCAGAATTGACATAAATTAAATTTTAAAACAAATTCTATATTATTGGTTGATATAATATTCCAAAAAAACTACGGTTCATAAAAAGGGCATAAATATTATTATATATATCATTAATTAACCAATTTATATTCTATTGGAAGTATAGAGTATGTTTATTAACCATATTGTGCAATAATACAAGAAGACACGGTAAAAGTTAAACTATTTAACTAAGAGTTAAATCTAAAAGATGATGTTAATATGGTAACCTAAACATGTATAAAACCTATTGGCTGAGAGGATTTAGACCCATAACCACCTAAGGATATAAATAAATCCATTTTTGGCCATCATAAACTGAATATTATTTTAAAATAAATTAATATTTTAATCATTTCCTAAAGTGAACCTCACCCCTCTTATAAAATAACACTTCCATTTTCTCAAAATCACACATCCGAAGCCATTTTTCTTGGCCAAAACCTACCCAAAAATCATCCCAACATCCCTCGAATCATCCAAGACTCCATAATTCAATCATAAATTCATCCTATGGACCCCTTTTGATCAACTTAAAAGGAAACACCCAAAGAAGATGTAATAATTTCACCATTCTCATTCAAGTTCTTTTCATCTTCCACATCCTCTTTCTTTGTTGTTTCCATACCAAATAATAACTCCAATACCTCCTACATACTTTGATGTTATTATAAATATAGTATAACCATATTCTTTATCGTATCCATATTCTAAATGACAAAGTCACTAAACATGTGTACATTCGGCTTACTATCTCCATGCCGTGGTGTTGTTTTTTATTCAGACACATCATTATTTGGATGTGTATAATAATGAGTATAACTTATTTTATAAAAAATATAACATGTTAATGATTCTATATATATTCTATAACATAAAATTACATATTACTTCATCATTAATATAAGGATATTGTCGCTGGTGTGTACGTATGGATTAACTTCTCCACGACGCGATGAGATTTATTTCCACATTCACCATTCAACAATGATTATAAAAATATATATTATTAATAAGTACGTAATAGATGGAATGATAATGCTACTATATATATATATATATGTATGTATGTATGTATTTCTGTATGTATGTATGTATGTATGTTTTTTTTACTTACATATATCTTATTCACTTACTTCCATTCAATACGATATGAAAACGGAAACATCATTTTTGCGTACGTACGACCTACCCTCTCCATAAACGATGTCTTCCATTTCATATATCTATATAATGTAAATACTTATATTGTTAATATATATGTTATATAAATCATTGTTTATGTTATATAAGTATTTAAATCACGATCTAAATGATACGATCAAGAATTACAGGTTAAAACACGTACGATAAAGAAAGCGACTATTACCAAAAATGTTATTTTAACATGAAAATCAATATTAAATGTGAAGTATAAATTCATAAACTAATATTTTATGATATAATAAATATGAATATGGTTCCGGTATAATTTAATAATATACCATTGTCCTTATACTTGAGGTTAAACGTACCCTAAACGAAAAGAAAGTGCAAGGTAAGGGTTAATTTCACAATCTTTTTTTTATCCGAGGTTGTTTTTACATACGTATCTATAGAGGAATATATATTATCAATGTCCATTTTTCATAAAACAGTTTTCAAATAGATTCATTTTACGGTAATTTTTACTAAAACATCATTATAAATGTTTTAATGATTTATTTTTCTAAACCATTCTCTTTAATGTCCATGTTTTAAAAATGGTTTTAAAGATTTATTTATATGGACCTGATTGTTTATAAATGTTAATTCCATTCAAAAGTTTCAAAGTGGAATGGGACAAATTAATTCAAAACAATCATTTAAATTACTTCCTTTATATTCCTTTTAAATGATTTTATGAAAAATATATATTTCTCCCAATGAATTTTAATGATCATTTTCAACTATGAAAACATACTTTTCAGGATATTATTATGGATTGAGGGTGATTTATTTTGATACAAATCATCCATATTGTATTGAAGTATTGGTGATATTTTTGACTATGGATGTGTTAATTATATACCATTCACGGTTTATTAATAATCTATTGACATTTCTTAAGCCAGTTTTAATATGAATGTTTATGTTATGTTTAAACATTTTCATATGAGGATACGTTGGACTTATTAAGTGTTAGGTGGATCCCGCTACAGCTCCTCGATGCATTGGTATCTCTCATTAGAAAAACTTTTGTCTTGGAACAATGCCTTGAAAAAGATATTATTTTTAATCTTGGCACAAGGCCTGGACTATGTAGTGATAAATTCTGTCATTATGCATTCCCTAATTATGAAATTAGCTATTGATATTACATGTGATTATTCGACTAATAGAAAAACCATGTGAATAAGTAAATTGAATTATTTTATTTAACTTTTCCATATTATGCTGATATTTATGTTTAAAGGATTTTTTTTATACATTACCTTAAATATTTATGATTATTTATGAATGTTTTTTCTATATTTTTATCCTTATTGAGCATCTGATCTCACCCCATTATATTTTTTATTTTTTTCAGAATGTGAAGAAGTATAGTATGACAACCCTACAGGGATATTCTAAGAGATATGAATATAATAAATGGAGGAAATGTTGTTGTTGTTTTTTATTTTATAATATAATTTAACGTTCATGTATGTAATCCATTTTCCATGACTACTAAACGAATCGGTCCATCGAGACTTGAGTCATTGTAATCATGACAATGTATTAAAATAATGAACAGACTCCCAGAAACTAATGTCGGGGAATTACACACGCATCCTTAAATATGTTTTTCGAAATAAATTTTTCAAAATTATGTGTCAAAATTAAAAAAGTATATACCTATTTGGGGGTATATATACTTCATTGGATCATGAGTTCACATTGGGGTTCATGTTGATCATCAATATATTTATGTTATATGAAACTGTTGGTTGTGGCCATAAGGTGGCATGGGATTCATATTTTTATAAAGAGATAAATGAAAATAATATTTACTAACTAGTAAATTCTAATTAATATTAAAAATATCCAAACTCTTGATTTTGATGATAAAAATACATATTTTACATACCAAAAATGATACCATGTGAGATGAATGAATCCATAAATACATATATGTTTATATAATATGAACTTCAATTATCCCAATAATAACAAAATCTCATGACATAAAGGTCTATTGTCTTTGAGAAATATCGATAGACGTATATTATTATTAATCACTTTTGAACATTTCCCCATAATTGAATTATATATGAACCCCTTGAATAATTTTTACATGTGATACTCAACCACATGTAATAAATATTGGAAATATATGTAATGTTTTTGATTAAGTACAACATAATGGAAAACATAGAAACATTTCATCAGGGGTTACATCACAATTATTGAAAATAATATTATTGGAGAAATATATTTTTAAAAATTAAACTGAAAAATAAGATTGTTCCATAATGAATTATATATGGTCATGTAATCTCAAAAGTTGAAACATATACCATGGAATATGTGCGAGGTCTTATGAGATGATAATCATGATCAATTAATCGAATCCATGGAATGCAACACATAAATATATCATAACCATGAACATGAGAAATTATAACATTGTAAATAAAGATAGCTTCATCATGTCCAAACTCAAACTTATAAAAATATATAACCTCCCCATTGCAACAATAATTCTTTTGAAATAGGCTAATTCTAACATGACCATGTGTATTATTTCAAACATATAATTATTCATCATGTCCACACACAACCTTATTGATATAACTATATTTATTGTTTCCGATCTCAGTCATGTTTGAAAGAATATCTTCATCTTATCAATATTAAATCTCTTTAACATATTTTATTGCTTCATTCCAATATTAAAACATTGAAACATACCTATCTGCTTCCTATTTACAACAAAAAATCAATATATAATAATATATAGAACCATAACTAATGCATTCTAAAGAGATATAGGATCTCACCCATCACATATATATTAACTATTGAATTTTTTTCCATAATAAAATTATATGACATATATTGAGTAACCCATGGAATGAAAAAGGGTTTTATAACATTTAATAATGATATCATATTATATAACCTCAACATTTATATTGATTGAAACCCAAAATTCAATCACATAGAAGGATTATATATGATTAATTATTTTGGGTGATTAATGAAATTATACACCATAGTAAATTAATATTATATAAATTAAAATTAAAATAACACTTAAATCATGAAATTAGATTTCATAATGCATTTTTTACATCTTTACAAAAATGAGAATCTATATGTTACATTTTGAAGTTTCATATAAGAATATGTCATAGAATTTTTTATGACATATATAGAAATGAATCTAAAAAATTTATCTTTTGAAAACAGTATTCTCTTTTTTCAAAATAAATTTAGAGTAGAAGATGAAAATTAAGATGATGAAAGGAAAAAATAATTCTAACCAATTTATTAAATACATTTATTAAAACCCATATTGGGAATGGATTTATAAATCAACCATTTAAATATTGATAAATAGATATTTTAATATTTCTAAAAAATATTTTTTTTTTCAAAATAATAACAACACTTACAGGATGTGTGAATATGGACAAGGGAGAGAACAATATTATTTTTAAATGATTGTAATTTGTCTTAAAATCTAATTTTTTTGTAGAACTAAACCCATCAAGGAATATTTTCCTATGAAAGATAAACTATGAATAAATTAATGATTAAATTCAATATAATATCATAATATAATTGAATAATATGATATTTTAAACTAATAGTCAAATAAAAATACTCATGGCTCAATAAAAGAAGCTGGGTTAAGAAAACCATTTCTAAAATTTGAAATAATTGAATAAAAAATAATATGTAGGGGAGTTTATGAAATGGATTTGAAGTCACAAGAATGAAATAATAATATTTATTATAATATCATCTAATAGGGAGTGAAATATATATTATAAAATACTAATAATTGCGTAAAATGTAATCTTCCCCAAAGAATAGATATTGAGATGGAAAATTTTAGGGATTTAGTGTCGTATAGGTCCAAATAAATTGAAATGTATAAACTGAAATAATAACATAATTATCATGAATAAAAAATTATCCATAAAATTATTCCCCATATATAGTACATACACCATATAAAATAAATAACTTAATAAAAAACATGTCTCATAGAAGGAGAAATGAGATAAAAACCCACACCCACTACAAATGGAACATGAAAAATAAATAACCTCATATATAAAAAATATAACCATCATAGTAAAATAATTTATATTCTAATTTATAAACATACATATTAAAATTATTAGTAAAAATTATTTATGACCAAATTATTATTTACTTCTATTTTATTTTAGTCATAAAATGGTAGTGATTTTGATTTTTCCACACAATCTTTAAAATACAAATTTTAAATCTTAGTATTAGAAACCAATTGTGACACCCCAAGACTATACATACTAATATAATTGAATAATTTTTAATATTAATAAATTCATATTAAATTACATAATTTGTTTCTTCATGATCCAGGAAGACAAAATATAAGATGAGCTTGTTTTTTTTAATTGTTTTGTGAATAAATGTTGATTTGTTGATAAAATGTTAAATATTAATATAATATTTAAAAAATAAACATCATAAGTAAAACATTATTTCATTATATATTATCATATAATTATAAATTTATTATTTTTATGGAAAATAAATACTTCATTCCATGCAGTTATTTGTCTACCTATACACAGAGATGATGTTTTAGTTTTCCATTTAAATGGAAATAAGGTACAAATTGATTACTCTATCAAGAATAATTATCATGTTATAGATATAATATTTATTCTTTTAATACTAATTTTCAACCATTCATGTAAGGATGTGGTAAAAAATAGAAGATAATGTTCATGGAAATGGTAGTCTGCATGTAACACGAATCACGTTACTCTTTTTCAATATAAATTTGAAAGGTAAATACTATTAGTTCAATTAATATAACAACAAATAATATAAAAATAATAACATAGATATGAATATATTTTAATTGATTAAATATATATAATAATATGTGGAAGGTGAGGAAATTGAAATATTATTATATATGAGAATATATATTCATAGAAGAAATCAATTTCATTTCATAACCATTTTGAATTGAAATTGTATTTGGGAAATATCCATGGATTAAAAGATTAAATTTTTTTTAGAGGAATATGTGTTATGTAAATTATTCATAGTATAGGGTATAATTATATTTCTTGGTGAAACTTTTAAGGGGTGGTGGAGGAATTCTATTATAAGATAACAGACTATATTTTTTAAAAGTTTTCTTAACTTTATTTAAATGAAATGTAATTTTCAAAGGTATGCATATCAAAAGGGGAATTATAATTGATAGGGGATTATTGTTGTGAAATCATCCCCTAATCCATGAAAATAACTGATTTAGTTTTTTGATATTTATGTAATTTTTCATTAATATAATTTTTTATCATAATGTACTTTTTTCATGTTAATTATTCATTTAAATTCGGAAACATATTGTTATGACCAAAAAATTTCCCTCATTAGATAATTTAGATATTATTATTCACTATTATTAAATCTATATTAAAATATTTAATTTACAATTGTGATAAAAATTTATGTTAAATTAATAAATCAATAACTTATAAGAAATTGAAATATTTTATATATGTTCAAAAATGTAAACTACATGTTTATAAAAAAATTAATATTTAAAATAATATTGTTCTATATATAAATTAAATATTCTATTAAAAATTTGGTTTCATGGATTTTCAATTTTTTTATGTGAGTTATTTAATAATTTTCATGGTATTTTAAAAAATTTTATTTTGTATTATTAACACAAAAATATATCATTTCAGATAAATCTAATAAATTCAGCATAAGAAATGATTCTTGTGATGATTCTAAAAATGAATATTAATTTTAAAATTCAAATTCTAATCATTTTTAAAATATATTTAAAAAATTATTCATTTATAACTATAAAATGGATTTATAGAAGAATAAAATTGTACAAATAATGTGTAATTATTATAGTTTTAAATTAGTTAACAAATAAATGAATTTGGAAATAGTTTTGTATACCGAAATCATTATAATTGAAGAATCCTTTAAAAGTGACTAATAAAATTTGTAATAAAACTAAACAATATTTAAATAATGGTTCATTGAATAATATTGGCATTGTATTATATAATATTACCCAAATACCAATAAAATTATTTGTTTATATATTAATATTTTGATTTTTTTGATTATTTGATAATAAATCTGTAAATTAATTTATATAATGAATCATATCATTCCTTAATAATAAATATATTTTCTCACATAAATTTTTTAAATAAATAGTTTAATTATATTTTTTTGTTTCACTACGTACTATTTAACATATTTTTTATTTTATATTTTTTAATAACAACATAGAACATATTGAAACATATTTCATACATGTATATCCAATGAAATATTTCTAATGACCATATTTATGATGACCATATAATCAATTAAGATATTTACAATGACAATATTTTGGAAGTTCAGATTTCATTCTTATATATATCCTCATATCGTTCTTCAAATTAATTCTAATAATTCTCAACATGACTATTTGAATAGTAATTCATATACTTTATTCCATATTAGTGATCTGTGTTGTTATTATGAGGAACAACAATAAAGATGATGATTATATTCTTTTAGTGTTTCTAAATGATAACATATTTATCCCTGTTGTAATATTCTTACATATGGATAATTTTTCATCCCCCTAATGAATTAAAATTATATTTGGTTATCAAGTCTCATCATATTAAAATATATCATGGTTCATTTTCAATCCAGGATCCATTAAAAAATAATATTCAATATATAATTTATTTATTATGTACAAAAATCATGGAGTGTTTCATCCCCAACAAATAAATTTCTTCCTCATTATTTTGGATATTATACACTAATGAAAATAAAAAATTGTATCCAAAATATAGAAAAAACACAATATATAGTTTCTAGAGAGTTATTATACATAAAAAATTTGGAATATACCGTTTCCATAAAATAGTATTATACTTAATATTGAGTTCTTGTAAAATCATTAGAGCCATACATCCCAAATGAATGGATATACTGGCACATAGAAGTAGTTTTCATGTTTTTTATATAGTAATCATATCCCTGATACATGACAATATTTTTTGTGGGAAATAATAAATGTGATTGCCCTATTTTGATAATTAATACATTCTATATAAATAGAAAATTTCTATTTCCAAAATCATATCACGTTCTTTTAGAGAAAAAATAATAATCTTTTTTTACTGAAAATTACCACAAACATAAACTTAGGATGGAATAATTATATAACTAAAAGTTTTATTTGATAATAAAATAATTTTGGGGAAGATTTATTACTCTTATAAAAGATCCAAGAAATAATAGTGTTCCTTGAATAAAAATCAAAGAGGGGATCTATAAAATTGTTTTAAGGGATATCTAGGACTAAAGTTTCATGATCCAAATTAGTGAATGTCATTATATAAGACCTTATGATTTCCATTGGAATATGAGTTTATTCTTGATCACCTTCCTTATTCTCCCTTTGATAAGGGAATTTCGTTTGATAATTCCTAATATGAAAATATTTAATACATTTTTATATTAGTGGTACCATAGAATGATATTTCTTTTTCTTTGTTAGGTTTAACGAACTCTCGGTTATTCATTAAAAATAAATTTCTCCCTGCCCTCCTTTAACACACACAAAATATTTTTTCTTGAAATTGAGAAATTTCCCTAGGTGGTTATGGACACATTTTATATATATAGTAAATCAAATATCCTCTAATAAATGTTATCCATCACTATAAAATCCATATAATTTCAACTTTCACTTCCTTAACCTATTTAAATATTCATTTAGTTTAAAATGGTTAATCATAACACAAAAAAATACAGTTAATCATAACCAAACTATTCTCGAAACTGAATCTCATATTTTTTGGATTAAAATTTATATAATCATTACATTAAATAAAAAAATTTCTAACTATATTTCTCCTCACCCCGATTATCAAATACATAGGGAATATTTTAGGATACTAAAGTTTTTTTCAATAGGAAAATATATTGTAATACTATTAATCAAAGTAAAATAAATATGAAATGATATATGTACACATATATATGAATATATTTGATTAAATAATGGTTATTAACTTCCAATATCATATTAGGTTCAATAACCATAACCTAAAATGTGTATGAAGTCCTTTATTATGGTTCTTATAAGTCAAGGGAAATAAATAAAGAATATCCTCCGAGAGTGTAAATCCTTTTTTGTAGTTAGTCCACATTTTTATACAATAGAAGAAGACTGAGTTAATATCCAACCATTCATTTATAGTTCATTACCATTTTTTAAATTTATTCAATTGCATATATTTACTTATTTATATCTTGTAAAAGATGTTATTTCTAGGAAATTAAACAACCATTATCATACAAAAATATTAGGATTTTTTCTATATTCATGATAATCCATTGTTTTTTCACAAATTTTTTCCATTCTCAATCGCCAAAATAACTAAACCCCCTTTTAGTAATATCTATTATGACCCAGATATAGAATCCAAGATACAGTTTGAAATGCACAAAATTTATATATTATCTTTCATATTATGTGAGAAAACCCAATCCAAAACCTATATATATTTCCAAATTATTAAAATTACATCTCATAATTATATTTTAATCACAAATTCTGATGTTTTAGGGTCCTAAATTATAAGTGCAATAGGAAATATATTTAACAAAATTTGTAAACATTACCCTATAGTCAAACCACACGACAACACCTTTTTTTTATTTTCATAATTTATAAATGTAACACCCTGAGATTTTATGAGGTATATTCTTTTTAATTTCTTTGATATCTTCTATTATACAATACACCAATATTAGATTGTACTATATGCCTCACCGTATTAGCTTGCAGTATATGCAACACTATTCTTGGCTTGTGTTACACATAATTTCAAGTTCATTTTGTAGAAATTATTACATGAAACACTAAATGTAGATTTTGTTTAATGTATAAATGAAATATGTTTTTATTATGTTTTAAGAAACACCAAAGTGAGATTATACTATACACAACCTTGACTTGGCTTGCATTACACGCAATCACGACCTTCCTCGATATTGTGTGTAGTACGCAATACCGGGTTTCTCTAAATAATGATATATTATTATAATATTATTATGAACTAGCTATTACGAATATTATTAACTAAATATTTAATTTTATAACATTATTATTCATCTTATACATTTTCGAGAACATGGTATGAGAACAAAATAAAATTTTCGGGTAAAAAAAGTATTTTTAAAAAAATGCAGTTTTGCAACTTTTGATGGAGAACCCACTTTAAATCTTGTTTTTTACATGTTTATAAGTTAAATATGAAAAAATGAGATTCTTATTTGGAATAAGTACTTAAAAATATACTCTGGATAACATTTTCATATTATTCTAATAACTTTCATATTTTAATGAATAGTAAAAACTCGCTATATTTTAATAAAAAACATCTTTTTTCATCCTAATACATTATATGGTTAAACTATCATAATGAATGGTTATAATGTATAAATATAATATATTTTTACCATATAATATAATTTATGTCATTAGTATTAATTATACATTGAATTCATAGGTAAAATCATTTCAATCTTTTGCAATGTTTTAACTTTTTAAACTCGTTTTCTTAACAATGGGATTAATATTAAATTAATTTCTCCAAATTATATGATTTAAATTTAGAAAAATGGATTCCATATTTGGAATCAGTAGGTAAAAATTATGTTAATATGCTACTTTTTATTTTTGGGTACTCTGAATAGTAACTACGGTAAATTTAATTTTCCATAGTTAAAGGTAAATCGGCTAATTAAGGGAAAATATAATATTATAAAATTACCCTAACACTTGTATTAATATTATTAGATTATTATATTTCGTCCTAAGGAATATTTGGGTCGAAATTTAATCCAAGGGAACCCACTTGGATGTGATAAATAACATTAATTTATTTTATTTTAATGATACAGAAATACGTCTAACTCAAACATTACTAATTAACGCATTTTTAAGATAAGGTTATATAGAATATAAATACGATTATAATTACAAATTTGAAAGATAAATTTTTTTCTTGGTTATGGTAATTTATTTGTAATTTATAAGTGATATTTAATTACTTTAATAGCTTAAACCTTAATGATGTAGAAATTATTTACTTAGTGGAAAATCAATAATATAGTTATTATTGAAGTAATAATACCCATTAAAGGCCCAAAAACTTTACCAAAACCAATTGGTAGAGTATATCGATACTATAATCATCCAATGGTCTACTTTGGGACCATTTGGAGCCATATAAAAGAGATTATGACATTTATATTATTTTATATTTAATAATGTCAAAGTTGTCACCTTCATAACATAATAAATATAACAATTTAAATGTTGTGATTTTAAGATGATAAATTCAATGAAAAGTATTATTATTAAGTTTAATAGATTTATATTAATCATAGGATTTTATTTTTAATTTTTATGCAACAAATAATTATATTAAATAATTATACAAAAATTTTATAATAATTATTTTATTAAGAGAAATATCAAATAAATGGTTTTAAAAATATTAAAATAAATATTATATGAACTATTTAATGTGATACACTATTTTTATAGATTAATATGACATTATAGGAATCTATTAAATATTTTTTATTGAATATATCTTCCCTGTGGAATTTATTTAAATTCAAATAATTAAATAGTGTCAAAATTGACACTATTGATATTTTATAAAAATAACATATTATTAAATTGTTTAAAAATTACGAAAATATTTAAACAATACAAATTGAAATTAATATGGTCATATATGGAATAATTTATCTAATTCTAGATAATTAATAATACATAAGTAATTATTTATATAAATTTAAAAATTAAAAGTTTATTACCACAAATAAATTTAAATAGATTAAATAAGGATAAATCAATTTGATAAGGTTTAACATAAATTCCAAACATTTATAAATTTTATTGTTTTAAGAGATTACAACCATTTATCATCTAATATTTTCATTTAGGTCAGGTTGTATGTATTAATGTGGGGTTTGAATTTATTATAAATTAATATTTATTATGTTTCCAAAGGTGCCCCTCTCCTTCCTTATAAAAGGGAACCTCCTCCATATCCTCCTCACACCACGTTGAGCCTTAAAGGTCAGAAAACACCTACCCATTTCTCTTCTACACTTACCTAGAAATGTACTAGAGGTCCGGGTCTTCTTCAAAGACAAACATCAGTGCCCTAAGAGGAGGTTTAGAAGAGTCGCGTCGAAGAAGAGGTAATATCCTTTACCGATTCATTCAAGTTCATTTCTTCTTCTACTTCTTATTTTTTTATAGTTTCATAATAAAGTAATAAACTTCAGTATCAATAATATACTAATATGTTATTATTAATATGAACCAACCCTATTTCACCTTCTATTCATCCTACGGAAAACGAAATCAAAGCGCGTGCGTACGAACAGAATATCGTCTCCATGCTGTGGTGTAATATGTTTTTCCACCACCACCTTACATGGATGGGTATAATGGTATAAAGAATAAATATATATGGTTATTATATCATGATACTAATTCTAAGATATTCTATCACCCACTTTAATTCTATTCAATAATTATGGGAATGATATCATCGCTCGTGCGTACGTAAGGATTACCATCTCCACGAAGCGATGAGATCCATTCTCCATGTTAACCATTTAAGAATGATTATATAGTATATATATTAAATAATCATGAAATATATGATATATTATTGATACTGGATTTATTTATATGTTATTACTTACATGCATTCAATTTAATAAGGAAACGAAAACAACGTTCTTGTGTATGTATGGCCCACCGTCTCCATGAACGGTGTATTTCATTCCATTTATCGATCTACTATATGATGAATATATATTATATATAAATCATATTTTACATTATGGAAATATGTAATCATGATCTAATTAATCAAATGAAGAATTACAAGTCAAAACGTGTACGATAAATGAAACAATTTTACCCAAAACGCTGCTTTTACATGAAATTGACAAAAGAACAGGTAATATAAAGTCATAAGTGAATCATGTATGATATCATAAATATTGTTTTGGTTTTTATAAAAGATAATAAAATTTTAAACCTAATATACAGGAGTCTCTAACACATACATAGGAAATTGGACATAAGGTAATGGATAATTTTGCAAATCTCATTTTTATCAAAGATTTCTTATCCAAAAATATTTATTGAGGTTATGTTTATCATCCATGTCCATGTTTTCTAAAATAAATTTCATAAAATGTTTACTATTAATATATGTTTGTTTTAAGTCATTTTTACCCCTTTTTTACTTTTTAACAGATTTAATGGAATGGATCTTTCCTTTGGGTACCATATAAGGTACTTTTCGACTTTTTCGGCAAAAGTACGAGAAGAATGTTTTTTAAACTTATACGGCGTGGATAGATTTTTACAGTCTCATAAAGAATTATTTCCATGAAGATTCTTCTACAAAATTTCATTATTATTTTCAACCAAATCATTTTCTTTTAAAATTTTAAGGCTTTTTGACAAAAGAAAGTGATTTTGAAAAAGAAAGGGTATTTTCCTCAAAAATTCATTTCAAGTGTTTTATCAATACTATTTTCCATTTAAGATGACATTATTTAGTATATTTCTATGTCAAGTATAATGTCACTATTATTTACATTGTTTAATTTTTATTATGATGAAATGATATCCATTTATTTTATATGGATTATGTTATAATGGGATGATTTTTATGAAACCCATTTTATTCATTGGGGTATTATGAATGATGTATGTTTATTTTGTGGCACAAGAAATAATGATTTAATTATGAGATGTGTGGGACCTATATATTCCTCCAATGCATTGGGTAATGATTTATATCTCATGAGATATACATGGCTGGAATGGCATGTTAATATGGTTTAGTGATACAGGACTGTAACGAGAAGTAAACTCGATTCAGTAAGGAACTTTGGCCACTGTGATGGTCCTGGCAGCAATGCCTTGGCTACTATGGGAATCATATAATGTGCTTAATGGTTTTCCACAATTACATATGTTATTCCCCATGCTATTTTATCTTAATTTATTCTCTATTATGATCCATTCCTTACGTAATACCATGTTTTATGTCATTGCTAAAGATTTTGATGTTTAAACATTATGTTCATGTTCATAAATTCAAATGTATATTTTTTGTTTAATTTTCTACATTCTTACCCTTACTGAGAATTTTACATCACCCTTTATATGTTTTATTTTCCCCAGGATATAAATAAAAATATTAGGTAAGAAAAAAATGGGGAGATTCTTGTGGGAGATGTTGAAGATTTTTCACCATGATTAGAAGATTATGTTCTGAGTTTCAAAAGAAACTAAACTAATATGGTCTTTGGGAATCTATTTTTGTCATGTATTAAGTATTCAGAAAAATTAATGTAATGTCTATGTACGTCAAGGTATGGGTATCTTTAATAAACATATTCATAATATCGAGAATATATTATAAGAAATGGATTATGTTAAATACTGTATAAGGTAAAAAATTACCAATATTTCAAAAAGGTATAGATTAAAACAAACCAGAGTACATGATAATTAGAAATAAATATTATTAAAAATAACATGGGACTATAATAGTAATCCATAATGTATTATAAAATGAAATGTAATATCAAATAAAAAAAATATACCATGGGATGGTTTTTCGGTATCATGATTATATAATCAAAATACATTGAGAAAAATAATTCAATATAACATATAAACATTACATAAAAATAAGAATTCAAAATAAAAAAAATGTAAACATAGCTGGTTACATTAAGTTAATGCTCAATCTTATTAGCATTTCTAATTAAATCATGACCATGCTCAGTCATGTGGACATAGAAAAATTCATTCTGTCCAATATCAAATATGTGGGTATATCTACCCACCTAATGTCAATGTAAAATATTATAAACATATAAAAAATCATCTCATCCAATATAAATCTTATTAACATTGATATCATCATCATGTATATGGTCAATATTTTGAACCTCCTTAACGACATCTTGTTCCTAATAAATGTTTTTACAACATGATATATGAAACCATAAACAAAATTATTGGTCCCTGATAGAAGACGCAACCAATCCCATAATGATAAATCGTACACATATGTTACATACATAATCAATTATAAATAATATCTGGAAAAACCATATAAGTTAAATGGTTTCAATTATATCCGTAATTGATATCACATGAAATGGATTCGTGATATATATCGTTAATACCCAACAAAATTAATTACCTAAAAGGAGTTATTAATAATTAAATATACATGGTGAATTATGAAATATTACATCTATGTATATTGTTTTTTAGATAAATAGTAAATTTTAATCAGAGTCTTGAAGAGATATTTCCCTAATCATTTTTAACATTATTATAATAATATAATTTTATGGGTTACTTTAAAATAATATTTTAGAAGTTAAATAGAATTTATTTGGGGAGAAAATATTTATAAAAGATCCTAGATAAGGGGCCACAAACATTTTATTTATTTTTTCTATACAAAATGTGGATTGTGTGATAAAAGTTGTGATCATAAAAGGAAAAATCATTTTCATCATATTATTAAAATATAATTTAATGAATCCCTTAATATAAAAATGGTGATAAACATTCCATTGCAAAATATGTTAAAAAGAAATGTTAACGCCACAAGAAGTACAAATATCATTTCCAAATAATAATGTGAAAATTTCATGGATGAAGGAATATAGATATAGAAGTTAAATAAGTTATCTTGAGATACTTGAAATTATTCATATCAATAAAAAAAATTTATTAAAAAATGAAATTAACCAAGAATATTGACCAATTATGAAAATTATATTTTTTTTTAAAATGAAACAATTAAATGAATTATAATTTGAATCTTTTATAAAATAAAATTATATTCTAAAACCAATGTTAAAGGAGAATAAATATGACCCACGAAGAGAAGTTGAGTCCTGAAAACCCCATATAAATTAGGGAATATGTGAATTAGAAATATTATGAAGGATTTAAAAAAAGACATAAAAATATATTGAATAAAAAATTAATAATAATTATATAAACAAATGGTTTTTAAATTTCTACATATAAAATATATATATATTAATTAGCTTGAAACATTCATCGATTAATTGAAATTTATAATGAAACCATTTTTTACTGTTAACATTTCTATCAAAAGACAGTAAAATTTAGAACATGAGGTATAACTTCTATTTCAATGAATATTTTATAATATTGCTTAAATATTCCACTTATTCTATACATACACAATATAAATAAAATTGTTTCATAATAAAAAAATGCCTCAAATAACGAGGATTGAGGCAAAAAAACTATTACCCATTACTACTAATATCAATGAATGAACCGTAACATCCTGTAAAATTAATATATCCATATTAATAATTTATTAAGTAGATTTATTTATATCCATTATCATAAATAAACATCAATAATAACCATTTTTATGCATTTAATTGGTTGATATTTCTTATTTTCGTCATGGATTTTATTGATGTCAATTTCCTATAAAAATGATTTAAAATATCAATATTGATTCTAGATTTTTTCAACTAGATTAATAATTCATGTATTACTAATTATACAATAATTTAATATTTATATTGATTTATAATTCTTTAACTTCCTTTATTAAGAGTTGTAGAAATGATATGTGATGCTAGGATCTATGACAATATGGTCTTAATATTATTTTAGGACGAAACATTTGTGTGTTAAAAAATAGTTATCTAAAAATATAATATTTATAGTAAATTAATTATTTAATAAACCTACATTTAATTTATTAAATACACTATTATAGTAATCTAATAATTATGGTTATGGAAAATGTAATATTTCATTCCAGGGTGGATATAATTGGCACATACACACATATGATTTTTTCATTTTCTATAGAATGGAATGAAGTTAGAAATTAATATATCTTTTTATAATTTTAATCTTGATATAAATATTTGATTTTTAAATTAAATTACTCTTTTATGAATGTCATGAAATTTACATATGACATAAAAACATGGAATTCATGATGGCGATAATCCACACATAACATGAACAATATCATTTTTTCTAATGAAAGGGGATTTGTTGATATTGTTTATTCTATAAATAATGAAACATCTTAGTACACAAAAAATATTGATTTAAATGAATAATATTTTGATAAAATATTGATAATATTATATATTAAAAATAACAAATGGAAAATTATTATAAATGTAAAATTTTATCATTGAAGATATTGCATCCCAACCTGGGATCCACACAGCGGTGCCTGAAGCTGATTAGTCACATGCCCTCAAGCGTTCTTCCCCGTATGTTAGAGGCTACCAACTAGTAGTGATGGCCTGATATCAATCATTTGGAGAATGTACCTTTATTTTCATAGTATCAAAATAACTCAAAAAAATAATAAATAATCAAATTAAATATAATCATAAGTTAAAAAGTACCTGTATAACTAGACAACCAAAATTGGAAATCAATAAAAAAACTAAAAAGTAGATATGACATGATAATGTATGTTTCATGTGTCAAAATGAAAACACAAAAGTAAATACACTAGAAACTATATAGTGGTTCCCAAACTCCATTTGTTTCCCTTGTCCAAGATCTATCACCAAAAATTGATCAAGCAACAGGCCTTTTCCCTGACCCTATCATACAAACATGAAATCATTTAAGGTGCCGATCAAGCAGCCAGAGTACGGCATGATTAAAAATCAGTAGGCCGCCACCTATTATCTCTATGATAATAACCTATCAATAGTAGTGTACATACCTCTATAGAAAATTAATTAAATATATATTGTTAACATTTTAAATTTATTCAATTACTCTTTATTTCACAACATAACCCCCATTTTCCTAAGGACACCCAAATCTCAATACCTTCTCTGGCCTATACTGGAGTCTAAAACATGTTAGACATTTGTTATTAAATTTATTATAAAACAATTTGATTTCATTATCCATCCATTTCAATTCACCAAAAGGCCACATGAAGCCATTGTCCAATGGAAATTTCAGGGGTGTAAAATTCCATGCCTATCACCTAGTGGGTATTTAGAGCAACAGACTCAATCCCACACCGATTTAGTATTTGGAGAATTATTCCCTATTCGATTAAAATATTGACATTCATGCATTAGGTTCTATAATGACATGTCTATGAAACTAGTGGTTATTTTTAAAATTATTCCATATCCCACAACCCATATCTCAATCAAACACATATAATCAGATTCATCGCAACATTCATGTTTAACAAACATTATTCTTCTATCACATTCTATGACCACAATGTTTATTAAAAACTCAACAACTAATTAATTAGCATAAAAAAATTTCATAATAACAACAATTGTGATTAATTATTTCAATAATTAATTAATTCTTTCAACAATCTCAATAACAAAATAAATAATTTTATATTTTAATTATCATGACTAATGTCACAAACTCAATATCTCAAAATTTAATTAAAAAATTATTTATTCCAAACAATTTCACAAGAACACTACCTTAACAATAAATTCTAATATAAATTATTCATATATCATAATTCAATAATACAATAATAAATTCAATAATTAATTATTCCCAATTCACAATTCAATGTTCCAACATTTAACTCAACAATTAATTATACCCAATTGAATAATTGAATATTTAATAAATTTTACAAATTAAATTAATCTAATTAGTAAGTAAAATGATTATATAATATCTAGAAATTATATAATTACATATAAAACATTAAATCATAACTATAGGATATGAGTAATATACCACCTACCTCAACTCAGTGTCAAATGATCACCCCATAGAAATTTCAAAATTTTAATAGAATAACGATGTATAATGAGATACAGGTCGTAAACAATAAATAAAGATAATAAATTAAGATACAAAAATCCAAGATAATGATCAAACAATAATATATATAGATCCAATAAAATAGTGGATAAATTCCATTTAAAATATTATATATTTATTAGAGAGAGGAAAAAAACTACAATGAATTAGATCCTCTTTCTAGGAGGGGTTAAAATCATCAATATAGGCTTAGAATCACAAGAAATAGAGGTTAGAAAACGACTGTAATACATCTACGAACCACTTAAAATGATATAAAATGAGTTGGTATAATTGGTGGTTTAATTTTTTTAATTAGGGGGTTTAAGTAATTTTAAATCTATTTTTTAGATTAATTAAATATATGTGAATGGTTTACTATGAAAAGGACTCATTTTCTCATAATTGTGAACCTTAAACATACACCTCTTCTAGGGTGAATGATTTATCCTTTTACAATTCTTGTTTAATAATCCATGTTTGAGCCTTGAAAAAACTATGTGTCCATGGTTTAATGATTTTCTAGGCTAGGGGGTATGGTTTAGGAAACCGTTTTTCAAACATGCACTTCACTCGTTCATCCATTTTTCAAAAAGTTACACAAAAAACACCCAATGGTACAACTGAAATTAAAATTACTTAACACAAGATAAATTTATATGTAAAAGGGATTGATATATGTCTATAAATTGTCGAGGTTTTTTATTCTCCCCACATTATAAAATATAATAATCAACTTGTACTCCCAAGGATCAACATTATTTGGGGTAAAAAAATTTATGCATTTGAGCCCTCATATCTGAAGGACCATGGAACACCGTTAGATGGGAGGGGTGAATAAGGGTTTCATATTATTCCTTATAAACTTATTTATCTAGATCCCATGTTAGTAGGAACTGTTAATCATGTCATAAAAATTCATACAAAGAGAGGACACAACAATTTAACATGGTTCACAACAAATGGCTATATCCAAGGATAATATTCCCGTAGGGTTCCGGTTGTACCAAGGCTCCCTAGCCTTCAATAGTTGTTGATTACAATGGTTTGTTGATATTTACTTTGTTCTATTTCAATCATCCTATACATGAATATTATAGTCTCTCACTAAATCCCCCAGAACACTTATAGTGACTCCCCCAAGTACACTACTATGAGATAAGACACACACTTTTTATTGACATGAAGGTATTTTCAATGATTTGGAATTAATTAAATTGTCCCCAACATCATGTGATACACTAATTGCATCATAGACTTGAGTTGATGCACACTGAAAACCCACTTCACATAAAACTGATACTCAAAATTTCTTATCGCAAAGGTCCTTCTTGAACATAAATCGTGATGCTCACCCCTCCACATAGTTCAATATGTCATAGTGATCACTCCATCTCAATTCTAACAACTTCTTAAAGCTCCTTCACCTTGGTGGAACAAACTGTCTTCGCGAAGCATACTGGATTCTTAGACTAACCTTCAGTTGTGAGGTAAACCACCTTCATGGAACAACTTTCTTTCATGAAGCTGACTGAGCCACTTCAGAACATCCCATCTTCCTGGATTACTAAATAATTAAAATCATAGACTTAATTCAATAAATGAATAGTATTTCGACAAATCTAAAGATATATTTGAAAACATTCATCATAGAGAACCCATTTCTATTCCAAATGAGATCATTTTTGGATTTTCTCTCTTATGTTTACTCGGAATGAAGAGTGGTGGCCTCTTAAATATAGGCACAATGGAATGTGGAGAACCGCTTATTCATGTGTGATTTTTCAATCTGTCATAAAAATATTTTTTGCGAATTTCCCACTATACAATTCTCCACTAAAATCCACAGTTTTCAATTCACATTTCAGTCGCATATCCTTTAGTCAAAATTCCTTGTACCACTATGATGTTAACTGACAATAATCCATTTCATGTAACATCAAAGAAACCCTTCACAATTCAAAACCCTTAATATATTCAAAATCATCAATAAAATCTTTTAAAAATTCATGGCTTCATCATATTTATGAAATATTGATTCCAGAAGAATAATTTTGGCAAAGCTTAAAGCTCAAATTATTGTAATCACAGAGCATAACACCACAAATTCTAATAGTTATCCAATACATATATCTTATTCTACTGAAAGGACACATCTATATCAAGATAAAAAAAATTACATCAATCATTTGAAAATTTCCGGGGTGATACTGAATTAGTTATGCCACATGAAAATCTCCATTCTCATAATTGTATCTCTATATAACGTCCAATTGTAATAACAACAACCAATTTCTCTCCACAACCTTAAAGGGTCTTATGAACCTGGGATCAATGTTTCACTATATTTGTATCATGTGGTAAGGAAATCTAGGTGATACCTAGAAGAATTCGTGATCACCATATGTAATATATAGGGTTCATGGAAATCTATTAGTGTAAGTCATTTTTCAACTCTGATATATAACCATATTTTTCTGAATTAGTTGAACCATATCATACATATCCTATATGAGACTCTATCCAAATAGCTTTGACTCACCATCCACCAACCAACATATATGTGATCTATATTTCCTACAATAAAAATCCTCGAATAATGTCATCTAAATAGTTCCCTGATAGCTATTGTGGTAGTGAAAATCCACCAATGTTAGGTGATTCAGCCATGTCCCACCAAACTCTAGAAATTGTGCTTGCAGCATATACAAAAGCACCTATAAATATACAATGACATCCCATATGTCTATGGGAGGATATAGTATTCAAAAAAACATATGTACCATGAGTCTTTTAGAATCCCTACCGTAGTCATGAAGTAAAACATGATTAAAATTATTAAACAACAGTATCTACCACCCAATAAAATTAGGTAATTTCTTGAAAAATAAAACTATCACAATTTCTCCACTGAGAAATTAACCCAGATATGAAAGAAATGTGGTTACCTTTTAAATATTCCTAAAATCACCCAAGTAACATCATTAATTTGAGGATTTCATGGGAGACCCAAAATAAAATCAATTATAAAAACATCCTACTTAAATTATGGAATGCGAAATGGCAGTAGAAAACCAATAGGCCATTGTTGATCTTCCCTCACCTACTAACATGTGTAACATCATGTCATGAAACATACTATTTCCATTTTCTTTCCTGGACACCAAAAATATTACCTTAGGTCATCATACATTTTTTTATTCTTGGATGTACTTTACACTTTAAGGAAAGAAATGATCACATCAGATCCTACATCATTCTCAAAGACATAACAACTTGATTCCTCACATAGATGATCTCATTATTTATCTATTTTCCAATAAAATTTTGACTCCCCACCATCATTTTTTCCATCAACAACAAAAAATTCAGATCCTCATACTATTTTTCCGTGATCCATCTCAGAATTATAGACTCCAATAAAACTAGTACCAAATTAATCTTTTCATGGAACTATTAAAACACAATAAGCCTCTCACCCAGTAAATTACTCACCTCACACACATCATCAAACTCATGAACTTTCTGAGTCCGAGCATTCCTGATTAAAACATCATCAACACTTTTCCCTTTTCCAATAATATATTCTACCTCAATCAAAATTGCATACACTCAATCCACCACCACTATTAAATATTAATAGCATGCTACCAGAGGATATAATTCCAATTCCTATGATATATAAACATAAAAAAATTTCCCAAAATAGATAATGTCTCAAAAAATTCATACCATAAGTTGTTACTTCCAACATGGGTTCATGATTAGGTTAGTTATTTTCATGTGGCAGCAAATCTCTTTAACCACATTCCCCAAATCAATTTCACTATATTAACACTGCTCTAATCCAGATCCTCTTAGAATCAAAGAACACCATAAAATCCTCACCCATATTAGGTTAGATCAAGATTGGTTCTTATGTCAACCTCTTCATAAACTCCTGGAAGGAATTGTAGAATGATTTTGACCATTCATATGTTACCCATTCGAGGTCAAGTCTGAAAGAGTTCCATTCAAATGGGAAAATTCCTAAATAAATAAATAATAATATCTTGATAATCCCAAAAAATTATAGATATCAAAAAAAATTGTATGCTTCAAAAAATCAACCACTTCCACCATCAACAGGCCCATAGACACACCTTACCCGGATATAATAGCACTGAAGAAATGTACCTAAAAAATCCAAAACTAAAACATATATATCTTGTTATATATAAAATTATCACTCAGTGTACTCATGATGATGTCAATATGTTGAGCATGATAATCATGGGTCTTGGAGAACACAAAGATGTCATCTCTAAACACTGGCACAAATTGATTCTAGTATGCATGAATGAATGTGTTCATCAAGGGCATAAACTTTTCTGGTGCATTTATCAACCCAATTGACATTACGAATAACTCAAATTGATGATACCTACATTTCATTGTAGTACTTGAAATATAAAAACGACAAACTCTCAGCTGATGATACCCTAATCACAATTAAATAATTGATAAAAAACTCCTCCCAACTATTCAAAAAGATGGTTGATACATGGAATAGATACTATCATATCACCATCATCTAGTTCAAAATCTAGTAATCAACACACCAACATAGAGTTCAGTAAAGCAGCTTTTCAAATAAGACTAGTGAAACCTAATAAGATATACTTGGTTAGTTAAATCCATTATCCTATGACTCCTCTATATCTGTCTTAAGCTCCTGAATCTCTATTTCTACAATTATGTATGGTGGAGTTGAAACTTGAATAGATGTCTACATGATTTTAATTATAAATTAAACATATATACCATGTTTTATCAATGATATGTTTCTAGAAAATACATCCAGAAAAATGGCCATTATTGGTGGAATACATCATTTTTTACGACTCCATTTTCCATAAATATAATAGAAACATTGGCGGTAAGCTCCCCCAGTTGTTGATTAACCTGACCAACATTTCTCAGATGGATATCCCACTCTCCATTGTGGATATACATTTCTCCATCATTATATTAAAATGTCACACTCTTATATTAACAATTTTTGTTAGATCATTGTGCTTCTAACCAAACCATACCCGTAATTAGGTTGTATCCTGACATATCTAGAATGTAATTATTCCATAGAAAACTGTACTCCCAAACCATAAAGGTACACCCCTTTAATAAACTTATGCCTCTATATATTACTCCCAAAGGTGTATCTATTTTCAACACCCCACACACAAACTCCAACACTATGATCAAACCATTCACAAGTTGTACTGAAATATTGGAATGAAAGGAAACAATATCATATAAAGAGATATGTAATATAGAAGCTATATGAATAGTACCTCTCAGTGTCAATGGTTCACCCTCTCTATCCATCATTGTAGGCTAAACTACATGAAATTTTCTCCCCACTCTTCCCTATGTTGTATTTTGACTCCCCTAATATGCATCACTCTACGGATATGATTTATCATTCCCAAATATCTCCTTGACCTCCTCTACCACCATATCTTTTAGAACTCGAGTTTCTATATGGATATGGGGAAAAATATCTCCTTCCCACAATGTGGTTCTATCTATCTCTTATGTCACTTCCCATATATCAGGGTGTGCCTACAGAATGTTTTTAGATATGAAATCCTATAGAACAATCATAAATCTATGGGTGGGTTGGGATAATGGTTATTATAGTAAACCATATTTCTTCATTGGTGGAAAAGAACATGGGTAGATCCAATATAACTGGACCACCTTTCATTCCACCTTGATTCCAAGTACTCTGGTTGGGATTCTCCAAGAAACACATCTAGATCTCATAAGTATTACCTCATGACCATCCATAATGAACCATCTACCCTTCACTAGATTCCACCTTTAGGTTCCCATCTGATTTTTGAGCTTCATTCACCACCTATGTAAACTTCTTCGTGCTGATGATATTCACTTAGAAATTTACATAACAAATCAGTCCATCCTATAATCTTTTTTTCTGATGTAGCCTAAACCTCCAAAAAAGGAGTAGAAAAGTTCATTGAATTTATAAAGTTCCAAATATATTAAATCGTATATATATTCCATGGATTCAATCTTAGGAACTCATATACTCACTTTGGTTGGTACACCCTCTGGACTGAAAGTGACTCGATGATCATCGTGCAAGTGATTTAGAATGAAGTTACTCACCGTGTTTGGATGATTACTACTCATTGGAATGAAAAAAAACTATTTTCTTACAGGTATCAACTATATCATCACACATGGGAATCATGACTTCAATATTGTTGAATACGGACTTGCCAACATTGATATTAATCAAGACGTCCCCTAGTTTGAAGTCCTCCCAACTAATCTGATTTCCTTTCATGAAAAATAATGTAACATGATCCCATAATTTAGACTCTTATAATCTCTATTTTTTTCATAATAGTAATTTTTTATGCCTCATAAAACATTTAAGTTTCCAATTTGACTCTCAACATAGAAATATTTTATATGTGTTCATGTATACTTTGGATATACTCAATGAAAAACACAACCACCTCATGACCTCCCACACCAGTGAATGTCTGAGGGTTCTGGAACTAGAATTCCCTCATCCAATTAGACATGACTTTTGTAACCCATACTGAGTTTCCTTCCATAAAACTAATGAAATAAGAAATTTTCTCGTAGAATATATCTCTATCATCATCACTCGAAACTACTAGGGGATCGATTTCCACTAATATAGTAGCATCACAAGACATATACTCTTATCATCCTCTCGATAAGAATCTCCATGGTGGCCTGACTCTACCATTCCAATCATTCACTATATAAAAAAAAATAAAAAACTATAACACATTTATGGGAAACACAATATTCCAATATAATTCATTTCTCTGAACCCATAGACATGGTCAAATCTGAGGCTCTATCACCAACTTTATCCATCCTATATTTACCTCATTGTTAACAATATTTAAACCCATATTTTAAATTCTTATTTCTAATTTAGAGAGAAATTTATTTAAATTTTTCATCATTATAAAACATTAAATTTCATATTCAGAACCACTGTGAATAAAACTTCATATGAATGGAAAAAATGTTCATGTTCAACATTTTACAAAAAAAAAAACATTTCCTATTAATGCTAAAAATGATTCATTTCACTCTAATTATATGTTTCTATAATGATGCATGTTTCCTAAACGATCATTACAAACTATGCCATGAGTCAATTGTCAAAAAACCCCTCGAATATTATAAATTCACATAACAAGTGAATCACCCATGGTGAAAAAAAGTCCAACTATAAAAACACACATCAATAGTAGAAATCCCACCCTGGGTACTTGGGGTTCCCCATGTACTTGGGTTCATTACTCCCATGCACAATCTATTGACCAAGACCCAACTGAATTGATTATACAATATAACATTCCATATTCTTAAATCAATTGAAAAAGAAAATAAAACATTCCTTTGATGAAACTATGTTCCATCTTGGCCTAGGTTCCACACATCGGTTCCCCAATCCAATCAATAATATGACCTAATGTGTGCCTCCCCATATTCTAGTGTCTACCAACTAGAAGTGAGGGTATAATTTTAATCAAAGGGTGACTATAAATCCTTTACCATAGTAGCACAATAGTGGAAATAAATAAGAAATATTCAAATGTCATATAACCATAATAAGAATAATACCAGTATCACAAGATAACAAAAAACTGGAAATAAATAAAAACCTGAATAATAGACCTTACATTCAAAAATATGTGTCCTTTGTAAAAATAAATACCAAACATTGAAGACAATGGAAACTCCCTATAGGTTTCTAGACCATCTTTGGTTCCCTCATCAAGGATCTATCCCAAAACATCTATCTAACAGATGGCCTTTCCATTTTCATGTTGACAGAAAAAGAAATATATTTTGGTACAGATCATGTATCCCAAGTAGAGTGAGTACCCCTCAGTAGGCCACAACCAATATTTTATATGATAATAGCCAGTCAATAATATTGTATATAGTTTTATAAATTATCAATTCATTAAAATAAAATCTGATTTTAGCATCCATTCGATTAAATTCAAAACACAAACACATGGAACCATAGTCTAATGCGAATTTCATCAGTAAGAACCTCATGTCTTCCACCTCAAGGGTATTAGGTGAACGATTGTATATCCCAATCCACCGAGGTATTTCCATTATCAGTCCTTATTGCAAAAAAATATCCAAAATAATAATTTTTCTCAATAAGTTCATGTATAAGACCCATGTGGTTATTTGGAGCTCCAATCCAAGTCCCATACCCCAATTCTCAATCTAACATATATAATCACATACATCACATAATTCATAGTTTTTTGACATTAACCGTTTATTAGCTTCTTCAATCAAATTTTTTTTAATTATCAAAAAATTAACTAATCCACTTCAATCAATTTCAAAATAACAAAAATTATCATTAAATAATTTGAAAATAATTTAATTCAATAAAAAATATCAGAAAACTAAAAATGAATTAAGAAATTAAGAGAATGAGTAATTTCATAGTCTAAATATCTCAATAATTAATTCAAAGTTTAATTATTCATATCATTTCACAAACACATAATCTCAATAATTAATTAAATAATTTATTATTCATATATCAAAATTCAATACTCTTATAATTATATCAACAATTAATTATTCCCAGTTCACATTTCAATGTTCTGAGAACTATCTTAATAATTGATTATTCGCATTCAACAATTCAATATTTATTCAGTTTCGACAAATTAATTATTTCAACTATGAAATTAAACTGTTAAGAAGACTCTATAAATTCTATAATTACATAAATAGAATTGTAACCATGACTATAGGATTTGAATAATAGAACACAAACCTCAATTCGTTTATGAACAATCACAAAATAAAATCCCCTAAATATGAATAGAATCATGATGTTGAATAAGATCCAGATCGTAAACCCAAAATCATGATCGAAAAATCATTATCACCCAATACAAGATACATATAAAAAACCATTATAGATCTAATAAAATAGTGGATACAATCCCTCTAAAATATTTCTTCGAGATGATTGAGAAGAAGGAAAACACTGGTAGTTATAACCCCTTATAGAGAGGGGTGTAAATCTTCAATCATGGCCTCGAATCAGGAATAATGGTTGTGAGAAAGCCCTGTAATGAATCCATGAAACTCAAAAATGATATAAATCTAATTTTTCATTGTTTTGGTTGATTTTATTTTAATTAGGGGTTTTGGGTAATATTAAATATAATTTTAAAATTTATTAAACACTCATGCATGTCTTGATGGGAAGAGGTTCACAATGTCCCCAGACAACTCACCTTAATCACGTGCCTCTCTAAGGGTACATGTTTTACCCTTATATGATGCACCGTTTGATAAACCATGCCCTAATCATTCAAATTGTCTCTATCCATGGTTTCAAGATTTATTGGGATAGCATGAACTGTTATGGAATACTCTGTGTGAACAGTGCACTACCTGATTGCTTCCATTTTCATTGAATTTTCATCCACGAACACCCCAAGGTATTACCTAATAGAAAATTGCTCAAAACAAGGAAAAATTGTACAACTAAATGAGATTTATACATCTCCAATAAAATATAGTGTTTCATAGAAGAATTTGATTTTCCCTTGGAAATCATATTCATTTAGATCTAATTTGAGAAACATATAAGGAAAAAAACTCAAGAATGTATGAGTTGATTTTTAGGGAAGGTTATTAGTAATATTATGAAGGAAAATTATATTTTTGTGTGAGGAATTTTTAGGTTTTTGGATGGCTCATATAATAATTGATGGAAATTTAATTTTTGTAATCATTCTTGATTTTATATTAATGAAATTTCAAACTCAATGGATGGTGTATCCTAAAGAATAAAATAATTGTTCGGGGATTATCCATTTTCTATAAATCTATCATTCATAAATATAATAGGATATGATTTTTAATATATTTACATATTTATCTCTAAAATCATCTTTTACCATAATTTAATTTTACCATGGTAATAATCTATTAACCACAGTAACCTAATTTATGTCCGAAAAAATTAACCGTGATACATACTATGAATATGGCGATTCCAAATTCAAAAATAATTTTATAATCATAAACTTATAAATATAATAAAATTTTATTTTAAAATAATTAATATTTAAAGCATAAAAACGCTTCTTGAAAAAAAAAACTATGTAGGTTCAAATATGTTAATTATAGGTTTCAAAATATAAAAAAAATATTGTGTATAAATTTAATTATTAAATGGATATTTTATTAGGAATAATGTTTCATATATTTACATGTTATCCTTAAATCATAATGATGTACAAAATGTTATAGTGTCTTTAAAAATAGTATTTTGTTTTTCCATTGAAGTCTATAATATAATTTCAATAACTTAAAGGATTATGTAAAATCAATCATTTATATGATTTATTGGTTCATTTTGTTAGCATTATTCTCCTTTGGAATAAATTAAGCTATAAAAAATCAATGAAATATGGAAAAATATATAAAATATCCACTAAATATCATACAATTTCTTATAGCGGTATAAAATAAATTAATTTAGAATAAAATATGGGGAATTATTTGTATAAATCATTATCACTGACCAATATTAATTACCTGCTAATTTGGAAACTCGATCGTCATTTATAGATATTAAAGGGCTTTCACAACCCCGATGGGCTCACAACTACTACTAGGGAATCCAAAATGATCAATGGGATTGATATTAGTGTATAAGAATATATAAAAGTTTGTTATAAAAATTCAATAAAAATGATGAAATACCTCAAAAAATATATGTAAGAAACATGATATGGAATAACAATCCAAAAAGATCACATAAACCAATGAAAATGTGACCTACGAGATGACTTCATAATAGGTGGTCCTCATACTCCACCAATCATCACCAACTCTAGAGGTTTAACTATCAAGAACACCCAACACCTTCACGAGGTCCTTTCCAATTTCCTAGAACTATAAATGTATGTCCAACATTCACCCAATGACTTATGTAGGGTGTGAGAAATACAATCCCAACATAATGACACCAATCACTCTATATGTAGTCCATATAAAATAATCCAAATATTATTTATGTTAAAAAAATATTTCGAAATCATGTACTTTGAATGTATAACTTAGGTATAAATAGCCATTTCCATTAAAATTGTCGTGAAGAATACTATCAATCAAAATGAGCCTCAATTTTTCATTTTATAAACACTAAAATGTATTAATTCATTTTAAATCATAACATCAAAGTAATAATACTTGGAGATAAGTATATGAGGATTCAAGGATCTATAATATAATAGAGTGATATTCTTCTGACACATCACACATCCCTTGAACCCTGGAATATGGGGAGTTAGATTCCATCCCAAAAAATGAATCACTAACCCACAAAGTAAATTAGTAGCATTATAGTTTTAAATCCAATTTATGGTGGAGTCGGTAAATATTCAGAATTATTTTTCATGATTACCAACATAACTACACAAGATCCAAAGGGATGCATTGAAATCCATAAAGTTTCTAACAAATCATCTAAAAATATATTCACATGTTATCATTCAAGCAGTGATGAATCAGATTAACAGCATGCCATTTCCTTTTATAATCCAACATCATAAGTTTTTCATCAAAACATATTGCATTCAAACAATTTAATTTAATTAAAAATACAAAAAAAATTATTACCAAAATTCTCATCAATAATAATTATGTTCACTACTCAAATCATTCTCTTCAATTATAAATAATTTTTAAGAATAAAAATATTGTTTCAAAATCAATTTTAAAATATGGTAACAAAACCCAAAATTATTAGAAAAAAATAATTAGGAGTCCTTATTAAATAATTAGAAATAAATTTAAAATATTTTACAATTAAATCACCAAAAATGGTTTATATTGATAGATACTTTTTTAAGAAGCCATCTATCTCAAATCATGGTATCAAAAATCTCCCAACAATTGTTTCACTATCATAGAGATTAAGGTCCATAACCAACCAACAATGGATCATGGAAACAAAACCACAAATTATGATTTGGATACAAAACACAATTAGATTATGTCACATTCCATAGATATATAATCAACTACATGTATATATGGTTCATTATATGAAGAATATAGTTAATCTATAAAAACAAATTGAAAAAAAATCATAAATATACCATTGGAAAACTACATCCAACTAAGAAGGATCAATATAAAATGATATGTGACATTTATAAATATATAAAATAGATAAATGTATTCTCCCTGATTTATTGGGTCATCCATTGGAATAATAAAAGGGAAAACATATGAGTTTGGTGTCTTATTGTAAAAAATTTAGATTAATTAATTTTAACTACATAGTTTGACCACATGGTTTTGAAAACCATATGACTATTATAAAACCCATTCTGGTATATTAGTTGAGATAAATTATATGAACACAAGAGTAGAAAACTATTTTTCAACCATGTGAATCACCTATCTCTGATGTCAAATGGTTAGTGTGGACGTTTGATCGATTTTGGAAAACGATGCACTCCCCTCTAGGAATCAAAAAAAAAGTGAAAAATATCTTGAGAATACATTCATGGTTTTCCATTACCATTCCCCAACCATGCATATGATTAGATATCTCCAAAAATTCCAAACATCACCCAAAATGACAAGAAAATACGGATATGAAAATATATCAAAAAAGATGAAAGTCTTTTAAACAATACATTGATATAAAACCCCCAATCAATGTCACACACCTAAAACTGAAGCAGTACATCTATATTTATTACTATTAATTAGATCTAAAAACATTTTCCATGCGCCAGACGTCCACAGGCCATGTAACTGGTCATATAACTTATATATCGCTAGTAATATCTTGGTTTCCTTCCTATCGAATAAATGATTATTACCCATTGGGGTCACTTATCATATTGATGAATGACTTGACTGACCAACACGCATTCTTTCATTGTTTTTTTTCATCCCCCACACGAACCCTGAGAAATATTCGATGATATCATCCAACCATACCCAACTCTAGTCCATTCCATTCTTAACTATATATTTCTAGTCAGTTTTTTTCTCAAAAAGAAATGTTTTTATAATGATATATGTAGTAATATTGAGTCATTTATTTCTCACTTTTCTAGGGGTGTTACAGACATTGTGAAAACAATATATTTCTAATTATTTTTTATTGTAATTGTAGTACCATTTTTTTAATTTTAATGTTTTACGGAATAAATTTCATAGTTATTTTATTTTAAAATTATAATTAATATTTATTCACTTTTTTTACAATTAATACATTAATTGTAATAATTATTATATATTTATGAGTTCTGTTAATACATTTTGATAATTATAGGTGAATTATTATATGATTAATGAATAAAGGAAGATAAATTGATGTTATGTTTACTATGTTTCATAAATGGAGAACTAATGGATTTTCAAGGATAAATTCAAAATTACATTTCGATAAAATATGGTCAAAACAAATATAGTAACATCAAGGTCATGGATACCAAATAATTTGAATTTTATAATTGAAAAGGTATTATAAAGGGTGAATAGATGAAGTACTAATAGAAGTGGGACTGTTCGGTGAAAGAAAATTCAGAGTGTTGAGATGAAAGAAATGGAAAAGGAAGGGCACCACATGGGTAGAATGATTCACATAGTAACATATTATAGTATTTTAGATAATGTGGAAATCCTTGGATGTTTATAATATATTTTTCCTGCTAATTTAATTTTTAAAACGTGATATGTAATTATTTGTAACAAATTTTGAATCATTCTTATGAAACAAAACTACTAGGTGAAAGTCTTTATAGAGAAAAATGGTGTATACGCCAAATTCATCACCACTTTACTTAAAAAAATGTATGTATAACTATATTAAAATTTGGATTCTCGGTCATACAAAATCAAATTAAAAAATTATCTAATAATGATAACTCATTTTTATTCCCATAGCTCCATTGATATATAATAGTACCAATACCATAATTCTAAGGGAAGGAGTTGAAAAAGATGATATTCTAATTAAATTAATTTTTTTAAATGTTTCACTAACTATCACAGTATACTATATTCCCACAATACTCACTTATCCCAAACCAACGAACCATTAAAACTACAACTAGTAACAATTCTGTTTTATAGTTGGATGAACACAGTAAAAACAAAAGACATAAATTAAAAATACCTAGGAATAAATTGCTATGTTAACTAGAACCACATATATTTTCTATGGGAAATATTGGTTTCATGAAATTGGTGTGAATATTTTTATAATTTTTTTCATTCAGAAATTGGTTAGTTGTTTTTTAGATTATATATGGAGTAAAATTATGAATATGGATATAAAGGGTGACTCACAATTGCTCCCACTAAATGTTAGTGAATATATAGAACCACTTTAATCCAATATTGAAAATGATTTGATAATATGATGTTTATCTGAGAGAAATATGGATCAATATAATTGAAGATAAAAATTTATTGAGTCAAAAATAAATGATTTCAATAATGGGGTGGGGGAACCGATAAATATTTTTCCATTATTGCTCAACCATATTACCTTTGTTTCATCTCATTCTAATTTATCTCATTTTTATTCAACCATCCACTAGTGATGATGAGAACCAACTAAAACTTATTTGATGTTGAGCCTAATAATGTTATAGTGGTAAAACATCTTACTGTATTTTTTCATCCTTATATTAAATAGACATATCTTGGAAATATTATAGTGGAAAAAGAAAATAAAAATATAGTGTTTTATTATTATTTTTGGAGATTATATTTTTTATTAATATTTAGTTTTATCATATTTATTTAAGAAACATGAAATATATTATTTGATATAAGGGTAATAGTGAATGATTTGATCCTCAAGAAGTAAACTAAATTCCTGTAAATTGTATAATAAATTAAAAAATACTTTGGAATATAATGGAAACAAAGTAACATTAAATGATGTATAAAATATAACTAAGATACAACATAAACCTCATGGGGAATCATGAATTTAATTATAATTATTCATCTTTAAAAATAGTAGTACTTAAGTAAAACATGATGTTTTGAATTATATTTCCATTAACAATTCAATTAAAATGCATCAAAAGGTTTAGTGATATATTAAATTCCCCAAAATATTAATAATTTAATTAATACTCTATGTTTTGGTGTTTTCTTATACACACTATTAACTCATTCCAAACTCTAATAATTCATTATATATATATATAGAACACATTAAATTATTTCCATAAGTTTTACAAAATACAACATTAAATTTAGATTAAATTCCTTATAAATAAGTCAGTTACTAGATTAAATAATATCATATCCTTATTGTGATGGTATAGTTTACCACGTGTATTATTACAATAATAGTGTAATCGTAATATGGTTTTGTATTTTAAATTTATTAAATTTTAACAATCTGGTTTTCTTAATAAATGTTAAGGTATTTTATTCATGAACTCTACTTATATAACCATTATGTTATATGATTTATTTACTAGTTTTTAAAACCCTAACTCCAATATCATATATATGGTGGTTACTTTAATAAACATGCATGATATATAAGTGATCTCATTCGAAACTGCATAACAGTTTTGAAGTGTTTCAAAACTGTATACATTGTTGATTCGCATATTAAATTTGAAAAATAATAATTAATAATTATTTTAATGAACATAATTATTCCATATAAAATATATATTCAAATAACTTTTAGTTCATGTCTTGGATTATATATAGTGAAAAAAATAAAAGGAAATAAAAAATACTCAGTAAGGGTTATGTATAATAGAATCTACCATGAATCAACAATCATAATCAACATCAAAAGTTAAATATTTGAAAAGACATTTAATTTAATCAATAAAATTACAATAATAATTGGATATGGGATAGTAAATATAGATTTTTAAATATCGAAACACAGATGAAATTTTATAAATTACAAGAAAATCCTAATTAGATCGTGAATAATAATTATCGAATAACAAAATAAGTTAAAAAAATTACATTTAATCAATAATCCTAAAATGAAATGAATCCAGATAAAATATCATTTCAAAAATATCATGGGTTATAGTAATTGAATTCTTTATAAACCAAATTTTTAATCAGTATATATCATTATCAATGAAATCATGATTCCTCTATTGTCAAGTTATTTCATAAGGGAGTTAATAATTGATGGGTAAGTATACACCAAAAACACATTTGACAAAGGATATCCAACTAATTTGCCTCTTATGATTACTGATGATTCAAGGGGGTATCAATAACCATTCCCCTCCATTGTTGGCATTCCAAACTAATTCCTCATATATCAAAAAATTCAATTAAATTCATGAACAATATTCCTTAATATCAAATTTTTTAATCATCTAATGTAAAGGGATATACAATGATTTTTACAATCAATTAAATGAAATATATATAAAATTATGTTTTTATAAATAATATATGGTTTAGGGAATACTTATATACATAGTAAATAATATTGTTATAAATTTTAAATTTAATGATTAATGATCATAGGAAAGTGACTACTTAAATGGAATGTTAATGAGTTCAAAAATAAATAATTTTTTTTAAATAATTTTTTTTTTATAAAAACAATTATAAACCATCAAAAAAATGAGTATCTGTTTTATCAAAAAAATATACCCCTAGATTATAATAATTAAAATAATGGTTTGGCATCATTGATTAATATAAATAAGAAAAATAATGATCAAAATGATTCTTGATGAAAAATTATTTTACCATTATAAATATTTCTAATACAAAAAGTGCATTAAATATTGAAAAAATATTTATTTTAATATTACATATGAATCAAATATTGAATAATTTAAAAATATTGATTGGTCATGATGTCTATAAATTCCATAGATGGTATACACGTTAAAAAATAATTTTTCACATTTTCTATAAAATATAAACATCACATTTTATAAAAAGGAATATTCATTTCATAAAAATATATGAAAATCCAATATAGGAAAAAAATTAATAACTAATTATAAAATTGATAATAACATTTTTACAAAGTAGACCTTTCGATGAAAAAGTACTTTCAGCAGTAGAGAGAAATTTGATCGGATTTTATTAACAAATAATTTGAGTCATTTTTTGTGTGAATGTGAGAAATAATAGTATTATTAATTTAATCTTCCCTAAATAAATTTTGATGAATAAAACTAATTTTTTTTATCATACTACAGTCACATTATTTCTTTAAATATAAATTCAAGTATATAAAATCTTGATTAAATTGAGATTATGAAATAATCCATTAAAAAGATTGTAATATTGATGTGAAAATTATCTGATGAATTTATTATGTATTTCAAATATGATTATATATTAAATTAGTATATATATTAAAAATATATATTTATGTGTAATTACACACATAATCATAGAATATAATGACTTTGTTGACGTATTATATCCCACAGAAATGAAATTGAGTTACAAATTTATTTTCCTCTTTATAACATTTAATTAAAAAAATAGAAAAAAAAAATAATTTAAATTAAACCATAAAATAAAATTAATTTCAAATTATTATGTAATTAAATATTTAAATTGGTATTGTATAAATTGTATTAAATAAATTAGGTGCAAAACATTAATCTATGGCTTGATGAAGGTAAATTAAGGTGATTTCCTTTTCCCATGCATCCTATTGTTTGACCATAATTTAACCACTTTTATATTGGAAATAAAAATATTATTAATTTATTATAGAACCATATTAATTTTAATCATATCATATATGACTCTCTTATATAATTTTAACACCTATTTTTTAATAATATTTCATTTTTTTTCTTTGTTTCTTATGTTAACTACCTTCAATTATAATTCTTTTATTTTCATTAATTTTATGGTTATTTTCTATAGGATATAGATATGTCATATTATTAATGATTTTACTGTTATAAATATGATATATACTCATTATAATGATTTTATAATCCTTCTTGAAGCTTGGACATGGAAAATGTAGCGCATTGCTACGGGGACGCATTCAGCTACACATAGACCCGAGTGACTGTGTCATTCCATTAATGTCTAAAATGTTTAATATGTGGGGATATATTAAATTTATATAATAAATATAATTTCATATATATAATATATATTTGATAAATTTACTGTAATTTTTTCGATAAATCCTAAGGGATAAACGAATCGCTTTTCATCAAAAGGCGGCAATGGGTCATACACAGGAGAGACGCCATCGTATATAAAAAACATTAAATGAAAGATGATAAATCTGATATTATTATTATAGTTCAATAATAATATCATAAATATTATACATATATATATTAAATCCATTATTATATGCATTCTTGAAATGTGTTTAAGGAATGTGATTCAAAACGGTCCGTGAGGCAGTATTCCTCCATACATGTAATCAATGATTTCAGATACATTTTAGGAAGGGGGATATAGTAAACTATTACAGGATTAAAATAATTAAACATTTATATATGTAATATACTACTTTTATTATATTTTCCGTGTTATGACATAGTTTAATGTGGGGAAAAAGAAATTTACTAAGCTCTGTTTAGATAATTACCTTCCCCTAGAGAAACTTTCTTTGGTACTCCTCTTAATATACATAGGGTTCTTATGATGTTGATACTAGTAGTTGAGAAATTTGGATATTGATATTGGTAATATATTCTGGTAGAATTTGGTAGATACAATGGTCTTGACAGATATAAATAAATGAATAGATGGAGTGGATTTTTATAAGTGGGTGAGAGGAAATAGATGGAATATTTATACAATAATAATGTGTATTCATCTATTCTCATAAAAAATTCCTTATAAATGGGCTAGTTTCGATCCCGGAAGGATAAAATGTCATTATATATCTATAATATTTTTTGTATACATGTTTTGGGTGATTTTGAACTTTTTTTTGTTTTTTATAACCCCTAATAAACTCATTTTCACCTTAACACTGGTAAATACTTTTAAATGTTTTCATTATTCCCTATTGAAATAAATTAGGTTAGTATTATTAAATAGAATAAATTACTATTAATTTAAATATTGAATCCAACTTATAAATTAAAGTATCATTATTGGAATAATTTAATTTAAAACAAATGCCACAAAAGTGATAAAAGAGGATTCTCAGTTTAAAAAATAATCAAATGGTTAAATAGTTTGTATGTAAAAATTTAATAGTTAGTTGATTATTATGACATAATTTTAATTATTAAATAAATAATTTTTGTCTTTTCTATATTAAATTATTTCTCAATTAATTTTTATATATAAATTCTTTTAACAATAAGAAATTTTTTAATAAAAAATTATTATTTCTTTATAATCATAGAAAATGAAACATTTCATAAAAATATAAAACCTTCACACTATGATATATTTAATAATATAATTTCATGAAAAAGATAAATTAATGAAATAAATTTTATCGAGTGTTTGAAAATAATTTTTACATAACTTCTTAACAAGGTAAGTAACTTTTTTCAATGAAAAATATATTTTTTCAAAACAAAATTTATTTTTATTAAAATTTATTTTCATTTAATTTATAATCAATACATATAAATGTAATTTGTTTAAAATTTTTTAATCCAAATAACTTTCAAAAAAATTATTTCTATTCATACATTCCTACATAATGATTAGGTTATAATGGTCAAACTTAAAGATTAATATTTTAATAGAGAATTGTGCTTCATTTAAATCTGGTGTCGTGCGCATTGATATTCATAGAAGAGGTCGAATATATTAAATAATTAAAATATAATAATTTAGTGAGGTGTTAAATTATCCTATAATAATTTTTCATGTTTCTTATTTCCTATCAAACATAATTTTCATCTTATAAAATATTAGGTCGTTAAATTCTACCCCACTAAATAAATCATTTCTTAAACATTTAATAATGATATAGGTAATAAAGGGATTCACATTTTAAAATACCCTTGTTTTAAACCCATAGTTTAAATTTATTTCCAAAATATTCTCACAATAAAATATGAATGGAAATAGAAATATAATCTAGAATAATATATACTAGGATTACAAATCAGACAATGTTGGTGGAATGAAAAGATATATGCATAGAAGTAAAATGTAAATAATTATAGGGAGAGACAGAGGTCATTCATCATAAGAAGGTGAATGATTAATTCTTATATTATGACCTCAAAAATATAATTTTTTTAATATTTAAATTATTATTATATCTATCTTATATGAATGTAATAGGATACTATTTTTTTCAGGATCATATTTCTTAATGTTGACGAATTCAATTGTCATCTTCATTGTGAAAATATTAAAATATAAATGATATATTTCTATTTAATAAGAATACTATAAATATATTTTTATTCATCAATAATTATTAACTTAATGTCTTACTCAATGAAATGATTATCCAAAATAAATTTAATGCACAAACCACAAAATTAATATTTTAATGGATTATAAAATCCATAAAATATTTACATTTACTTCTATATATCTATAAATATTTTCCAAAACATTTATGGTTAGCACATTTTATTTATTATAATACGTTAATATCAAAACATCAATAGTAAATCCAGTTGTTAAATGTTAATATTTATCCAAAAAATTGTTTTAGTAAAAATTGATATTATAAAAAGATCATCACACATTTAAGTATTAGGTAGAGAACCCTTCTTGTCCACTGATTATGGGTTATAACCATTTTTTTTCAAAAGAGATGGTTAGTCACCAAACATAACATATTACTTTCCCCTAAAACCATAAAAATATAATTATAATAACATTTAGCATGGATAATATCTTGTAATTACATTAATATTAATGAAAATTTAATACTTAAAGGGTACCAATACCTTTAAAAGTATCCCTATAAAAATTATGGGATTTATTCTATAAAAATATTCCCACTAGAATATAAACTAAAAAAGGGCGTGTATTTATTAAAATGTATCATAGAATATTTTTAATCATGGTATAATCCCATCACATAAAACATAAAAAAGTCATTTTTATGACTTTGAACTGATTTTCAATATTAATCTAATAAACTCGTGATAGTGTCTGTAACTGTTAATATAATTAATAAAAATATACTTCTATATTATTAACAAAATCCTTATATGTTTCGTCATTCTTATAAGAAAAATTACATTAGAAAAAATAATTATATGGTATTATTCTGGAATCCCAATACAAAAATACTTGTTCTATTTTATTTCAACATAGTTCAGTCCTTGTCTAGGTGTTAACTGTTATAAATGGGAATTGAATTGGATAATTCCCAGGTTCCTAAAATTTAGTATAATGAATTATAATATGGCTTCTATACTAAAATTTACTTCACTATGTAGTACTCTTCATTTTTACTCTATAATTTGTTGCTTTTCCACATTTTTTCACACAGAAAACATTTTCCCATTCCATTAATACATTTTAATGGGTGTCAATTTCAAAAATTCAGATATTAATGAAATCAATCCCCCTTTTATTGTTGAATTGATAATTATATCCCTTAGTGAACTCCATATTTCTCTTCATCGGTGAGTCCGAGATTTGGTTAATGTTTATGTTGATATTACCTTTTAAATATATCTAATTATGCATAATCATGATATATTTCACTCCATTAATCTTCCAATTTGTTTTCACGTAGTCAAAAAAAATTATATACTTCCATGTTAATATGGTTTCTTCATGTTCCATCCATTGAATATGACCAAGAATAATTTTGTGAGATAGAGTCATCCTAGTGGGATACTATATAATCATGAATACTAAATTAAGAAATTTATTTATTGGCACACCTTCTTTTCAATATATTACACCTTATTTTTAATCAAGATAATTCATTATCATGAACTATTAAATATTTGCAAAATTATTATTTATGATAATTTTAATTATCCAAATCAAATCCCATAAGTGTTTCAAACTAGGTTTATATAAAGTCTTATGGTTAAATACCTTGTAAATCTAGAGTGAATAATGATGTTCCGTTGGGTGTTTTTACCTTTAGGTACATCTATTCCAAATCCATATCATATTTTAGTGTCTATATATGGATTTACATTTATGAAAAATAATATAATATCTACCTTACAAAAAAATTATAACATTCTTCTATAAGTATGTATGGATTTTATTATAGGATTTTGTTCCCTAATTAATGATTTCCTTAATATAGTTCCCAATTATTATACTTGGCGTCCTCTTATACCATCTGGAAGGAAACTACCCTGAGTGGTCCATATTTTTTTGGCTATCCTACTAGACTCTCACAAGACACAAGTGATCACAATGAAAAGTACCTAATAGTTTAGTAGTCTTTGGTAAAATAGATACAAACATGATTCCCATACTACATTTCAAAACACAAATAAAACATAAATTTTTTTGGGAATATATTTATATTATCAGGAATTTTATTTACATTTGAATCTTCGAATACATCAAGTATTACAATTAAATTTAATTAATAGTAGTGATCTTAAATGTTCCGAAAGGTTAATGTACAATAGAAGCTATTATAAATAAATATGCATAATCAACATCACGAGGTAATGCCATTTAAAAAAACATGAATATCATAATTTTATAAGTAATATTAAATATTTAATGTTAAATATAAAAAACACATTCCACCTAATTAATAGCTTTATTATCATAACTAAGTAAGGAAAAATCAATATTGATAGGTAAAAAATAAAATAATATCATGTAATCAATAATCTGAGAATAAAATACATCTAAAAATAATATGATTTTGAAAAATTCATGGATAATAATAAATTAATTATTGATTATGTAAATTAATAATTATTTGATATCATTATCACACAAATCATCATACATATAATATCAATACCTTTCACAAGACGTTGTAAAACTAATGGGTTTTTTTACATCGAAAAAACATTAACATAATCAGTCCAACTTGAGTGTACCATGTGAATTTCGATTTATTGAGGTTATATATATAATGGGAACCATAGGCATATTTAGTTAAAAATTTATAACTCATATATTGAAAAATCAATTTAATTCATGAATAATTGATCTTATCAAAAAATTCTCTTATCGAATAAGGAATAAATATTAACAAAAAATTTCTTCAGTCACTAAAATAAAATACAATGAAAAAGATCAAAATTTTAAAATGATATATGGTTCAATTAATAAGAATATAGATAATAAATAATATTTCTATATATAGGGAATTTAATTTCAAATGAATATGGGAAATTGAATACTTCATGACAATGTTAAGGAACATATATAAAATCAATAAAGTTAATGCGGTTACCTTTCATTGCAGAATTAATGAAAAACCATCAATATAAAGAATAAATATTATATCCTTATAACTTATATGATTTTCGTTATAATTTTCATAAATTATTTTTTTATTGGTAATTAAATATAACATAAATATATCAATGAAAACTATTATTGAGGAAAATATCTTTGTAACATTGGAAATGCTTTTAAAAATAAAATTCTATAAAATAAATAATAAATAGTTTTATTATTAAATAACCTCTGATGCATATAAATTAATATTTATAAAATTGATAGTTCATTATTTTGGGGAATTACATACATTATATACATGATAACACGAAGATTATTTTTCCATTTTTTTATAATGAAAATTTTAATTGTTTGGAAAACAAAATAAAGAATTATTTAATAAAATATTGGGAGAAAATAGAAATAGGAAAAATTGTCTTAAATATCACATTTCAGTAATGATAATATAATTTTAGAAAATTTCTAGAAAAATAATCTTTTGAAAGAAAAATAATTTTCAATCAAACAGAGATATGTGGTTGGATTTTATAAAATCATTTTCTAAATAATTTATTGGACCAAGGAGTATAATATGATAATATTAATAGAAAAACCTCATTAATAATCACAGGATACATAAATTAATTACTTTTATTTTAAACTTATTATATATTTTTATTAAATATATATTCATCTATAAAAACTGTATTAAAACGATATTTTTAAATAAACACAAAGACACGTCATAATGTTGAAGTGAAAATCATCCAATGAATTGATTAGGATTATCTGATGTGAATATATATATATATAATTTATATACAACATAATATTGTTAAAATTAATTACATACATACTATTATAATATCAATTACAATGAACATTTAATATAATCAACTAAAATGAAATCAAGTTAATACATTCATTACCACATCATAACTTTTATGTCAAATTTACCATGATGAAATATATCAAATAATAACATTAAAAACCATGAATTATTAATTACTAATGAAATGAAATGTAAAAGGGTAATTATAAACACTAAATAAAATAAATCCAGTTTATAACATTGCAATATTCCATGAAAATGGAAAACTAAGGTAAAGTCCATTCCCTCTCAATTTATTTTAGTTAAATGGGATTTTACTTTATATATAATTGTTTTACTAATATTATTAATTTATTTTATATCCATATTCTTATTTATAATATAAAATATGATCAAACAATAACATTTATTCACTAATTTTTTAAATAATATTTCATTATTTACAATGTTTGGAATAAAAATTTCTTTGTTTTCTAATTGGTGTTTTGACATGAAACATTTGATTATTTTTTATAGTGTAATACCTCGTTACCATAATTTCATGTCTATTTTATATGTTTTTCTACTTTACCTTTTTCAATTTTAGTGGATTTTTTATAAGGATTTTGGATGATACAAGTAATGGTGTACAAAAGGGTTTTTTGAATTTTCTACATATAAAATGCAGTTTTTAAATAATATTAGGGATTTACACACCTTGTAATAGTGTTATGTGATTAGTGAAATTTCATAGAAGACACCATGAAATGGGAACATAGAGTAATAGTTAACATGAATTTTAGATTTTACACTCAGTTAAAATATAAAAGTTATGTGTTTAAATAAATTTAGATGGGTGTTTCAGAATATAGGGGTCTCAAAACTAACACATCATGTATTTTGGTTACATGAAATGTAAATTAATATGTTTTAGATAAAAATAGGTGTTTTTGCTTAAATTATTATTTCATTCCTTTTGAATTCTTTTTTCTTGACATAGAGGCTTCACCTATGAGATTTTGGAGATATCAAATCCCTTCAGATCATTGTTGGACAATTCATCACATTGTTAATTTTTGTGTCTCTCTCTGATTAATTAGTCTTACTATCCATTTTTTCAGTCTCTCTCTCTCTCTCCCCCTTATAGTTTGATATATCAATTGGGGAATGATGGATCTAATCTCTATATTGTTTAATCTTGAATTAAATTTGGTTTCCTAGATCATTCATATGATCATTTTTATTTTTTGAATTCCCAGTGTTGGTGTTGGGTTTCTGTGAAATTAATTTGTGGTTCCATAAATTATTTTACAATTAAATAAAAAATTTATTTATTATTTTTTAAAAAAATTTTAAATTGACTTATGAAAATATAATTTTAAGTGAATTGAAATTTAAATTCAATTGTTATGGATTTTATGGAAAATCACGAATTTAAATGGAATTGGATAATTTGGTTTAATTTTAAATTTATTGAATTTTCAGTTGATTAGAGACAAATGGATTAAATTGAATGGATAAAAACCTATTATTGGTTTTGGTTTAAAAAGGCATTAAATGATTAAAACCCTATGTTATGGATTTCTAATGGAATTATCAATTTGAAACTGGAAAATGGGTAATTTTATTAAAAACTTTTTTCAAATTATTTTCAAATTATTAATTGATTGATCAAACACATACGATCATTCGTAGTTATTGGGTTATGTTTGAAAATCATGATAGGATGGTAATTTCAATTAAAAGGATTGGAAAATAAAACTATAACAAAAATCCAATGTAGTAGATCTTATCCCCAATATAATTCTGATGATTCATATTTGACCTAATCCTAAGGGATGTGTGTACACAAGTAATCCACGATCACTGATATGAGATGTGTGTGGATCCAATAACTAAAAACTATCCTACCATAGGTAATATGACCATGCATCGTTTTTTAATAGTTTTTATATATATTCCATTGATATAAAACATTTTTAATCCATTCTATGGATTTATATAAAAAAAATTATAAAAAGGGATTATTTAAGCCATATAGAGTGGTTTTTCCATTAAATTAAAATGAAAACATGTTTTTCCAAAATATGATAATATACCTTAAGAATGTTTTTTTAAAATTGAATTAGTTATATAGTTTATTATTATGGAATATTATTATTGGATAGTTGGTGAGACCATATTTATTTTTAGATTGCACCCTACCCTTTCCATTGGGAATTCTTGGATTTCATTATTCTAGTTCCGAGTAAAGGGAAATGAAGGTGGATGTTAAGGATCCCATGGATATTGGAGTGATGCGTACTTTGGTATGATCAGTTATCATATCTTTTTTTAGTTTTATTTTGAACTATTAGGGATTTTTTGTATACCTGCTAGGTTTTCTAGTATTATCTCCAATTGTATTTTGTAGAATACTAATATTGTATATATATTCTATTTTTATGTTGATAATTCATCCCCACTTGTATAATTATTTAATCCAAGTTATTTTTATCAACTAGTGGGTAACAGGAATTCCCCGTGGTCTTTATTTGTGATTGAAAGACTATTTGTGTACATGGGTATCTGAGATGGTACACAAACATGTGGTATTAAAGTCATAGGTTATTAATCATTACATGGTGTTATTATGCCATTGGGAGTTATTCTCACAACAAAGGACGTAGTTATGAGTGATTTCATGGAGTTATCTCTTCATAACAAGGCATAAGTTACCACGGGGGTTTGGGAAAGGCATATTCATTAATATTTCATTCCATTTCACTGCATTGGATTTGGATAGCTGGAAACCCATTTATTTTTTGTTATATGAAGGTATTAGTGTCCCTTTTTTATCTTATTTTAGTTTTTCTATGAGTAATGTTATCATGTATTTAAATTATTCTTCTAATGATGTGTACCATCATGCCTCTAATTCGATGTGTGAATATAATCTATAAAGACCATTTGTATGAACCATATAGAGATAATACAATTATGGAAAAAATATAGTTATAATGGTCTTTTGTGTTGTTTGTTCTATGGTATAGCCACATGACCTCATAACTACTTTGTCTCTAGTTGTGGTACCTTAGAGTGTTAATCGTGGAATCATGCACATGATTACATTTTTCAAAACAACTTATTTTTCGAGGATCTAATGATCCTCAATAGGCTAAGGACAATCTAAGAAATATATATATTATATTTTACTTATTTGAAATTCATGAATCTATTAATGTAATGGTTTAACCCATTAATCATGAGGGACCTTGGAGTAGATGATGGTATTTAATGGTTATGGATAAGAATCATGAGGGTTTTGAGTGGAAAGAAATTAAAAAAATTTAATCTATCATTTATATCTAGTGTCTATGGTGTGGGAAATGGGTATCTAGTTTTTCAAACTCAATTAGGAGGATGGTACATTGATAGAATATGTGAACCAATTTATGGAGTATGATTTGTATGAACCTGATTTTATATATAATCAGAAGAAAATGTAGTAGAAGAAGGAGAGTAATAAATAGTTTGATAAAGGACTTTAATCTGATAATTGTCACCACATTTAATCACAAAATCTCTCTTCCTATGAAGATTTGTGGATATAAAGTTGATGTTAGAACATGATATATCTATTAGATCAAGGTTTATAATACATTCCTTTTCTCCTATTGTTACTTTTATGAGATCCCATAAAGGGATGAAAAATCATGAAAAATCTTGTGTTGGATCGCGATAGTATGGTTCTTATAGAAAATTCAATTATTCCTCTTACAGGTCCATTAAGATAATTAAGATTTGGCTAGCCTAGGAATTCAAATGGGTTTACACAGATGCACCTAAAATATATGGTTCATGTGGTCTGTTAAAAAACTATTAAAATTTTTTTATATCTATTCTAACTCATGTACTAGAAGGGACTAATCATCACTGAAAACAATATTTATGATATTAAATACATCAAGATATGATGTTTTCCAACTATAGAAATTTGGAACAAAACTTATTCATGTAGTGGATGTGTATCTAATGGAATAAGAAACGTTTCTAGGAACTTTTGTTGTTACCATCACAATAGCATCATCATTATTGACTTCATTATTTGATATTGCCACATCTCATTCATTTATTTTTACTTTTATTATGAATATACTAAATCATGATGAAAATATTTTACCTTATGTGATGGATATTAATACACCCCTAGGAATGTAGAGATAATAGTTTCTGCATTTTCCATCATTTGTTTCATCATTATCAGATATTGTGATTACCTGCGGTTTTTAGGTACTTGACTGGGAAACTCTTTATGTAATCTATGGGATGGATTGTGTTATTACTAATAAATATCTAATTTATTATTATATTTGATTTATATAATTTATTATTCCTGATGGGTTTTCCATGTCATTCAAGGAGAATTGGAATTGTGGTATGGTAGAGACAAAACTTTTTATTTATATTTAGAGAAAGTACAATCATTGTTTTCTTTTGATCTTAAGATGGAACCCAATTAGGTTATCTCCATCTAGTTTTCATTAAGTTTACCAACAGTAATTCTTCATAATTCTATGGACATCCACCAGTAAGGGAGGTAGAATTTTCTATTGTTTTACATTCCAGTACTCAACTATTATCTATTCTCTCTTACCACAGGGTACCCACTGAAATGAAAGAGGTAATGACTGAGATGCACGATCAGCTTGAGAAAGGTTTTATACAACTGATGATATCACATTGAGAGGTTCTTGTTCATTTTTATAATAAATATAATGGATAACATATGAAACATAATTATTACAAAAAACACATTCAAGTCACATAAAACAATAAGTATTTTTTTCTATTGGATGATCATATGTTTGACTAGTTGAAAAGAGGTAAATGGTTTTTTATAATTGATCTTCGATGAGCTCATCACCATTGGAGAAAAAAAGAATATTAAATTGAGAATACCACCGTATAGAGTAGGTTTGTCCATTATTATTATCTTTTCATGATTTTTTAACTAATTATCTAGATGTCATTTTGGATTTGGTAAATAGTATTTTCCATGAGTATCTTGGGATGTTCATGGTGGTCTTTGTGGATGTCTTCCTAGTTTTCTCTAAGTTCTAGGAGGATCATGTGAGTCACACTAGTGATATATTTTGTAGATATCTATTCTAATTATTTAGATCATTTTTTTATTCATTGAAATTCATGAGAAAGTCTAAAATTTTAAATTTGGTAGGGGTGGCTCATGGCGTGTGCACAGTTAGGGTCATCTACCTTGCTTTCCCAAGAAACCATTTTACATGGTGTCATTTATGTACAAATACATATCACATGGTTAGTTCATAGTCTTGTAAAACATTATGGATAACTACTCAGAATTTCCTGGATAGACATTCATACTCATATAGTTGATACATGCTTTGTGAATCATGAATAAAGCCATATACCCTATCCAAGTCATTAAAAATTGCATTTTACCTTTCTAACCCTCTTTAAATTTAACACCTAAACACCCTAAATCTTTCCCCAAGAATGATTTTTTCCCTTAGAGTACCTTCCTCTTCCTCCATTCTCAGTGGGGCTCCATTTTGGTTGGTGATTTTTCTTGGATTCATCAAATAACGTTCAAGTAAGTGGTTTCATTATTGTTTTCATCCTCTGTTCTATGTCTTACATTTTTCTTCTTTGTGGAATTTTTTCCAGTGGGATGGATGACCGATTTAGGGTCCCATGTTGATCCGTAGGGCTCAGTCATTATTTTTTATGGGTTATATTTCCTATTTATGGTTCGCTCGAGGTATAATTGTTGGATTCCATCCTTTATTATATATTTTGTAATTTGAGTTTGGTTGTTCAATCCTGAATTTTTTTAACGAATTTGATATTATTTCCTGAGTGTTTAAATATTTTATATGATATAAATTTGTAGTTAAAAAGGTGTTTTTACTGGTTTTCATATTTTTAGGGATTGAAAATTATTTTTTCTAAATGAAATTAGTTGTAAGTCTCGTGTAAACCCATATTATTGTCCTTGACGGTGTTTTTAAAATTATAGAATAGGTTCAATAAATTGTGATGGTGGTGGGAAACACGATGATATCTGGAACCAATAAAATTATGGATTCTTCTTCACTCTATTGGATCGTGGATGAGTATGATAAATAGTGTGCATAATATAAATATTTTTATCAAGATATAATGTACCTATTTTCCCATTTCAAGATAGTACCTATGGGGTTTTCAATGACTTAGTGCTCTTTTGAGATATTGTACTCACTGTTAGCATACAATGCACCTTTAAATTTAATATAAAAAGGGAGAATTAGTTATTTTAAAATATTTCTATTTTTTACAGAAAGAAAATTCATTTCTATTTATCTTATAATGTTTATATCATGGAATACTTTTATTGGGTGGAATATTACTAGGCTTTGGCTCACACCCTACTTACACTTTTGGGTGTAAGTAGACTTGGTTATGTTTGAAAAACATAGTGTATTTTTGGATACATTGTTTCGTGGTGCCGGTGGTCTTCTCTTTCAGGTGATTGGGTGGGGGATTCAGTACAATGATCCTCTAGTTTCATGTTGGTTTTTGGGATAGTTTCGTGCAACATTTTTTGTGTAGCACATTTGGTCTTTGTTTAAATATTTTAAACATTAAATCTTACAATTCTATATCCCATGTTTGGTCATGATTATTCAGTTTTTTATTAGTTTTTATTTTTGGTTGGTTATGTTTTTGTAATCAAATCAAATCATTCCCAAGTAGCATTGTAGATACCTAGGCACATGTTACAATCCATTTGGGATCGGGAACTGACATTGAAACATGCCATAGGTCGATTTTGTGCCGTATAGGATGGAACAATTACTTGGTTTTTGGGAAAATTGTATTAGTGGAGGATATGGTATTTTTGGATTAACATATTTTGGTTTTGAGTCTGCGTAGAATAGATCATCAATTTTTGGGACTTGTGTTTGTGTTCATTAATAGGGTTTCTTTCTATCACTCCTCATGGTAGTATATGTGTCATAATAGGATGTTGATATTCTTGTTTGGCTACTCCACTAGGTTACACATTAAGGAAGTAGATTGTACGTAGACAATGAGTGGGGGTGAAGTAGTTTTTAGTGGTATTGTGATGGATTTGGATATTTTTGATTTATGGAATTTTTATATTGGTGGAAAAAAATCAGATTGATTCTGTTGATGGTTTTTATTAATGTTTCTTCTTGTGGAAAAATGAATCCCCATGAAATTATGGGGTAGCCTTTTGAATATGATGGAAGGATTTATACCCCACAAGTTGATCAGAGTATATTTGAAGTTGTCATTTGGTTAGTCCATGATTTGAGACTTGGAGTGGTCCATGGTCTGGCCAAAATTAGAGAAACTGAACCTAGTCCTAGGATGGACGAGGCTCAGGTTTTCCTTACGAACAATCCTCCTTCATTCGTATGTAACATAAAACCTCATAAAGTTGAAGATTGGATTTAGAAAATAGATATTATGTCAGAGTCCCTAAATAATCCCATGGAATTCATAACGGAATGTTACTCATTGTTCCTAGAAGGTCTCATTCAGAGGTGGCAGAACTCAGTGGTAAAAGGTTTTAGGAATGACTAGATAAGTTGGACTAACATTGATGTTATTTTCAATGAAAAATACTTCCCTGGGGTCTTGGTGTTCAAAATAATCGAAGAATTTATAGATCTTCTTCATGGGGTCCAGCTCATGATGGATTATTCTAACCACTTTTCCTAGCTAACTTGGTATATACCTGATATGATTTCCAATGAGAATATAAATGGTCAGTGGTCTAAAAGGGGGTTGTAGCCATGGATCTATTATCATTTTATTTTTTTCATGATGAACATATATAATGTAATGATCTAATGTTTTTGAATGGATATTACCTTCTTAAAAATATGTCATAATATCACATAAAACACAAAATTATAAACTAATAAGTGTTTAGTGACCTTTAAAATTAATTCTATCACTTCTGTGTTTGGAATATCGAGAATATGACATACACTGTAGCAATTGGTATGTCATTTGGTGTCCGATAAGAAAAACATAATTTTTTGGGAATAGTAACCCACCCTTATGGATAGCAACATTACCTTATGAATAGTGATATAAGATAATGAATTGTAACCATACCTATGATAGTATTAAAATAATATTGAAGTAAAATTATGATGTACCTATATTGTAGAATAAGTACTGTAATGTTTTCAAACAAGTTTTTGCTAATAAATTGTAATCTTTATTAAATAATTAAATATTCATATTCTGAAAATTATTTTTGAAAAATTGATTTCATTTTTGGATTATAAACATCGATAAATGGTTATAATGACTTTTTGGGATTTTTCTAAAATACATGAATATTTTTTATTATTAAAATAAGATAATTTATGATAAATGCTAAATAATGGATTTATTGAGTCATTGAATAATACATGGTGATATAAAACCAATTATTTTGAAGTCACGTGTAATAATTACTGTTCTTGGTGAAGTATTACTTACTATTCCTTTTCTTGTGAAGAAATAATAATCTAATGATTAAAAAATTTTGAAAACCCACCTCTCCACTATATAAACCTCCCCTCACTCCCTATTCTCTTCACACCTCTCAAGCCTTTTTCCTTGAAAATATTCTACCCAAATATCTCCCCATGCTCCTCTCCCATAACCAAAATACCCTAGAATCTTCAAAATACCATAACATCTCCCCTATTTTGGTTCTCAAATTGGAAGTCTCATGAGGTAAATTCCTCTTTCCAATTCCTTCTTTTCTAATATGTTATTTCCTTTTTGTTTTTTTCCTCACCTCCTTTCACCCAAATAGTATGATAACTCCAGTAACATACATGTATAGTAATTTTTTTATGCTAGTGGGATATTTCATTATCATCACTATTTTCCCCACCTTTTATTTGAAAGAAATGAAATCACCATTTGAGATGTGTTAATTTAGCACATTCAAAGAAAACAATTTATCTAATTCTATTATATTATTTATTTCTAGTCATGAAACCATTTGTCTTGTCGTTGAACCAGAATATTATATCGGTAATATATAATATTTTTGGTTTTTTAATACTTTCGTATGAATTTTATTAAGTTATAAATGGAAAACATGTTCTTTGTAATCAAACCCACCAATTAACAAACATGGTTGTCACTATGGTTTTACTTAATAATTATACATCACTATAAGTATCAAAATTAAAATTTTAACAATTAAATCATTTATATGTTTACTAATAACATAAAATTCAATTATTTACAATCACATTCATCTTACATGTTTATCTAAACATGAATATAATTGAACAAATCATTAAAACCAAGTAAGAAAATAGACCCAAACAATGAAATAGAACTTCATAAGCAATAAAAACGGTTATAAATGAAATGAAAATGATTATACTAAAAAATTACATATTTAAAAGGATATGGAATTATTAATTAAAAATCCTTATTTTTTAATCTGGCCTTTAATAAAAAGTGGAGAACGCCTATGTATTTAAGATAAGGGATCCTCTCCATTACCCTATAAATCAAGATTCTCCTCTATGAAATGACTTTTTATGTATAATCCCTAATGATGGCGTATGGTTAAGCACCTCCCACATAAAATCCTGATTACTTTTATCTGATTTGAGACTCATTTTCTTTATCATCATTCCCTCTTAAGTATACCCAACACAATTACAATAAACCATAACGAATTCTACCTAGACCCTTTTTGTTCATTCGGGTTGCCTTAGCATTATTTATATCAATGTGGTGTTATCTCATCTATTTATGTACACATTCTAAATTATGTTTAGTATTACAAAATTCACTTATGAAGACCCTTTCTTTACTCTCTTTTGGGGATATACATGTTTTTAATAGATCCCCTCATTAGAACATTCCATAAGAAACCGTATTTTAAGGGAACATTCAATATTTTACCCAATTTCAAGTGCACCATATCATTTGTTTTAAGACATCGTTATCTTTACAATATCATTATTTTTATTATGAAAAATATCTTGGTTCATTTCTAGTTTTATATAAAATGTTTTTCACCTTTCTATTTTAAATTCTCTATAGTCTTTTCCTTAAAACCAGAAAAAATGGTATTAATTTTAAAGTTTATCAAATACATTTATAATATATTGTCACTTCTATTTGAAAAAAACAACAATTTTATATTCCTATTTTACCTTTTGAACATTCATGTCTATTCTAATACCTTTCTTTCAATGACACTTTCAGGATACGCTCATTGTTTATGCTCTACATCATTATTGTGGTAGCCAATTGTTTCTATGGGTATCTATATGTTTATGTATAGATAACTATGTATGATTATTTTTATAGAAAGACTATTCATGAAAATTTTGAGATGGGTGCACCGAGATAGGGCGCCAATGCATTGGGTAATGTTAAGTGTCATGAGATGCGATGTGAAATAGGATTGGCGGTTAGCCTTAACCCATACTAAAATGGGAAATGGGGTTGGTCGTTAGCCTTGACACATACAAAAATGGGGAAAGGGGTTGGAGGTAAGACATGACCCATACTAAATACATGTTTTATGTTTCTACCACATTTATATGAGTAAATTTTTATATGATTCCATGCTTATATGAACGGATTTTATATGTTACATGATTCAAGTATCATTATGAAATGCCTCCTAACCCATGTGCTTAAGAAGTACCCTTATGGTCATTCCCTTACTGGGACTTTTAGTTCATCCCTCTGTTCATGTTTTCCCCAGGGTACCGTATAAAGATGTAATGTCTCAAAAGAATTTTGGAGCTATATATGGATATTAAATAAAGAAGTGTTTTTAGCCCAATGGTTTATATTTTATGTACCTATATTTCCAAGAAAAAAGACTAAATGATCCTTTTCTTATAATATTATGTATAATTATGCTTAAAATCATGTAATTTTATGTGATAAAGGCTTGGGATTCTATAGTGGGTATCAGAGGACAACCTCGTTATTTTTGGTGTTTAGGAATGGAGCACCTTAGTGAGAACATTAAAGATGAGACTAAGTATAAGGAAAAATATATATTTTGGTTAGTATTGAATAAGTTATTTATCAATAAAATACATCCATGTCTGGATATGAGCTGGTAGAGGAAGCTCTGGCACATATTTAACTAGGATTGAAAAGTTTGATAAAGAGTTTTGAGATTTACCAAGGTTATCCTAGTACAAGAAAATGGGCCTTTCTTCACTCTTTATTACGAAACTCCTAAGGGATTTTCTTTGGTTGATTCATGAGCTATGTACAAATCATTATTAATGGACACAAAAATCACATAATAATATAAGTTAACAAATTGATGGAGGATAACCTATATTTAAGACTAAGGAATCACAATTTATGATATACTTATATTTTATAAGTTTATCCTTTTATGATGAATGTTTAAATTTTATACTCAAAAGGTAAGTATTCAAGAACTCTAATTATATATTGTTTATCATAGTTAATGAAGGGAAGTAGAGGTACATGTTCAAACAACCAATGTGATAGGAAATGTAAAGACTGCCCTAATGATGTGCCTAATATGACATGAGTGGGTGCTCGAAACATCATGAATTTTCCTGCTCAGATAGCTCGTGTTATGAATAATAACATGAGTCGTGTGGACTTCCCATATCCTCTATGGAAAGAAAAACATGTCATAGAATACATCATCTGGGAAAGGCCTCCCATGATTATCAGATCTTTTTTCCCTTCCAGGTGGAACAATGGATGAAATCCCTTGAAAACATATTCTTTATCCATTAGTTCTCAGATGAAGAGAAAGTTGTACTGGTAGTATATCATTTTTATGGGGATACTGATCAGTGGTGGACACTTGTCAATAATACAATTTCCCTATAGGAAATTGATTCCATGGATTGGGAGGAATTCAATAGGATGTTTTTCAAAAAATATCTTCCTTGATCCCTTCGTCTCAAGATAGAAAAAGAGTTCCTCATAGTCAAGATGAAGGAAGATGAGTCCATCAGGGTGTATGAAGAAAACATTACAATGCATCCAAGTTATGCCTCTAGCATTTTCATGAACACTAAAAGCACGGTGGATTACTTCTTTAGTGGACTAAAGATGAGTCTATGAAAAACACTGATAATTTGAGACATAGAGAGGTATGAGGATATTGTATTTTGTGTCCTCAATGATGAAATAATGATTGGAGACTCATAGTGGTATCATAGGCCCAATGAAAAGATACAGGGAATAGAGATAAATATTCTTGGTTCATCGAATAAATCCCATGATGGAAAGTATCCTAACATTTCCCAATGTAAATGTTGTGGGAAGAACCATCATGAGAACTATTTTAAGGGAACCAAGAATTTATTCATATGTGGAATGTTTAATCTTCTAGCCATGAACTCCCGATGCGATATGAAAAATACCACTAATGTTGAAGAAGAAAGGAAGGATGAGATCAACACTCAGCCTAAAGTGCAGTGTTACAACTACAAGGAGCATTGGCTTTATGCGAACAATTTCCCCAAGGCGGGGGTTGTCGGAGGCAATCAACAACAACCTCCATTGCAATAAGGAAGGGGTTATTCTATCACTACTAAAGAGGTGTAGCCGGACAACGATGTGGTGAAAGGTACACTATATGTTCATTCATGAATAGTAAACATACTATTTGATTCTGGTTCTACTCATTCCTTTATATCATGAAATTTTAGTAGATCTATACAAACACCACCACAAAATTTGGAGGAAAAGTTATCTGTGAGTACAGTGAATGGGGAAATCATTGCATCCATGGTCTATAACTCCTCCCTGGTAAACATTTGTGGACTAAACCTCCATGAAAATATCATCATAAATCCTTTAGTAGATTTTTACACAATCTTGTTCATGGATTGAATATCTTTATACAAATCCAACATCAACAGTCCGAAAAGGGAAATCACTTTTCACATCCCAAAGCATCCTCTCATTGTTTACTAGTGTAAGGTGGAAGATGAATCTCTTATAGAATTTTCTTCTCAAGTGTCGATATTTCTACCTTATGAGCAAGAATATCTAGCTCAAATGATTGAGACAAAATAGTGAATCTGGATTTCTGACAGCCCAATGCGAGGGATTACACTAGTATTTTCCCTGAATAGTTGATCGATCTTCCTCCTAACATAGAGGTTGAGTTATCAATTGAACATATCACTAGATCTCAACCTATATCAAAGACACCTTATAAAATGTCCAACATATAGATGTAAGAGCAGTAGAAGTAGTTACAGGAGAATATGGAGAATTGTTTTATACGCGCGAGTGCTTCACTATGGGGTGCGTCAAACATCTTCGTCAAGAAGTAGGATGGATCGATGCGCCTCTACATTAATTATCATGAGCTCAATAAAATATTGATATAGAATAGGTATCCCCTTCCACGGATAGATAACTTGTTTGATCAGCTTTATAGGGCCGGTTATTCCTCTAAGGTGGACCTTCAGTCAGGATATTAGCAACAAATGGTGGGAAAGGATGATATTTCCAATATTTCCTTTCAAATAAGGTATGGACACTATGATTTCATAGTGATTCCCTTAGGACTTACCAATGCTCTAGTAATTTTCATGGATTTAATGAATAGAGTATTTATATATTACCTCGACAAATTTGTGGAAGTATTTATTGATGATATTCTAATATACTCCAAGAGCAATGAGGAATATGTTGAGCCTTTGAATAATATGTTAAATACATTTTTAAGGGAGAAGTTGTATTAAAATCACAGTATATTTGAGTTCAATATGGAGGAAATATAATTCTTGTGGCAGACTACCACTAGAAAAAAGATATATGTGTACCCTTCCAAGACGAAGGCAATTGAATTGTGGCCCATTCCAACTTCTGTAATGGATATACATAGATTTTTGGGACTAGCTGGGTATTATCGATCATTTGTGAATAAATTTTAACGATTTTTTAACATAGTGTCCATGAAAACAATGAAGGGAGACAAGTTTTTCTGCATGCAGGAATGTGAAGACCGTTTCATGGAATTGAAAAGGAGGCTTATCACTACGCCAGTACTCACACTACTGACAAGTGTAGAACTCATTTTGGTGTATAATGATGCTTCTGAGAAGTGATTAGTCTGTGTTCTTATAAAAAATAATAAAGTGATAGCCTATGACTCAAGGAAGCTGAAACTCCATGAGAAAAATTATCCCATGCATGATCTAGTGTTGGAAGCTATGATCTTTGCATCGAACATCTTTTGGAATAATCTATATGGGGAGAAGTGTGAGATATATACTGACCATAGGAGTCTCAAACATATATTCATGCAAATAGTTATCAATATGTACCAGTGAAGACGGATAGTGCTCATCAAGGATTAAGACTACTCAATCCACTACCATATTTATATATCAAACAAGGTGGTAGATGATCAATGTAGAATGAATCATGCATCATTATCAATGATGAGAATTGAAAAGTGTTAGATCTTCTTAAATATTCAGATTAGGGAAATAGGAATCATTATGGGATGAACACCATCAGTCCTATCTCAAATTATTTCTCGACCATCTATCATGTAGGGAATAAAATAAGCTCATGGAAATGATGTTGAAATTTAGAAAGGGGTTGAAGATTTCAAAAATGGGGAATCCACATAGATTAAGGTGGATGAAGAAGGATTTTTATGATTTGTGTCACGATTATTTGTACCATCCAATGAAGAGATAATGATGGAGCTAATGAATGATGCATATAGCTCGGCCTTTTCAATCCACCTGAGGAGAGAAAAGATGTATGGATATCTCTGAGAAAAAATATGGTGGGACAATTGGAAAGGGATATTGCTGAATATATATCAATTTTCCTAGTATGTCAACAAGTTAAGGCTGAAAGGAAAAAAATCTAAATGGATGATGCAACCACTACCCATTCCGGCATGGATGTCGGAGAACATTACCATGGACATTGTCACTGGACCTCCAAAGACATCCTGAGGAAAAAATGTTGTATGGGCCATTGTGGATCTACTTACAAAGACTTCTCACTTAATCATGATTTGAGTGGACTTATAATAGGATAAACATGCACGAATTTACGTTAAATAATTGGTAATGATCCATAGAGTACAACTGTCTATTGTATCTGATCGTGATATGAGATTCACCTCAATGTTCTCAAAGAGTCTTCAAAATTATCTATTAACTGAACTGAACTTTAGTACGACCTATCATCCTCAAACTGGTGGTCAATCTGAGAAAACTATTCAGACATTGGAAGATATGTTGAGAGCATGTTCTATGGAATTCAATGGGGGTTGGGACCAAAATCTTCCAAAAGTTAAATTCAATTACAATAATAGTTTCCAATCGAGTATCAGAATGGCACCATATTAATCCCTTTAGGTGAAAAGGTGTAGAATAACTACGTGTTGGGATGAATTCGGTGAGCGTAAACTGCTAGGAACTAAAATGGTCAATGAAATGGTAGAGAACGTTAAAACCATTCAGCAACATAGAAAGGTATCCAAAAGTCGATTGAATAGTTTTGTAGACAATCGTCGATGCAACCATGAGTTTAAAGTTGGATACATGTTATTTCAACACATATCTCCCTGGAAGAAGGTCAAGATGTTTTAGAATAAATGAAATCTATGTGCAAGGTACATCGGCAACTTTGATATTCTTGATCGAATCGGTGTTCTGGCCTCTAGATTGGAACTTCCACCTATCATGTCGAAAATACATGATGTCTTTCATGTATCTCTCTTAAGGAAGAACATACCAGACCCTTCACACGTACTCTCTTCAGAGGTTGTACAGTTGGAGGATGATCTATCCTATGAGGAGCAGCCAGTGAAGATTTTGGATTTTAGAGATAACATTCTATGTTCCAAGACTACTCACCCATTTAAAGTGTTGGGGCAGAACCACAAGTAAGAAGAGGCCATATGGGAACTGCAGGAATCAATGAAGGAATAGTACCCACAATTTTTTATAGCTTAGAATGTAAAATGAAATTTCGAGGGAGAAATTTCATAGGGAGGGAAGAATATAACGACCCAGTATTTTTCAATAGAAATTTAGTTCTTGTAAATATGGAATAAAATCACATGAAATCACAACATAATGAACTACTATGTTCTACGTGACCTCTAAATGGAATTTTGTCACTTTTGTGTTTGGAATTTTGAAAATCTGACATACCTAATTGCAATCAGTATGTTATTTGTAGTCTGATAAGAAAATATTAAATTTTAGGGAATAGTAACGTACCCTTATGAAATGTAACATAACCTTATGAATAATGATATAGCCTAATGAATACTAAACTTAAATATGATATTATTAAAATAATATTCAAGTGAAATTATGATGTATCTATATTTTAGAATATGTAAATGAATGTTTTAAATTTGGTTTTTGATAATAAATTAGAATTTTCATTTAATATTAAAATAATCATATTATGAAAATTATTCATCAGAAATGGAATTCTTTTTTTTTGATTCTACAAATTGAAAAATGGTTAGGGTTAATTTTTGGTATTTTTTTGGAATACATGAAATTTTGATGAATATTAAAAAACGATAATTTACCATAAATGCTAAATAATGGATTTATTGAGTCATTGATGATGAAATGTTGATATAAGGAAAATTTCTTTAAAGTCACATGCTTTTATTGTTGTTCTTGGGCTTCTAATACTTTCTACTCCTTTCCTTATGAAGAAATAATAAACTAATGATTAAATGTTTATGAAAACCGTCCTCTACTCCACTATAAAAACCTCCCCTCACTTCCTCTTCTCTTCACACCTCTCAAGCCTTTTGCATTCCCAATATTTTCCCAAATCTTTCCCAAAGAACCTCCCCACATCCAAAATCCACTATCCTCTTAAAAATTCCAAAACTTCTTCCCTAAAGAGGTTCTCAAAGGAGGAAGTTTCAGGAGGTAAATTCTTATTTTCAATTGCCTCTTCTCTTTTATGTTCTTGTCTTTTTGGTTCTTTCCTTACCTCATTTCACCCAAATAGCATGCTATCTCTAGTAACATACAAGTAGACGAATTTGTTTAATCTAACAAAATATTTCATTATCATCTCTCATTTCCACACATTTTATTTGAATGAAATGGAAGCCTCATTTGAGAAGTTCAAATTTAGCACATTCAAGGACAACAATTTATCAATTTCTAGTATCATATTTAATTATAGACATGAAGTAATTTCGATTATGGTGGAACTGGATTATTAAATATGTAATATATCATATTTTTTGTTCTATAATCCTTTTGTATGAATAGCATTAATTTATACAGCAACAACATGTTCTTTGTAATCAAACACACCATTTAACAAAAACAGTTTTCACTATGATTTTATTTAATAATTCAACTTCACTCTAAGTAACCAAATTAAAATTTTAACAATTTAATCTATGGTATGTTCAGTAATAACATGCAACTTTATTTCTAGACAATCACTTTCATCTTACATGTTTTTTCAAAAAGTAATATATGTTAATCGATCATGAAATCCAATTAAGCTAATGGACCCGAACAATGAACTTGAACCTCGTAGCCAATAAAAAATATTATAAATTAACGTAAAATGATTAGAGTAAACCAATTATATTTATATATGGTTTTGGAAATATTTATTTATAAGACATATTGTTTCCATTCAAGTAATTATTAACAAGTGGAGAACAACAATAGATTTAAGGTAATGGATCCTCTCCATTTCCCTCTTAATCAAGATTGTCCTCAATTATATTCCTTTTTATGTGTAATCCCTAATGGTGGGGTATGATTATGAACCTTCCACGTACTACCCTAATGATCTATAAGGTATGATAAACCCTTATTATCTCTCATCAATCCCTTTTAGGTATACCTGACACAATGCCAATAAATTGTAATGAATTCGACCTGAACCCTTTTTGTTCATTTGGGTTGCCTTATATTAATTTATATAAAAGTAGAGTTATCTAATATATTTAGGTATATATTATAAATGTTGTTTAGTTTTAAAAAATTCAACTATGAATCCACTTTATTAACTCACTTTTGGGGATATAAATGTTTTTAATAGATTCCCTCATTAGATCATTCCAATAAGCAAAACTATTTTAATGGAACTTACCGAATTTTTACAAAACTTAAAGTGCACTCTATCAGATATTTTAAGCCATCGTTTTCTTTAAAAAATCATTATATATATTATGAAAAACTTCTTTGTTAAATTATGGTTTTATATAAAAGATTTTACACATTTCTATTATAAAAGATCTATAGTATTTTCCTTAAAACCAAAAAATAAAATTTTTATGATAATTTTTATCAAATACATTTCATATATTTTTCACTTATGATAGATGCAAAAAACTATGATATATGCCTCTTTTACCTTAATAACGTCCATGTATGTTCTATTTCCTTTCTTTCATGGGCACTTTCATGATACACTCATTGGCTATACTCTATTTTATGATTGTGGTACCCAATTCTTTACATGGGTATCCTTATATTTATGTAAGGATGACAATTTATGGTTATTTATATAGAAATAGTATTCACGGAAATGTTGAGATGGCTACTCCCTGATAGGGATCCAATGCATTGGGTAATTTTATGTGTCATGAGATGCGATGAAAATGGGATTGGTGGATAACCTTGGATCATACTAAAATGGGAAACAAGATTAGCAGTTATCCTTGACCCAAAATAAAGACATGTTTAATGATTCTACCACATTTATATGATTCCATATTTATATGATATGCTTTTATATGTTCCATGATTCAGATATAATTATGTCATGCCTCCTAACTCATGTGCTTAATATGTACCTTAATGTTCATTCCCTTTCTGGGATTTTTAGCTCATCCCTCTGTTCATGTGCTTAATGTTCATTCCCTTTTTGGCCCCATGTTTTATGTTTTATGTACCTAGTCTTCTAAGACACTTGGCATAATGATCCTTGGATTGTAATATGATGTAATATTATGGATAAAATAATGTAATGTTATGTGAGAAAGGATTGGGTCGCTATATATAATGAGGTGTCTTATTGTTATTTTATGGTTTATATTGATCGAAAGGTTTTTTTGGTTCATCTTAGGTTATATCATCAATGTGAACAGGTAGATCATCAGAGAAAAATAGGACGCGTGGTAAGAAGGGGAAGAAAGGAAGTGATAGTTCAGTCCAACCATCCTGGAATTAATCATTCACATCTATTAATGATGTGTTAGTTGTCTTAAATCATTATGGATAGGAAGGGATAAAATTACCCGCATTAACATCTCATATTATACCCTATCATCGATGTAAATATATGGATTACAGGCAATAGTTTTTTTGGGACATGAATATTTATAAGAGTAGTGTGGTATTTGTAGCTTCCAAAGATATTTCATTGCAATCAAATAGATTTAATTGATTGGGTCATGTTATAGAGGTCATGCTGGATTGGATATATAACCTTTTGGGTATTTTTGGATTAGGATAAATCTATAGGCCATTGTTCTTTCTCAAGCTCAGGTTGAGATGAGTTAGCTTATTGTAGTGGATGGAGCACTAGTGAAACTGGATGCAGAGCCTTTCATAGTTTTAGGTACCATTTTGATTTCATTTTATATAGATGATATTTTTTTGTTGTTGGTGCATCTATTTCATTTAATTATACATGTATTATTTATGATTTCTGTTTTCTAACAGATCTATTTACATGGGTAATGATTTCGGTAACACCCATTGGTGATATGTGTTAAATGGGTTTCAGTTGTCAATCTTTTGCACTCATTGTGTCTGGTGTCATGATATAATAGGATTTCCATGTTTTGTAAATGTACCTGACTGATTTAATCCTCAATATCCTAGAATTTGGAAGTATTTTTCTTCATTTATCATCACTTGGGTTGGAGAAAAATGATATAGAATTTGAGTATGGATCATGACCTATTGTGGATGATTCCTCATAGGTATTTGCAGATGAATCATCATGATTTCCTTCGTAGAGAGATGTGGAGTTTTATATTGACTTGGTTCCCAGAACACATCTTATAACTCTTAACTCATATAATATTCCCCCTGAGTTCGGAGACATAATGTTGTATCTATATAATTTAAAATCTAAATTATTCATTCACCCAAACATTTATCCTTATGCCACCCAATTCTTATTTTCAAAGAATTATGATTGATATCTCTGATTATGTGTTGATTACCTGATGTTAACTAAGAACACCATCAGGTAGAAGTATACCTCTCCCTATATTGATGTTGTATTTAAAATATAAAAGTGGAAATGTATATTTATAAGAGAGAAGTATGTTCTTGATAACACCATGTTAGTGTGAGAGAGGGGCATCCTAAAAACTTAATTCTAAATTGGGTACAACCATTTGGAGTACTTGGTCATGCCTTTCGGGTAGACAAAATCTTCAGTTTCCTCCACATCACATATGATTAGGGTGTTCCATTAGTGTCTTGATTCTTTTTTTGTTATATTCATGGATGAAATCCTGGTTTATTCTGAATCTCAGCTATAGAATGATCTTCATTTGCATATCCTATTGATAACCATTTGGGACCATCATCTCTATGCCACATTTTCTTAGAGTGACTTATGTATTAAAGAGGAAATGTTTCTGGGACATGTTGTCTAAGAATAAGGGGTTTCAGTGGACCACAAAAAACCCAGAGTAGATATGTTATGGAATAAATTTAAGATTGTATTTGAGATCAGAGGTTTTCTATGACTTGATATATATTACAGGTAGGTTGGTCAAGATTTCCCTTAGATGGCTTCATGCATATCGGCACTCACCATGAAAGAAGTGAGATTTTACAGGAGTCCAAAATACTGAGTTTGCATCAATGGGATAAAGAACCTGTTGAATAATTATCATGTGTTTATATTTATGAAATTTTAGATTTGCTATATATTTTATTGTGATACTTCAGGTATGCATCTCAGGTGTGTTCTTATAGAGGATGACAATGTTGTGGAATATGGCTCTCACCAACTATGAAGACGTGAAAACAACTAACTGAACCATTATTTGGAGATAGGAGTGGTGATTCTTGCTTCAAAAAAATTTCTCCACAATGTCTTTGGGGATTAATTTCTACTTTTTTATTATCCCAATAGCATAGCCTACATTTTTATCACATAATTATTTGAACTTTAGGGTGCGTCATTAAGTTGAGTACGTACTGGGGTTTTAATTCTATATCATCTATAACTTGGGAAATGGTAATTTTATGGAAAATTATTTCAGAAGAAAAGTGAAAGTGCAATCATTGTGGATGTATAAGGATGAGTGGACCGTGATGGAAATTTTTTTCTAGTTTCATCTTGAGAACAAGGAGAATTGTGGATGTTTATATTTTGGACAGTTTTTAGTTACCCCCCTACATTATGAAGATGGTTTAGTGGGAGTAGCCTGGTGATAAAATATACCAATAGTCCAAGAACTCTTTTCATTATGGAAATAAACTAGATGATTGTTCATTGTCTCGTGAGTTAGTTTTTTATTTCATGGACCGCATCATGGTTCCATTTTATCTGAGAAAGGTAGTTATTCATAATATTCACTAGTCCTCGTGGGTTATTAATACTATCACTACTAAGGTTTTTTAAGGTGTTCATCATTGTTTTGTTATCCTGCATTGAAATTTCATATAGTAGACATCGTATCGAGGTTTTATACATTCTAGGAGTTAATAGATGTTCATTGAAGGCGACCTCGTTTTCTCTAGCCATAACCCATTCCTACATAGATATTGGATGAGATCACTATGGACATCATTATTTTATTACCTCATACACCCTAGTTAAGTAAATCAATATGTTTGGTGGTTGAAGATTTTACTAAATCTTCACACTTCATTCTCAACCAATATTAATCAACGGTGGATGAGTTGGGAAGATTATTTGTTAAGGATTTAGTGAGGATTCACGTAGTTCCATCAAAAAAATGTTTTTGATAAAAACCCATGTTTTACATCGTGGGTTTGGGAAGGTCTTAAAAATGAATTTTTGTTAAAGGTGAAATTGAGTACTATATACCATCCTCAAATGGATGGTCAAACAGAGGAGGAAAATAATATTTTGGATGATATTATATCGGCGTGTGTCTTGAATTTTTGTGTCTCATGGAATAGCCATTTGGGATTCGTTGAGATTTTATATAATAATATATAAACATAAAATATTATAATGTCTCAATTTATATAACACTATAGTTTTATGTGTTGGTCTCCTTTTGTTTGGATGAGGTAGATGAAACCTCTCTCCTGGGACTGACCATGGTGAAAGAGGCATTGGAGATTCAAGCTTATCAAGGAGTAGTAACTGACAACTAAGTGTAACCAAAAGTCCTATATTGACCAATTATTCGGAGATTTTGAGTTTTCTAGGGATGGCTGGGTGTTAATAAAAGTGGCACCTTACTTGGGTCATCACCAATTGGGAAAACATGGGAAGATAAGGTTGAGGGATGTTGGACCTTTCAAGATCATTGAGCGAGTTTGAATGTTCATATATAGGTTAGCTTTTTAATCAATGTGGGTGCCAATTAATGATGTGTTTCATGTCTCCTAGTGGAATAAGTATAACCATGATCCATCTCATGTTCAAGATTGGGAAGAGTTATTGTTGGAATAGGATTTGACAATATTTGGGTTTCCAATCCATATTATAGATTCCCAAGAGAATGAGATTCATAGAATGATTATCCCACCTATCTATGTTATTATGGTTCATGATAATGATGAGGTTGAGACCTTTGAGTTTGAATTGATGGTTGATAAGGAGTACCAATTTTTATTCTCTAATAATTCTTGGAGTTCAATTTCTAGGGATAGAAACCATTCATGTTAGGGAGAATGGATTTATTTATTCAGGTATTTATTCTAATTATTTTGATCCTATGTTTTTCCTAGAGTTTCATTAGAAATTAGAAAAAATGGATTTGGCAAGGGTGGTGCATAGCTTGTGTATCGTTAGAGAAAATCATGTCCCTTGACAGAGAAACTGTATTCCTTGGTGTTATTTTTAGATATAGGCTTATTGAATGGTAAGCACATGGTCTGAAAACCATGTTGGATAATTGTGTTTCATGTCCTAGAGAAAATGTAGAAACTGCACGGTTCTTGCACAGTTTAAAAATTGTTCAATCTAACTGTTCACCCTGCCGAGGTAATTAAAAATTGTGTTTTTACCTTTTTACACACCTTTAAATTTAAACATAAAATAACAAAACCTCCACTATCTTCGGATTTCATTCCTAGTCGAACCTACTCGTTCATCTACTCTCCATTGGGGAGCACCTTGTTCCATTATTTGTATTATATTCTTTAGGGAACCTTCAAGTGTGTGGTTTCATTCTTGTTTTATCCCTCAATTATATGGTATCCTCTAGTCTTCATCGGGTGTTTGTTGCCTACTAGGGTTGGTGACATATTTATGGTCAGATGATGATCCTAAGGGCCTGACATTTATGTTTAAATTTTGATATTTCTTTTATAGGGTTCTCCTTCAGAGTGGTTTTTCATTTACATCATTTTCTAGATTTTGTTTCATTTCAGGTATGTGGAACCATTCTAAAACATTATTTTATGAATATTTTATGCTTTTTTATTGTTTAAATGTGTATTATGATTTATTTTAAAGGTTATACAGTGTTTCTAAAATGATTTGATTTATTTATATATTGAATTTTATTTTTTCTAAAGGAACATATGTGTATTTTTTGTGTGAACCCTTGTTCTACTCCCTAAAGGCATTTTATAAATTATTGAACATGGTGAATAAATTTTTCTGGTGTGTAAAATCGGATTTATGATGGTTTTGGAGAGCGTTATGGTTTTAATGTGACTTGGGTTGTGATGGGACAAATTTATCAATTATGGTCTTGTTTTTTTGGCTCATGATACTATAAATGTGATGTCATATTTGATATGTGGATGATAATTGAAAATAATTGGGAAAACCTTGGTATATAGGTGGATGGACTAGGAGTATTATGATAGTTGACTCAAAATTGGATTTCCCCATATTCTTTTATGAGGATTGAAAAGACCATACTAACAAAACTATTATGATAACTGGAGACACTATAATTTTGGATTATTCCCTACTCTAGTTCTCATGCATGAAGATATTGTATAGTGTGGTTACTATATCACTTTTATTGGGATATGATTGACATTGTCTCCCATTTCTAGATATTGCCTCTAGTTTTTTCTGGGACACAGTTCTCTTCTGAGATCATCTACATACCATTGGTATATAGTGAACCTTCTGTTTTATTTAAAAAACAAGAATGTTTTTTTTTATATTTTTCAATTTTTTTATAAAACATGATTTTTTGGTTATCATATAATATTTATAACATAGAATCTCTTTTTTGGGTGGAATTCTTCTAGGAATTGTCTCACCCCTACATATGGATTTGGGTTTATGTAGACTTGATTATGTTTGAAAAAGTTAAAGGAAATATGATTAGTTGTGGTGGTTTGTGATGCAAGTGGTCTTCCCTTGCAGGATTTTTGGTTGTGGATTCAGTTTTTCGATACTCTTATTGTATGGATGATTTTGGGAAAGTAACTTGTTCAATTTTTTTAAGAACATTTGGGTTTTTCATAAATGTTGTAAACATTGAATCTGAAAATTTTGATATTCCTTGTTTTGTTATGATTAATCATTATTATTTTATTTATTATTGCGGATTGGTAATGTTTATGTAATTATGAGAAATGATTCAAAAATGGTATTACATATACCCAGGTAGTAGTTTCCACCCTTTGGGGATTGGAAACACCCTTTAGGGAATGCCATATAATAGTTCAGGTGTTGGAATGGATGGAACTCCATCATGGTTTGTGACAATGTGGGACTTTAAATAGTAGTTTTGGAATTAGTGATATATATATAACATTATTAAAATCCCTAGAAATGTGGTTTATGGATTATGTTATTGGTGATATTGGGGAATGCGGTATAAGAACATGCTATTTCAGTTGATACTAACACCGAGAAAGAAGATGTGATGTGGGAGAAACTATGTATGGTTTCAATTATTTAGATATTCTTGAGTTCTGTTTTAAGTTGTGCTCCTTTCACTAAAGGGTTGGTAGCATTATAATTTTGTAGAAAGTTTTATCATGTATTCGGAATAGACGATCATGAGTTATATCTTCACTCGAAAATATTTTCATATCAACCATGGATGTTGTCTGTAGTATCTAAAATATTTTTTTTTAAAATATATCTTATAATACTATGTAAGTGAATATCATTGTTTTTTCATTGAGCAGGAAACATCAATCCCATTCCCTGAATGAATCATCATATTAATGGAACATGATGGCTAAATCCTCATAGTTCATATTTATCTTCATGAAATAGTGTTTGAGGTTGTCTTGGAATATGTTTATTTGACCTCTACACTTCTATAGATGGATCCTATGAAAAATAATCTTGATGGTGATTTCAACAACATTTGTATCTCTATTTATGGTGGGAAGAACATTACTGAAATGTTTTTCTGCTCAGAGTATGTCATATGTTACAAATATATATATTAAATAATTTCTTTTCTTATAAGACGAGTGGTGATTGTGGATTTCTATATTTCTCAATGGGTTTCTCAACCGAGGACCGAAAATATTTTTTATGACAAGAGTTAATGATAATGGTGGCCATCTATGAGATGATAAATTGATGTTTTTTATTACTACTATACATTCCAACAATTCAAGGATGTGTATCAGGGACATTCAAGTCCAATCTAACCCCATATAGTTCTAACATGGAAGTGGCGTGAGATTTATATAGACTTATGCTTGGGTTTCCATGTTACTAGATATATATATGAATGTGATATGGGTTTTTATCAACATGCAAACCAAATCATCTTACATTATAGACAATGTTGAAGAAACCAATGTTAAGGAGTTGTGAAAACACTATGTGAAATATATTGTTCACTTTAATATAGTTCTTTATGTAATATTCTATCCTAGGGATTCCAATTTAACTTAATTTTTTGATGATTTTTCACGGAGGTTGTAGGATATTTATATCAATGAAATATGTAATTTCATCCACATATATATGGATAGGCATGGAGATCAATATATATTATGAATGATATTATTTATTCATATATACATAATATTTTATGGAACATGGGATAAAATTTTCAACAATTTGGGTATTCTTATAACAAAAGTTACTAATCCTTGTTCAGAATGGATCCCTTTGAAGGCTTTTTTGGAAATCATTGTAAATATTTGTTGTGTTTATCAGTGATCGATAAAATCACTTTTGTTGGGTCAATGATGGTTTAAGGGATAAAAACAATGATTTAGTTTATTTGTAAGAGGATTTTCATGGAACTAATATAGTATTAAAATATGTTAATTAGTGGAATAGATAATTATAGTTCTTATTGGTTGACCATGAGTTCTTGAATGATTCACCTTGGTTATGTCATTATTACCTTGGAAGGAAAGTTTAGATTGATCAATCTTTTTTGGAATATTTTTAGGTTATTTAGACGTTAGGTAAGGAGGATTACCATTTAGAAATTATTCTATAGTTTACATATATTCATAATGTGTTCCATGTATCTCACCTATGGAATTGTAATTTTGATAAGTCTCATGTTTTTAGTTATAATGATCATGACATTTAAAATGATTTATATATTAATGAGAATCATGTCAGGATAGTTGATTTTGAGACCAATTTAATTTCTGGGAGGATGATAAATTTGGTAAATTTTTTGTAGAATCCTATATCTAATTCTCATCAGATGTTGTGGAATGAAGAAATGATGATATATTAGTGGAATCACATTTTTTATATGAAAGATTCATTAAAGGAATTCATGGGATAAAACGTTTTTATTGTGGGAGGGTGCAATGACATGTTACTTTATATCAGTTACATTTGAACACTATTTCTGGGTTTACATTATCATTGAATGGTTAATGACAATATGGAAATTATATTAAACTTGTAATGGTGAAGTTAGGGATCTCTTTTAATTTCAGTAAAAAACCTTTATTTTTTTCATTATTTTGGGGAAATACATGTTATGTCCTGGTGTTACGGAATTTGAAATCATCTCCTTAAATATTCAATTAAATGGGTACCCAACATAAATGGTGACATTCCATTTGTATTTTATAGGTTGTGTAAATATTTAAATTGTTTTTAAAATAAAATGTGATGGGAGTTTCGGTGTATATTGGCCACAAACATTACATGGCATTTAATTGGGATACACGGAGTTTGAAATATCGATTGTTAGTTTAAAGTAGGGGGTTCGGCTAAAATTCATATTTTATCCATCCATCTTTCCATTATATTGAAATTTAGTTTTCTCCTATGCAATTTTTCAAATCTCCAATCTATCTTAATAATTCATTCAGTGATTGGTTTCCATGTCATTTGTGGTGTATACCTAGGGGTAAGTGGTCTACCAATCTATTTTGTCTCTCTATCTCTTTTCTCTGTAAATTTTCAATGATATAATGTGTAATATTGGATCTAAATTTTGCATTGTTTATTATTTATTCATGGTTTTGTTTCATGATCATATGCGACTTTAGTATCCTTTGGTGTGTTCCTATTGTTTGAATTGTATTTCCATGGAAATGGTATTTGGTTCCATTTAAGATTGTCCCAATGATTTAACCATCAGTTTATTATTTCTTGAAATTTATTTCAATTGAATTATGAAAACCCAATTTGTTGTGAATTGGAATTAATGTTTAATTAGGAGAATATTTGGAAAAAATCCCCAAATTCAATTAGATTTAAAAATTAAGGTGTATTTAAAAAATGATTGAATCATGAATTTCTTCTGATAAAACATTGTCTTCAATAAAATTTATATAAACATGTGACTGTTTTTTGTTATAAAAGACATGAAATAATGAAACCCATATTTTTAGTATTTGAAATTTTATTATATAATTGAAAACAAAAATGGGGAAATGTCAATTTAAACTAAATTATTATGATTTTCACATTACTGAAAATTGAGAGCATGATATCCAAGTGACTTGGAGGGTTATCTAGGACAACTAAACTATGATTAAAATTCCCAAACAATTTAAATTTAATAAAAACAATAGCAAAATCCATCTTTTGAAGGTATTCTCCTCAATTGGATTTTAATGAGACATATTCAACCAAAGATTGAGGGAGGTGTGTACACATATTAACTATGATCACTAATATGAGATATGGGAGGATCCCATAACTTGAATCTATCAAACCATAGGGAAAATAACCAAGGATATTTTTTTGTGATTGTTTTAATATATATAACATTGGTATAGAACATCTTTACTAATTCATATCAAGTTATATAATAAATATTAATCCATCTTAAATTTTTTTTCAAATGGAAATGAAATACAATATTTTCTTAAATAATAAAATAAAATTCCATGCTTTTTATAAGACATTATATCATGATTTGGTTTATAATTACAGAACCTTATTATTTAACACTATGTGAGACCCTACTCGGCATCTTTATGATGACCCGTGCATCTATGAGAAATTTTTTTATTCTTTTAATGTATTAGTGAAATAGAGAACTTCTGATCTCTTTTTTGGGTTTAAATTACCATTATGTATATTTACAATTGCTAATATAGATGTTGATCAATGATCACATGACTGGTATAAATTTATGGGTTTTTAAAAAAAATTGACATAATAAATTGATTGGATAACCCCATCGTGTTGAATCGGGCCGTATGAACCTCCTTTCTCAGATCCTGGAAAAGAGGTAGCATCATTGGGAATCACTCTTGGCCAAGAACAAGCTATGCTTCAACAGGTTATGCATGAAAGGAATCACATATGATAGAAGATAAAATTGACAGATATTACCACCTAAGCGATCTTATCTGCGCTGCACCAATAGTCTTTCGCCATTGCACACCTTACCCATAGGTCTTTTATAGGGTTTATATGGAGATATGTAATCAGGTATTAGTTACATATCGTTTAACCCCTTTTTATAAATAAATTTTGTATTCCATAAATTCATTCATGTGAATTGTATTTCTTAAAAAATGAAAAATTTGATGATTTGGTTTTTTCGGTAAAAATTTTAATTTTGAGAAATATATAAATTATTTTAAACTATTTATTATATTAATAATTTAATAATAAGATTTTTTATAAATGATGATTATATTAGTTCTTAATCGATAAATTATGAGTTAATCAGTTTGTTATGAGTTATTTTTTTATAATAAAAATAAATTATATTTTTAAGGAATATATTTTAAGGAAGTAATGAGTTTTTAAATAATTAATATTTTTTAAAAAAAATTATTATGAATTAAATTTATGGAAAATAAATGGGTAAATAATTTTTAAAAAGTCAAAAGGAATTTTTAATAATGTTTAAAAACATTTTTTTGTCAAAACTCATGAATTTTCAATAAATCACAGTTTTCATTTTAAAAGTAATAATTCACATTTTTAAAATTTTATTTAAATAAATTTAATATTATTTTTTGTATCAGGATGTGGAAATTATTCAATGGTAAATGTTTAATAAATTTCTGAGACAATCGAAATTTTTTGGTACCAATTAAAAATCATATAAATATATATTGTGATTTGTGACATCATAATAACAAAAAAAAGAAATAAGAAAAGAAAAATTATGCCAATATATTTTTTTCCATTAAAATAATGTAATTTTATATTTTTTTGACTAATTTAATAATTCCTTATAGGACCCTCAAAGACTTATAAAATGTTTTTACATTTTAAATTGATTTCCATGAGTGTGTGAATCACATCCACATAAAAAAGCCTAATCTTTTAATATTTTCATCCCATAGACATATAACATAATGTATACCTCTCCTTTTTGGCTTAATCCATGGTAAAAATTATGGGTTGGTTTGTGGTTTTGAATATTTAAATGTGTAGTGTCCATAACCTAAATAATTAAGAATTCCCTCTCTTTTGCTAAAAAGCCCACACAATATCCTATTCCTCTTCACTCAAACAATTTTTAACTTGTCCATACTCAAATATCCAATCCCTATCATCTTCCCATGGTTCCCCAAGCTCCCTTTAATCATCTCCCAAGCCTCTCTCAGGCCTTTGGGATGACACATCCTATTAAGAGATCATATCCTTCGTCTCTTTTTTTCAATTCAAGAACCTTGATTAAAATTAGTATTTTTAATTTCAATTGGTTATATTTTAATCCTTTTATAATATATTTCATACTTTAAATTTGATTTTATATCAAATTAGGGATCATTTATCCTCCCCCATTTGGACCAATACCTATGTCGTTACTATACCGAACTTCTGTATGGTATTTAACTATTCTCATTTCCATTCAAGAGACTATTTTACATTATGATTCTTAATATACAAATTTATTTGTTTAGTTATGATGTTCCAAGACCCAAATACTTTCCTTTTTTTATATATGATTATTTATTCCTTTCATTCTCATCAATCCCCCTATGATCCTGTTATCAAACACTTTATTATGCAGAAATTCCATAAGATATTCCTATCTTTCTCATTTTAATCTTGCGTTCTTTATGTAATCATACCCTTTTAAATTAAATTAAAAAATTTGGGTTATTATTTCATATGTCCCCCATACTTTTCTAATTATGTCTGAATAACGAGATACAACTTTCTCTCTCATTAACTCCTTCCGCGTACACTCATCGCCTTGTTGAAATTCTGTAAGGGTCTTCTCTATTTTTTTCCATTCTTGTATTTCTACCATATTATGCATATAAATTCCATTTAATATAATGGTATATTATGTTCCTTGATACCCTTACTAACTATTTCATGTATAAATGACAAGGGACACATTTATCTCTCATCAACCCAACTTTGGAATTTCCATATGGCGACGTTATTGTAATGAAATTACTCTGTGATTTTCTAACCAAAACAATTGTCTAGAGAATACCATACCCATTTATCTATCAAGTGTATTCAACATTATAAAAATAAACACATTTAATGGAACTTACATTTTTTTATTCCGTATTCTTTAATCATGTAATAACTTGTTATATTGAATTATTTAATGTTATGTGATCCACGTTGCACACTTATCCTGAAATGAAATTTTTATGAAGGGTGAGACCTGATAGCACTCCAACGCATTGGTTATTGTTAAGTATCATGGTACAACATATGAAATTAGGGTTTACTAATAATAATCCATATTAAATGAGGGTCTAATAATTCTAATTCATTTTTAATATGGCTTTAATCATAGTAATCCATGTGCAATGACCCTTGGCTCTTGCTAATATCATGTTGTATGTCATTGAAACATTTCCATCTTATAATAACCATGATATATCATGTCATTATGTTTATGTTTCTCTTCTACTCCATTGATATTCATATTCCATAACATGCATTTTATTATTCATGTTATTCCTTTTTTGTCCCTTAATGGGATTTATAGATCACCCATTAGTAATGTTATTAAGTTATCCATACAATGTTAAGTAAAAAGGAATGAGTTGGTCATGTCAAAGAAGTTTTAAATAAAGATTTTTTATTTCATGTTTTAAGTTGTTTTGTAATGGTCCAAATTTCCCAATAATATTGACCTCTCAATCATCATAGTTTTCTTCTATGAATGTTTACGAAATATATAATTTTTATGTGTGTAATAAGAAGTATGGTTGTTATAGTTGGTATCAGAGGATATGTTTAGTTGTTTTTTGGGCTTAGGGTGACAAAAATCTATTGAGAGACTTAGAGACAAGACTATATAAAAGGAAATAATCCCTAAATTTTGGTTATTCTTTATTATGTGTCTCATTAAGAAAATATATCCATGTCTGCTTACGAACAAGTAGAGTTTCCTCAAGAATATATGTATCTAGTGGTAAAAACCTAAGACACCGCATTGATCCAAAATCAAAAAAGAACAGGAGAACGACAATGGTCCTTTATACAATTTTTTTCTACACTCTCGAGCTATATAATTTGGAAAATTCATAATCTTTTTATGAACCATTATTAAGGGAATTAAATAAATTAAACTTAGAATAAATATTTGGAATTATATTGTCATAAACATATATTGATGTCTATAAATTCCTATCTCAAGTAAATCAATGTAATTTATAAGTTATCGATTTTTTCATTTTATTCCCCTATATGTGTTAAATAAAATAACCCCTAATATTCATTTTATTCTAGATAATGTCCAGTAATAGGAGGACTCAGATTAACAACCAATGTGATGATCAATGTGATGATTTTTCTAATGATATTCCATATCCATTGGGAGTTGGAATCCGAAACATTGTCATTAAACTCTCTAAATTAACTCATGTTTTGAATAGAAACATGTTTCAATAAGAACATCCACCCCCCTGAAATAACTATCTACAATTGAGAGCATCTTGAGACAATGGCCTCCTAGTTTCAATGGATCATATGATCCCTCAATCGCTGAACAACAGATCAACTCCATTGATAATATCTTCTCAATACTTAATTGTTCCAAATAAAAGTTTTTTCTTTTGGAAGGATATCATATGGATAGTGAAGTTGATCAATGGTGGACCTTAATCAAAAATAAAAAGCATGAGGAAGATATTGAGACATTGGAATGAAAGGATTTTTTGATAATTATTATTGAAAAATATTTTCCTTGTACCCTCCATCTTAAGATGGAATGGGACATCCTTTCACTAAAGAAATAAGTTGAGAAATCCATCAGAGTGTATGAGGAATAATTCACAAGGATTCCAAGATATTCCTATGGATTTTTCATTACCACCATATGAAAGTTTTTATTCTTCTATGGTGGGATAAAACCTTTCATATGGAAAGCCCTAGTGATCCATGATGTTTATAGCAGTGGATAAATTATATGATGTAACCTCTAATTCAAAGTGGATATCGTCGAATATCAGGGGTATCATGGGAATAAGAATAAGAAAGATCACATTAATTATTGTGGTCCATTGGATGAATCCAATGGTGCTCTGAAAATTTAGCAGCCCACTTGCCAAAGCTGTGGAAAGAAGCACCCAAAAAATTTCTTGTATGGGTGAGGAAATTCAATAGGTTTAGAAGATATGGGCACCTTTCTATTAACCATCAACACGAAAACCCCACTATTGTGATTGAGAAAAGGAATGCTCCATTCTACCCTCAATGAATTGTTCATTGGTACTACAAAAGACAACCATGGCACTTTGAGAACAAATTCCCTAAGCCAAGGGTTTTTTATGGAAACCAAAAACCTCTATGGAACCAAGGGAGATATTTTTCCATCAGTACTACTGAATTGATTCACGAAAATGAAGTGGTTAGAGGAATGTTAGTTATTCATTCAAGGAAATCAAATGTAATTTTTCATTCTGGTTCTACACATTCTTTTTTACTTCAAATATTCTTTAGAACAATCCAAACACCACCAAAAATCATGGAAGTAGAGCTATTGGTGAGAACATAAAATTGGAAAAAAATTTCATCCCATGAATATATCACATCACCTATCACAATTTATTTATTCATATTCCTAAAGAACCTCATTATACATTATCTGTTATAATTTGATACAATATTGTCATTGCTTGGATTTCCCTATATAAATCCATCAAAAATATCCAAGAGACAGAAATTACCCTCCATATTGAAAATAGACCCCCCCCATTCTGTACAAGTGTGTGGAGGAGGATGAATCTTTCATAGCACCATCATCTCAACTGTGGATATTAATTCCCTATAATCACGTGTTTCATTCTCAGATGATTTAGTCTAATAAATGAACCATCCTAGGAAAGTATTCCTATTGTGAGGGAATTTATGACTTGTTTCTTGAGTAATTTCTTGGTCTTCCCCCTATAAGAGATGTTGAATTCTCAAATTGTCTCATAACTAGAGAATTTACAATATCCAATATCCATAGAGAATGTGTATTGTGGAGCTCTAGGAGCTAGAGAAACTAATATGGGAGAATCTAGAAAATGGGGTTATATTCCAATGTTCTTCACCATTGGGTGCACCAGTCCTCTTCATCAAGAAGACGTATGGGAAAATGCACATTTTCATTGATCATCATGATATCAACAAAATCATGATAAAGAAAAGGTATGATTTTCCATGAATTGATGATTGTTCGATCAGCAACGTGGAGTACAATACATCTCCATCGTGGATCTACAGTCTGGATATTACCAAATAACCATGAAGATGGAGGATATCCCCAAGACTACATTTTTTACAAGGTACCTACACTATGAATTCAGAGTAATGACTTTAAAAATTCCTAATTCTCTAAAAATCATCATAGACATGATGAAAAGACTCTTTAGAGATTTTATAGAAAACAATTTTGTAGTATTTATACACGATATTCTAATATTCTCCAAAAATATGGAGGAGAATGAGGAGCATCTAAGAACTATATTAGAGACCGTGAAAAATTATAATCTCTATTAAATGGAAACTATTGTCGGTTATGGTTGAATAATGTCTTATACTTTGGGTATATCATCAAAATAAATGGGATAACTATGGATCACTCCAAGACAAACGCAAATGAGGGATGGATGAGGCCAACATCTATGATAGATATCTATACCTTCCATGGTTTGGCTGGATATTATCGTTGATTTATGATTAATTTTTCCTGATTTTAAAACCCCCATTCCAAGAAAACTCTACAGGTATTCATGTTTTCTTGGATTGATGAATGCGAAGAGAGCTTTATGGAGCTGAAAATGAGGCTTATCATTATACTCGTGATCACACCAACAACAAGTGGAGAACATTTCATGGTATTCAGTGATGATTTGAAGAAGAGAATGGGATATGTGTTGATTCAAGATGAAAAATTCAATGCGTGTGATTGAAGGAAATTATAAGTTCATGATCAAGACTATCCAACACATGATCTAGAGTTGGCTGCAGTAATCTTCTCTTTGAAAATTTGGTGACATTACCACTTTTTAGTGATGTGTGAAATATTTATGGATCAAAAAAGATTCAAGTATATATTCACAAAGAAAGAGTTTAATATGCTATAATAAAGATGGTTATATCTTATCAAAGACTATGACTGCTCAATCCATTACAACCCCATGAATACTAACATGGTGGCAGATGCTCTAAGTAAAAATGACCCATGGATTCTATCATTCATGAGATTTGAAAATGATAAAATATGCATATATTTGATAATGATTTACATGGGAACTATTTCCACTGGAAATGGGGATGACCTTGTTTATTTAGTGTTCAAACTTTCCAATTAGTTCCTAACAAGTTTATTGATATAACCAGAAATATCTAAGGATTCTATATCCATTTGGACCAACTTTTCAAAGGTAGGTACCCATTAGTTGTGGACTAATGAGGCTTAAGAATTTTCATTGGTTGAGAGGATGGGAGATCAGACTCATCACACCATTTTAGGGGGAAATTATTGTCTGATGCGTGACTCTCTTATAGAATTATGTTATGTTCATGAGTACTTATAATTTTACCAAGCATGAAAATGAGTTTTTCCTTTAGACCGTGCAATAAATGATTGATATGTGTGGGATTTAAGGAATATTATGTATGTATTTGAGGTTCTTCATCAATATAGAATCATCTATATGAACTACAAATTCTTAGTCAATGGTATCCTTCAATATATTATATAGAAATCTCTTGGTCACTATGATGACCATACTATTTTTAAAGCCACTCAGTGGGGAACATGATGTTTATTTTTATTTAGAAAGACCGAGATTATTTTAGAGTTGGAATTTTACCATTAGATGGGCTACCTACATATCCTTGTTAAATAAGGAATAAAAACCCATATAGTTTGATAGGAAAGATATAGTTTAACATCATAAAGGACAGAAATGAATTAATGAAAGATGGGCTTGAACCTTATACAGGATTCCTACGTACTCAACTTATAAGGAAGAGGTCAAAGTCCACATAGTTCGAGTAAAGAAGTATTATGTTTAGGCATGATTATTGGACCAAAGAGAGATGTCGTAATTATTTTTACACTCTAAGATCACATGAGTCGTTCTTGGTGTGAGAAACAAGAGGTATCAGTAAAACTAACGATTGTTTAAAAAAAGATGAAATCATATGAAATGATTTGGGGAATTTGTATGTATGACATCCCAGGAGCAGGGTCCATAAAGGTATTTGTACATTATGGAGATTTGTGATTTTAACTTTGGACATACTCCTGAAAAGGAAGAAAAAAATTTAAGAGGGACTTAGGATTGGGTTTTATTCCTGAGAATGATGCCCAAATCAAAATAAAATAAGGTTGGGACTTACTCCTTAGAAGGATCTACAAAGTTAAATAAAATTATGATTGGGACTTACTCCTGAGAAAGAGGCCCAGTTTAAAAGAAATTAAGACTGGGGATTACTCCTAAAGAGGATTCCCATATTAAGGGGACTTGTAATTTGGGGCATACTCTTGATAATGAGGCCCAATTAAAGGGAACTTATAACTTTGGACTTACACCTAAGAAGGTGGACCAAATTATAGAACATGGGGATTACTCCTAAGGAGGATTCCCATGAACAGGGAACTTGGGGCTTACTACTAATGAGGATTCCTAGATTAATGATTTTATCATCTTAAAGGATGAGGTTGAATGAAGTGAATCGCTAACTTTAATGACATGATTTTATTTAAATCAATAGGTTTTGAGAGATTTTCCACAGAATTGCTTTTAGATAAGGAAGACAACAGAGGAACCATGCCACAAATGGCATTGAAGAGGGTTTTGAAGGCTATCTTTTAGGTTGAACGGTGGATTTGAGGAAAGGAAGTGACTATTACGGAGGTGCACAAGTTTTGTTCTGGAACACAAGTCCTAGTCGCGCAAGTATACTTTCACAACATAAGTCAACATGGGTGACAAAGAATCCATAGCGTAATACTTGGGTGACATTGAACTGAAGCCCTTAGTATCATCCCTAGAGACTTTCAGAAGGGTGGAGAGTAAGATTCCTTGAGAGTTAAAGGTGGCGTGCAAGTGTATTCACTTCCCTTAAGGGATGGACACTTAGGCGTGAACATATTGATGAGTTCTAATACTTAGGCCTTATTCATCCTCTCTAGATCGTCCATTCTAGGTAATGAATTACCATAGAAGTGTTTGGAAGATGTTAGAAAAATACTTGGGTGACCAGAGCTTGAATCTGAGTTTCAGAAAATTTTTCCTCTAAATGGGGGCCCATATGGGGTATTTATAAGCCACATGAGGTTTGGGTGAAATTAAATATAGGGCGTGCAAGTGAATTTTTCACCCAAGGCTGGTGCTCAAGTGACTTGCGCGCCCATGGTTGGCGCGTAGGTGTACATGCATTCCATAATTCCTTTGCAATATTTAATGAATCTTCCTTCTTCTTTGCCCGAGGTATTCCCTTTAGTCAATCTTTGGAATCGATGATGAAACAGAGCATCAACAAAAGTCCCCCCTTAGAGTCGAATCTGAAAAATGAAAGAGTATTTGACTCTAAGGTAAAAGGGAAAACCAAGAATTTTGGGCACACAGGATGTGGCGTGTAGGTATCGGTGCGCAGGTTACGACGAGGAGGGGTACTACTTCTCCTAGAAATATGGGCATCATTTCGCACAAAGAATCCAGATTTCGAACGCTTCTCGCTCTCGTCGCGTAGGTGTCTTGGTGTATCGCTCATCCGCACTTCTTGTTTGTTACATCACGCTTCCTCAGTCTGTTTCTAACTTGCGCACTAGTACTAACACGGTGAAACATGCTCTAACAGAATAGATGTGCACGCCATGATTACATTTTTGTGCCTTAATGCCTTAGCCATTTTTTCCAATTTCTTCACAAATTTTATAAAAAAAACTTACTTAAAAGTTATTTATTCAATCTTTGTGAAGATTCAATGGCTCCCAAAATAATTGGATCATCTGATGAGTTGGCCATCAAGCGGGTTGATGACATGATGAACATCGTTGTCCATGATTACTATGATATCTTTGACACCTCTCTCCCAAATTTGGCCAAGTTCTTGAAGAAATATCATGTCAATTTCCCAAAAAGTATTTACATGCCTGTATATGGCCATGGTCATTTGCAAGGAGCCAACATTCCAGAGCCAAAGAACTATCTCCCACATTCTTGGTTTCAAACTTACACTAACTTTTCTTCATAAAATGTTTCAGTTGCAGGATCATTTATAAATGCTGGAACATTGGAGAAGGCATTTAAAATGCATGATAGCCCATGTTCTCTAGATCTGAAACATCATACGCTCAAGATGAAACTGCACTATTATACCTCTATTTCAGTTATGTTGTGCATTATGAGTAGCAACAATGGTGTGAACTGTCAAATTATTTCTCCCTGCTATTTCCTCGTAGATATGAAAATAGAAAACCCATGGGATGATATGTTTTTGGCTGCTGATTAGAGGAGAGAAGACTATCATGACATTAGAACAATATATGCAAATATTACTCTCTCCAAATGGCTATTTACTTCTAATGCTCCATTCTCAAATCCTTGTATCCATCTTCCAAGACTCTTGGACAGAAATAGATTCACTGTTTGATTAGTTGAAAATCTTCTCAAATCGCACTCATGAACAATCGTTTACAATTGTTCCATGAAGATATAGTATCGTTTCGTCTCTTATTGTATCTAGTTGAATGAATGAATTCCAGGTGGATGCTAATGAAGTGTATAATTCCATAAATCAAATGAAAAGTTATGTTGAAAGGATATTGTAATTCATGAAGAGGATAAGAGACTCTAATATGTGGATGTCCTTCTAACTCTTGTGTATCAATGAAAAACACTTTCATCTTCAATCATTTGTGCCTTCATTATCTTGTTACTTGATTTAATTAATTTTACCTAAGCCATTGGGCCTAGTAAGGATAGTTTTATTTTTGATAGGGTGATACAAACAACCCCACAAACTTTGCATATTTTGTTGTCCAATATTTCCTAAATCATACAATAAGTACGTTTAGTGAGATGGGACACGACTTTTATTTAGAGTTTCTTTAACAAGTTCCCAATTTAATGAGTACCCTGTCTTTTGTGGGTAGTTTAAAGTCATGCATGTTGGACATAACAAGGCTAATGTTTTAAGGTCGAATATCTTTGACTGAATGGATTAAAATCGACTCAATTCCTTGATAATTTGTTTGAAAAAATATTTCCACATTCATGTATGGGGGAAAACCTGTAAACTATGAACAATGAAATTTGGAATCTAAGGGATGATATTAAAAGAGGTCTAAAAGGAATTAAGGGAATTATTTCCTAAGAGTGAAGTTACCACTATTTAACAAACCCATTAGGGGGTTAAATTATGCAGGTCCACTTAAGGGAAATGGCTACATAGTCAAATAATATAATCTTTTGGTTGAAAGGTCCATTATGTAGACTACATATGCAAGGCCACCTAGGGGCATGTGCTACATAGTCAGGCAAAAGAACTACCAGAAATTTTACATTTATATTTCTGAAAATTTTGTGGATGTTTATGGAGATTTAAATTCTCTGAAGCATAGAGTTTGTTGTATGGAGAGGGGTACATGAAAATGGAGAGGATATTCCCAATAAAGATTGTCAAAGAACTGGATGAATATCACTCCTACAATGGTTTGACCCAAATGTAGGGAAGGGAAATATAAACTATATACTTTAATACATTCATATCAAGAAAAAAAGTATGGGAAAAAATATGTTAACGATGGCTATTTTTTTCGGATCCCTACATATTGTCATTAAGAACAATAAGTACAAAAGAGGTTTTCCTCTTAGGAATGAAATTACCACTATTTAACAAACCTGTCAGGCGGTTGAATTATGTAGGACCACTTAAGGGCATTGGCTGCATAATCAAATAATTTAATCTTTTGGTTGACAGGTCCGTTATATAGCCTACTTATGCAAGGTAGCCTAAGGGAACGTGCTGCATAGTCAGGAAAAATAATTCCCAGGTATCAACCATTTTTACCAGAAGTCAAGAAAAATGTAATGGAAATCTGGAAGTATTTAAGGTTGGGAGTATGACAAATCAAAATGGGCATTGTACAATTCATGAAAGAGATACACAGACCACTTCTAACCATAATCATCTTGTGGGTGGGTCCGGAATTGAGGTGTTGGACTTCACTACGTATCCCATAAATATGGAAATCAAGCCATATGTAGTTTATGAAATACAGTTTAACGTCATTTGGGATGAGAGTGTAGGAGATCTTTGTTTAGGGTCATAGAGCTCGGACCATATTGAAGAATACACATTGTGTTTTATGCACCTGAGGTGAATGAATACCGAGGCATTCATACCATATTCATGTTTTCACAGGGAGATGTTTCAGACAAGGGAATGAATGTGGAATTTGGGGTTAGACCCAAAGACTTGGGGCTAGATTTGAGGGATGCTCGAACGTTCTTACGTATCCCATAAGGATGGGAATAAATTCCTATGTAGTCCTTGAAATACCCTATGTACATATTTGGTTCGTACAAGTGAAGGGTAAAAGGGGACCTTAGTGCAATGATGGTTTGACCAAAGATTAAAGGTTTGGACATTACCATGTATGCATGTAGTCTTTGAAATATGACATGAATGGAGATCAATGTCAATGATGATTCCCTCTCAAGAGAGGGACAATGGGGGTATGTATAGTTTAACGTTATATAGCAAGGACGATGGTGCTGTATAGTTTAGTGTCATGTAGTTGGAAAAAATGGGATGTACACAGTTTAACGTCATTTGGGATGAAGGTGAACCAACGTGAAGAGAATGATTTTGGGCTGACTCATGGATCAACATCACATGAGACGGAGGTGAAGCGATGTGAAGATATTGGTTTTGGGCTGCTTCACAGATCAAAATCATATGAGGCATATGTGAACTGACATGAAGAGATTGGTTTTGGGCTGCTTCACGAATCATCATCGTATGATATAGAGATAAACCGACGTGAAGAGATTGGTTTTGGGCTTGAACCTCGGGAGGTTGCCTATGTACCCAGCCTAGAAGGCAAGGATCAAATTACACGTAGATCAATTTAATATGAATTGGTGATCGAGTTGTACATAAGGACAACAACCAAAAAATGGTGTTGGGACATATGCATGGTTAGAGGCCCAGAGAGGGTGTTATGGTTGATGTTTAATCTATACTCATGCGAGTCATACTCGGTGTGAAAAAAAAGTGTAACAAAAACCCTAACGATTCATAGTTTAATTTCATGTAGGACAAAAGGGTGTTGTACAGTTTAGCATCATGTAGCTAGGACGTATTGTAGTCTAACGTCTTGCAGAAAATTTTAACGCCTTTTAGCACAAATGGGACACAGTTTAATGTCATGTTGGATGATAGAGGGACCATACAGTTTAAATTATTGAAGTAAGGACTAATGGGACTACATTGTTTAAATTATTGCAGTAAGGAATATGGGACTATGCAGTTTAAAGTCTTGTAGTGGAGACTAAAGGGACTATGTTGTTTAAAGTATTGCATTAAAGACTGAAGGTATTTATGGTCATATGCATGGAACAGTGCAGTACAGTTTAGCGTCATGTAGATAAGACGAAAGGGAAAAAGTTTAATATCATGTTGGATGATAGAGTGACCATGCAGTTTAAAGTCTTGCAGTATGGACTAAAGGGACTATGCAGTTTAAAGTCTTGCAGTAAGGACTAAAGGGAAAATGTAGTTTAAAGTCCTACAGTAAGGTCTGAAGTCACAATGCTGTTTAAAGTCTTGCAGTATGGTATAAATGGAATGAAGGTCATATGCATGGACCCATGTTGCACAGTTTATCTTCATGTAGCCAGGATGATGTGCATTTGTGTGACACAAAATAATTCTTCAAGAATATTTCATTGGTTGGAGTTGTAATGAGTTCTCCATCCATTGAGATTAAAGAATAAGATCTATTGGAGTATGCCTTATGTATTAAATAAGTTCCATCCCGCATTGGCTCAAGCTTTGGAGGATTCTTCACTGGTATCATTGGATTTCTAAGGACCAACACCAATTATCCTTGAATTAATGAATGAAGATGAACTTTTTTGTTGAAATCCCATGCTATCCGATTCTGATAGACTTCCAAGTGGTGCAGCATGCATAATATTGTTTCATCTAATCATTCCAATTCATCCAATCTCTTTAGATATTTTTCATCTATAGATGACTGATCAGAAATGGATACTCTGATTGAGGGTAATTGAACCTCAATGGGGAAGTCTGCTTATGTTCCATATACAAATGAATATGGAGTTGACTGCATAGCAATGCGGGTGGTGGTCCGATAAGCCCATAAAGCATGAAAAAGTTAATCAGGCCATGATTTCTTATCTTTATCCAACATCGTTGGCAGTATGTTTGAAATAGTCTTATTGAAGGCTTCTATTTGTCTATGGCCTCTGTATGATACAGAGATGAATGGTTGGGTTTGATGTTGTATTCTTGATACAACTTCCTTAACATGGAAGAATAGAAGTTGGTTCCATTGTACGTCAATATGGTATGAGGGACACAAAATCTAGTAATGATGTTAGACTTGATGAAGATAACAATTATTTTAGAACTAACTTCTTTGAGAGGTATTTCCTCTACCCATTTGGAAAAGAAGTCAGTAGTAGTAATAATATACTTAAACTGCTTGGATGTAGCCGAAGGGTAAGGTCCTACTACATCCATACCACATGTGGAAAATGGACATGAGTATTTAGCTATATAAAGAAACTATGGGGTTTGATGAATGAAATTGTCATATATATGGAATGAATGAATCATCTTAGTGAAATCAACATAATCATGTATCATTTAAGCCCATAAGTATCCAAGTCTTTGAATTTGATCAGAAAGTCTATGTCCAGACTAGTGGGCACCATATACTTCTGCACATACTTCTTTCATGACAGCCATTTTCTCTTCACCATCAATACATCTGAAGAGAATTCCTTCAAAAAATCACTTGTAGATAATTTTTTCAACGTGATATGGCCTATCATAAAGAAAATAATTGACCACACGTCTCCGAATTTGTTCTTTTCTGGCTCTATCAGGTGGGAGTGCTCCATTTTAAGAAATTCCCTGATAGATATCATCCATATTGTATTATGACCATATAGTTCAGAAATAGGAGTAATTTCATTGATTTCCTTAGTTCTGATTTTAACATAAGGTGAAATTGCATGACAGGTGGCAATACTGATGATTGTTTCGTCCGGACTGGGATCTTCCAGAGTTGTGGGTACATTAGCCAGTGCATCAGCTTGAGCATTTTGGGATTATGGGACATAAGAAAATGTTGGTTCCGAAGGAAATTCCACCATTAACTCTCTGACATAATCATACAATGGGATTAACTCTTCTTTTATGATGGCATAGTCCCCATTGACTTGTTTGATTACCATGTCTGGATCACCTTTAACCTTTATGTTTTTCACCTTTGCCTGAAGCACCAACTCCAATCCTATGATTAAGGCATGATATTCTGATTCATTATTTGTACCGCCTTCCAACAATAAGAAAGAATAGGTTAGCACTTCCTTTTATAGGTAAATAAGTACAATTCCTAACCCAACTTTATTGAATTTTGGATCCTCTATTTTCTTCCCTGTTGGACTTCTAGAAGCACCATCAAAGTACATTTCCGAAGTTTGAAAATTATCTTGAATTGAGAAGACTTCCTCATCATGATGTTCAATATCTAAATATGTATCTTCTACAGAAGGGTGTTCAACAAGGAAATCAGCCAGATCTTGGCCCTTTATTTCCTTTTCAGACACATACTGGATATCAAACTGCTTCAAAATAACTAGCCATCCTTCTAGACGTCCTGTAAGCACTGGATGACTAAGGATAAATTTGATCGGGTTATTGCGAGATACCAATTGAACCTGATGATGTTGCATGTAGTGTCTCAATTTATTAACTACAAAGATTAACACAAGGCATCACTTTCCAATACATGAATATTGAGTTTCTACCTCAAGAATAGTTTGACTAAGATATTAAACGATGTTCTCATTCCCAGCATCATTATTTTGGGAAAGGAAAGCACCCAATGACCACTCTAAAGCTGTTACATAAAGAATAAGTGGTATTCCATCAATAGGTTGCATTAATACTAGTGGGATAAAGAGATAGTTTTTTAGAATATTGAACACTTCATGACATTCTTTAGTCCACTGGTACGTTACTCCCTTCATCATTAATTTTGTGACGGGTAAACATTTGCCTACTATATGGCGATGAAATACAGAATATATGCCAAATTTACTTGAACTCCACTCAATTACTTCAAATTTTGAGGAGGTTACATACCAAGGATTTATATTGTCTTCTCAGGATCAACTTTGATACCACGATGGCGTACAAAAATACTGATATATTTTCATGAGGTTACCCAAAAAGCACATTTCAAGTTGTTCATCTTCAAATTGTGTTGTCGATGTTTGGGGAATATGATTTCCAAATATACCAAGTGATTAAAACAATGTCTGGATTTAACCACCAAATCATCCACATAACATTCAAAAAAATTCCCTAAAAATATTTCAAGATACTGTGCATGACACGTTGATATGGTGCACCAGCATTCTTCAGGGTAAAGGGCATTACCCGATAGAAAAACAAACCTCGACTGGATCTGAAGGCTGTAGATACTTCATCTTCTGGATCCATTCTGATTTTATTATACCCAGAATATCCATCCATCAAGGAAAGTGATTCATATCTAGTATTTGCATCAAATTAAGAGTTTTGTGATCGGAACTGGAAAATCATCTTTGGGACAATGCCAATTAAGATCTCTGTAATCAATGCAAACTCTAATTTTTCCATTATTCTTTTTCACAGGGACAATATTAGCTATCCATTTGGGATATTGAACTTCTCTAATGAAGTTATCCTTGAAAATCTTATCCACTTTAGCTTCAATTTTGGAGGCATAATTTCGGTGTGTTCTTCTAGCGCATTGCATGAATCCTTGATGTTCTTATGGAAAACCCAAATGATGAGTAGCAACATCAGGATCAAGCCCTGACATTACTGTATAATTCCAAGAAAATATAGCTCAATTTTTCTTTAAAAATGTAATATAAATTTCTTGCTCATCAAGAGTCATGGCCGCACTAAATAAAGTGGGGAGTGGATCTTCTTTTGTACCTAGATTTATTTCTCTAAGTTCATCCACAGTGGTAGAGATACCTTCATCAAATGCTGGAGGAGAATCCCTGATATCTTCCTCTTCTTCTTCAATATGTGTTACTTCATTTGTTTCTACTTTCATAGTAGATGATGAAGGCAAATTTCCATGATCAGGAGAGAAGTTAAAATTTGAACATCTTGAAGAAAAAGCTACCATTTCTAGCTCTATTAATGATGAAGGGTCTTCCATGGGTAATAAAGAGGAGATAATGGATTGAAAATCGACATCATCGTTCATCTATGACATTGTTATAACTTCTTCTGTACTGGTTGATAATGTATAGAATTTCGGGATTTTTACAGATTAAATGAAGACATATCCATATGATCTTTCATCATTTCCTGGTGAATCGACAATTTCTTCCATGTTGTCTAGCCTAATTTTCATAATTGACATTATGGAAGTTTCCATAAGAGTATTTGAATATGGTTCTATCCTATCAATTTGACTGATAAGAAACACATAATCTGTACTCAAATGTATAAATTGGTTTACTGGATTCTTTTCCAAACCATATGGAGCGTTAATTTTTTTAACCGCATTTGTTGTAGACATCTACTTTCCCTCTATATGATAGAATTATGCCTCAATGTATTGAGATTCACATGTTTTGAATGGGTCTTTATCACCATACAATTTCCCAATTTGACCATTGAAACAATATTTGAGACATTGATGGTATAATGAAGGTATAGCCACATGTTGATGTAGCCATGGTCTTCCATGAAAAATGTTGAAGGCTGTGTCATGACGAACTACCATGAAATCTGAATTGGATACAAGGTCTCCAAACTGAGTTCTGAGTGTAATCTTTCCCATATGTTCTTGTTTGTTTTTATCATATCCTTACAACATCAAAGTAGAAGGAGATAAATCAGAATCGGTGAGGCCCAATCGATGAAGTGTACGAATAGGGATGAGGTTGACTCATGAACCATTAACAATGAAAGACCATTGGATGTCTACATCATTGAACATTCTAGATAAATACAAAGGTCTAATATGTCCATTCAAAACATCATCTTAATATTCACCAGTAAAAGATATCATTTCACGGAATTATGAAGGATAATTCTCTATATGGTAGACTTCAGGTAAAACAATTTCAGTTTCGAATTCCTAAGGACCTAAAAAAGACTCAATGAGTGACTCATGAAGATCATTTGATAGATTAAAGGAATCCAGATTTGATAACTCGGCCGGTACTTGGTCCAAATGCTTCATAACATCATACTTTTGGTCCAAAGGTCTTTGTTTTCCAACAGGAACATGAGGTTTCAAATGTTCCTTAGAAGTTGATACTTTTGAAGTAGATTCATCATGTATTAGGGTAAGAGTTGGAAATACTCTTAGTATTGGAAAATTAGACCAACTTGTTCTATTTATTTTCTGAGATAAAGAAGGTGTAACCTCAAACTGATCCTCCAAAATAACTGTTCCAGGACAGAATCTACCATGCGTGGAAGAACATTCTTGTTTTTGTTGAGCCCATTGAAGATATTTTCCACATGTTTCTGCCGCATATGCAGTTCTTGTAGCGGTAGGATTGAAATAGTGGCTTCTGAAATATCCACATCTTCCCTTGTATCCTAGACCTCCATCTCTTCCTCTAATTCCTCTATTTGATACAGGTAACTCATGCTCATCAATATCGAAAATGTGACTTGCATAAGGATCTGTTAAATGAATCATATAAACAAAACAAAAGATTAATTCTTTAGATGATAACGATTCTGCCAGATTACACAGTTCAGGTTGTGCCATTTGGTGGGGAGGTGCTAGTTCTTTTGAAGTCGATGGCATAAAATCTGATAGAGTCAAAGATAATTTAGGCTTTGACATTAATTCTTCTTATTCTGAATGATCTTATTTGATTGAATTATGCTGCCATTTGGAGATTTTCCTTCTGATGAAGGGGGTTTTTCTTTGGAATTCATAGAATAAGTCACAGTTGGTTGATTCAATTTTGTTTGTAAAATGGGATGAGTTCAGTTGATCATTTTCATGACCATCCAATCATCATATTTCTGTGAATTTTTTATTTTGATTTCATGAAACTTCCCTTCTTCCTTTGGATCAGTAGTAGTAACACATGCTACCTAGGATGAAGAACATTTCAATTTTACCTGTCCAGAGTCCACCATATTTTGTAGGAAATGTTTGAAGACAAAACACTCCTGAATGGGATTCCCCAACATCTGATGAAATGGGAAATAGTTTGGAAGGCCTTCATCGCCTTTATTGTTCGACCTTTTGGGCCTTGGCAACTGAACCAGGTTATTTTCCAGAGCTGATATGAAGTAATCTAAAACTTGTTCATTCCGGAAAGAATTAACATTGTTCTTCAAATCATCAAACCGTTTCCACCATTTATCTTTTTGATAATCTGGATGAGTCGGCTATTGTTTTTGACACTCAAGAGGTAGATCTCTTAGATATGATGAAGGTCTTGAAGTGGAATCAGGTGAAAGTGCTTGTCTAAGTGTAATTGTAGTAGTCTCTGCTTTCCCCGTTATCCTTGCTGGAACTGATTGAATCACACGAGTTTTAGCCTTAGTCATTGTAAGAGAGTCTTCGATCTTCTGAGAGATTGAAGTAAGGTATCGAAACCCTCCTGTATATTCCAAAGGAATCAACGGTGTGCGTAATTTTTTATGCAGACTTTAATTGAAGAAGAAACCATTGATGGAGATCTTCCCATCCAGTAATTGACCGGGATGTCAAACTTGTATTCCAGACAAAAGCAGGCCCTTGTAATGACTGTACAAAACACCTGATCTTAACTGCTTCTTTTTGTTAATGAGTTCCCATCATTTGATCACAATGAGATACAAATTGTGTAATGTGTTGTTCTGGATCTCCCGAACCATTAAAAATTGGGATTGTGGTACTTGAAAAATTTGATGGGGGAGGAATTTCATCCACCCATTTAGGGTAATATCTCTCATTTGGTTGAATTTGTACACACATTCCTTCCATAGATTCCAACTAAGCTTCTAATGAATCAATGGTGGTCATTAATTTCTGATAAACATCGGGTTGATCTTGGACCTGAGCAGGTGCAATAATTGGAGTTTGGACAGGTGTAGTGACTGGTACTGAAACTGATGGTAGCACTACTGGTTGTTATTGTACATGACCCATAGGATTGTACTGGTGAGGGTGTACCTTTAAAGGATAATATTCTTGATCCATCCTAGTAACAGAAATGAACTCCCTTGACTGACTGACTGAATCCAGCCTGCTTAGGAGGAAGACTACCTTGAAGTAGTTCCGCATTCAACCTCTTTAAGTCTTTCATTTCATCTTCCGAATGTTCAAACCTTTACTCTAATGAGAGTTATTTTCATTCTAAAGAGGTAAGATGGTACATAACCGTACTTTTTCCCTTTTCCATTGAAAGTGCCTTTCTGGAGTATGGAAGGGCATTGCCTGAAAGAATATCTTGCCTCTAGGAATCCCTCTGGCTTCTGGTACGCACACTTTCTTCATTTATTTCTGTGTTTACAGATTCATGAATAGAAACTTCTTCATATGATTCCTCTATGTGAACCTCATGTTCTGGGGGATCAGTGACAACGACATTGATGACATTTATCGACACATAACACCTTGCATTCCTTATATCGACATTTTTGAAATATTTTCATTTTCCATTTCATTTATGAGACATTTATATTAGTTGAGTTGACCCCTTAGGAACTTCTTGATTAACCTTAATTTGGAGGGAATCTCTTAATAATTCGGTGCTGCGTTCCGCTTGTGGCTTCTTTCCTAATCGAAAGAAGACTGACTTTCACTGAGGAAGAGATTGAGAACTTGAAAATGTCCCCATTCTGGTGGACTGGGGTAGTTCATGTTTTCCCTGCTCAACTCCTTGAATCCGAACTGTTGATCCCAAGGGTTGGGCTAAAAGAGTCCCAAGCCTATCATGCTGAGGTGGTTCTTGAGATGCTACATCTGAGAATTTATTAAAAGCTCTCCGGATTTTGTGAATTTTTGTCCAAAAATTAGCCGGACGAATCAACCTACATCGACACAGATCACATGGCTGAAAAGATAGTTGAATGATTTCTAAAAACTCTGTCACCTGATGATGTGCATTCTCTGAACGAGAATCCTGTTCGATATTCTCATTTTCTAGATGAAACTGTAATTCAACAAATTATTCATTGTATGTCTACCTTTGGGAAGAACTAGTTGAGGCATGTTCCTGAGCATGCCTTTGATTACACAGAAAACCAATTTGTTGTGGGCAGCCATGGGAAATAACGTTGTATGAGACAACTTTTGGTGGGATTTGTTTACTGGAGTGTACAGTGAAATGTATTTCTCCATGAACACCCCATCCCGTAGTATGAATACCATATAGGGCATTGGTAATTAACTGGTGCAACCTTTTTAGTGTGGAAAATCAGGAACACTGAAGGGCTCTCTATTTCTTTTCAACCATTGAATGTCGGGAAACTGATAGAGATGAGAAATCTATTTGGTGTTGTAACCCTTCTATTATCATGACATGATTTTCATATTCATCATAAGATAATATTTTCTCTTTTAAGTGACAAAGATGTTTCCACATGTTGAGACGAATATCAGGAATACAATCTTCCATCAACGTTTCTAGAATATAATACTGAGATTCATCCAAAGGCTAAAACATGATTGGTACTTCACCTTTCTCCAGTTGTTTTCTCATATTCAGCACATCCTCCTTATCATTCGATGAATATTATTCTACCTGATTAGAGAAAATCCAGTGCTTCTTTGTTTCTTCATCAGATTCAATAAGATTGGTAGAGAATTAATATATCAAATTATAAGATGATTGACCTAAGGGTGGTTAGGAGAATGACCTACACCCCAGTATATCTTCTGATTGAGATAGTATTTGACCTGCTAGTGGTAAATCATTAGACATGACTGGATTTACATTTTCAAGTGCCTCGAGATAAGAGGGAATTCTCGTTACTGCATTGACCTTTGAATAATTTTCCAGGCAATGTGAATTACTACTAGATAGAGTACATTCACAACTAAATTCTTCATCATGGGGAGGACCACCATGGTGGGTTACAGCAAAAGATGAAACCTTTTTCTCCTTGATCTTTTGGCCAGACATAGGGATATCATGGCTCTCATCTGAAGACGATACATTGAGATTGACCGAACTTCCATGATGTAAGACTTTATGAGAAAGTGTCTGATGAAGACCTTCATAATTATTGTTGTTATTTTTGGAATTTGAAAATGAAAGAGTAGAATCGTGAGTGGTTATTATGGGTAGGTGTATGTGCCTGCTTAGGAGAAATGGTCAGGATAGGCTGATTACCTCCATTCAAATCGGGTGTATGTGCCTGAATTGATTGTCTGTATGACATGGGGGAGTATGCCTCACAACCCTCTTGGACTGGAACAAAGGTGCATATCTGCTCCGAGGTGATATGTTGATGAGTCACTCCACCGATAGGGATAGATTTTTGATTCCTTCCATGTGATGCTTCTGAAGTTATTATAATATTCTGACAGTAAACCCGAATATGGGCAGGGATTTGCTTCTTCACTTTCTCCATTGTCATAATGTGCTTGGTGACTTCAGCTTCCGGAATGGGAATATACGTCCATTCTATGCTTGGAGTAGGTTTATATGCCTTCTTCTGTCCTCCTTTTCATGTTAGTGAATTCTGACATTACTCATGTGTGGGGGAAGAAAATTGTGTCTTCTTCCTTCTTGTCATTAGATATTTCCATTTATCATCTTCGGGTGCTAAAAAATGAGACTATTACTTAGACTAATGAATTGCAGGTGTATGTGTCTACTGATTGTTCCCCACCACATTTGATTGGCATGTTTCTTTGGTAACAGTCAGACGAGCCTGCTGACTAGATGATGAATAATAAACAGGTGTATATGCCTGCCTATAATACTCTGCTAGAATATTCTGGCAGGATTGGTGTGTTACCGCCAGATGAGTCTGCTGGGCAGTGACATCAGGATGGATGGGTGTATAAGCCCACTCATTGTTTTCCATCATGTTGGATTGATGGTCTTCTCCGGAGGGGGAAGAAGTAAGAACATGCTCTCTGTTGATCTGATTTTGCCTCTGACGCTTCCTCTTGCGTGATCGGGTCTGTGAAACCTAAGTCGAACCCCTACAGGCGACACCCTCATCATGTTGAGGGTGCACTACCGCACGATTCTGACATCGATTTTTGATGGGAACCCTCTGGAAATAATCTTGTCCTCTTGAATTATGGCTTTGAGTGACCTTCCCATTCACCTCCCAATAATATGGGAGGGTATGGTGATTTGATCCTAGGATAACGACCCGAAATGACTGGCGACGGTGGTTGGAACCAACTGATTCTTGAAAACTATTCATTGATGTCCGGACAACCAGGGTGAATTGTTAACTTTAAGAGATTGTCGAGAGGCCTCCAGATTCAGAATGGTAACGTGTTGACAGTATTCCTTAACCAATGCATTTGAGACCCCTCATTGAAGACGCTGAGTAGGTGATGTCATCCTCCGAGTGGATGAGGATCCAGCAGGAGTAGTGGTCGAGTCATTCACAGGTGTGAATTTTAAAGAAGCCATTTCATTAATGCAGAGGGATCTTAGAAAAGAGTGTCTTTTAATATAACAGACATAATCAAGATAAGTTTGGCCAGACTACATCTTTTGGATGAGAACATATGTTCTTGATTACATTGTTGGCCCTCACAATAAGTTAAATAGGGGCCTAAAAAATAAGAAAAACATAATTTAACTTGGTTAAGGATTCACATCAGGTTCACCATTTTTTTCTTCTAGAAATTGGGATGACCTTGATTGTTTAAGGTTAAAAAATTCCAATTTGTTTCTAATGGGTTTATTCATAGAACCACAAAAATCCAATGATTTTATATCCATTTGGACCTAACTTCCAAATGTGGGTTCCCATTAGTGGTGGACTGATGAGGCTTATGAATTTGCATTGGTCGAGGGGATGGGAGGTCATACTCATCACACCCTTTTGGGGAGAATTATTATCTACTCTGAGACTCTCTTATAGAATTAAGTTATGTTCACGAATCCTTAATAATTTACCCAACATGAAAATGATTTTTTCCCTTTAGACATTGGAATCAATGATTTATATGTATCTGATTTTGAGAATATATTTTATGTATTTGAGGTTCTTCATCAATAGATAATCATCTATATGAATAATCTAATCTTAGTTAATGAAATCCTTCAATACATTATATAGAAATACCTTTGTCACTATAATGACCATACTAGTTTAAAAGCCACTTAGGGGGAACTTGAAGTTTATTGTCATTCAGAAAGACAAGGATTATTTTAGACTTCGGATCGTACCCACAGATGGGCTACCTATGTATCCTTGTTAGATATGGAATCATAACCCACATAGTTCAATTGTATGTATATAGTTTAACGTCACATAGGATGGAAATGAATTAATGAAAGATGTGCTTGAACCGTAGAAGGCTTCTTACGTACTCTAGTTTTAAGGTAGAGATCAAATTACACATAGTTTGAGTAAAGATGTATAATGTTTATGCCGAATTAATGGCCCAAAGAGAGATGTCATAATTACTTTTACACATTAAGCTCACGTGAGTGATGCGCGGTGTCAGAAACAAGAGGTATCAGTAAAACTGATGATTGTGCCACAAAAGATGAAATCGTAAGAAATGATGTGGTGCTTATGTATGTATGACTGCCCAAGAGCAGGGTCCATAAAGGTATTTGTACTTTTGGAAATTTGGGGTTTTAACCCGGGACTTACTCAGGAAAAGGAATCCAAAAATTTAAGAGGGATTTATTATTGGGTTTTATTCCTGATAAGGAAGCCCAATTCAAAAGAAAATAAGGTTGGAACTTAATCCTAAGAAGGAGGCCCAATGTTAAAGGGAATTATGATTAGGACTCACTCCTGAGAAGGAGTCCCAGTTTAAAAGAAATTATGACTGCGTCTTACCCCTAAGGAGGATTCCCATATTAATGGGACTTGTAATTTTGGGCTTACTCCTGAGAAAGAGTCCCAATTAAAAGCAACGTATAACTTGGGACTGACTCTTGAGAAGAAGTCCCAAATTAAGGATCTTGGGGCTTACTTCTAAGGAGGATGCCCATGAATAGGGACCTTGGGGCTTACTTCTAAATGGGATGCCCATATTAAAGATTTTCTCATCTTAAAGTATGAGGTTGAACGAAGGAATTCTCTAACCTTAATGACATAAAATTATGTAAACCACTATGTTTTGAGATATGTTCCACATAATTCCTTTCAGATAAGGAAGCCAAGAATGGAGCCATGCCGCAAATGACAATGATGAGGGTTTTAAAGGCTTTAATTGAATAGGGAAGGTGGATTTTAGGAAAGTAAGTGACTTGGAAGGAGGAGAACACGTTTTGTTCTGGCGCGCAGGTCCTAGTCTTGCAAGTATACTTTTGCGACATGAGTCAACTTGGGTGATGGGGAATCCATAGAGTAATACTTGGGTAGCATTGAACTCAATACCTTAGTATCATCACAAGAGTCTTTCATAAGGGTGGCGGGCAAGCTTCCTTGAGAGGTAAGGGTGGCACCTAAGTGACTTAACTTCCCTTAAGGTTTGGACACTTAGGTGAGAAAATATTGATGAGTTCTAATACTTATTCCTTATTCTTCCTCTATATATATTCCATTCTAGGTAATGAATTACCTTAGATGTGTTTGGAATACGTTAGGAAAAGTCTTCGGTGACCAAATCTTGAATCTGATTTTTGGAAAATTAGTCCTCTAAATGGGGGGCCCACAGGGGGTATTTATAGGCCACCTGAGGTTTGGGAGAAATTTCACTCAGGGCGTGAATGTGACTTGCGCGCCGAAGGCTGGCGCGCAAGTGACTTATGCACCCAAGGCTAGCACGCAGGTATACATGCGTGCCTTAATGCCTTTTCAATATTTGATGAATCTTCCCTCTTCTTTGCTCAAGTTATTCTCATTAGTCAATCATTAGACTTTGTGATGGAACAGAGTGTCAACAGAAACATAAAGTAAGAAACTTCATCAATAATTTCAAAAATGATTGCTTTAACATCTCTTTTGGAATGTTAAAAGGATGATTTAAAGGATGATGTGGGAAGCCGTAAGAATTTATAAACTATTAGAAAAGGTAAATCCTCAGAGATCAATGTTAATTAATAAGGGGTTGGGAGATTTTAGTCAAGACATTTTGTTCCATAAAATACGGAGTTTAAGAAATAAATTTTTGGTGATGCACCTGGTTATAATTTCTCCATTCACCCAAGAAACACAAAGATGTACTAAGATCTCTGAGAGAATTATTTGTGGGATAACATGAATAAGGAGATCACTCAGTATAAATCAGTGTTCTTGGTATGTCAGTAAGTGAATGTTAAGAGATAGAAGTCTAAGGGGATGATTAAACCATTACACATACCAACATGGATGTGTGAGATCATCAAAGTGGACTTGGTCACCAAACATTTGAATATATCAAAAGGAAATAATGATATCTTGGTTTTTGTGAATCATCATTAAAATACTACATAATTCCTTGAAATTCAATAGGATTTATCATTGGAGAAACTGGAAAATATATAAATCATTAAAGTTGTAAAGTTGCATGGAATACCACAATTGATTGTATCCTATTGAGAACTTAGTTTCAACTCTATGTTCTGGAAGAGTCTCCAACATGCTCTGAATACTGAGATGATCATCGGTATTTATTATCATCCTCAAACAGATGTCCAATCTGAGTAGCCTATCCAAACACTTGAGGAAATGCTAAGAGCATCATCAATGGACTTTAAAAGAGGATGGGATCAGCATATTCATCTAGTTGAGTTCTCTTACAACAATATTTTCTTCTCAATCTTCTGAATGCCTTCTTATGAAGACCATTATGGGATAAGGTGAAAAACATTGGCCTGTTGGGTTGATTTTGGGGAGAGAAAACTTCTAGGATAATAAATAGATGATGAAATAGTCGAGAGAGTTAAGACAATCCAGATGATCATTAAAGCTGCTCAGATTCAACCCAATTGATATGCTATCAACATTTGATGAGACCTAGATATCGATTCGGGAGGAATGGTATTTCTATACATATCACCGCGGAATAGAGTTATGAGATTTGGGAAGAAGGTAAATCAATATCGAATGTACATCAACCCTCTTGAGATCCTTGATCACATAGGAGCTGTGACCTATCGATTAAAACTCCCACAAAACCTATTTCAAGTACATGATGTATTCTATGTATCACTATTGAGGAAATATATACATGTATCATCCCATATACTCAATACAGAGGTGGTACCATTGGAGTCTCACATATCTTATAAGGATAAACTAGTGAAGAAATTAGATCATAGAGAAAACATTCTATGAAATACGACAATAACCATCGTCAAAGTGTTATGGAAGAATCACATGTTTAAAGAAGAAATGTGGGAAGCAGAGGAAGTGATGAGGTAGAGTTACCCTCATCGTTTTTGATGTAGGAGAATGAAATTTTGATAGGAAAAATTCTTATGGTGAAAAATTTTGTAAAAACACGATCATTTATGAATAAAATTCCCTTTTATTTAATGTATTATGGTTATGGAAAACAAATTCACTCATTTTTTGGGTTTAAATAATCGTTATGTATCTTTACAGTTGATAATGTAGTCATTGAACAGTGGTCACATGACTGATATACATATAATCTTTCAAAAAATATACTTTTGACACAGAAAATAGAGATGATAGCCTCATCCAATAGGCATGGTCCATACAAAGATCACTTTTTAGAGCTCATAATGGAGGTAGCAGCACTGGGCTTCGATCTTTTCTAAGCCCAATCTTATTTTCAACACTTTATTGTTGAACAGAATCACCTATGGGAGATAATAATGTCGATATAGATTTCCACCCATGCGATGTTATATGATCTTCCCCAAGAAAATTTCACCATCACACACCTTACACTTAGGTCTTATAGAGGTTTTATATGGAGTTATGTAATCAGGTATTAGTTAATTATTGTGTAATTTATTTTTATAAATCAAATTATTATTGCATAATTTATATTATGTGAATAGTCTATCTAAAAAAATGAAAAATTTGATGAATTGGTTTTTTGGGTAAAAATGGTAGTTTTGAGAAATATATAAAATTTATTAAGCCTTTTTTTAATAATAATATAAAAATAATTATAATAAATGATGAGCATATCTGTTCATTATCTATGCTGATTAGGTAATCAGTTTGATAGGAGTTAATTTTTTACTATAAATAATGTGTATTTTTTAAGAATTTATTTTAATAAAGTTTTAAATTTCTGAAATAATTATTATTTTAATAAAATATTATTATAAAATTATATTTATGAATAATAAATGAGTATATAATTTTTATAATGTAAAATGTACTTTTGATTAAGCTTTGAAAACTGTTTTGTCCAAACTTGCGAATTTTCAATAAATTTCAGTTTTTATTTTCAATGTATAAATTAAAATATTTAGAAATTATTTAGATAAATTTAATATAATTTTTCGAATAAGGAAGTCAAAATTTTATAATAAATAATTTTTTTTCTAATTTTTTGAGATAGTCGAATTTTTTGGTAAAAATTAAATACCAAATAAAGATATAATGTGATTTATGACATCCTAATGGCCTAATAGTGATTTAATAATATATTATAAATGGTATATTCAGACAATATATAATTTACGTTTAATATAATTTTATTTTATTTTTTTGATTAATTTTATAATGCCTTAGTGGACCCTCCAAGACATATAAAATATTTTTAAATTTTAAAAGTATTTCTATGAGTGTGTGACTCACATCCACATAAATAATCTTAATATTTTAATATGTTCATCCCTTTTAATTATAAAATATTGTATGCCACCCCCCTTTGGTAGAAACTAGATTCAAAAACCCTGGGATGGTTTGTGGTTTTTGAATATATTATTGTCTAGTCTCCAAAACCTAATTAATAAAAAAAACACTCTCTCCTTTACTATATAACCCCACCCAATATTTGATTACTCTTCACTAAAAGAATTTTGAACTTCTTCACACTCTTATTTCCACTCCATATCATCATCCCAAGGCATCAAAGCTCCCAATAAGCCTCTTTCAGACCTATCCCAAGCCTTTTGGATCACACATCAATGTATGGGATCCTCTCCTTCATCTCCTCCTTTAAATTCAAGAACCATGATTGAAATTTGTATTTTTAATTTCAATTGGTTATATTTTCATTCATTTATATTCAATTAACAAATGAATATTTTATTTTTTTCAATGATGGATCATTTATCTTCCCCCATTTGGACCCATAGCTAAGCCATTACAATGCCTAAATTCTGAAACGTATTCCACTCTTCTGATTTCCATTAAAGCTACTTGTTTTCATTATTCATATTAAGATTTATATTTGTTTGTTGAGTTATAATGTACCCTAAACCCAATAATTTCAATTTTTTATATATGATGATAGATTACTTTCACTCTCATCAATCCCCCCATGATTTATTAATCATATTTGTAACTATGCTTACATTTTGTAAGAGATTCCTTCTTTTCTTATTTTTATCAAAGTTTTTAATGTTATAAAACCCATTTACGTTCAATTTAAAATGATGGGGTTTGACTTCATATCTCCCCATACATAACTCATTATGTTTTAATGATGATATGCAAATTTTTCACTCATTAATTCCTTCTGTGTACAACTGTTACCTTGCTAAACTTTTTTGAGGGGTTTCTCTCTTCTTATTTCTATTCTGGTATTTGTCCCATATTTTTCATATAAAATCCATTCCATAAGATGGTATATTATGTTCCATGATCCCTTTAATTTATATTATATTAATAAATGATGATTAACCCATTTCACTCCCATCAACCTAACTTTTGAATTTCTATATGACAACTTTATGCTACCAAAATTGCACTGCTATTATCAAACCAAATCAATAGTGTACTGAATACTATACCCATTAATCTAACAATGTATTCACCTTTATTCACATATAAATATTGAATGTTAATTACATGTTTTTATTCCAAATTTTTATATCATGGAATAACTTATTTGTAACACCCCAATCTTCCACGGTATGCTTCCCTTTGAATAATACAGTAGCATGTGTTTTACACAACTTCGAGTTCCAATACACACCACAACCAATCAAACTAGCTGTTATGAATAGTAATACCCACTTTTTTAAATTCAATAAATTTTATCTTTCAAAAATGGACCTCATTTTTGGATTTGGAATATCGAAATTAGCTTAGGGTGAATTTTTGGAATTTTTCTGAAAACATTCAATTTTTGATGAATAGTAAAAAACAATGAGTTATAAATTAAAACCGAATTATTATTTAAATAATTATTTATTTTATTTACATTTAATTAAGGTTAAAATAGATACATAATATCTATATAAGTTCAATGTAATTCATTGAATATATTTTAGAATAATTTTAGATATATAAAAATTTAATTGAACTTTTCACCATATTTTATCCACCTCCTTGGAGAATTTTAAAATTCACATAAAAATTAATTTTACTGCTTCTATGTGTTGAATTTTTAAAATTTGAGAGACACGGTTAATATAATGAAGTAAAATGGGGTTAAATAAGATGAAAATAATTTTTGGTGAATGGTAAATTTTTACTTCTATTTACCACGGTTAAAAGTTAATTGGGTAATTAAAGGTAAAAAATATATTAATATTACCTTAACACATGTCCTAATTCTATTTTAAAAGTGTATCTCGACCAAAAACAACCTTAGGAATAACATATTATCATTTAGGTCCACTTGGATAAGATTAGGACATTTATTATTATTTAATTCAAAGTAGAGCTAAAAGAGTTAAAATCAAGGTTTAATTACTAAGAAATTTTTAATATAGGGTTATACATATGATAAATTCAATTTTAAATATTAATTACATAAAAAAAATATTTCCTAAATATTGGTATTTTATTTATAATTTTTAGACATTAAATAATTTAATTTATTTATGACACAATGGTGGGGCTATAATTACCTAATTAATGCAATATTAAAATAATTGATATTATAAATATCCAAATAAATATAATTTGAGACTTTTTATGAATTAATCGAATTTTATTGGTTAATATTACATGTTAGTGTTGATTTAATTATGTTTTTTCGAAATAATCATGTTGTTATGATTTTCAGAAAAATCAAATACCAAATAGTCTCAAAATTGACATAAAAGAGTTTTTAAAACAAATATTATATTATTAATTGATATTCAATTCCTAATAATCTAATTCTCGGACAAGAGACTTATATAATTATATTTGTATCATTATTGGACCACTTTGTGGTCTCTCGGAGGTATATAGTAAGTTTATTAATGATATAATATAAAAATACAAAGAGACATGATAAATGTCAAACTATTTAACTAGGAGTTAAATATAAATGATAAGGTTCATATAGTGACCCAAAACTATATAAAATATATTTTATGAATGAATTTAGACACATCCCCACCTTAACCATTAAATAATTCACTTTGAATCCATTATAAACCAAATATTAATTTATTATAAAATAATATATCTAGCTTTTTCAAAGGTGCCCCTCACCCCTCTTATTAAACGGATCTCCCCCTTCTCACTAATTCACACATTCAAAGAATTTTTTCTCAGACAAATCCTACCCAAATACTCTCACAACTTCCCTCACTTCAACATAGAGGTCTTAGATTGATCATAAAGCCAACTTAAGGAGCCCTTTTGATCAAATCAAAATGAAGAACCCAAAGAAGTGGTAATGTTTCCACCACCCTCTTTCAAGTTCCTTTCTTCTTCAAATTATTATTTCTTTGTTATTCTGTAAAGTCCTGGAAATTTTAGTGAAATTTTTTTTAATTTCTTTTGAATTTTACGAGCGCAAAGTTTCTGACATCACTTGGTTCTGAGGCCCGGTGTTCCCGGAATAATTTTCTTATGTTTAGCTCGGGTACGTTCAGTGAACGAACGAGCGGGTTTTTATAACTTTTGAACCGGTTCTCGAAATTGAAATTTGAGGGTACCAGTGAACTCGTAACTCTGGTAATTTCTTAAGGGGACCTTTACCACATTTTTTTTTCACAGGTGGAGAATTTAAAAAAAAATTGTGTATTAAATGAGTAATTAAAAAAATTGTTAAACAATTTTTTTTATAACTAAGGTGGTTTTATCCTACATAGGGGAGTTAGGGAGGGAGAACCATACTACCCATGTGAGGACAAATGTGAGGTGGGGCCCACATGAGCCCCAGCCTTTCACATTCCAATAACTCACTATTAACTCTCATAAAATCCCACCTTAAATTATGTAAATCATAGATTTCCTTATTAATTTTTCCAACCTACCTCTTAATTAATTAAACAGATCTACATTTAATTAATTAAGAGGGTTTGATTTTGAAAATTGGAATGGCTTGCAAGTTCAAATAAAATAAGGTTGAATGTTATTTTAATAGGGTTGAAACTTGTGTTGGGAAAAATATTTTGGGAGAGAGAGCTCTAGAGTTTTGAAGAACATCTTCCTCCGATGAAGAACGGTTCATCTCCTTTATCGAAGAACGACCATCCTTCTCGATGAAGAATGAAGTTCCCAATCAGGATTTAAGTATCACTGAGAGGGGGAGGGGGTGAATCAGTGATATCTTTTTCTTTTTAAGTTTCCCCTTGTTTGAAACAACCTTTGCCTCCTGTTAAAGAGTTTCTTTCCTGCTGAACACACACAACCATAGGAACACAAGATTTACAAGGTTCACTACTCAACAAGAGTAGCTACGTCCTTGGTATGGTACGGAAACAATACAGTACCACACAATCCACTAGAAAACAATCCTCTGATGTGGAATACAACGAGTAGGATATACCCTTACACTCGTGCAGCACTTTAAAAACAATCTAATAGTGCATGTGCTCCCTCTTAGCACAAATAGGGTAACACAATGTTTCAGTGCTTCTTTACAAATGAACAGATGTATTCTCTGAAGTACAAATCTTCACTTTCTTACCCAGAAGCCGGTAAGAACCCTCTTACACAAAACTGAATACGTGCGAAGACCCCAAATGTTTCGCACAGCCTTTAGGGTGACTTGCCCGCAATTCAAATGACTTGCACGTAAAAATCCCTTTTGGCGCGAAAAATGTTTTCGCGCACCTTTCCTTTTGCGCGCAACTTTTTCTCTTTTCGTGCAACTTCTCAAGTTTTCGCGCAGCTATCCTCTTTTCATGAAAACTTATTTCTTTTCGCGCAACTCACTTAGCGTATAATTTATGCGCACCAGATCTCGATATTTCTTCTAAGTGTCGAGCATTAAACAACTAACAAGGGTTAGCCTCATATTTATAGGAATTTTTGAACCCACGCGAAAAACACTAATCCGCGCGTAAAACCTCCTCCATGCGCGTAAAAACTCTTTTATGCAACTTCATATTTCGCGCCATGCTTCAAGTTTTCACGCACCTCATGACTTTGCCATTTTTCATCCTTCTAAGCATGAAGCACCAATTGCGCGCAAAATTCCACACTGCGTTCCATATTGCGCGCAAACCCAATCTGTCCTGCAACATCAGATTTCGCGCACTACTCCAATATTTCGCGCATTTTATGCCTTTGCCAATTTTTGATCTTCTGATCTCGAACCATCATTTGCGCGAAAACTTCATTCCTAAATTTCGCGCATCATGCCAATATTTCACGCATCCCACAGATTTTTCACGCACCCGCTACTATTTCGCGCATCCCGCAGATATTGCGCGCACCACTTTATTTTTGCGCGAAACATGCCTAAATTTCCGCGCACTCCATTACTTTGACATTTTTCAGTGTTATGACCTTGAATAACTCTTTTGCACGTATAAACCATCTTCAATATTATGCGCAACATCCATTTCCAAGCACATTTCTTCATCTCCTGATTTTCAGGCCCTAAAATTTGGCAAACACTGGAAAACGGCGCCACCTTAAACTGTGCTTTTCTGACATCCCCAGATTGTCTATTGATTTGCCATTTTATCTCTTTATTTCTTCCCATAACCATTATTCTATTCTTATCATGAATCCCACTATCGTGATATTTATCCTTTGATAGATCAGCTTAAGCATCGTCAGAGTTGTAATGGGAACTGAATCTTTCCTATCTTCCAGCAGCATCATTCCTTCCAATCAAAACATTATATGACTGGCATCATCATTTCTCCCCCTTTCCTTCATAAGGCTTGCATCACAAGTTCTCCTAAATCATGATTTGTGTGAAATACATACCAGCAAATCATCATCTGATTTATGATCCTTCTACAAAGTGAATTGATTTATCGCCTTTGACAACAAAATACAACACTCTGCAAAAGCTAATTCTTCAAACTGTCATCTTCATTCAACTTGGTCCCAACAAAGAATGCTCCCTGGGTTTTCCATCAAGGGAGGATACACTGCCGCGGGGAATTCTCAAATGACGACGTCACCTTCCGAGGTTAGAAAACGACGCTACCTCTCCACATATTCGTCGAGTGATCACGTCACGAGGTAGGGGTTATTTTGTTCAAGACATTATCGTCGTTCTTTGTTTCTTAAGGTTTGGCCGCATGATATCATCATAACGGGAGGAGATCAGACCACACAAACATGGCCAATTCTCCTCCCCTATTCTATGTTAATTTTTGAAGATGTTGGAGGTGGAGGATGACGGTGTCGTTGCACCGTGCGGTGATCGGCACGGAACCGTGACCATGCTAGGCCATGGTGAAGGCAGCGTAGTGTCGTTGCACCGTGCAAGGACATAGGGGACTGTGGCCGGAGTGGGCTACGGCAGTGGTGTGGGGATCCATTTCACCACGCCGAAGAGGCCATGGAAGATCGTGGAAAGGGCAGGCCTCGGCGGTGGTGCGCGGCGCCGTCGCACCACGCCGATGAGGCCAAGGAAGACCGTGGCCGGAGAGGGCCGTGGTGGAGGAGCAGAAATGCTTATAAATTGAGCTCCAGACATCCAATTGATGTGTCGTAGACTATGTTGGATTCCTCAAGATCAGTCGGTTCTTTTGGAATACTTCACTTGAGATTTGGACGCAGTTGGAGTATGGTCGGGTTGGTTTAGATTAGAAATCAACAAGGCCCCTAGAATAGAAATGCCGATAACATTCACACCGGACGTCCTTATGACGAACCATCAGCAGAGTTGGTAATCTCATTGAGAAGCAGTCTCTTTGAGTATACCCTATGAGAGTTCGGGTTACTGTTGAGATATGGTGGGGTTGGTTCATACATGAAACCAACTGGGCCCCGGGATGAAAAGGCTAATAACTCACAGACTGGGCGTCTGATTGACGCGCCGTCTATTGCGTTGAGACCCCTGAGACAATGTGGTCCTTTGTGATATTTCTTTTTGGCACCTTTTTATACGGGAAGTATCAAACGGTAGCTCATGGAGTGGATCCTCCCGGAGACTAGCGTATGGAGTGCAGAGATCTAGTAGCTATGGACCTTACGAATGATTGAACGATTTGAATTGGAGTGAGTCGACTAGCCCAGTGGATGGAGTGCCGGTATTTGGTGGCAGAACCATGGTAGACGGAGCGCCTGGTAGTTGGAATCATACTCGTGGTACTCGATAGGAGGAGTACCTCTGTAGGCTATTAGGGGAACCACTATTGTGTTTGGGTGGCAGACCCATGTCGGGGAGAACTATTGTGTTTGGGTGCAGACCCGCAGTACTCGACAGGAGGAGTACCTTAGCAGTCTAAGGATAGAGAGTAGCACCTCGAAGTTGTGACAGGACCACTGTACTCGACAGAGGAGGAGTCTCTAGCAGCCGTGGTTTCGACATAATGACTAAAATCCTGGTTTCATCTGAGTCGTTGACCTTTGTGTTTTCCTCATGATTGAGATGGGTTACATGATAACCTAGGAATATGTATGGATATATACCTAAGTAGTGGTTATCCATTGAATTCATATCTTTTTGATACCACATGTTTGAGATGGGTTACTTGATAACTTTTGTATAAGTATGGGATTATACCAAAGTAAGGGTTATCTGTTGGGAACCATCCTTGTGGTTATCCTTGTTGGATTTAGTGATACCTTGAGGGTCTTAGGGTCCCTACTAAGTATTGTCATAATCACACCTGCACGGGCTATGCCCACACCCCATTGTGTTGGTTCTAAATGACGGACAGTGCTGACGGAGGTCGAGTGAATGAGTACTGGACAGTACCCATAGATGGACCTCACGACGAGTCGATACCTGGAGGTAGACCAAAGGACGAGTCGGTACCCAGAGGAAGTTGATAGACGAGGGCGCTAAGGAGGCTATCTATACCTACCCTTCAGGTAGGATTCTTGGTGGATGGTCCAAGAGCTACACTATTTGTACCTACCCTTCAGGTATGATCCAAGGTGGACGGCCCAGGAGCTGCATCTATATTCCAGCTATTTTCCTTCTTCAGTAGTACGTTCATTCAGTTTTTGTTGTACTTTTTTGTTTGGTTTGTATTCTGGCCCCTTTTACTTTTCAGAACTCTCTTTTGTACTTAATGTTTACTTCCGCTTGTACTCTATGGTGTTTGTTTACTTTTAAAAAGGAAATGTCATCCCTTTTTATCGGGATATACACCTTTGGTGCAAGTAGCCAGCCCCTGGCATATGGAAGGCGTGCTTGGGGTAGTCACGGTACGGGCCCCGAGGACGGGTCATGAAAAATTGGTATCAGAGGAGTCTGTTCTACCACAGAACTCATGACTCTGATCATTCCTTTCTGTGAAGCAATAGTGTTAAGGGTACTAAGTGTGGTTTTTAGTTCAGGGAGTCCAGTGTTGGTGTGGGCGGCTGACATATCCATACACTAGGACCCTGACTTCTGATTTCCGACTCAGTGCATGAAAACACTGATTGCGTGTGTGTTTTAAAAAATTGATCTTTTAAAATAGTTCAAACGAGGTCAGATCACCAGGTATATTCTTTTGACCATGTTACATATGTTCTTTCACAATACATCCTCGTGGACGATCAGCTAGATCCCCAATAGTTGTATGTGCTGGCAGGCCTTTGAGAGACTAGGCCTCAGTACATGGCCTTCTTCTAGATCAGACACCAGTAGAGAGTGCACTCCACTTGAGCAGGGGTCCAAGAGGACCGGACCTATGGGTGGGTGACCTCAGGTTGTAGATTCAGTTGTGCGAGGAACACGAAGAAGGGCCAACCATACGAGGAGCAGGAAGTGATACGCATGCGGCAAGCAGGGTCACATGGCTCGACACTACCCGACCTATCTAGCTGATGAGTAGCAGGCTGTAGAGGGACATACCAGACCGGGGCAGAGGAGTCGGCCGTATAGCCGATGGTGTACGATGCATCAAGGAGTTTCCACCACCACCACTAGGAGGTCCCCCCCCCCCCCGACCGCAGGGAAATGGGTTGATATAGGAGATCATAGCTTCAGGTAGCTGAAGCATACGACTATAGATCTCCGGAACCAGGTGAACAGGAGTGAGACTAGTTTCAGGTATGATGGCCTTTGTTATTGGTTCTTCTAGCTTCCTTTTTTTTGTTGAGGTTGTGTGTGTCTTTGTACATTGAGCAGTAGTAATAAAAGACACCTTTCTTTGAGATGGTTACTTTCCTGTCCTCTCTGTATGGTTGATACTAAGAGGTTCTGGTTTAAAACCATTAACTTCATCCTCACTTTTGAGATACCTTCTAGAGGAGACCTAGTGACCACACACTACTACCGACAGTGTGACTCGACCATTGGAGGCAAGGGTAACGGTTGGATCTCTTGGTAGTATCGTCGAGGCCTTACGACGTTGTCCATGACATGAAACAGTACCGTTCATGTCAGGATTGACTGTATTAGGAAAAGAACGCGGTTCATCTAGGGGATGAGACCAGATTTCTATTTTTGGTAGAGGGGAAATCCTAGCAGCTCTTTGGTTGAACGTAGACAAAAAGGAGTGGAGATGAATTCTTACAAATGGCTAGTATCACCCATTGTTCGTTGAGTGAACAGTTTACAGTTCTCTCCATCTCAATAATCACAGGTGTATCTTCTCTCAAGAGGACATGAACCTGGGACAGTGTTGATGGATGGAATTCCTCCAGGACTATGACTTCCAGATATTTTATACTCCTGTAGAGGGGGACATTGTAGCAGATTCTCTTAGTAGATGATCGGGCACTCAGCTGTTAGGTGTGGTGAGACAGTAGCCGAACACATTTCAGATATCCTTTGTGGATAGTGATGGAGTCAGCACGTATAGAACCAGAGATGGTTCAGGCTACGAAGAAGAAGGTGCGGATCATCCAGGAGCGGATGAAGACTGCACAGAGTAGAATAATGTCCTATGCTGATAGGAGACGGAGACCACTATAGTTTGAGGATGGTGACCACGTCCTCTTACGGGTCTCACCTCGACGAGGTCCAAGAATTTTTGGCCCAGGCAGAAAGTAATATCTGAGGATCATCGGACCTTTCTAGGTCCTCAGCAGGGTAGGTGAGGTGGCTTATCCTCTGTATCTTCCACCTCAGTTGCACTGGGTTCATGACGTCATTCACGTATCTCAGCTGAGAAGATGTGTGAACGACCTATCCATCATCATCGACCACAGGGAGCTGGACATCGATGACCGGGAAACATTCATGGTGTTCCAGTGGAGGTTGAGGATTGACATGAGCGGTTCCTGCGGGGATGGTCGAATCCTCTTGTGCTCTTTTGTTGGCAGCACGGGAACCTCCAGGAGAGCACATGGGAGCGGGAGGCTCAGATGCATGCTCAGTCCCTCCTTTAGTTTCCCGTGTGTGTGTTGAATCTTTATGGGGACGTAAATCCCTGAGGTGGGAGTAATTTAAAGACCCAGAAGTTTCAAGGAATTTTTTTTTTCTTAATTTCTTTGGAATTTTACGAGTGCGTAGTTTCTGACTGCACCTAATTCCGAGGCCCGGTGTTCCCGAAATAATTTTCTTAAAGTTTAGATCAGGTGCATTTATGGAACGAATTAGCGGGTTTTTATAACTTCTGAACCATTGTGTGGAATTGTAATCCGAGGGCACCAATGAACTCACAAAGATGGTAATTTCTTAAGGGGACCTTTACCGCAGTTGTGTTTTCATGGGTGTAGATGTTAAAAAATTTGTTGATTAAATAAGGAATGAATAAAATCGTGAAACAATGTTATTTTTATAACTAAGTTGGTTTTATCCTACATAGGGATGTTAGGGTGGGAACACCTAACTACCCCTGTGAGGATAAATGTGAGGTGGGTCCCACTTGAGCCCCAACCTTTCACATTCCCATAACTCACTTTTAACTCTCATAAACTCCCACCTTTAATTATGTAACTCTTCCATTTCCTTATTAATTTTTCCAACCTACCTCTTAACTAATTAATCAACTCTACATTTAATTAATTAAGAGGATTTGATTTTTAAAATTGGAATGGCTTGGAAAGTTCAATTAAAATAAGGCAGAAGCTTATTTTAATTGGGTTGAAACATGTGTTGGGAAAAATCTTTTGGGGGAGAGATCTCTAGAGTTTTGAATAACTTATTCCTCAAACAAAGAACGGTTCATCAACTTTGTTGAAGAACAACCATCCTTCTCGACGAAGAATGCTCCTTGTATTTTCCATCAAGGTAGGAGACACCGCCGCGGGGAATTCCCAAACGATGACGTCACCTTCTGACATCAACGAACGATGCTACCTCTCTGCAGATCTGTCGAGTGATCACGTCATGAGGTAAGGGTTATTTTGTTCAATTCTTTATTGTCGTTCTTCGTTGCATAGGGTTTGGCCGCATGATATCATCATAATGGGAGGATATCAGTCCTCACAAACACGGCTGATTATCCTCCCCTCTTCTTTGTTAATTTTCGATGATGTTGGAGGCGGAGGCGCACGGTGCCGTTGCACTGTGCGGTGATCGGCAGGGAACCGTGGCCCTGCTAGGCCATAGTAAAGGCAGTGCGGTGCCGTTGCACCACACATAGACGTAGAGGACCGTGGACAGAGCGGGTCGCGGAGGTGGTGCGCAGCACCACCACGCCGCGCTGAAGAGGCAAAGGAAGACCGTGTCCTAAGCGGTCCGCGGCTGGGGTGGGCGGCGCAGTCGCGCCGCACCGAAGAAGCCAAGGAAGACCGCGGCCGGAGCAGGCAGCGGCTTAGGAGCATGGCGCTGTCGCGCGATGCCAGTGAGACGAGTTGTGGCAGACCAGCCGGGCCGGGCCCAGCCGGGCTGGGCCGATCCTGCCGCGGGCTGGGCTGCGCCCAATCGGGACGAATCCTAGACCCGGATCCGGTCGACCCGGATCAGGCTGACCCAGGGGGTATAGGGCCGGGTTGGACGGGGCCCATTCCCCCTATTTTCAGACCAGGTTATTTAAAACGCCCAAATCATAGGCTAAGGACCTCCGATCAACGTACCATGAGTTATGTAGGGATCCTTGGATCGAGACGGTCATTGCGGTATATTACACCCAATCTTTCAGTAAAGTTTGGGTGCGACCGGGTTGGTTCGAACTCAAAACCAACCGGGCCCTCAGAGCATAAATGTTTATAACATGAGCTCCATACGTCCGATTGATGTGTCTTCGACCATGTTGAGTTCCTCTTGATGATACGGTTCTTTTGGCATACTTAACCTGAGGTTTGGATGCAATTGGAGAACAGTCGGTTTGGTTTATCTTATAAACCAACCGGGCCCCTGGAACAGAAAAGCTGATAACTTTCAGACCGGATGTTTATATGAAAAATCGTCAACGGAATTGGTAATCTTGTTGAGAAACGGTCCTGTTGAGTATACCCTATGAGAGTTCGGGGTACAGTTGAGATACGGTCGGGTTGGTTCAATCATGAAACTAAACGGGCCCCCCCCGGGACAAAAAGGCTAATAACTCACATACCGGGCGTCTGATTGACACACTCTCTGTTGCGTTGGGACCCCTGAGATGAGGCGGTCCTTTGTGATACTTTTTTGTGGGACTTTTTGATACATGGAGTATCAACCAGTATCTTGTGGAGCGGATCATCCCAGAGACGAGCGTACGATGTGCGGAGATCTAGTAGCTATGGACCTAATGACTTCTTGACCGATTCGACTTGGAGTGAGTCGACTAGCCCAGCGCACGGAGTGCTCGGTATTTAGCGGAAGACCCACGATGGACGAAGCGCCTGGTAGTTGGCAGCATACCTATGGTACTCGACAGGATGAGTACCTCTGTAGGCTATTAGGGGAACCACTAATGTGTTTGGGTGGCAGACCCATGGCGGGTAGCACTACTGTGTTTGGGTACGCACCTGCGGTACTGGATAGGAAGAGTACCTCAGCAGTCTAATGACTAAGAGTAGCACCTCGGATTCGTGACAGGTCCACTGTACTCGACTGAGGATGAGTTCTCAAGAAGTATTGGTTTTGACATCATGAATAAAATCCTGGTTTGAGCTGATTCGTTGACCTTTGTGTTTTCCTCATGATTGAGATGGGTTATTTGATAACATAGTTATATGTACGGGCATATACCTAAGTAGTGGTTATCCGTTGATTTTATATTTGTGTGATACCTCATGTTTGAGATGGGTTACATGATAACATAGGTATAAGTATGGGCTTAAACATATATAAGGGTTATCTGTTGGGAACCTTCCTTGTGGTTATCCTTGTTGGATTTAGTGAGACCTTGAGGGTTTTGGGGTCCCTACTGAGTATCGTAATACTCACCCCTGCACGGGCTATGGCCACACCCCGTTGTTTTGGTTGCAGACGACAGACAGTGCTGACGGAGGCCGAGTGAATGAGGACTGGACAGTTACCGGAGATGGACCTCATGACGAGTCGATAACCGGAGGTGGACCACACGACGAGTCCATACCTGGTGGAGGTTGACGGACGAGGATGCTGAGAAGGTTGTATGTACATACCCTTCAGGTAGGATTCGAGGTGGATGATCCAAGAGCTGCACTATTTATATCTACCCTTCTAGTAGGATCCGAGGTGGATGACCTAAGAGCTCCATCCATCTTCCAGCTGTTTTCCTTCTTCAGTAGTACATTCGTTCAGTTTTAGATGTACTTTTTAGTTGGGTTTGTATTCTGGCGCATTTTACTTTTCATCACTTTATTTTGTACTTATTTTTTACTTTATCTTGTACACTATGGTGTTTTTTTACTTTTATAATGGCAATGCCTTCCCTTTTTATCGGGATTTACGCCTTTGGTGTTAGTTGCCAGCCCCTGGCCTATAGAAGGCGGGTTGGGGTAGTCACGGCACGGGCCCCGAGGACGGGTCATGACAAATTTCCATTCTAAAATAATAGCTCCAGTATCTTCAATATACAGTGATTTTATTATAAATATTGTACAACCATATTCAGTATTCTATCCATCCTTTGAATGAAATGTCACCATACGTTCGTACGTAAGGCTTACCATCTCCACGTCGTGGTGTAATTGTTATTCAATATATTATTATTTGGATGGGTAAAATAATGATGTGTAATTCATGTAAATAATTAATATAACATGATAATGATTTTTTATATATGATATACCATCAAATTATATATTATTTTAATATCAAAAGAATGATATTGTCGCTCATGCGTGCGTACAGACTACCTTTTCTACGAACGTGATTAGATTCATTCCCCATCGTATCCATTCAAGACTAATTCTCATTTTATGATTAAAAGTAATCTTTAAGAACTTTATATCATTCTGGATATGAATAATATACAACCTATCCATAACAAACACTACTTATGTAACAAAATATATAAATGAAAACAAGTAAGTTAACACCCAAAATGATGATAATACTAAAATATTATTAACAAAGTATTAATAGAAGATCATATATGATATCATAATTATGTATATGGTTCTTTTATAACATAATAACAATGTTTTGACTATTATATAGGAGATTAAAGTACCATTGACTAAGGAAAAGTACAAGGTAAGGGTTTATTTCACAATCTCTTCATTATCCGAGGTTTTTTATACGTAATTTTCTACTGGGACCTTGTTATAATCCACATCCATGTTTTTTAAAACTGAATTTCAAATCATTCTTACTATTTTACAAAGTATGGGATAAATTTATTTATAACCTTTTTGACTTTTTATTAGAATTTTATAACGGAATCTTCCTATCGTTTACCAAACGATGTCCTTTTTAACATTTTCGACAGAATTAAGGTAAGAATGTCTTTTTTAACTTATACAGCAAGGGTTGCTATTTTACACCATTATAAAATCATCGAATCTACCCTTAAAAGATTATAAGAATATTTTAAAAGTAAATATTTTATTTTATAATTATTTGAATTTTAAATGATTTCAAAAAAAATTGATATTTCTCTCAAACAGTTTTGAGTTCATCTACATCATCATCATTTGATGGATTTTAAGCTTATTTGAAGGTGATTTATTATGATACAAAACATCCATATTGTATTGAAGATTTTTTTAATATGTTTGAATATGGATGTGTTGTTTTTATACCATTCATGGTTTATGGATGAATTATTGACATTTCATATGCTAGTTTTAATACGAATGTTTATGTTATGTTTAAACCTGTTCATATGAGGAATGCATTGGACTTAATAAGTGATGGGTGGAGCCCTCTATATCTCCTCGACACATCGGTAGGTCTCATGAGACAAACTAGTGTCTTATCATAAGGCCTTGACAAAATATTATTTGTAGTCTTAGCACAAGGCCTTGATTATGTGGTTATGATAGTCTGTCGTTATGCATTCCATCATTATGAAAGTGGTTATTAATATTACATTTGATTATTAGACTAGTAGAATATCCATGTGAATAAGTTAATGGAATTATTTCATTTTATTTTTTCTATATTATGTTGAAGATCATGTTTAAAAGGCTTTGGTTTTAGTTATACATTGCCTTAAATGTTTATGATTATTTATGAAACATTCTTCTATATTGTTATCCTTATTGGGCATTTGATCTCACCCCTTTCTATGATTTATTTTTTCCAGGATGTGAAGAATTATTTTATGAATGACCTGCAGGGATAGTATGAGGGGATATGAGTGTAGACTCTGGAGGCTATGTTTTTGTTGTTTTCAATTTCTGATGTAATGTAAACTTTTTAAATGTATCTAGTGATTCAAAAGCTACTAAGCTAATCGGTCTTTTCAGACTTGATCTTTTGTGATTGTGCCGATGTTATGTAATAATGCACCGACTCTAAGTAACTAGGGTCCGGGGGTTACAGTTGGTATCAGAAAAGTTTAGTACACACCATTGAAGCTAAATTTAGATAAACTCTGATTAGAGAACATAGATCTATAATGTACTTTTAGGATTAGTATATAGAAACTTCCTAGAATTTTGGTATTGTTGACATTTTGTGAGTTTTCTGGGAAGTAAAACCATTTCTGGATACGAGCAGGTAGAGGCAGATCCGGCATAGATGTACCTAGGGGTAAATCCCGAAAACACCTCTTTGAGCTAGACCCGAACGGGAACTAGTGCATGACAACGAGCCTTGCTTCACTCATGGTTACAACACTCCCGGGGGAAATGCTTAAGATAACTCTCGTTTTCTTTAAAAACTATTATGAAGGGTTTATTAGTATATAGATCCTAAAAGAAAACTTTTTTATGATTATGGATTATATCAATAAATAGTTCAATTTATGTTAAGTGTTTTACAAGTATCAAATTATGTATTTTGATACGTAAACTGATCTAGTTTGTGCAATTGTTTTGAAATGGCACCTAGTGGAAGAAATGGAAACCATATCAATGCACACACTCCATATAAGGATTTCCCTCCTACTCAAGATAATTGTAGTGGAGCTATTGATACAATTAGTGTTGATCAGCTAATCACCGTACTGGGACAACTCACTCAGGTTATTAATAATAACCTTACCCGTATGGAGCGCACTGATCCATAGCATGGAGGATCAATGTTAGATCGCTTCATGGGGAAACATCCACAAACATTAAATGGGAGTACAAATACATTGGTATCTAAGCAATGGATATGTTCCCTAGAGAAAATATTTCAGGCTTTGGGGAGTAGTGAAAGGGAAAAAGTTATCATGGAAGTTTACTTCCTCACAGGAGATGTTGATCAGTGGTGGTCATTGATTCAAAACACAAAGGAAGATGATGAAGTACCAAATATGGAATGGAGGGAGTTCGAAGATATTTTCTTAAAAAAAATACTCTCCTCATGACCATCAAGCAGATATGGAAAGGAAATTTCTGTGTCTCAGACAAAAGGAGGATGAGAATGTCACAATGTATGAGGCTTACTTTACAAGGTAATCAAGGTATGCTTGAGATTATATACGTAACTCATGAAGTAAGATTGATCGTTTCTTTGATGGGTTAAAACCATTTCTTCATAGAGCATTAGTCTCATAATCCTTCTCGTCATATGAAGATATTGTCTCATGTGCTATCAAGACAGAAAAGGAATTCTCTAAGTCTTATGACTTTAATGAAAAGAAAGATAAGAAGAGATCTACCGATCACTCTAGGAATGGACATATGGGGAAGAAGGGAAAAGTTGAATATCCATCCTATAGTAAATGCTGGAAGAGACACCCTGGTACTTGCGTAAAAGGAATGGGAGTCTGTTTCAAGTGTTGTGAAAAATGCCACCAAGCTCATGATTGCAAGGGGAATAAAGAAGCTACTGATGTTCAATGATACAATTACAGGGAGATGGGACATTAGGCAAATGAATGTCCGAAGAATGAGGGGAACTTAATTCATAAAAGGTCAACATTTCAAGGCCATGCTTGTGCTATCACTACTACTGATGTAGAATCTCCGAAAGACTTGGTGGTAGGTAATTTAATGGTTTCCTCAAGTTTAGAAAATGCATTATTTGATTCTGGATCATCGCATTGTTTCATATCTTCCCACCCTGCTAATAAAATTATATATTTATAATTTTATTTAATAAGGGAGTTGTTAGTTAAAACTACTAAGGGAAGTATCATTGCAATAAAATTTTTTGAATCAGTCCCAATTACAACACATAAATGTTCTTTATCTGCTAATATCATCGTCATACCTATGATTGATTTTGATATATTCCTAGGTATGAATTGTATTTCGGACTATAATGTGAAGATTTATTGTATGAAGAAGGATGTTACAGTTTTTGATGACGATGAAAAGGAACACCTTATCTTTAGAGCAGAATCGTCACCACCTAATTCTTATCTAGATCCACCCCAGAAGCTCAACTAAATTCAATTATTGGGGAGGAAGAGAATTAAATGAATGTGGGTAACAAAAGGAATATTAAAATAGAGGATATATCTATTGTGAAAGAATATGTAGATGTGTTTCCAGAAGATTTACCTGGAAATCCTCCAGAATGAGAAATTGAGTTTTCCATTAATTTAATTCCAGGATCACGGCCTATAACGAAGACCCCTTATATAATTTCCACTGTGGAATTAGTTGAACTAAATAAAAAAGCTAGAGTAATTGAGTAATAAGGGATTTACTCAACCTAGTGTTTCTCCATGGGGAGCCCCTGTCCTTTTTGTTAAAAAGAAAGATGGATCTATGAGGTTATGTATTGACTACAGGGAGATCAATGCAATAACAATAAAGAAAAAGTATCCCCTACCTCGCATTGATGATTTATTTGATCAAATGCGTGAAGATCAATACTTTTCTAAGATTTAACTTCGATCTGGATACCATCAGTTATGTGTGAAGAAGGAATACATTCCAAAGACAGTGTTTCGAACTGGGTACGGGCATTACGAGTTTACAGTAATGCCTTTTGGGATGACTAATGGACCATCTGTATTAATGGATCTAATGAATAGAGTTTTCAAGGAATATCTCGATGATTTTGTGGTGGTATTTATTGATGACATCTTGGTATACTCAAAAATATATGAAGATCATGAAAATCAATTGTGCATTATCCAGAAGACACCGAGAAGACATGAATTGTATGGAAAGTTTAGCAAGTGGGAATTCTGGCTTCAGGAGATTTATTTTCATGGTCATATTGTCTCTAATGATGGAATCTCTATTGATCCTTCTATGACCAAGGCAATCCAAGAATGGCCTGCACCGACGAGTATAACTGAGTTACGTAGTTTTATTGGTTTAGCAGGTTATTATCAACGTTTCGTCCAGAACTTTGCCGATGGGAAAACCCATTAATGAACCTCACACGTAAAGGGTTTAAATTTGTTTGGGAAACATTTTGTGAAGATTGTTTTGAAGAACTAAATAGACGATTATTCAATAACCCTATATTGACTCTACCATCGGGGAATGATGGGTTTATTATTTATAGTGATGCTTCAAAGAAAGGAATTGGTTGTGTCCTTTTGGAGAATGATAGGGTTATTGACTATGCGTCATGACAACTAAAAATTCATAAGAAAAACTATCCTACTCATGATCTTTAGTTAGCTATTGTAATTTTTTCTTTGAAGATATGGATACATTATCTCTATGGTGAAAATGTGATATTTATACTAATCACAAGAGTTTGATGTACATTTTCTCACAGAACGAACTCAACATGAGGCAAACGAGATGGCATGAACTACTTAAGGATTTTGATTGCACGATACACTACCACCTGGGGAAGGAAAATAAGGTGGAATATGCTTTGAGCAGAAGAGATAATGGAGATTTGAACATGATGATAGTTTAAAGGGATCCAATTTTCATGGATCTAGTAAAGTTGGATATTGAATCACCATGGAAGGTGAAGCATCAATTATTTTTCAAATGTTTGCCAAATAATCATTACTAGAAAGGATAAATAGTTCTCAGACCAATGATGAAGAATTTCAAAAGATGATTAAAGTTGTAAATTATGGAAGATTGAGAGACATTATGTGTGAAGAATGAATTTTGAAATTTTGGAAGAGACTTTTTGTTCTTGATATAAATGATCTGAAAATGGAATTGTTAGATGATGCTCATAGTTCTAATTTCTCTATACACTCAGGGAGCACCAAAATGTATAGAGATTTGAAGAAACAGTTTTGGTGGGACAACATGAAGATAGAGATTTATGATTTTGTATCATGATGTATGGTTTGTCAACAAGTGAATGCTGGAAGGCACCAGGCTGGTAGAGTATTGTAACCTCTTCCCTTACCGGAGTGTAAATGGGACAATATTACGATGGACATTGTCATGGGACTACCAAAGACTCCTAGAAGGAATGATGCAATAAGGGTTATTATTGATCGTCTTACATAGTCAGCACATTTTATTGCTATAAGGGAAGATTTAGCACTTGAACATCTAAGAAGACTATACATTAATGAAGTTGTGAGACTTCATGGAGTACCCATATCGATTGTTTTTTATCGTGATCCACATTTTACTTCATTATACTGGAAAAGTCTTCAGAAAACCATGGATACTGAACTTTGTTTGAGCACTACATACAACCCTCAAACCGATGGAAAATCAGAACAGACTATTCCAACCTTAGAATACAAGTTGAGACCTTTATCACATGACTTTCAGTGTATGTGGGATCAATATTCACCTATGGTACAATTTTCCTATAACAATAGCTTACATTTGAGTATTCAAATGGCACCATATGAAGTGTTATATGGGAAGAGATGTCGCACACCAACCTGTTGGGATGATGTTTGTGAAAGAAAACTCGTAGGCCTAGAACTGGTTGAGGAAATGATGGAAAAGGTGATGGTAATCCAAAACCACATCAAAGCAGCTCAATGTAGGCAGAAGAGCTATGCCGAAAACAGAAGGAAGGATTTGGAATTTCAAGTAGGAGGTCATGTCTTCAAGAAGGTATCCCCATAGAAGGGAGTTATACGTTTCGGTAAAAAAGGTAAATTGAGTCCCAGGTACATAAGACCTTTCGAAATTCTAGAACGAATTGGAGCTGTAGCTGACCATTTGGCAATGCCACCAAGTCTCTCCAAAGTTCACGATGTGTTCCACGTATCACTGTTGAGAAAATACATGCCTGACCCAACATATGTACTCACCTATGAGGAATTAGAACTGGAACATGATCTGTCTTATTGCGGGGATCCCATCAAGATTCTTGATACAAGAGAACAAGTGCTCAGAAACTGGACGACTCCTCTGGTAAAAGTTTTATGGAGAAACCATAAGATGGAAGAGGCAACATGGCAACCCGAGGAAATTATGATGATGAACCGCCCGAATATTTTAATGCGGTAGTATTATAGAAATTTTCAGGATGAAATTATTTGAAGGAGGGGAGAATGTAACACCCCAAGCTTCCACGGTGCACTTCCCTTTGAATAATATAGTAGCGTGTGTTGTACGCAACTTCGAGTTCTAACACACAGCACAACCAATCAAACTAGCCATTATGAATAGTAATCCCCACTTTTTGAAATTTTATAAATTTCATATTTCAAAAATGGACTTCATTTTTGGATTCCAAATATATAAATTAGCTTAGGGTGAATTTTTGGTATTTTTCTGAAAACATTCAATTTTTGATGAATAGAGAAAAAACACTGAGTTATAGTTTAAAACTGAATTTTTATTTAAATAATTATTTATTTTCTTTAAATTTAATTAATGTAAAAATAAGTACATAATATATATATATAATTTCAATGTAATTCATTGGAGTTAGTTTAGAATAATTTTAGACATATAAAAATTTTATTGAAATTTTCACCGTCTTTTACCCACCCCCTAGGATAATTTTTAAATTCACATAAAAGTTAATTTTACCAATTCTGTGAGTGGAATTTTGAAAATCAGAGAGAAAAGGTTAATATCAAGGAGTAAAATGTTGTTCAATAAGATAAAAATAATTTTTGGTGAATAGTAACTTTTTACTTTTATTTACCATGGTTAAAATTAAATAGGGTAATTAAAGGTAAAAATGATATTAAAATTACCCTAACACATGTCTTAATTCTATTGGACAAGTGTATCTCGACCAAAAACACCATTAGGAATAAAATATTATCATTTAGGACCATATGTATTAGATTAGGACATTTATTATTATTTAATTCGAAGAAGAATTAAAAGAGGTAAAATCAAGGTTTAATTAATAACATTTTTTTAATATAGGGTTATACATATGCTAAATTCATTGTAAATATTAATTAGAAAGCTAAAACAATTTCCTACATAATGGTATTTTATTTATAATTTATAGACATTAAATAATTTAATTTATTTATGACAGAATGGTGATGCATTAATTACTTAATTAATGAAATATTAAAATAATTGATATTATTAATATCCAAATAAATGTAATTTGTGAATTTTTATGAATTACACTAATTTTATCGGTTAATATGACATGTTATTATTGACTTAATTATGTTTATTTTAAGTAATCATGCTGTTATGATTTTCACAAAAATCAAATACCAAATAGAGTCAAAATTGACATAAAAGAGTTTTTAAAACAAATATTATTTTATTAATTGATATTCAACTCCTAAAAATATAAGTTTCATCAAAAGACTTATATAATGATATTTGTATCATTAAAGGACCACTTGGGTGTCACTTGGAGGTATATAGTATGTTTATTAACTATATAATATTAAAATACAAAGAGACATGGTAAATGTCAAACTATTTAACTAAGAGTTAAATATAAGTGATAAGGTTAATAAAGTGACCCAAACCTTTATAAAATCTATTGGTTGAAAGGATTTCAACCCTCATTCAAGTTACTTTCTTCTTCAACTTCTTCTTTATTTGTTATTTCCATTCTAAAATAATAAATCCAGTGTCTTCTATATACTGTGATGTTATTATAAATATTTCACAACCATATTCAATATTCTATGCATCCTTTGAATGAAATATCACCATACATGCGTACGTTGGACTTACCATCTCTACGGCGTGGTGTAATTGTTATTCAATATATTATTATTTGGATGGGTATAATAATGTTGTGAAATACATGTAAATAATAAATATAACATGATAATAATTCTGTATATATGATATACCATCTATTTATATATTATTTTCATATTAAAAGAATGATATTGTCGCTCGTGCGTACGTACAGACTACCGTCTCCACGAACGCGATGAGATTCAATTTCCATCGTATCCATTCAAGACTAATCCTCATTTGATGATTAAAAGTAATGTTTAAGAACTTTATATCATTCTGGATATCATATATGATACAACATATCCTAACAAATGAGACTTATGTAACAAAACATATAAAAGAAAACGACTAAGTTAACTATAGAAATGATAATAAAACTAAAATATTATTAACAAAGAATTAATAGAAGATCATATATGATATCATAATTATGTATATGGTTCTTGTATAATATAATAACAATGTTTTAACTATTATAAAGGAGGTTAACATACCATTGAATAAGGAAAAATACATGTTAAGGGATTATTTCACAATCTCTTCATTATCTGAGGTTGTTTATACGTAATTATCTATTGGGACCTTTTTATCATCCAAATACATGTTTCTTAAAAATGTATTTCATATCATTCTTACAATTTTACAGACTATGGGTTAAAGTCATTTATACCCTTTTTGACTTTTTATAAGATGTTTATAAAGAAATCTTTCTGTCGTTTTTTAAACAAGGTCCTTTTTAACCTTTTTGACCTAATTAAGGTAAGAGTGTCTTTTTTAACTTATACGGCGGGTGCGACTATTTTCCACCATTGTAAAATAAACAAAGCATCCCTTACAAGATTATAAGAATATTTTCAATGTAAATGTTTTATTTTATAATTATTTTACTTTTAAATGATTTAAAAGAAAGGATATTTCTCTCGAATAGTTTTGATTTCATCTATGTCAACATCCTTTGATCGATTTTATGCTTTTTTGAATGTGTTTTATTATGATACAAATCATCCATATTGTATTGTAGTTTTTGTGATATGTTTGACTATGGATGTGTTATTTTTATAACATTCATTGTTTATGGATAAATTATTGAAATTTCGTATGCTAGTTTTAACACGAATGTTTATGTTATATTTGAACCTGTTCATATGATGAATGAATTTGATATTATAAGAGATGGGTGGAGCCTGCTATATCTCCTCAATGCATCGGTAGGTCAAATTGGAAAAACTAGTATATTCGAAAAAGGCCTTGAAAAAATCTTATTTGTAGTCTTAGCACAAGGTCTTGACTATGTGGTTATGATAGTCTGGAATTATGCATTCCATCATTATGATTGTGGTTATTTATATTACATGTGATCATTCGACTAGTAGAATATTCATTTGAATTAGTAAATGGAATTATTTCATTTTATTTCTGCCATATTTTTCTGATGTTCAAGTTTAAAAGGCTTTTGTTTTAGTTACACATTTCTTTAAATGTTTATGCTTATTTATGAAAATTTCCGCTATATTGTTATCCTTACTGGGCATTTGAGCTCACCCCTTTCTATGTTTTATTTTTCCCAGGATGTGAAGAAGTATTTTATAAATGATCCGCAGGGATAGTATAAGGGGATATGAGTGTGGAATATGGAGACTATGTTGTTGTAGTTTTCACTTTATGATGTAATATAAACTTTATGAATGTATCTAGTGATTCCAACGCTACTAAACTAATCGGTCTTTCGAGACATGATCTTTTGCGACCATTCCAATGTTATGTAATAATGAATTGAATCTGGGTAACTAGGGTCAGGGAGTTACATTATGATGTTGAATGATTCCATGTTATGTGATCTATGTGGACCAATTATGAACAAAATGAAATGATTATGAGTGGTGATCCCATATAGTACTCCAATGAATTGTGTAATATTGAGTATCATGATACACCATGTGAAATTAGGGTTTAATAATGATAAAACATGTAAAATGAGGGTATAATAATTCTAATTCATGTTAAATGTGTATTTACTCATGCTAATCCATGTACGATAAGCCTTGGATCATCCTAATATCATGTTGTATGTCATTTCCACATTTACATGTTATGATAATCATGCTATATAAAGCATTTCTGTTCATGTCCATCTTATGCTCCATTTATATTCCTATTCCATAAGATGTATTTTTTTCATCTTGTTTTACCTTGTTTACTCCCACACTGGGCTTTATAGATCACCCCATTCTTATATATGTCCTCAGACTATCCCATCCACGGTAGAGTATGAAGGAATGTGTTAGTCATGTCAATGATGTTTGAAATAAAGATGTTACATTTCATGTAACACCCCCATATTTCATAGTATGCTCTTTCTTCAAAGTAATTCAATAACATACACTACACACAACACTGAGTTCAAGCACACCCCGACTTACCAAATTATCCATTAAAAAGCTGTTATGAACAGTATTAACAGAATTTTGAACATGAACAAGTGTCACTATTTTGATAGTTATTATTTCGTAAAAATACGTCTTTTGGATTTGAGAACGGGAAGTAATTATGAATTAAAACATGAAACTTTTATGTTTGAATTTGGTAAAATAGACTTCATTTTTTAATTTATAATATCAAAATTATCTTAGGGTGAATTTTTTGTATTTTTCTGAAAAAATTAATTTTTATTATGAATACTGAAAAACACCGAGTTATTGTTCAAAACCGACTTTTTATTTAAATAATTATTTATTTTATTTACATTTATTTTAGGTCAAACTAGATTCATAATACCTATATATGTTCAATATAATTTATTGTAGTCATATTATAATAAGATTAGATACATAAAAATTTTATTGAACTTCTTACCGTCTTTTACCCACCTCCTAGGAGCATTTGCAAATTTTTATAAAACATAGTCTTATCTCTTCTGTGAGTTTAATTTAAAAATTCTAAGAGACATGGTTAACCTCAGTAAATAAAATGTGGTTTACTAATATGAGAATATTTTTTGATGAATAGTAGTTTTTGACTTTTATTTACCACGGTTAAAAGTAAATAAGTTAATTGAGGGCAAAAATAATATTATTACCCTAACATATGTCCTAATTCTATTGGCTAAGTGAGATTAAAAAAAACCTTAGAAATAAAATATGATCCTTTAGGTCCACTTGTATTAGAGTAGGGCATTTATTATTATTTAATTTAAGGAAAAGTTAAAAGTGTTAAATTCAAAGTTTAATAACTAAAAAAAATTTAATATAGGATTACACATAATATAAATTCAACTATAAATATTCATTACAATTATAAAATTATTTCCTATATAATGGTAATTTATTTATAATTTTATTATATTAAATAATTACATTTATATTTGAAAAAATGATGACACAGTAATTACCTTATTAATAAAAAATTTAAATAACTGATATTATAAATACCCAAATAAATTTAATTTGATACTTCTGATGAATTAAAATTATATTATAAGATAATATGACATGTTATTGTTGATTCAATAAATTATGATAGAAGTAATCTTGCTTTTATGATTTTAACAAAAAACAAATACCAAATAGTGTCAATATTGACATAAAATAGTTTTTAAAAAATATTATATTATTAATTGACATAATATTCCAGGAAATATAAGGTTCTTCCAAAATACATTTATAATAATATATATGACATTAATACACCAATTGGTGTTCGATTGGAATTTTATATTATGTTTATTAGCCATATAATATAAAAATTCAAATAGACATGGTAAATGTCAAACTATTTAACTAAGTGATAAATCTAAATTATAAGGTTAATATGGTAACCTAAACCTATCTAGAAACAATTGGTTGAGAGGTTATCAAGCCATCCTCACATTATCCTTTAAATAAATAATTTTTTAGCCATTAGAAACGGAAAATGATTTTATTATAAAATAATATTTCAAACTTTTCCTAAAGTGACTCTCACCTCTCTTTTAAAAGGGAACATCCCCTTATCATAATTTCACAGATCCAAATCCATTTGTAACGGCCAAACCCTGACCAAATATTCATTATTATATCAATCCAAAAAATGAAAATGTCACCATACGTGTGTATGCACGGATTACCATCTCCACGTCGTGGTGTAGTTTGTTATTCAAACACTTCACTATATTGATGGGTATAATAATGAGTATAAATGATGTAAATAATAAATATAAAATGTTAATGATTCTGTATATATGATATACCATACAATTACTTTGGATATCTCCATCAATATAGTGATATTGTCGCTCATTCGTACGTACAAATTACTGTCTCCACGGCGTGATGAGATTCATTTCCACATTCACCATTCTACGATGATTGTAAAATATATATCATTTATAAGTATGTAATATATGACATAATTATTCTACATGATATAAATGAATATATATATATATATATGTACTTACATATATCTTATTCACTTAGTTCTGTTCAATACGATATGAAAACGGAAACAGTGTTTATGCGTACGTACGGACTACCGTCTCCATAAACGGTGTTTTCCATTTCCTATATATATCTAGTATACGTATTTATATTCTTAATATATATGATATATAAATAATTTTTAATATTCTTGTTGTATTTAAATATTGATCTATGTGAGAAAATAAAGATTAACAAGTTAAAACATGTATGATAAAGAAAGAAATTATTACCTAAAATGTCAATTTAACATGGAAATTATTATTAAATGGGTAGTATAAAGTTATAAATGAATCATGTATGATATCATAAATATTAATAGGGTTATTTTATAATTTAATTACATACTACAGTCTTCATACAAGAGGTTAAACGTATCCTCGACTAAAGGAAAGTTCAAGGTAATGGATAATTTCACAATCTCTTTATTATCCGAGGTTGTTTTTATGTAAGTATCATCTGGGATATTTATTGTCCATGTCCATGTATCAAGAACGAGTTTTAAAAGGGATTATTTTAAGGTATTTTTTTACTAAAACAAAATTTCAACTATTTTAAATATTTATTTTATTAAATCATTCTACATAATGTCTATAATTTCAAAAATTATTTTTACGGATTTTTTTATATGGACATAAAGGTTTTTAAAATTTTAATTTCTTTAAAAATATTCAATGTGGTATCAGACACATTGATTCAAAAATGTCCTTAAATTTCCACCTTTATAAATTATGTGACTTTTAAAGGTTTCCATGAAAAAGGTATATTTCTCTCAAAGAGTTGTAGAAATAATTTTCATCTTTTTCCACATCCTTTGATGGATTTTAAACTTGTTTGTAGTTGATTTATTATGATAAAAGTATCCATATTGTATTGAAGTTTATGTGATGTGTTTGACTGTGGATGTTTTATTTCTCTACCATTCATGTTTTATGGATAAATTATTGACATTTCATATGCTAGTTTTAGAACAAATGTTTATGTTATGTTTAAACCTTTTCATATTAATAATGCATTGGACTTAGAAAGTGATGGGTGGAGCCCGCTATAGATCCTCAATGCATCGGTAGGTCACATGAGACAAAATAGTTTCTTGGCACAAGGCCTTGAAAAATTAATATTTGTAGTTTTGGCCCTAGGCCTTGACTATGTGGTTATGATGTCTGCCATTATGCATTCAATCATTATGAAAGTGGCAATTGATATTGCATGTGATTATTCGACTAGTAGAATATCCATGTGAATAAGTAAATGGAATTATTTTATTGTATCTTTTCAGTATTATGCTGATGTTTATGTGTAAAATGATTTTTTAGTCTTATAGATTGCCTTAAATGTTTATTCTTATTTATGAATTTTTCCGCTATATTTTTATCCCTAATGAGCATCTGAGATCACCCATTTATATGTTTTATTTTTCCTATGATGCGAAGAAGTATATTTTGAATGACCTGCAGGGATAGTCTATGGGATTTCAGTTTTTTCCAGGGAAACAATGTTGTTGTTTTTTTATTTTATGATCTAATGTAAACCTTGTGAATGTATCTAGTACTTCAATGGCTACTAAACTAATCATTCTTTCGAGACATGATCTTTTCTGACCAAGAAAATGTTATGTAATAATGCAACGACTCTAGGTAACTAGGGTCAGGGCGTTACAATTTTTATCAGAAGAATATTAGAAATAACCATGGAAATAAGATTTAGATAAACTCTGATTAGATCACATTACCCTAAGATAGACTTTGAATATTTGTATTGAAGGACTTCCTAGAATTTTGGTAATGGAGATATTTTGTGAGTTTTCCAAGAAAATACATCCCTGTCTTGATACGAGAAGGAAGAGGAGGATCTAGAATAGATGTACCTAGGGGTAAAACCTAAAAAAAATCACATTGAGCTAGACACAAATAGGAACTGGTGCATGACTACGAGCCTTACTGCATTATTGGTTACCACACTCCCATGGGATATGCATTGGACAATTCTAATTTTATTTACAAATAATTATGAAGGATTTACGAGTATAAACCTCCCCAAAAAAATTATTTTTATTATTATGGATTATATCCATAAGCTCTTCAGTTTACATAAGGTATTTTACAAGTTTGGAATTATCCATTTCAATTCATAAACTGACATAGTGTATGCCATTGTACAGAAATGGTGCCCAGTAGAAGGAATGTGAACTCCAGCAATACGTATGATCCAAAGAGTATGAAGGATCACATCTTTCACAGTATTAATCCAACATTTAGAAGGGAAATATTCTCTCATGTATTCTCAACATATGAAGAAATGGTTTCATTTATTAATAAGATAATTAAATAATTCTCTATATCCTATGGATTTCAAGGGAAGTAAGGGAAGAAAAGGGTGAAAGACAGAAACATGGATAAAGGGAAGAGGGAAATGATAGATTTTCCCATATGTGATAACTATGGGAAGAATCACCATGGAAAATTCTTGAAGGGAATGGGAGTTTGTTATAAGTGTGGAGGAAAATTACACCAAGTACGTGATTGCAAAAGTAAGGAAAAATTGAAAAATATACAATGCTTCATCAATAAAGTGTTGGGACACTACGCGAATAAATGTCCAAATCATCTGAGTATACCCCCAATGCTTCTATTGGATAATAATCATGGTATGGTACTACCGAAGAGAAAGAGGAATTATTAATAGTTCTTATGTTGTTATTAAAGTATTGTGTATGTGAGTATTGTATTAATGATGTACATGTTATAAGAATTATAAAGTATATAATGATTGTTCTGTAGTAATATTTCATTAAGGACTTGAGATTTCATGGAACCAAGAAAAGCGACTTAATGGAAAGTTAATCTTTTTGGAAAATACATGGTTGAAGGAACCAAAAATCATTAATATGGTCATGATACTGAGGTATTGGTTCTGGAATAAGAGATGATTGATTTGGATAAATTATATTGGATATTCTTGACTACCTTGAAACTGATTAATGATTTGTATATTCCATCATTGCTGGAGTTTAAAATATTTTTGGATAGAAGGAGTATATCTAGTATTCAATAAGGAATAAGGGAGAATGAATATAATCAATAAAGTTTTATGGTAATTCATGATGTTGCAGTATTTTAAAAGAATGAATTATGAAGTTGTTAAAATGTTATTAAATTGAAAAAAGGATCTTCATTATGTTTACCTTCCTTATAAATTTTAGAAATTGATTTTGGATAGCAGTATTTTGGATAAGTCTTTTTTGAGATTATTTTTGGATTGACATAAAAAGGACAACCCAGAGGTCGGACGACAACATGTCATGTCCGGAAAGGAAGCGAGACTTGAACCCGTAACCGAAGGTCAACAAGGGTGTATCACCTACAACTAGCCGATGTGATGTACTGGATTGAATAATGTATTTATTTTTTAAAAGCTCTGTTACATGAATTATAAATTCATTTTTTTGAACCATATATGAATAGGAAAAATAGAACATTTTTATGTTCTTTTATCTTTTATAGTGAAATATGGTTTTGTGGTATAAATTAGATAAAGGATGGAACTATACTTTTCAAATATATATTTTTCTCTTATCTTATTCTATGAAGAAATCAATTCTTAAACATTAGTGAAGGGATCTTAAAACCAAAAATGTGTTATCCAAATAACTTATCTTTTTTGAACCGATAGTTTTTTAAATCAATATATATAGATGGATTTAAGGCCCTCAATTTTACAGTTGTTTGTGATTGATGACCTCAATCACTCCCTATAAATATTTAATTTTTCCTCCAATTTTGTGTCTCTAATTTCCACCAATATACTCCTAATCCAGGTCATTATTTGGTGGTGACCTTTTCATTTCCCTTCTCCTCTTATTAAGACTGAATTTTATTAACCCAATTTATGTTGTTGTTTTCCCTACAAAGGTATTTTCAATTTTCAACCTATTATTTTAAAAGAACAAATTCTAATTGCGAGGACGCAATTTATTAAAGGACCTAATAATGTAACATCCAAAGAATTCATAGTACGTTAATTCTTCAATGTAAAACAATAACATGCACTACACGAAACAACGACTTCAAGCGCACCACGATTTACCAAAATAGCCGTTCAAAAGAGGTTATGATTAGTATTAACTGAATTATGAACATTATATAATCTTTATAATTTTATAATCCATATTATAAGATTCTAATACATAATATAAGAACTAAAACATTTTTTCAGATTAAAAAAGTATTTTTCAAAAAAAATCCACTTTTACCTCCTTTTAATGGAGAACCTGTGTTAAATACAATATTTGAAACTTTTCTTTATTCAAATTGACAAAATAAACTTCTTCTTTAGAATTGGGACATAAGAATTTAGTTTCAATTTTTTTTTGGTGTTTTCTGATAACATTCATATTTTGGTGAATAGTGAAAAATACTATATTTTATCTGAAAACACATTTTTAGTCAAAATAATTTATATTGTTAAATTATAAATTTTAATGGTTTGGAAGTATAAATAGAATATATTTTTACCATTTAATCCAATTCTGGTCATTGTCTGTAATTTCACTTTGAAATTGGACATAAAGAAGTGTCAATCTTTAGATAGTTATTATTTCTTAAAAATACTCCTTTTGGTTTTGACAATGGGAATTCATTTTAAATTAATAAATTCAACATCAATTCTTTGAATTTGAAAAAATATACTTCATTTTTTAATTCTTAATATAAAAATCATCTTAGGGTTATTTTTTGGTATTTCTCTAAAAACATTCAATTTTTTTGGTGAATAGTGAAAAACACTGAGTTATTGTTTTAAATCGTCTTTTTATTTAAATAATTATTAATATTATTTAAATTTATTTTAGGTCAAAATAGATACATAAAACCTATATAATTTCAATTTAATTCATTGGAGTCATTTTATAAAATGTTTAGATACATAAAAATTTTATTTAACTTTTTACCATCTTTTACCCACCTCCTAGGATCATTTTAAAATTTGTATGAAACATAAATTTACTTCTTCTTTGAGTTGAAATTAAAAAATAAAAGAGAAATGGCTAACATCATTTAGTAAAAAAAAATTCAATAAAATGAAAATATTTTTTTGTGAATAGTATCTTTTGACTTTTATGTACCACGGTTAAAAGTAAATAGGGTAATTAAGGGTAAACATTATATTATTACCCAAAACATGTCTTAATTCTATTGGGTAAGTGTAATTCGAAGAAAAAAACCTTAGGATTAAAATATAATCCTTCTGGTCCACTTGGATGAGATTAGGACATTTATTATTATTTAATTCAAGGAATTGATAAAAGTGTTAAATTACAAGTATAATAACTAAAACATTTTTAATATAGGATTAATCATAAGATAAATTCGATTATAAATACTCATTAGAAATATAAAAATATTTACTACATAATGATATTTTATTTCTACTTTTTAGAAATTATATAATTAAATTTATTTTTTAAATAATGATGACGTAGTAATTACCTTATTAATAGAAGATTAAAATAATTGATATTATAAATACCCAAATAAATGTAATTTGACACTTATGATGAATGAAACTAATTATATAGGTTAATATTACATTTTAGGGTTTATTTAATCAATTTTTTTGATGTAATCATGTTGTAATGATTTTAAAAAAAAACAAAAACCGAATAGTGTCAAAATTGACATAAAATAGTTTTTTTAAATATTATATTATTAATTGATATAATAATCCTAAAAATATATGGTTAGGAAAAAAGACTTATATAAAAATATATATGAAATTAATGAACTAATTGGTGTGATATTATCATTTTATTGTAACTATATTAAAAATATAATATAAAAACACAAAGATACATGGTAAATGTCAAGCTTTTTTACTAAGAGTTAAATCTAAAAGTTAAAGTTAATATGGACACCTAATCATGTATAAAATCCATTGGATGAGTTATTTTTCAACTATCTCTACCTTAGCCTTTAAATAATTCATTTTGGAGCCATTAGAAACTGAAATTGTTTTTATTATAAAATAATATTTCAAACTATTCTTAGAGTGTCCCTCACCTCTCATATAAAAGGGCACTTCCCCTTCCGTTTATTTTCACACCTCCAATTCCATTTGGATCAGCCAAACCCTGCTCAAATACCATAAAAAATTTCCTCCCTTCATCCTAGAGTCCTTACTTTAGTCTTAAATCCAACATAAGGATCCCTTTTGATCAAATCAAAAGGAAGAACTTGAAGAAGAGGTAATTATTTCATCACATCTTTAAAGTTCCTTTCTTCTTCCACTTCCTAATTATTTGTTGTATTCATTATAAAATAATAACTAAATTATATTATATATACTTTTATGTTATTATAGAAATGGTACAACCATATTAACTATTCTATCCATCCTATAAATGACAAAGTTACTATACGTGCGTACGTACGGGTTACCGTGTCCACATCGTGGTGTTGTTTTTTATTCAAACACTTCATTATATGGATGGGAATAATAATGAGTATAACTTATATAAATACTAAATATAATAAGTTAATTATACTTTATATATGATATAACATCAAATTACATACGATTTCACCATCAATATAGTGATATTGTGGCCTGTGCGTTCGTACGGATTACCGTCTCCACGACATGATGAGATTTATTTTCACCTTCAACATTCAATGATGATTATATAATATTTATCATTAATAAGTATATAATATATGAAATAATAATTAAACATTATATATATATATATATATTTACTTACATATATCTTATTCACATAGTTCTGTTCAATAAGTTATGAAAAAAGAAACATCGTTTATGCGTACGTACTAACTACTGTCTCCATAAACAGTGTTTTGAATTTCATATATACATATATACATATTATACACATATATATATATTCTAAATATATATGATATGTAAATAATTTATTATATTATATAAGTATATAAATCTTTATTTAAGTGATACAATCAAGATTAACAAGATAAAACACATACGATAAAGAAAGCGATTTTTAACCGAATTGTTAATTTAACATGGATATTATTACTAAATGGGTTGTACAAAGTAATAAATGAATCATGTATGATATAATAAATTTTAATATGATTATTTTATAATTTTATAACATACAGATGTCTTCATATTAGAGGTTAAACGTACCCTCAACTAATGAAAAGTGAAAGGTAAGGGTTAATTTCACAATCTCTTTATTATCTGAGATTGTTTTTTATAAGTATCTTATGGGACATATTTATTTTCCATGTCCATTCTTGATGAAAGAGTGTTCAAATGGATTATTTTAAAAGATTTTTTTACTAAAAAATCATTATAAATGTTTTCAATATTTATTCTATTAAATAATTTCCCTAAATGTCCATGTTTTCAAAAATGGTTTTAAGGATTTATTTATATGGACATGAATGTTTTTAAAATGTCAATTCATTTCAAAAGTTTCGAATTGGAATAGGACACATTTATTAAAAAAATGTCTTTAAATGTCCACGTTTCTAAATTGTGTGACTTTTAATTGTTTTCATGAAAATGGTATATTTCTCTCATCAAGTTTTACAAATCACTTTCATATATGTCAAAATCCTTTTATGGATTTTAAACTTGATTGAAGTTTATTTATTATGATACAAATATTCTATATTGTATTGATGTTTTTGTGATGTATTTGAATTTGGATTTGTTATTTCAATACCATTAATGGTTTATTGATAAAGTAATGACATTTCATATGGTATATTTAATAAAATGTTAATTTTATGTTGAAACCTTTTCATACGAGGAATACATTGGACTTAGTCAGTGACGTGTGTAGCCCACTATAGCCCATCGATGAATTGGTGGGTCTCATTTGACAAGCTAGTGTCTTCGAACAAGTCCTTGAAAAAAATCTTATTTTTAGTTTTGGAACAAGACCTTGACTATGTGTTAATGAAGTCGGGTATTAAGAATTCCATCATTTTGAAAGTGGCTATTGATATTTCATGTGATTATTCGAATAGTAGAATATCCATGTGAATAAGTAAATGAAATTATTTTATTGTATCTCTTCTAGGTTATGCTGAGGTTTATGTTTAAAAGGCCTTTTATTTAGTCTTATACATTGCCTTAAATGTTTATTCTTATTTATACAATTTTCCTCCATATTGTTTTCCTTACTAAGAATCTATGCTCACCTCTTAATATATTTTATTTTTCTCATGATGCAAAAACGTTTATTATGACTGACCTACATGGATATTCTATGGGATCTTAGTGTTTTTCATGGAAAAAATGTTGTTGTAGTTTTCAATTTTATGATGTAATGTAAACCATATAAATGTATCTATTACTTCTAAGGCTACTAAAATAATCGGTCTTTCGAGACATGATCTTTTGGTATCATGCTAATGTTATGTTCTAATGCACCGAATTTGGGTAACTAGGGTTGGGGCGTTACATTTATTATTCCAAATTGTTTTGTAATGTTCCTAATTTACCAATATATAGGACCTTGTGATCCTCTGAGTTCTCTAAAGTTCCAGTTTACATAACAAATCATGTTTATGTGTGTAACAAAGAGCATGGTTGTTATATTCCTTTCTTACACACCACCCTTCCCTTCTGTCATTTTTAGATTTCCATAAAAAATTCAGTGTGAAGAAAATGTTCATATTAATGGAGGTGTATGTTATTTATCCCTTATGTATTTTAGTGATGTATCCTTTTGGATGTTGGGTTATCTTGTCTGTTTTATGTTACTTTGATGATTTACAATTTCAATTTATGATATACCTCTTTTATTGTACTATCTATTTGATATGTTCTGATAATATTTTGGTGTATCCATATCTTCTAATTTTTACGGTAAACATGGTTACACATTAATATTTAATGATTCAATGTTCCTGTGGCCAACCTGTGGGGATTGAGAAATCCCATCACGCAATGTTGTTGTCATATCGGGTATCACGGTACTAGGGTTTTTAAGTTGGTTCCTATAAAATAGTATATAGATCCATAATCATAAATATTATATTAATTATATAAATATCTTATTTACTCAATATATAAATTTATTTAATCATTCTTGAATGATCTGCATTGAAATTGAATCACATCATTTCACTGCGATGGTAGGTCTTACGTATGCACGAGTGATGATAACATTCAATTGTTGAGTGAAATGGTAAATAATTAAATGATATATTAATTTTCCATTTTCCAATAATGAAATTTATATCACATATATTCATTAAAATTATCATTATTAAATTCCATGTAAATCATAACTGAAAATTGAATCACATCATCTCGTGGGGTAGAAGTATGTCGTACAATCGAGTGGCATTGTCATATTTTACAGTTTATGAAATGAGAGAAGGTATATGTGACTTTATAATTACACAAGTATAACAATATCATAAATAATATATTTATATGTATTATCTATATATTATAATCAATTTAGATATGTGTTGAGAAAAAATAGTTATATCTGTTTGTCAGGTGGAAGTCTTCTGTACAAATGATAGATAATTTCATTCCCCATTTGAGATAGTGGGAGCCTAATAAACTATATTACAACAAAATAATAACATATATTTATATGGTAAATAATTATGATAATATATTGTATGTATAAGGATATAATTGAAGGTGTAAATGAATAAATAAAACCAAATATCATCATTAAGAAAAATATCTTCTCTTCGATAAACCCACTTTGGGTCATCAATTTATGATCAAGGGGTTGGTATTTTGTGAATACCAATAGACCTATAAATTTTATATGGATTTTGGGAAGATATTTTGGAAGTGTTTTTTCAAGAAAAATGGCTTGAAATGTGTGAGTATGTGAATGGAGTAAGTTGGATTTTATAACGGTGGGAGAGGACACAAATAGAATTTTTTAAAATAATAAAGTGCACCCATATTTTCCACATGTAAAAAAGACATTATAGTGGGACATTATAGACAATTATAGTTTATAAGGTGTAAATAATGAAATTAAATGAGTTTTTGTGATTTTTTTCCATTTTTAACACTTATATTTTTACTTTAACCCCCCCCCACAGCAAACATGTTTTCACCTTAATCATGGTAAATACTTTTTAAAATATACAATATAAATCATTGTCAAAAACTAATTCAACAAAAATATATAATATATATTATCCAAAATTGAAAACTTAAATTTATTTTTCAAATTTAAATACATATAAGTGGAAGACTGTAATTTAAAATTAAAACTATAAAAGTGATAAAAAAGATGTTTTCAATTGTAAAAACATGTAAAAGAATAAAGAAATTTATAAAAAAATTAAAAATTAAATTTATTTAAATAACCTAATTTAGAATAATAAATAATTAATAGATCAAATATACGTTTGAAAACTCTATTAAGAACATGGGTGTAGAAAAAACATTAAGGGAAAAGTTAGTTATTAATAAAAATTTGTTTTTTTTCTAATCATAAAAAAGTAAATCATTCTATAAAAAATTGAAAAAACAATTCATATGGAGATTTTTATTTTCGTGTATAAAAAAATATAATAATTTTATCATAAAAAATATTAAATTTTTTTTAAAAAAATTACATAAGTGTGTAAGAAGCGACGATGCCATTTTACTTCAAAAAATATATTTTTCAAAGTAAATTTCTTTTACATTCACATGATTATTATTTTATTTATATTCTATGTATATCCATTGAATTTTGTTATACATGTCTAAACTAAAAACTATTCATAATTAATTTATTCCTATTAAAACTCAGAATCTTAAAGGCTAGGTTTGAATATTGATCATTAAAAAATAATATTTCAGTAGAGTTTCATATTTCATTTAATCCAAGTGTTTTGTGCATCACATATTATGAATGATATTGAATTGTTTTTAAAATAAACACATAATAATTTCTCAGTTTTCAAATTCTTTTCTAATCAGTGTGTTACATGTCATATATTTTATCAAACTCAATTTTCATCATTTAAAATCTCAAGGTGTTACGCTTGATGTGATTTATTAAAAATTATCTCAATATACCATATATGTCAGTTTATTTGTTATAAAATATTTAAAATTCTTGTATATCTATTTATCAATAAGTAAAAATGAATTACTGAGTGTTCGCCCATTTTTATGAAGAATTATTTAAGTAAAGATAATTTTTTTAAACTTTTTTGATGGGAAGATCCAAGAATTATATGTATTTCCAGTTATTATTAAATAGAAAATAATTATTTATCTTATTAGGAAAAATTTATTCTCTTCTCAAATTTATTTTCTATAATCTGAATGTATATTAAATTTTTAGATAATATAATTATTTTACAAATAATGAAAATAGTAATTCTATGATTTAAATTTATAACCATAGATTAAATTTCTTTGATAAATAGTGGGTAGTTATGGTCATTCTGTAGTCATTGCATATAAATAGTTTAATATTCATATTATATATTTTTTATTAGCTTGTGGTTGGGGTACCTTATAGTTATATTTTTACTCATTCTAAACTTCTTGGTGGTTTTATTATATTGGGTATTTTTTTATCATTAATTATTAATGGGGTGATGTTTATAGTCTCATATTTCATCAATAAAGATGTGAACTAATTGAAACATGTCACCCCTAATTCTTAATTTTTCTACTGTTTTGTCATTTTCCACCTAATTTATGTTTTAAAGTTGTTATATCTAGTCTCCTTTGATAGTTTAAATAATCTTTTAGAGTCTAAACTCTTTGGGGTGTTTTTTATCTTATAGTTTTTGGGGAATAAGAAGTTTTATTAAGAAGATATTGTATCTAAAAGTTATTTTATTCCTCTCAGGAAGGATTAATTAAATAAGGGGTATATTTTAATTATTATTGTTACATACATTTAAGGAGGGGTATAAAAGAGATATTTTATCTTGAGTGTATATTTCATTATTTCAATATGTGTAGATCATAATAAGTATTATTATATGTTTTTTTAAATTTTATTTCGTCATATTTTATGAGTTTTTATATGTCTTACGAGTGTGGGGAATTTCCATGATACTCGAAATAAAGAAGGTTCAACCTTATTTTTTAGTGTTTATAAATTTAATCTTGGATTATTATTGGATCCATAGGTAATATATTCATTAGTTAAAGTAGGTACATTTCCATAATTTCTTATTAGGGTAAAACATTATTGTATGATGATTTATGGTTTTTAAATTATTTATTAATTATTTTACATTCCCATAAGAATAGATTTTTATATTAATTATTTATGGATATTTTATATTATATTTGACGAAGTTAGTTAGTAATAATATGGTTATGGGGGATTAAGGGAGTTATAGAATATGTTGTTATCGCACACAGTTATTTCCTGATAATAATTTCATTGGGAAGTGGATGTACAATAGGGAAATATATGGAAGAAGGACTGCATGAGGGTTATTTACCTTATAATTTTGTACTCTACCATAATTGTGATTTTATATATTGATATATATAGGGATAATGATATTATTAAAGTACATTAGTATGATATCATATAATGTGTCTACTAGAATTATATTATTAAGAGGTTGTGTTTATAGTTGTTTTGTAATTTTTTTCAAAAACACATTCTTAATCAAATATTGAGGGGTTATCATGACATGTATCAATGTTTAATTATTGGTTATAATAGAAACTGAACTAAGGGATATTATTATGTTATAAATCTTTAAGCCCTTTTCAATTTAGAAATTAGTTTGATGTGACAGAAGATATTGGTGATATATCATGATCACTAATTATTGATTTCAAATTATCTGATTTCCATTTTCTTGATTAAGACTGAAATATGGAGTTAATATGAGCTTCATAGGATGTGGTTTTATATCCTCTATTTAATGGATGATATTTCAGTGATTACAATAGAATATGTGGTTCTTTTATTTTATATATTAATTCAAATTATTTGGCATATAATGAATTTATTTCCTAGTTTATTTCATTTATTTTATCACTCATATATGAAATTACAAATTTATTATATATATATATATTATTATTATTTTTTACTAAATTATGATCCAAATAGGTACTTGAATGGGTTTACCCCATGGTTTTTCATGAGTTTGTATTAGAGGATGGTTTAGGAAGGATTTGGAGAAACTATTCTGATAGATCAACTGGATATTAAAAGATAATATGGTGTCTTAGTATATTATTATACATTTGAGTTATTATCTTTGTTATCTATCATGAAATATAATTATGTTATGGGTAGATATAATTTTTTATTTTGAAAGATAATTGGTGTTGAATGGTTGTTTGGGTTTATTTATCCTTGGATTTAAAAGTGTAATTACTCCAATATGTTTGTTTTATAGACTTGGGGACAGTTTCCAATAGATGTTGGATTGGATACAAGAATCTTTATTCACACTCACCTTTATTATGGGTCAAAATATCATTGGTTGAAGTATATAGAATTATTGGGGTTGAATTTCCATTTTAAAATACATATAAAATTTCAGAGGTAAATTAAAATATAAATAATATTGAAAGGGTAACATGATTAATTGATAAATTTGATACATGTTGGCAAAGGTAATATCAATTTACATTCTATGAGTAATAGCAATGTAAAATATTGTATCAAATTAAGGAAATTATGAATATTGATGATGATTGATGAAATGTGATAAAATATAGAGAGAACAAAAATATTTTGATATGGAGTTCAATAATTGATCGATGTGTTCCCCTATGCATACACACCATCAATTTATAGGTTTACGTTATTAGACTCTTGATATATAGGGTGATTAAGAATATTTTCCAATACAATTATAGTTTATGAGAACCCTTTTATCCCTTACCAGTAACCATAGAACACATCCCTCACTTTTTTATATATGGGAAATAATTGAAAATATTCAAGAGAAGAAAGAGGGTTTATTTCAAAAAAAAGTTGAACAAAACTCTAAAAAATATGTCACATGGATTATTATAATTTTAGATGATATAAAAGTAAATGAAATAGAATAAAATTCCTTTATAATGATACAGAACTATTGTATGGATCATTGAGAGGACTTTAGTGGATCTTCTAGAGTTTTGTATGGACTCCACGATTGAAGAGGTATTTCTAAAAACAAATTTAATTCCCCGACCCCAAAATCCCAGAGTCGGTGCATCATGTTAATACATTGTAGTGATTATAGGGAATCAATTCCCAAAATTTTGATCAGTTTAGCAGTCTTGGAAAAATGATTAAGTACATGAACATTACATTAAACATTAGAAAATGAAACACAACATAAATTATCCATTGATAATTCCATTAGTCCCTTTACATAACCCTATATATCAATAATAATACCCTTCTTGGATTCTTAAAAAAAACACATTATAATTGGGTGAGGTCAGATAATCAGTAAGGATAACAATATAGCTGAAAAATTCATAAATAAGTATAATAATTTTAGGAAATTTATAAAACAAAAACACAAGACATTTAAACATAAATATTGTCATAATATGGAAAATATATATCAAATAATTCCATTTAATTATTCACATGTATATTCTACATGTCGAATAATAACATGGAATATCAATATCCCGTTTTAAAATGACAGAATGCATAATGTCGAACTTCATGACCACATAGTCAAGGACTTGAGCCAAGACTAAAAATAATATTTTTTCAAGGCCTTGTTCCAAGACACTATTATGTCTAATGAGACATATATATGTATCTAGGAGATATTTTGGGCACCACCCATCACATACTAAGTCCAACGCATTCCTCATATGAAGAGGTTTAAACATAACATAAACATTCATATTAAAAATAGCATATGAAATGTCAATACATTATCTATAAACCATGAATGGTATAAAAAACACATCCACAGTCAAACACATCACAAAACCTTCAATACAATATAGAATATTTGTATCATAATAAATCAACATCGATCAAGAATAATATCCTTAAAGGATTTTGACATAGTTGAAAATGACCAGAAAAAATATTTGGGAGAAATAAACCTTTTTCATAAAATCATTTAAAATTCATATAATTTATAAAGGTATTAATTTAAAATATATTTTTGATTCAAATTGTCCCATACCAGTTTGAATCATTGGAAAAGAATTATCATTTTAAAACATTCATGTCCATATAAATAAATTCTCAAAACCATTTTGAAACCTGGACATTAATGAGAAAGGATTTGAAGATTAAATCATTAAAACATGTAAAATGATGTTTTAGTAAAAGTATCCCTTAAAAATAATCCCATTGAAAACTCTTTTCTGAAACATGGACATGGATATAAATATGTACCAGTATATACTCATGTAAAATCAACCTCGGATAACCAAGTGATTGTGAAGTTAACCCTTACCTTTTACTTTTCCTTGGTTCATGGTACATTAACATCCGGTGTAATATTTAAGTAATTTTTATTAAATTATATAATAACCACATATATAAAAATGATGTCATATATGATCCTATAATATTTCATTGTTAATAATATTTTAGTAGTATAATCATTTCAGGTGTGAACTGATCTGTTTTCCTTTATATTCTTCGTTACATAAGCCATGTTCATTATGAATGGGATGTATTTGATTCATATATAGAATGATATTTAGTTCTGAAACATTATTTTTAATCATAAAATGAAAAAATTTCTTGAATGATTACTATGGAGAATGAATCTCATTGCGGTTGGGGAGACGGTAATCAGTACGTTCACACGAGCGACAGTATCATTATATTGATGGTGAAATAGTATGTAATTTGATGGTATATCATATATAAAGAATCATTAACAGGTTATATATAATATATATATTAGTTATACTCATTATTATACCCATCCAAATAATTAATTGTTTGGATAACAAACGACATCGTGACGTAGAGATGCTCAGTCGTACGTACACACGTATAGTGACTTTGTCATTTATAGGATGGATATAATAATGAATATGATTGTTCAATATTTATAATAACATCACAGTATGTAGAAGGTAATGGATTTACTACATTGGTATTGAAACAACAAATAATGTGTAAGTGGAAGAACAAAAAGAACTTGAAAGAGTGATGTCAAATTAATAGATATTCTTCATGTGTATCCTTTTCAGTTGATCAATAGGGATCCTTAGGTTAGTGTTTTGGTCAATATAAAGACTCTAAATTGATGTGATTGAAAATTTGAAGATATTTGGGTAGGATTTGACCAATCAAAATGACTTTGGAGGTGTTATTTTTATGTAAGGGGAAGTTCCCTTTTATTAGAGGGGTTAGGATCACTTTAGGAAATGATTAAAATATTAATTTATTATACAATCATATTCGGTTTATAATTTATAAAAATTAATTTTGATTCATAATTAGGTCTTTATGGATCGAAATCCTCTCAACCCATAAGATTTAGACATGTTTAGGATACCATTTTATCCTTTTCATTTATATTTATCTCTTAGTTTAATAGTTTAACATTAACTGTGTCTTCTTGTATTCTTACACAATATTCTTAAAACAATTACTCTATGCTTCCAAAAGAACTTCAAGTGGTTCATTAATAACATATATAATAATATTTGAGCCCTTTTCCAAAACAATATAATTTTAGGAATATTATATCTACCAATAATATAGTATTTGATTTAAAAATTAACTTATGTCAATTTTGACACTATTAGATTTTTTTTTCATTTTGAAAGTCATAACAACCTTATCACTTCAAAAAAAATTATCTAATTAAACATAACATGTCATATTAACCTATAAAATTCGTGGATGGAATCAAAACTTTAAAATTATATTTATTATAGTAATTATAATATAATATATTTTAACATTTCATTAAGAAGATAATTATTGCATCATCATTATGTCATAAATAAATTTATTTATTTAACCTCTAAAAACAATAAATAAATTACCATTATGTAGGAAATAATTTTTATATTTCTAATGAAAATTTATAGTCAAATTTAACTTTTTTATAAACATATATTAAAAATGGTTTAGTTAATAAATATTGAATTTAACACTTTTAACTCTTCTTTTTAAATAATAATAATAAATGTCCTAATCTAATCTAAGTGGACCAAAAGGATAGTATTTTATTCCTAAATTAGTTTTTTGTCAAATTACACTTATTAAATAAAATTAGTATGTGTGTTAGGGTAATTATAATATATGTTTTACCTTTAATTACTCTATTTACATTTAACTGTTGTAAATAAAAGTCAACAGTTACTATTCACGAAAAATTATTTTCTTCTTATTGAACAACATTGTACTTACATATTTCAACTATTTCTATTGGATTTTTGAAATTTAACTCACTGGAGCGGTAAAATTTGGTTTTATGCAAATTCGCAAATGCTCCTAGAAGGAGGGAAAAAGACGGTAAAAAGTCCAATAAAATTTTATACATCTAATTTTAATATAAAATGACTCCAATTAATTACATTGAACAAATATAGGTATTATATATCGATTTATTCTTAAAATAAATTTAAATAAAATAAATAATTATTTAAATAAAACGTCGGTTTTAAAAAATTATGGATTGTTTTTCTCTATTCAACAAAAATTGAATGATATCATTGAAATACCAAGAATTTACCTTGAACTAATTTTCAATGGCTAAAATTATATGGAATATATGAATTTAAAAATTCGGTTGATACTATTCATAACCACTTTTGAACAGCTAGTTTGGTAAGTTGTGGTGGGCTTGAACTCAGTGTTGCATGTAGCACATGTTATTGAATTACTTTTAAAAAACAACATACTATGAAATTTTGGGATATTACAACTAATGGATCTAATAAGACACTAGGGAAATTATGCTATATTACACAATGTTTTGGGAATATTTTATAATTTTATGATGAAATTCATGATGAGGAATAACCAAATAAAAAAATTAACAATGATTAATGGCTTCTTGATGTTGATTTCTTGATTCCACAGGATACTAGGTGAAAATCACTACTTGGATAGTGGGTGTCCTCGATGTAAAAGATCCTACAAATCCAACACTGTTCATTCTATTATCCCCCACCAGCTGGCTAGAAAAAATCATAGAGTAGTGTTTTTAATTTCTCCATCAATGCCAACTGACTAGTGGTTTTCATGAATAATAGGGTTCTGCAATCATGGCCCTAGTTCATCAGTGTATTCTTCACTTCTACCCCTCATGTGAGTACCCCATGATTCTGTCAGATTCAATCTATGGATATTATAATGACATTACATGAACTGAAACCATGAAATTAAGATTTTCCAATCCTATTTTCATGCTCATAAATTTTATTTTGAAAATAATTTGTGATTTTATTTAAGACAATTAAATACATCAAATAATGTCAAATTGAGGCTTATTAGAATAAATCAATTCAAAAAATAGATATATAAGAGAGCCCTTGTTATCATTAAAATTCAATAAGATACATAGGTAGAATAATGGTATCCATGTGTGGATGGGTTTTGAGAATCCTAAGCATCTAAAAAATTACACGAAAATATTAGAGGGGAGAAACAATAAGTTAGGGATAATATATGATAATAGAGAACATATTAATTCATAAAACACAGTCTATTTATTTTATATTTTCTTATAAGTCTACAAAAAATATATTACATCTTAAACATGTTACCAAACTTACATATATGGATGAATATATTGGTCATTGTAATAAATTACAAGAATAACTCATTCTATACAATATTCACTATTAATGAATAAAATATTTATAACAAAACATAATGAATTATAAATAAGAGTAAAAAATATGACATATGCGGTAGAAATTAAACATTAAAAATAATCATCTTCCAAGTACTTTTAACTCTTTATATGAGTAATTGACCACAATCGATCAATGAAACTATGAACATCCATTTTTATAAAAATTTAAAATAAAAAAGTTTAAAAATTATTTTCCCCATCGTACACATGTATGGGGTGAGTATATATACATTCCCAACATATGCATATTAGTTTACTTGAAAATACATCTATATATTCTCAAAAAAACTACATAAATATGGTAGTGATAATAAAATGTGATCTTCATAAAAACACATGGAATTATCCTGAAACCTCTCTATATAATACTTAATATCCAAATAAAATTACTAAATTTAATTTAAATTATATAAAATTATGAAATTAAAATCTAATATATATAGAAGAGATAACACATTATGATTCATGTGATTTTTAATAAAATATTCCATTATTAATAAAATCACGGGAATAATTACACAATATGATTGTTATAAGAATGAAATGTATAATAAGAACATTACCTAAAAAAATAAAAACACATGAAGGTAAAATGGGTTTTTCATTTTGGTTTATACTCTAGTATATAAAAAATATTCAAAATCCAAACAAGTCATCATTTACTAGACTATTTTTCTAGACCATTCTTTTTATATTAGTAGATAAAATGAAAACTTGACCATAGAAATATATGAATTTTGTGTCCCTTTCATATAAGACATAAAAAATAATAAAATCAAATCATGGAAATCTTTATTTAAAATGTTTCTGTATACCCTATTTAGTCATCATATTTATTATACTTATATGGATGGTATCCCTCCTTGGAAGCCACATAGAATTTCCTCAAGACGGTTGGCCACATGACCTCAAGTGTGCCTCCCTATATGCTATAGGTAGATGACTAGTAGTAATAGCTATGGGTGAGAGTGTGGGGAGAATATAACGTCATATATCATAGTGTAGTATAGTGGTAAAATAAATGTGATAAGAATTAGAAACAGAATAAATAATATGCAGTATAATAATAATGAAACATCTAGAAAAATAAATAGGTTCAAGAGAAATATTAATAAATAAAAAGTGATGATGATGATCCTGTAGGTATAAAAAAGTGATATTGAAATTTCCAGTCCATCATATAAGTATCACTAAGAGGGGGAGTGGTGAATCTGTGATATCTTTCTCTTTTTGGATTCAATTATTTTGATAAAAAAATCATATCCTTTTAAAGAGTTATCACATTTTGGGAAACATTCCCGATCACACATCCAAAAGAAAACAAGAATATAAAATTTTCACTACTAAAAAAGAGTTTTTATGTCCTTGTTATGGTTTGGAAACAATGAATTACCACAAAATCCAACAGAAAAAAACCATTTTTATCCAAACAAAAAATATTACATATCCTTACACTTTTATTTTACTACGAAAAATATAATAGTGCATGTGATTCAATTATAAAGAAATTGTGTAAAACATATTTTTGTATCATGTTAAAAAAATTCACAATCTTCTTCCAAACATGTTATTGTGTTTTCATTTCAACTTTCCAAAATATGATCTTCAAAAAATTATTTTCATTCCCACCTAAAAAAAAGGTGACAACTTCCTTACCCATAGTATTAATAATTTGTCTGATACCCCGTCTGATTTCCCATACTAATTACTCAATTTGATAACATATTTCATATATAATACTAGTAAAAAATTTCTAAACAACATTACTCTAAGTATGGATTTATAGAACAAATTTACTTGTATAATGACCCAGTCCATTTTGGGAAACATATAATACGATCTTTCTTATTTTTCATATATCCTGAAATATTTCTTGGGAATACTCAATCTGGGTACTCTATCTCTCAAAAAAATTTCATCCCTCTATCTTCTCTCTTCACCCTTGAAAAGTAAATGTTTAAAAATGTACAATGTATAACACACTATTTATAGGTTCACCAAAAGTGGTTTTTTTGAAATCTGATAAGTTTTTCCTCTCAATCCAATATCATTTGTCTTAAACTATCCTTATATTTTGGAATCATCGTTATCTTATTTAATGCATCTCAAATATTAATATTTCATCTAGAAACATATCGATTTTCTCACTACATAATCACACTTCATAATTTAAAAAATCCTCATTTTGAATCCGATTATCACTCAAATATTCTCATTCATTCAAAGATATATATATAGAATTTGATCCTTTATTATGATTCTCCAAAAAAATTAAAACATATGAAAAATAAAAGGACTTGTAATTATATTTCATAGAAAAAAATGATAAAATATCTTATTTGGATTCTTTTTACCAACTGTTAGATATAAATCATTGAATCCATTCAACGACAAACATTTTTTCTACTTTTTCAGACATTAATTAGAATTATTTTCCATAAAAATATTCGAAACTTCAAAATATTCTAACCCTTAATGAAATAAAATTTTCACCATCTTCAACATGAATCTCCCCTTGAAAATAAATTATTAACTTCATTATGAAGATATCATTTACTTATTTTATTTAGACCAATGATCCTTCGTCTGAAGAAGTTATCAATGTAAGCCTGCATATGATGGATCAGTTTCTACATATCTTTGATAACCTATGTCAGTTACAATAAGATTACTCTTCAAAAAATTTATATAAACATGAAAAAATTTTATATATTAAACCAATTGAAAACATAATATAGTCCTTTCATTCTGAACTCACTTAAAATAGAGAAAAAAAATAATTCAAATGAAAATAAAGGACCACATTATTGATTGATCTGTGGTCCAATTTTGCATCAGTCCCAAAAACATTCCTTTTTATTGGTCTTATCAAATCTAGAAAAAAAAATTGTGTCTCTGATTCCCTTTGGTAATAACCTCTCCATATTACAATCAGTATCAGGATTACTCCATTGATTAGTGATGAATTATGTATGATATATTGGCATCAGAAGCTTCAACATCAACATTTTTTATTTTATGATAAAGATACACTCCAACTTGTATCTATAAAGATATGTATCTTTTGGATTATTGGTGGGACTAAAACCCAGCATCTTAATCTTCTCACATTCTTCACAAAAAAATATATCCACTAAACAAAATATCATATTTGGATCATACCAAGATGAAATAATAACATAAATCTTTTTAATTCCTATTGAAAACAAAATCAGCATGTAATCATGACTCCCTCATGACATTGATAACATTTAAAATTGAAAAATCAACTACTCAATTTAATTGGTAATTCCATTAACTTCTTATCCACTTATCACTTAAATATTTATAATAAAACCTCAATACAATTGGCATCACTTCTTCTTCACCTTTCATTTGGAAGTCGTTCTTCCAAATTTTTCCATACAACTAATGATTTACGGATACAATAATATCAATTAATCAATATCAACTTTTCATAATAGGTATGAAAACTCCAACATAGCCTATAATTGTGATCAAACCATTAATTTTGGACCCAAAATGTGTTCTATAAAACTTTTCTTCCAAAAAAGTTCATCCATGTATGTTTTAATTTCTTAATAATTTTTTTTATAATGGTATTAATATGATTTTTTAGTCAGATCTCTAAAATTTAAAAAGTAATCGAATTTATTTTCATTGATAAAATGTCTATTATTTCAATAAAAAAAATATTATACCTTCTAAAAAAAATTTGTCAACTTGGTCAAAAAAATCTAAACCTTTGTACATTGTTATCAACAGTATTTCTTAATCCAGTAATTTTTTTAATGTCCTTAAATGGATTACATGATAGAAATTTTAATCATACAAGAGCTATCTCATTGTAGGAAACAAAAAATGTTGATAGAAATACAATTTAGTCTCAAAGTAGTGACATAAAAAACATTTTTTATCAACCTCTAAAACATTCCACCATTATAGCATCTATGTTTTACATTATTCATTTCATATTCTAGAACCTATGGAATAAATTTTTCCTTCTTCCACTCCATAAAACTATTAGAATATTTCGCACACTTACATGTTGAAATCACAAAATGCCCACAACTCCCCAAACATATGTTATTACATAAAAGGTTTATCACAATTCAATGCATTGATTTATGAAACTATTATACCCCCAATAACACTATCCAAATACTATATACGATTTGGGAAGAAGCACATACCTCAACCTTTATGCAAACTTGTATGGAATCCCATGTATAACATGATTTTATAAAAATATTCATTCGATAATGGTTTTTTCAAAACATTAGCATCCAGTTTCAATGATGGAACATACTATATCTTAAAATCATTATTATCTACATTCTCTTCAATAATTTCATACTTTATATAAATAAAAGTGGAATGATAATTTCGTACCGTGGTTCTTGTAAGGTTGATATCACTCTGATGATCTCAATCCAAGAGAAACTATAACATTAAATCAATAAGTAATTCATTTAACTAAGTCTTTATCCACATAAATTGGGTAGAATCATGATTGTAATAAATATAGTAGAATTCATCCATGATAAGAGTTATTTAATTCTATTTAATTTTTTGCCCAAAAATTACTATTCACCATAATGAAAAAACCACCAGAGATGGATCTTATATCATAAAAATTTTCTACCAAAGAATCACCTGAATACTAATAAAGTAAATTATTTATAATCTATCATACATGATTCTGAAATTTAATGTTCATTTAATATATTTTAGAATTATTTTTCCATATAATAGATATTATTCTTTTTGAAAACCCTGAAATCATGCATATATGATAATATAATAAACAATGTCAGGTCGTTAGGCAGTCATATACAAAACATCAAATAAGCTTCTAAAAATTGTTATAGTCTAATTTTTTTTCTTCAAAATCATTATATTATTTTTTTCACTGATATCGGTGTAGAAACAAGTTTTGAATTTTCTATTCTAAACGTCTCAAGACATTCCATTCCATTATTATCTTAAAAATTGAAATTGTGCTTATTCTTTTCTAAAATTTGAAACACATGAGAGTATTCAATTTCACCCAAAATGGAAGTCTGAAAAAATTATTATCTTCAAAAAATATTTCACAAGTTCCTTCATCATTCCTAGAAAATATAATGTCATCAACATAAATAGTTACAGTGACCTACAAGTCTATAATTCAATGATGTGAATATTATTATTAACTCTACCGTTCATAAAACTAATCATTCTAAAGTATGTCTCTAATATGAATTATCATTCCCATGATTCAATAATAATCCCATAATTGAAATTGTTCAACATTCACACATATATTTTATCCATCCCAAAAATAAATACACATGGTTGTTCAATATAAACTTCTTTATCAAGATCCCCATTCGAAAATTTCTACTTCTCATCTATCTATATTTATTTCTTACCTTATTTTTCATGAATAGATATAATTTTATTGATGTTTTCTAATCACTACTGTTGACAAAGTATCACAAAAAACAATTATTTCAACATTTTAGTATCCATTTCACACTAATCCTTGATAGTTTACTTTCTTTTAACTATCTTTATTCAACTTGTTTTAGAATACCCACTTTGTACCTACAACATTTTTTTATTAGTAAAGCTATGAGTTCCCATGTATTATTAATTTTTATTTTATTGATATCTCTATTCATGTTCTAAACCCATTCTACATACTCATAAGAATCATTCATATAATTCAAATCAACTTTTTAATACATTGATTTATTTTTAATGGATTTTGATATTGTTCTTATTTAAACCATTTGATGTTGATCACCAATAATGTTTGGAACTTCCTCTTTATTCCACATCATAGGATGATTTTCTCATGTATATTTCTCATCAATATAAATATATGAGTTCGATTCCTCTTCATTATTAGGGTTACTATTTTAGGCATGTTTATAAAAATTGATAACTGACATTTATTCATCATGTTCATCTTCCTTATCATCGGGATTTTTTTAAAGTATTCCACATCTGCTCTATAAATTTTACCTAAAAGGAGTCAACAAATATTCTATTCACATTGGTGAAACAATGATATCCTCTTATTTTAGATACATAGAAAATAAAAATTCCATCTTCACCTCTCTCCCGAAACTTCTCAAGGTCTTCAACATTCTGCCTTATGATGCATGGACTCCCAAAAATAATCAAATGTTTCAAACCATGGTTGATTAATAATTTATTTCAAAAATATTGTTCAACAACAATCCATTATTATTTCAATATCAAGAATTCCATTGACACTATCTCACTTTTATATCTTTATCAATTTTATCATATACGTATGTCCAGGAATGTTATGCCACAAATTAGTCACCTCCACCATTCCTATGTAGTAAGAGTGTTGAACTTCACCATCATGGAACAATTTTCATTCTTTCTATGGGTATCCTTTAACAATTGTACCATGGACTTATTTTTTCAAAACAACACTATATATTATGAAATAAAGTTTATTACTTTCATCACAATGATTTAAAACAAATAGTATGTTTTATTCCATCCCACTAAAAACAAATCTTTTTTGGAATTTAACTTTGCTTCACAAATGATGCAGGATTAAACACCTTTATTTATGAGAGAATATTCATTGAATAATTTTTTATTCCATCATTAAATTAACTCACATTATTCAAAAAATTTATGTCTCCTTCCATTTGAGAGTGACACCCACTATCCCAGATCCAAGGCCATCATTATAACACCCTGAGTTTTTATGGACCTATTTTTTTAAAAAAATTTAAATTTAAATTTAGATGTTGAAGTTTACTAATTCAAATATAAAATACATATAAAACTAACATGGAATATCTTACATGAAACAATGACTCATCATATGTTACATGCAACACTGACATAGCATACGTTACATACAACTCCAACAAGGTGTATAATACACACAACACTGTGTTTCTACAAAACAAACTTTTTTGAATGATAATTATTCAAATTAAATAATTATAACCAATAAATTAAATTTATTTATTAGAATATTAATATTTCTTATGATTTGTATATATAAATAATACATATTCATAATGAAAGATATAACTTTCGATAAAGTCCTTTTATATTTAATAACATTATTTTCTCCAAGAAACTGATTTTAATAATGAAATAAATTTTAGAAAATTTAATAAATTTAATATGACAAACTAATCTTAAATATTGAATTTTTAATGTTGAAATTATATTTCGGTGAATTTTTGGGATTTTTCTGGGAAATTTCACTTATATTTTAATAGTGAAAATACAAGATTTTAATTGAAAAATGCATTTTAATTTAACATATTTATAAAAATAATTTTACTCAATTTTATTAAAAAGTTTAATTAGATAATATATTTATCAATTAATCCATTTTTTTCATTGGAACCATTTCCACCTTTAAATTTTCCATAAATACTAAACATAATTTTTATCTTTTTTAAAAAAAATACCCCCGGCATCATCCCAACAATGGGATTATTTTAAAATTAATTTCTACGTATTCTATAACTAGAATTTGGAAAAATGGATTAAATATTTTTAATATGTATAATTTATAATGTCTACCAATTTCAAATATTATGTTGATGAAAAATATTATTGAAGGGGATGAAAATTAATTACTTTGATTAAGAGAAACAATATGTTAAAAAAGTACAAATCATTAAATATAAGACAAAAAACGAACTGTACACATTTCCAACCACAATTTTCTATCCCTATCTATGTAATAAATCTTCCATTATTTATTTTGGTCAGTTTGGTTGTACATTATTTAGTTAACAACATGTGAAGACCTAACTTGTTTCTAAAAATTCATTATGAGTCCTTTTTCGCTCCCTATAAAAATCCATCGCATCTACCCATTCCTCACACCTCTAGAACCATTTATGTTCAGGGATGTCCTACCAATTCAACTTCCCCAAAATCCTATTATCGATCTCGAAGCTTCCTTTTGGCCTGAAAACCTCTCAAACAGGAATTTTGGTACAAACCCATAGGAGTTAACCAATATTATGCAAGGTCTTCTCTGAAGCATCTTTCCTTTAATTTTATTCTCCGCCCCATCCACTATATTTATTAGCTTATTGTGGGAAAACAACATTATCCAAAATATACATGGATGTTTTTATGAAACTTTTATGACCTAAACTTCCACACATCTCTATTTATTTGATGTTGAACATACTGTTTCTCTGTATGACGAACTACTACCTAACTAAAAGATGATTGTTCATTTCTCCTTTATCACCAATCATGGTGGCCACTATGAGGAAATTATATTTATATATTATATTTATTATTTATTTAATATTATTTGTTAATTTTTTAAAAAATTGAGTTTACCTTCCATTTGTTTTTAATATGATACTCATGTTTGACGAAGTGTGGACTACCACCCCCTAAAAGTGATTTGATTCATTCAAACACCGCATGGAATGTATTAAGTATGAATTAAGTTAAATTATATGATATAAATAATAAATTCATGATATTTTAATAAAGATATATATATATATATATATATCGTTTGAATAATTTCATTCAATACAATAATAAAAACAGAAAACAACGTTCATGCGTATGTACGACATACAGTCTCCATGAACAATGTATTCAATTAAATAATTCATTATGATATAAATTATTACAATATATTTATACAGATTGTACCTGATATTATTATATCTTTATAAATTCTTTAACCATTATATAATAATAAGTATTAATGATACAACCAATTATGGCACATTTGAAATACAAAGCGAATATTACTTGATGTGAAACAATAACATTGGATCATTAACAGGAGGATAATAATATATAATAATAAAACCATATGTGGTATTATATAAAAATTATATGATTAATTACATGATTTATAATAAACATATATTATTTATACATTAATATTCTACAAGTATGAAGTGATTAAAGACACAATATACGGGGATTTCATCTAACTTTTAATTTCTCCAAGATACATTTTATATTCACCACTTTTTCCTTTTGTGTGGTGTATATAATTACTATTATTTTATTCTATGTATATTATACATAAATTTATTTGTATTCACAAATCCATTTTATGATCCTAATTTCATTTGTTTTATATTTCAAAAGATAACAAATTTACAAAAAAATTGCTTCAATTTACCTTCTTTGCGAATGATGTTATGTTATGTACATAAACAATTTTTTGAGGTGTATATACATAAGGTTTTCAGGTTATATCATGAATTTACTTCATTTATGATATCTTAAGATTGGATTAATCTTATTTTCTTAAATATTGAGTTTGAACACATTTCACCAATTTATAAGTCATTATTGAGACAATCGCCTTGTTTTTTTTCAATATTGTTTATGTTTATAATTACATTCTAGAAAAATTATGATCCATCATTCAAGAATATTAATATGTTTACTAATCTTATTTTTTTAAAATTATAATACTTTTTATTACTATTTTTCTACTTTTTAGTACTTTAGATAATGTTTTTAGGAAAATATGTCCACCTCTTTATTTGGTCGAAAATCTATTTTATTCAAAAACCTTGTTTTCAAATTATTTTTCAAAATATCTTAAAGATAATTCTGATGGAAAAAATTATTAAATTTTTTTATAGTTTTAAAATATTCCTTCATATGTATTCAATGTTTTTTCAAATAAAAATTCTTTCTAAAGGATTTATGTAATTAAAAATCATTTTTAAAAGAAGAAATGATATTTTCTTCATGAAATATTTTTAGAACACCTTTCAAAATTATTTCCCATATAATATAACAACAATTTATATTACTCATGCATTTATGGGGAACTTATTTAGTGTATCCATTAATATTATTTCGCTGAATGTATTATTTTTTGATAGCATGATGTTAGTAAACCTAGTACACTTTCACATTTTATATTCTTTTGAAACCCAGTCCTTTTCATGGGCTATGTTTATGAATAAAGGATTACAAAACTTGTCACTTTCCCTAGGTTTTGATATGTTTACAAGTATATGTTACCTATTTCATATCATGGGTTATTATATGTTCATTTATGATCTTGTGGATCATATATGTATGATTTGATTATGTGATGGGTGGGACCTATATCACACTCCAATAATTTTGGTAATTCTTTAAATCTCATGAGATAGAAAATGATGTGATGAGGAGTTAACTCATGATACTAAAATGGTCTTGGGAGTGATCCTTGTCAATTTATATGGTTTTAGGAGTGATCTATATATAGATTGATGGTATGAAGAGTGAACTCATGCTTCAATGATGTCTATGTAAAAGAACCATGACTATAAAGATTGACTTTCAATGAATGCCTCAACCACTAGAAAAAATATTATACTCTTATTTTTCCAAAACATACTTTTTTAATCCTCTATCATGCTTTCCTGGATTATGTACTTTACATTCTTTTGATTAATGTTTTATGAACATGAAGGATTTTTTATATGATTCATGTGTATGAAATTTGGAATGCAGGGTATGATATTTTATTTTCAAGATCACATTCTCGTATGCTTATGATCATGTTTATACTTACATTCCTCCCTTGTTTACCCTTACTGAGCATTTGAGATCACCCCTTTATGTGTTTCCTTACCCAGGTTGTAACGATATGTTTTATTTTAGAGGTTTCTAATAAGGGTTCTTGTATGGGTTAACCTTTTGGGAGATAATGCAGCTCACTTATGTATAAGTGTTTATATATTCCTTGTTTATGAAGGCACTAAACTAGTATAGTCTTATGACATTTGTTTGAATACGATTTATGTTTTCTAAATTTTTTTTTGTAATATTAACATTATTAAGAACGGGTCACTATAGTCGGTATCATAGGACATGTTATGTCAAACTTTGGAGACTATGACGAAAAATCAATGGTGATAAAACAAATGATATGTCTAATGGTAAGCATTGAAATGAGTCAAAGTAATTGAAAATTTAGTAGATTTGTTGTGAAGGATATATTGACTAGTTTCCTATAAATACATTTATATCTATATACAATAAGTGGATGTGACTCTAGAATAGATTTACCTATGGGAAACAACTCCGATATGATGTTCTGTTATTCTCTCGGGGTAAGCTAGTACATGAAAAAGGGCATTGCGTCACACCTAGATCAACACTCCCTAGGGATATATTTTGGGAATACATAAACTCATCACGAACCCTTAAGAATAATTTAAATATATGTTGTCAATGAATAACCTCGGATAACCCTAATTTGTCATAGAATAAGAAGGGGTGATAAATTATTCCTTATATAATTTATTTTCCATGATTATGTCGTTTTATATTATGATAACTATTTCTCAGTCTATAATTTTTGTTTTAGTCAATGGCAAGCACCCAAAGGAATCGTGTTAATGGTGATTAAGGTGTAAAATGATATGTGTTTCTTCTAGATAAACCTAATGCTATGGGGTCTTGAATGAAAAACCCAAATACTATGCTCACATAGCTTTATTATGCTATGAATCATGGTGGACTTCTAATTCAGCAAAGGAGGTAAAAACATTCTATTGAGTCTTTCTTGAGGCAACATTGACCTTCTGTCAGAAGGTCTCTTTATCCACTTTTTTGCAAAAATTTATTAGTACCACTGAATATATTGTATCCGTTATTCTGTGTTCATACATAAAAAATTCATTCTGGATATTTATCACTTAGAAGGCGAAGGTGATCAATTGTGGACTATATTCAATAATACAAGGATGCATGATGAGACTGAATTCATGGTTTGGTATGAGTTCAAGAACATTTTTTATAATAACTTTAATTGAATTCTTCATAACAGTATGGGGAAAGAGTTCCATGAGGTGAGGAAAATGGATGATGAATATGTTGGTGCCTATGAGGATAACTGTGTGAGACTATCAATGTACGCTTTAGTAATTATCATCCAACCTAAATGTAAAGTTGATATGTTATGTGGTAATTTAAATCAATGTATCAGAAGGGGGATTTCTATTACAAACATTGGTAGCTACAAAGATACTGTGTTTTGTGAAATCAGGTTTGAAATGGGGGTATGAGTAATGTTTCAATCTCGTGGATTTGAGAAGAAGAGTAAGATATAGTTTAAATTAAACTCTATGAACCATGGAAAAAATAAAATAAACATTCCATTATGCTCAATGTTTGGGATGAATCATTGAGGATATTTCCTATGTGGTCTAACAAATGTTTTATATTCATAATGGATGCAATCCAATAAAATGATTTCCAAAGTTATTGGAAGAAGATAGCTCAATATTCGAATGGAGAAAAAGTTGCACCAAATGCACCTCCCATGATTCTGTGCATCAAGTGTAAGTAGAATGGGAATTATGATAATTGAATCCCAAAACCAAGGGATGGTGATGATGATCAATGTAAACAAACTCTTATGTTGAGGGAAAAGGTTAAATCTCATGTAATCAGTATTTATGATGAGGGGTGTGATAACGTCGTGATGAATGGTACACTTATTGTAACTTCCTAGTTCCGGGTGCCACTTGGAGGTGCCCAATACATGGTTGGTCACATGGACTCAAGAGCATTTCGCCAAATTCATGAGACTACCAACTCTCAACGAGGTCCTTTGGGTGATAGTGGGGAAACTATTCACTCATTGGTAGAGAAATGCAGCAAAAATAAACAGTTAACAATATAAGTAGCAATAATAATACTATGAAACAGTAAACAGCAAAAGACTGAGTGAAATAAGTAACTGGAGAACATATATAAATGATGCATGATACATATGTATAGGAAAGCATCCAAACCAGTCCTAATGCATAAATACAATAGTAACATAAATTATAATGAAAACAAATAAACTCTAAAAACATATCAAGCCTCATCTTAGTACCATGCTCCCCAGCTCCCCAGAATTCAAGTACCTGAAGTATAAGGGCGCTTTCCCTTATCTAGACCCGCAACAATAAAATTTGGTTGGGCCCAAATGCTTAAACTAGATAGGGTGTGAAAATAATCCCAGTAGGTAGCCACACAAATATCTATACTTGATAGTCAATGAATATATAAGGAAGGAAATAAGAAAAATGAGGTAGTAAACATGAAATTACTCAAAAGTAACCAATCCTGAAGTCTAAATGCATTCCATTTCATATATCATGTTATAAACTAATCAAAACCAAATAACCCTCTGGTAAGTACTCATAGCCTATCCATTATGGTGCAAACCAACAAACATAAGTAACCCTCTTGGAAGTACTCACAGTCTAACCCCTCTGGTTCAGATTTATCAAAGACAATCTGAGGAAGCACTTACTATCAATTCCCCTTATGGTCGTTTATCGATAAACTGAAAACACTCTTGGGAAGATATAAACATCCAATTCCCCCTGTTGTATCACGACATGGAAAATCAGACACTTTGATTGTGAACATACATCCATCCCCTATATGGTATCGTAAATTAACGTAAATAGACACCCTAGAGAATCCCTCTGTGTCCATTCTCCATATTTTCTACAACACCAGGTTCCTACAGCCCTGTGTAATCAATCATGAAAAAATAGTATATGGAAGCCAATGTAAACCTCAAGAACTACATGGATAAGCAGTCTACAACATCGCACATCACGTCCAATAAAATCACTCCATCCGAACAATACTTGGCATGGAAAAAACATAATAGGAAAATCTATACCCAATGGTCAAAAATCAAGAATTCATGGGAAAACACATCCATCGCATGGAAAATAATCTTTTTTACTATAAAAAATCATCTACTCAAGCACACAATGCATAGTAGGAAATAATAGGGATAAAAACAATAAACATGCAATACCCTAAACAAGGGTATTGGGAAATTTTTTGCATATAACTCTAACTATAACTACGGAAAGGAACAAACAACGTACCTCGATGTTGTATGAATGATAGATATGAACATTGGTCTATGAATCACCCTATAACACTGTAGATTGGAAAACACCCAAAAAATTCAACCGAGAATATTTAATGAAGGAGGCGAAATTAGGGAACGAGGTCCTAGAAGAAGGAAAAGCATACCAGGGAGATTACAACGCAATTAATGACGGTCGATTCAGAGAACCGATGGAGAGTTAGGGGCTTGGAGAAGAATCGTTAGTGACAGGCAAACTTGGATTAGTCCGACCTAGAAGAAGGGTGTTCGGCCGATTAGACGTGACCCCGACCCATTTAATGAAATTAAAATAAAATACATGTCACATTATTTAAAAGTACACGATGTATATGTACTTTTTCTAGCCACCTCGTAAGGTGGCCTCTAGGTCACCCCACATGCTCATGTGTTTGTCTATTAAACGACTATCACATGGATACCCGCGGAATCCGAGTACATAAAGTGTACTTATATGTACATGGTGTGTTATTATATGTACACATTTTGTTCTCCTGATATTTCCAGAAACTCCTCTTTTCTCGAAAGCACCAAAAAACCAGATTCATAACTGAAAAGATGACCTGGGTTCTTGAAAACAGCCCCCTTAAGTAATTCACCAGTGAATTTCCCTAATAAGGTGGTGTAGAAGAAGAATCCTCAATCAAATTTGGCCACTACGATCGTACATCGGCCTCCCTCCCCAATGTCCCATCTTGTATTCGCCTGTGCGGCCATATCACTCATACCATAGGAATAAACCTGCCATAGAGAACCTTATCACTATTATAGGAAATGCATATAGGATGCACCTTGAACGATGTTTCCACCTCTATCTCAACCTCCTTAGTTTGAATGACATGAGATAGGTTTGAGAAGTAACCTCATAACATAGAAACATGAAATATGTCATGCATTGCTCGGTAACTCTTAGGTAACTACTACTAATAGACAACCAGCTTGAACCTTTCCAAACCCTCAAATGGCCCAACGTAACTTGGTGAATGCTTTCCTTATATCCTAATCATATTTTCCCACCCTTGGTGAAACTTGTTGAAAGACCTGATCCCTGACCATGAACTCTAGAGGTCACCTCCATTGATTGTCATAACACTTATGTTGTGACTGTTCAGTATCCATCCTCTTCCAAATCAACTCCACCTGCTCTGTCATCTCCTAAACAAGACGATTTCCCAGCATTGCTGCCTCTCCTACCTCCAACCAACATAAGGGTGATTGACATGGCCAACCGTACAAATCCACATAATGTTCCATTTGAATAGTTTCATGAAAACTATTTTTGTAGGGAAAATCCACAACATGTATGTGTTTCTCCAAATAAACTCAATATTCAATGACACATACTCGAAGAATTTCCTTCATCACCTGAATTGTACACTCAGACTGGCCATCTATCTGGAGGTGGTAAGTTGTACTCAGAAGTACCTGTGTGCCCAAAGCCTTATGTAATCCATGCTAGAGTAGAAAAGTAAAACATGCATCCCCATATTTAAAAATGGAGTTTGGAACTCCATGAAAACGTACAATCTATGGGATGTACAACATTCCCAACTCATCAATAATGAGAATCTCCTTGATTGGTATGATTTGTGAAGTATTCTTTATATTTTCAAGGACAACCCAAACTACATCATTAAAATGAGGCAAACTCGTAAAACCTGTCACAAAGTCCATCGCAACACCATTCCACTTCTACTCGGGAATTGGTAACTGTTGAAAAAGTTTGGATGGTCACTGGTGCTCCGCCTTCACCTGCTAACTAGGGGAACACCCAATGACAAAACGAACAACATCTCCCTTAATACCTGGCCACCAATACTAACGGTGCTGATCTTGATACATCTTGGTGACACTAGGATGAACTTTCTAAACTATGGTATCAATGTCTTACTTCTGCATCTCATGTATGTCTGCAGGCACACACACATGCCCATGAAAACACAATATCTCACCCTTTCCGACAATATATCCGTGAATAGGTTCCTCTCCTATCACTCCCTCACATAGGACTAGGACATTATTATATGATAGTTGCCTCATTTTCACTCAATCATGTAGAGTAGAGGTAAAAGCCACACACACAAAAAAAAGAAACGTCTGCCTTGGTCTATCGTGTACCTCCAAATGCATCTTAGAGAACAGATCCATAAGAAGCAACCCACGGATGGCCTCCTAAATTGATTGTATCTATTATATTCTTTATAATGCAGTGTCCACATTATTGCCTTTCCAAGGCATGTAGGAAAGATCCAAGTCAATGGACTGAACGTACTTGACCCACATTCATTTACTGTGATTCTGGTCGCGCATAGTGAAGATATACTTGAGAATTTTATGGTTGGTGAAAACCACAAAATGCTCTCCAAAAAGATAATGTCTCCAAAAACGTAAAGAATGAACCACTGCAGCCAACTCGAGAACATGAATCAGGTAGTTACTCTCATGTGGTCTCAACTATAGAGACCTGCACAGAACAATTCCATCTCTCGGCATAAGCATTGCTCCAAACCCGATACTGGATGCATCCCATTACACTCTATAACTCTTTCTTAGTTATAGAAATACTAGTATTGGTTCTAAATTCAACCTCCCTTTCAGCTCCTTAATGGTTGACTCCAAATAATCCGATCACATGTACATCACAACCACCATAGTTTGGCCCATCAGTGGCACTACTAAGCATGAGAAGTCATGTATCAAATGTCTGTAGTAATATGCCAGCAATAGAAAACTCCACACCTCAAAGATGTTCTTTAGCTACTTCTAGGAAACTACTTCTCTCACTTACTATAGGCCTAGTAATTATTTCTTATCTAATATTACATGACCCACGAAATGATTCGGGTCCATCCAAAGGTGGAATTTTGAGAGAATAGCATATAACTGATGCTCTATCAGTGTACTTAAAAGGATCTGAAGATGTTTTTCATGATCATGTCGATTCCGAGAGTACACCAAGATATCACCTACAACGATCACATATTCATTTAGACAATACCTACTCTGAAAAGATGTAAGAGGTATATCTGATGGTCTAACGTGAAACATATTATAGAATGATCTCATTTCAATCATCGAGAATATTTTGGCTCATCGATGTTGATCAAATAGATCATCAATACTCAGCAAGGAATATTGGTTCTTGGCCGGTAACTGGTTAAACTTCAAATAATCCACATAATGTCGAAGTGTATCATCTAATTTTTTTCAAATATAATAGGAGAACCCCATGGAGAAGCATTGGGTTGGATGAAACCCTATGCCTGAAACTCCTCTAGATACTTCTTGAGCTCCTATAACTCTAGTGTTTCCATCCAATTAGGCAGAATAGACACTGATGCCACTCCTAGAAGAATATCAATAGAAAATGTCACCTCTCACTATGGAGGAAAACCTAAAAAGTCCTCTAGAAAGACATCCCTGAAATGGTCGACCACAATAGAAAAATCCAACTGTGAATTCCAATGGTCATCCACATATAGATTATCTATATAGGTTGTAACGCCTCCAAATCCATGATGCTCGGGTCCTCCTCTGCTCACCTGGACATCTCATTCTTCCTTATGAAGAAAAGATCCACACTCTAGTCTCATGAAACTCACCCTAAGGAAATAGAAATTGAAAACTGCGTAGAAGGGAACAAACCATTCTATTCAGAGAATGACATCATAACCTGTCATCTCTATGACATAGAGGTCCCATAGGAACTGAATCCTACCAACCTCTAGAGGGAACACCTTTCACTATTGTACACTTGCCGTTATAGTCCACAAAAAAGTCTCTAGAGTCAATGCATCAGCATATGTAAAGATATAGATCCTAGAGAATTCCACAACAACAACAGATATGAAACTATGGGAATCCCCTATATCCAAAAATAATGAATCGTAAATTGAGGTCACTATAATCGAACCTAGAATTGTGGAAGGTATGAGATCCTGATCCTACTAGGTCTTCTCCCCTACAAAAGTATGGCTTGTACCATGACCCTGTGACCCTACCTAACCACCTCAAGCTAATCTAACCTGTTTTTGCTAAGATGATGGTGACTGGATACCACGGTGGCGACCTACACCTCTGCCTGAATGGCAGGAAAAAATCCAGTTCCCAGACTAATGAAAAACTGGTGGTGCGGCTCCTAAACATGTGTTATAGAAGAGCCCCATCCAGCAGTTGCTGGTGAGAAAAACTGACAGAAACACTGAAGATGAACCATATTACCATAAGATCGACAATACACTGGGTCTCTCGTGAAATGAGGCTTCGTATGAAAACTCTTACCACACTGTAATCACACCACATGACCACTAGAATATGTATCCCGCTTCCTCAGATCCTTGCACGTAGTCTCCATATAGTGCTTCCTGCATTCAGCAAGTGGGGTACCAACTCCGGATGTCGACTCACCCTGGATTACAGCTCTAGAGTCACTCATATTGTGATCTGTGATCAGTGCCTGGTTAACTATAGAAGTGATGTATGTTAACCTGAAGAGGTTCACCAGAGATCAGATGTCTTTATTCAGACCATCCACAAACATCCTCTCTGGGAATAACTAATCAACTCATGTGATTGGTGTGAATCCCTTCACCACAGTGAATCGAGAATAATACTCCATTACAAAGATTGTACCCTTCTACAGACTAATGAACTCTAAGTATTGATCGGACCTCAATGTCATCGAGTAAAATTAGTCCCAGAAGGCACACTGGAACTCATCCAATGCCATAATATGTTGGAGTCCTGTCTGTGATATCACATCCCACCATCTCTTGGTGGATTCCCGAAGCATATATGTAGCGATCTTTACAATCCCCTCTGAAGACGTCTCCAGATGCTCGAAGATTGTAAGCAAGGCTTCCATCTAGGACTCTATAGCATCGGGTCCTCCTTCCCCTATGAAGGTGGGAAGATGATGCTGATGGAAAACCCGCGTGAATTATGCCATTAATGGGGAAGGATAAGGTGCTCCCTAGATGTTATGTGTGATCCTTGTAAAGCCATCTACAAATTGTGTGACACCACCCATGTACATAATGATAAGTACTATCATGATTGACACTACAAGAGGATCTTCTGGTTGTCCCTGATCGACCATGTCTGGTATCTTATCACTACCTTTATCTGGTGTACAATCAGATGATGTCTTGGTGCATGACTCTGCCAAGTCATGCACACACCTTAGGATCCATATTTATCAAGGACTAAAAAATATAAGTGAAATAAAGGAACATGAAAAGGAAACCATTCTGGTTTCTCAATGCATGGATACATGACATGTATAACCTTTATATGGCATGTTCCTTTTATCCTTCACATGGGCATGTACTTTTGCCAAAAATGGTCATGTAACACACCGTACACACATCATGTTCTCCCAAGACACAACGTGTAATCGATTTGTTTCTCCTACCTGAGTTCTTTTACATGACTAACCCACACGGTTCACCTAGGAAAGGATTACATGGAAATTTTGTTCCATGCATGGCGTGTACCTCTTATGTTTCAACTTCTTGTGTTGTTAGTCACACGGGTGGACACACAGGTTAATCTACAAGGCTTGTTTATGCCAGAAACGACGTGTTCTAGAAGGATTCCACCACCCTATGTTGTTGGTTACATGGCCGGATACAAGGGCTATATGAAACGGCGTGTTCATGCCTGACATAGCATGTATAGCCTAAATTTTATCCAGATGTGTAGTTAGTCACATGGGTGTACACCTGGTCTACACAACATGGTTTGTACATATGATACATGGTGTGTCCCACCAAATCGTTCCCAACCCTGGGTATCTACCCACATAGCCAGTGACACAGTTAGAGACTACATAGCATGTAAATATTGCACACAACATGTACATAAGAAAAATAGTTCCCCTCCAAATAGTAGGTCACACTACGTGTATTCTGGAATACACACTGTGTATTTTTGTTTTTTCAAGATAGTAAGCCTCAGAAACTAATCTTGAACCTAGAGAACACTAAAACGAACATTAATGTGCCAAATTATAATCTGTGAGCGCCCATACTCCCCGAAAATCAATGCTAACATCTTCAACATGTCATATATTAACATAAAATAGCAATGATCTACAAATATACAGTCTGTGAGGGCCAATAATACCTCAAGAACCAATGTTTGGAATTCATCCAGACTACATCATACATACTAGAAATAACCTATCAAATAGTAGGTATTCGTTCAAGGAATATACCACAACATTATACATACCCAACACAACATCTATCACAACCACATGAAATCAGTAATGCACCCAAAATGGCTTGTCAATAATCAATGACATATGATCTATTGAAAGTGCCAATATGATGAATAAGATTTCATACCATCGTCTAATTGGGTTGAAATAGAAATAGAACCTCAATAATACCAACAATAACAACACAAAACATGTGAATCACCCAATGATGAAATCAAATCAACTCTAATAATTGTAACACTAGAAAATTTCAATAATGTGGTAAATTGGATTTTCCTTGCACACATGTTAGCTACACCTTGACATTGCTTCATACCATTTACATATTTTTCCTTATCCTAGACTATAGGCTAGAAATAGTAGGTCAAGAATAAAAGAGTTCCTCTTATACCACTTTGTAATGTCCTAGCTTCAGGAGCCATCCAGAGGTGCCCTGTACTGGGTTTGACACATGTCCTCAACCACATTTCCCCAAATGCTAGAGGCTACTGACTAGCAGTGAGGGACTTGAGTGTGATAGTTGGAAAACTCTTCCATCATACGAAGAGTAATGTAGTGGAAATAAATAGATAAAATAGTGAAGGAAATAATAATACTATGCATTGGTAAATAGTATAAAACTGAACGAAATAAGTAAATGTAAGACCTATATAAATGATGCATGATACATATGTCTGGGAAAGCATCCAAACAAGAAAAAATGCATGAATACAATACTAAACCAACGTAAAAACATAAAAAAATTAAACTCTAACAACATCTCAAGCCTCATCTTGGTCACATTCTCCTTAGATAAATAGAAACCATGTATCTTAATTAGAAGGGGGATTGACCTTATCTAGACTTGCACCAATATAATCAGTTTTGACCCAAAAGCATGACCCAAATAGGGTGCAAGATGAATCCTAGTAGGAAACCACCAAATAATCTATGCCTAATATCCATTCAATATACATGACAAGAAATATGAAAAACAAAGCAGTAAACAAGGAAGTACTCAAAAGTAACGAATCATCAAGTCTAATTGAATTCCATTTCATATATCAAGTAAGAATATAATCAAAACCAATTATCCCTCTAGGAATTTTTCATTTTCTATCCACTATGGTTCTACAAAAAAAACACAAGCAACCCTCTAGGATGTACTCACAGTCTAACTCCTCTAGTTCGGCATTAGAAAAGACACTATGATAAATCACTCACCATCAATTCCCCATGTGTCCTTTTATCGAAAAACTACAGACACTCGGGGGAAGCACTGAACAATAAATTCCTCATTTTTTTGGCTTGATGGAACTATGAACACTTAGAGGGAGGACATATATCAATTCCCCCTATGACCTCACAACGTAAATTAAAGAGGAACACTGAAGAATTCCTCAACATCCATTCTTTTTATGTCTACTACACCAGGTTCCCACAAACTTTTGTAATAAATCCTGAAAAAACGGTTTACGACAGCCAAATTAAACAACAATAACTACTTGGATAAACTATATACAACATCTCACAGCATGTAAGATAAAATCACCCCATCATAACAATAGAAGGCATAGAAAACAAAATAACCTAATAGGAAAAGCTTGATCCAATGGTAAAAAATCAAGAAATCATTGGAAAACACAACCATATCATGAAAAATAACCCTATTTAAAATCATAAATTATCTTCTCAAGCACACAAAGCATAGAATGCAATAATAGGGCTAAAAACCATAAACCCACAATACGTCGAAGAAGGTTATTGGGATATTTTGAGCATATACCTCAAAGAATAAATGTAGAAAGGAACAAAACACATACCTATGAGTTGTAAGAATGATATACGTGAACCTCAGGCCTTGAATCTTCCTAGAACGTTGTAAATCTACAAAAATGCCAAAAATTCAGTCGATAATATCTCGAGAAAGAAGAGAAATCCGGGAACGAGGCTCTAGAAGAAGGAAGAACATACGATCGGAATTCCATCTCAATTAACATTGGTCTATTTGGAGAACAGATATTGAGTCAGGGGCTTTGAGAAGAATCATCGGCCATGGATGTTTCTGGATGCACCCGACCTAGAAGATGGGTGTTCTGTCAATTAGATGCGGTCATAGTCTGTTTAATGATATAAAAACTTTATACATAGCAGGTTATGTAACGTTACATAGCATGTACATGACTTAGATAGCCTACACATTAGGCGACCTTAGATTCACCCCACATGACCATGTGTTCGGCTGTTACATGGCTAGCACAGGACTACCTATGAGAAATGAGTACACGACATGTACATATATGTACACGGCGTGTACTCCTGAAATTTCCAGAAACACTTCTTTTCTCAAAAACACGAGACAATATGATTCATACCTAAAATGAAGATTCATGTTCTTACACAAACCATATACTCTAGAACTGATAATTTCATATATGATTCTAGATCTACCCACTTTTTCATATCTGAATAATCTTATTATGGTGTTCAGATTTCTCCAAAAAAATTATTGGAATAATAAGAAGTAAAAACCCTAATGGTAGGATGATTTTATCTTAGTTATATGATTCCTCTCTCGTTAATGTTTTTGGGAATGTGCTTCCTACAAATCTTGACATTCTTCCATGGGTCGAATCTGCTATCATCTAAGGCTTGGATTGGATTTCAATACAGAAACCCTGCATCAATTGTCAATTAAGGGAAGTTATGTATGATATTTCAAACCATCATATGATTATCCATCAACGTGATAATAAGTTTGATCTTATTATATATATCACATCCAGTGTATGCGTCTTAATTCTCATAAAAATGGTTTTTTATCAAATTGTTGGGAGAATATTGACATCGATGAAATGCCTATTGTTTGGGATTTTTTGGATGTCTTTCTGAAATATTCTCCTTGTCTTCCTCCAAAATTTGAAGTCATTCTTTCAAAAGAACTTATACTTAGTTCCACAAAAATTTCATTGTCTCATTATTGAATATCCCTAATTGAGTTTCTCGAATTGAAGAAGTATCTTTATGAAAAAATTGAACAGGGATTCACTTGGACATGTGTGTCACCATGGGGTCCACCGGTTATTTTTATTGAGATGAATGATTGAATGATATGACTCTGCATTAATTATTTGTAGTTGAACAAGATCAAAATCAAGAACATGTATCATCTTCCATGTATTGATGGCTTGTTTGATCCACTGTGTGGAGCTCAATACTTTTCTAAGATTCACCATCATTTGAATATAATCAATTGAGGGTCATGAAAGAGGATATACCCATGACACCATTCCATACAATGTATAGTCACAATGAATATATAGTGATACATTATGGCCTTACTAGTGCCCTTGTTATATTTATGGATTTAATTAATAGAGTCTATAGAGATTACCTTGACCAGTTTGAGGTAGTCTTTTTAGATGATACTATTATCTTTTCAAAGGGTATGGAAGAGCATGAATATCACTTGAGAATTTTACAGAAGACCCTATGGAAGTAGGAGTTTCTGAAAAATTTACAAAGTGTGAATTTTATATGAAAATTGTTTATATTTTGGGTCACATAACCCAAGATATAGTATAGTATTATAACTATTGATGACATGGTCTATTGAAAGCTAGAATAGACCAACAATGGCTACTGAGATCCAAATATTTCATGGTTTCTCTGGGTATTGTTGAAAATTTATGGGGAATTTCTCATGAAAATATAATCATTGGACCATGTTATCTTGAAAGGGTGTTAATTTTTTCTAGATAGATGAATGTGAGGAAAATTTCAAGGAACTGAAGAGAAGTTTGGCCATTGCACCTATGCATACACTCCCCTATAGTAGGGAAGGGTTTTTAATCAATAATTATGTGTCCAAGAAGATATTGGGATTTTTTATTTTATAAAATAACATTTTTATATCCTATGAATCAAAAAATTGATAATTAATGAGAAAAATTAAGCAACTCATGATTTGGATTTTTTAGTGGTAGTTTTGGTTTTAATGATATGGAGGCATTATCTCTTTGGAAAAAAGTGTGATATATGTAATTATCATAAGACTCTAAAATATAAATTCACATAGAAGGTGTTGAACTTGGGCCAAAGATGTCAGTTATAGTTGATAATGGATTATGATTTCTCAATAAATTACCGCACTAGTAAAGAGAACAATGTAGCTGATGCTTTGAGTCTAAAATACAATTTTATCTTCTCTGTGATGCGGATCACAAAACATTCAATAATTATGTATTTTCCAAGGATGGATCAAGTTATCATAATGAAAGAGGAAAATTTTATCTTTTTCAATTGAATGTTGAACCATCTATCCATGTGAATATTAAAGAGGCATAGTTTTATGATGAAGAGCTATAAATCAAGGTTATAAAAGTTCTTCGGATTTACCTCATAGAATAATAAGTTTTATGTAACACCCTGAGATTTTATGAGAAATATTTTGTTTTTATGTATTAGGTTTTACGCAACACCAAAAGAATCTTTCACTACACACAACACTGTCATGACTTGAATTGTATGCAAGAGCAAACTTCCTCGATAGCTTGCGTTGTACGCAATTCAAAGTTTCGCTAAAATGATATGTTATTAAAATATTATATAAACTTGCTGTTTTGAATAGAAATACCTACTATTTGAAATTTTATAAATTTTACCTTTCATAATGGACTTCATTTTTGGATTCAAAACATTTAAATTAGCCTAGGGTGAATTTTTGGTATTTTTCTGAAAACTTTTAATTTTTGATGAATAGTGTAACCACAGAGTTAATGGTTAAAACCGACTTTTTATTTAAATAATATTTTATTTTATTTAAATTTATTTTTGTTCAAAATATATACATAATACCTATATAAGTTCAATGTAATTCGTTGGAGTCATTTTTTAATAATTTTAGATAAATAAAAATTTTATTGAACTTTTCACCGTCTTTTACCCACCTCCTAGGTAAATTTGCAAATTTACATAAAACATTCTTTGTCCGCTTCTGTGAGTGGAATTTCAAATATATTAGAGGCACGGTTAGTATCATTAAGTAAAATGTGGTTCAATAAGAGAAAAATAATTTTTGGTGAATAGTAACTTTTTTACTTTTATTTACCACGATTAAAAGTAGATAGGGTAATTAAGGGTACAAATGATATTATTATTACCCTAACACATGTCTTAATTCTATTGGATAAGTTTAATTCGACCAAAAACAACCTTATGAATAAAATATTACCATTTAGGTCCACTTGGATTAGATTTAGTAATTTATTAATATTTAATTCAATGAAGAGTTAAAAGAGGTAAAATCAATAATAAATAAGTAAAACATTTTTAATATAGGGTTATACATAAGATAAATTCGACTATAAATATTAATTAAAAAGATAACATTATTTCCTACATAATTTTATTTTATTTATGATTTTTTACGTTAAATAATTTAATTTATTTATGACACAATGATGATGCAGTAATTACCTTATTAATGAAATATTAACATAATTGATATTATAAATACACAAATAAAAGTAATTTGAGACTTTTTATAAAGTACACTGATTTTATAGGATAATATAACATATTAGGGTTGTATAGATTAATTATTTTGAAGTAATGATGCTTTTATGAATTTAGAAGAAACAAAATAACAAATAGTGTCAAAATTGACATAAAATATTTTTTAAAACAAATATTAAATTAATAACTGATATAAAATTCTTAAAAATATGTGGTTCATCCAAAAGACATATATAATAATATATATGGCATTTATTAACCAATTTGGGTTCTATGGGTAGTTTATAGTAACTTAATCAACCATGTAGCGTAAGAATACAAGAAGAGAGGGTAAAAGTTAAATTATTTAACTTAGAGTTAAATTTAAATGATAAGTATAAAATGGTAACCTAAACTTGTATAAAACTAATTTGTTGAGAGGAGATGAAACCATACCCACCCTAGCCTCAAAATAAGTAAATTTTAATCCATTAAAAACTGATTATGAATTTATTATAAAATAATATTTTATGTTTTTCCTAAGGTTCCCCTCACCCCTCTTATAAAAGGGCACCTCCTACCTCTCATCTTCACACAATTTTGAGACTTCAAGAATACGAGGAAAAGAGACAAAATTGAGTCCATGGAATGGTACGAGTTCAGGAACATATTTTTTAGTAAGTATGTCTCTCATTTTCTTCGAAAAAAGATGGAGAATGAGTTTCTTGAACTGAAGCAAAAGGATGAAAAATCTATTGGTACCTATGAAGAAAATTTTACAAGACCTTCAAGGTATGCTTTAAGAATTATTATCCAACATGAGAGTAGGATCGATCGATTCTTTAGTAGAATAAAACCAAGTATTCAAAGGGCGTTAACCATAAGGGAATTCAATAGCTACGAGGAAAATGTTCGATGAGCTCTCTATATTGAGATGGAGATTGGAGTGACCCATCAGTCATATGGGTTTGATAAGATATGGAAAATGGAATTCAAAGGGAAATATAAAGACCACACTAAAAAGAAGATGATTTTTCCCTTATACTCAAAGTATGGAAGGAAACATGGAAGTAATTTTCTTAAAGGGACATGTAAATGTTTCAAATATGGAAAATATGGTCATCATGCATTTGAATTCCGTAATGATGGGAAAAATATTTTTAGTGATGTGAACAAACAAAAGGCTACAGAGAATGCACCTCCTACACTTCAATGTTACAAGTGCAAGGAAATGGGGCATTATTCTAATAAATTCTCTAATCCAAGGGTTGTTGATGATGATTGATGTCAACAATCTTTTAAGGCCAAAGACAAAGTAAAGTCACATGAAATTTCTATCGGCAATGTGGAGTACGATAATGAAGTGATTAAAGGTATACTTACCATCCAATATAAATTAGCACATGTTTTATTTGATTCTAGATCCACCCGCTATTTTATATATGAAAAATTTTCTAAGGGTATTACCATACTACCTCAACAAGTAGCTGTTGAGTTGGTTGTGACAACTTCTAATGGCACAACGATTGCATCAAAAGTTTATAATTCTTCTCTAATTGAGGTTTGTGGGAAAGTGCTTCCTACAAATGTTGTGATCCTTCCTATAGTAGGATTTGATGTGATTTTTGTCATGGATTGACTTTCCTTATATGGATATCCTATGGATTTCCAAAGAAGGGAAGTCACATTTCATATTCCTAATCAATTTGTGATCATCTATTGATGCAAGGATGAATATAACCTTACCGTGGAAATTTCAACCATCTTATGGGTCAAGATTACAATAAAGGAAGGTTAGTTTTCTCAAATGGTTTTAGTGAAACACATGATTAAGAATATTCCCATTGTACAGGAGTTTTATGATGTCTTTCCATAGGAATTTCTAGGTCTTCCAACAAATCGTGATGTTTAGTTTTCAATAGAACTCATACCAGGTGCTACAACCATTTCAAAGATACCTTATAGTATGGCCCCAACTGAGTTGCAGGAATTTAAGAAGGAACTCCAAGAGAATCTTGATAAGGTATTCATACACCCTAGTGCATCACCTTGGGGAGTACCTATTATGTTTGTTATGAATAAAGATAGATCAATGAGACTCTACATTTATTATCGAGAACTTAACAAGATCACTATCAAGAACGAAAATCATATCCCATGCATTAATGACTTATTTGACCAACTATGTGGATCTCAATACTTTTCCAAGATTGATCTTCATTCAGGGTATCATCAATTAAATTTCCAATGGGAGGATATACCAAAGACAACTTTCCGTACAAGGTATGGACACTAGGAATATATAGTGATGTCAATTTGTCTTACTAATTCCCCTTCTATCGTGATGGACCTAATGAATAGACTCTTTAGATACTACCTTTATCAGTTTGTGGTAGTCTTTATAGATGATATTATAGTATTTTCAATTAGCAATGAAGAACATGAAGATCAAGTGAGAATTGTATTAAAGACCCTAAGAAAAGATAAGCTTTATGCCAAATTTACCATGTGTGAATTTTGGCTTCAAAAAGTTTCATTTTTGGGTCACATAATCTCAAAAGAGGGGATATCTGTAGATCCAGCAAAAACATGGGTTTTTGAAAGATGGTTAATACCAACAATAGTTACTGTGATATGATGTTTTCTTGGGTTGGATGGATATTATCAAAGTCTTGTAAAATATTATTCACGATTGGCTAATCCACTCACCATGTTGACTAGAAAAGGAGTTAAGTTCCTTTTGATGGAGGAGTGTGAAGAGAATTTCAAGGAGTTAAAAAGACGGTTATCTAGTGCACCTATGCTCACACTACCTTGTAGTGGAGAAAGGTTTTTGATCCATAGTGATGCATCCAAGAAGGGATTGGGGTGTATTCACATGAAAAATGATATGGTGATAGATTATTCCTCATGACAGTTGAAAATACATGAGCAAACTTACCCAACTCATGATTAAGAATTATCTATGGTAATCATTGAATTAAAGATTTGGAGGCATTATCATAATGGTGAAAGGTGTGATATTTATACTGATCATAAAAGTTTAAAGTATATTCTCACACAAAAGGAGCTGAATATGAACCAAATAAGATGGTTGGAGCTGATTAAGGATTACAACTTCTCAATTCATTACCACCTAGGGAAAGTAAACAAGGTGGAAGACACATTAAGTCGACAAGACCATGCTATCATATCAATGAAGAGGATCACAAAAGATCCAATATTTATGGATTTTTAAAGGATGGATCTTGGAATTATAATGGAAGGGGAAAATATTATATTTCTCAAATCAATGTTCAACCATCTATACATGGAATGATTAAAGAATCATAGAAAGAAGAAGTAGAGTTACAAAAGAAAGTGAGAAATGTCCCAAAATTCCACATTGATAGTAATGAAATAATAAGGTTCAGAAATCGTTTTTGTGTTCTTCCCATCCCAGAATTAAAGAAGGAAGTATTGGATGAATCTTATAGTAATTCATTCTCTATTCACCCTGGAAGAACGATGTTGTATAGGGACCTGAAGGAGTACTTATGGTGGGATGGCATGGAAAGTGAGGTTGGTGAATATGTCTCTCGATGCTTGGTTTGACATCATGTTAAATCTGGGAGATAGAATTCTAAGGGGGTTTTACAACCCTTACCCATACCAGAATGGAAATGGAAAACATCACTATGGATTTTGTCACTAGACACCCTAAAACATCCAAATGAAATAATGCTAAATGAGTAATAGTTGATCGTCTTACGAATTCGGCACACTTCATTGCTATTAGTGTCGATTTATCTCTTGATCATATTTCCAGGATATATATGAAGGAACTGGTAATATTGCATGGAGTACCACTTTACATTATATATAATTGGTATCCTAGGTTTACCTTGAAGTTTTGGCGATGTCTTCAGCATAATCTAGATATAGAGTTGAGTTTCAGCAATGCTTATCATCCTCAGACATACGGTCAGTCTGAGAGGACAATTCAAACTCTAGAAGACATGTTGAGAGCTTGCTCTATGGATTTCAAAGGTGTTTGGGATCAACACCAAACTTTTTTGGAATATTTTTATAATAATTGCATTCAATCCAGTATTCAGATGGCTCCTTATGAATCTCTTTATGGAAAGAAATGCAAAACTCCAACATCTTGGGATGATGTTGGGAAAAGAAAGCTATTAGTACCTGATCTTGTTGATGAGATAATAGAAAATGTCATATCCATTAAACAACACATATGAGCATCTCAGAGTTGAAATAAACTTTATGCTGAAAAGCACAGAAAAGACCTAGAGTTTGAAATGGGTGATATAGTGTTCTTCCGAATATCTCATTGGATGAGAGTAATGAGATTTGGAAAGAAGGGAAAGATGAGCCCTAGGTATATTGGTCCTTTTGAAATACTGGATCGTGTTGGAAAGTTGGATTACTGATCCGCGCTTCCACCGAATCTCTCTCAAGTTCATGATGTGTTCCATGTATCTCTCTTGAGAAAGTACATACCTTATCCTTCACATGTACTAAGCTCAGAAGTTGTACCATTGGAGAAAGATCATTCTTATGAGAACAACTGATAGAGATTTTGGATCGTAGCGAAAAATTTCTACAAAACTAGACCACTCACATGGTTAATGTTTTATGGAGTAACCACCAATTAGAATAAGCTACATGGTAACTTGAGGATATTATGAGGGAGAGGTATCATCATTTGTTTGTAACGAAGTATCGAAATTCGAGGGCGAAATTCTTTTTAAGGGAGGTAGAATGTAACACCCTTAGATTTTATGAGAAATATTTAGTTTTTATGTATTATGTTTTATGCAACACAAAAGGAATCTTTGACTACACACAACATTTTCATGGCTTGTATTACATGCAAGAGAAACCTTCCTCAATAGCCTGCGTTGTACGCAATACAGAGTTTCGCTAAACAACGATATGTTATTAAAATATTATATAAACTAGCAGTTATGAATAGTAATACCGAATTTTTGAAATTTTATAAAGTTTATCCATCAAAATTGACTTCATATTTCAATTTTAAATATCTAAATTAGCTTAGGTTAAATATTTGGTATTTTTCTGATAACATTCAATTTTTTATGAATAGTGAAAACACTAAGTTATTGGTTAAAACCGACTTTTTATTTAAATAATCATTTATTTTGTTTAAATTTATTTTATGTCAAAATAGATACATAATACCTATATATGTTAAATTTAATTCATTGGAGTCATTTTATAATAATTTTAGATATATAAAAATTTTATTGAAATTTTAACCGTCTTTTTCCCACCTCCTAGGAGAATTTGAAAATTTTCATAAAACATAATTTTACCGCTTCTGTGAGTGGAATTTCAAAAATACGAGTGACACGGTTGATATCAATAAGTAAAATTTGGTTCAATGAGACAAAAATAATTTCTGGTGAATAGTTACTTTTTACTTTTATTTACCACGGTGAAAAATAAATAGGGTAATTAAGGGTAAAAAGAATATTATTATTACCCTAACAGATGTCCTAATTCTATTGGATAAGTGTAATTCGACCAAAAACAACCTTAAAAATAAAATTTGACCATTTAGGTCCACTTGTATTATATTAAATAATTTATTATTATTTAATTCAAAGAAGTGTTAAAATAGTTAAAATATATGTTTATTAAGTAAAAAAATATTAATATAGGGTTATACGCAAGATAAATTCGACTATAAATATTCAATATACAGATAAAAAAATTTCCTACATAATTGAATTTTATTTATTATTTTTTGACATTAAATAATTTTATTTATCTATGACACAATGATGATGCAGTAATTACCTTATTAATGAAATATTAACAGAATTGATATTATAAACACCCAAATAAATGTAATTTTAGTCTTTTTATGAATTCCACTAATTTTATGGGTTAATATAACATAATAGGGTTGGTTAGATGAATTTTTTTGACGTAATAATGTAGAGACCCATACTTGACATACATGTACATTACATTACTTTTGCGGAATACTTAATACATAACAAAAAAACACACAAGGACGGTAATAGTATAGTGTCTTTGGAAACTTAGAAAAAACTAATCTTCTAATCATGGTGAAAGATCTTCAACATATCCCATAAAGATATTACCCTTTTTGTTTTCTTACCTAAAACCTTTATGTATATCCTGGGGAAAAGAAAACATAAAAAGGGTGAGCTCAAATGCTCTGTAAGGGTAATCATAGAGAACATAAAACAATCCATAAATATTTGAATGCAAAAACCTGAACATAAAATCTAAACATCAAAATCTTGAGCAAAGACATAAATCTTTGATGTACGTAAGGAATATATCATAAAGGAACATAAATCATGATAAAATAGAATGGGAATAAAACATGTAATTGTAGAAAACCATTAATCACATGATATGTTTCCCATAGTAGCCAAGGCATTGCTGCCAAGACCATCTTAGTGGACAGAGTCCCTTTCTGAATCGAGTTCACTCCTTGTTCCAGTCCTGTAACACTGAACCGGATTAACATACCATTCCATCGATGTCTATCTCATGAGATATAAATCTTTACCCAATTCATTAGAGGGAGATATAGGTCCCACCCATCTTATATTGAAATCATTTGTATGTGTGCCACAATAATAAACATAAATCATTCATCATAACCCAAAGAAAAAAATGGGTTTCATAAAAATCATCCCATCATAACATAATCCATATAAATTAAATGGATATAATTTCATCATAAGAAAATTGGAACCATGTAAATCATAGAGACATTCTACTTGAAACATACACATATGAAATAATTTCATCTTATATGGAAAATGGATTGATAAAACACTTGAAATTAATTCTTGAGGAAAATATCCTTTCTTCTTCAAAATCGTTTTCTTTTTACAAAATGCCAAAAAAAAATTAAAATAAAATGATTTTATTTAAAATAACCATTAAAACTTGTAGAGTATGATTCATGAAAATAATTTTTTATAAAAATATAAAAATCCGTTCATGCTGTATAAGTTAAAAAAACATTCTCCTCATACTTTTGTAGGAAAAGTCAAAAAGTACCTCACATGGTAATAAAAAGAAAGATTAATTACATACCATGTAGTAAGGGTTATAAATGGGTAAAAAGGAATTTAAACATAAATGTAACCATTTTTAGAAAATAGGGACATGGATGATAAATATAACCCCAGTAAATATTTACGAGTAAACAATATCAGATAAAAACAAGATTGGAAAAGTTATCCCTTACCTTAGCTCTGATATGCTTCATACGTATCTGAAACTACTATATAATGATATAAATAATTTCATTGAATTATAAAAGAATAATATTCATTGTTATGATATCATATTTGGTTCACTTATGACTTTATATTACCCGTTCTTTTTTAAATTCCATGTTAAAGCAGCATTTTGGGTAAAATCGTTTATTTATCATACGTGTTTTGACTTGTTGTTATTGATATTATTATTACTTATATCATGATTTACTTACTTCATGAATTCAAATCATGATTTATATATCATATATATTAATTATATTAATAATATATAGATGAATGAAATGAAATACACCGTTCATGGAGACGGTAGGTCGTACGTACGCATGAACGTTGTTTTCCGTTCCATATTGACTTGAATGGAAGTAAATAAATAAAATATATATAAATCCTGTTGAATTATTATGTTATATATACCATTATTATTCATTGTATATACTTTATAATCATTCTTTCATGGTTAACATGGAGATTTAATCTCATCGCGTCGTGGAGGCGGTAATACGTACGTACGCACGAGCGATGCTATCGTTCCCATAACTATTGAATTGATTTGGAGTGGATGATATAATATCTAAGAATCGGTATGATTTTATAATAACTAAAAATAGTTAATCTTTACACCATTATACCCATCCATGTAAGGTGGTGGTGGAAAAATAGATTACACCACGATGTGGAGATGGTATTTCTTACGTATGCACACACGGTGATTTAATTTTCTATAGGATATATAGAAGGTGAAATGGGGTTTTATAATATTTATAATAACATATAATTATATTATTGATACTTATTTTATTAATTTATAATGAAACATCAAAAGAAGAAGAAGTTGAAGGAGAAAGAAACTTGAAAGAATCGGTAGAAGAGATTACCTCTTCTTCGACGCACATCTTTTAAGCTTCCTCTTAAGGGACTAGAGTTGGTCTTTTGAGAAGACCAGAACCTCCATAATGTTTCTAGGGATGTGGATAAGTGAAATGGGTAGTTTTTGGCCGATATTTAAGGCTCATGGTGTTGGTAAGTGGAGAGGGAGGAGGTGCCCTTTTATAAGGGAGGTGAGGGGCACCTTTGGAAACCTCAAAAATATTAATTTATAATAAATAAATCCCTTCTTAAAAACAACCAAAAAATACTCATTTTCCAATATTAGATGATATAGGGTTGTAATATAATCAACCAAAAAAAATTAGACATGTTGGAAATTTATTTTAAACCTTATCAACTTGATTTATCATTATTTAATTTATTTATTCTTATTTGTGTTAATAAGATTCTAAATTTTAAATTGTTATAAATAATTAATTATTTGTAATGAATAGTCCATAATTGGATAATTTTTTAAATTTTAGACCATATAAATTTTAATTTAAAATTTTTAAATATTTTTTGAGATTTTTATACAATTTTATATTATGTTATTTTTATAAAATAATAATAGTGTCAATTTGGACACTATTCATTTATTTGAATTTAAATAAAATCCACACAAAAGATATGTTCAAACTAAAATATTTAATAGATTCATAACATGTCATATTTATCTAGATAATTCGTATATCACATTAAATAGTTCATATAATATTTATTTTTATTTTTTAAAACCATTTATTTGATATTTCAAATCAATAATATAATTTCAACATCACTATTGTATCACCTTTAATGGTAATTATATAATACATAAAAATTGAAAATAAATTTACATTATGTAGATAATTTTATTTTATTTCTAGAGAGTATTAATTTTTTAAGTTTCATGAAGATTTTCACTAAATTAAAATTATTAGACTTATAAGATTTAAGAGAGTGACATGTTGCCACTTTCTTTGGTTTTAATAACAATTAAATTATATTAATGGTAAAAAGAACATAAAATGAATTTATCCCGACCCTTAGGTGATAAGGGTCAACTTTTAGTCATCTAATATAATTTTGGTAGGTGTTAGGGTAATTTTATAATCTTATTTTTACCCTTACATACCTGATTTACATTTAACTGTAGTAAATAAAAATTACTGTAGTTACTATTCATAATATCAAAAAAAGTATATTATTTACATATTTTGGACCCACTGAATTTAAATATGGAATCCATTTTTCAAAATTCAAAACACAGAAGTGGCAGTAATTAATTTAAAATTAATCCTATTGTTAAGAAAATAGGTTTTAAAAGTTAAAACATTGCCAAAGATTGAAATGTTTTTACCTATGAATTCAATATAAAATTAATGGTAATGACATAAATTATATTAAATGGTAAAAATATATTCTATTTATACTTTAAAACCATTTAATATTATAATTTAACCACATAAATTATTGTGATGAAAAAAGTTGTTTTTATTTTTAAATATAGCATGTTTTTACTATTCATTAAAATATGAAAGTTTTCATAATAATATGAAAAATTTATCCAAAGTAATTTTTTATATAGTTATTCCAAAGTATAACTTTATTTTGTCAAATTGTACTTATAAACTTGTCAAAAAAATTAATTAATGTTGTTGCACCATCAAAAGGATGCAAAACTGCATTTTTTTTAAATACTTATTTTACCCAAAAAATTTATTTTGTTCTCATACCATGTTCTAAAAAATATGTAAGATGAATAATAATGTTATCAAATTCAAAATGTAGTTAATAATATTCATAATGGCTAGTCGAAAATATTATTATAACAATATATCATTGTTTAGTGAAACCTAGTATTCCGTACTACACACATTATTGAGGAAGGTTGCGATTGCGTGTAATGCAAGCCAAGTTAGGGTTGCATGTAGTGAAAGATTACATTGTTGTTGTATATAATATAAAACAACCATATTTAGTTTATACATTTAATATATATATATATACACACTCGATGTTTTGTATAATGACTTCTATCAAACAAACTTGAAATTTTGTGTAACACGATCCACAAATACTGTTGCGTATACTGCAAGCTAAAACGGTGTTGCGTATAGCACAATATAATCTTGGTGTAGCATACAACACAAAACATCAAATAAATTTAAAATAATACTTCTCATAAAATCTCTGGGTGTTACATTCTACCCCCCTTAAAATGAATTTCTCCCTCGAAATTCGTCAGGGTTATAAACTGTTTACTACTTGAAAGCTTCTTTCATACAATCCCACATCGTAAAAAGGAACACTAAAACTAAAAATTAAAAAAGTGAAGTATGAAATATAATGGTTACCCAAATTAACTCATCACTAGGTTTCCACATAAGATAACATAGGTGAAAATATGGATATAGAATAGAAAGTTAACCATAAAGTTCTGATGGAGAGTGGTAGAGAACATGGCTATGAAAAATCCAACAATCACAAAGCCATAAATTTGTGATGATCTAAGGTACCATCTAACTCATCAGATATAAGATCAATAGGAAAAAAAATTGGTTTTCAATATCCTTTCCCTAAAGTTGAATATTTGAATTAGAGGAAATACTTACCTGATTTTGGTACAATCTCACAGTTGGTCATTCCTTGAAAAATTTCCACTTCATCTCTTAAAGAAATGAAGTTGAATATTTCATTAATGAAGTGTTAGCAGATCGTGGGATAGAATGATAGGTAATTCCATTTGTGTCAAACAAAAGGTTAAAAAAAGTTATTAAATACACATAAGTCCATCTATAGTGTGATTAATCGTATATGGGTCCTAAAATGGACTTATACGTCATATATCATACCACATAATAAATTAAAACTAATTTATACTAACGAGGGACTTCCTGTAAGACAGTGGTATTCAATGAAGGTCTGTTGAACTTCAGTTGTGTGTTTTATTCCCACAGCCTTGTCCGATGCGACGGGTTGTCGCTCGTCATATGGGTTTTCCTTTTTCTAAAACTATACTATTATAACATTCCATAAATAATATCTAAAAACAATTTTTATCCTTAAATAACACTATCTGTTGTCCAACACAATCAATTCCAATCCTTAGGATTATCCAAAAGTCGTCTGTCCAATCTCGTAGTATAAAGAAAATGATTTCTTGAAAGGTCATATAAAAAGCACGTGAATACCATCATTTATCCCCCATATATCATAAGATATATCTTGTTGATCGCATTCCAATCACGTGAAAACCATAATCTTATATTCTCTTGAAACATAAATTACCATAGAACATTAGTGAAAACATGAATGTTGTCAAAAGGTAACTCTTTCCACATACCAAAATCCCAAAATTTCGATATACTCACACCATGATATCACTTTGTCCTTATATAAGTCATGAGATCATGAATACTATCATACATATTATTTCTCCTTATCCCTTCATTATGTGCATTTCATCTGCTTTCCAAAAATATTTCAATCAATTTTCATGGTTACCGGTAACATTGATCATATACATTCAAAAACACAAGGAAAGAAAACATTTTAACAATCCTTATATTTTTTTTATTCCATAGTACCATATATTATTCTTGATAATCCTTAAATCATTATACTACCTTCTTAAACCACTGACTATGCTTCATCATTTCTTTTAACTCATATATCATTTTTTGTCTCTTCATCATCATCTACATAAATACTATCCATATGACCATGATGATTAACTTCATGATATTTTCCCTTAGGGGATTGGTTTTCATAATTCCAGTACAATCCACATTTAAAACATTTAACCGTTTTTTATGTCTTAGAAATAGCATTATCCGTGTCCATGGTGTAAACTGAACATTTTCCTTTACAATTACAGGCTTTGTGTCCTTCTTTTCCACACCCAAAGCATCTTCTAGTTCCTTTGAAACATTCTCCCTGATGCCTCTTCCCACATGATTTACATGAGGGAAGATGAACTTTCTTTCCTCTATGATCATCATGAAACTCCGTCTTTCTATTATTAGTCGAGTTAGGAAACTTACCAATGTTGATATTATTGATCGTATTATGAGAATGCTGATTAGGCATAATAACAATTTTTGGACATCCAAATCCCATTTAATTTGGTTGATCATAAAGAATACCATTCCATTATCCATCATATTCTCCATTAACATGAATCCCCATATTTCCTACCATTCCTTAAATCCCAAAAATAATAGTATGAGAGGAAAAAATCATACTAGAAAAAAAATCAAGGGGGAGTATTATCAATCTATAACATCTTTGGTTTAATTCTATGATTGTTACCATAATTCTAGGACTATAACCTATACTGATACCTAACCTTAGGGACACCCCAAGACACACCTTATAAATATCTCTATGGATCTCACTGAAGTTCTCACATCCTAGTTTTCAAAGGTTAACTAAACCTTTCCTGTGATACTAACTATAGAGACCCATACTTAACATATATGGACATTACATTACTTTTGATGAATAATTAGCATATAACATGAAAAACACACAAGTACCGTAATAGTGTAATGTCTTTGGAAACTCGGTAAAAATATAATCTTCTAATCATGGTTAATGATCTTCAACATCTCCCATAAAGATCATTCCCTTATTGTTTTCTTAACTAAAACATTTCTGTATATCCTGGGGAAAATAAAACATAAAAAAGGTGAGCTCAAATGCTCAGTAAGGGTAAACATAGAGAATATAAAACAATCAATAAACATTTGAATGCAAAAAACATGAACATAAAATCTAAACATCAAAATCATTAGCAAAGACACATATCTTGGAAGTACATAAAGAATATACCATAAAGGAACATCAATCGTGATAAAATATCATGGGAATAAAACATGTAATTTTGGATAACCATTAAGCACATGATATGGTTTCCATAGTAGCGAAGGCATTGCTTCCAAGACCATCTTAGTGGACAAAATCCCTTTCTAAATCGAGTTCACTCCTTCTTCCAGCCCTCTAACACTGAACCAAATTAACTTACCATTCCATCCATGTCTATATCATGAGATATAAATCTTTATCCAATTCATTGGATAGAGATATAGGTCCCACCCATCTCATATTGAAATCATTCTTACATGTTCTACAATCATAAACATAAACCATTCATCATAACCCAAAGAATAAAATGGGTTTCATAAACATCATCCCATCATAACATAACCCATATAAAAATAATCGATATCATTTCATCATATAAATATTGGAACCATGTAAATCATATAAAAATTATACTTTAAACATACACATATGAAATAATGTCATCTTACATGGAAAATGTTTTTGATAAAAAACTTGAAATGAATTCTTGAGGAAAATATCCTTTCTTCTTCAAAATCATATAATATTTACAAAATGACACATGATTTTATAAGAAAGGGATTTTATTTAAAATAACCATGAAAACTTGTAGAGTAATCTTCATTAAAATAAGTCATTATAATACTGTAAAAATCCATTCATGCCTTATAAGTTAAAAAAACATTCTCCTCGTACTTTTGTTGGAAAAGTAAAAAAGTACCTTGTATGGTAATCAAAACAAAGATTCCTTACATACCATGTAGTAAGAGTGAAAAATGGGTAAAAATGACTTTAAAAATACATTAATCCATTTTTATAAAATAGGTACATGGATGATAAATATAACCCCAGTAAATACTTATGAGTAAACAATCTTGGATAAAAATGAGATTGGAAAAGTTATCCCTTACCTTAGGTCTGATATGATTCATACATATCTGAACCTCCTTTATAATGATTTAAAAAATGTCATTAACTTATTAAAGAATCATATTCATTTTTATGATATCATATATGGTTCACATATGTCTTTATATTACCCGTTCTTATGTAAATTCCATGTTAAATCAGCGTTTTGGGTAAAATCATATTATTTATCGTATATGTTTGGATTTGTTTTTCTTGATATTATTATTACTTATATCATGATTTAATTACTTCCAGAATGTAAATCATGATTTATAAATCATATATATTCGATATATATATATATATATAATATATGAATGAATGAAATGATATACACCGTTCATGGAGATGGTAGGCCGTACGTACACATGAACGTTGTTTTCCATTCATTATTGACTTGAATATAAGTAAGTAAATAAAATATACATAAATCCAGTAGCATTATTATGTTATATATACCATTATAATTCATTAAATATACTTTATAATCATTCTTTCGTGGTTAGCATGGAGACTTAATCTCATCACGTCGTGGAGACGGTAATCCGTACGTACGCACAACTGATGATATCGTTCCCATAATTATTGAATTGAATTGGAGTGGATGATATAATATTTACGAATCATTATGATGTTATAATAACTATATATAGTTATTATTTACACCATTATACCCATCCTAGTAAGGTGGTGGTGGAAAAATAGATTACATCACGGCGTGGAGACGGTATTCCGTGCATACGCATGCATGATGATTTCATTTTCCGTAGGATGGATAGAAGGTAAAATTGTGTTGTTTAACATTTATAATAAAATATCAGTATATTAGTGATACTGATGTTATTACTTTATAATGAAACAACTAAAGAAAAGAAGTTGATGAAGAAAGAAACTTGAAAGAATCGGTAGAAGAGATTACCTCTTCTTCGACGCACCTCTTTTAAGCTTCCTCTTAAGGGACTAGAGTTGGTCTTTTGAGAAGACCAGAACCGCCAAAATGTTTCTAGGGAAGTGGAGAAGAGAAATGTTCCGGGGTTGGCCAAGATTGAAGGATCAAGGTTTTTTGAAGTGGAGAGGGAGGAGGAGCCCTTTTATAAGGGAGGAGAGGGGCACCTTTGGAACCCTAAACAATATTAATTTATAATAAATCAAACCCCACTTAAAAACCTCCAAAAATGACTCATATTAGAATATTAGATGAGATACGGTTTTAATAACATCAACCAATAAAATTTATACATGATGGAAATATATTTTAAACCTTATCAACTTGATTTATCCTTATTTAATTTATTTAATCTTATTTCTGGTAATAAGATTCTAAATTCTAAATTGTTATAAATAATTACTTATCTGTAGTGAATTTTCCATAATTTGATACTCTATGACATTTTATACAATATTAATTTCATTTAAATTTTTTATTTAATTTTTTTTGATTTTTAAACAATTTTATATTAGGTTATTTTTATAAAATAATAATAGTGTCAATTCTGACACTATTCATTTATTTGAATTTAAATAAAATCCACATAGAAGATATGTTCGAACTAAAATATTTAATAGATTTATAACATGTCATATTTATCTAGAAAACTCGTGGATCACATTAAATAGTTCATATAATATTCATTTTTATTTTTTAAAACCATTTATTTGATATTTCAAATCAATAAAATAATTTCAACATCACTATTGTATTAGCTTTAATGATACTTATTTAATCCATGAAAATTATAAATAAATTCAAATCATGTAGATATGTTTATTATATTTCTGTATACTATTCATTTTCTATGTTTCATGAAGATTGTCACTAAATTAAAATTATTATACTTATAATATTTAAGAGAGTGACATGTTGTCACATTCTTTGGTTTTAATAAAAATTATATTATTTTAATTGTCCAAATCCCGTAAAATGAATTTATTCAGACCCTTATGTGATAAGGGTCGACTATTAGTCATCCAATAAAATTTTTATAGGTGTTATGGTAATTTTATAATCTTATTTTTACCCTTAATTACGTGATTTACCTTTAACTACAGTAAATAAAAATTACCATAGTTACTATTCATAATATAACAAAAGTAGAATATTAACATAATTTGGACTCACTAAATTCAAATATGGTGTCAATTTTTCAAAATTAAAAACACAGAAGTTGTGGTAAATAATTTAAAATTAATCCTGATGTTAAGAAAAAGGGTTTCAAAAGTTAAAACATTACCAATGATTGAAATGTTTTTACCTATGAATTTAATGTAAAATTAATGGTAATTATATAAATTATAATAAATGGTAATAAAATATTATATTCATAATTTAAAACCATTAAATATTATAATTTAACCATATAAATATTGTGATGAAAAAAGTTGTTTTTAATTAAAATATAGCGTGTTTTTACTATTCATTAAAATATGGAAGTTATCAGAATAATATGAAAAATGTATCCAAAGAAAAATTTTATATCTGGATTTTAAATAAGTATTTTATTTTTTCAAATTTAACTTATAAACTTGTCAAAAAGTAGATTTAAAGTGGGTGCACCATTAAAAGGCGGCAAAACTGCATTTTTTGAAAAATACTTATTTTTCCAGAAAAACTTATTTTGTTCTCATACCATGTTCTAGAATATTTGTAAGATGAATAATAATTTTTTAAAATTCAAAATTTAGTCAATACTATATATAACGGCTAGTCCATAATAATATTATAACTATATATCGTTGTTTAGTGAAACCTGGTTTTGCTTACTATAAACGCTATTGAGGAAGGTTGTGATTGCGTGTAATGCAAGCCAAGTCAGGGTTGCATGTAGTTCAAGATTCCTTTGTTGTTTTTTATAATAGAATCCAACCATATTTCATTTATACATTGAATATATATATATACACTCAATTTTGCGTAGAATAATAACTATCAAATGAACTTGAAATTATGTGCAACATGATCCACGAATATTGTTGCAAATACTGCAGGCTAATACGGTTTTGCGTATAGCGCAAGATAATATTGGTGACGCATAAAACACAAGACATAAAATAAATTAAAAATAATACTTCTCATAAAATCTTAGGGTGTTACAAATAATGCTGTTATGAATTTATCAAAAACAATATACCAAATAGTGTCAAAATTGACATAAAAGAGTTTTTAAAACAAATATTAAATTATTAATTGATATTCTATTCTTAAAAATAAAACGATCATCCAAAAGACTAATATAATAATATATATGACATTAGTGAACCAATTGTGGTTCTATTGTCAGTTTATCATACGTTTATTAACCATATAGTGTAATAATAGAAGAAGACATGGTAAAAGTTAAATTATTTAACTTAGAGTTAAATAAAAATGATAAGGTTAAAATGGTAACCTAAACATGTCTAAATCATATTTGTTGAGATTATCTCGACCCATACCCAACCTATCCTAGAAATAAGTCACTTTTGAGCCATTATAAACCAAATATGAATTTATTATGAAATAATAGTTTATGTTTTCCCTAAGGTGCCCCTCACCCCTCTTATAAAAGGGAGCATCCTACCTGTCCACTTCACACAATTTTGAGCCTTCAAGATCAGACAACCCCTGACCATTTCTCTTCTAAACACATATAGTTATATCATAGTGGTTCTTATCTTCTCAAAAAACCAACTCTAGTTCCCTAAGAGGATTTTTAAAAGAGACACATCCAGGAAGAGGTAATCTCTTCTACCGATTATTTCATGTTTCTTTCTTGTTTACTTCCTCTTCTTTATTTGTTTCATTATAAAGTAATAAAATTAGTATCACTCATATTCTTATATGTTATTATAAATATGAAACAACCCTATTTCACCTTCTATCCATTCTATGGAAAAAAATCATCATGCGTGCATACGTACGGAATACCATCTCCACGCTGTGGTGTAATCTATTTTCCACCACAACCTTACTTGGATGGGTATAATGGTGTAAAAAATATCTATATATAATTATTTTAGCATGATAATTATTCTGAAATATTATATCATAAACTCAAATTACATATATATGATTATGGGAATGATATCATCGCTTGTATGTACATTCGACCTACCGTCTCCATGAAGTGATGCGACTCATTCTACATGATCTTCGTTGAATAATGGTTATATAAATTAATTGAATGAATATATACGATATTTATTATACTAATACATTCCTTTAAATGATATATCTATAATATAAAATTTGTAATAAGAATTTATTCGACAAAACACGCATAAGAACAAAAACCAATGAACACTCAAATAACAAGTAGCATTGAAATATTATTAATAAGAAGATAAAAAAATGACCATATATGATATCATAATAATTACTATGATTCTAGAATACTTCAATGACATTATTTAAATCATTATACAATAGTTTCAGATACGTACAAAGCATATAAGATTTATGATAAGGGAAAATCTCACAATCTCATTTTTATTCAAGATTGTTTATACTACAACAATTTACTGGGGAATATTTATCATCCACATCCATGTTTCCACAATATGTAATATTATTTATATCCTCCTATAATTGTTTAAATCACATTTTACCTATTGGTGAATTTTTAGTAAACGTTATTAAAGGAATATTGTGTCTTTTTCAATACGTGATACTTTTTGACTTTTTCAAACAAAGTATGAGAAGAATGTTTTTTAACTTATATGACATGAATGGATTTTTATGATTTAATTGAACATTATTTCCATGAAGCTTCCTTTACAAGCTTTCAAGTTTATTTTTAATAAACTTCTTTGAGTTTAAAATTTTAGGACATGTTAAGAAAGGAAAAATGTTTTTGAAGTGGAAATGTTATTTTCTTCAATAATGGAGTTCAAGTGTTTTATCAAAATTATTTTCAATCTACGATAATATAGGGTTATATTTCTATTACTATTATTACATTTATTTTATTATGTTATGATGGAAGTATTTTTATGAAGTTCTTTTATCGTTTATGGATGATGTTATGATGACATGATGTTTAAGAATCCCATTCTTATTACATGGGATATGCTATGATGTATGATTAATGATTTTGTGGAACACATAAGAATGGTGTCATTATGAGATGTGTGGGACGTATATATCCATCCAATGCTTTGGGTAAAGATTTATATCTCATGAGATAGACATGGCTGGAACGTCAAGTTAATCTGGTTCAGTGATACGGGACTGGAACAAGGAGTGAACTCAATTCAGAAATGGACTTGGTCCGCTATGATAGTCCGGGAAATGAGTCTTGACTAATATGAAATGATTTTCTATGATTATGTGTGTATGAAAAAATGTTTCATGTTTTATGTTATGATTACATTTCACTACTATGATTTATCCCACATTATGATATTATGATATCTTTAGCAGGTTATGATTTTCAAAATTTTAGGTTCTCATGAATATGATATGATTGATATTTCCTTTGTTTACCCTTACTAAGAATTTGAGATCACCCTTTTGAATGTTTTCTTATACCCAGGTCAGGAAGAAGGGTATTAAGTAGGATATACCAAAAGGGACTCTAAATATGATGAAATAAATGGGAGACAATGTAGATGCTTTATGAACCAGTTGTTTATGTTTCCCAGTTTCAAAAGACACTATACATATACGGTCCTTTCATGGTTTTTTATATGTTGTAATAAGTATGCTTCAATTCTGAAGTAATAACAATGTAAATAAAGTATTGGTCGTTATAGTTTAGTAACTGTGTATGTGTTCCTTCCATGCCAGATTTAAAGAAGGATTTGTTATAGAAAGCTCATAGTTCTTCATTCATTATTTATCCTAGAAGTACAATGAAGTATATAGACCTGGAGGTGTATATATGGTGGGTTATAATGAAGATAGATGTCATAGAGTTTGTATCTCAGTGTTTGGTATGCAAGGATATTAAGGCTGAAAACCAAATTTCATAGGGATGTTGCATCCATTACCCAAAATAGAATTGAAATGGTATAAAATTACTTTGTATTTTTTCATTGGACTACCTAAAACCTCTAAATGGATTAATTATATATGTGTTGTAGTTGATCACCTTACTATGTCAGTACACTTTAATGGTATTGGAGAATATTTATCTCTTGATCAACATTCCAGAATATACATTAATGAATTTGTATGTTTGAATGGAATACCACATTTTATTATATCAGTTTGATATATGAGATATACCTCAATGTTTTGGAGAATTATTTAGAATTCACATGATACAAAAATGATTTTAATCACTTCTTAACATCCTCAATCAAATGTTTGGTCTGAATGAACAACTCAATCTCTAGAGGATTTTTTGAGATATAGTTCTATGGATTTCAAATGTGGATGGAATCTACACCTTCCTCTAGTTGAGCTTTCTTAAAAATAATATTTCACACAATGATTCTTTGGAAACATAATAAGCCCTATATGGGATGAAATGTAGCGCTCTAACAAGTTGGGATGATGATGGAGAAATATAGCTTTCAGCACCAAATTTCTCTGATGAAATGGTCGAGAAGGATAGAACTATTTAAAAGTATAACAAGGAAGCATGATATTAGTAGAAAAGTAATTCTAATAATAATATCTTTGATATATAATTTGATGTCGGTGAAATGTTTCTTCTACCAATCATACCCTGGATGAATTCTATGTGATTTGGGAAGAATCGGAATCTACGCCCTCAATAGATCATCCACATGTATATAATTGATCGTATCAGGATAGTAGTCTATCGCATGAAACATCATCCAAATATATATCATTTCAGTTATGTGCTCCATGTATCCCTCTTGAGAGAGTACGTACCTAAACCTTCACATGTACTAAACTCAGAAGTCATACCACAGAAGGATCATTCTTATGAGTACCAACGTGTAGAAATTATGGATCAACTAGATAATGTTCTACGAAACCTGACCACTCACCTGGTCAATGTTTCATGGAGAAATCACCAGTTAGAATAACCTACATGGGAACCTGAGGATACAATGAACCAGAAGTATCCTAACTTGTTTTTATCTGAGTGAGGAATTTGGAGGGTAAAATTTATTTTACATGGGTATAATGTTACACCGTGAGTTTTTAGGGACCTATTTTTTTGAATAAATATAAATTTACATTTATATATTGAAATTAACTATGTAAAAGATTCTTTGCACATGTAACTGACGTGACGTATGTTACACTCCACACCGACTCGTCATACTTTACATGTAACACTCACACGACATAGGTTACACACAACACCGACATTGCATACAATACATGCAATAATGCATTTCTACGAAACATACTTTTTCTATTAGAATTGTTTAAATTAAATATAAATAACTTATCTTTTAAAATATTTACATTAATATAAAGATTTTCTACTGTTATTTTATATAAATAAAACTCATTGATATGGAATGATATGATTTTTGCTAAAGTCCTTTTTATGTTTAAAAACAATATTCTTTTCTCAAATAAAATGCTTCTAAGAATGAATATAATTTAAGAAAATAAATCAAATTTAATTTGATTAAATAAACATTATTTTAAAATTTATAATTTTTTAATTATATTATGCGGAACTATTAGGATTTGATTGAGGAAAATCATTTTTAGATGAATAGTAAAAATACCATATTTTAATTACGTTTTTTTTAATTTAGTTCTTTTATAAGGATAAAATATATATTTATTTTATTTAAAATACTATTATATAATATTTATATCAGCTAAGAAAATTTTGGTGATTGGAACCATTTCTACATTGAAATTAGACATTAATACATAACAAACATTTGATTACTCTTAAAATAAAAACCCATAGTGTCCTCCCGGCATGGAGATTATTTTTTAAATAATTTCATCCACCTCATAAAATCTAATTAATAAAAAAAGATTCCATATTTATAATTAGAATAATTTATTATTTTTAATATGGTCAAACTTGTTTTTTACAAAAACTATTAGTGAAGGTGATTAAAATTAGTTACATTGATTAAGAGATAAATTATGTTAATAAAGTATTAATCCTTAAATTCAATACCCAAAAAACCTAGAATATTTTCCAAACCCAATAGATATCCATAGTTAGTCCAAAAACCTTCCATTATTTTATTCGGTGGGTTTTTTAAAAAAAAAAATTTAAGAACATGTGCCCACGTAAAATGTTTCTAATAATTCCATGTGAGTCCATAATCCACCTTATAAAAAGGCCACCACCTCTACCCATTCTTCACTCCACTAAAAACATTTACATTCACAAAATACCTAACCAATAAACATTAAAAGAATCCTCAATTCAACCTTGAATCCTAACTCTATTAATAAACCCTCTCAAAGAATTGTTTTGGCACAGACCAAAAAGAGTTACCTGATAAAGAGGTAACATCTTCAATCAATATATTTTCCCTTATTTTCCTTTTCCGCCTCCTACACTATATTTATTCCCATTTTGGGAGAAAATAATTGTATCATCAATAAACTAGGATGTTGTTATGAAATTTTTCTTACCTAGACTTATGCACAACTCTATCTAATGGATGATGAACATACAGTTTCTATGTATGGAAAACTACTGCCTCACAAAATGTTGATTGTTCATTTCTACTTTACCACCAATAATGGTGGTGATTAGGATGTACAATAAATTTATAAATTTAATATATAATATATAGTATATATTTATGATTCAGTTTTTCCTTTACAACACACATCTTCTTTCCTTCCATTTGATTTAAATATGTGAATCTTGTTTGAGGATGTGTGGACAACCCCTCCCGTAATGTGATGTGATTTGTTCACACATCACATGGAATCTATTAAGGATGTTTTAATTGAAATTAAGAGATATATAGAATTTATTAATAATAATTAAATTATTATATATCTTCATATGTTTATATTTCATTTACACACTTTCTTTCAATATGATAACAAAAATTGTAAATACTGTTCATGAGTATGTTCGGCTTACCAGCTCCATGAATGATATATTCCATTACGTAATTTACTATGCATTAGATTATTATTATATAATTATACTAAATATTCCTGATATTTATATCATTTTATAAATTTTTTAATAATTATAAACGTATAAGGATCAACAATATAAAAAATTAATAAAAATACTAAGAACCAATCAAATATTACCTATTGTGAAACATTATCATTGGATCATAAACAAGCCGGTAAAAAAAGGTCACAATAAACCAATATTTATTATTATGTATATGAATACTCTTTTTTAAAATATGTATATTATACTTATATTTTTTGTACATGATGCTTGTATGAGTATAAAGATAGTCAATAGACAATGTAAGGGGATTTCATATCACTTTTATTTCCTATGAGGTACATATTATGTTCACCACTAATTCCTTTTGTGTAGTGTATGTACATACCCTGACTATATTATCAGTATATTATCTGTAAATTTATGTTTATTTTTATATCCATTTTATGAACCTACTTTCATGGGTTTTATCTTTCAAAAGTTACCAAATTGGTAAAACAATTCTGTATCAATTTTACTTCTTTGATACTCATGTTTTTTGTGCACCTAAACACATTTTAAGATGTATGTAATTAAATTTTAAATCTATTATCATTAATTTCATTGATTCATAATAAATTAAATAAAATGTAATTTAATTTTCTTACAAGGATAGTATGATCCAAAGTCACCAATTTATATGATTATATTGAGAAAGTCTCATTAATTTTTGAGATTGTTTATGTTTATGATTACTTTGATGAAATATTATGATCCATAATTTAGTAATATTAATGAGGTCCCTTATCCTATGTTTATTCAAGATATACTGGTTTTTTAGTACCACTTAACATTTTTTTCTACTTAAGATAATGGTTCTTGTAAAATCTGAAAGCCTATCAATGTGGTCAGAAGTATATTTTATTCCAAACCCATGTTTTAAATAATATTTTAAAAAGATGAAGGAAAATAATTATCATTGTAAAATGGATTCAGAAAACATTTTATTGTTTTAAAATGTTACATTATATTTTTTTCAAAAATATTTCAAAATAAAAATGTTTTTAAAATTTTTTATGTATTAAAAATCATTTTTCGAAGAAGAGATGATTTTTTTCTAAAGAAATGTTTTTAAAGGATCATTCAAAATTATTTCCCAGGTATTATAACATCCATTTTATTCAATAATTTTATTATGGGGTAATTATTCAATTATTCCATTCATATTGTTTCTCTAAATGTATTATTTTTTTATAGTATGATATTGTAAAAATCGTCTCTCATTCATGGGTTATACGCTTCTGAAACCCACTCCTTTTCACAGGTTAGGTTTTTGATGAAATTATTAGGAAACCAATCCATTTCCACATGTTATGATATATTTATATGTTTGTGATACACATTTCATTTCATGGGTAATTTTTTGTTCATCTATTATCTTGTGGAACATGTTTGTATGATTTAATTATATGAACGATGTGACCTACATCTCCCTCCAAAGAATTTGGTAATGTTTTAAATGTCATGAGATAGACTATGCTGGTACGAGGAGCGAAATCAGGCAACAAATATGGTCTTGGGAGTGATCCTTGACTACTATGATGGCCATGGGAGTGAAGGATAACTACTTCGATGGTATCTAGAGTGAACTCATGCTACTATGATGGACATGGAAATTAACCATGACTACTAAGGTAGTCTAGGAAGTAATTACTTGGACATTATGGACGACATTATATGATTATGTGTTTTCCATAGTACCATTCCGTACTCAAATGTTATGAATTCAGGGATTGCATCCTTTATTTCCATCAGATTTATGTCTTAGGAACTACCATGATTTTTTCCATGGTTCATGTGTATGACCAGATATATAGGGTGTGATATTATATTTTCATGATCATGTTCTCATATCCTTATGTTTATGTTTATACTTACATGTTTCCCATGTTTTTTCTTTCTGGGAATTTGATCTCACCCCATTTTATATTTCCTTTCCTAGTTTGTGACTATTTGTTTTATGTTTGAGGTGTCTAAGAAAGGTGATAGTCAAGATGAACCTAGTAGTAGATAATATATCTCACATATATATCAGGGTTTATGTATTCCCTGATTTCAAATGTACAAGACTATTATGGTCTTCTTTCATCTATTTGATTAATGTTTTTTTCTATAATTTTGTTGTAATGTTAATGTTTATAAATTGAAGGTCCCTATATTATTTCATTCTTTGAATTGGTATCAGTATCTACAACAAAAACGTCTTATTTCCCTTTATAATACTTCCTAACCCGCATTTATAAATTCATAATAAAATTTAATTACACCATTAATAAAACAATACAACCTTGTCCAAGATTTCTAGGTTATTCACACCATTCAAAAATATTTTTCAATGGTTGGAAGCTATTTTCAACACTCACACCTTCTTTCTTGGGTTTCTTTAAAAAATACTTCTCATACTTCTTCCATTGAGTTGATTTATTCCAACTAAATTTTTCCCATATGTTATTTATTAAATATTACTACTATTTTTGATTAAACCAAATCGTATTTTCCACATATATAAATCCACCACAATAATATATGTATCCATAGAAATAATATTTACCTCTATATCATTTATATTATCTGATGTTGTGATAATGTTTCTCAATATACTTCTTATTAGCCCTTTTTTTACCACCAAACAATATTTTATCGACAAAAATAATTATTTTTCGGCATAATTTTCTTTTGATCCTTATAGAAATAATAGATAATTGAAAATATTTCAAACTCATAATTTTTATATACTTCTAACTTCTCCAGTTTGTTTATTTTTTCCAAATACATAACCTTCACAACATTAATATTTTAAAAACTTTCATTCAACCTATATGGGGATAAGAGAGCTCACCGGGAACAATAGGACTTTCGGGTCGACCTCTACTCCTCGGTGTCAACGGCGCCGTCAACGACCTCTCCCCCCTTGATGGGGGAGGAGGAATCGTCTCTACATGAGTGAGGAGGGACCTTCCAGCCATTTTCCAACCTTGACTTTCTCTATCCATTCTTAGAATCTTCGTTGAGCCTGATGGTTTCGGACCTGCTCGATGGCCTTCCCAATCTTCAGCTCTCGCCCTCAGTGTTTTCGGAATCCTCCGCACACTTTAATCACACACTGGTGGCTCACTTCCAGAAGAGGATACCTTCAGTGGATTCTTTTAATAGATTCGTCTTTGTATCTTGGTATCTTCAAGAGAGGTTGATGGTTAGCTTGCTCGATAGCCAGCACATCATGATACAGATTGAAATGGTGTACCTAATCAAGTCTTGGTTGAGGGCTCCACGTTCCTTCAACAGTTATCACTTATTCCTGCTACGGTGGTCCTTCGATCTACATATGAAGTGTGATTCTCCGGCTATGGCAGTTTGGGTAAGATTTCCGAACATCCCTCTTCCTTTTCAGAACCCTTCGATGATTCGTATGTTAGGGAACCTAATGGGAAGGTACCTTTGTTCTGATATCCACACCGAGGTCATGTTACATCCGATTAATCCTCGGGTATGTGTTGAAATTGATGATTCGTGCTTTCCCGTCGATAATATTTGGATTACTGTTGCCGGGGAATATAGGTGGAAGCAGTGGGTGATCTATGAAAATTGGACAGAGTACTGTCCATCTTGCAAACACATGGGTCACGCTATGGGGTCTATCGTAGGATTATCGATGGACCTTCGTCGGAGGTTACTGATAGGGGGAAGCAGGTGGTTGCAAGGAATGGGTATGTTGCTCCATGTAATAAACCGGAGGTCGATGGGTTGTCTGTTCATGCCATGGAAGCATCGGGGCCCATAGATGGGGGATCTCCATCGAGCTAGGTGATGAAGGATCTCTGTGATGATGGACATAAGGTGTCAAGTGTGGACGTGAAAGCGTCTGGAACCTTAGGTGCTATGGAAAATCAGGCTAACCCGATGGTGGTGGAGGTGATCAACAGGTTGCGGAAGGATTTGGTGGTCTCTTCTAATCCCATATTCTGGAAGGAGTATGGTCTGGGTGTTGAGGAAGTTTTTTTTATATCATCGCATGTCTAGGGAGAACTCGGTGAAGGAAAAGAGGGTGGGGTGAAAGGATGCAAATTTATGAGTGGCTAGTCCGATCACTACGGGGGCGCTAGAGGTTTAGATCCTCCAGCCAGGCCCTTCCTCGCATTAACCAATAGTTTCGAAGGGCTTTCAAAAGGCATTCTTGAAGAAGGTTTGGTGACTGTTGTTGCAACCGGTGATGATATAGATGTGGCCAATGTAGAAGGGCACATTACTGTCAGGTTGAGACAAGAGGTAGTTCCTATGGGTAGGGAAGAGGCCGAACATGCGGTGAGGCATCTGGACAGGAATGACAGTATCACGCCAAAGCCCAGGAGGGGGAATACTACTGATTACAAGGGTGATGCCTCGAAGACCAAAGGGAGGAAGGTTTTCAGAGGTAATAAAGAAAATATCCTCCCTCTGATAGAGTGTAACACCACCAACTAGAGGCTGGGGAACAATTCTGAGTGTACTGATGCTACTTTGAGGGAGCGATCCAGAATTGGGAGAGAGAATTCTGGGGGTGGGAAAGGTTATGTGAGCAGTCCAGTTGGCCGCTCTTTCAGTGATGTTGTTCAAAGTGGCAATCAGATGATGGCCACAACCAACGGGCCTTTGTCTCCTACACTAAGAAGAAGACCAAGGAAGGATTTATCCTTTCTTTTGAGACCGATGAGGACTAGATCTTCCTCAAAGAGGAATAATGAGGTGACTTTGGCCTTTAAAAAGGGTAGCGTGGGCACGAAGGCATTCCCAGAGTAATCTGTTCTTGATCAGCTTAGGAGCCGGGTTCAATGTGAAAGCTTTTGGAGGCATCCAGAATGGGAGTTGGCTACTGGAGAAGATGACTCTTGCAGGGGATGCAGAGATGATTATGGTTATTATGATGTGTAATTCTATGTTGGTCTGTGGGGGCTGATATTTGTGTTCCAAATGTTTCAGTCTGTGGTTGTATGCTGGGGTACCTGGAACCCATAAACATGCTTTTAAAAATGAAAAACAATGATTTGCAGGTTTAAAAAAATTTAAAATTATTTTCAAAATTTGAAGGTAACATTGGATCATGCTTAGGTTTACAGTTTCTAGAACATTCACCAATGTTAGACATAGAATTATTTACTCTTTATCATTCTTAAACATTACATAGATAGGTTCATTAGGATTTTTTTATTTTTTAAAACAATTATTCAACTCATGAATCTATTTTAAAAGAATTACATTCTCATTACAGAAAACATTATTGATTTCCTATTGATTATGTTTAATTTCTCATTTTTATAAATTGTTTCTCAATCCTTACATTCTATCAAAGACATTATTTCAATTCATCTTTTAGATGATATTTTAATTGGCTTTATTCTTCTTGATAACAATAGAATCTAAATTATTCATTATTAATGGTTGCAATGAAAGTATTATCTCTAGACTTTTTAGTAGAATTTTCATGTTTATCATCAATGTATTCATCTTGATAATCTTTATAGAAAAATATACAACTTTTTATTTTTTATAAAATATTTTGTTTCACTTTGGAATAATAATTATTCTTATCACCATGTTTCTTCCACGATCTTCTATACCTTATATCATCTTCATTATTATACTCTTCTTTCTTTACTCATGGAATGTTAGCCACAATGAACCCAATGACTCCACACTCAAAAAATATCAACAAAATTTTTTTCATATTTTTTCCTATAGATATTTTTAAAATTTATAGAAATCATGGACAAAGAATAATCATTATATTTACATACCTCATCTTCAGAAATAGAGGCTATAGAATCATCTTCTTTAAGAACCATCCTATACATTCCATTATTTGAATATTTCAAGGACATTTCTCAATTATAAAATGTTCCACATTTCATTGATTTCGACCTTCTCATATCATAATTGATGAGAGTAAAATGAAAATAATCCATATATATTGTTTCATTATCTCTATCAACCAACGAGGAAACATTGGCATCAATCTTCTCAACAAGAATTATCATGATCTTTTCAATGAAAAATAATTCTTCATTATTTTCTCCAAGATTTATAATGGTGATAAAAATATAATTTTCCATCATAATGAAGTCATCGACAGACTCTTACTCAACCAGTTTTGTATCTTCATACTTTAGCATCTAGATTTGTAAATATTCCTTCTTAACTTCATTATTTCTTATGTAAATGTTATTCATATTATACTGAATACATTAGGTAGTGGAAACACCAACTAATCAAAAAAACTAACTTCTTCAAAGTGATTTTGGTAAATCATTATTATATTTCAAAAAATCTAAATAAGCTTAGTTTTGATAGATGTGATTGAACTATTTAATCAATAGGAGGAAATACTTCTGTCCCAACATTAAGGACATGATATCCATGAGATATAAGATAAGGAAACATTATATGTTTTCAAAAATGATATTTATTTCCATAAAATATCATAATATTTTTACTGTTCACACAATTCAGATTCTCCATCATAGCATTTCTTCATAATGTTTTGAAAACTATAAAAGAAGAAAAATATATCTATGATACTAATTGAAATTTACAAGATAGGTTTTATGTACCATATAGAGAGGTGGTTATTTTAGTGATATATTTTTCTTCTAGGTTTCCATTATTTTGATACTAACTTCACCTTCTATTAATTAGTTACAACTTTCCAAAAAACAAAACAAATCACACATCCATAAAAACTCATTAATTTACAGAGTTCAAAATTAAACAAGTGAAACTACATCCTTGGAATGATTTTGAAACAATCCCATACCATACAGTCCTATAGAAAAATATATATTTTTGTTTTTATTCAATATGAATGATATACCCACACACTTGTGTATAAATATTATCAATAATTTATCTCATTTGCTTCTAGTAGAAAAAATAATTGAAAATAAATTTCGATAATGAGTTAAGAAACATTCACCCGTTTCATCAAAACCTATTATTATGGTACCTCTTCAGCATTCACAAATATTATTTAAATAAATATTACATTTCGACCTAGATGAAAATAATAGATTCTTTATAATTATAAATGACTATTAATTTTAATCCCAATCTAATTCCCCAATCAAATTTCTCAATATGATAGTATAATTATGATAGAATGATGAGGAAACAATTATTAACACTTAACTCTCAGTCTATAATCCTTGATTAAGTTTCCTAGTCCAACAACATAGTCCATTATATGTAACTCAGAATATGATCTTCATTATTATTCTTATTTCATGCAAACTTCCTTTTAAATTTCGATTCCAGAAACTCCTTCTCTCTACAAGTATTAAGTGCTTCAAATTCCCTATTCACCCGTGAATTGTATTAGTGTTAGAAGGTAAATATTTAATTTCACTATTTATTGGTGTTCTAAAATATGTATTTTATGTAATATAAACTATTTTACTACTTACCTAAAATTACCCAATCTTGAAATTTTACTTAAATTTCATCATCATCATTGACATCATCAATGATTTTCAACCCAAATAATTTCCCTCAAAAATTTTCAAATCATCTAAAAAAATAATCACACATCAGACCTTTCTAATAATATTTTTTACGATTCTGATTAACACACTAATTTACTCATTACAATTACATCATAAATACAATCTTACACCAATAATTAAATTTCTTATCAAAAATTAAAGGGGATGAAAAGATTATGTATTCTCATTACGATTCATGAAACAAACTGAAATGAAATATCCCATTATGAAGCTACATAAAAACTATTAGATGTAAAACATTAAATCCATTCTACAAAAAATATAATAAATTGTTAACTACTTTAATAATTTTCGATTCCCTCCTTTTCTTCATACAGAATATCCTATGTCTGATGAAATTGTTAGTGTAAGCCTTCATTTGGTGGATTAAAATCTAATTCAATCTAATAATTACTTTCAGTTCCTATTTGATGAAACTAAACTCAATTAAAATAAATGAAAAATTACATTAATCCCTTAATACAATTGAAAAAATATAAATGGTCTTATTTTCTTCATGACCTTGTTATTGAAGATACAAAAAACTTCAATGTGATTGAATTATTTGACTGAATTGTTTATTGATCTATGGTCCCATTATTTATCAATACCTACAACATTATTTTTCATCAATATCAACCACCCACAAAACATTATTATGGCTTGGATTCCCATTATCAACCATATTTGTGTCTCATAATGCATGTCAAGATTGCTTGGGTGATTGCTGGAACACCGCATCAGAAAGACATGTATTGACATCTTCGACATCAGCATCTTAATTCCTCTTTTTGTTGGGGTACACTTCAAATTCTTTCTTCTATTATATGTATCTTGTGGATTATTCTTCTGACTAAAAACCCAAATCTTTTTCTTCCCATGTTTCATATTAAACATCTCACCCTTCAAAAAAATGTTTCTATTGATCTTACACCCATGAACTAAGACCAAAAGGATTCTACTTTATTCTTCCACAAATATCATCTTAAAATAATGAATTACTAATTACATTTAGAACTATATGGATTGGAAAAAAATAATCTGACATACATTGGGAGGTTTTCTAAATGATAGGCCTGAAATACAGATTCTTCACAAAACATATAAATACCAATTTTCTACAATTAAGACCATAGTTCACCAAAAAAAACTAAAATGATACAAATAAGCTCAAAATGATTAATTTTTAGGGGTTTAATCATTCATGAACATATGAAAAATTACTAAAATATCATCTCTACCAATTCCCCAACCACTATCACATGGACTCCCAGACAAGTCAAAAATCAAAATCAAATCAAAAAAATTTCAAAACACATGCCAATGAGATCCTACAATTCTGCACCAAGAAATAAAAGTTATCATGCCTCGTCCATAACCATTATTAAGTTATCAAATCAGATAAATCAGTTTTTCCTCTTCATTTATCCTCCCATTCACACAAGACAACAACCTCACATGAAATTTCTACCATATAACAAATATCTATTTTTAATAAATCTCTTCTCATCCAAACCAACGAAAGGGTCACCATAGGTTTGAAAAACTCATTCTTCTCCACCCTATGTGAATGAAGGAAATTTTTTTCATCAGGACATTATAGGGTTGTTCTTTGGATTTTGGTTGGTAGGATTTTTATGTGAAAAATTATGAGGTCAAATGAGGATGGCTTGGCTATTTTTGAAGAAAAATTGCAGAATTCTAATTTTCACTCAGGTATGGTATTATCCTCACTCACCTTAGTAGAAATCCAACTCCATCATCATAAAATCTCTATAAATTTTCAAACAGCTCAGTGTTTCCCCTGTAATGATTTCAATCTCCTCAAACATTATTTTTCTTGAAAGCTCCATAAAAGGCCAGCTTTCATTTTCCACTAGAAGCTCCAGAAAGGAACAACGTCTCTAATCAAGAATGCTCCAGAAAAAAACAACTATAATAGAATTATTTTTTATCAGTACACACATATCTTTATAATTTGAATTTTGACCCAAATTTTCACTAAATGAGGTAGCACAACACAAGATATCTGCCCCCATACTTAATTTCAACTAGATCATGAAATTTCACTTAAAGAGCAGGTTAGATAAGGAAAATTGGATTGTATTTTGGCTAACCTAAGAGGTTATTTATGGATTATACGGTCTAAAAGGATTAAATGTACAAATAAGGCTAGGATTAAAGTGATTACCTTGAAATGGGTGCGTTCAAACCAACGAAATGCCTCAATAATTTAAAACACATATACCCAAACACTGATGTTTTAAAAGGAATAAATCAAATTCTGGTTAAAACAATCAAGGTATTGTTCTTTCAATAAGTGAAAAGAATATAACAACAATGTTTCCAAAGACTCATGGGAAAGCGATTTCAAATATAAAGATAGTGAGATGTGGCATGGGATTAAAAAATGTGAGTACCTTTCATGAAATTCTCAAATAATTGAACTTGAAACAAAATCATTTTCTACATTACTTTGAGATTAGATTAATGGAATTAATTGGTTCACTCAATGACATGGGTTTCAATAATGGAAATGATAATCAATTCAGCTCAAAATTTTAAAAAACAGACAAAAACTGAAAAATAAACTCACAAAAATTTGGAAACGCGCAATTTTTTTTATTTTATTTGAATAACACACAAAAATGAAAATCCTAAACTACAAAGGTTCCCTCCCCCACACTTAAATGGTTCATCATTCTCAATTAATTCAAGTGGATTTAACGTGTACAAAACATTTAAAATGAACCACAAAAACAAGTATGTGTGAATGAGAGGTACAACCTGATGGCTGTTGTTGATAGAAAGGTTGGAGGAGCAGGATATCCTCCACTGGATTTGTTGGAATGGTCCTATGAAATTTCTTCAACCTATGTCCATTAATAGGAAATGGATCCTTCTCTCTATCCTTCACAATCTGTACAACACCGAAAAAATATAAATGAGTAACTACTAATGGACCCTTCCATATAGAATGAATTTAACCTAGAATCATCTTGAGTCTTGTATAGAAAAGAAAAACATTATCACTAGGATGGAATTCGTTCGGTTGGATCATCGTGTCATTATCCACTCTTGTTCTCTCTATGTAAATCCTATAAATCTCAAATGCTTCTATTTGAATTTACTCAAACTCACATAATTGAAACGTTCTCTCTTTCTCAGCACTTTCAAGATCCAAACTCATCTTCCTAACTGCCCAATATAACATATTCTCTAGTTCTACAGGTTGGGGGCATCTTTTCACATTAAGTATCCTATATGGATTCATTCCAATCGGGGTCATTTACGATATCCTATGAACCCATAATGTTCCTTCAAACTACTAGCTCTAATAATTCCTATTTGTTTTAATAATTAGTCTCCAAAATTCCATTTATATCCATGTTGGAAACTTCATCTTGACCATTTGTTTGTGGGGGATAAGGAGTTGATGTTTTATGATGCACCCCATACTTATTCAGAAAATCCCTTATTCTCCTATTTAAAAAGTGAGTCCCTTGATCACTGATGATGGCTCTGGGAACTCCAAACCTACAAAATATGTTAGTCCTAACCAAATCACAAACAACTTTAGCATCTTCAGTCCTGGTTGCTTTTTCTTCCACCCATTTGGAAAAATAATCCACCAGAAAATTGATATAATAATTTCAAAATGACATTTGTAAAGGGCCCATAAAATCTATACCATGGACTTAAAAAATATACCAAAAATTAAGTTGTTTTAGGGCATTTCATGTCTCATGGAAATGTTTCCAGAAAACTAACATTTTGGACACCTTTTGCAAAATTCATGAGATTCTTTAAAAATGATTGCCAAAACAAATCCAGACTCTAAAACCTTCCTTGCTGTACTATGATGTCCAAAGTGGCCTCCACAAGCTAATGTGTGACAAAACTCAAAATAAAGATCCTCTTTCACTCTATGTAGAACATCTTCGTATCACATGATCATAACATATCTTCCAAAGAAATGGATCATCCAAAATGTAATATCTAGATTTAGCTTTCCATTTGTGAATTTGGTGAGAATTGAAATGATATGGGACCAGAGATGTTACCAAATAATTGACCATGTCATCATACCAAGGCACTTCTTATTTCTACAAGTACCACTACTCTCCTGGAAGGTGATCATTCAGTTGTTCTTTTTCTAGAATTTCAGCTTCATTAATGTTTGGAAGTCTGCTTAAATGATCAACCACTAGGTTCTCAGATCTATTTTTTACTTGATTTCAATTCTAAACTCCTGCAGTAGTAACATCAATCTAACTAGCCTAAGTTTATTTTAATCCTTTTTCATGAAGTACCTGAGATAAGCATGATCAGAAAATGCAGTGACTTTATTTCCAAGAAGATATTATCTAAATCTTTCACATGAAAAAAAAATCTACTAAAAACTCATTTTGTATGGTTTGTTAATTGATTTGAACCGCATCAATGGTTCTTGAAGAATATATAATAACTTGTGTCCTCCATCAATTCACTATGAAATGAATGCTCCAACTACATGGTTGGAAGCACCACAAAGTAGATCAAGTGGTTCTTCCCAATTTGGAGGCAGTATCACAGGTGGTTCAATCAATCTCCACTTTAGATCATCAATGGATTCCCTACATGCACCATTAAAATAAAAATCAACATATTTAAAATTAAATCTAAATAGAGGGTGAGAAATCTTAATTAAATCCTTGATAAACCTCATATATAATCATGCATGTCATATAAAAGATCTAACATGCTCCACAAAAGTAGGGTAAGGCAAAGAATTTATCACATCAATTATTGACTTATCAACTGTGATGACCTTTTTGGAAATGAAATGCCAATGGAAAATTCCTCTATTAACCATGAAATTAAACTTTTCAAAATTTAAAACAAGATTCATTTCAATATATATTTTCAAATCTTTTTCTATATTTTTCATACAATGGTCAAAGGAGATTCCAAAAAATGTGAAATCATCCCAGAAAACCTCCTAGAAGTATTCAATGTGATTAGAAAATATAATTAACATGATACTCTAAAATGTAGCTACATTATTACATAATCCAAATGGTATAATTTTATATGAAAAAGTGTCAAATGTACATGTAAAGGTTGTCTTATCTTGATCCTCAGGAGCAATGGGTACCCGGAAATAACCCAAAATCCATCCAAAAAGCAATAATGAGTTCTCCCAGCCAATATCTCTAACTTATGATCAATAAAGGGAATGGGGAAATGATATTTATGAGTGACATGATTCAACATTCCAAAATAAAATCACACTCTCCATCTACTTTGAATTCTCAAAAGGATTACTTCATTCTTTTCATTCCTCACAGTGGTAAGGCCAATTTTTTTTGGAACTACATGAATTGGGATAACCCACTGCAAATTTTAGATGGGATGGATTATCCCAGCATCCAATAACTTATCAATCTCCTCCTCCATAACCTCCACTAAAGTGGGATTCAACCTCCTTTTTTCTTTCCAGACATGTTTGGAATCTGCCTCCAGAAAAATTCTATGTGAGCATATTTTTGGGTTGATTCCTGGAATATCTCTTAAACACCACCATAATGCATGGAGATTCTCTCTCAAGGGATCAATCAATGATTTCTCTTAGATTTTAGTGAGATTATTATCAAAAATCATTGGAAGTTTCTCTCCCTCCCAAAGGTTCAAATATATCAAATATGTGGGGAGTGTTTTGAGTTCCAAATCAAGGGGATGCTCAACGGATAAAACTAAATTGACATTTCACACATTTAAATTTTGGACCTCTGGCACACAAGAAAGGATATCATCTTCCAAATTATTTAAAAAATCATCATAGAAATTATATTTTACCTATTCCTCCCACATGAAGTCAGAATCTCCAGCATCTTTAGCATCCACATGATCAATGATATTTACAATGGATGAAGTCTCTCCTAAGTCTAAGAATTCATAGACCATACCTTATTCTTCAATGGGTTTTTCACTAACTCCATGGGAAAGTGAAAAGAGGAAGTGATCTTTCAATGGGGGCCTCATTAATTCAATAATATTGTTGTGGATAATGCTCTCTCCAAACTACATGGTGAGTGTCCCCTAAGGGACATTGATGATAGTTTCAATTGTCTTCAGTAACGGTATCCCCAAAATGAATTGTGAATGTGATGGGATACTATCTTCCTCAATATTTATAATGTATAAGTCAACTGGGAATAAGATATCTTTAACTTTCACAAGGATATCATCCAAAACTCCTACAAGAAAAACTGTGGATTTGTTTTCAAGATGCACCAACAATCTTGTGGGATTCAAATCTCCCGTCTTCCAAGAAGTGTATATAGAGTGAGGAAATTCATTAATTGATGCACATAGATCACAAAAATCATTAGGGAAATTTAAAGAACTAATGGTGCATGGAATGGAAAACATCCCTAGATCGTGACATTTAGTTGGTAATTGGGGTGTGATATGGGCTAAGACACTTCTTCCCAAGTTTATTCTTTCATTACCTAGAATTATCCTCTTCTTGGTTCAAATATCCTTCAAATTTGTATCATGATTTGGTATTTTTTTTTATTTCTTCAGTAAGGGGATAATGATTTCCTATTTTTGGAAGGTGTCCAGAATATCTTTTGGAAGTGTTTCTATAACGACCCATACTTTACATACATTGTTAGTACTTCAAAATTGAAGTACACTTATTACAACATATAACAAAACCATGAAAGGAACGTATAGGTATAGTGTATTTAGAAAATGCGAAACATAAACAACTAGTTCATAAAGAATCTCCACTGTCTCCAATTTATTTCATCATATCTATAGTCCATTTTGGCATATCTTACTTAATAACCTTTTTCCTGACCTGGGAAAGAAAACATACAAAATGGTGAGCTCAAATTCTTAGTAAGGGTAAACAAAAGAAATATCAATCACATCATATTCATAAGAACATAACAATTTGAAAATCTTACCCTGCAAAAAAGATCATAATTTCATAACATGGGATAAATAATGGTAGTGGAATGTATTTACAATAATCATAACATAAAACATGAAGCTTTGTGGAATACACACATAATCATAGAGAATCATTTCTTATTAGTCAAGACTCATTTCTAAGACTATCTTAGTGGACAAAGTCCATTTTTGAACCGAGTTCATTCCTCGTTTCAGTCCTATTTCACTGAACCGGATTAACCTGTCGTTCTAGCCATGTCTATCTCATGAGATATAAAATCATTACCCAATTGATTTGGATGGAGATATAGGATCCACCCATCTCATAATGATACCATTCTTATGTGTGCCACAAAATCATAAACCATACATCATTGCATAACCCATGTCATAAAAATGGGAATCCTAAACATCGTGACATCATAAAACAATTCATATAAGATAAAGGAATTCATAAAAATAATTCCATCACAACATAATCAAATAAATGTAATTATAGGGATAGAAACATAACCCTTTATTATCTTAGATGGAAAATAATTTTGATAAAACACTTGAACTCCATTCTTGAGGAAAATATCCTTTCTACTTCAGAAACAATTTTCCTTTCTTAACATGTCATACAATTCTAAACTAAAAGAAGTTTATTAAAAATAAACTTGAAAACATGTAAAGGAAACTTCTTGGAAATAATGTTTTAAAAATCCATTCATGCCGTATAAGTTAAAAAACATTCTTCTCGTACTTTTTTCAGAAAAGTCAAAAAGTACCTCGTACGAAAAACGACAAAAGATTCCTTTCATATCTTTTACTAAAAACTCACCGAAGGGTAAAATTGGATTTAAACAATTGTAGGTGGATGGAAATAATATTACATATTGAGGAAACATGGATTTGGATGATAAAATACACCCCAGTAAATTCCAAAGTATAAACAATATTGGATAAAAATGAGATTGTGATATTTTCCCTTACATTAGGTCAGATTTGCTTCGTAAGTGTCTGAACCTCCTGTATAATGATTTAAATAATGACATTGAATTATTAAGGAATCATAATTATTTATATGATATCATATATGGTCATATTCTTAACATATTATTAGTAATATTTCATTGCTACTTGTTATTCTGGTGTTTATTACTTTTTGTTCTTATTCGTGTTTGGTCGAATAAATTATTATTCTTCATTTTTAGGTTATAGATACCTCATTTCCAGAATGGTATTAGTGTAATATATATCAAATTTATTCACTAAATTCATTTATATAATCATTATGCAATGAAAATCATGTAGAACGAGTCGCATCACATCGTGGAGACGGTATTCCGTACGTACGCACGAGCGATTATATCGTTCCCATGATTGTGGAATTGTATTGGAGTGTATGTATACTATTTCAGAATAAATATAAATTTAAAATAATTATATATATTCATCCTTTACACCATTATACCCATCCAAGTAAGGTGGTGGAGGAAAATAGATAACACCATGTCGTGGAGACGGTATTCCGTACGTATGCACGCGCGGTGATTTCGTTTTCCGTATGATGGATAGATGGGGAAATAGGGTTGTTTCATACTTATAATAACATATCATTATACGAGTTATACTTATTTTATTACTTAAAAATGAAACAACTAATGAAGAAGAAGTGGAAGAAGAAATAAAGTTGAAAGAATCGGTAACAGACATTACCTCTTCTTTGAAGCGCCTCTTTGAGACCTCTTTTTAGGGCACTAACATTGGTCTTTGATGAAGATCAGGACCGATAGGATGTTTCTAGGGAACTGGAGAGGAGAAATTGGCAGGGGTTGGCCGATCTTGAAGGCTCCAAGTGGTGTGAGGAAGAGAGGAAGGATGTGCCTTTTTATAATGGAGGAGAGGGGCTCCTTTGGAAAAACTAAAAATATTATTTTATTATAAATCCATATTAGGTTTTAAATAGCTCCAAATTGATTTATTTCAAAGCTAAGGTGGGTATGGGTATAAATACTCTCATCCAATAGAATTTGGACAAGTTTAGTTTACTATTTTAACCTTATCATTTAGATTTAACTTTAAGTTAGATAATTTTACTTTTACCGTGCCTTTTTGTGTTCTTACACTATAAGTTTAATAAACGTACTATAACAAGCCAAAAGAACACCAAGTTGTTTATTATTAATATATATAACCTTATCTAAGTCATCTGACCGAAACTTAGATTTTTAGGAATAAAATAACAATTAATAATATAATATTTGTTTTAAAAATTATTTTATGTCAATTTTAACACTATTTAGTAATTGATTTTTGTGAAAATCATAACAGAATGATTAGTTCGAAAAAAGTTAAATAAATAAATACTAACATGTCATATTAACCTATAAAATTATCGGAATTCATAAAAAGTCTCAAATTACATTTATTTGGGTATTTATAACATCAATTATGTCAATATTTCATTAATAAGATAATTACTGCATCATCATTGTGTCATAAATAAATTAAATTATTTAATGTCTAAAAATTACAAATAGAATACCATTATGTAGAAAATCTTTTTAGATTACTAATTAATATTTATAGTTGAATTTATCTTATGTATAACCCTATATTAAAAATTATTTACTTATTAAAATTTGATTTTAACTATTTTAACCCTTCATTAAATAAATTAATAATAAATTTCCAAATCTAATCTAAGTGGGCCTAAATGGTCATATTTTATTCCTATGGTTTTTTGTGGTCTAATTACACTTATCCAATAGAATTAGTACATGTGTTAAGGTAATAATAATAACATTTTTACCCTTAATTACCCTATTTATTTTTAACCGTGGTAAATAAAAGTAAAAAGTTACTATTCACGAAAAATTATTTTCATATCATTGAACCAAATTTTACTTACTGACATCAACCGTGTCTCTAGGATTTTTGAAATTCCACTCACAGAAGCTGTAAAATTATGTTTTATGTAAACTAGAAAATTCTCCTAGAATGTGGGTAAAAGACGGTGAAAAGTTCAATAAACTTTTTATATATCTAAAATTATTATAAAATTAATCCGGTGAGTTACATTGAACTTATATAGGTATTATGTATCAATTTTGACATAAACTAAATTCAAATAGAATAAATAGTTATTTAAATAAAAGTTCTGTTTTTAAATAGTAACCTAGTGTTTTCATTATTCATCAAAAATTGAACGTTTCTAGAAAAATACCAAAATTTCACCCTAGGCTAATTTCGATATTCCAAATCCAAAAATGAATTCCATTTTGAGAAATAAAATTTACAAAATTTCAAAAAGTGGTTATTACTATTCATAACGGCTAGTTTTAATAATATTTTAATAGCATATCGTTGTTTAGTGAAACTCGGTATTGCATACGACCCAAGCAATCAAGGAAGGTAATGATTTCATGTAAAGAAAGAAAAACTAGTATTGTGTGTAGTGAAATATTCCTTTGGTGATTTATATGAAATAAAAAATATATTTCTTATAAAAGTGTCGGGTGTTACATTCTACCCCCCTTAAAATGAATTTCGTCCTCGAAATTTGTCACTTGTAACAAACAGATGAGGATACATCTCCCTCATAATATCCTCAAGCTCCTATGTAGCTTCTTCTAATGGGTGGTTCCTCCATAAAACATTCACCAAGCGAGTGGTCTTGTTCCGTAGTACTTTTTCACTACAATCGAGAATCTCTATCGGCTTTTCTTCATAAGAAAGATCTTGTTCCAGCGGTACAACTTCTGAGCTAAGTACATGTGAAGGATTAGGTATGTACTTTCTCAGGAGAGATACATGGAATACATCGTGAACTTGAGAGAGATTCGGTGGAAGTGCCAATTGGTAAGCTACCTTCCCAACACGATCCAGTATTTCGAAAGGACCGATATACCTAGGGATCAGCTTTCCCTTCTTTCCAAATCTCATTACTCACTTCCAAGGAGATATTCGTAAGAACACTTTATCACCCACTTCAAACTCTAAGTCTTTTCTTCAGTTGTCGGCATAAATTTTTTGTCGACTCCGAACTGTTCTTATGTATTGTTGAATAGATCGGACCTTTTCTGCAATCTCATCATCAAGATCAGATCCTAAAAGCTTTCTTTCCCCAACTTCATCCCAACAAGTTGGAGTCCTACATTTCGTTCCATGGAGAGATTCACAAGGAGCCATCTAAATAATGGAGTGAAAGCTATTATTATAAGAAAATTCCACCAAAGGTAGGTGTTGATCCCAACCACCTTTGAAATCCATAGAGAAAGCTCTCAACATATCTTCTAGAGTTTGAATTTTCCTCTCAGACTGACCGTCTGTCTGAGGATGATAAGCAGTGCTGAAACTCAACTCTGTATCCATAGTATGCTGAAGACTTCGCCAGAGCATTGAGGTAAACCTCGGATCCCGATTAGATATAATAGAAAGTGGAAATCCATGTAATCTTACCACTTTCTTTACATATATCCTGGCAAGATGATCCAGAGGGAAATCCTCTCTAATAGAAATGAAGTGTGCAGACATTGTATGACGATCAACTATGACCCAGATAGCATTATTGCCTTTGGATGTTTTAGGAAGTCCTGTGACAAAGTCCATAGTGATGTTTTCCCATTTCAATTAGGGTATGGGTAATGGTTGTAACATCCCCTTAGACTTCTGTCTCTCCGCTTTAACTTGCTGACAAACTAAGCATCGAGAGACATATTCAGCAACATCTCTTTTCATGCCATCCCACCAGAAGTACTCTTTCAGGTCCCTATACATCTTCATGCTTCGAGAATGAATAGAGAATGAAGAACTATGAGCTTCATACAATAGCTCCGTCTTTAATTCGGGGATGGGAGGAACAGAAACCCGATTCCTAAACTTTATTATCCCATCACAATCAAGGTTGAATTCAGGTACATTTCTCACCTTCTTTTGTAACTCTACATATTCTTTCTGTTCCTATTTAATCTTCACATGTATAGATGGTTGAACATTCATTTGATAAAGATACAATTTTCCCCTTTCATTATAATTCCACGATCCATCCTTTGTAAATCCATCAATATTGGATCTTTTTTGATCCTCATCATGGATAAACTGGCATGGTCTTGTCGACTTAAGGCATCTGACACCTTTTTTTCTTTCCCAGGCTTCTAATGAATTGAGTAGTCATAATCCTTAATCAACTCCAACCATCTTATTTGGCACATATTCAGCTCCTTTTGTGTGAAAATATACTTTAAACTTTTATGATCAGTATAAAGATCTCACCTTTCCCTATAATGATAATGCCTCTAAAACTTTAATGCAAATATTACCGTAGCTAACTCAAAATCATGAGTTGGGTAATATTGCTCATGGATTTTCAACTGTTGTGAGGCATAAGCTATCACCATATCATTTTGCATGAGAACACACCCCAATAACTTCTTGGATGCATCACTATAGATCAAAAACCTTTCTCCACTACAAGGAAGTGTGAGTACAGGTGCACTGGATAACCTTCTTTTCAACTCCTTGAAATTCACTTCACATTCCTCCTTCCACACAAACATAACTCTTATTCGAGTCAACCTGGTGAGTGGATTAGATAATCGTGAAAAATATTTCACAAAAAGTCGGTAATATACAGCCAAACCAAGAAAACATCGGATCTCAGTTACTGTTGTTGGTCTCGACCATCTTTCGATAACCTCTGTTTTTGCTGGATCCACAGATATCCCCTCTTTTGAGATTATGTGACCCAAAAATGAAACATTATGAAGCCAAAATTCACAGTTGGTAAATTTGGCATAAAGATTCTCCTTTCTCAGGGTCTTCAATATAATTCTCAAGAGATCTTCATGTTCTTCCTTGCTCTTTGAATATACAAGAATATCGTCTATAAGGACTACCACAAACTGATCAATATAGTCTCTAAAGACTCTATTCATCTGATCCATGAAGATAGCAGGGGCATTAGTATGACCAAATGGCGTCACTATAAATTCATTGTGTCCATACCTTGTACGGAAAGCCGTCTTTTGTATATCCTCCCTTTTGACCCTTAATTGATGATACCCTGAAAAATGATCAATCTTGGAAAATTATTGAGCTCCGCGTAGTTGGTCAAATAAGACATCAATGTGCGGGAGAGGATATTTGTTCTTGATAGTGATCTTATTAAGTTCTCGATAATCAATGCAGAGTCTCATTGATCTATATTTCTTCTTAACAAACAGAACAGGTGCTCCCCAAGGTGACGCACTAGGGCGTATGAACCCCTTATCAAGATTATCTTGGAGTTGCTTCTTCAATTCCTGCAACTCAATTGGGTCCATTCTATAAGGTGTCTTTCAAATACGTAAAGCACTAGGTACGAGTTCTATTGAAAACACAACTTCACGATTTGTTGGAAGACCCAACAATTCCTCCGGAAAGACATCATCAAACTCCCGTACAATGGGAATATTCTTAATCGTGAGTTTCTCACCAACCATTTGAGAAAAATAACCTTCATTAAGTGGAATCAAGACCCATAAGATGGAAGAAATTTCCACTGGAAGGTTATGTTCATCCTTGCATCGATAGACTATCAAAGATTGATCTGGAATATGAAATGTGACTTCCCTTCTTTGGTAATTGATATGAACTCCATATAGAGAATTCCAATCCATGCCATGAATCACATCAAATTCCACTATAGGAAGGATCACAATATTTGCAGGAAGCACTTTCCCACAAACATCTATCAGAGAAGAATTATAAACTTTTGATGTGACTTTTGTGCCACTAGGGGTTGTCACAGCTAACTCAACATCTAATTGTTGAAGTAATACGGTGATACCCTTAAAAAATAATTCAGAAATAAAGGACTGGGTGGATCCAGAATCAAATAAAACATTTAATACTCTAGAGTGGATGGTAAGTGTGCCTTTCACCACTTTGTTATCATAATCCACATCGCTGATAGAAATTTCATGTGACTTTCCTTTGTCTTTATCCTTAAGATTTTGTTGACGTCAATCATCATCAACAATCCTTGGATTAGGGCATTGATTGGCATAATGCCACATTTCCTTTCACTTGTAACATTGATGTGTAGGAGGTGCATTCTGTGTAGCCTTTTCATTTTTCGCATCACGAAACATCTTCTTCCCATCGTTGCGGCATTCAAATGCATGATGACCTTCCTTTCCACATTTGAAACATTTACTTGTCCCTTTAAGACAACTCCCTCTATGTCTTTTTCCACACTTTGAGAATAAGGGAAAACTCATCATCTGTTCAGTGTGCTCTTTAGATTTTCCTTTGAATTCCATTTTCCTCTTCTTATCAAACCCATATGACTGATGGGTTACTCCCATCTTCATCTCAACTTTGAGAGCACATCGAACAATTTCCTCGTATCTATTGAAGTCCCTTATGGCTAACACCATTCTAAGACTTGGTTTTAATCCACTAAATAATCGATCGATCTTACTCTTAGGTTGGATAATAATACCAGAAGCATACCTTGCAAGTCTTGTAAAATTTTCTTCATAGGTACCAACAGATTCATCATCCTTTTGCATTAGTTCAAGAAACTCCTTCTCTATCTTTTTTCAGAGAATATGAGGGAAGTACTTATTGAAAAATAAGTTCTTGAACTTTTCCCATTCCATGGACTCAATTTCATCTCTTCACCTTGTATTCTTGATAATATTCCACCATTTATCAGAATCACCTTCCAAACGATACACTGCTAAGATGACTTTATCATGTTCAAAACATTGAAGAACATAAAATATCTTTTCAGTAGTACTGATCCATTGTTCCGCAACTAATGGATTAGTAGACCCTCTGAATGAAGGTGGACGCTGTCTCATTAAGTATTCAACAGAAGTTTGCTCATTCCTTTTCCCGTTTGGAAGTCCTACATGATTCATAGTTTGAGAAAGTTGTGTGAGCATGGCTACAAGATTTTTCATTCCAGCTCCCATAATGTTTGGTTTCTCAGGGGGACAATCATTGCATTCCCCGTCGCATTCCGCATTGACACGATTCCTTCGGGTTCCAGCCATTGAATAAAACCAAGAAGAATAGTGTGATAAACACTAATTATAATAGGAAAACCACATAATCAAGAATAAAATTTCACACTTAAGGTCTTATCATAGGTTATTCATGTCCATTTCTAAAACACTAATATTGTGTTCTATGCTTAGACTTATCCTTAGGGTTCTTACTAAGGCTTTCACGTCCTAGTTTCCAAAGGTTGACCATACCTTTCCTCTGATACCAACTATAACGACCCATACTTTACGAACATTTTTAGTACTTCAAAATTTAAGTACACTTATTACAACATATAACAAAACCATAAAAGGACTGTGTAGGTATAATGTCTTTAAAAACTGGGAAACATAAACAACTGGTTTATAAAGCGTCTACACTGTCTCCCATTTACTTCATCACATCTATAGTCCCTTTTGGAATATCTTACTTAATAACCTTATTCATGACTTGGGAAAGAAAACATACAAAAGGGCGATCTCAAATACCCAGTAAGGGTAAGAAAAAGAAATATCAATCACATCATATTCATAAGGACATAACAATTTGGAAATCTTACACTGAAAAAGAGATCATAATTTCATAACATAGGATAAATCATGGAAGTGAAATGTAATCACAATAATCATAACTTAAAACATGAAGCCTTGTGGCATACACACATAATCATAGAGAATCATTTCTTATTAGTCAAGACTCATTGCCAAGACTATCTTAGTGGACAAAGTCCATTTCTGAACCAAGTTCATTCCTCGTTTCAGTCCTGTTTCACTGAATCGGTTTAACCTGCCGTTCCAGCCATGTCTATCTCATGACATATAATATCATTACACATTGCATTGGAGGGAGATATAGGTCCCACAAATCTCATAATAATATAATTCTTATGTGTTCCACAAAATCATAAACCATACATCATAGAAAAACCCATGTAATAAAAATGGGAATCTTAAACATCGTGACATCATAAAACAATTCATATAAGATAAAGGAATTCATAAAATTAATTCCATAACAACATAATCAAATCAATTTAATAATAGGGATAGAAAAATAACCCTTTATTATCTTAGATGAAAAATAATTTTGATAAAACACTTGAACTCCATTCATGATGAAAATATCTTTTCAACATCAAAAACACGTTTCCTTTCTTAACATGACATATAATTCTAAACTAAAAGAAGTTGATTATAAATAAACTTCAAAACATGTAAAGGAATCTTCTTGGAAATAATTTTTTAAAAATCCATTCATGCCTTATAAGTTAAAAAACATTCTTCTCGTACTTTTGTCAGAAAAGTCAAAAAGTACCTCGTATGAAAAATGACAAAATAATCCTTTCATATCTTTTACTAAAAACTCACAGAAGGGTAAAATTGGATTTAAACAATTGTATTTGGATGGAAATAATATTAAATATTGAGGAAACATGTATGTGGATGATAAAATACACCCCAGTAAATTCCAAAGTATAAACAATCTCGGATAAAAATGAGATTGTGATATTTTCCCTTACCTTAGGTCCGATTTGCTTTGTAAGTGTCCAAACCTCCTGTATAATGATTTAAATAATGTCATTGACTTTTTCCAGAATCATAATTATTGTTATGATATCATATATTGTCATATTCTTAGCTTATTCTTAGTAATATTTCATTGCTACTTGTTATTCGGGTGTTTATTACTTTTTGTTCTTATGCGTGTTTTGTCGAATAAATTCTTATTATTATTTTTTAGGTTGTAGATACCTAATTTCCAGAATCATCTTAGTGATATATATATCATATTTATTCACTCAATTAATTTATGTAATCATTATGCAATGACAATCATGTAGAACGAGTCGCATCACATCGTGGAGACGATATTCCGTACGTACGCACGAGCGATGATATCGTTCCCATGATCATGGAATTGTATTGGAGTGTATGTATACTATTTAAGAATCAATATCACCTTACCATAATCATATATATTCATTCTTTACACCATTATACCCATCCAAGTAAGGTGGAGGTGGAAAATAGATTACACCACGGCGTGGAGACGGTATTCCGTACGTATGCACGCGCGGTTATTTCATTTTCTGTAGGATTGACAGATGGTGAAATAGGGTTGTTTCATAATTATAATAACATATAATCATATGAGTGATACTGATGTTATTACTTCATAATGAAACAACTAAATAAGAAGAAGTGGAAGAAGAAATAAAGTTGAAAGAATCGGTAACGGACATTACATCTTCTTTGAAGCGCCTATTTGAGACCTCCTTTTAGGGCACTAACATTGGTCTTTAAAGAATACCAGGACCTATAGGATGTTTCTATGGAATTGGAGAAGAGAAATTGGCAGGGTTTTACCGATATTGAAGGCTCAATGTGGTGTGAGGAAGAGAGGGAGGAGGTGCCCTTTTATAAGGGAGGAGAGGGGCTCCTTTGGAAAAACTAAAAATATTATTTTATTATAAAGCCATATTCGGTTTTAAATAGCTCCAAATTGATTTATTTAGAAGATAAGGTGGGTATGGGTAGAAATACTCTCATCCAATAGAATTTATACAAGTTTATGTTACTATTTTAACCTTATCATTTATATTTAACTTTAAGTTAGATAATTTTACTGTTACCGTGTCTTTTTGTGTTCTTACTCTATAAGATTAATAAAATTACTATAACAAGACAAATGAACCCCATGTTGTTTATTATTAATATATATAAACTTATATGAGTCATTTTTCAGAACCTTATATTTTTTAGAATAAAATAACAATTAATAATATAATATTTTTTAAAAAAACTATTTTATGGCAATGTTGACACTATTTAGTAATTGATTTTTGAGAAAATCATAACAGAATGATTAGTTCGAAAAAAGTTAATTAAATCAATACTAACATGTCATATTAAACTAGAAAATTATTCTAATTCATAAAAAAGCTCAATTTTTATTTATTTGGGTATTTATAACATCAATTATGTCAATATTTCATTAATAAGATAGTTAATGCATCATCTTTGTATCGTAAATAAATTAAATTATTTATTGTCTAAAAATTACAAATAAACTACCATTCTGTAGGAAATTGTTTTATATTTATAATGAATATTTATAGTCGAATATATATTATGTATACCCTGATATTAAAAATTATTTACTTATTAAACTTTGATTTTAACTATTTTACCCCTTCTTTAAATAAATAAATAAAAAATGTCCTAATCTAATCCAAGTGGGCCTAAATGGTAATATTTTATTCCTAAGGTTTTTTTGGTCGAATTAAAATTATCCAATAGAATTAGGACATGTGTTAGGGTAATAATAATAACATTTTTACCCTTAATTACCCTATTCACTTTTAACTGTGGTAAATAAAAGTAAAAAGTTACTATTCAACAAAAATTATTTTCATCTCACTAAATCACATTTTTCTTACTGACATCAACCGCGTCTCTAGGTTTTTTGAAATTCCACTCAAAGAAGCGGTAAAATTATGTTTTATGTAAATTTGAAAATTCTCCTAGGAGGTGGTTAAAGACGCTGAAAAGTTCAATAAATTTTTTATATATCAAAAATTATTATAAAATTACTCCAATGAATTACATTTAACTAATATAGGTATTATGTATCAATTTTGACCAAAAATAAATTTAAATAAAATAAATAATTATTTAAATAAAAATTCGGTTTTTAAATAGTAACCCTGTGTTTTCACTATTCATCAAAAATTGAAAGTTTCAAGAAAAATACCAAAATTTTACCCTAGGATAATTTCGATATTCCGAATCGAAAAATGAAGTCCATTTTGAAAAATAAAATTTAAATAATTTCAAAACGTTGTTATTACTATTCATAACGGCTAGTTTTAATAATATTTTAATATCATATCGTTGTTTATTGAAACTCGGTATTGCGTACGACGCAAGCTATCAAGGAAGGTCGTGATTGCGTGTAAAGAAATTCATGCTAGTATTGTGTGTAGTGAAAGATTCCTTTGATGATTTATATAAAATAAAAACAAAATATTTCTTATAAAAGTCTCGGGTGTTACAGTTTCCGCCTGTAATTTCTTTGATTTAGTTATCCTTGATGTAATTGGAAGGGGTAAGTCATTCTACTCCATTTTTTTCCATTGAAATGGTGTTTCTTGTCTCTTCTTCCTTGTCCAATCCTTCTCTTCCTCCTCTTTATAATCTTATTTACAATGCATTTTCTCAGAATTTTCAGAGATTATAAATTCATTCTCCCTCAACATAGGTGGCCTTGTTTCAAGTTCATGGGATGCTGGTGGTGAAATTTCTTTTCCACTTCATTTTATTATCATGCTGACATTCTCATTTTGAATTTGGATTGTTAGGGAAGGAATTTTCCTCGGATTTTTGGTTATGAAGTCAATGAGACCTTCAAACATGGTGGATAAATCTTTAACAAAGTCATTCAGCCTCTCAATATTATATATATTCTGTTTGTTCAAAATTATAGTATATGCACTGGCCTATGGTTTCTTATATGGTATTAAGAAAGTGGGTTGATGGTGTTGAGAAGGATGGATTTAAGATTTTTGTTGTTGAAATGGTGGGGGTTTTACAATTATTTTTGGAATGGGGGTCTAGCTTGATTCAGATGATTTCCAAACCCATATTGAACATGTTCTGTCTCTATCCATCCTTGATTGTGTTGGAATTTCCTATTCTAAAAAGTTTCCACACAAGTTTCAATTCCCTGTATTTCATCACATTGGTCAGTGAAATGATCAGGTGATGGGCATAAACCACAAACCTTATTCGGAGCTTATCGGTCACATACTTGTTTCGAGGCACTATATATAATCAAACTAGTTATCTATTCAATCATAGTATCTATTAATAGTTATGAATGATAACTTCAAACCTCGTGAATACCTCTTGTGCCAGAACCTCGTGTACCATGCTGTTGTGAGTTCTGAGAAATCTTCACACTCAAACCTTTTTCTTCTTCTCGTGACTTGACTATCAATGCACTTCCAAATGATGCATCAAGAAGGTTCTTATCATTGTCGAGGAAGCCTTGATAGAAGAAGATAAGAAAGTGATGATCCTCAATAGCTTCATGTCGGCACCTAGCACAATGCTTTTTAAATCTTTCCGAATACTCGTAAAGGGTTTCTACAGATGATAGTTTGATGGCATTGATCTTCATTCTAATGGTTGTACTTCTGGTGTTAGGGAATAATATTTTCATGAAGCATCTCACAAGGTCATTCCAATCATCAAAATTTCAAATTTTTAGACCATACAACCATTATTTATCATCTCCTTCCATTTAAAATTGGAATCCTTCCACTTTACTTATTCATCAGCTACTCCACATGGTTTGAAATTTGAGAAGACATGGATTAACTCTTTAATATATTTTGTGGGATCTTCACCAACCAATCCATAAAACATTGGAAGTAATGAAATCATGTTTGGTTTCATCTCAAAAAATAATTTATCCCTGGTATGAAAGGTTGATTATTATGATTAAGGAATTGTGGTGCACACATGTCTTTAAGGGTTGGGTTTTTATTTCCAACCATGATGACAGGCTCGGAGTGTGCACTAGATGTTTAACTCAAGTCTTTAATAGAAATTTCCTCAAACTCATGTTGTAAATTGGGGAATCTGAGCATATTCAACAAATATATTTCAATTTTAGGATCAATGGTGCAAGGTTCAGTGTTTTGGGTTCTAATCATGCATCATTGGAATGAAAATAAGAAAATAGAAATGAAAGTGAATTTTTTTGGCACTACCTCCCCTACAATGAAAAACAAATTTAACACATGGTTTTCTTGTGGTGGAAAAGAAAAAATATATCATAAGTTAAAATTCAACAAAGTGGTCAACCTAGGTTGTCTCAGAAGAGGATTTCACAGAAATTTTATTTGTCACTTAAATTTAAGAAATAAGAAAAGGATTTTTTTTGAAATAGTTTGAGTTGAAAAATAAAGCAATAAATAAAAAGAATGTTTGAACACTAATTGATGAAGATATTGATGGGGTCTAGGTAGGATAACCTTTGAAATTTTATCATAGTCCTAAAGATCAACTTCCCACTCTTCCTATTAAATGACAATTTAAACACTCCTCGATCGAGTTATCAATCACCCCTGGTTAAAGAAACAAATGAAAATCACTCCTATGTGCATGGAAGTTCATAAAAAATTCCTAAACAACTATGAAAAGTCATGATTGGAATTTTTTCGCCTTATAACACTAGAAATATTCCACTAATTCCACACACGTGTAAACAATTGCTGGACACTCACCACCTAACAAAATATTCTCAATCGAGACAAATTGCACTAGGCGGAGGGAGATTAAAAGTCTTTAACCAAAGCTATTAAAAAATGAAGACACCTAACCCAAATCCCAATCATATTAAAATAATAGGGAAACAGTGATTATAAATTTCATTCAAAATAAATATAGGGTTTTACATTTAAGAACAAAACTCTGACATTACTAAAGAGAAACTCCCCCTTCCACGATTACTCAAATGTTTTACCCCTTCATGTGAAGGGTAGTAGAGTAGAAACAGGTGGAAGAGAGCATGATAAAACAAATAAAATAGAAAATAGAAAATAGATATAACATAATGAACTCAATCCTCTAGCACTTCTCCTCATGCACCTTCTTTAACCCCTTTGAATGGAAGTGAACACTCTTATTTATAGGCTTGTGGAGTAGAAAATTTCATTCCAAAATTACTCCACCGAACGTTGGAGTCTAGTTCGCATATTAAATGGCCAATGATAAGGAATCTTTATTTATAAATTTTGTTCCTCTATGTATATTAAATTCCATCAAAAAATCTCAGAGAAGTTTTCCATGTTTAAAAAAATGGTATCCCCAAATTACTTATGATATATTTTTTATGCCCGAGGTGACTCGTCAACTTCTTTTATTTGGCTGTAATCTAAGGGACTTTAATGACAGAATTTCTTCATGAAATTTAACTTTAACATGACATGAAATGTCTTATTTCGTTTCCATCTAAAATTACCTCATTTGGACATGTGTAGGCTGAGATATGATTCATTAATTATGTTGAGGTCCATTATGTCATCTAGAAAATGTTTTCCATTTGATGAATTGTTCTCGGCCAGTGTGTGTTGGATATGACCGTGGTCCAGAAAAAAAGTTGAATCCCCCGAGCATGGCTTAGAAAAAGGAATGACATAATTTGGATTAAAAAATTATATGATATGCCTAAAATACAGAAGCGCCAAAAAATTGTTAAATTTCAAGAATTAACCAATTTCCACAATTAAGCACATAATTCCCTAAAACACTCAAATGATACAAATAATCTCAAAATGATTAATTGGAAATGGTTAAATCATTGAAACACATATGAAAAATAATAAAATATTGTCTCTGTCATATTACCAGCTTCTTTCTTTGTGAAACTTTTTGGTGAAAACCATGGATAAATATTCGGTCAAATAAAACCATTTTCCCTATATCTTCAAATAGGTTTTAAGTCCAAAGAGATCCTTATTTTTCATCCTATAGGGAGGAATGGCTGTTGGATCCAATCCTAGAACATGATTTATGTTTAATTACACCTATAGTATTGGATGTAAATGTGATATGTCATCAGGGATAAGGTCCCCCAAAAGATCCCCCACTAGAGCGAATTGCATAGGAAACATTCCTTGATCATGCATAAAGAGACTGGACATCTTGTTTGTCACTCTACTCTTCCTTGTATTATATGGTATATCCCAAATTTAATTGATATCCTAATCTACTTTTGGAAAATTTTCACTTCCATTAATTGATGTGATGTACAACTTCCAGGAATAGAAACCTACATGAGCATGATAAGGCACTACACAGTCTATCCTAAGAATCATGTCAACTATGATCATCTCAAGGATGAAGGTTTTATATAGAAATTAGTACCATAACATCTCATAGGGAGACTCTATAAACTAGTGTGTATCCAATAATTAAACCCCTAATGGTGTTTCATGACTCAGGATGTCATAGAAGTATTCATTCTCTTATACCCAACATTCCATAATTGCAGTAGAAATAAAGAGTTATGATTCACATGTTTAAAACATAATGTGAAATAATACATACTCAACACGAACAGTACCCAGTATATTACAAGGCCATAGATTTTTCTTCTCTAATTTACTGTTCATTTCATATATTTGGATTGATTTGATTCATTGATATGCAACTTGAATAACCTGGTAAAGTCAACCCTATCAGCACTAAACCTCAAATGTATGGCTACCTTGGCCATTGTCACCTCCTCCGCCTAGTCGGTCAGTAGTATACCAAACCACTACACAAAATGTATTTTTTTAAATTTTACCATAGATAATTATAATCATATATACCCTATCACCTTATGTATGTGTGTATTTTTAGAAGAATAGATAAAGGTGACCCATCTGTCTTCAAGGTCAGAACTCCATCAGGTTCCTTATGAACTAAGGCATCTAATTCTCTATCCTACCATATTGGTGACACAACTAATAGCTTTTGGAGACTTATAAATGGCCAGTAATTCTCCCATGTTCACCCTTGAAATTGTTCTTCCAACTACAAGATAAATAGACTCATATCTTGTAAGCTGAACTGCCCAGGCTGACATTTCCTGAATCCCTCAAATTCCTCTAAACAATGAGGTCCTAGTTCGTTATCTCATAAATGGTAGTTAACCAAAATAAACTCAAATATGATCATATGTTGAATGAAATCCCATAATCAAAATATATCATAGTTTTCAGATCATCACCAGCCAATGTCGATAGAAAATGCTATAATTCAAGGAGGCGAGCTGAGGACTCCATCATGAACATGTCACCTTTTTGTATGTTTATAAACACTCAGGTGTTGTCTTCTCAACGAGTAATCAATAATACATTACTGAAAAAGAAAAAATGTAAGTCCACTTAGACCATACCCTAATTTTTGATGGACTACAAACATACATCCCACAAAATATTGGAGGAGTCAAAGATCATAAAGGTAGTGATCTTGACCCTCTTTTGAGGTGGCATATTTATATGGTTTAATATTGACCACACAAAATCTGGCCCTGAATTTTTTTCCTAAGGAGTATCATCCCCTATGATTATGATAGGATTATAGAAATGGAATTTATGATTTGTCTTAACCAAAGTAGTGTCGGCTCACAACGTTCCTTGTATAGATTATAGGAAATATAAGAATCAATCTTATAGGTGATGAACGATGCACCGAAGAATGACATGATAAAAAATCCTTCTTCACACTACTATTGTTGGGTTAGGGCCAAGGTCTGTTACAATACAACTTAGGTTATGGTATATGGAGAGTCAATTTCATTTTATAGAGAAAAAAACCATTTACATTTAAATTATAATCCTATTAAGTGGTAAACATTTTTTTAAATAGTTAATTTATGTATGTTAACTATTATTTATATGTATATAGACACTCCATCCAGTAAATTTCATCACCAATTCCAAATTTTTTAAGCACCATACTCTTTATAAATTGAAATTTGAATGTTATGTAAATGTGACATAACCATTATGTTCAATATTAGGATGTATCATGTCATGTGTAATGATTCCTTTTAATGAACCACGATTCCAAATTTATATAATAATTTCATTATTAAATTTCTATCGTTATTCATTTTTCAAATAAACTAATGTATGTGTGCATAAAAGAAATTGATAATGTATAGAATGTGGTTTAAATGGTTTATTAAGGGTTCATCACCAATCCATCTAGGAAACCCAAATTTTTATTTATATATTCACTTTAATTATTCCAATGAATTATTTGCTAAAAAATATATTAGTATATTTTGATATATATATTGACTAGTGCCCATAGAATATGAACAAAAAATAAAAACATTACGAACCAAAATATAGATATGGCGTCGAATAATTAATGAAATTTAAGTCCTATGGTTCCTAGTATAATGTAACATTTATTTCAACCTCATATCATCAATCAAAGGTTGGATAAATACCAACATAATAATATCAATAATAGTAATTACAATAAACAAGTGTATCACCCATATGTGAAATTTCTAAAACTGTAATAAGTTGCACCATTTTTATAATTTACCCATATTTGGTAATATATAGTTCCCTTATATGTGGTTAATATAATCTCAAGAATAAGATGACTACAAAATACATATTTTTCCTTGCCTCCCATTTAAAAACAAAATAGTAAAAAAATTGAAAAATAGCTATGATGCCACTTTTTACCACCATTCTATAGACACCACATAGGAGTATCTTTAGATGGGTTCTAAAATTCCCTCAAATATGCCTCCTAATACCCCAAATTCGTCTAGTATTTAGTGAAGGTATAGGGTTTTTATGGGTGGAGAAAATTTCCATATATAGTACATTTAATCATAGTTGGTAAATAAATGAGATAAGAAGTGAAATATAATAATTAAACAGTGGTTCAATATTAATGAAACATCTAGAAAAAAATGTTTGTATAAGCAGAATAATAATATAAAAAATGATGTTGATGATCATGTAACAATACATAATAGTTACATGGGGAAACGTAGAGTAGGAAAATACCACATTCCATAAAAAACACAATAAATTTCCAATAACTAAAAATACAAGAATCATGAGAATATGTTTGGTCTTCTACACATATAATTCATACTAGAACTCAAAATAAACCTATAGATGTTTGGAACATTCCTTTATCTATACCTTCAACAATGAAGTCATCTTTGGTAACAATGGAGGGGCGTGTATGGTGTGAGATATAATTAGTAGGCCACCACCAACTACATCTATATAAATCTTGTATGTGCATATAAAATTATCATTTTTTAAATAATAATAAATTAAATTATAAAAATAAATATATACCTATGTTCGGTTTTTGATCAGGATACTCATATGGCTCTTCTTGCTTCTGCCTAATTCATATATTGTTATGTGAGGTCAACAATATAGGTGTGAAATATTATTATATCAGTTATACTAATGTTTCAAAGGATGGATTTTACCTAAGAATGTGATATTCCATTGAATATGTGTCTATGTTATTTCATTTACATATTATTATTCTTAAATTTAATTAAAAGCGTAGTAAATTAAGAATAGTTATTTTGAGCCCATCATAGGATATCCAAAAGAAGTCCACATTATCACACTATGGGTTCTATAAAAAACTAATTTGGGGGATTCATTCAAAGGTTATCAAAAAATGAGATCCCAAATATATTTAATTTAAATGTGTGAAAATAAAAAATACATTTGAGCCCACCTCTGGTATCTCACATAAGGGATTATGTCTCACACATAGTATGCATCAACCATCTCAATACCAATCCCATCCATCGGGCCAGTCCAAGGGAACATGTTTCACTCTTATGGTAGTAGAGGAAGATGCATAGTGAGCCCATCGAAATCTTACCTAGAATTGCCCCCATAATATTTACACTTCCATAAAAACAATATCTATTAGGCAATATTATCTAATCAGTTTAATACTTATGAAGGGAACCCTTTCCACACTCTTCATCTGGTGATGGTATGACTAACTATCATGATTATATGATTTAACAAGAAAAAATTTAGGACATTGTTAACATGTTTACCAAAACACTAAATCAAACAATTAAATTTTTTCATGGGGTGTAGCGGACTAACTAAAGGAAATAACCTATTCATACAATTGAATTCATTTATGACAAGACAATACACATCAATAGGTGTTTAGGAAAATTGAAGAAGTGATAAATTTGGATACTAAGTAATTTAACCCCATTTAGGATGTATAGTATCAAGGAATTAAACAAAATTGTAGATCAACTTATATATAGGGTCATATTTTCATGGTAAAGCATTTAATTTGATTTATTACAAAATCTAGAGGAATCTACTGATAGTTCTACCATATTGAATAATAGAACATATTAGAAAATAAATTAATTTTTAGTGAAGGAATCTAGAAAACATACTTTTGGTTCACAGTTCTATCCTTTTCTTGTGTCATCACTTAAATAAAAATCCAATGGGATGTATCCAAATAATCAAAAAATTCCAAAAAAAAATGTGGTACATGACCTCTAAACAAAATATCACAAAATATGATAACAGAAAAATGAAAAATAAGTAAGAGGATTTGAAACATTCTTGAGATGGATCTAATGCATCTGATAGTAGAAAAATCAACGATTTACTGTGGGGGTTTCAAAATCCCTATAAATGATAGAGGAAGGTGTTTGGGTAGATGCTACAGGAGAAAAATGAAAAACTAAAATTATTTATGTGGTTAAAACCTTCAAGAGAATAAAATGGTCAATTATATTCATTTACTGGTTTTCATAGTTTTACAACATGGTTTTTTCAAATCATACACCAACCATGCAACACACAATATCTAAGTTGACCCCTTGAAGGGGAAAAGCGGATGGGTTGACTAACAATATGAAAACCATGTGAAACTCCACTTTCACATCACTTCTAAAATCTTGCATTAGAGTTCTCCTCAGATTGCATTATTTTGTACAATAGTGTGACCTCTTAATATCCTCTAAAACACAACACACTATTAACAGAAACTATGCAGGCTGCAGTGTATAGTTTCCACTAATCTTGTTTCCTATAATATTTTACTAAATTTTGGGGCTTCGGGCTCGGAACAAGACCTAGATAGTTGTGTGACCACTGAGACTCCATTAAGAAACAATTTAAGGGCCCAAATAAAGAGTTTAAGATATGAAAAAACAATATATACCTTCTTGAAATATTGGGACCTTACAATAACCATTATAGAATTTTTTATAATCATACTGTAGATATCTATCTAAGACAAATGACTTATTTGATAATTAATTCCATTTTTCAATATCGACTCAATCCATGAAACATTTCATCACAAGCCTACTCATGACCTGAAATAAGAAACATATAAATTATAATTATATATATTAATTACAATTGAATGAAAATAAGGGTTTTAATTTACAATATCAATGGTCTAATAATAATATTTAATTTTTAGTCAATTATTTCATAAAAACATCTTCACAATTAAGGATATTTTTAAAGGGATATAGAGTATGATCAAAACCATTTACCAAAAAGTATTGATATATCATCAAATATATGATATTTATTCAAATAAATTAGTCGTTAACCCATAATAAATCAATTTATGTTAATATTCTATTTTATTAAACATGTTCAATTGGAACATAGGGTTCCAAAAGGAAAGAAATTATTAAATGATCCAAAAATTCCAAAAAACACTTTAAAGAGTTAGATTACTGTAGAATATAGGTACAATCAAGTCTACTAGAAAAAAAGTCTCAATCAACGATTTTATTTTAGGTGTCTATATTTATGATACTAATACTTGTTGATGGTTGTAATTTTAATGCCATATTTTAGTATTTAATGTCTTTAAAAATGAAATACCAATTAGATTAAGGTATAAATATAAATAATCACATTTATTATTAAATCTAATGTAGAAACTTATTTATCACATTAATTATTTTAACCATTTTAGAAATGATGAAAAAAAATATTTATAATATTTAATAGGTCAGGTGTTTAGAATAAATAATATGGTATATAAACATAATTTTTTGATTTATTATATAATTGATTCTAATGATAAGAATATTTTTTAAGAAAATTTTATCATTCAAAAAATTATCCAATTTATAATATTTATGGTAAAATTATTTAAATCAATATTAGTTATATTAAATGTTATTTGACATAGGTTATTTAAATAATGGACATGATTTCCCGATTTTTTTTAAAAACATGATATAACCAACTAATCGATGCATGTTTTGATAAAAAAGCAAAAATTCTATATCAATGCTTAAAAATTTGATTCATTTTATTAGAAATAATTTAAATAGTTTATATAACAATCTAAAACGCATTTTAGTTTCAATGATTGAGAAAATGTTTCAGATAATAAGACCGTTACATTACTTTTTTATAAGAGAGTGAAATAATTATAATTAATGTCAATATTCAAAGACATGAAATATGAAAGAGGAAAAAAGGTGGGGTAGATATTTCATTTAAAATTTTTCTTATATAAAAAACATCCAACAAACAAATAAACATGATCAAAAAAATTTCATCATCGTTGAAACCACCCACACAAAGATATAACTTCCCCCTCTCAATTTTCTTACTTTTGGGTGAATTACTATATTTTTTAAATATTTAATCAAGATATAGAATACCATAGAATACATGGAAGTAATTTAATGTTCATTATGGGAGTTAAAATGCCTAAAATAAATGGATAAAATAGAAATTTTTTGGGAAAACAATAATAATATTAATAAAAATAAGTGGTATAGAAAATTTAAATCCAATTTATAATGATAAACCATCATTAAAATAAAAAACAATTTGATGAAATATGGAAAAACATTAGTCTATATTATTTTTCACTTTTCAAATTTTAATCATAATTTTTCATAATATTAAAAATGTTATCTTCAAAAGAATTCATTTCATTAATTATAATAAATATATTTTGTATATGATGGTTATTTAAAAAACCACCAAAAAGTTTCATATTTCATTTTATTATGTATTTTACTAAATAAATGATGTTGAATATATTTTTAAAATGTCATTTAGTATATAGGTGGGAAACAAAATCATAAAGTATTTTACATTAGTTAATAGATAGATAAAATATGTGTTTTCAATCATAGTTGTTGAATAACTAAAATTGGAAATACTTTTTTTAGTTATACATATAAATTTTTGTCCACTATAGAAAATCTATGTGTTTCACTATTTCCTATATTCAATTTTTTTATCTATATTCCATATTGAATGAAATTTATTTTTAGAACAAATATATAGTAATATAAATCCAAAAAAAATTTGAATGAAACATAAAAATTCTTAAAAACATTATTATCATCAAATATCAACATAAAAAATCAGGTTATTAATTTACTAAACCATACTAATTTAAAAATAAAATACAATAATTGGGTTGTATATATATGTTTTTATAGATTATTCCCATCTAATTTAACATACTTACAATTTCATATGTTCGAAAAACAATCCTAATGTCATATGATGTCATATAATTTTAGAGAGAATGAAATATTTTAAAACATTTATTACATTATCCATTGAATACCTCCAAGTGTTATAGTTTTTAAATTTCTAACTAAATTATAATTATGGTTCATCCATAATATAATTACATATGTTCATTATAATTAAAACTCTGAAAATGTTTATTTTGGTTTCATAGTTTCACTTCAACAACTATTTTCATTTAGTCAAAATGATCTATGTCATAAAAAAGACATATATAATGACTATCATGACATGTATATTTCATTAAATTGTTTTTAATATATGTATTGATATTAATGACAATTCATTTATTAGTCCAATGTCATTATAAGATTATTTAATACAATATGTCATCATAAAATAAATAACCAACAACATTTTTTATTTATATCTTCATATTATACAAATAGATCTCATCAAACTAATGTCACATGATGGTATATATGGGGACAAACCTAACCTAAACTAGTGAGAAATAAAATCTATTAATAGGATAACGCAAGTGTAATATGTGAAGGAAAATAATAATGATAAAATAATGAATTAATGGAATTATAATGTATCCTTATCGTAAATGAAAGATGAATAATAAATGTATGTAAAAGGGAACACTAATAAAGGATATTTCTAAACAACATAATCATTAAATCATAAAAGTATGTGAAGGATAACCATCAATAAAATAAAAAATTGTGTAAAAATATCTATTTACATTCATCATACATGGTATATCAATATATTATATAATTAGTCAATACATTGGGAGATATAAATTTTGTTCCCACTCCACACCTAATAACATGTACATGTATATGTGTCCAATATATGGGAATAAAAAAATCTATCATAAAACTAATAAATGATTTCATGTCATAATAAATAACTAATAAATTTGGTTCTAGAGGTGGGATTGTGAAGTAACATATGTGGTGTCATCTAATATTGATCTTTAGGAATATAATTTCTCGAAAGGAAGTTAAAAAATGAAAAATCCTAATGATGGGAACGATGGGAGTAGTGACGTAATAAAAATGAAACATATGATATCAGATTTTAAAATATGGATAAATTATTAAACCCATTGGGAATTATTTTTATTTATTTTTAACAAATTTCATTTACTTTTTAATTTATATGATATCATCATGCTGATTTTAAATGATATTTGTAGGTATTTTTACTGGAATAAAAAATAATTTATTAGATGTCTGATACTGTAAATTTGATATGAAGAATCCTATAAATGTTTTATTTCCATTGAATAAATAAAATTTTGTTTTAATGGGTATTTTATTACTTAATAAACAAAAAACATTCCATTAATGAAACAAACTAGCAATGTGTGTGAAAAGATGGAAAGGAAACATGGGGATGTATGAGTAATCCAGAAAAAAAGTAAGAATAAATAAATGTTTCTAAATTGTATATTTTAGTTACTCAGAAACTTCATAAGTGTATACTGAAGCAACAATGAGGTCTTTAAGAGTAAATTGAATTTATTTATATTTAAAATAATAATTTATTAGTATTAATTAATTATCTATATGTTCACATATGAATATTAATATTTTTTAATATATAATTGATGTTTTATAAAATATATAAAATTTTTATATAGCCACATAATATTATAAATATATTTAACAATGAATCTAAAATATTAAAAATGTGATTCTTTTTTATTTATAATGATTAAAAATAACAATATTGTATTTTTTTCTTAATTCATAATGAGTTGTATTCAACATGTGATGAAGGAGAAAACAATAAGGGATAACTTTATAGAGAAATTAAAATTCTCTCCAGTAATAAAACACATGTGGATAAAATGTATGAGGAATTTTTTTGAGTCATGAAATATAGTTCATAAGTGACTTATTAATGTCATAAATGAGTTATTTTAGTGAAAAAATAAAAAATAAAATATTGAGTATAAATATTTAGACATTCATAAGGAAATATTAATTATAATTTTAGAAAACTATTTATAAAAAAATTGATAATTATTTTATTAATATTTTTCTTTTCTTTTTTGAAAATGGAGTTCATGATTCATATTTTAAATTTATTTCTATATGTAAATAATGGAATTTTATTTTTCTAATAATTATTAGTTTTGGAATTAAAATTATTGTAAAAGAGTTAATAAATAATATCATATTGATCCATTATAAAAATTTACATGCATGATCATTCTATATCATGTTTGTACTGTATGTTCAAGTTGGTTCTTGTATATAATTGTGTGTTCAATCATTATAGTGGGTTTAGGGACATTCACATTCATATAGCTTAATCCTAATAATTTCTATGATATTCTTTATGGAGGATAATAACCATTATATAACAATGATATAATCCTCTATTTTATAGGAATTCCTTGTCAAAAAATCTATTATGAAATTGATTTATTTTTTATACTAATATTTTATTAAGACAATTTTATCGAATAATATATGGAATATAGGTTTTGGAAAGAAAAAATATTAACACTGATTATCCCCCCACCCACTTAATGTTGTTGATATTTTCATGTCATCCGAATTATTGGTATTGTAGAAAAATATTTATCTGTGGATATCTCTTTGAATTGACATGGATCATCAAAACTCAAACTACAGTAATGGAGTACTATCATTTAATTGAATTGGATTTCATATTTCAAAAAATCAATAGAAGATTTCATCTAAGTCTAAGATATGATTTCATTGATTCAACTCATCATTGTTTCATAGTACCAAGTAATATTTTTTAATATATTTATATAAAAATATGTATATATAATGTTCTTTGAATTCAAGGAATTAAATTCTAACTTTAATATTAGAAAATGAATTTACTATAATGATGGAAAATAAAACTATGAACTAAATATAGAAAAGCTATCGGAAAAGTTTTTTATAGAGAGAATAAGTTGAAATAATAATTTTCACGAATTTATATAATTCCATTTGAATATATAAGATTATAAAAAGGGTCAATTTGTTGATTATTTGGTTTTAAAAGTCAATAAAATTATCTACACAATTAGTGGTTAATGATAAATCCATTAAGTGCCTATATTTTATAATAAGGTATTGACATTTCTTCATTACAATTATGACTCCAAATTTTATATATAGATTATTTGACAATTAAATAGTTATATATCAAAGTAATAAATTGCGATATGGGAATAGAAGCAATTGTTTAAATCAATGTTAAGGGGGATAATGAAATTATATTTAAAAATTGTAACGATTTAAAGATTAAATATGAGAACACAATATCTGATGAAGATAATAATTTAGAAGGATTTTATAGCATAATGTCTCTAAGATTAAAAAATTTTATATTGAGAATAGTAAATTTCAAGGTAAATATACATATTACAATTTTAATTGTAAAACAATTTATCAAAATTCTTTAATGATTCTTATATGAATAAAAATTAAATATTATGATGTTTCATTAATATAAATATCCTTCAAGAATATAGATTATTTAAATATGAATAAATATCTTTAAAATAATAACAAAAACTTGTAATCCAATTTATTTATAAGAAATGATCTATATATTAAGAGTGATTATTATAATTGTTATTAAATATATAGTGACTAGGATACTCATATTGAGGATTGAAAAAAATACACATGGCTCAGCACAATTAATATCATGTATCCCCAAAACATAATACACAAAATTATGGTCAGTTTTTTATTGGGAAATATTAATAAACCATATAATCCACTATGATAATTGAGATAAATAGGTTTATAAAGGGTGGCATAATTTTTAGAGACAAAATTTTACATCATAAAGAAAACAAGATAATGGAAACAAAAATTTAGATTAAAAACAAAACATAGCCCTGGAAAGTTAGAGGTTAAATAAATAAAATTTAATAAAAATACATATAATTTTTTTTATTAAATCCACTATTGTTATTTGCGATGAATATGTTTACATGTGAAAAATAAAAAACAATTATTTTGATATTTTTTTTAAAAATCAATCATTATTAAAATAGCAGAATCACAAAAGATATTGAACTTTCTAATAAATATGAGAATAAAACTTATGATATAAGATAGTTTAATGAGTTTGAAAAATATATGTAATATTGATATATAAATTATCATACGTGAATAAATGAGTTATGATGATAAAATCCTTTATTAGAAAATCAGGTTTCTATGGGAATCCGTCAAAATTATATTTTATATTAACTAATAAGTCTAATGAAGAGTTAATAACCAATAAAGTATAGCGGGATAAACATTTTAAAATAATTTACACAGTCACCCAAATATTCTAATTAATAGAATAAAAAAAGTGTTTTAGTCAAATCATCTTATTGAAGGTTGGAAACTGTGGTCGAAAAAATACCTACGAAAAAAATCATATCAAATAAATTGATTTTAGGGATAATACTAGTATTGTGGTGTTTTATAAATCCAATTGGATAAAGGAGGGACCATGAACTAAGGGGAGACAAAATTAATATAGAAAATATCATCAATTAGAAAAAATTGAGATGAATATTAATGTTAAAACATGATCGATGAGCTTAAATGAAGTTTATAAAAAGGTTAATCCAGAAATAAAGACCTCAAATAAATTTATCAAAATCCCACCAGATCCATTAAAATGACATTGATGATCAATTATTTCCAATAAAAATAATTGATTTAAAAATAATGCATTCATTATAAATGGTTATTTCAATTTTTGTATATATAATAATCCCTATATTTTTTGTAGTTGTTTATCATCCCACATTAGTTTATAAAAAATAACATCATTAATCAAAACTTTATCACAACCTTAATACTGGGGAAATGTAGTGATTGTTTTTAAAATGGTTTTATTAAGAATATGTTGAATGATTAAAAAGTAATTTCTAGAGTGTTGAAAAGCCATCCTAATTTGTTTTTAATATAGAAATAAAGATGTTATATATATTATGAAAGATTAAAATAACATTTAGTGTAAGTGAATTTATTATCACGAGTAAAATACTATAAAGAATGTGAAAAAGTAGTTTTTTCTAGAAATATTTTATTTTTGAAATAACACAACATCAGAAATTATAATGAAATGTTTTAAAGGGAACTTAGTGAATAAAATAAAAATGTAATTTGAGAACTAAACTAATGAAAAATTTGGGTTGAATCCCTCTGATTTTTTAGACCCATGTGTAAGAATATAACTAGTAGAGATAATAATTTCAATACATTCACTAATGAATTTAATAAAATGAAATTCAGTATGTTTTTATGTCATAGATTTTATTTATAGAGATAGTTATCAAGTTTAATTAAGATAGATTAATATCAAACTAATTTTTCATTAAATATTCCATGGTCATAAAATGTATGTGAATATTGCCACAAAAATAATTCAGAATATATAAATAAATATAGCCTAATATATGATTTTAGTACACCTTGAACTATATAAAAATAATTGTATTGATAAAATAAAAAAAATTATGTCTTATTGATATAACTAGATTTGTGCTATTTAAGTATGAAACTACATGATATTTTTTATTATAATACATCAGTTATACTAGATTTAATAAAAATGAGTTTTTATTAATAATAATTTCAAATATTTGTTCATATGAAATTAAATTAAAGTATATACAAAATTTAGAATACTTTAGTGTGTTTCAGATTCCATGGTTGACCACGTTGAAAAGTATAAGTAGTGCAATGTTTTATGAGAAAACAGAAGGCGGGATATTTTTTATACACCTATTAAAAGTTTATATATATATATTAAAACATTATACATATGATGATAATTAATTGTACTGTAGTATAAGTATTTCAAAATGGATATTATAATATGAAATATATCATAAATTAAAAAAATGAATGTATTTTACTATTAAACCTATAATTTTATTTGAATATAATAAATAAATTGTTGAAAATGAGTGAGATTCAACTTATTAAAATGATAAAAATATTTAAATCAAAACTATGGGGTGGATTTAAATTGGAAAAAATCATGTATATAATGAATACATCATTGGATAGTATAAAAAAGTTGTATAAACATGTTGAAAATTTATAGATACAAATTCCACTATTTTTTCTCAATGTTTAGGCCCCAAAATCTTGATCTGAATTTTTACCATTATTTTTCTTTATTAATTAATTAATACATTTAATTCTCACAAATCATTCTTACATTATTATTAATCATTTATATCTTTAAAAATAAAACATCATAATTATATAATTTATATAAATTTATCCGCGTATAAGATATTATCATGAGACGAACCCACTACCTTTAGTTTTTTTCCTCTAGGCCTTAAGAATTGTGGATGTGCACAAAAATATTCTTTAGTAAAGAAGATGTATTCATCCATTCATTCACACGTGAAGAAAAAATATATGACCATGTGTCTACCTATGTAACTGTATGAGGAAGGTTTTCCTGTAGTTAGAAGAATTATGTGATGGTTAATCAAGTATTGTTACCATGATGATCATTTTCTGATAGTGTAGAATAAGTTTGAACCTAATGAATGATCTTTTAAAATGGTGGAATATTTTCAATTATGGTTATATACATCAACGACATGGTTTAGAGTATCATTGCTTGAAAATCTACAACTTTGAGAAAGAATTTTTTATATTAAGGTAGAATTTATCTGGTTGTGTCTAACTTCTATGTTTGTAAACAAATCTCTTATCATTCTTAGGTAGATATGAACACATTTGAGAATAAAATAATTTTTTATTACAATGGTTATCACTTGATTAATTAAATATTTGTTTGATCATATATTTCTGCCAAATATATTTTCTCAGTACTATGATTTAATTTATTAATACGGTAAAACATATACATTTGAATTTTAATAGTATAAATAAAAGAAACATCATGTGGACATATTTGGGTAGTTTCTCTTGGGGATAGAGTGGTATATATTTCAAAAAACTAATATACAGATGATTTTACTTTGAAATATAATTCTTTCTATGACATTAAATTTTTTATGTAAAAACAAAAAAAATAAATACTTTTGAATAATTATCATAGAATTATAAATAATGGATTGAAATCAAATAAAATTGAAAAATAATATTATTTAAATTTATCTAATGATATATTAGTGAATGAGAACATTGGATCATGATTATATTGATTATATATTCTTCCCTATTATTATTTTCATTCAAGTTTCTATTTTATTACATGTTTATCCTTTTATCACAATATACTACATTGAATTGGATATTAATTTAATAATCCATTTTTGTTTCATTTATACTTGAAATATGATGGTTAAAAATGATAGTGGATGGTTGTAGTGTGTAATACCCTTTTTTACATCTGTTTTATAATACGTGATCTAGGTCATTAATCATTGTGTTCATTGTGATTAATCTTCCTAATTGTAGAATTATATCAGTTTTACCAGTCTACGCCCTGGATTGATAGTAAACGCTTTCTAATTATAATGTGTGCTAAAATTTTTTCCAAAATTATTTAATTATAAAAATCTTCTTCAAAAAATAATATGATATTTGTCATTTAATTTTAATATAAATTTTCTTGGCGTGAGAAAAATAATTTTTAAATTTTTGATGTTTGAGAAATGTTTAAAATATTTTTGATAATAATTTTATGAATTTATTTCAAATCATTTAATTTTTTATACTGTCATTATTAGTTAATTAGTCTGTAGTTTAGTTGTGAATTTTAAATTTTATATTTTCAAATATTTTTAGGAAAATGTTTTGAATACACAATTCACAAAATCTTTAGTAGTTCACTTATACATTTAGTTTTTCAGAGGTTTTTTCATTTTTATGCTTTCCAAATTTATTTCTTGGTGATAATAAAGTCTCCTAAAATTTTCATTGTTTTTTAATTTTATTTATTTACCTTCATGGTCCATTTGCTGTTATATTTGTATGTTACCGATAGAACAACATAATTTAATGGTATCAACAATTCATTGTGGTAAATAAAAATTATTTTACACATTTATAGTATTTTTTTGATATCTATACTGAAATATATGATAGATATGTGGAACTAAAGGAATATAAGAATGAATGGTGTGGTGAAAACATGTTATTGGAATAAAAATAGTTAATATAGGAATGTTTTATGTTGTTCTTTCCATGATGCTGTGATTAATAGAATTTATCCATGTGATATTACTTTTCAAAAATTGAATACCCTTCCCATTTCTCATTAAAGAACATAAAATGATGAGAAAATGAGTCTGAATATTATTACAATTAAAAAAAATACATTGAAAATGAATCGTACTGATTCTTTTTTGGAAATGTGTAACATCTCCACATTTTTAACTCCTTCACATGGCCAAAAAAAGATGGTTATGTGACCTCAAGCATGCCTCCACATATACCAGAGCCTATCAACTATCATCAGGGGTGTGAATAGTGTAGTGGGGAGAAAATACCCTATGGTATACAGTTTTATAGAGGTAGAAACAATTCAAAAAAATAGAAATAATCAAAGTAAATACATTATAGAGGAAAATAATAAAATCCAACTAAATAATAAAACAAATATATAAGGAATAATGTATTTATGGGAAGTAGTGTAATTCAAATTACATGCAAGAAAAATATAAGAAAATACTACAAGACTCCAACAAAACACTCAAATTCATGGGCCTCAAAACCCACATAAGTCATATCTCCAAACTCCAGCCCAATAGAAAATAAGAAATCAATGACAATGTCATTTTCCCTTATCTAAAAAGGCATGATGATATCTACTTGAGTTCCAAATGGAGACACCAATTGGGTGTCAGTTTAACATAGTAGTTCGAAACAAAAGTTTCTAAACAAAACCATTCTGATAATAAGTCGATGAAAAACATAAATAAATAGGTATATTAATTAATCTAGAAATTTAAAAAAGACTGCAATAAAATTCTTAGGCTCTATATCTTGAAATCTCTAAATATGTTTTAATAAAATTAAAACCACAACCATATAAATATGGAAAAATAAACTAATATTTAAGAATACCATAATATCACTTAGCATGCTTATGGCCATGACAACCAAAATTATATAACCAACATTAAATAACCTTCTTTGGTGTCGTCCCATAAAATCATTGAGCATGTTTTATAATCATGCCATCAAAAACCACATACCTAATGTAAAATTACATTCTTGGGAACCAATCCTCATGATCATCGAGAATGTCTTATGACCATGTAAACCACAACCATATTACCATTCTATAGTCAAAACAATCTAGGTAAAATCCCTACAAAACATAAATAATTACGGATCAAACCCCTATAAGAATTACAATATTAGATTAGGCATAGTCTACTCACTGTAAGCATTACATCATGGTACTGGTCCAGTCTTACTGCTTATCAGGAATACAACAAATAACTGTGCATGTTCCAGGACTGAGCCCGATATATAAGAATTATAGCGTGGGACACAATTGCTATCATATAGAACAAATATCACAATATCCCATCACAAATTTTCATTTTTAATAATGATAATCACCATTATTATTTTAGATGAAACATTAAATTCAATTCATAATTTATTAAAAACTATATCAATAAGTAATAACTAAATATTTTGGATTCTATAATAATAAATCACCCAATGTAACATGACATGTTAAGTAAACATTAAACCTATATGCAATTAAATTATAATAAAAGGTTCTCTCACCCAAAGGGTATCTATAATCAATGTCATAATCTAATTGAAAAAAATAAATTCATAGAGAAGTGAAATATGTTAGTTATTCATTTTGGGTATACATTTCATTATTGCAATTACAATATTGCATTAAAATGGAAATTATCTTATTACAGAGTAAAGGTTTTGACCCCTACAATTATCCAACAATCCAACAATACTTCTAATAACCAACACCCATGATGAAGAAGGTTTTGATGACTTCCAATTTGTTCCAATATCAAACCAACAAATCAATCATCCGATGTATTTTGCCTAAATAGTTGGCGAATCAGAGGGAAGAAAGAAGAAACAAACCCAAATGATCTTACAGGGGTTTGAAGACATAAAATAAATATCTTTAAGGGAGGTTGGGACTCCAAAATCACTTAGATAATGTACCATAGTCTTCAATATAGGATTTTTGGTGAAATATAATGAATTTGAATATCATATCTTGTTTAAAAAAATAGGTCGACTATTTCCAGGGTGGGTAATGTTGTTACATATCACATAAATGTTTTTAGTGGAATTTAATAAACAAATGTCCCGTCATATTTATTTTTTAAAAAATACTGATCAATTACATGAAATTTGATCTCTTTTTATGCCATGTAAATATTCTACAGTTGAATTTTCATCACATTTTATTTCTAAAAAACCTGAACCCCCATTAAAGATTCTCAACATACTGAGAACACATGAAACACAAAACCAATAATTCATAGATTCCATTAATTGTAATTATTATTCATCCCAAATAATTAGGTACTTTTCTCTAATAAAGGATCTTTTTCTTGAAACAAGACTCGGCCAAGAAGGCTAAATTGAAAGACACTGAGAGAGACATACCTAGAAAAACACGATATCTTACAACCTCCCACCCTCATAATATCTCATCCTCAAGCTACAAAAAGAGGAGTTGTGAGGTCTCAGTGAAAAAGGCTGGACAATGTGTTTTCATATTAGACTCCCTCTTCGAGGAATTATTCAAAACTCACCCATGATACCACAGACCATGAAATAATATTATAGATTGATCCCAATGATATTTCTAACTATGATCGATAAACTGTATCAAAATCTCCTCAAATTAATCTTTAGGGAAAATGTCCATGTATACTGTTTCTATCAAATCTGATGTTTCAATATTATATCTTTGTAATTTTTACACATGGAACACATTATTGATGGAACAATAGTGTTGTGGGAAGGCTAATAGGTATGCCATTTGACTGACCATCGCCACAATTTCAAATTTCTGGAAAAAACCTTGATGTTAGCATCCCTTGTTTTCTGATATGAAACTTCCGCAATACGGGTGACACCCAAAGGAAAATATGGTGACCAAACATGAATACTGAAGATCATCTCTAATGGCCATTATATGGCTTCTTCATGCTTTGTGTGGTAACCAACCATTGTCTTATCAACTGAACATGTTATGATGTATCCAACTCAATACAAGATAAATTAAGTGAAAACAGTCCAAATCAAATCCAAAAAATAGGCAAATATCTTGATCTATATTAAAAATCCTCAAAAGATTCCATTTGGATTAATGCTTAGAATATATTAATGTATTTATACTATATAAGTGTCATATTTTGTTCTCAAGAACCCCCAAAATAATAAAATATACATAGCATATCTTTTAGAACCTGAATAGTTTACTCATGTTGATTATTAGTCTACAGATAATAGGCTATGCTGAAATCAACATCGAATCACATGGATTTTTGAATACCATTCCAGAAACATGTTGTGAAATGAGGATCTCTCTATGAAATAGTACTCCTCCGAACACCATTCAAACGAACAACCTTTTGTACTTAATGATTTCCCAGAACACAGACAATGTAGGTTCCTTAATAGGTAACAAGTGCAAAACCTTAGTCATTCGATCCAAAATATCCCATACAACATAATTTGTATGGGTCAAACTGGGTAATACTATCAAAAAATCTATTGTGACAACATCGTATTTCCACTTCAAGATATGTAATGGTTAAAAAATACATGGTTTTATATAATTCATAGCATTCACCTACTGAAAGGTGAATAATATAGACATGAATCTTGCATCCTCCTTCATCACTCCTTACCCCCAGTAATATATACAAAGATCATGATACATCATTTTTAATAAGGGATGCACTTCTCATATATAAGCATGAAAATCCCTCATTAGCACCTCACATAATCCCAGGGGAACCCTTATCTATCCATGTGTAAGAGGTGAATTTCAATTTATGAGAGTCCCTCCTAATGGTATCTCCCCACCATATAATTTTTGTCTCGTAAATTATTCCTCCATATAATAAAACTACTCAGTCCAGTTCTTGATATATATATATATGATCTTGAATGTCATAGATACTATCACTAAGATCTTTGAACATCTAGTTGCATGTTTGAAAAATGACCCATTATTTTCCACTCACCACTAGACTCATGTACTACCTCTTTCGGTCTATCATAAATCAATGAGTTGGAATAAACATTTCCCTTTTCTGGTATAGTATAAATTAATGTCGAATGAATCCATATACATGACCAACCTCCATTGTTGAAGGCTAAGGTATTGATGGGAGATAGGGTACCTAAGGTTCTTGTAATCATTATATACCACAAGACTATCACCTGTGAGATAGTGTCTCCAACATATTAGGGTATGTACCATTACTGTTGTCTCTATCTCTTGAGTAGGGTAATTACACTCATGTGGACTCAGGTTCCAAGAGCCATAAGAAACCAGAGGATCCTCCAACGTTAGAACTGATCCGATTCTAACTTCATATTCTTCATAATGCATGGTATATAAAAAACTTGACATAATTTATGAGAGGATTGGTGAAATGGTCAGCCTTCCATTTATCTCATTAAAATATATTTCTCATGAATAAGACTAAACTAACCTTACCCCTATCTTTCTCACCCATGAAATTTGTGCTTCCAAATGGGAGAAATGAGGGATAAAACACTGTTAATAAACCGCTAAACAAAGAAATCTCCAAATATCAAAGTTGTACAAGGGATGTTCCCAAGATATCACATCTAAAACATTCTATTTTTTCACTGAAACTCATTTATATGAGATGACATGGCCCAAAAAGTGCACTTCATTTATTTAGAAGTTGTATTCTATTATATTTTCATAATGTTGATTCTCTATCAATATACTCTGGTTGATATCAAGATGTTTGGAATGATCATTAACTAATTGGGAGTACACTATGATATCATTGACAAAATCACCAAACAATAATCCCAAAATGTATGAAATATCATATTCATTATGTCTATTAATACTACAATTGCATTTGTCAATCCAAATTTCATCGATATGAATTTATACAAACCATACCTAAACAAATAATATATCTAATATGTGTATGATTTTATAAACCATAATTGATGATATGATAATCTCAAACCCATTATGTAGAACATCATATCACCTCTAAAATAATCAAAAATTTATTCATTGTAGGTAGAGGATAGTAGTTCTTGAGTGTCAAATGATTTATCCTCACATAATCACAATGATCCGTCATCTTTTTTGGTCAAGAGAACTAGAGAACTCCATGGAGATGCACTTATTCAAATGAAGCATTTTCATGCCAAATCTTCTAATTTAAATTTAAACTCTTGAAGCTCTTATGGTACAATTCGGTATAGTGGAATAGAAATTGGATCTAGTCCGGGCACATACTCGATCATGAACTAGACCCCTCACTCATGCGGTAAGCAATAGAACTTGTCTAGAAAAATATCATCAAGACAATATTCCACTAGAAGTAAATAATCATAATGCATTCCACCATTATCTGGAGAATGATCCACCATCTGAGCTATCAGATAATCCAATCTCCATTTAATTTTACAATCACAATCAACCTAAAGATCCCAATCCCCTTGGTGATAATAGATACTATTTATAGATATAAGTATGTAACTATCCACTTATAATAGCTTATATGATCATGATATATAAATATCAAATCTATACCATGAAAATTGCCAAATCTTGTCATTTACATCATGAATAGTACCCAAAAGAAATGGAAACCACCAATCTCTAGAGAAAAAAATTTGGAACGCCTCATATTTTCTAACCACACTCCAACTAGTTTTTCAATGATTAAAAAACCATTTAATATTTCCACATCCATGCCCAAATATTTTGTTGAAAGAGAGCATAAAAATATTGTGATTCTCCTATAATAGATAAAACAAAAGAAATGATATATTATATAAGAATCATACCTCTGATTGTATATGGTCATGTATCTACATTATATAGATTAGTTTCTATAACATGCAACTGAATTGTCCCTCTATCCTAGTATTCAGACATATTAACCAGATTAATTTCCCTATCATGGTACTGTTGCTCATCCATGGGGGTACCACAGCCCCTGCCTTGGCCTGAATGTCTAGAAGAACTGAAACTACCCTCTTGCTGATGGGTAGTAGAGACCCTTCACAAATTAACTGCTGGTAATAATCATATACCCCTGATATAATAAGGAATGTTCACAAAGAACCGATAAATATGGCCTAGTCTACCTTAGATACGAAACTCAACTATGTGTTAAGGAAACTATGGGCACTTCTGACCGAACATGCGACACTGATAGCATTGTAATGGAACATTATCATGATATGGTAGTCCACTATCCTGAATACTCTTCACACTATTAACTTTTTAGAATCTATCATATAGACACAATGTACCAATATAAGAATTACTTCCATATCATCCTATTGAAATAGCATGACTGCTCCTAGGGGACTCTCTCAGATTCAATTCTATTTATTAGGCCTAAATCATCAAGTCTTCGTATATGTTTAAATGGAAATTTTCTAAATTAAAAATTATCAAATAACAAATAATATCCTATAAACATCTCGCATTTGGGCCTCATTAGCTAAAAAATATTGTACAATGTTTTATAGGTTAGTAAAACGTCAAGAATAGTCCACCACAGACAAACCCTCCTATGTCAAATACTTGAACATGTGATATTTTTTAATCCCTCATTATTTATGGATAGTATTGTATCCTGAAATTTTACTTTATGTCCTTATACTATAGACCATATTGTTTCATAGCTTCTTCTAGAATATCCCTTAAATTCTTGGTAGGTCCATAATACATATATTCATAAATATACACCCTGCAATCATTGGGTGTCTTAAGATCCTTGAACATTTTATGGATGTAGTAAATCCAAAACATTACTTCTCAGGGTCCCATTTCCCATGTAAACATAGGTGGATGCTAAATCTAAAACTATATTTTCATCTCAACCATAAAATTTAATGGATGAATAGTTCCCCTTTTAAGGGTTCTTATGCCCCTTAGGAAGCTCTCATGAAGCTTAACATCCATCATCTTTATAGGATCTACAGGAAGTTCTGGTTTTTCTATGTTTGGAGCATGTTGATTTTGACTCTCCAAATTCTCATGTAAAATAATATAGGGAGGCGATTTTTTCTACAAGAAAAACATAAACCATACAGAATTGAATAGAATCATAGTCCACCAAATAGGTGACTGCAATAGAGATCCACATACTCTTGATGACTGTAAACAAGGATTAATGTTTTTTTGGCATGAAAACACATTTCATTTTTCTAGTGAAGCAGTTATCTGAAATAATTGTTCCAAGGAAAGTATATATCACATTAATTGATGATTTTCCCTTATTATTAAAAATTATAATCAATATATCATTATGTTCTTGTTATGATGAATGTATTTTTCAGCTTATTCCATACTAGGCCATTACTATAATATCATGGAATAATAACATCATAAGACAATAGCCTCGCACAACAAGTGAATCAATCATGGTGAAATATAACCAACTATAAAAAAGAACAACACAAACAACATTACCATCTCTGGGAACTTAGATCAACCCCCATACATGGGTTTGATACGTCCATGAAAAAACTCAATACCAAGTCATGACACATCATTGTCTCCTTTCGACCATTCCCGAACTGTAAGTAAAATGAAAAGAACACTTTCTCCTCTAATACAATATTGTAATGTCCCCAAATATGTAACTCCCTAAAGTGGCCAGAAAGGGTTATTTATGAGACCTCAAGAAAACCTCATCCTATTCCAGAGGCAACCGACTAGTAGTGGGGTTATGAATAATATAGTGGTAAGAATATAATTCCGAGTATGAATTTATTTAGAAGTTGAAAAAATTCATAAATAAATATAAATAATTATATTAAATACATTCTATAAGGATATAATAAAGGAAAAATTTATAATTCAATAAATATGTAAGGAATAATGTAGTGACATGATATATTTTTACAGAATTTCATTCTAGAATAATTCAATAAAAGTCTATCAGATGAAAATAAATGAATCAAAGTCTCAAGTCCCAAACCCATGTTGTTCCCATATCAAATCTCTATCCCAACAATAAACATGAAATAAAAATCATGGTACTTTATCCCTTTTCCAAACCAATATCCAAGAAATAATTTCGGCTTCCTTATGGAAGCCTGAATAGGGTGTGAGTACTAATTAGTAGTTCAACAATGCCATGTATAATAAAATCCAATCCGATAAGAAGTGTATGAAAGAAAGTGATAAAACGATCCTTAAATAATTCAAATATTAATAAAATAAAACAACATCCTGATTCAGCTCCATTTTGAAATATCTTGAAACATGTCTTTGGACCATTAAAACCACTACCATATAACCAACGTAAAATAGTATTCTTCGATTCCATGGTAGAATATAAATGAGAATATATTTTGACCATGACAAACACATCCACATATCTACAGTAAGATAATATTCTTTGTCACTATGTGTGAATATCTCTAAGCATGTTTTATGACCATTCCAACCATAAACATGTAATCAAGGTAAAAAAACATGCTTCATAGTTATGCTAGAATATATTTTAGCATGTCTTATGACCATTCCAACCACAAACATTAACCATGGAATACTCACAACAATCTAGGTCAAATCAATATAACCATTAAAACATTCTGAGTCAATACCCTATATTTATTACAACATGGTCCTAGGCATAACCCATTCAATTTAAGCATTATAGCATGGTATAGGGCCGAGCCTACTAAATATCAGAATTATATCATATAAGTGTAATGTTTCTAGGGTGAAGCTCGATATATAAAGGTTAAAACATTGAAATAAATTCCCACTATATCCCATGGATATCACAATATTACATCACAATTATTAATGGTTAATTAAGAAAAATTACCATTCTTCATTCTTATTCCACCTAAACTTCAATTCAAAATTGACAAAAAATTATATAAAAATTAAATAAGCCATAATTTAAGGATAATACAACAAGAAATCACCATATATAACATGTCATGCCCAAAAAACATTAAGCCATTTCCCAATTCAATTATAGTCAAATGGTTACTCACCCAAAGGGTGTCCATAATCTAGGTGAGAAGACAATTAAATAAAATGAATTCATGAAATAATAACATTTTTATGTTATTAAAATTTGGTGCATATTTCTTTGGGAAAAAAATAATATTTCATGAACATGGAAATTATAAAACCATGGGGTTAAGATTTATACCCATGCCTTTAACTGATTATCAAACAACACTTCCAATAGACAACACCCATGATTAAGATGGTGTATATTATTAAAAATAGTTTCTTAAATAAAATTTGATGATGATAAAAAATGATAGTGAAATAATTCAAAATATTTCTCTGAAAAAGTTATATAACCAGAGGAAATAAACGAGAAACCTAACAAAAGGCATAAACCAAGAATTGAGTATGAAAAATTAACATCTAGTTTGTAGGTTTTCCCTCCAAAATCTCCTAAAGAATTCCCTAGGGTCGATAGGATGGGAGCTTCAGTGAAATAGAATTAATTTCATCTATATTAAAATTTCAAAATAGAAGGATGGTAATTTACATGCCACGTAATGTGATTACACACTGTGTAAATGTTTTCAATGAAATTCACAGAAAAAAACCCAACCCCTAAGATTTATGTTTTTATAACCCCTGAAAAATTACATGGTATGTAATCCCTTTACATGGAGTGTAAATGTAATTTTGTTTATATTTATACCCATTTTGATGTTAAATAACATGTATCCTTATTAAAGTTGATCAATTTACCAATAAACCATTTAACACTTAACCCATTAATTCTATGGCTCCATTAATTCAAACGAGTCTTCATCCTCAAACATTTAGTCATATTATCCAAAAAAAGATCACTACCATCAAAACAATTCATCCACCAAGGCTAAAATGAAAAACTGATAGAGATATAGGATAAGAAAATACAGCATTATAAAAAATGTATCACTGGATCATTGAAATTTTCAATATGATAAATTTTCAAGGAAGAAAAAAATAACATAAAGATCTAGTGCCTAGAATCCTGTGATTATTTTCTAATCAATGGAAATTATTTTTAAAAAAATTCAAAAAACATGGGTGATAATAAAAAAATTTTGTGAATGAGATGATTGGAAAACTAAAGAAGTACCAAGAAATGCTGATAGTTAATAATGATGATGAATAACACAAATTAATGAAATTTTATTTCAATAAATTTGAATAAAAACTGAAATAGAAAATCGAAAAATGTAAGTGGGGATTAGTTGGCTTTAGAATGTATTGAGGAAAATGGATCACCTGGATTGAAGATTTATGAAAATACATAGGGATAATAAATTATCCAAGAAATAATACAGTTGATTTGGATATGATAAATGAAAAAGTTTAAAGAAGGAAAACTAACCATGAGTGTTTACTTCATATGAGTGAACTAGAAGAAATAATATCAAATATTAATTTCAAATACTAAATTATAATATGAGAAATGTGATGAGTGAAAAATATACAAGAAATCTATGATGGATACTTATAGCTCATCTAAGGATAGTTCTTGTGAATCTTAATCAATCAGGGAAGACAACAATGAATTGGATAAAAACAATTTATAGTGAACACATCTAACATAACTACATTCTATATAAAATATTTATTCTCCTCATGAATATGAATTGACTAATAGTGAATTGGAGGTGTACTTGTAATGGCTCGGACCTCTCCGGCCCATTCCATTGTCAAAAAGAAGGCTACAAGTGTTCTGGAGGGTAAAATAGACTTTTCCCACACTTTCCAGAATTTTGAAACTACACGCCGTGTAGTTTGATTACATGCCATGTACCCTCTTGCCAGGTATACCCCGTGTGGATGGACGTGTCTTTGCCGCATGAAGAAAATGGGTACACACTGTGTGTCTAGTACTACACACTGTGTAGTCCCTCCCCGCATATGTGTTCCCCTCAAACCGTGTGTTGACCAGTCAATGGCCGCAGAGCCGCATTGGAGGCCACGTGGAGACCGTGTGAAAATGGCCAAGTACACGCCGTGTACTTTTTCTTTTCATGCCTATAAAAGGAGGGGTCCCCTCATCCTTTCAACTCACACCTCTCCTACCCTCTCCTCTGAGCAGAGCTCTCTCAATAGACTCGAAGGCTCTTTCTTCCATAATTTTTTCTTCCGAGCTCCGATTTATGATCCATCAGCGGCCCCAGGATTGTAACGACGTGGCGGAACTTTTGAGCCTGGGTCCGTTGTCTTCCCTTTGGCTTTTTATCTCTGACTTCCACCCGAGGAGGTTTTTCCGGGATGCCGACGAACGTCTTCTAAAGTTGATCCGGGGGCGCGTTGTGACCAGAACCTGTTGAGGTAGTGGTTTTTCCATCATCTCTCTAATTTGTGCATCATGAGGGGTGGGTATCCTTTTTGTTTTCATGAGAAATGGTTGAACCTTTAAATAAAGATAATAACTGGTTAAAGAATGGGGATGGGAATTTTGTGATTCCTATTACTTTACATTTTATATCCTGTGATATTATGTTGTGAAATGAATAGGCTTATGCCTACTAAAAATAACGGTCGTTGGGGGCCTTTTCATGCACAATTAAATGTTTCCCTACCTTCTAGACCGTTTTTGTAAATCGAAACTTCATGGAATGTGGAAATTGGTTAATCACGTAAAGTTGGTTGTTTAAATGAAAATCTGGAACCCTTGTGTGATCACCCCGGTTGAACCAAAATGGAATAATGAACATGTGAGTGTTGACTTTGTTACGTGGCATGTGTTGGGGGTGTGTTGTGGGTTGTTGAGGTTTGGGTGAGCAGTGGAGCTGCGGTTGACTTGGTTGTGGGTTGGTGTGAATGTTTTGATAGTGACGTGCAGCGGGGAAGAAATAAATGGTATTAAAGGTATAACGATGTGTGGTGTGGTTATGGTGGTTGGCAGCGGGGCTGTAGGGATGGGTATAAATGTGAGCGGACTATGGGTTGTGTTTAATAAATAATAAATGTGGAAGAATGATGGGGCTTGGTAATGAAACAGAAATAATAATCAATGGGTTGGTTGGTTAATAAGAAGGGACTTGCTGTGTTGCTGTGTTTTCCTAACATTCATTGTGTATGGAAGGGATATGTTTTACGAACGTTTGAAGTGGTTGGTTGGGGATAGTTGCCTAGTAGTTAAGGAACTAAATAAGCTAATTTATGCTGAAATGTGAAAACATTAATGGGGTTGGGGTTGTTTGTTGTAGGCATGCATCGTGGTAGCAGTGCCGAGGCATGTGCTCAGTTTCTCTTTTTAGAAGACATAGGTTGAGCTGAGTGGTTTCTATATATATATATATCTGCATCTTTTGTGTTTTATCGCACTTCATCCATGTTGAGTACATAGTTCCGAACACTCCAATTTCATGGGAGAGGGTGTTTTCCCATAGTTACTAGATCCTTCCTGCTCCTTCTCCCCTAGGTTGTGATGGCTTGAGGCGACCTTACACCCAAGACTCTTCAGGTAGGTTTCGATTGGGGTGATTAGGCCCAAGACTCTTCGGGCAGGCTTATAGGCTGTGATGGCTTGGGGCGACCATACACCGAAGACTCTTTAGGTAGGTTTCGATTTCAAGCCTAGGTGTCTTCGGGCGAGAGTTATGTCACTATTACTATTCCCAAGAATCTTCGGTATGAGGCCCAGGTGTGTGCGGGCGGGATGTGTGGTTGTGAGGCCCAGGTGTGTGTGGGCGGGATACGTGGTGGTGAGGCCCAAGTGTGTACGGGAGGGATGTGTGGTTGTGAGGCCCAGGTGTGTGCGGGCGGGATATGTGGTTGTGAGGCCCAGGTGTGTGCGGGAGGGGAGAGTGTGAAAGCGACAGGATGTTCAGCTAACTAATGGGAAATGGTGCGGGGTACCCAATGCTCTTGTTCTTATACTACTACTACCTGCTCTGATTGTGTTTTGGTGAGTGTGGCTGGCGATGTTGGGTGGATAGATTCCCTTATTAGGTTTCTTGTGTTGTTCTCACGAGACATTAGGATGTCTCCCCACTTGTGAAAGAGAGCGTTAGGTTTCCCTACTGAGTATACTTGTATGCTCACCCTACGTTTACTTTCAGGTTTCCAGGAGGACTACCAGGGCCGTGCGGGACACTACTAGTCAGGCAGTTGGAGTTGTTGCAGTTTATGTTCTCTTGTTTTCTTTTGGTATTGTACTTTTGAGCTTTCTTGTACATGTACCTTGTTATAAAATTGTTTAAACATGCATGTGGGCTTTGTTTGGGTTTATTTCTATACACTTGTTCTCTTTTTCCTTTTTGGTGGTTGACTTGTCCTATTTCCCGGTCCTAAATAATAAAAAGGGTAATGCCTCCCATAATGTGAAAACTCATACCCTTGGTGCTAGTCGCCAACCCGGGGCCTACTGGATGCAGGACTCAGGTGTCATTATCTCCCTTTCACCATTTCCAACTCAGGAGGGGCATATTTAGTGGGAGGGGGTCGTGACAGAATGGTATTAGAGGTGATGGTTGAGAGATAGGATGGAGTCTAGAGTTAGGCACAATGAGGATTGCATGGGATGGTAGGGAAACAGTGTTAGTTAATCTTGGTGCATGACATAGGCCAGGGAAGACCAGCTAGGACACATGATTTTAGGGCCCCACGTGATCTGATGCAAGGACTCTGAGCCTACCGAACGACCAAGTGAGACTACATTGATTGCAGGGTAGTGACCCTAGGGAAGGTTCATGCATCATCATGTTTTTGTTTTACTTTATTTGGGTGTTCTAGGAAAGAAATTCAAATAAAATGAAAAACTGAAACATTGAGTTTTTTCTTACAACTTGGGCTTTGGAGATACTTGTTTACAGTATAGCTATGGAACCTGGAAGTCGTCCCCGGGTGGCTCAGACGGCCGAGACCTAGCAGATTCAGGCTGTCGATCAGTTGAGGATTGATCGAGAGGAGGAAGATAGCCAGTGGAAGAAGACTCTTCGTTCCTCCCAGCGGTAGACCCTCAAGAAGTACGAGGGTAGTACTTCATATACGGAGACTGAGGGGTGGCTTGAGGAGCTAGGGATCTCTTTCACCTTGATCCGTGATCCGAGGGAGTACTGGGTTCCCCTAGCAGTCATCCAGCTGAGAGGTGGACGCTCAACCTCAGAGAGAGGATAGAGGCAGAGGTTCCATGGGCTGACATTGAGAAGGAATTCCGAGAGGAATTCCTTTCTTCCATGATCAAGGCGGAGAAGCGACAGGAGTTACTCTCCCTTCAACAGGTAAGTATGACGGTACGAGATCTGGGGATCAAGTTCAAAGATCTCCTGCGCTTTGCTCCGGATCTATTTCCAGATGAGGAATATCGAGTGAGACGTTTGGAGGAGGCGCTTCATACTTCGCTCCAGTATGCTGTCACCCCCTTCACCCTTCCGACGTAATTGGAAGTACAGAAGAAGGAAGAGGTTGTACATAGGATGCACTCGCTGGGAGGTGCACCACATGAGGTGTTTCAGCCAGGTTCGTGGAAGGGGAAGGTAGTCAGCAGCAGGTCTCCTGCGATGGGACCTTCTAGGTTCAGGCTTGTGGGGAGCAGGCCCCAGCAGTTTCAGTTCAGATCTTCAGGTCCTCATCCCTTTTCCACGATCCCAGGACCGAGGTGTTTTTATTGTGGAGGTTTCGGGCATGTTTAGAGTCGGTGCCTGACCCGAGATCTGTACAGTGGAGGTGGGAAGGTTCAGCTCCCACCGTAGTAGCACCAATTGCCGGCGAGGCCCTTACAGTAGCAGCAGGACCATGCTCCTCCGAGGGCAGACTTTGCGGGAGGAGGCCGACCTCAGGGTGCTCCTCAGGGACCTTGACCAGGGCATGGTCAGGGAAGTGGAAGACATCAGAGAGGCAGAGGAGTGGGGCGTGGACAGTTTCACGCAGTAGAGTTAGAAGCTCCAGTAGGACCAGAGGTGGTGCGAGGTACGATTTGTTTGTTCAGCACTCTTGTTCCTGCTTTGTTCGATTCGGGAGCCTCGCACTCTTTTGATGCACCTATTCTAGCCCATTTTTTGGGACTAGAAGTAGAGAGACTTTCCATACCACTGGTACTGAGTACACCAGTTGGGGGCCAGACCAGCATATCTTGTGTTTGCCGGGGTTGTGGGCTAATGTTGGGACCACATCTATCTAGTGGAGAACTTCTTCTGTTACAGATGCAGCCATACGATGTCATCCTAGGAATTGACTGGTTGTTTTCTGTTAGTGCCGTTATCGACTGCTTCCGGAGAAGAGTCGTGTTCTCCGATGTAGATGGGCAGCGCGTATCTTTTGTTGGCGAGAGGAGCTATCAAGCAGGAAGCCGGTGGGTGGAGCCTCTCCTTTCCTTGTTGAGCGGGTTATCAGTGGTTCCAGCTGATACAGAGATGATGGATGTCCCATGGGTTGTTGGGGAGTTCCTCGATGTTTTTACTGAGGATCTTGTAACTCTACCCCCCCCCCCCAACGAGACGTTGATTTTGGGATATACTTACAGCCTGGTGCCCATCCGATTTCGATGGCCCCTTAACGGATGGCACCTTCAGAGTTGCGGGAGTTGCGGATTCAGATTGACGATTTGATGGAGAAGGGGTTTGTTCAAGCCAGCATATCGCCATGGGGTGCTCCAGTTTTTTTCGTGAAGAAGGAAGATGGTGGTCTCAGGCTATTCATAGATTACCGAAGGTTGAACCAGGTAACGGTCAAGAACTGTTACCCCCTTCCAAAGATAGATGATATCTTCGACCAGCTGAGGGGAGCAGGTTGGTTTTCTAAGATTGATCTACGATCAGGATATCATCAGCTGGGGGTGAAGGATAGTGACATCTCGAAGATAGATTTTAGGTGCAGGTATGGACACTTCGAGTTAGTAGTGATGCCGTTTGGAGTTACGAATGCACAAGTTGTATTCACGGGACTTATGAACTTTGTCTTCCGAGAGTTTCTGGACCGGTTCGTCGTTGTGTTTATCGATGACATCTTGATCTACTCAAGATCTGAGGAGGAGCACGTTGAGCATCTCAGGGCAGTCTTGGAAGTCCTTCGACACCACCATCTTTACATAAAATTGTCGAAGTGTAAGTTCTTGACACAATAAGTACACTTCCTTAGGCACGTGGTGTCTCATCATGGAGTATCGGTGGACCCGTCGAAGGTGGAGGCAGTTCTTTCTTGGGTAGCACCCAAGAGCGTGGAAGAAGTTCGTAGTTTCGTGGGGTTAGCAGTTTACTATCAGAGGTTCGTTTCAGACTTCTCTCATGTTGCTGCTCCATTGACAGCTTTGACTAGGAAGAACCAGGTCTTCCTGTGGAGCGAACAATGCCAGAATTCTTTTGACTACCTGAAGGAGAACTTGGTCAGTGCTCCCGTACTCAGGTTTCCAGAGGAAGGGTTGTTGTATGAAGTGTTTTGTGACTCTTATGGCCTTGGTCTGGGGTGCGTGCTGATGCATAAGAAGGGCGTGATTTGTTATGGGTCTACGCAGTTGCACCCTCACGAGCGTAACTATGCCACCCATGACCTAGAGCTTGCAGTAGTAGTGTTCGCATTGAAGTTGTGGCGACATTACCTATTTGGGGAGCGCTTTGTGGTCTTCTCAGATCAAAAGAGCCTACGTTATATCTTCTCCCAGCGTGACCTGAACCTATGACACCGGATATGGGTCGTGTTTCTCCATGAATATGACTTCGAGATCACTTACATTGAAGGTAAGGTAAATGTTGTGGCTGATGCCCTGAGTAGGAAGTCACTTAAGGAAGTGGTTCAGGAATCTGCTGATTCTTGGAAGGCGATGGGAAAGTTGGATGCCTTGCACTTAGATGCAAGGGAAGAAGGTGTTAGAGGCTGTTTGTTTCAGATGATGGTGCAATCTTCCTTGTCGTAGTAGGGGGAGGAGTCTCAGTGGGGGGACTCCGAGGCAGAGGTGATGCGGGATTGTGTCGATCAGGGGAATGCTCCAGAGTGATGGTTAGAGGACAACCGACATCGAATGCTTTTCCGTGGAAGGCTGTTTGTCCCAGAGGCGAAGCGTGAGGGAGTTCTCTGTGAGTTCCATAGCTCAGCCTTAGCGGTACATCCAGGAGTTTCAAAAATTTACCGAGGCCTGAGGGATCAGTTTTGGTGGCCCGGGGTGAAACGGGCAGTGGCGGAGTTTGTGGCTAAGTGCCTAGTGTGTCATCAAGTGATGGTTGAACACCGTGTTCCCGGTGGTTTTTTGTATCCTTTAGATGTCCTCGAGTGGAAGTGGGATGCCATCTCGATGGACATCATCATAGGACTACCCATAGATTAGGGTGGTTATGATGCTATCTGGGTAGTGGTGGATCGACTGACGAAATCGGCTCACTTCTTAGCAATCAAAGAGTCGGTCCTGGTGAGTACCTTAGCACAGAGGTACGTAGATGAGGTAGTGAAGTTGCATGGAGTTCCGAGGACTATCGTCTCAGATCAGGATACTTTGTTTACCTCACGGGTCTAGAGGGGGTTACAACATGCTTTTGGCACCCAGCTACGCCTTAGCACTACTTTCCACCCCCAGACCGATGGGCAGACGGAGCGGACTATCTAGACGTTGGAGGACATGCTGCGAGCATGCGTTCCGGATTTCAGAGGATCATGGGTATGGCACTTGCCTTTAGTAGAGTTTTCCTACAACAACAGCTTCCACTCTACATTGGCATGGCACCATTTGAGGCTCTGTATGGAAGGCCATGTCGTTCAGCCATTTGTTGGGCAGAGGTTGGTGAGACAGGTGCTCTTGGGCCAGAGGTAGTGTAGAGAACCACAGAGAAAGTCCATCTTGTGCGTGAGAGGATAAAGGCGGCTCAGGACCGACAGATGTCTTATGCCGATCTTCGGAGGAGGCCCTTGGAGTTCGGGGTGGGAGACCATGTGTTCTTGAAGGTTCCCCCTCAACGGGGGCAGCTGAGGTTTGGGAAAGGGTGCAAGCTCTCACCCAGGTTCATCGGACCTTTTGAGGTGTTGAGGCGAGTTGGCGAGGTGCCATATCAGCTGGCCCTGCCGCCTCAGATGGAGAAATTCCATGACGTCTTCCATGTCTCCCAGCTTCATCGGTACTTACATGATGACTCTCATGTTATCGACTGGGGAGAGTTAGATATGGGAGACGACGCGACCTTCGAGTAGCGACCAGTCAAAATCGAGGATCGCAAAGAGAAAGTTCTCCGTGGACGTACCATTCCCTTGGTTTGTGTGTTGTGAAGGCATGGCGGCCTCGAGGAGAGAACTTGGGAGCAGGAGACCCAGATGCACGCTCAGTATCCGGAGTTGTTTTGACTTGTGTTCTTCCCTTGTTCTACTGAGCTTTGTGTTGATGTTGTATTCTGTTCCTTTGATATATGGAATGCCTGGCTTGTCAGTTGTGAGACCTTTTGTTTCCTTATTCCCTGGTAATGTGTAACATGTCTGGATGTGTGGGACGTGGGAAGACCCAATCCTTAATCAAGACGCATTAATGAGGATGTGATTAAACCCGTGCATGCGAGTCAGTGCCGCCTAAAGCGGATAATATCTCAACATATGAGAAGAAACTCATAACACCTAATTAGGATTGTTGGTTGGGTTCCTGCTATAACGAGGACCCTAAGAGGTATCTTGTTGGGTTCCCCTGGATTGGTTTTTGAATTCTCGTGGACGATAATGTTTTAAGAGGTATCTGATATAATGGCCCGGACCTCTCTGACCCATTCCTTTGTCAAAAAGAATGCTACAAGTGTTCTGGAGGGTAAAATGGACTTTTCCCACACTTTCCATAATTTTGAAACTACACGCCGTGTAGTTTGAGAACACGCCGTGTACGCTCTTCCCAGGTATACCCCATGTGGATGTCTGTGTCTTTGCCGTGTGAAGAAATTGGGTACACACCATGTGTCCAGTACTACACGTCGTGTAGTCCTTCCCCGCATATGCGTTACCCTCAAACCGTGTGTTGACCAGTCAACGGTCGCAGAGCCGCGTTGGAGGCCGCGTGGAGACTGTGTGAAAACGGCCAAGTACATGTCATGTACCATAAGTACACACCGTGTACTTTTGCTTTTCACACCTATAAAAGGAGGGGTCCCCTCCTCCTTTCAACTCACACATCTCCTCCCCTCTCCTCTGAGCAGAGATCTCTCAAGAGACTCGAAGGCTCTTTCTTCCATAACGTTTTCGTCCAAGCTCCGATTTACGATCTGTCAGCGGCCACGGGATTGTAACGAAGAGGCGGAACTTCCGAGCCTGGTTCCGTTGTATTTCCTTTGGCTTTTCCTATCCGAAGTCCACACGAGGAGGTTTTTCTAGGATGCCGACGAACGTCTTCTAAAGTTGATCCGGGGGCGCATTGTGACCAGAACCTGTTGAGGTAGGGGTTTTCCTTCTTCTCTCTAATTTGTGCATCATGAGGGGTGGGTATCCCTTTTGTTTTCATGAGAAATGGTTGAACCTTTAAATAAAGATAAAAGCCAGTTAAAGAATGGGGATGGAAAGTTTGTGATTGCTGTTACTTTACCTTTTATATCCTGTGATATTATGTTGTGAAATGAATAGGCTTATGCCTACTGAAAATAATGGTCGTTGGGGGCCTTTGCTCGTGCAATTAAATGTTTCCCTATCTTCTAGACTGTTTTTGTAAATGGAAACTTCATGGAATGTGGAAATTGGTTAATCACGTAAATTTGGCTGTTTAAATGAAAATCTAGAACCCTTGTGTGATCACCCCGGTTGAACAAAAATGGAATAATGAACATGTGAGTGTTGGCTTGGTTACGTGGCATGTGTTGGGGGTGTGTTGTGTGTTGTTGTGGTTTGGGTGAGCAGTGGGGCTGCATTTGACTTGGTCGTGGGTTGGTGTGAATGTTGTGATGGTGATGGGAAGAGGGGCTGAAATAAATGGTATTAAAGGGATAATGATGTGTGGTGTGGTTATGGTGGTTGGCAGCGGGGCTGCAGGGATGGGTTTAAATGTGAGCGGACTATGGGTTGTGTTTAATAAATAATCAATGTGGAAGAATGATGGGACTTGGTAATAAAATAGAAATAATAGTCAATCGGTTGGTTGGTTAATAAGAAGGGACTTGTTGTGTTGCTATGTTTTCCTCACTTTCTTTGTGGATGGCAGGGATATGTTTTACGAACGTTTGAAGTGGTTGGTTGTGGATAGTTTCCCAGTAGTTAAAGAAATAAATGAGCTAATTTCTCCTGAAACGTGAAAACCTTAATTGGGTTGGGGTTGTTTGTTGTAGGCATGCTTCATGGTAGCAGTGCCGAGGAACGTGCTTAGTTTCACTTTTTAGAAACCATAGGTTGGGTTGAGTGGTTGCTATATATATATATATATATATATATATATATCTGTATCTTTTGTGTTTTGTGTTTTTTCGCACCACACCCATGTTTAGCACATAGTGTCGAACACTCACATTTCATGGGAGAGGGTGTTTTCCCATAGTTACTAGCTCCTTCCTTCTCCTTCTCCCCTAGGCTGTGATGGCTTGAGGCGAACTTACACCGAAGACTCTTTGGGTAGGTTTCGATTGGGGTGATTAGTCCCAAGACTCTTCGGGCAGGCTTATAGGCTGTGGTGGCTTGAGGCGACCTTACACCTAAGACTCTTCAGGTACGTTTCGATTTTAGGCCCAGGTGTCTTCGGGTGAGAGTTCGGTCACTATTACTACTACCAAGAATCTTCAGGATGAGGCACAGGTGTGTGCGGGCGGGATGTGTGGTTGTGAGGCCCAGGTGTGTGCGGGAGGGATACGTGGTGGTGAGGCCCATGTGTGTGAGGGCGGGATGTGTGGTTGTGAGGCCCAGGTGTGTGCGGGCGGGATACGTGGTTGTGAGGCCCAGGTGTGTGCGGGCGGGGAGAGTGTGACAGCATCAGGACGTTCAGCTAACTAATGGGAAATGGTGCGGGGTACCCAATGCTCTTGTTCTTATACTACTACTACCTGCTATGATTGTGTTTTGGTGAGTGTGGCTGGTGAGGTTGGGTGGATAGATTCCCTTATTAGGTATCTTTTGTTGTTATCACGGGACATTAGGATGGCTCCCCACTTGTGCACGAGAGCTTTAGGTATCCCCACTGAGTATACTTGTATGCTCACCCTACGTTTACTTTCAGGTTTCCAGGAGGACTACCAGGGCCGTGCGGGACCCTACAAGTCAGGCATTTGGAGTTGTTGCAGTTGATGTTCTCTTGTTTTCTTTTAGTATTGTACTTTTGAGCTTTCTTGTACTTGTACCTTGTCATAAAATTGTTTAAACATGCATGTGTGCTTGGTTTGGGTTTATTTATATACACTTGTTCTCTTTTTCCTTTTTGGTGGTTGACTTGTCCTATTTCCCGATCCTAAATAATAAAAAGGGTAATGCCTCCCATATTGTGAAAACTCATACCCTTGGTGTTAGTCGCCAACCCAGGGCCTACTGGAGGCGGGACTCGGGGGTCATTATCTCCCTTTCACCATTGCCAGCTCAGGTGGGGCATCTTTGGTGGGAGGGGGTCGTGACAGTACTTTTCATTTATTTATGACACTATGAATTAATTGAAATTTAATTATTAAAAAAATAATATTCCCGTATATTTTTTGGTATACTGATAAAATTTCGTTTTCAAATAAATAGGAAAATAATTATTCTTTGCTAAAAGAGATTAATGAGAATAAAATGAAGAAATAAAGACCTAAATAGACAATGAAACTTTTACAAGTGGATGTGAAACATTGACCATGGTGATTTGTAATAACACCAAACCAAAAATAAAATTTGTATTGGATAACAACCAAGTCAAAGGAATTTTTTTGAATAAGATTACTGCTTTTTATGTTCAATAAATTTTATAGAAATATTTTTACATATGGATCTAATCTTGTTTTTTCATATAAATGTCTAAAATTTTCTATTAATGTGCCTATTAAATATCTTTGGATTCCAAAATCTCCTTTTTATCCTTTTGAACCAAAGTATGTCAGGGTACTGAAATCAATAATTTTTAAATATGTTATAACAACTTATAACATATTTTATCTAGGTAGTGAATGTTAAAAATATATGAATGGAGATTAATCTATATTTAAAAACCTCATAATGCCGAATGGTATAAATTTATCATTAGGTGTCAATTATAATAGTAAAATAATTAGTGTTGTTAAAATTTGTTATTTTAATTTTGATTTGTTTTATATATTTTTCTTTTATTGATGGAATAAAATATAATTTTCACTTCATCTCAAAAATTATGTGGTAATGGTTACCATTAGGATTTAGAATAATTCTATCAAGTTCTCTGAATCTATGAATGTTTTAGTTTTATTTCTTTACACACTGATAATGTTTCGTAATTTTATTTGATTCATTATTTTCCCAAAATTTATCTTGAATGTGTTCCATTCATAAATAATTTTTTTTATTTTAATATTATACTAGTGATATTTAACAAACCCTCACTTATAATGCAATCATGAAAATAATTACATAAATAACTTCCTAAAATTATTTTCTTAGATGAAAAACAGTGCAATTCTTATCAAATAGGTAGATGAAAATATATTAATATCAAAAAAAAAGAAGTTTCATCATCTCAAAACCTATAGATGGTGAAAATGTATGTGTTTATAACATCTATGGTTTATTGAATATGCGGGATGCATTATGCCTCTAATTATGTATGAATTTTAAAATTTACATTAATATTCTTTTTTCACAAAAAAAGGATTATTTATCCCATTTCGAGAAATAATAAATATATAATGAAAAAATATGTGGATATACCATTAAAACTATGAGAATTGACCATCCATCAGAGTTTGAGAATAATTTTATTGTATCATTATCCCCAAATCTAATATATAATCAAAACATATATTCTCCAATGACTCCCTAGAAAAATAGAGTTTCTTAAAATGTAATAATATTCACCATGAGTTTTATTAGACCATTGTCAATGATTATTATATAATTGTTTATTAGTGGTTTAAAGATATTAATATGTCTTTGTATATCATGAATTCTGTTTTTATAAAACCTATTTTAAACAAGGTCATTGGAAAATTATGGAATTGATGAAATTCAAAATTTATTTCATTAACGTTTTTAGTAGCAATGTCTTTGTTCTCAAAACAAATAAGAGAGTAGATAATTTTCATCCAAAATATATAAAATAAATCTCCATTGTAATTAAAGGTATAGTAATTAGTACACAGTTTTTAATAAATAAAACAATGTTTTGGATGAATTTGTATATGTAAATATAGTAAAATGGGTAAATATATGGCTAAATTTTATTATGAATGCCACAATGACAGTTTTTCGGACATAAATATAAATATATCATCAAATAATAGTTATTGAAATTTAGAACACATGATTTAATTACCATAAAAATCACCTAACATTTAGGATGTAACTAATCAAGAAACTAATTCTGAAATTGAACTACCAATTAATTCTACTAATAGATACATTATAACCTAAATAGATCATCCTTGAAATGTTGTTGGTTGATTTATAAGTAAAACTATTCTAATAATATGATGAATTAAAAACCAATTTGAGTATTTGATTTTATTATCACATCCTGCAAATTTAAAAAAATAATAGAAGCTACCATGGTCACAAAATATTAAGGAAATAAAAAAAATATTTTCCTCAATTTAAAAGAATAATGTCCTTGAAATTGTAAAAATAACTAAATTTGAATGTACTATTGGAACAAAAATTATATTTAGAAATATGTTTTATGAAATTTTAATTATAGTTAAAAATAAATATATCCAAATTTAATTTGTTTATAATAAATAATAATGTATTTAAAATAATGAATCTTTTTTACTTGTAGATAAATTCTATGCCACTTGAATACTGCATCCTTATACTTCTAAATTGATTTATTAAATTATATAGAATGGATTTTGAGATATTATTTCCTAAGAGTTTTATTTGTTGACGTTATTTTTCCAATAATAAGGATTTTAAATCCATAATATTACGAAATTATTTTTCGAATCCTGATAAATAACACTTTGGATAAAAAGAGGCTCTAAGATCTTAGTATGATACCCTCAAATCCTTCTTAATTAATAATATTTTTTAAAAGTGGTTTTTTTATAAAAAATGTATTATAATAGTGGATTTCAAATATGGTTTTATTGATATAATATATTATAATTATATTAATTAATGTTATTTCAAAAAATCATTAGGAAAAGGTTTTTAAAAAATGATATTAAATGAATTTAAAATGATCTTAATGGCTGTGTAAATGTTAATTCATGGTTTTAAAAATTTTCAAAAAGTAGGATTATGTTCAATAAAATTAAATATAAAAATGATACTTTAGTCATATTAGTATTGATTGTACAAATGGAAGTGATACTCCAATATATACATCAATTTTGTTTTATTTGGTTGAAACAATAAAACCATTCGATAAAATCACTTATAGTGGTACGAATGTATGTTTATTTTTCTTCAATCCATTTTAATATTATGTATTTTGTGTGTATTTAATCATTTTAATTCATAATCTAGAGAATATTATTTGAATTATATCAAAGTAATTTTTAAATACCTCTTGATTTTTATTAATTTATTATTTTTTTTACCTAGGAGGAAAATCCTTTCAATTGGTTATTTCCACATTTAATGATTTTTTATAGATATATGTTAAAATGAAAACATTCATATATAAGATGAAACATTTTTTTAGATCCACTATTTTCCTCATGTAGTAAAAAATAAAATATTTATTCAATACTATTGTTAATGTTTAATATATTGTTGTAGTTAGTTGTTGTGCCCGATTTTTATGGATAAAACGCATATAGTAAGATGGAGGATAAAATTTTTTACACTTCCTTATAAATTGTGAGCATAAAATTTCTATTAAAATTTCTAACAATTATTTATCTTATTCAAGAAAAATGAACATTGATGTAAGTAATCACTTTTTGATAGATCATTTTCATAAACATGATATATCAATTGACTTAATTTGTAGTATAAATTCTCTTTCTGAAATTCATAAAAATAATTTGAATATAGAGAAATAATTCTATTCCATACATGATATTGGAATGAAAAATATTTCGTAGTATTTTGTTACCTCAGTTCATTTAAATCATGTATAATTAAGTCCTGATTCAAGTCATACCCTAAGATTTATACCCTGTGGGTTTTCTACCATATTAATTAATGTAATTGTATGTAGAAATATAGTAAGAACTAAAATGGAATTGGATAATGTTTTGAAATTTCAACAGAGAATATACTACCATTTGATTAAAATCATGGTTTGCGATTATATACTATTTATACCATTGATGTTCTTGTATGAAACTTTCTACCAAGACTAATTTCATTTTTAAAACATCTAAATTATCCATATTATTTGAATTAAAATTAATTTTATATTTGATAATTACTTTTTCCATAAATGATCGAATTCCATATTTATGTTCTAATTAAAAAATATTACCTCATTCCACTTTTCAGATTACTCTTTATTTTATCTCAAACATATTCCTAAGCCTTTATACATTAAAATATTAGTTTTTATTTCAAGGATGAAACATGATTTCATTTCTTATCCTCTAAATGATCCTAGAAATTTTAAGATATATATTTTGGGATTGAGTCAAAATATTGAACAAAAAAATTCACTCAAGTATTATTTTATAGTTATTTCATGAAATTATATGTGTGGGGAATTGATACATATTAAAGATAACTTTTGTGGAGAGTCGTTCAACAACATGGACGGTCATATTGGTTCCTAAAAAATGATCAGCCTTTTTTACAGGATTGGTTGTAAATTATATATACTTGTTGAATATGAGTTTACTGTGAATAAATATTTCATAATGACATTGTTTGATGGATAATAGCTGGAAATATTATATATGAAATGTTATATGTTCTTAAAAATTACTCGTGAAGTATTATGTTGGATTTAAAAACTTATTACACAATTGTCTATTATAATTTTATTATTGATGAATCCCTTCATAATCACAATGTGCAAGCTGACATGAGGATAAAAATTTTTGTGTAACATGGTCATGAATTAAAATTTATTTTTATGATTAAAAATTACATTATATGTCCAACTGAGGGTGATATCATTTTATTGTTGTAACAAGATGTATTAGTTTTTTACCTTATGAATAAAGGACCTAACGTGAATATGTGAATTTATATTTTTCCATATTTGAATGTGAATTATAAAACATCCTCCAAATAAAATTATATATCCAACCCTAAAATGATATCTACTTTTCTAGAAGACAAATGATACTTCTATAAGGGGAGGAAATGATTATTCATTTTGTTCATTCCTATTTGAGAAATGAAACATGTAGTTTAATGAAGGTAAACTATAACCCACTATTTAATAAGTGATGTTTGGATGAAAAATATCCATATAAATATTTCAATCTATTATAAACACCTTTCAATTGAAAAGATAATATTGTAACCAATTTAAAAATTTGAGAGATGTTTTAATACTATTAGAATGATTAATTTTTTAAATTATGTGCTAATATTGTGGAACAATCAATGGTTGTACTAGGAGATGATGGAATAGACACTGAAACTGTATAGAGGATGAAAACATATTATGGACCAGTTAATTATCTTATTTCCATACCCTTAATGCATTTAATATTATGTGAGTTTATTTCATATATACATTTTTTTTCGTCAACTCATTATAAGGAATCCAATTCTTACAGTCTTGAGTATCTGATTGACCTTTTAGATTGTTCAAAAACTGATTACCATTTATAGGATGAATAATGATCAAAATGATGCTTCTCAATGTTCTTCTGCACACAGTTCTGTTCCATCTGTTTCTTCGGACAATGCACCTCATTATGGGCCCCATAGATGCTCACAATGATTTTCAAAGGACAGTGGGATACCTGAATCTGTTAACATTGATGACCTGCTTCAAGTCTCCAAAGGTCCTCAAAGCTCGAAAAGGAATGTGGGGAGACCCCCTAAAGCCAGGAAAATCATGGATACTGCTTTAAAGGTAAGGAGTTCAAAACATATTCCCATAATAACAAAACCATATCTTGTAGAGGTGGCAGAATCGGGAAATAAATCACCATGAGATTTCTCATGGCTGGTTCATGCCACTTAATGGCAATGGCTTGGACATCAAAGGGTTCGAAGCTACGGAGTTCACATAGAGCCTAACATGGCTGTGAATGGGATGGACATCATGGTTTTGGGTGATTTACTTTTCTGGTTTTGGTTTGACCTTGATGAGCTTACCCTCAGGAGCAGCAAAGGCACTACTTGTTGGTTCAGTTTTGAGGATACTGTTTCAGAATTAAAGGAGTCGGCCAGACTGTTTCTGGCACTAGAGGTGGATGAATAGTTCAACACAGGAGAAGAGAAAACATCTTTTTGAAATCCATCCCTACTTGAGAAGGAGTACTGCACATGGGGCTTCTAGCCGGACAGCAATGCCTGGACTCAGGCGGGAATCCCTCAATCAGAATGCGTCACTTGAATGGGTTAAGGACCTGGTCTTGGTTATCTATATTTTTTTGTGGTTATTTTTTGTTCCTCTCCTGTTTTTTTTCATTTAATATAGAGGCCTTTTCACCTCAATCCTTTTAAAAAAATTAATACTTAAATATATATTTCCTAGTATGTTGTGATAGTGACTGGTGATTGGGATAGAATATAGATTGCCAGGTATTATAAACATATTAATAAAATATTTTAAACATAAATATTCCATAAAGGTAACTAGAAGATCCTAAAGCCCAATGTATTAATAAGACATGGTTTATAAAACCTCCAAAAATAAACTAAATCACAAAATCATAATTGTATTATACTTAATGAGATCCTGAATCCATTCAATTTCCAAATAATACCTAGGAGAATAAGGGAAATAAATAAAATAAATTAGTGAGATATAACTTCTAGTAAGGGAACAAATATGATAATGAGGCATAACATGTGAGTTAAATGGAATATCATGATATATTAAAACAGAAGTATTATGAATAATAATATGGGATAATAATATAGAGAACATGGAGTAATAATACTAGGGAATACTTGTAAACTATCTGTAATATATAACATTATACAAAATAAGTTAGATATAACTCCCAATAAAAAAGTCTAAAAAGATTATCATCATATATTGGGTTTACCCTATAATTTCATATATATAAGCCAAAAATTTTACCTAGTAGAATAGTGAACTATATGTGTTCACCAATCAAAACATTTCCAAGATTATATTCTCCACCAAATAAAATCAATCATAATGAGTTAGAATAATAATTAATCATTGAAAATAATGGTTTCAAAAAACAATCCTAATAGCTAAATTAATCAGTATTTCATAATGATTTGAAATAGAAGAAGGTTTTATTTTATTTATAAATTCACTTCATAGTATATGAGAGTTGGTATGAAATTATGGTATTTAATTTAGTAATATTTCATCAAAAAGGTAGAAAATTTTATATAGAAACTAACATAAAAAAATTATAGAATCATTTGAACAATTTTGGTGAAATAATATGTATGGAATTTTATTTGAAAATCATAGGATAAAAATTATGGTTAAAAAAATTACATTATTTAATGAATTCATTAATTGGAATAAAAACATTAAACGACCATCATATCAATGTACTTAGGGATAGAAATATTCCCAATAAATGTGATTGATTTTAATAATGGAATTTGAGAAATGATCTTAAGTTATATATTTCCCCATAAAAGTATGAGATAATAAGAAAGGTATATGTCTAATATACATATTTCAATAATTTTGAATCATTTTAAACAATAAATAATATATAATGTGAGAAAGGGAGTTGAAGTGAGAATGTTCGTGACCATAAGAAAAAAGTTTAGTTATGATAAATCACATAGCATATGGTCCAACAACATTTAATTCTTTTTTAAATATTCTAAATAATAAAATTGGATTCAATAATTAAAAAATTCTTAATCATATCCATCCATATTTTTTAGACTATAATTTTATTTTGTTTATTTGTAATCATTTTTATGAGATACTAATTGTTATTTATCTTTCCAGAGGGAATTCATTTCATGGATCCAAGGTCGAATCTGATGTGTATAATTGTTGAATTTTATATAAAATGGTACGAAAAATCTAGAAAATAAAATAAATTATTTTAATTTCTTTTAAAAAATTAAGGATCCCAAAATATTAACATGTTTTATAACGTAAGGATGATTCATTTAACAAATATTTCTATGTTATATGGTTAATTAATTTAGGCCATTTTACATACTATAATATACCATATTTGTATTGTTTTATTAAATAACTCTAAAATATTATGAAATATTGATATGAGTTATAATATAATTTAAATAAAAATATTTAAGAATAATTTATTCTCTATAATCATCCCTGAATGTGGTGGAAAAAATGAAGATAGTTTTTTGTAGAGGTGGTGAATTAACAATATTGTGAAAAAAATTGGATTTAGAAACTAAAGAAGAGATGGAAAGAGATTGTGATTACAACATAACAATAACATATCAGTATATTTTGGAGTCCTATTTTACTAATTTTCGATTTATGGAGACCATATTGGGGTGGTAGTAGAAGATTAATTTTTAATGAAATTATATTAGAGTTTACCGATCCCTTTGGTTCCATAATTTTATCCTATCCATGTAAAACCAAGTGAATAGAAATTTGAGGAGCCCAGTATCACTAGTATGTTGGGGAGAGAGTTGGGAATATTTTTTGGATGAAACATTGAAAGATACAATTCCGATAATGTGTAAGGTGAAGTGGTTGTGAGGGGTTGTATTTATAACTAGTGGAGTGGGGTTCTTAGGATAATTATATTCATTAGTTAATAAGTTTTGATCAATAATAACAATGGAATTTATTATTTTGACTATATAATGTTAATGGATCATGTGAGTTGAAAAAATATTTAGTTCTTACATTATCCTTGACTCATAATATCAATTATTTAGCTTATAATATTAAATATTTTATTTTATTGTATTTCACTATTCATACAAAATTTGACTATATTATTAAAATTTCAAAAAAACATTGTAAAATATTTTTTTCATAATTATTCTAAAAATTAATGAAATTTTATTATAATTTTTTTAAATTTGTGAAATTAAATTTGGAAGTAAATTCTAATTTAACAGAAAAAACTAATTAAAAAATTATGATCAATTAGTTGCACCATTTGAAAAATTACACACGGGGTCATAAAATTATATTATCATTAAAATAAAACATAATATTATTTTATATTACCAGTTTACAAGAATGAATTTTATATTTAATCATTAATCGTTCTTTAAAAACAAAATAAAACATATATTTTTTACAAAATAATGAACTCTTATTTTATCAATTTGAAAAAAATTATATAATTTCTTCTTAATATAAATATTTCAAATTTTTATTTTATAATATACCTAAATATAATATTACACTTCCATAGGTTAAGATACTGTTCTAATTTTCTTGTCTCTCTTCCAAACCATTGTACTATTTTTTTCAATGGTTTGGTTATTGTTCCAACAATTATATTACTATTATGATAGTTATATTTATAACATCTATAATTGTTCCAAAACTCCTATAAATAATTAATATTTCATTAATTATTAATTAACTTTAATTTGGTTTCAAGGTTATAATTTTCTTCATTTTTACATTGTTGTTCCTAAGTGAGATTACTCTAGGGGATTGAGAAAATATAAATCATCCTATTATGATTTTATTAAATTCTATTTTCTCTAATTGAATATTTTAAATTCTTATGGTCATATTTAAAATTAAAATATAATATTAATCTTAATATAATATTTTTTTTAATTCATCATGCGTTTCATGTGATTTATAATACATTACTAAATACATTATAATTATAAGTAGGAAAATTACCTTGATAAAACTCTAGGTCCTCACATTCTTCTAATATTAAGAAATTCAAACATGAAAATGTATTTCTACATACTATAGTGAAAATAAGTTAGGGTGCATCTACATCATTGATTACCCATGTTCCCATGTATTCTCATCATGCTTGTGCTTTTACCACAGTACTTTGACAATGTGAGATGTCCTGTTCTGAAGAACATTATCTCTATAGTCCAACAACATGACAATCTCTTCTTCATAAGTGATATAATTTTCTTTACATACTATAATTAATTTCAATGAATTTTAGGGATCTGATATGTACTGCCTAAATATGGACACATGGAATACAACATGTACCTGAGAAATAATTATTCAGTGTTATATTTGGTATTTTAGATCTTTGATGTGATCAAGAATATCAAAGGTATTGATATATAAAGATAATTGGCTTTATAGCATCAAAAATCTTATGTCTCTCATGAAAAGAGATATATGGTGGAAAAATTATTACCTTTCTCAAAATCCAGGTGTCATTGATGAATTTCATCATAGATCTTCATAAACCTTGACCATCCCATACATGTTACTAAATGGTGTTGATTATTTCTACCATTCCCATTATCATTTCTTGGTCCATCACCTTGAATTAACCAAGATTATACTAGAATGTAGTTATTCTATATTTATTCATATAAATGACCTCTTATGGGGCCATTTGGTTTCATGAGTGAAATATTTTGTTGTATGACTACTCAATTAGAGATAGATGATAATATAATCATCATTTGATGTTTATTGTATGAAAACCATGCTTTTATTACTAACATAAACCTGATTTATTACATAAAACCATCACAGGATAGAACATGTAATATCGAGAGGTCTTGTGTATTTGGGTCTTAGGAACATTACATAACAACTTAAAACATGAAATACAACATCTTTATTGAAAACATCCTTTACATTACCACTACATTCCCATGTACTTAGCATTACATGGGATAACCTGAGGAATACAATACATGTTATATAATTGGAATAAAAATAGAACACAAGGGAAGCATAAACCTAAAGGCATGATAAAGCATGATAATCTTAACATGTAAATGTGGCAACAACACTTAACATGGAAAGCATGAGCCAAAGATCATTGCACAAGGAGCATGAGTTAATCCTCATTTCACATGAAGCATGAGTAACACCACATTTCAATTGAATTATCATGATTCAACACCCATTTCACATGACGTATCATGATACTATTGTTTTCCCAGTGTATTGGAGCGCTATAAGGGCACACCCTTCTTAAACATTTCATTTCATTCATAAGTGATCCACATGGATAATATAATAAGGATTCATAAAAAATAATCATTTCTTCCACTGTTAAGGAATGTGGAATTAATACATGAAACTTTATAATTAATAAGTAAATGTGCATAATGGTGAATACCCTTGAGAGAGACGTGGGCATGGTATTCACTACACAACGACCTTGGCTTAGAAAATCGATCCAATTTCGACAGCGTAACGGTGTGACGTAAGAATTCATAAAAATGGTTTTTTAGAGATAAAGGGGTGTCTCGTAATGTTTACACTAAATGGACAGTAAAGGGGTCATATAGATACATTTCCCCCACAATTTTAATGGAATTTAGAGTCCTGATACCAAACAATATTTTAAATGTAAAAGATGAGAGAGAAATCGCTTTCGGAATTTCAGCATAGTATCAGGTGTACATGGGTGACATTTAATGAGATAGAAAGAGATCTCACATAATTAAAACATAAATAGGGCAGTATGGACGATTTTTGTAACCATACCAAAACATTTATAATTGAAACTAAAATGTCACTACAACATTAAGAATATTGGAAAAAATGAGAAAGGAAGAAAAATCCTTACTTTGAAATGTACTTCAAAAGGCTACAGAGAGGCTTGATAGAGGCTTCATGGGAGCTTGGGGAACCTTGTGATGATTCTAGGGAGAATAGGTCATAGTTTGGTCAACTCCAAAGTCTTTGAGTGAGGAGAAAGTGGGAGATGGGATGAGTTTATCTAGGAAAGGTTAGGGAATTCTTTATCATTTAGGGTTGGGACTCCTCACATTAAATTTATTCAAACCAAAAACCAGGAAATGGTTCATTCCCATGGTTTTTTCCAAAGGGGAATGGAAAATAATATTTTAAAAGTCCAAAGTCCATACATATAAAAATAATTGGGTTGCTTATGTGGAGGTGACTCACACTCCCAAGGAAAACAATTCAAAAAGACAAGATGTTTAATAAGCCTTGATGGGTCCATTAATTCATTATAAAATGAGTCAAACAAACCCAAAATCTCATTATTTTAATGTTAAAACATATATTGGCCGAACATAATTCTTATAATATTTTATTACATCACCATTGGGTCATTATGATGTCATAAAACACCTTATATATTTAAACAACATTTAATTTTACCCAAAAAATTGACTCTCAAAAAATTATGAAAAAATAACCGTTGGATAATTTCAACGTCCTGATTACAGAAATAATATTTATTTTATATAAATAATTTTCTAAATATGTTAATTTTTACTTTTTATATAAAAACTGACATTTATAAAAAATTCACGGGTTTAGACAAAAATGGCTTTCGATCCTTAATGAAATTTACAATTGCATTAAAATAATAATAAGATCCTTTGTATTTAATAAATATTAATTTAATAATAATAATAATATTTTATTAAAATATTATTTAACAAAAAAATCCATTAATTTTTCAAAATATATTTCTTTGTTGAATATTAACTAAAAACACTATTTGAGCTTTTAAAACTATTCACAAGGTATAAAAAATAACATGAAAATATGTTCATTATTATATGAAATAATAATGTACATAACCATTGTGTTAAGGTCTTGTTTCATTACCCCTTATAACACCCACAAAAGACCGAAGGGTAAGGTGTGCTATGGTGACCGACTCTAGAAGTCGCTCGGATAACATTGCCCAGGTGGTAATATCTATCAACTTCCACATATCTCGTAGGCAGTCCCACTCGAGATTAACCTGTTGAAGCTCGGATTGGGATTGGCCAAGAGTGAAGCCCAATGATGCCACCTCTTTTCCAAGTTCCAACAAATGGGCTTCAAATGGGGCACGTCTAATGGATGAGGCCACCGCTTCCTTTTTCTAAGTAAATCGGATTCGTTAAAGCCCTATATTAATACTAATCATGTGATCATTGTTCAACGGATATAATAGAAACGATCATAATTCCTAACATAAAACCAAATAAGATGACATATTATATTTACATTTTATATAAAGATACATTTAATTAGATAAAGAGGGTTTTCCATTAATGAATGTTTGGGTCGTTATAATCTTCACCCCTTAAGAAATTTTTCCATCGATATTTCATTTTCCCACAAAACAACATATGTTGTTGACTCTTCTTCATCACGTCCTCTGATTCCCATGTCACTTTTGAAAGCTTGTGGTTTCGCCACAACACCTTGACGCGGGGAATTGTCATATTTCATATAACTTTTTCTCTATGATCTAAGATCATTAATGGTTGCTACTCATAAGAATGATCATCCTCGAAATATACCACCTCTGAAGAGAGTACATGTGAAGGGTCTGGTATGTACTTCCTTCAAAGGGATAAATGAAATACATCATGCACTTTGGCCATGGTAGGTGGAACTGCTAGCTGATATTCCAAAGCCCTGACACGATCAAGAATCTCGAAGGGGTCGATGTACCTTGGACTTAACTTCCCTTTAATTCCAAACCACATTACCTTCTTTCATAGAGATATGCGTAGAAATACCATGTTTCCAACTTTAAACTTAAGGTATCATCGACAGTTATCTGCATAACCCTTATGTCGACTCTGGGTTTCCTTGATATACTACTTAATGGCTTTCACCACTTCCACCATTTCTGATCAAAGAATCTTACGCTCACCGACCTATCCCAACATGTCGGTGTTCTGCACCTTTTCCCATAAAGGGTTTCATATGGTTCCATTTGAATGCTCGAGTGGAAAATATTATTATAAGAGAACTCAACCAAAGGAAGATGTTGATCCCATCCTTCTTTAAAGTCCATTGAGCAAGCTCTCAACATGCCCTCAAGTATTTGGATAGTTCTCTCAGATTCGACATCAGTTTGAGGCTGATAGGTCATACTGAAGTTCAGTTTTGTATTCAGAGAAAGTTGAAGACTCTTCTAAAACATAGAGGTGAATCCTGGATCTCAATCAAACACAATAGATAGTGGTACTCTATGCAGTATTACAACTTTTTTTTATATATATATCTACTAGTTGATCTGATGAACAATCATCCCGAATAGAAATGAAGTGTGCGGACTATGTAAGATGATCCCCAATAACCCATATTGCATTGTTGCATTTGTATTTCTTCATAATTCTGGTGAAAAAGTCCATGGTGATGTTATCCCATTTCCATTTTGGTATGGGAAATGGTTTCATCATCCCCTTAGACTTCTACCTTCCATCCTTCACTTGCCGACACACCAGACACTTTGATGTATAATCAGCGATAACCTTCTTTATATTATCCCACCAATAATTATCTCGGAGATCTAGATACATCATTGTGTTTCCAGGATGAATATAGAAATATTAACTTTGTGTATCATACAAAAGTCCCTTCTTCAGCTCTGGACATGATGGGACATATAGTCTTTTCCCAAATCTCACAATTCCTTTCTCATTAACATTAAACCTCGAGAATTTACCATTTCTGATAGCTCTCACTTTTTTCTTAAATTAACAACAAAATCCTTTTGAGAATCCTTTAACCTTTACAAATGGTATGGTTGAGAAATCATTTGTGAATGGATTGATGATGTTCCCATCTTTATGATTCCCATGTCCATCCTAATTAAATTTAATAAGATTGGATCCTTTTCAATTCTCATCCATGATAAAATTGTTGGGTCCATTATACTTAGAGAATCTGTCTCCTTATTCACTTTACCAGGGTGGTAATGGATTGGGCATTCATAGTCCTTGATCATCTCTAACCATCCTCGTTGGCACATATTCAGCTCTTTCTGTGTGAATATATACTTAAGGCCTTTTTGTTCTGTACATGTTTCACACTTCTCCCCCAAGAGATAATGCCTCCAAAATTTCAAAGCAAAGACCACTACAACTAACTCGAGGTCATGTGTTGGATAGTTCTATTCGTGAACATTGAATTTCCTTGAATCATAGGCAATGAATTTGTCAGTTTTCATCAATACACATCCTAGGCCATTCATCGAAGCATCACTACATACCAAGAAATGTACTCCACATGTGGGTAAAGTGAGAAAGGGCATAGTAATAAGCCTCCTTTTCAACTCCTTGAATCTTTATTTGTATTCATCACTCCAAGAAAAATTTACTTCCTTCCGAGTTAGCTTGGTAAGAGGGTTCGAAAATCATGTGAAATTTCTCACAAATCGTTGATAATATGCAGCTAACCCCAAGAAACTAGGGATATCTATTACCGATGTTGGCCTTATCCATCCCTCAATTGAGTCTGTTTTGGAGATATCCATAGATATCCCATTGTTTGTGATGATATAGAATAAGAATGATACCTCCTTCAACCAGAACCCACACTTGCTATATTTGGCATAGATATTATCCTTCTACAATGTCTCTAGTATTTTTATTACATGCTCCACATAATTCTCCTTGGTTTTGGAGTATATCAAAACATCATCTATAAAGACTACCAAAAAATATTTCGAAGTAATCACTAAAGACTCTATTCATCAAGTCCATGAAGATTTTTGGAGCATTAGTGAAACCGAAAGGCATTAATATGAATTCATAGTGCCCGTATCTAGTACGAAAAGAAGTCTTGGGGATATCATCCCTTTTCACCCTTACTTGATAATATCCCGACCATAAATCCACCTTGGAGAAGTATTGTGCTCCACATAGATGATCAAAAAAGTCATCAATTTTTGAGAGAGGATACTTGTTCTTTTTCATGATTTTGTTGAACTCATGATAATCGATGCAAAGGAGCATTGTTCCAACCTTCTTCTTGATGAAGAGGACTGGTGCACACCATGGTGAAGAGCATGGGCATATAAATATTTTATCCAGATTATCTTGTAGATGTTTATTAAGCTCCTCATGATCCACAACAACCATTCTATGCGGAGTTTTGGATATTTACAACACCACTAGTATAAGTTCAATTGTGTATTCATCATTTCTTTTTGGAGGATGACCAGACAATTCCTCAGGAAACACTTCAGTGAATTCCCTCACAATAGCCATGTCTTCATGGATGGTTGCTTCCATGGACTCAATCATAAAATCCATATATGGGTGCTCATATGTCAATAATATTCAAGCCTTAGATGATGGTTGTAAAGAAGATTCATCTTCCTCCTTGCACTGGTAAAGAATCGGGGGTCGATTCTCCACATGGAGAGTGATTTCCCTCTCACGAAAATTTATCTTGGATCTATATAAAGAAAACCAATCCATGCCAATAATTGCATAAAAATCAATATAAGGGAGTATGACGAGGTTCCCCAGGAATTTCAATCCACAGATTAAGATGGGGGAAGAAGTATATTCTTGGGATGAAATAATCACCCCATTTTTTGTACTCATTGACATCTTCACTACCATTATTTGTGGTGGTGATGGTATTGTTCTACTAAACATTCGTGATATAAAAGAGTGCATAGAACCAGAATAAAAAAGTATTTTTTCTATTCATGAATTAATAACTAGCGTACCTGTCACCACATCGTTTTTGGGGTTCAGTTCGGTAGTAGTGATGGAAAAAGCATATCCTTGATGCATTGGAGGTTTTTGGTTACCTCCGAAAACCCTTGGATTAGGGAACTGATTTGAAAGATGACCTGGTTCTTTTTATTTTTAGTAATGAATCATGCAATGAGGTTCAAATGGAGCATTCCTCTCCTCTGTTGCAGCCACGAGTCTTTCTTTCCGGTAGTTAACAGCCATGTAACCTTCTCTTTCACACATAAATCATTTTCTTGTACCCTTCAGGCAATTTCTGGGGTGCTTCTTTCTGCACCTTTTTCAAGTGGGGTGCTAGATTTCCATAGCACCGTTGGATTTATCCATCGAACCACCAGTATTGAAGTCCACCTTACGCATCATATCCCTATAATACCCCTGAGATTCTACAATCTCTATTTCGACCTAGAGGTCACATCGGATAATTTACTCATAGCTGTCGAAGTCATGGATTGCCAGTGCTTTCCATAGGCAAGGTTTCAGCCCACCAAAGAAGCGATCAACCTTGAATTCGGGGTAACGAATAAGACGAAAGCATATCGTGCAAGACGTGTGAAGTTTTCCACATACACTCCAACAAATTCATCGTCTTTTTTTCTTGAGGGGAAGGAAGTCCATTTCTATCTTAAGATGGAGGGTGCGCTAAAAATATTTATCAAAAAAAAATCATCCAGAAATCCTTCCATTCCAAGGCATCAATATGCTCCTCAACTTTGTTTTTTTAATCAATGTCCACCATTGATAATTTTCACCCTCCATACGATAAGAAGCCAGGATAACCATCTCTTGTTCAGAAAATTGAAGTATGGAGAATATTTTTCAATTGAGTTAATCCATTGTTCAGTGATTTAGGGATCAGATGATCCATTAAAAGTAGGAGGCCTTTGTCTCATGAAGCTCTTGATAGTGACTGGTTCTTTCATAGTGGAGGTTGAACATTCCTCTTGACTAATGTTTTTATTCAAAGATAGTGTTAGTTGAGGGAGAAGCATGACAGAGTTCACTACTCCCGCTCTTATTGGATTGGACATCTCATTAGTATAGTCATCACATTGATCTTCACATCAGTTGTTATCCCGAGTCCTCCTATTACCAGCCATTGGCTGGAATAAAAGGATAGTTAGGGATAACACATAAAGGGTAATACAAGGACAAAACTAATGACTTATAAATAAATTTTATTTCATTCACATATAAATCTATTGGATTCAGTCTATGTTATCCATGATCAACATTCTAACATATATTCTAAGGGAATTTTTTTGTTTCCCTTAATAATTGTTCATACTAAGCTTGTTAATTTACCGAATCATATCCCCCGGGAGTGTCGTAAGCAAGAGTGAAGAAAGGAATGATGACGTGCACTAGTTCCCATTTGAGTCTAGCTCAAAGTGGTGTTTTCGGGTTTTACCCCTAGGATACATTTGTGCCAGAGCCTCCTCTACCATATCGTATCCAGATAGGTATGTATTTGTTTGATAAAAAACATACTCAAGGAAGGATAGATATTCATAGAGATGTTTATGCAGCTTTTCTTGTGCAGGATGGTGTCGTGTCTAATGTCGTTGCGGATCTTAAAATTCTGCGAACACATGGTGTTTTAGGGCGGCCACGCAAGCCTCGGATGCTAAAGTATATTTGATGGATCACACCCATCGGAACTTGACTCATGTTAAATGTTGATGCGGATGTGTTGGGTGCTCCAGACCCATCGGTTTGTGGAGGAGTGTCGTGCACCTACCGTGGGTTTGTTAAAGGATGCTTTCACTACACCGTTGAAATGGCACCACTTTTGATGCCGAACTTTGGGAAATGATATATGCCATTAGGTACGATGTCTGGTTTAATTGGAAGCATATAAGGATTGAGTCTGACTCTCATACTGCAGTTCATGCCTTGATCACCAAGATGCACCAGGTCCCTTGTTGTGTGTTTCCGCAGTGGGTTGGTTGCCTTAGTGATATTGCTCAGATGCATGTGGACATTTCACATGTCTACCGAGAGTCTAATCAGGTGGATGATGCATTGGCAATGCTGGCACTCACTGATATTGGAGAGATGTTGTCTTTTGAGACACTAGATTATTGTCCCACACCGGTGGAGGCAGATAGGTGTGGGGTGATACACAATCATTTATGTAATATTCCCGTGTACGCTTGACTCTTTTCATTTTATTTATATAATTTTATTAGGACCGACTTCCACTGGCTCCTGGATTTTCAGGTATTACATAAAACCTCCACTTGATATAACATGGAAGATCGATAGGTATAGTATCTTTGGGGCTTAGGAACATTACATAACAACTTAAAACCAGAAATACAGCATCTCTTTTGAAAACATCCCTTACATGACCACTACATTACCCCATACATAGCATTGCATGGGATAACCTAAGGACATTCATATGAAAAGGGTGAGCTATAAAGCCCAGTAAGGGAATAATCATGCAATAACATGAGGAATACAATACATGTTAGACAATCGGCATAACAATAGATCATAACAAAACCATAACATAAAGTCATGATAAATAATGACAATCACAACATGGAAATGTGACAACAACACTTAACAAGGAATTAGCATGAGCCAAGGCTCATTCCACATAGTGCATGAGTAAATCTTCATTGCACATGAAGCATGAGATAAAAATCTTTTCAACTGAATTATAATGAGTCAACACCCATTTCAAATGATGTATCATGATACTATACTTTACCCAATGCATTGTAGTGCTATAAGGGCACACCTTTCTTAAACATTTCATTTCATGCATAAGTGTGCCACATGGATCATATAACATGGATTCATTAAACATCATCATTTATTCCAGGATAAAGGAATATGGAATTTATACATGAAACATTATAATTAATAAATAATATAAATAAAGGCGAATACCCTTGATAGATACATGGGCATGGTATTCACTACACAATGACATTGGCTTGGAAAATCGGTGCAATTTCGGCAGTGTAACGGTGTGATGTAAGAATTCATAAAAAAGTTTTATGATAGAGAAAGGGGTTTCAAATTATGTATAAATGAAATGTACAGTAAGAGGGTCATATTGATACATGTCCCGACAATTGTAATGGAATTTAGAGTCCTGATACAAAAGAATTGCTTGAATGTAAAAGTGGAGAGAGAAATACCTTTCTAAATTTCACTATAGAATCGGGTGTACATGGGAGACATTTAATGAGAGATAAAGAGGTCTCCTGTCATTAAAAGATAAATAGGGAAGTATGGGGGAGGTGAAAAACCATACCCCAACATTTATAATTGAAATTAAAAGGACATAACAACATTATAAATTGGAAAAAATGAGAAAGGAAGAAAACCCTTTACTTGGAAGTGTGCTCCCAAAGGCTTGATAGAGGATTGAGATAGGCTTCATGGGAGCTTGGGGCCCCAAGGGAGAATTTTAGACAGAGTATGGCAGAGGTTGGATGAACTCAAAAGGCATTGAGTGAGGAGAACGTGGGAGATTGGGTGGGTTTATATAGGAAAGGTGAAGGAATTCTATATTATTTAGGGTTGGGACACCACACATTAAATTAAATCAAAACACCAACCAACCCATGGTTTTTTCCCATGGTTTTTTTCCAAAGGGGAGTGGAAAAAAATATTTTACAAGGAAAAAGTCCGAACTTCTTAAAATAACAGGGTTGCTTATTTGTAGGAGAGTCACACTCCCAAGGAAAACAATTTAAAAGGCAAGATGTTTAAAAAGCCTTGAAGGCTCCATTAATGTTGTGTAAAATGAGTAAACCAAACCCCAAATAACACTATATTAATTGTAAAACATATATTGGCCGAAACTAAGGATTAAAGTATTTTATTACATCACCATTGGGACATTATGATGTCATAAAACACATTATATATTTAAACGGTATTTAAATTAACCAAAACATTTGACTCTCAGAAAATTATGAAAAATTCACCGTAGGATAATTTCGACATCCTGATTCCAGAAATAATATTTATTTTATCTAAATAATTTTCTAAATATGTTAATTTTCACTTTTAAAATAAAAATTGACATTTACCGAAAATTCACGGGTTTGGAAAAAAATGGCTTTTGAACCTTCATAAAATTTACAATTTTTTTAATAAAATTACACGATAATTTATATTTAATAATGATTAATTTAATAATTTTAATAATTATTTATTAAAATATTATTTAATACAAAAAGTCATTAATTCATCAAAATATATTTCTTAGTTGAATATTAACTAAAAACACTATTTGAGCTTTAAAAACTATTTACAGGGTAACAAAAATAACATGAAAATGTATTCATTATTATATAAAAAATAATCTACAAAATCCCAGTGTTAAGGTCTTGTTACATAACCCCTTATAACACCATCATAAGACCGAAGGGTAAGGTGTGTGATGGTGACCGACTCTTGGGGTGGCTTGGATAACATTACCTGGGTGGTAATCTCTATCAACATCCACTTCTCTCGTAGGTAGTCCCACTCGAGATTAACCTACTGGAGCTCAGCTTGGCGTTGGTCAAGAGCAGAGCCCAATTACGCCACCTCTTTTCCGAGTTCCGACAAATGGGCTTCGTATTGGACACGTCTACTAGATGAGGCCATCACGTCCTTTGTGTAAGTACATTGGATTCGTTAAATCCCTGTATTTATACTAATCATGTGATCATTGTTCAATGGATATATTAGCAACAGTCACAATTCATAACATAAAACCAAAGAAGTTGACATATTATATAAACATTTTACATAAAGAGACATCTAATTAGATCAAGGTGTTTTTCTGTTCATGAATGTTTGCATCGTTACGACATTCCCCCCTTAAGAAATTTCTCCCCCAAAATTTCATTTTCCCACAATAAAAAAATGTGGGTAACTCTGTTTTATCAATTATTTTGATTCCCACGTATCTTATTCAATCTTGTGGTTTCACCAAAACACCTTGATGCGGAGCATTGTCATATTTCGTAGAACTTTTTCTTCACGATCTAACATCTTCGCTGGTTGCTCTTCATAAGAAAGATAATCCTATAACTATACCACCTCTGAAGGGAGTAAACGTGAAGGGTCTGGTATGTACTTCTTTAAGAGGTATACAAGAAAGAAAGCATGCACATTGGTCGTGGTTTGGTGAAGTGCTAGCCACTAGGCCACAAATCCAACAATACCAAGAATCTTGAAAGGGCTGATGTACCTTGGACTTAACATCCCTTTCTTTCAAAACCTCATTACCTTCTTCCAGGGAGAAATGCATAGAAATACCATGTCTCCAACTTTAAACTCAAAGTATCGTCTACGGTTATCTGCAAAACTCTTTTGTCAACCCAGGGCTGCATTGATATGCTACTAAATGGTTTTCACCTTTTCCATCATTTCTTCATCCCTTTCTGGTCCAAGTAGCTTACGGTCACCGACCTCGTCCCAACTTTCCGATGTTCTGTACCTTTTCCCATAATGGGCTTCATATGGTTCCATTTGGATGATCGAGTGAAAAATAGTTATTATAAGAGAACTCAAACAAAGGAGCATGTTGATCCCATCCTCCTTTAAAGTCCATTGAGAATTCTCTCAACATGTCCTAAAGTGTTTGGATAGTCTGCTCGGATTGGCCATCAGTTTGAGGATGATAGGCCATACTGATTTTCAGTTCACCATTGAGGGCATGTTGAAGAATCTTCCAAAACTTGGAGGTGAATCTTGGATCACAATCAAATATAATAAGTAATGGTACTCCATGAAGACTTACCAATTCCTAGATATATATTTGTGCCAGTAGATCCAATGAGAAATCCTCCCAAATAGTAATGAAGTGTGCAGACTTTGTAAGACGATCCACAACAACCCAGATTTAATTATTTCCTTTGGATGTTTTTGGAAGTCTAGTGACAAAGTCCATGGCGAGGTTCTCCCATTTCCATTCTGGTATGGGCAATGATTTCATCATCCCCTAAGACTTCTTCCTTTCTTCCTTCACTTGCAAACACAAAAGGCACTTTGATGTATATTCTATGATCTCCTTCTTCATATTATCCCACCAATAATGTTCTCCGAGATCCGGATACATCTTTGTGTTTCTTGGGTGAATAAAGAAATTTGAACTATGCGCATCATCCCAAAGTTCCTTCTTCAGCTCTGGAATTGATAGAACACATAGTCTTTTCCCAAATCTCACAATTCCTTCTTCAGTAACATTAATCTCCAAGGATTTCCCTTTTCTGATAAATTCCCCTTTTTCTAGAATTCCCACATCATCCTTTTGAGCATCTATTAACCTTTTCATAAGTGATGGTTGAGAAATCATTTTTGAAAGGATGGATGGCGTTCCCTTATTTATGATTCCCATGTCTATCCTCAAAAAAACTAATAAGATTGGATCCTTTTCAATTCTCTTACATGATATAATTGCTGGGTCATTTCTACTTAGAGCATACACCACCATGTTCTCTTTCCCAGGGTGGTAATCGATTGAGTTGTCATCATCTTTGATTAGCTCTAACCATCATCGTTGGCACATATTCAACTCTTCCTGTGTGAATGAATACTTGAGTATTTTGTGGTATGAATATATATCACACTTCCCCCCAAAGAGATAATGCCGCCAAATTTTCAATGTGAAGATCAATACAGCCAACACTAGGTCATGTATTAGATAGTTCTGTTTATGAACAATCAATTTCCTTGAAGCATGGGAAATGACTTTTTCATTTTTCATCAAAACACATCCTACGACATTCTTCGAAGCATCACTGAATACCACGAATAGTTCTCCACTTGTGGGTAAAGTGAGCATAGGCATAGTGATAAGACTCCTTTTCAACTCCTTGAAGCTTTCTTCACATTCCACACTCCATGAAATATTTTCTCCCTTCCGAGTTAGCTTGGTAAGAGGGTTGGACAATTATGAGAAATTTCTCAAAAATCATTGATAATATCCACCTAACCCTAAGAAGCTATGAATATCTGTTACAGATTTTGACCTCGGCCATCCTTCAATTGAATCTATTTTAGAGGGATCCACATATATCCCATTTCTTGTGATGATATGTCCAAACAATGATACCTCCTTCAACCAGAACTCACACATGATCTACTTTTCATAGAGCTTATCCTTTTACAAGGTCTCTAGTATAGTTCTTAGATAATCATCATGATCCTCTTTAGTTTTGGAGTATATCATAATATCATCTATAAATACTACCACAAATTTGTCAAGGTAATCTATAATAACTCTATTCATCAAGTCCATGAATATTGCTGAAGCATTATTGAGTCTGAAAGGCATTACTATGAATTCATAGTGCCAGTATCTTGAATGAAAAGAAGTCTTGTGGATATCTTTCTTATTCACCCATACTTGATAATATCCTGACCACAAATCCACCTTGGAGAAGAATTGTGTTCCACTCAGTTTATCAAACAAGTCATCAATTCATGGGAGAGGATACTTGTTCTTTATTGTGATTTTTTTGAGCTCACGATAATAGATGCAAAGTCGTATTGATCGACCCTTCTTCTAGATGAAGAGGACAGGTGCACCCCATGGTGTAGCACTTGGGTGTATAAAACCATTATCCAGATTCTCTTCTAGTTGTTCCTTCATCTCTTCAAGCTCCACAAGAGCGACTCTATATGGAGGTTGGATATTGGGAACGCCGCTGGTAAAAGTTCAACTGACAATTCAACATCTCTTCTTGGAGGAAGACCATTCAATTACCCAGGAATCACTTCAGCGAATTCCCACACAATAGGCATGTCCTCAAGGGTGGTTTCTTCCTTGGATTCAATCATTTGAGCTACATATGTGTGCTTATTAGGTAGTAATATCCACACTTGATATGATGGAGCTAAAGATGATTCGTCTTCCTCCTTGCACTTGTAAAGAATCAGGGGTCGATTCTCTACATGGAGAGTGATTTCCCTCTCATGGAAATTTATGTTGGCTCTATATAAGGAAAGATAATCCATACCATGAATTGCATCAAATTCCACCAGAGGGAGTATGATGAGGTTTTCTATGTTTTTCAATCCACTGATTAAGACAGGGTTGGATTTATATTCATGGGATGCAATAATCACCCAATTTGTTGTACTCACTGACATCTTAACTTCCATGATTTGTGGTGGTGATGTTATTGTTCTACTAAAAATTCGAGACATAAAAGTGTGAGTAGAACCGGAATCAAAAAGTACATTCATAAGTCATAAATGAATAACTTGTGTACATGTCACCAATTTCTTGTCAGGGTTCACTTCGGCAATAGTGATGGAAAAAGCTCACCCTTTCTACCTCAGAGTTTGTTGGTTTCCTCCATAAACCCTTCTCTTAGGGCACAAAATTGAATGATGCCCTGGTTTTTTGTAGTTGTAGCAATGAATCATGCATTGAGTTTCAAATGGAGCGTTCGTCTCCTCTATCGCAGTCAGGGGACATTCTTTCAGACATTCAACAGCCAGATTCCTTTCTCTTCTACACCTAAAGAATTTTCATTTACCCTACAAGAAATTTTTGGGGTGCTTCTTTCCGCACCGTTTGCTAGTGGGGTGCTATATTTTTTTAGCACCATTGTATTTATCCATCGGACCACCAGAATTTGAATCCAACTAATAATTCATATCCCCATGATACCCCTGGGATTCTATGATCTCCATTTCTACCTTGAGGGAACATCGGACAATTTCTTCATAGTTGTCGAAGTCACAGATTGCCAGTGCATTCCGCAGGCTAGGTTTCAGCCCACCAAAGAGGCGGTCAACCATTCATTCGGGGGTAACGAAAAATCCAGAAGCATATCGTGCAAGCCATGTGAATTTTTCCTTGTACACTCCAATAGATTCGTTTCCTTTTTTCTAGAGGGCAAGGAATTCCTTTTCCATCTTCTGCCGGAGGGTTCATGGATAATATTTATCAAAAAACATCTTCCAAAAATCCTTCCATTCAAATGCCTCGATCTCCTCCCTAGGATTTTTATTTTTTATCAATGTCACCATTGATCAGCTTCAACCTCCATATGAAAAGTATCCAGGAGAACCTTATCTTGTTCATAACATTGAGGAATGGAGAAGATCTTTTCAATGGAGTTGATCCATTGTTCAGCGATTGAGGGATCAGATGATCTATTAAAAGTATGACGCATTTGTATCATGAATCTCTCGATAGCGAATTGATCTTTCTTGGGGGGGGGGGGTTGAAACTTCCTCTTGTCCCATGTTTCTATTCAAAGATTGAGTTAACTAAGAGAGAATCATGTGATAATTTTCAATTTAGACTCCCATTTGATTGGGCATCTCATTAATACAATCATCACAATGATCTTCAAATCGGTTGTTAGACTGAGTCCTCCTATTACCGTCCATTGGCTAGAATAATAGTAATGTTAGGGGTAACACATAAAGGGTAAAACAAGGATAAAAACTGATGACTTATAAATAAATTTTATTTCCTTAACATATGAATCTATTGGATTTAGTTTATATCATCCTTGATCTACTTTCTAACATATATTCATAGGGCATTTTTTTGTCCCTTAATAATGGATCATACTATCCTTGATAATTTTCCAAATAATATCCCCTGGGAGTGTCGTAACCAAGATTGCATCAAGGCCTGTTGTCGTGCACTAGTTCTCATTCGAGTCTATATCAAAGCGGTGTTTTTGGGTTTTACCCATAGGATACAACTGTGCCAGAGCCGCCTCTACCTGCTCGTATCCAGACAGGGATGTATTTGTTTGATAAACCACTTACTCAATACCCACCAAAACTTAGGGATGATTTTACTATACTTAGTCTTATCTCTAAGTATTTACTAGGGTTTTCTAATCTTAATCCCAAAAATAACTAAACCTATCCTCGGATACCAACTATGACAACCCTGCATTTATTACAAACTTAAACCTGATTTATTACATAAAACCTCCACATTATACAACATGGAATATCGAGAGGTCTAGTGTCTTTGGGGATTAATAAAATTACATAACAACTTAAAACCTGAAATACAACATCTTTATTGAATACTTCCTTTACATGACCACTACATTCCCTCGTAGTTAGAATTACATGGGATAACCTGATGACATGCATAAGAAAAAATTGAGCTATAAAGCCAATAAGGGAATAATCATGAAATAACATGAGGAATATAATAAATGTTAGAAAATAGGCATAAAAATAGAGCACAAGAGAATCATAAACATAAAGTCATGATAATGCATGATAATCATAACACAGAAATGTTCCAACAATACTTAACATGGAATTAACATGAACCAACACTCATTACACTTGGATCATGAGTAAATCCTCATTGCTCATGAAGCACAAGTAAAACCACATTTCACATGAATTATCATGATCCAACACCCATTTCACATGACGTATCATGATACATTACATTACACAATGCATTGGAGCGCTATAAGGGCGCACCCTTCGTAAAAATTTCATTTCATGCATAAGTGTGCCACATGGATCATATAACATGGATTCATAAAACATCATCATTTATTACAAGATAAAAGAATTCTGGATTCATACATGAAACTTTATAATAAATATTTTAATGTGAATGAAGGTGAATACCCTGGATAGAGACATGGGCATGGTATTCACTACAAAATGACATTGGCTTGGAAAATCGGTGCAATTTCAGCAACGTAACGGCGTGACGTAAGATTTCATAAAAATGGTTTATGAGATAGAAAGGAGTGTATCATCATGTGTATAGAAAATTGACAGAAAGGGGGTCATATATATACATGTACCAACAGTTGTAATGTAATTTATATTCCTGATACAAAATAATTTCTTGAATGTAAAACATGAGAGAGAAACCGCTTTTGGAATTTTGGCATAGTATCAGGTGTACATGGGAGACATTTAATGAAAGAGAAAGAGGTCTCCCATCATTCAAACATAAATAGGTAATTATGGGGAAGTTCAAAACCATACACCAACATTTATAATTGAAATTAAAAGGATATAACAACATTAAGAAATTAGGAAAAAATGAGAAAGGAAGAAAAACCCCTACTTGGAAGTGTGCTTCCAATGTCATGAGAGAGGCCTGAGAGAGGCTTTGTAGGAATTGGGGCACCTTTGGAGGATTCTAGGGAGAGTAGGGAAGAGTTTGGACGAACTCCAAAGGCTTTGAGTGAGGAGAAAGTGGGATATTTGGTGGGTTTATATAGGAAAGGTGATGTAATTCTTTAAAATTTATTGTTGGGACACCTCACATTAAATTAATTCAAACCACAAACCATCCCATAGTTTTTGCCCATGGGTTTTGAGAAAAGGGAGTGGAAAAAAAAAATTTACAAGGTCAAAGTCCGAACTTTTTGAAATAAGGGGGTTGCTTTTGTGGAGGTGAGTCAGACTCCCAAATAAAACAATTTAAAAAGACAAGATTTTTAATAAGCCTTGAAGTGTCCATTTATGCATTGTAAAATGAGTCAAAAGAACCCAAAATCACATTATTTTAAGGATAAAACATTTATTGGCCAAATGTAAGGCTTATTGTATTTTATTACATCACCATTGTGTCATTATGATGTCATAAAACACATTATATATTTAAACAGTATTTAATTTTATCCAAAAATTTGATTGCCTCCGAAAATTTTGAAAAATTAACCATTGGATAATTTCAACATCTTGATTCCGAAAATAATATTTATCTTATTTAAATAATTTCTAAAATATTTTATCTTTTAATTTTAAATTAAAAACCGACATTATCGAAAATTCACGGGTTTGGACAAAAATTGATTTGGAACCTTAATAAAATTTACAATTGCATTTATAAAATTATACGGTAATTTATATTTATAAATAATTATTTAATAATAATAATAATAATTTATTAAAATGTTATTTAATACCAAAATCCATTAATTCGTCAAAATAAATTACTTAGTTGAATATTAACAAAACACACCATTTGAGCTTTTAAAACTACTTACACTGTAACAACATTAACATGAAAATATATTCATTATTATATAAAAAAATAATGTACATAACCATAATGTTATGGTCTTGTTACATAACCCGTTATAACACCCCACATAAGACCGAAGGATATGGTGTGCAATGGTGACCAACTCTTGGGGTGGCTCGGATAACATTTCCCGGGTGGTAATCTCTATCAACTTCGACTTCTCTCGTAGGCGGTCCCGCTCGAGCTTTACCTTTTGAAGCTCGACTTGGTCTTGGTCAAGAGCGAAGCCCAATGATGCCACCTCTTTTCCCAGTTATGAAAAATGGGATTTCTATGCGACACATCTACTAGATGATTCCACCGCTTCCTTTTTCTGAGTAATTAGGATTCGTTAAAGCTCTATTTTTAACTTAATCATGTGATCACTGTTCAATGGCTATATTAGAAAAGGTCACAATTCATAGTATAAAACCAAAGAATTTCACATATTATATAAACATTTTACATAAAGAGACATTTAATTAGATCAATAGGGATTTCCATTAATAAATTTTTAGGTCGTTACACATCGATCATGCTCTCAACACTTCTTCAACTGACTAGATAGTCCACTCAGATTGACCATCAATATAGGTGGGATATGATGTGATTTTGTACAATTCAGTGTGTAGAACAAATTCAAAACTTTTCCAAATAAAGGTGTTAAATCTCTATCTCAGTAATATTCAAATGATATCCATATTCCATACAACATCACTATTTCTTTTTTCTATATGCATTAAATTTTATTGAGTGATAAGTACAAAAAAAATTCAAAGAAATTATAATTTTTTAAGAAGATCCAACACAACCAAAATTTTTATATATCCTCTTGATGTGTTTGAATGGCCAATGTAAATGTCTATAGTAATGTTTTCCTATTTCTATGTACCAATGGGTGATGGATTTTTATAAACTTTTACAATTACCATTCATCCATCAACTACAAATATTCTAGGAATTATACTTTATATTCAATGATCTCTTTATTAAAATTGTGTAACCAATAGTAATATCAAATATTTTGTTATATATTATTGATTCCTGAGATAATGAATAACCTCATGATATGTGACTCATTCGAAAACTCCTTTTCTCAAGATTTTATTATACACATTGTCATTACCCAAAACTAAAAACTCCTTCATTATCAATTCTGAACTCATAAGAGATCCATATTATTATATCTTTTATATTCTTATGTATTTTCTCATTATCTCTTTGAGAATAATTTACATTCTTCAAAAGGTGTGGTTGATAAATCATTCATTTTCAAATCATGATGTTCATTATTTCTTTGAAATCCCCATGTTAATCCATTACAAGTTAAATAATATTGGATCCTACTCAATTATCCTCATTGAGATGTTTTTCCAATTCATTCTAATTAGATTATATACCACTTTATTTTTTTTAAAAATATTGTATTGGATTGGGAATTCATGGTGTTCGATCATATTTAACTATATTGAATGGGTTTTATTAACATCAATATGTGTACATATTTTTATTTTAGGATTTCAGGATCTGTATATATCTCACACTTCTTCCAATAGAGATAATGTATACAAATTTTATATCTGAATATTAGTGAAGCCAACTCTATATCATGTGTTCTGTAGTTATTCTAATGAACATTAAACTACCTTCAATGATAGGAAATCAAATTATTATTCTAAATTAGTCTAAATCACAACATGTTATTTTTAGAATTGTTCAATACCATAATATTCCCCCCCACCCAGTTGGGTAGTGTGAGGACTAGTTATGTGATAAGCCTCCATTAAAATTATTTGATTATCTCTTCATATTCATTAATCCAAAAAAAATTACTCCCTTATAAATTATGTTGGTTAGTGATATTTAATATTGTGAGATGTTTCTCACAAATATTCAGTAATACATATCTAATCGTGGTAAACTATTTATCACTATTGAGGATGTTGGTCTTGGCCTCTCCAAAATTTCCATTATCATATATGTTTCCAAACATAATCATTTTTCATTGAAATCACTTCCTAAAAAGAAAACATCCTCATTATAGTAAACAAATTTATAGTATATTTCCTATATCTTTCACTTTATCAAATCCTTTGTCCAAATATTTTTATACTTCTCAATATCCTCCATGAATTTTTAGTATATCAAAAAAATGGTTTTGAGTACTAAAAAAAATTTTCGATGTAATATATAATGAATCTATTCAGTAGATATATAAATATTTATATATCATTATTGAGTCTAAGGGGAATTACATTGAACTCACAGTGTCCATTTTTTTATTAAAATTAATTTATTGTGAATATCATCTTCATTCTCCTTTAATTGGCGATATCATATCCATAGGTTAACCATTGAGAAATAATGTTCCCCACATAGTTGACTGAAGAAGGAATCTATCTGTGGTAGAGGATAAATTTTTTATTTTGATTTTAAATGGTCATGATAATCAATGCAAAAGATCATTGAAGCATCCATATTATTGACTGTGTGTACTAAATCACCCCATGGTAAGTAACATGGGTGTATAAAATTTTAATCTATATTCTATTTTATATACTTATTATTTTATTAAAACAAAATGGTATAACTTATCAATTGAGTCTTTGATAAGTGTAGATATCCTAGTACAAGTTTGATTTTGAACTCAACCTCTTGATCAAGAGGATGACCAGACAAAAATTTAAGGAATTCATCAGTATTATCCATTACAAAGAAAATGTTTTCCTGGAAGATTCTATCTTAGCACTCAATAATTTGAGCTAGATCTTATTTTTCATAATAGAATAATATCAAACCCTGATATAAATATTCCAAAGAAGATTCATCATCTTCCTTAAACATGTATAGAATTATTGGATGACTCGGGATGTGAATAGTGATATTCATCTACAAAAAAATGATTTTGGTTATATATAAGGGAAGTAGATCCATTCCCAATATTTTATAATATTTACTAAAGTTTGTATAATGATATTTTATAGAAATATCTATTAAGAAACACTAAATAAGGAGGAATTATATACTTGAGATGAATTAATTCCCCAATTTTCTCTTCTTAGAAATAAATCAACCTTTATTTTTTCTTGTGGAGTTTGATTAGTTCAAGAAAATATACTGGATAAAACCAATGTGTAGAACCATAATCCAAAATATGATCACTATTCTTAAATTATTAAACAATGTAACTATTAACCCATTGTTGTTAGGATCCACCTAAGTAGTATTGGTGTCATATTCCATACCATTTTCTATTGGCCATAGAGGGTTTTTATTGATTATTTCTAATATCCCTCATATTAAATAATTTCCTAGCATAATGGAAATGTTTACTATATTTTAAACAATATATCAATGAATGAGTTTTAATATGATCGTTATTTTCATTCATCAATCTCGTGGTGTTTTTTAGCTCACATCAATATTGATTAAACTAATTCAACTATTTCCACATGTGAAGAATCCATTAATCCCAATAACATTATCTATTAAATTATTAATCCCAAAATGTTTGCATGTGGGGAGGTGTGTCTTCTCCACACAATAAAATTTATTCATAGATCATAATAAGGAAAATCAATTTACAAGTATTATATAATTACCCACGAGGCCTTGGAGAATCTCAAATTAAATCTCAACCATATAGGAACAATAATAAACCACTTCATAACTGTTAAAGTCTAGAATCACCATGTATTTTCAAAGAATTTACTTAAATGACGTAAATAATAGTTCCTCCTTACTATTAATTTTTTATGATCAATCCATTGTTATACCTTAACATCTATGTCTATTTTTCATATATACATTATTAGGATTATCTTCCTTTTACTTTAGACCTTGTAACACACTCTCCAATTTAATATGGATAGTTTAGTGAAAATATTTATTGAAAAGGGATATTTCATGAATCCTTACCATTATATGGGAGCAATATCCTCTTTAGAATCCATTTTATTTTTTATTTCCACCACTTTTCATCTCCCCCATGTGATACACAGCCATTACGAATTTCCTTTAATCATAGTGTTGGATGATATACAATATCTTTTAAATGGGGTGAATCCATTATTTTTTTATGAGTGGATTAGAATTTTAGTTTAAGTTTGGGGGAATTTTCACATTAAACACCTAACTAAAACATTCTCATTCTTATGGGATGAAAAGCGTTTCACGTGATTCAAGTTATTATTCATAGAATTCTTCACCAAATTCTATACTCCCATAATGTCCTTATCTCCCCCACTAAAATGATTAGTAATCACATTTGTGAAATCATCACTTTTCTTATCCCATTGGTTGTTGTAACACATACTTGTATTCCACCTTATAAAAATGTATAAGAATACTGGAAATAAGCAATATGTAAACTAGAAAACTATTCATATAGAAGGAATACCATATAAATGAAAATAACATACTAAATTATGAGTCTCTATTTCTTAATCTTTTTTATCCACGTTAATTCTTCTTATCATGTTACCTACCGTAACTATCTATTCATTTCCATAATAATTATTCCTAATTTGTTTTTAACTATTGCAATTCATTTCCCTCTAAATTATCAGTGCATGTGTGAAAAAACACTTTTTTAAGACACAAGTTGATGATTGAGTGAATAGAAAGTGGTCCATTTGTTGGGTTATTACACTTTGCTACAACTTTTCCATATACACATACACATTTAGTATCTTGAAAGGGATGTAATTCCGAAGAAACAACTTTCTTTATACATCACTAAGATTTCATAATATTCTCTTAGACTAAGATTTATCTTTATGCTTGTCACTAAGGAATATATTTGTAATCAATTAAAATAAATTTTTATTGATCTGAATCAAAATTCTTATAGCCCATTCGTTTATATATATTATTACATGATTTTTATCATAATCATCAAAAAAATTAAAAAAAATTCAAGGATTATTAATATAGTTTGATGAATATGTTCATTATCTAAATAACAAAAAACAAAATCATAGTATATTTATTTTATTCTCCTCAATGAGCTCATCAATCCCTTCACAGTCCAAAATCTATATAGGATTACCAATGGAAAACATAGAAGTGATAAGTGAGTTATAGAAAACAGTAAAGTAGTAAACATGACTAGGAGGTAGGATATTTGATTTAGATGGTATTAAATTGTGTTATATTATATAAGGATGATGAATAAAAACATAATATCTATATAAAGAACCTAGAATCATAATATCATGGAATCATAGGAATCTAGAAGCAACAAAAAACATAATATATGAATAATTCAAGGCTACATTTTATGAAAACATCACTTGGTGGATAGATTCCTCTCATAAAATTTGATTACATGTTAAACCAAAAAATATTATATCTTGAGTTAAAATAATTACCCCTAAATAATATTTATATCTAGGTGAACCAATCAAAACATGTTCATTAATATGTGTGTTAGAAAAGGAAACCAATCATAAGTAACAAACATAATAATAACCCATGGAAATAATGGGTTTCCATAACAATTCATCATATCATAATCAAATGAGATTTAAAAAATATTTCAAAGAGAATATATAATTAAATATTTTTTATGTTAATAATTGAGTATATAAGAATAGTTCTCAAAATATGGTGATAATTTTGTAGATTTATGATAATAAAGAGAAGAAAATTGGGTAAAAAATGAAAATTATAACATCTTTGACCTGTCTACCACTTAACACGTTCCCGGAGCCTGGTTGGCGACATGACCCCTGGTGCGTCTCCCCTTTTGTTAGAGGCCATCGACTAGCTGTGGGGTTGTAATGGTTGAATGGTGGGGATATTTTACCCCCATGTCAACATATAAAATAGATTCAATAAAAACAACCAACAGCAGAAGAAAAACCCATCAAAAATGTATATGGATAAATTGAAATATTAATAGATACAGTGGTAGTATAAATATCTAAATACCATTGTGAAATTCCACATAAGAAGTGTCTGATAAATATATTCATTCATGTAATATCAATAAAAAATGGAAATAGAAAAACCTAAAGTAGACATGCTAATAAAAAAGAACAATAACGAAGAAAATCTAGAAGCTACTCCATATAATCCTAATCCTAGGCCCGATCCTCTCCTCCTAAGTTCTAGCTAAACTATAAGAATTGACATCCATAGAGTGGTGCTTTCCTCCATCCATACATGCATGAAAAAGTCTTCTTGGTTATGAAAGTTATCCTAGGTAGTGTATGAGATAACCTCTAAGAAGGCTATCACTATTAGTGTATATGTGTAAATAGATTTAGCGCTCATAAGTAAAAAACATGCATGTAATATGGGGAAGGTAATTAATGATGAATTAATAAATTATCTCTCGTTCAGGTTCCCATCAGCTTCATCTCATTACTTGTAATCCTGAAAAATTCATCATATGTATATATATATATTATCACTAGAACTATATAATCATTCCTCTCAACCATTCATATTTATATATATAGGGGTATTAACTGTCACAGGGAAATAATTCCTCATATCAATACATATATATCATAACTGATGTGGGGTAAGGATATCTCCCACCCATGTAGATATTATAACTTTATTGAGGTAAGAATGCCTCATATACACAAATATATAGATGTTTTCACTGGAATGGGGTAATGATACCTCCCACCCATAATTATCACAAGCTACCATGGGGTATAAATTCCTTCCATCCATATATTTCGTAATCTTATAAGCATGTAAATGTCATAAAATTTCATAGAATATATTTTTATGGAAAACCATATTACGTATTTTCAATTTAAAACATTAATCAAAAGCATAGTCTTAAGTCATTGGTTCAACCATCTAATACAAGTCAATCTATTTATTATATTTTATGGAAAACCACTCATCCTTGGTGAATAAATTTGGTTATGACATTGTATTCACTTTTCCAAACATGGAAAACTAAATTACAATAGTGTATGCCTTCCCAAGGGTCATATCAACTTGTCCCATGGTCATGTTTGAAATTTTAAGGCCTAAGGGGTCCAAAATCCCATGGGGTGGATGTGTTCATCAAAATACATGTGAGACAAGGTAAAATTAAATTTAAACTCCGGATGTGGTATATAAAACATAATTTTAATTTTTTTAAAATTGGACTGAAATGGGAAATTTGGTTTTTACATTGCTACATTGTCCATATCTTGAAACGGTGGTCTCTAAATCCCTAACCCAAACCCTATTAACCAATACAAAGGATCTAAGTTCATTTATACATTATAGAACAAACACAATTTTTATGATTGGGAAAGGTTGGTCTAGATCACAATGATATTACCTACAACATTGAAAATATTAAAATGGGAAACTACATAACCACCAACCTTAGGGCTGTAGATGAATCCTCACATGGTATAGACCTCATATTCGAAGAAGGTTGTACAAATTTGGAGATTCGATCCAATACCCTCCAAAGAGGTCATATGAACATGAAATAAAATAGTGTAATGGTTGGAATGAAGAACAATAATATGAATTGAGAGACTAGAGAGCCTTACGATTTGAGATCCATAACTTATAATATATCAAGGGTCAGACATCATATAGAGTATATATAAAGAATCCAAGAAGGATATAGATTTGAGCTCAACGGATGAGGACCCTACTGTTTTATCAACTGGACAAAGGGGAAATTATAAATTTGTTATATTTTTTAGTGGGGGTAATTAGGAAAATTTTCCACAAAAAAGGGTTCCAACATTTTATGTGCACAGTATACCAAACTATGTACAAAACATGTGTGAATTCTCTTCCATTTTCTAGAAGTCCATGTGGTTTGTGCACACATTTTACCAAACAATGTCAAAACCAAGTTTCATGGATTGTAAACCTTCTAACATAGGGGGTATGACCATGCACCTAGGTTTTCATAGTTTACCCTAACTATGCGGCCCATCATGAAGCCAATTTTCTAAACCACGTGGCTTTGTACATACGCGAGATACTCCTTGGGCCTTCCCTGGCCCATAGAACTCCTTCACCATGTTCAAAGGAATGATTCAAACAAAACCAATGATGTTTACCATAGTCAAAATTCAGTTCAATACAACCACCCCTTCGTATAGAAACGTGTCCCCAAGCTTTCCTTCTAAAGGTAAAGAGGTGTTCTCACGAAATAGTTCCTACCACTAAGAGTATACATCAACTACCTTTTTCTAAGCCTCATTCTATACTTGACCTCACTACCATAGGATTCGTACGAGAGGAACATACCTACCTTTGAGTGTGTTCATGATCTGATCAACTATACACACATGGAACACCTCAAAGGAAGAAACCATATCCAGCTCGACCTCATCAGGTTAAATGATGAGATATGAGTCTTGATAATATCAGGGAAGCTGAAATACATGAGATACATAATTCATGGATCAATAACTATGAAAAAGTTTCAACTGATATGCCAGTGTTATAATCCTCTTCAAAACCTCGAAGGGTCCAATGATCCTTGGTGATATCATAGCCTGCATCTAAATATGTATATTCCATAACCTTGACGATATGTTCAATAAAATCGATTTTTAATGAACGAACAAAATATTTTACCGTCATCTATTGGAATAAGACTATTGTCTTGACCTAGTTTTCAACATATGCTTCCTAATCACTGGACTAGATAAACTGTATCCATCATGAGATGAGGCCCATACATAGCTACCTCCCCTACTTCAAACCAACATAGAGGTGAGTGACAACGCCTACCATACAAGGCTTTATAGGGAGCCATCTCAGTGGTTTCCTAGTATATGTTATTATAAGAAAACTATAGATTGGGAATGCATTTATCTTAGAAACCCCCATTGCCAAGAATGCACACACTAATCATATTCTATAGAACCTATATTGTACACATGGTTTGTCCATTAATCTATGGGTAATAGGCCATTAATTGGAGTTTCTATTTTCCCAAGACCTTATGTACCCCCTTCCAATACCGTGATGTAGAACAATAATCTCTTTTGGAAATGATAGAACATGGTTCTCCATGAATACATACCAAGTCCTTGATGTAGTTTCTTCCCATATTGTCTACAGAAATGATGTCTCACATATGTATGAAGTGTGAGACCTTCATCAGATGATCAATGATAAGTCCAAATGTATTGTTATCATGAGGTTATTTGGGTACACTAGTTACGAATTCCATCAAAACATCATTCCATTTCCAATCATGAACAAACAACACTGGAAGAAATCATATCAGACACTGATGCTCCACTTTCACCTACTGAATGGTGGAACATCACATCATAAAACTGGTTATCTATCACATCATATTGGTACACCAATATTGATGTTATAGATATCTAAAAAGTTTGGTAACACCAGTGTGAATTTCTAGTCATGGGGCTTGGAAATCCTTCATCATATCATCTCTGATGTCATGTATGACCCATATATGACCACCGAATAGAAAATTCGCATCATTATAAACCATTCACTAAAAAGATGTGTCATCATCAGAAACACATTCTCATTGGAAATTTCCTCCAAGATCATACAACTATCACTACCCCACTAATTCTAGAATAGTAGATGTCACCGCTATGGTTGAGAAAATGGTCTCAATGTAATCCTTTTGAACCACAATGTACATCTCTATGAATAAGGTAATAGGCTTACAATAATTATTGAACTAGTAAACTACTTGAGTTTGAGTTTTCTAGATTAGAGAATCAACTAGTAAATTCCATTTCATTGGAATATAGGAATGTTTTAAATCAAATGATGAAAGATACTCAACTCACCTATACAGTTTGAGATTCAGATCCCACATAGTGAAGATATATTTGTGGATTTTGTGGAATCATAGGACCACAAACCCCTCTGTTATGAGATAATGTCTCCAATAGTTTGTGTCATTAGTAACTTTAGAAATATCAAGGGTTTTCTTGGGGAAATTATGTTCATGAGGCCTCAATTAATGAGAACTATATGCAACGAATCACTCATCCTACATTAGAATAGATCCATTCATGATACCTGATGCATCATAGAAAACTGTATAATCCACATCTTGATCTATGAAACTTATTATAGGCATTGAATTTAGTTTTCCCTTCATCTCCTGAAAGGTTTCTTCACAAGATTCTGACCGTTCATATTTCACACCCTTCTTTGTCAAGATCATAAGCAGTGTTGCAAGGCATGATAAATCCTAAAAGAATCATATGTAATATTCGGTAATCCATAATAAACTAAAAAAATTAAAATTATTTGTGGGATTCTCCCTAGAAGCTAAATCACTCACTTTATATGGTTCAACAAATACTAATTACTCCAAAATGATATGACCCAATAAAAGGACATTTTCAATATAGAACTAACTTTTACTAAAATGGTCATAAACATGATTCTCTCTCTACGTATTCATAATGATCTCATGTTGGGTTTTAATGTCGTGTATGCATCAATTATACACTAAGATAACATCAAAAAACAAAATGAAAATTGAATCTATATAAAGGTTGAAAACCAGATTCAAAAGATCCATGAAGATAATAGGTTCATTTGTTAGTCCAAAAGGCATAGTCAGGTACTCGTATTGACTATACCTACTCCTGAAATCATTGTGAGGTATTTCCAATGTCCTAACATCAACCTGATGATATTCCAACCACATATCTACATTTTGAAATACCTTATCCCCATGAAATTGATGAAAGAGTTCTTCTCTTATGTGAAATGGATACCAGTTCTTAATAGTCACCTGATTTAACCAATGGTAATCAACACAAGCCTAATGGTACTACAAATTTTTTTGGAAAAGAGGATAGTTGAACCCTTAGAAGAAGTTTTGGGGTGTATAAATAATTTCACCCCCAAATATTCTAGTTGTTTCTTTATCTCCAAATTCATATTAGGTTCCATCCCATATGTTGGAATGATCACATGTCATGCTCCTAGAACGAGATAAACAGTAAACTCTACACCTCAAACAGAAAGTTGACTATAGTAGTTGTTAAAAAAATGTTTATGAAATGATCAAGAATAAGAGTAATGGTCAAGGGTTGCAACCCTTGGTCATCGAGGTAATTGTTGGAATCATATGTGGTAACACTATGTAGCCTCTTCTACTCAGGTCCTTATCGTTTTACATTAAGGTCCCATCCTCCATTTGGTATATGGTAAATTCCTACTAGTGATATAAATGGAACATTTTAATGATAATAGTTAATACAGGCTCTGTGTAGAACGAACCAGTACACCCTAATGATTACTTCAAATACTATCAGGATGATTACATATAGGTGCCATTTGAATAAGTAACTACCTATCTCAAAGGGATAATTTTGATAGTAGATAATTCCCTCTTAACGAGTACATAAGGGTTTATCTAGCATCTTGAATCCATGATATAACTCAAAATAAAGGACCAAAAATTTATTTATTTTCATAGATATAAATGTGTGACATGTTCATGTATCAAAAAAGTCAAACACTAATGTGGAGGATGCAAGAAATGTACCTTTTATAGTAGATAGTTCAGCTGTCAAATCAGGTGGCGTACATTGGACTACATGTAATTGGCATGTACCACAGACCCGGGTCACTACCTGACATTGATATGTAGTCCTCTCTACTAAAATTGAGAATCATACATCATGTTGCATCTACCTCGACCACCACCTCGTCCTGATCAACTGGTGGTATTCTAGATTCCTCACAATCATGATCCTACAGACCCTACTCTTGTTCAAGGAGACTGTTAAAATCCCTATTCACAAGGAAGTAGTGGAAAATTCGAATAGATGTAGTGTAGATGGACCAACCTATATCAGCCTCTACAGTAAGCTAAATTCTTTGTCCACATCCTCCTGAAGTGTCCTGGAACCCCGCAGTGATGATAGATAATAGAGTTTCCCATTGAATGAGCCAAACCACGAATACCACCATGATACTCTCTTAATCATTGGCTCCTCCCAGAATAAGATCCATGGGATTCATTTGGTTTCAAATTACCATAGCCTTAACCCTCAGCATCTCTCGGATTTTTTCCCAAAATTAGGGCATGGTTGATGATCTCAAAAATTATCATCATCCTGAACACATTTAATTGAAAAAGGATGGTACAATATACCCCATACTAAATTTAAATAGCATCCAATAGATCATTAGCTACCAAAGAAGGAGTTAAACGATTCAAATGAGTGAAATTTAATGAGTAATCCATAACTGACATGCTCCCCTATAGTAGATAAATTATCTCCCTAGCTCTGCCAGCTCTCAGTGTTTGAGGAATGAAATAGTCATAGAATATTTTTTAAAAATCATCCCAGTCCATCTCTCTATATTGGCACGCCAGTTTGATGACATCCGAACACCTCTTGGATAAATCTTGTAACATGTAAGAAGCAATCTTTACCAACATCCCAAGAGGTTTCTATAGGTTTTCAAATATAGACAAGATTTCCTCAATCCAAGACACTACATCAAGTGGTCCACCATTCCTTGAGAATGTAAGATGATTATTACTACTAAAGCTCCTAAGTAAACTCTTCCAATCATGGGGTTGTTCAAACCCAACCATACATATTCTACATCATATGTAAGAAATCCTATAAAAACTAGGTGTTAGAACCCAACTCAGGCATAGGTGGGGGAGCCACATGTGGCTTGTCTCAAAGAGAAAAAGGTGGATTGAGTCCTTCAACCTCAGGAACATGTTCTTCTCCACCTTCAGGGCATGGAAAAAATAAGTCATTATGGAAGCATAATGATATAATTCAAAATGAAAATCTTAGAAAGAAAAATAAGCAATTTAGAATATTTCATTCAATAAACTATGAAAGATACTAAATCCTTTCTATATTAACAAACACACCTCTCTTCCAACTTCAAATGCTTTGACGAGATACTAGAATAGACCAAAACATGCCGTAAGAAAGTAGAAACACCATCTACCCACTACTATGTCAAAAATTGAGTCATGTTTCTTTTTTAGATATGTGTAATGTGGTTGTTCGAATGTTAAAAGTCATTCCCCATTTTAATAAATGATCATTCAAACCTTTATGTTAATTAAATTGGACTATCCCAATGATATGTCATTTTCCAACTCGTAGGTCCCATACACCATATGCACTTTGAGATGGCACACATGTGTTTTATTTTCATTTCATTTTTGTTTATCCATGTGATTATACCATTTCTCATATGGTTGAGCTAGATATAATCTATTCTGTGATCAATATGGGAATATGCACCTTATGAGTAAGAGAGTGGCACCCACTAAACTCAACAAAAAGAATGATCCTAATCCTTCTAGAGGTTTTAAGACAGTTGTATATATTAGGTATGGAACAATGAATATTAAATAAAAAATTATTTCTAAAAATTTAAATGTGACATGGAAAAATTCATGACCTATTCAAATTGTGTGTATCATGAGACCTGTTCTAATATATAACCCTCATTTCATAGGGTCAAGCTATACCCTCAAAATCATAATCTGATCAATTAAAATAACAGCATAAAAATTGTGAAGCACCAAATAGTGAAATCATATAAATTTCAATAGTCATAAACATTGCAATGATACTTTAAGAAAAATGGCCCATTCCCCATCCAAGGGTTCATGAGTCCCTAAAAAAATATTTGACCAAATCCATTATGTTACTAATCTATATTCTATTTTCTCGAAATAGTAAAAAAAAGAATTGAACCCCCATACGATACCACATTGTGACGTCCCATACTCGGGTGCCACATAACCTCTTACCCATGCTCAGTTGGCCACATGACCCTGAGAGGGCCTCCACATAAGCCAGGGCTTGATGACTAGTACCTAGGGTGTCGAGGAAGAATGACGGGGCGAATTTACCCCCGATTATAAATTATATAGTGGTTCTAATATAAATAAATAGTAACATAATAATAAATAATGATATAATAAAATGAAAATCATAAACTCAAATAGATATAGAGGAAATATAAATACATGAATAGGATATCCAAAATCCACATTGGTAGTTTTTGATACAAATATCATTGCATGGAAGTTGATTAAAAAATTGAAATAGAAAATAGGAAATAGACATGATAATATAAAAGTACAAGAATGAACTAAATCTAGAAATTTCACCATAGAATCACAATACTATGACCAATATTATTCTTTTAGGATCCAATTAAACAATAATAATCATTAACTGAATGATTGTTTCTTTAATCGATCCATAACTATAAGAAAATAGTCTTCTCTAGTCCTAGTGGCATCCCATGTAGGGTGTGAGATAAAATTCCAATATTCCTTCAAAGTCGATGTGAACATGTAATATGAGATAGTTCTCATAATTAAATAGTGTGAGGTAATAGCTGTTTGGTAATCAATGTTGAATAAATCAATATTCTCTTTTCCAACTTCCCAAACGTCACTTGGTGGGTCTACCAGATTTGACTCTTGGATGTATGTCTGAACAATTTACCACATATATATATATATATAGATTATCACTAAGATGAGGTAAGAATGAATCTCATCCATTAATATTTAAATATATATTTATAAGGGTTTTCACTAGTACGTGGTAAGCATGCCTCTCATCCATATGTGTATACCATATCTGGTGATGTGTAAGAATTCCTACCACCTGTTTATATATTTTAAATGGTCTGGGGAAAGCATTCCTCCCATCAATACATATATAGTGGTTCTCACTAGTGTGGTTAGGAATTCTTCCCACCCATAAATATCATTATGTAGAATTGGGTATGAATTCATCGAATCCATACATTTCATAACTTCATAATAATGGTAATAGAATAAGAATACACAATATATAACATATGGGAAAAACCATATTACATTGTTTCAATTTAAGACATTAATGAAAATAAAATTCTTAAGGCATGGGATCAACCATCCAGTATAATTAAATCATGTTTTTAATTTAATAGAAAACCACTCACTACATGTGAACCAATTTAATCGATACATCTCATTCACTTTTCCTAACATGGATTACCTCATTACGGGATCACAAGACATCATGAAGGTCATATCAAATACTCAAATGGTAATTTTTTAATTTCCAATAATAATTGGTCCAATCAAAAAATGGGGTTACTTGGGTTCATCGAAATACACATGAGATAAGGTTCAATTCAATTTAAACTCAATATGTGAAATGTAAACCATAATGTGGCAATTTTTAAAATTGGACTGAATTGGAAAATTATATTTTTACACCCCTTGGGTGTCCATATAGATAAATGGTGGTCTCTAAACCCCAATAACATATCCCATCAACCAATATCATGGATCTAGGGTCATTTCGACATTAAGGAACAGACACAATTTTGAATCTTGGGAAAGGCCCATCCAAAGAAAAAAGCAATTAAATACAAAACAACCAAAATTCAAATTGAAAGCTATGTGACAACCAACATTTGAGTCATAGAATAATTCTCACTTGGTAACAACACCAAATTAGAAGTAGGTTGTACGAGATCTAATTTTTAGTCAAATAACCTAAAATAGAGAATATTATCATAAAACCTAATAGTGAAATTGATGTAAAGAATTACAGAGACAAGAGTATGGACACTATATATCTTTTTCATTATCATTATAGAACATTTGGCAGATCAAGGATAGACATTAGGTAGAGGAGATATCATAAATACAAGGAGGAGGAGGATTTGAGATCACTGGAGGAGGAACCATCAATTCTGACCAATGGAGGTAGGGGAATAGATAAATAGGTTAGGTTTTTAAGTGGGGGTATATGGTGAAATTTCCCACAAAGTAAGTCTCTCACGTTTTATGCCCATGGTTTAACAAACCATCCATATAGGATTTTTCAAGTCCTTGAAGACCACATGGTTTATTTTCGTGGTTTATTAAACCATCTCAAACCTTGATTGAAGGACCTTTATCCTTTTGTAGGAGGTTAGATAGCCATGCAAAATGGTCCACCTGGATAACCCTAACCATGTAACCCCCTCCTGTATCCCATTTTTCAAAACTCTAGGATCTGAAGCAGCACTTAACACTCATCACACATTACCTAACCAATATCAAACCTTTACCACAATCTAATTAAAGATTAAAAATTAAAAACTAACAATTCATACCTTGGTCAAATTTTAGGCCGTTAAAAATATTCATAATGGAATTTTAAGGAATATGTTAAATGTTATGGAAGAAAAATTATGTAAATAAATGTATTTAAAAACCATATAATAAATAGAATGTATATGCCTAAATTATTAATATATTTAATGAAATATTTAATGGTAAAAACTCTTTAAATTTATATTACATAAATTTATTTTGGGATTGAAGTTTTCTCCTTAATTGGGTTTGATTTTAATGAAGACATTCGATAAATGAAATTATAGAATATATTTAACATCAATTAAAGGAAGAATAATATTTTTATATTAGTATGAGAAATATTTTTGGAACTCAAATTCAGTATATAACATAAAAATGATAAAGAATTTGAGTTATAGAAAGATAGGTAGTAACCCAATAAAAAAAGGTAGTCAATAAAGATCCTTTAACATATATTATAGAAAAATTATGATAATGAAATTAATGTCACTGGTAATGAAATTATAATAATTAATTATTAAATTCCGCACCTTTTACACATATATTTGATTTGATATATTTTTACTCTATTAATTTATATCCATTTCATCGACATATAATGTTTCATATCACTATGTTGAGGGAGTTCGTTCCATTCTTTAATGGTCAAATCAGTTATGTCTAATTATAAATGTTCTTGTTAAATGGGACTATAGCTCCATAAGTTAAATTAAATAATATTAATGTCCTTATATAATATAAAATTATCCCAAACACTCATATGTGTTTTTACAAAGGGATAATTCATTTAGTAAAATTGTTAACATTATACAGTTAGTTTGTTTAGCCCATTTTAGAGACCATCATGAATAATATTAATTTTATTCAATTTAATTATTATTAAAGTAATAATACCCCAGAAATAAGTCTAAATATACATATTATAATTATAATTAAATATAGTATTATTTTTTTAACCATCAATGAAGGTTGTGTAGAAAAATGATGTACATTGTTCATGGAGGATGGGAACAAACAATATTATAAAAAAATACTTAATTTAAAACTGATAGAATAGAGGGTATAAGATGTATATTTCATAATAATAATAAAATATCATTATATAATGGATAATTATGTTACTATATATAGTTGTATTGAGAATATATGAAGTTTTTATAAGAAGAACAAAATTAAAAGAAATTATTCTAGTTTTTTCCTCTCCCTTTGGATGTCTCCATTTAAACTACACCATACGACTCATTATAATAGTCATTGGACGAAACATAAAGCACTAGAAAATGGGTAAGGGTATTTGGAATATATTTCTATATAAAATATTTTTTATAAAAGTCTTGTAATGTTTGAGGAGTATGGGTCATTATGGGTGGAATTTATAAGTGGGGGAGAGGGGTGTTTTGCGTATTACATTCATTATTTTAACTTTTGATTTTAGGAATACAATTTTTTTGATTATTGTGACTATATATAAAAACATTATATGTTATTTATAACTAATGGGTGATTAAATCATCCATTACGAAAAAAACATTTACTTATCTTATAATGTTAAATATCATATTTTAATGTATATCATTATCCGACAAAAAAATAACTATTTTAAAAATCCACCAAAAACTCAACCAAAGTAGTATTCTAATTGAATATTATATAAATTAAAGCCATTTTATGAATTTAATTTATAAATATGTGCAATTTCATTTTTTAATAATATCATCTTTTATTTGAAAAACATGAATTTTGTAATTGTAATAAATTTTTTAGAGCTTAAAAAAATTAATTATGGCCTCAAAAAATTATATAATAATTATCATAAAAAAATTTAATATTTAATAATCCAATTTCATGAAAATAAAATTTATTTTAAAACATTATATATTTTAAAAATATGAAAATAAAATGTGTGTTTTTTATAAAAAAATATGGATAACTTGTTTTATCCTTTTTAAAATATTTATTTTCTTGTATCATGATATAAATATTCCATATATTATTTTTATATGTTGCATGAATATTATTTTACAATTCCATATGTCAAAATACTATACTAAATGTCATTTTATAATTCTTAATTTCTACTTTACTATTTCAATATTCATGTTACTATTATAGCATTTAGAATTCTATTTGAACTATTAGATTTGAAATGGAAATATAGGTTAAATACATCCTATAGATACCATATATTTCATTCATTGTTCATTCACATATACTTTATATCATGGTTATATATTTTAAAATTAAATATACTTATTTTTTAGTTTTATTTTAGTGAATTTCATTGTATTATTCCGAAGTGTGGTTATTTATGGGGATTGAGAAAATTTAAATTTTTATATTATTTTTTTGTTATTTTCAATTTTTTACCATTATGTTAGATTCAATTATTATGGGCATATTTATTCTATAATGTTAGTTTTTAAATTAATGCCATAAAATATAGTTGGAATGATCATTTTTCCATATTTTTTATTCTAAATTCTAAAATATGACCTAATTATAAAAGGGGAATTCCATTGATACAATTATGGGTTATTAAAAAGTGAATCAAAATTTTAAATTGTGATTATAGTTATTGAAATATATTCTAGACCATATGAGAATAATTATATGACTAAGGTGGAAAAGTCCACAATTACAATACTTCTTGGATAATATTATAGAAATTCTAAATATGATACTAACACTGATCATGATGGAGTAAGTACACTAGAACATGTTGTGCCATTAATCTCTACCTTTCGTAAGAATCCTAAGTAATCATTTGGTGAATGGATTGATTAATAATATATTATATCTAATTTCTCTATAATTGATATTGATATTATTGATTTTCCTTTAAAATAAGTTTTGGGAGAAGATTTATTTAAAGGTATTCATTGGAATGCGGTTTCAATTTCACTTAATGACGAGGCTCATAGAAATTAGGTCATTAGTGGTAGATCGCCTCATATATAAAATTTCTCTACACCTCCTCCTCCAAACTATAGTTACCTTACCTAAGATGATTTGTTATCCATTTAGGGAAAACATATACAAGTACTAGTTGGTCATCATATGTATATTATTTATATAGATTGATATGGACATAAAAATGATATTTCATTTCTTGTATCAATAACAGTTCTCCATATCCATGAAAAACAATTTTTTAGAATTTGAAATAAATAGTATGAGAAAAAAATACTATTAGATCATAATGTTGTTTTTCAATTTGATTTGTTGAACATGAGGTTTCTCCTGACCCATAGGGATCTTACCATTTTGGGTAAACTTGGTTCTCTTTCTTCTAGATATAGAACATAATCTTCAATATCTCCTCCTACAATAGTTACATGTTCCTTTTATTATGACATCATTTGGATAATTTATTGATATGAAAAAAAAAATTATTTGGGAGAAGACTACACATCTAATGAGGTTGAGTTATGGAGGATAAACTATCTTGGAGGACATATCTCTATAGATATTCAAGAATGTCTTTATAAATAGAGTTTTTTAAGGAATTATAACCCAATTTTTGTTAATTATTATATATCTATGATTTAAAAAAATGAAAAATCTCATCTAACATCTATTATATGGCTGAAAAAAAAATGTACCATCTTCCACTATAGCTTTAAAGGAGCAATGAAATGTTATGAAATTTAATTCCGCTTTTCAAGTAGTTTATTAAAGATAAGGTGATGTTTTTAAATGTAATTAATCATTTTTGATGTATAATAAAATAGTTCCAATTGTTAATGGACCCCTAAATTTATATAAAAATGACTATAGATTATTCTCTTATAGCTTTTCCCATGATAGAAACTACTATAACTACAAATTCACTTTCCTCGCCACTATCGTATACATCCATAGTTGTTACTTCATTCAGTCTAAATACAATTGATGTAGTGAGACATAAAATTCTAATATATTCATTTATTCCCATTAGACATCCTTAACCTCTTTTAGGTGATTTTAATTTTAGTATTTCCTTATCAAAAGATCAACCTCCTTATACTTCTACATCTAAGGATATTTTAATTATTATTGATAAACCTCAGTATCTTAACACTTTTATATATATATATTACAATATAAAATAGTTTTATATCTAGTTAACAATAAATAATCCATTTGTTTATTTTAATGAAATATATGAGTCTATATTTGTATTTTATTACTTTTTTATAATCCCAAAAGTGGGTAAATATGTGAAATGTTTGTTTCAGAACATTTTTTTCTTACAAATGGTATAAAACTTATTTTAAAATTTCGTAGAATAAGTGAAAATTTGTTAATACTATTAATTATTTGATAATTATTTGAATAAATTATTTTAAAATAACTTTATTCCTGGATTTTTAAATAAAAATATAGGATATATCATTGGTGAAGTCAAGAAATTAATTCCTTCAATGCTCAAAAATCAGGAATACTTTATTATAACAGCTTTGGGGTTATATGATTTAATTTTATTATTCTTTATTTTACATAAATTTATCCTCATAAAAGCTTCATAGTTGATATTCACTTACAACCAAGAGAGTTTCTTCACCAATCATTTGAAATTTTAGAATACATTAAACTTTACTACCATCAATATTTTATTTCAATTTCTGAATGAAATTTTGAGGAAATAATATGTGAACATGGGTTTACTCATGTTATCATATAATTGGGGATACGAAAATGTAAAATTACATTTTTGATTGTGAATAATTTTGTATGATCATGTAGAAGAAGTGTGGCCATGTAGAATGATATACAACCATTATGGAATACATGCAACCATAAAGATATATAACAGTGAAAAGATTTCTACTATCGTGCTATAAAAGGAATACATTAGATAAAATATATATCTATGAGAAGAAATATTTCTAATGGTTCGTAACCTACTATTAAATAAAATAACATCGAGCTTCCTTATCTGAATATGTTCTTATTTTAGAGTTAAATAAAATGATTTACCAATAACTAGTTTATAAGGTTTTACATATATGTCAGAACATTGAAGCCTTCCAAATCTGGTTTCCCAATTAGAGGATTTAATTTATTAATATATTGCAATATATATTTGGAGTTTCATATTTTAAATACATGTAAATATAAGTAAAAAAATATTATATTTGTGAATAGTTCTTATGGTTGATAGAGGATGATATAGTTCCAAGTATAAAGTGGAAGATTATAGTTCTATGATATTTATGCCTTTCAATAACATAATATTTTTATGAAAAAAACAAATCCATGGGAAATCTTTATGAGGAGTGATCAATGTAAAATCATGTATATTTTTAATGACAGTCAAATAGAATAAAAAAATCACTGATAATCATCTCAAGCCAAGTCATAGGAAGATAACATCAAAAATTTATTCTTTTTAACTCCTTTTTCATTATTATTATTTAATTTTGAGTTGTGGTTTCTTTATATGTTCATCCTTTTATCATAGTCCCGTGTACTATATTATAGAGTAATATAATATTTTATTCTCAATTAATTTATATCTTTCATTCCCTATATAATAATTCTAGAGTATTCTTGTTTCTTGGACAACCCAATGTGTATTATTATTTCAAATAACTAATCTTGGTTGTGGATCAGGGTCTTAAATTTAAAAAAACTCCTCATCAAAGGAGTTCAACCATGTACAGTGGACCATGTCTCAACATGATACTGAACCAATTGTTTTAATTTCACTATTTGTTAATCTTATTTTTCTATCTCAATTTTCAAATTATAAAATTCAACTTAAAAATTAATATGATAGTCGAAAAATAATTTTTAGTTGATTATTTCTCATGTGAGAAAAATAGTTTCAGATGGTATATTTTCTAAAAAATTATTAACTTAGTATTTATCAGGATTGTTAGATATTATTTCAAATCCTCATAGATTATTTACTCATATTTTATTCATACATTTTATGTTAAATAAGATGTATTGTTTTTTCAGTGTTTTAATTTCTTGTTTCTGAAATACTGTTACCAGAAACTTTGGAATACTCAATTCACCCTTCCTCTTCAGTGATTCACTATGAAGATCCAAAAAATTATTGTATTCAAAATATCAAGGATTATTGAAATTTTATTGAAAATAATGATTCATGATTCCATGTACTTAGGAATAATGAAATAAGTTTAATAAGAAACAAATTATTCTTTCAGATGCAAGGGGATGAAAAATTTTTGATATAAATAAATAATGAAATTTTTCTTTGTAAGTGTATACAAATTTGTATGGAATTGATTTTATGAAAAAAAATTAATATCAAGACATGAGTCCATACTAATAATTCATTCATCTTAAATACAAAATAATTACAAATATACTAATTTGATGTAACATAATCTCTTATTAATTTTTAGTTGGAATTAGAAGTCTACATAGAGCACCCTAAAGGATATATTTTACTTATATTTTAGAAAAGGTGTATTAATTGATGAATTCTCAATATGGTATTACTTAATACCCATGGGTTATGAATTTCATCTTAGATAAGAACATGAGATGGAAGGAATTTAGAATGGTAAAATTGGTTGTAACTATGAATATGATGATAATAAATTCCTTATTACGTTCTATGATAGTAAATTATAATTATATTATAATAGAATGTAACTAAGAACCCTTCTATAAATCATTTTATAAAAAAATAAATAAAATTTTGAGATATAATTATTTGTTGAATAAAACTCATTTTTTGATAAGAAAATACCAAAACTGTCAGCATTAATTTTTTCCATTAGGAATAACATGTTATGGTTTTATTGATAAGATATTTCTGGGATTAAAAAAGGGTATTGTCTAAAAAAATTCAATTGGGGATGGAGTTGATTAAATTTATTGAATATAAGGTTTTTAATGACAAATAATTTATAATATTCACTATTAGTCATTTTTATTTTAATTATTCAAGAATATTTTTTTTATTGTCACTCATTATTATTTGTTACAATTGATATTAAATATTTCATATATCTTTAAAACAAATGGTATTATGATATATATCCAAAATGATTCCAATAATATCCAATTTTCTAAGAATTAAGATGACATAAATGAGTTATATTGATGATATTTCAGATGGTTTGGAAATATTGTGGATATAAATTCAACAGTTGGATGATCATTAGTCATTATTAATGGAAGTTTTTAATTTAAAATTATTAATAATCCATCAATTAAATTGAGTTACAATATAGGTAAATATGTTTTTACATAATAGGAGGATACATAAATTATATATATGAAAACCTAACATTAGAATATTTATTTTTTATTGATTATAATCTATTTATTATTCATAATAACCAGATATCTATTAATATATCAAATAATCTAGTGTAATATTCAAGACCAAAATACCATGGTATTGAGTATTTTTTCTTAAAGTAGCGGGTTGTTGAATGAATATTTAAAAGGTAATTTTTTTTGTGGAAACAATTGTTAACATTTTCTCTAATACACTAAAAAATTAGTCTTTTCAAATTTGAGGTTGTAAATGGGTGTGTAGATCATTCCTCTAAAACATCATGGTTTGTTAATTACCTCTAATTTTAATCAGTTTCTAATCTATAAAAATGGGAATATATATCATACAATGGTTGAAAATGCTTATATTTAAATTTCTTAATCTTTTTAATGACTTTAAAAACAGATAATCCTATAAAACCTTTCATAATAATTTCTCATAATGAGTTTTTAACATGTTATCACAAGATAAATTGATTTATAAACAATAATGTTGTTCAAATTAATCTACATTATTATAAATAAGGGGTCAAGATACCTCTTTTATAATGAAATAAAATTGGGAAAAAAGAAAAAAATTAATGGGTAGTGAAATGGAACCTGCCCACATTTAGGACACAAATAGATGAGTTTTTATAGTCAAACTTATTACAAGAGTCAATACTTATGATCCCAATCATAATTACATCTTGAAAACCACTAAGACCTAGTGTTTAATGAGGGATTTAAATGATAGTAATATTTCAAATTCCTAGCATTCTTATGTGGAACCAATTAAAACCATTTGGTATCACTCACAATTTTTTTTCCCATTTATCAAGAATTATTAAAATGTTTTCTACTTAAGAGAGTCATATTTATCTTATACCCAATTATTATAAAATATTCACGATTATTTTATATTTTATGATAGATCATGCACACATATTTTGGATTTATCCACAAAATATTTCTTTGATAAGAAATGATACAACCAATAAAAAAGAATAATTTCTTTTATTTTCAATAAGTGGAAGAAGATAAATAATAAATTTTCAGTATAAATGATTGAGGGGTATAAAATAACATTTCATAAGAAGAGTGGAATTGAATTTTTTGATGAAATATAAGTTGTTAATATAATATCAAATGTGGTAAATTAATATACCCATTCTGGAGGATGTTGTATTTCATTCCAAATCATGTTAGAAAGTATTTAATTTATTTTAAAGTGTTGAAATGATTGAAAATGTGTTTCGGGTTTTTTTAAGGTGATATGAAAAGGATTTGATTGAGTTTTTCTGGTTTTATGTTGAAAAATTAAATTGGAGAATGATTCAGTTCTTATGTATGAAATAATTTATGTTTCTAATGGATTTATAAGATTAGATGAATGAGAAATCTATATAAGTAATAAAAATTATTCACATAATTAGAGTATATGGAATGTAAATATTTATATGTATCTCCAAATTAGACCCAATAAAAGGTCCAATCAATGTTTTATAATTGTACATAATATTAACAAATAAGTTTATAAGATTACCCTGAAGCTGGAATTAATTATTTAGGAGTAAATGCGTGATTTATATGATTACATTACCATTATATCGTAAAAAATGTAAGTTTAATAAGTCAATTTAAAATTTATATAATGCTTAGTAAAATTATCATTATATATTCATAGGACAAGTAGGATTCATCTTTAGTTAAATAGTATAAAAAAATATGATTTTTGATCAATAGATTGAAAATTAGATGATGTTTCAGGATACCTGGCGGATTAAAATACTATGCTAATATTTTTCGTCATGATTAGAAATTATTTGATATTAATTTTTATTATCAATATTGAATCATGGGAAAAACTAACACTAAAATTATATTTTATGCATAAATGAATTGGAAAATGGAAAAAGTAATGAATGATTTGTGGAAGCCCAAAAGAAAATGAAAATTATAATATTTATGTATTTAAATGAGTAATTTTATTGAATAATGAAATTATAAAATGACAAGTAATATCTATTCCATGTTCATTAGGATCATTTATAATTCATGATATTCATTTATAAAGATCAAAAAGGTGGTGGTTTTATTGGATATTTCATTGCTATAATAAAATAGTGATCATTATTCTTATTTTAAGGGGATCTCTATATTTGATCTAGTAATTTAGTTATTGTGATAATTATGTGTCTTGTTGTTAAAACAAATAATACATATAGAAAAAATTACAAATATTTAAACATTAACAGAAGAATGATAGAATTTGATGTAACCATTTTGAAAGAACACGTAGAACATTAGGACAGCCAATATGATTGTTTTATTGGAGTTCAAGAAGAAGATTATACTAATATAGTTGAAGTTTAAAATGTTTTTTTATTTGGTATCTTTCTATAAGAGGTTTCAATTATATATAATATAAAGATCATTTTTGAACTTATGGGCTCCATTATTGAAGCATATTCGATGATATATCATTGATTTTAGATTCTTCCTGATAACAATAGGGAATTTGTATGTTTGGGTGATAATTACCACCGCACACTATAGATAGAATCATTCATTTCAGACCTGGAAGATATTAACAAATATAATATGCTCATAAGATAGTTTTTTCACTAAGGTAATGTTGATAGAGATATTATAAATAAGAATTAGTGTCATATTTTTTTTTAAAATAAGTAGAATTGACCTTAATTCATCCTAACCCCTAGTGTTGATTTCATTATTAGTTGATCCTATCAAGAATTATGCGAATATATTTAGTCCCAAATAATAAATACAATATATAATTAATGTAAACACTTAAATAATAAGTAAGTAAATAATATTTTGTGTGGATAAGGAAAAATGTTTTAATAAAAGAATAACATGATATTTCCACATTAAAAACATTATGGCAAAATTTATAAGAAAAATATAAAAGGGATTTTGATGATAAAGAATCAAAAAATATTGGGTTATTAAATAGTATCATTTTATTATTTTAAAAAAATATGGATCCTAAAATAGATCAATGATAATGATAAGGGAGTGAAAACCACATGGAAGGATTTTTAGAGAGAATCCCCTTACCATATATCTGAATCAAATTAAAATGATCCATTAGGTTTACAATTAAATATATGAAATAATTTTTTTTATTTCTTTCACTCCTTATTCATTTAAAATATATTTTGTATTTCCCATTTACTTCAATACACTAGGATCTTATTAGTTTAATATAGATTTCATTGATTATTTCAACATGTTTTTTACCTTTTTGTGATGTTTTGTTATCATATTAATAATAAAAATATCTTAATTTACATATGTTAATAAAGAACAATATATTAATTATATTAATTTAATAATTCTCTTTAAATTGATATTTTTTATGATTTGTATGGTTTAAGAATTAAATTAAACTTTATTTAGTAACTGGTTTGTTTAGGAGTTTCAAATTAACATAGTAGTGAAATTGTAGAATTTACCAGGTGTTTTAAATTATTAACATGTCAAAAAATATTTATGTTAGTAATTTATACCTTAATAATGCATTAATAGCATATTGAAACCACCCGTATATGATGTAATTAACAAATGAAATAGATTTTCTATGATGATGGTGAACCTACCATAATATGGGTGTTGTTTTAAATTATAGAATAAATGATAGGGACTATTGTAAAAGATATTACAATATAATAATAACATTTTAGAATACCTATGTTACTAATGTTATTATAACATGATGTATAGAATATATTTTTGGGAGGTTTAAGGATAACATTGAAAATAATTCATTATAAAAAGTGTGTATCTTATATTGGATGTCCTCCTTTGATTCGATTACATTAAATTACATAATGATTAATTATAAAGACTATTAAATATAAAATTTGTATATGGTATTTTGAAATGGGTTTTGATATTGGATTGGAATATTAGAAACATATATATTATTAGAAATTGGATGGTGGGGGTACTATATATAGGAGTGGAGATTGGTGTTTTTGGAAGTAAATATTTATACTCGTTCTAGGTAACAAACATTTTATTAAGTAGTACTTCATATTTTATTTATCATATCCCTCCAAATTATAGAAACATCAAAAATATTTCCATATAAATTATTAAAATTTATAGTACATATACATATTCATAGTAGTAATTTATATATATTACTATAAATGAAAAATATCGTAACATTTCCACTACAAATTTTGATATATAGATTAAAAAATAACATCCATTTTTTCAAAAATAAATCTAGAAATATTATAATTATATTATTTAATTTTATTATTGAAATTATTGAATAATTGAATAATGTAAAAAAATTACTAAAAATGTCTAATTTTAAATAAATTACACCATATTGATTTTCTAATAAATTTATTACATATTGAAAATTATATATATATTTAATTAGTGGTAAACATTATTTAGATGGATAAATCATCATTTTTTTAATAGTCATTCTTATACTCCAAAATTCATATTACAAATCAATCAATAAAGATAAAATATGAACATTATGGTTATTATTCCACCTGTTTTATTTCAAAAATTAATATATACTTATGTGCTAAAAATTATTTATTAAAAAGTAAGGTGAAAAGTAGTGTATATAATTAGGGAATAATATAATGTATTCTAAGTACAAAACCTCATGCACTTTATTTAAAATATTTTCAAGGACCAAATTAAGGAAAAATATTTAATGTATCTAAATATAACCCTTATAAGTGAGATGTTCTGCTAACAATTTACATCCTTTCCAGTTATGAAGGATGGTCGACTCTAGGTTAATTATGAACATTCATTCCCTCAATAGTTAAATTATAGGCCAATGAATTGATGTATATAGAAATATAAAATTATCCACAGTGGGTGAATAATATTCAACAATGGGTATAATGATATTATTGATTTTTTTATAAGATATTCCACTAATATTGGACTTTCCCTCATCCATGAGAGGTGGGTTTTCACCATTTTAAGAAATTTATTCTAAAATAATGAATCCACAATTGTCATTTGAATCATCTACTATGTATAATAAAAATCATATATATTATATATGTGTTTAATTTATAACCAATTCATAATGACTATAAATTAACACGGTAATCATGAACATTATTTTGGATATTATAGACTAAGATACTAAATTTGGGAACGTTCCACAAGGTTTGTGGATGAATTATTCCATTTAATACAAAGGTGAATGTCATAAAATATAATGATTTGTCATTTTTAAGTAAAATAATCTAAAGTTAATCATTTGATGTATTTTATTCTAATAATCTATACAAATAATCCCAAAACTAGATGTGTATGCAAAGATAAAAAGTCTCCCTTAACCAGATGAAATTTGTAATTGTTAAAACAATGATGAGAAGAAATACCTAAGGGAAACAATGTTTTTTATTATACCCATGCACTCCTTTAATAATCTTCATATATTGAGATGACATTGACAAATTAGGATGAGTTAGTACTCTATATCCATATTTCTAAAAGTGAAGTACATTAATTAATGTCTTATTTGATAAATTTTTCTTGTATATTGTTACTTATAACTAAATTAGCATATTAGGCATGGAATAATAATAAGATGAATCTTAAAGGTACGGTTCATATCTATAGTTATTTTACCCATTGATTTCAAACCTTCCATAGAAGTAAATGTGTGAATATTTTTCTATATTAAATCTATAATTTTATGTTGGATTAAATAAAGACTAAATAATCTATATTACTAAATAAATTTTATTAAAGATGGGTTATTATATAATATAAACTAAAAATGGTTAAAATTTGTTTCTACTTTATATCATCGAAACCTAAATTAGATTTTGGGTATATGGAAAATATGACTGTCATAATCCTTAATTATCACTTGAAAAAGAGATCTGACCTAACCAAATTATCCATCAACTAAGATCAGGAAGTGTGAAAATTTTCCATTTATTAATTCCTAAAATACAAGAATATAGTTTTATTTTCATTTTTTCTAATAATTATCAAATATTTTTATGATATAATCCTCCCAAAGTTACTTCTTAGGATAAAACCCTATGAAATGTTTATATATAAACTCTATATACAATACTCATGGACCCTCAATCTAATACCTCTTTATTCTTTTAATAATGATAATAAATTTTATATCACCCAATGAGATTCACCATATTCATGAGAGTCCAATATAAAATATTTTAGAATTTTTTTCACACTCTATATGAATAAAATTGTTTCCCTAAGACCCATCATGGTTTATATGGGAATATATGTCATGATGATGTTAGTGAGTGGTGATTTACCTCTGATATATAAGAATTATCTTTCTCATTTGAGAATTTTCTGGATAATTGTGTTAACCATTATAAATTAAGGGTGAATACTTATCCTCACTTTAGAGATATAAGATCTAATGTTTTACATGGGTAAACGCTTCCTTGGATAACAAAGACTCCTCTCAATCATTTATTTATGTCTGAATATAAATATAATGGTGATATAAATTCTCTTTTATCAAGAATTTATATTTTATAATTCCACTATTAATAAATTCTCAATTTATCATAATACTTTGTAATGGACTTGTTTCTATCATTAATAAATAATAAAATACCATAATTACTTATTTTTTCTATGATACATTATTCATTGAATTTATTCTTAAGTATATTTTCATTTAAATTTAAAAATGACAAAACATTTTTATAATTTTTTCTTATATTATATTTTATAGATTAGTGATATTTCATTGAGATCACATTGCATTTGTATTTAGACTTTTAGTTTTGTAATTTTTTTTATTAAACCAATATAATAATTTTAATTTTATAGAGTACATTTATACTTTATATGTTATGTTTTATGTTATTGGAAGAAATTGTACCTTTGTTTACAATAAGTTTGGTGTGACTTATTTATATTTCATATATTGGGATGGAAATTTCATATAAAAATTACTATCTAAGTATAGATTATATTTAATTCAAATAATTCATAACATGTATTATAATTCGAACCACTGGATACATTTACATATTCTCAATATTATGTTCAATATTTACAACTATAAATAATATGATTAAAATTTATTTTCTTTTGAATCATCTTAATTTTAATCATAAAGTAATTGGTTTGATTTGTGGAAATTTTGGATTACGAAAATAAGTAAGATGGTCAGGATGAGAAAGAATAAGATCTAGTTTATCCATTGATGATTGTAAACAATAAGATTGTTTTTCAACAAACATATTTTTTGAAAATGAATCTAGAATGTTCCTTTAACTAATAAATTATTCACAAAATAATAAGGTTTCCTGAATGGAAATAGAAGTGCAGTGTAATTATATGGCCATCCCACTTGGTAAATATAACGAATAGAGAAGTGTGAATTCAAATTAAATAATGGGTTTTTCGAATATTTTGAAAATAATAAATTTGATGCACTGGACAATGGGTGTGATGTAGGTGAATAAGGAACCATGTATGTCCCCACCTATAGCATAGGGTGTGTTGTGATTTATATTACAAAAACTTACAAGTGAAATAAAACCACCATATAATATCCCCCAAAGTGAAATTTTAGTGAAACTCCACAAAATTTCATGGCCAATATAGTTATACTGCATGTTGTGGTGACTGGAAAATGGGAAAAGATCTCACAGCGCATTGTAGTTTTGAATTCAGTGAAAAGGGGAATCCCTATGAAAAACTGGGAGGGCCAAATAGAATCAGGGTGCTGGTCATAGTCAATTTTTACCAATACATTATAAATATGTTGGTCAAATGGGAAAACACATAACATACCACACCATTGAGTAATTCATGGGTGCTTTCGAGGACCCTAGTGAAAATTATGGAATCATGTTTTAGGAGTAGTGTTGTTCAATTATTGTCTTGGTTGTTATGTGGAGATAAAATTCCAAACATCCTTCAAAAGGCGACCATGACATAGTTCTCCGTGTTTTGAGGTCAAAATAGGTAAAGGATTTTTACCACTCAATGGTGAATAGCCTATCAAAAGGGGCTGCAGATATTTCAGTAAAAATCATTTTAGTAATACAGGTACAAGTCTGAAGTGGTTTAACAATATTTTTTCTTAGTTCAAAAACAAGATTCCAACCTGATATAATGTTGTATGTTGCATTCTTAAGATGAATTACATGATAATTAATTTACACTATAAAATTTATAATATGTCAGCATTATGAATTTATTTGGTGGACTATGGTATTGTAATTCAGGGATAACATTGTGGGAGATATGGTTGTTATTTACTACCCATAGTGATTCTAAATGGTGATTAACTATTTGTATAATAAACACTCTATTTCAATAGGGTTGACTGAAATGAAGTTGAATGGATGGGATATTATTAAAAAATTTACAAATCATAATTTATATGTGAAATCTTATTTCACTCCAAGGAAAAATAAAAAACCATCTACTATTGAAGTCTCTACCAAAGTAGAATTACATGTGGACATAAACAAACCATATATATATATATAATTCAGATCATTTAATGAAATTGATGCTATATAAGGGACCTAAAAGCCAATAAATTGTTTCCAGGGACCCAGAAGTCCACAAAATGTGTCATGGTGTTCCTCTCTAATACAGATAGTAAATGAAGTAACATTAATGACAGTGAGGCCTAGGATAGGATTGACTTCATTCCTTGTATGATCATGTGGATTCCAATAAGGTACAAATATTTTTATTTTTAGATTAATTTCATTTTCCCCATATGTGAATTCCTAATATGGTTCATGGAGTTTCAAGGGGGTCCATGGATTTTTCCAATCCCAGAGGCCCATTTATTGAAAAGGAACAGGGGAATCATTTTTATTAGAAACTATGAAAGCAAGAAAATATGATTATTACTAACCATGTGATTCATTGTAAAGAGAATATTAGTACCATACAATTCGAGGAATCCAAGAAACCAATACCACATGCCTGTTAGATCCACCAAAAAAATATACTATTGGAAAAAAGAATAGTTTTCCAATGTCTTCCCAAACCATACACAAGAATCATGAGAGGGGGACTTGAATGGAGAAGGGTTTGTGGTTGGCGCATGGTTTAGCTATCAATGGTTCCAAATTGCATGTCCTAATTTTTTGAGGTGAAGTTACCCTTTTCCTTTAAATTTTAAAATGTTAAATCCCCATATCCCTTTCTTATTTTCCTTTTGTAGTATCCACCTCCCTCTAGTTTTGTGAGTATCTCATCCCGAACCTTGTAATTGATGGAAATCACTGATTTGGACTCTATTTATTCATATGTTTCTCTCATTAAATCAATGTCAATAAATTATTCATTCCTATTTCTACTTTCATGGTTTCCCTTAATATCACTATATTTATATTAGTACAAGATAATTTTCACTACTTTTATGGTTTTCATATGTTATACATTTTCATGTAATCTAGATCAAATCAAAGGTCAATATTGAATATGTGTTCTACCAAGGGTATACTGTAAGTGGTATATACATTTTTCTGAAAATTCTAGAAATTTTATTAATATTCATCGATGTTCCACACTCTAAACCTCTATGATTTTCTCCTAAATTAAATGAATTCATTGGATAAATTGTTGTTACATAGTTATTATTTTAGTACCATGTTATGTATAAAGTCTATTGGCCTCAACTAGAAACAACATTGAGGTGTTTTTTTTGTATATGCACCATGTTTTACCACCCCATTGGGTGAGTGTGAGAGCACTAGTTTATTGGGAACAATAATGAATTGATATACACTATTAAGAGTGGGTTTATGACTCAAGGGCATGTTAGTACATGATATTGAAATGGTTGAATGTTTTAAATAAATAATGTAGAATGATTTAGATAAACTGCGGAATTATGTATGATTAAGGAATGTCTTATAAAATTATTAATGGGATGATAACATATTTGGATTCCAATGAGATTTAAAATCCTTGTATCCAGTCTGTGGGGTGTGACATTGGCTTCCATGTACATTTCTAAACTATGGATTTGATTACATTGGATTGTATGAGAATTGATGCCCCTTAGATCTTTCTTCCCTATACTAAATTTCACATGCTCTGTAGACATGTTCCTTGGTGTCCACAAAACACATTACGAGGTTTTTATGGAGATGCTTCATGGAAATGATTGTATGCCTTTGTAATTTATACCATGTATCCATCCATGTTATACTAACATGAAGAGGATGCCTTGGTCTTTAAACCTCAGATATATCACTTGGGATTTGACACTATATTACTAGGCACAAGCAATAGTGAATGTTATATAATTAATTATGGATATCACTAGAATGGCTATTTGATTATATTTGGTATACTATATTTTATTACTCTTTCATTATTATTCATTTAAATTACTTAAATATGTTTTACACAAATTTAGCTTTTTTGAACGGACTGAATTTTTTGTAGACACACTTGGTGGTGGACTATATAATGTTATCTCACACCCTATTTGTGCCACCATTCAGTACACCGATAGCCTTCATGGATGCAGGAAGGGACCAAGGAAATCTGAAGCATTATTGATTATGATTATGGGTAGTGGAGTAAATGAATGAGCCAGGGTCCTGTTGCAGTGTGGATATTGTCAATTATAGTTTGATTGTATATTTGATACGTGTACTGTTATAGAAGTCAAATTCTATGTATTGATTACTTTTTTTATATTGATATGACATACATATTTTTTTATATGACACTACCAGGGATTTTATTCTAGCTATTTGGATATTTATTTAACGTCCTTTATTAATTGATATTTTGATTTATCTTATTTATTTAATTGTGATACTGTTTTTTTACTCTGATCATAAGGGTGAAGTTTTTCACTATAACCCCTAAGACCCTTGATGGTTGTTTACAGCCTATAGAATAACGAGATTCATGCATCAGGCCATGTTACCCACTAGCCCAGGACACTTTTGTGGATCATGGGATGGGGCATTATAATGTGGTCTCAGAGCATTTTTCATTTCTTTTATTTTATTTTCATTTTCTAACATACCTTTTTTGATGGTAGAAAGTATAATGAGGAAATTTATTAATTTTATAATGATTTTTCCTTGGGATTAACTAATCCACATATAAGTAAAAAAGCAGATACATCATACTAGGACATGTTTTTATTGAATTTTACTATTATAGATCATTTAATTCCATAGTTGGGTAATGCACATGCTATGTGATGTTATTACTTCTATTTTAAATGAAATTTACATTAACCATGTCATGGTATATGAAGGAATCATGGATCATGCATCATTTTATACCCCATATGTTATCTGTATGCCATGAATAATCTATTACTTATTAGATTCAATGCCTCACTTCATGAAATTCATTATGTGTTCCTCGTAATATAAAATTACTATCAATTAAATTTTCATGAAAAAATATTTAGAATCATTATTTCTACTTGGATTTACTATCATATCCTAAACACTTTTTCTAACATAGGATCTAGTTGACACCCTAAGCTGTCAAATGTGGCATGATGGGAAATGAAAAATTGTCTCACTAGTTGGAATGTGTTATTATTCAGATTAAATGGATTAAAAACAACAATTATAATTTTTATATGTATTTATATGATGGAAATGGTGATTTATTCAGTTTAATAATTAAAATATAATTGTAATAGTGATATCATTTTAAATGAATTTGAAATTCTAAAATGGAAATGACACTGTTAAATGGATTTTAAAATTACAATTGATAATCTATATGCCAAGACATGTATTAAGAAATTGACAGAATAAACATTTCTTGAATTTAAATTGGGTTGTAGGTAGTATCTTTATTTCTTTTTGTGGCAGTTCCTTTTACCCAGTCTTAAAATTTAGATTAGGTCGATGGATGTGGAAATTTATATGATGGAATGTACATATCCTATATTTTTTTGGTGATTTTATTATTAAAAAAATGAATGAGGATATATATTGGTATTTATAGAGATATTCCAACACGATTACCTTTAGTTTTTCACCAAGTTGGTGGAAATGACCATTCTCTAGAGGTGGAGGGTCCAGATTTTCAAGTAGAACATTCAATAGTTCTGCTTTTGGAACTACCCAATATTACTAATATTAATGTTGATGCCTTGTTCCAAGAGGGTTTCTTATTATTTACACTGACTCTTCAAGGATCCCTACAAGATGTTTCATATATGTAAGAGCTCACACATGTGTTCAAATAGTATAATAAAACCACTTTTTTAGGGGGACATAGTCCACAGGCAGATGATATCTGGTTTGAGATTTTTTTTCATTTTTATAGAATCTAGACACACATCCTGATAGGATAATGAAGATTATCAAATATATGATTTATGTATCCACCTAGTGTTTATGGGATGTAATGAACAAGGAAGATATGCATTGAGATATGGTTTTGTGGGATTTAAAATCCTTATATTTTAATTAATTATTCATTAAGAATCATATATCTAAATAGTGCAACGTGTTAAGGCATCTAGAGTAAGGGATGATGACTATTATAGGGTATTCATATTCTTTATAGAACCTCAAAACCTTGTTATTTTGAATCTTACTGACGATTCATCTAGTACAGGACACATTGAGGAAGGTCTCAAGAAAGTCATATAGTCACTGATGAATGTGCTTTGGTTTACTACTTTTTCTGAGATAATGAATCTCTTACGGATTACTGAATGTAATTTTTCTGATGTTTGGTTCCCAAGGTAATGTAGTGTATCTTCTTGACCTAGCGGTTCAACAATGGGTAGTAATAATTGTTTTAAGACCTCTCCTATGGAGAATACAAGAAGTAGTGTGAGTATCAGTAGTTCCATTTTCTATCATCGGAATGGGAGGATGGGACACATGAGGAACCAATGTGATAGAGATCGAGTCGAGTGTCATGATTATTGATGGGTGGGAAATGAACAGTGGGTTTTCAGGACCCTTCCACTTAAGGTCAGTGGGCGGGGGTTGACACCAAATCTAGATTCAGGTGCGGGATTCAAAAAATATTATTACTATAAGAGCTCGATTATTATTATATTAATAGGCTGAGGATGTGTCCATGTCTAAGGGAGCGAGACAACAGTTTCATCTTGAAAGAAGTGTCTGCCTACATAGATTTTTTAGGCAATTTCATAGGTCTGTAGTTCACGAATGATATATTTAGTACAACCTATAGAAACGTAGAAGAGCATAGAGCTATATACAGTAATAGGTACAATCATACTATTTTATACTCTTGTGTATTCTATATTTTATATATGTGGTTCACATTCCTTCATATTGGAACTTTTTGTGGAGATCCGTGGACTTTTTTTAGTTTTCATACTGTTTTCTGACATTCAACCCAAAATTGGGGATTTGATCAGATATTGTATACAAATCCATGGTGTTACTGCTTGATTTAGGGGTTATCACTTCATATTAGACCTATATTTCATTAATATGACTATTGTTGTGGTAATTTTTTGGCTGAACTAGTTATTTCCATTAACTGATTTAATTTATTTCTATCCCCAAAGGATGACATTCACATCACCATAGGTTTGGATTTTTATTCATTAGAGTTAATGTGATTTCTAGGCTGCTACGGAAGGTTCAGAGCATCATGGGATGGTTGGAATGGTATCCAATAATTATATCATTTATTAAGGTGATCATGGAATACACTAGGCAGAGTTCCCTTCCATATTGGATATTTTCAAAGATATTTTTCTGGATGATTTTTCTAGTATACCTCATGTGAGAGATGTGTTGTTTTCCATCGATCTTGTTTTTGGATAATCACTATTATCAATTCCTCCTTATAATAATCCTAATAAAAAATTTCAACATATTAATAGGATGCTAGAGGTCATGGATGAGATAGTGTTTATATGATGTAGTACTTCCCTATGTGGTTTGTTAAATATTTTGTAAAAAGGTCTGATAGAACCCTTAGTAAATATGTGTATTATCTATAATTGAACTATTTTATATTTAATTACTAGTATCTTATTCCATGTATAGATGATCACTTTAACTATCTCCAACGTTCCTGAATATTCTGAAAACTTGATTTGAGGTTGTGAAATCATTTCCTTCATGTTCAAGAGTCAGAGATTCCTCTTATAGATTTTCATTGAAGGTATGATCTATATAAGAATATTTTCATGTCATTCTATCTTAGAAACACAAAAAAACATTTTTTAACTAATTAATAGAGTTATCCATCTATATTTATATTCTTTTATGGTGGAATTCATAAATTATATCTTTGTGTATTCTCACAATCGACCCAATCATGCATAATAACTTTTATCATTTTTGATAGCCTGATAGAGCCGTAGATATATGATAATATTATATAGTGAATGATATTGATGGATAATATTTACATCCTAAGATATGTTATCTCATATACAAGAGTTTTATTTAACCCAATGAGGGTGAGAGAAATAGATTCTTTGGTTCCTCCCATTAAATTATTTGACATACAGAGTTTCATGGGGCAAGCTAGTTATTACAGTTTCTTCATAGAGGAATACTATTTCATAAAAAAACCACTGTCTAGATTGAATAAGAATTGTGTGGTGTTTTTATGGCCATATTCCAACAAGAAAACCTTTTAGACACTTATATAATATACATGGATCATGGTGGGACATTGATATGGAGATCAGTGTACCAAACCTTTACATAAATTTTATTCATTTTAAATTACTCAATCTACACTTGAACCTATTTCCTAGTAAAGATGACCATATATATTGTGTTATTGTAATAATAAAATAAATTTACAATGCTGAAAATAATGTAAAAATATGAGGAAAATATTTTTTCAAGTTTCTATACAAAGAACTACTCTAATTATTGATCCACCTATCATGGTTTCATGGATTCTCTTCTAACTATATCTTGTAGTGATAAAATATTCTTGTATTTGGAAAAAAAATGTTTATAAAAGATATAAACAAACATTATGATTCATTTTTGTTCTTTAGACAAGTTACACCCTTCTTCAGTGGTGCTGTTAATAATGGCACAACCAGTTCATCAAAGATATTCAAAAAACATTAGATCAAGATATCTCAACTGAATTAGATTTATTTTCACCAACTAAATAATCATGTTCTTCAATTGATGGAATTTGACTACTACTGAGTCAATAATATTGTATTCATTTATTCCTTGTACTCTTCAATAAGTGGAATATTAATCTTCAACATTAACTCAATTTTTTCATAATGATCAACTGTTCATTTTATCAATAAACAGAAAGTTGATTTATTCCATAATATATCAATTACATTGGTTGATAGATCTTATTTCAATGATGTTCCAAGCTTCAGGACTTTTTTTCAAGAGATACACACATATTATGTTTTCCAATATTATGAATAAAAAATACTTTCAAAATATAAATTCTCTTTGTACTAAAATTTATGAATGAATGATATATGTAATTCAAGAAACATGAACATACATTAAACATATCTATCATTGATGTGTAATTTTTTATTATTTATTAGATATCTCAATTGAATATGACATTACATATTCATGATAATGTTCAACATCCATTGGTTGCACGAAAACCAAAATTAGTGTGCATTGTACTCATTCCTCCTTCTCAAGATTCCATCATGCATACACACTGTCTACACACATTGGTTTAGTTATCAATGCATGTCTTTCATGTATGGGAACATGCAATACCTCTATTAGGGGATAATAAATTGGTGTAGGATATGTTTACCAGATGTTTAATCAAATTTATTCCTCTTGAATGATATTTTTTCCACAATATCCCTTCCTTCTTCATGGGTTAGTTCCATGAGATCATCTTCATACCATTATATAAGAAATAGGTCTTACATGGAACGATTCACATGAGGCAATATATTTTTCTGAGAAATTATCATAATACCTCTCATAAAAATAGTGGGAGATCACTATCATGTTTTCTTATTGGAACTTTTTTAAACATGATGATAATATTTTAATCACATATCACATGTTCAGTGTATTCATTCATTCAAGCCTAACACTTCATGGAAGCAAGTTTCTTTATGAAGTGATACAATATTTCATTTCACTGGTTGAATTATTTATGTATTCCATTCTTCTCAGCATGGGAATATTGCATCATGGAATGTCTTATTCATCAAACCAAAAAAAATTGGTCCCCTGTTTTCAAGATAAATGATACATCAAATAAATAATTTCACAACTATTAGTTGAGGGTAATTGATATTTATAGGCACGGTTCATCAACTCATATCCAAAGATCATGCTGAGTCGAGGCCTCTATGTTTTATTTCATGTCGAAGATCTATTTAGTTAGATTAGGATCATGGAATTATTTCAAATTCATGTTTACATTTATCATGACACTAAGAATGGAAATGTCCTTGCTTCATGAGTTATCAGCCCCCCATTTAGGTATGCACCTCTCATTCATAATATTATCATATGTGTCTCATTATTGTAAGAATGAAATCCTTCTATAACTAAGTTTTCATTCATCCATAATACATATATGATTTATCCTTATAAATGTTGGATATAAGATTTCATGCATGACTATTGGTTTGGTTTAAGAAATACCATACATGTGAGATGATTACTATACATGGTCATTGGTTTTAGTGAGCTCGGTCGGAGCTCTCTATAGAAAAGTTAAATATGATAGGACTTTTTAATATATACATGGTATATTTTGAATACACATGGTATTTTCTAATGGGAAATCCATAAGTGATCAATAGCATATATAATCTAATTGCATGGCTGATTTAATAACTGAGATTTAATCATGGGTGTGCAGTAATATTGGTTCACCATCCCACATTGAAACTATGTAGTGCATCCCTCTATTTTTTGGATAAATCATGTCATTAGTTGGCCATAAATATCTACCCCTGTTATTATTACCTCACACTACTTGTAACACCCGAGACTTTTATAAGAAATATTTTTTTATATAATTCATCAAATGAATATTTCACTACACACAATACTAGCTTGACTTTCTTTACACGCAATCGCGACCTTCCTTGATAGCTTGCATCATACGCAATACCGAGTTTCATTAAACAAGGATATGCTATTAAAATATTATTAAAACTATCTGTTATGAATAGTAATAAACACTTTTTTAAATTTTGTAAATTTTATTTTTCAAAATGGACTTCCTTTTTTGGATTCGTAATATCGAAATTAGCCTAGGGTGAAATTTTGGTATTTTTCTGGAAACTTTCAATTTTTGATGAATAGTGAAAACAATGGGTTAATATTTAAAAACCAAATTTTTATTTAAATAATTATTTATTTTATTTAAATTTATTTTAGGTCAAACTTGATACATAATACCTATATAAGTTCAATGTAATTCATTGGAGTAATTTTATAATAATTTTAGATATATAAAAATTTTATTGAACTTTTCACCATATTTTACCCACCTCCAAGGAGAATTTGAAAATTTACATAAAACTTAATTTTACTGCTTCTATGAGTGGATATTCAAAAATCTGAAAGACATAGTCGATATCAGTATGTAAAATTTGGTTCAATGAGATGAAAATAATATTTGGTGAATAGTAACTTTTTACTTTTATTTACCACGGTTAAAAGTAAATAGGGTAATTAAGGGTAAAAATGTTATTATAATTACAATAACACAAGTCCTAATTCTATTGGATAAGTTTAATTAAACCAAAAACAACCTTAGGAATAACATATGACCATTTAGGCCCACTTGGATTATATTAGGACATTTATTATTAATTTATTTAAAGAAGGGTTAAAATAGTTAAAATCAATTTTTAATAAGTAAATAATTTTTAATATTGGGCTATAAATAAGATAAATTAAACTATAAATTTTAATTAGAAATATAATAATATTTCCTACATAATGTAATTTTATTTTTAATTTTTATACATTAAATAATATAATTTATTTATGACACAATGATGATGCAGTAATTATCTTATTAATGAAATATTGACATAATTGATGTTATAAAAACCCAAATAAATGTAATTTGAGACTTTTTATGAATTAAACTATTTTTATATGTCAATATGACATGTTATTATGGATTTAATTAACTTTGTTCGAACTAACAATTCTGTTATGATTTTCACAAAAATCAATTACTAAATAGTGTCAAAATTGACATAAAATAGTTTTTAAAAAAAATATTATATTATTAATTGTTATTTTATTCTTAAAAATATAAGGTTCTGCAAAATGACTTAGATACGGTTATATAAAGTAATAATAAAAAACTTGGGGTTCTTTTGGCTTGTTATAGTATGTTTATTAACCTTATAGTGTAAGAACACAAAAAGACACGGTAAAAGAAAAATTATCTAACTTAAAGTAAAATCTAAATGATAAGGTCAAAATAGTTAACTAAACTTCTCGAAATTTTATTTTATTAGATTATTTCGATCCATCTCCACCTTAGCTTAGAAATAAATCAATTTGGAGCTATTTAAAACCGAATATGGCTTTATAATAAAATAATATTTTTTGTTTTTCCAAAGGAGCCCCTCTCCTCCCTTATAAAAGGGAACCTTCTACCTCTCTTCCTCACACCACTTTGAGCCTTCAAGCTCGGCCAAAACCTTCCAAGTTCTCCTATCCACTTCCCTAGAAACATCCTAGAGGTCCTGGTCTTCTTAAAAGACAAATGTTATTGCCCTAAAAGGAGGTCTCAAAGAGGCGCTTCAAAGAAGAGGTAATGTCCGTTACCGATTCCTTCAACTTTATTTCTTCTTCCACTTATTCTTATTTAGTTGTTTCATTATGAAGTAATAACATCAGTATCACTCATGTACTTATATGTTATTATAATTATGAAACAACCCTATTTCACCATCTATCCATCCTACGGAAAACGAAATTACCGCGCGTGCGTACTTAGGGAATACCGTCTCCAGGCCGTGGAGTAATATATTTTCCACCACCACCTTACTTGGATGGGTATAATTGTGTAAAGAATGAATATATATGAATATTTTAAAGTGATATTTATTATGATATATTATACATACACTCCAATACAATTCCATGATCATGGGAACGATATCATCGCTCATGCGTACGTACGGAATACCGTCTCCACGATGTGATGCGACTCGTTCTACATGATTTTCATTGAATAATGATTACATAAATGAATTGAGTGAATAGATATGATATATATTACACTAATACCATTCTGGAAATGAGGTTTCTATAACCTAAAAAGGAATAATAAGAATTTATTCAACAAAACATAAATAAGAACAAAAAGTAATAAACACCTGAATAACAAGTAGAAATGAAATATTACTAATAATAAGCTAAGAATATGACCATATATGATATCATAACAATAAGTATGATTCTGGAATAAATCAGTGACATTATTTAAATCATTATACAGGAGGTTTGGACACTTACGAAGAAAATATGACCTAAGGTAAGGGAAAATATCCCAATCTCATTTTTATATGAGATTGTTTATACTTTGGAATTTACAGGGGTGTATTTTATCATCCACATCCATGTTTTCTCAATATGTAATATTATTTCAATCCACCTAAAATTTTTTAAATAAAAATTTACCCTTTGGATAGTTTTTAGTAGATGATATGAAAGGAATATTTTTTCATTTTTTGTACGAGGTACTTTTTGACTTTTTCGATAAAAGTACGAGAAGAATGATTTTTTTAACTTATACGGCATGAATGGATTTTTAAAACATTATTTCCAAGAAGCTTCCTTTACAAGTTTTCAAGTTTATTTTTAAGCAACTTATTTTAGTTTAGAATTGTATGACATGTTAAGAAAGGAAAAGTGTTTTTGAAGTAGAAAGGTTATTTTCCTCAAGAATGGAGTTCAAGTGTTTTATCAAAATTATTGTCCATCTAAGATAATAAAGGGTTCTATTTCTATCCCTATTATTACATTGATTTGATTATGTTGTGATGGAATTATTTTTATGAATTCCTTTATCTTATATGAATTGTTTTATGATGTCATGATGTTTAAGATTCCCATTTTTATTATATGCATTTTGCTATGATGTATGGTGTATGATTTTGTGTGGCACACATAAGAATGGTATCATTATGAGATGGGTGGGACCTATATCTCCCTCCAACGCATTGGGTTAAGATTTTATATCTCATGATATATACATGGCAAGAATGGCAGGTTAAACCGATTCAGTGAAACAGGACTGAAACAAGGAATGAACTCGGTTCAGAAATGGACTTTGTCCACTAAGATAGTCTTGGAAATAGGTCTTGACTAATAAGAAATTATTCTCTATGATTATATGTGTATTCCACAAAGCTTCATGTTTTACGTTATTATTATTGTGATTACATTTCACTACCATGATTTATCCCATGTTATGAAATTATGATCACTTTTGCAGGGTAAGATTTCCATATTGTTATGTTTTTATGAATATGATGTGATTGATATTTCTTTTGTTTACCCATACTGATAATTTTAGATCAACCTTTTGTATATTTTCATTCCCAGGGTAGGAAGAAGGTTATTAAGTAATATATGCCAAAAGGGACTATAGATATGATGAAATAAATGGGAGACAGTGTAGACACTTTATGAACCAGTTGTTTATGTTTCCTAGTTTCTAAAGACAATATACCTATACGATCCTTTCCTGGTTTTGTTTTGTGTTGTAATAAGTGTACTTTAATTTTGAAGTACTAACAATTTTTGTAATGTATGGGTCGTTATAGTTGGTATCAGAGGAAAATGAGGTAGGAATGTATCTGATCCTTGGGAACTCTCAGATGTGAGCGCTGGACGAAGCATGGCTCTCCACCCAAGGGCTTCATGAGGAAATGGCTGCCACTGGGGATGGTGGTGTGTCCCGCCCAGGGGGTGTAGCCACCCATGGAGTGCCCTGATAGGTATCAATTATAGTCCACTGAAAGTAATTCCAGACCGTTATAGTTGGTATTAGAGGAAAGGTATAGTCAACCTTTGGAAACTAGGATGTGAAATCCTTAGTAAGAATCCTAAGGATAAGTCTAAGAATAGAACACAATATTAGTGTTTTATAAATGGCCATGAATAACTTATGATAAGACCTTAAATGTGAAATTTTATTCTTGATTATGTGGTTTTCCTATTATAATTAGTGTTTCTCACACTATTCTTCTTGGTTTTAATCAATTGATGGTACTCGAAGGAACCGTGTTAATGCGGAATGCGACGGGCAATGAAATGATTGTCCACATGAGAAACCAAACATTATGGGAGATGGAATGAAAAATCTTGTAGCCATGCTCACACAACTTTCTTAAGCTATGAATCATGCAGTACTTCCAAACGAGAAAAGGAAGGAGAAACATTTTGTTGAATCCTTCATGAGACAGTGTCCACCTTCATTCAGCGGGTCTACTGATCCATTAGTTGCTGAACAATGGATCAGTACTACTGAAAAGATATTTTCAGTTCTTCAATGTTCTGAACATGATAAATTCATCTTAGCAGGGTATTGTTTGGAAGGTGATTCTGATCAATGGTGGAATCTTATCAAGAATATGAGGCCAAGAGATGAAATTGAGTCCATGGAATGGGACGAGTTCAAGAACTTATTTTTCAATAAGTACTTCCCTCGTATTATCCGAACAAAGATGGAGAAGGAGTTTCTTGAACTAAAGCCAAAGGATGATGAATCTATTGGTACCTATGAAGCAAATTTTACTAGACCTGCAAGGTACGCTTTTGGTATTATTTTCCAACCTAAGAGTAAGATCGATCGATTCTTTAGTGGATTAAAACCAAGTCTTCGAAGGGTGTTAGACATAAGGGACTTCAATAGCTATGAGGAAATCGTTTGATGTGCTCTCAAAGTTGAGATGGAGATTGGGGTAACCCAAGAGTCATATGGGTTTGATAAGAAGAGTAAAATGGAATTCAAAGGAAAAAATAAAGATCACACTGAACAGAAGATGATTTTCCCTTATTCTAAATGTGTGGAAATAAATATGGAGGGAGTTGTCTTAAAGGGACAAGTAAATGTTTCAAATGTGGGAAGGAAGGTCATCGGGCATTTGAATGCCGCAACGATGGGAAGAAGATGTCTAGTGATGCGAAAAATGAAAATGCTACACGGAGTACACCTCCTACACTTCAATGTTACAAGTGCAAGGAAATGGGGCATTATTCCAATAAATGCCCTAATCCAAGTATTGTTGTTGATGATCGACATCAACAAACTCTTAAGTCTAAAGACAAAGGAAAGTCACATGCAATTTCTATCAATGATGTGGAGTACGATAACGAAGTGGTGAAAGGTACACTTACCATCCACTCTAAATTAGAAAATGTTTTATTTGATTCTGGATCCACCCACTCCTTTATTTCTGATGAGTTTTCTACGGGTATCACCATATTACCTCAAAAATTAGATGTTGAGTTAGCTGTGACAACCCCTAATGGCACAACAGTCAGATCAAAAGTTTATAATTCTTCTCCGATTGAAGTTTGTGGTAAAGTGCTTCCTGAAAGTATTGTGATCCTTCCTATAGTGGAATTTGATGTGATTATTTCCATGGATTGGATTTCTCTATATGGAGCACATATCAATTGCCAAATAAGGGAAGTCACATTCCATATTCCAGATCAATCTTTGATCTTCTATCGATGCAAGGATGAACATAACCTTCCAGTGGAAATTTCTTCCATCTTATGGGTCTTGATTCCACTAAATGAAGGTTATTTATCTCAAATGGTTGGTGAGAAACTCACGATTAAGAATATTCCCATTGTGCGGGAGTTTGATGATGTCTTTCTGGAGGAATTATCGGGTCTTCCACAAGATCGTGAAGTTGAGTTTTCAATAGAACGTGTACCGTGTTCTTTACCTATTTCAAAGACACCTTATAGAATGGCCCCAATTGAATTGCAGGAATTGAAGAAGCAACTCCAAGAGAATCTTGATAAGGGGTTCATACGCCCTAGTGCGTCACCTTGGGGAGCACCTGTTCTGTTTGTTAAGAAGAAATATGGATCAATGAGACTCTGCATTGATTATCGAGAACTTAACAAGATCACTATCAAGAAAAAATATCCTCTCCCGTGCATTGATGACTTATTTGACCAACTACGCGGAGCTCACTAATTTTCCAAGATTGATCTTCATTCAGGGTATCATCAATTAAGGGTCAAAAGGTAGGATATACCAAAGACGGATTTCTCTACAAGGTATGGACACTATAAATTTATAGTGATGCCATTTTGTCTTACGAATGCCCCCTCTATCTTTATGGATCTAATGAATAGAGTCTTTAGAGACTATCTTGATCAGTTTGTGGTAGTCTTCATAGATGATATTCTTGTATATCCAAAGAGAAAGGAAGAACATGAAGATCACTTGAGAATTATATTGAAGACCCTGAGAAAGGAGAATCTTTATGCCAAATTTACAAAGTGAGAATTTTGGCTTCAAAAAGTTTCATTTTTTGGTCACATAATCTGAAAAGAGGGGATAACTGTGGATCCAGCAAAAATAGAGGTTATCGAAAGATGGTCGAGACCAACAACAGTAACTAAGATCCGAAGTTTTCTTAGTTTGGCTGGATATTACCGACGTTTTGTGAAAGATTTTTCAAGATTATCTAATCCACTCAACAGGTTGACTCGAAAAGGAGTTAAGTTCGTGTGGATGGAGGAATGTGAAGAGAATTTCAAGGAGTTGAAAAGAAGGTTATCCAGTGCACCTGTACTCACACTTCCTTGTAGTGGAGAAAGGTTTGTGATCTATAGTGATGCATCCAATAAGGTATTGGGGTGTGTTCTTATGCAAAATGATATGGTGATAGCTTATGCCTCACGACAGTTGAAAATCCATGAGCAAAATTACCCAACTCATGATTTGGAGTTAGCTGCGGTAATCTTTGCATTAAAGATTTTGAGGCATTATCTTTATGGAGAAAGGTCTGATATTTATACTGATCATTAATGTTTAAATTGTATTTTCACACAAAAGGAGTTGAATATGCACCAAAGAAGATGGTTGGAGCTGATTAGGGATTATGACTGCTCAATTAATTATCACCCTGGGAAAGAAAACAAGGTGGAAGATGCATTAAGTCGACAAGACCATGCTAATTTATCCATGATGAGGATCACAAAAGATCCAATATTTAAGGATTTAGAAAGGATGGATCTTGGAATTATAATGAAAGGGGAAATTTTGTATCTTTCTCAAATGAATGTTCAACCATCTATACATGTGAAGATTAAAGAGGCACAGAAAGAAGATGTAGAGTTACAAAAGAAGGTGAGAAATGTTCTAGAATTCAACCTTGATTGTGATGGGATAATAAAGTTCAGGAATCGGGTTTGTGTTCCTCCCATTCCCGAATTAAAGGAGCTGCTGGATGAGGCTCATAGTTCTTCATTCTCTATTTATACAAGAATCACAAAGATTTATAGGGACCTGAAATAGTACATCTGGTGGGATGGAAAGAAAAGAGATATTGCTGAATATGTCTCTCGATGCTTGGTTTGTCAATAAGTTAAAGCTGAGAGACCGAAGTCTAAGGGGATGTTACAACCATTACCCATACCCGAATGGAAATGGGAAAACATAACTATGGACTTTGTCACAGGACTTCCTAAAACATCTAAAGGCAATAATGATATTTGGGTCATATTTGATCGTCTTACAAAGTCTGTACACTTCATTGCTATTAGAGAGGATTTTTCTCTGGATCAGTATCCCATGATATATGTAAAGGACGTGGTAAGATTACATAAAGTACCACTTTCTATTATATCTGAACGGGATCCGAGGTTTACCTCAATGTTCTGGTGAAGTCTTCAGCATACTCTGGATACAGAGTTGAGTTTCAGCACTGCTTATCATCCTCAGACAGACGGTTAGTCTGAGAGGACAATTCAAACTCTAGAAGATATTTTGAGAGCTTGCTATATGGATTTCAAAGCTGGATGGGATCAACACCTACCTTTGGTGGAATTTTCTTATAATAATAGCTTTCACTCCAGTATTCTGATGGCTCTTTATGAAGCTATCTATTGAAAGAAATGCAGGACTCCAACTTACTTGGATGAAGTTGGGGAAAGAAATCTATTATGACCCGATCTTGTTGATGAGATGCCAGAAAAGGTCCGATCTATTAAACAACACATAAGAGCAGCTCAGAGTTGAAATAAAAGTTATGCCGACAACCGAAGAAATGACTTAGAGTTTGAAGTGGGTGATAATGTTTTCTTACAAATATCTCCTTGGAAGAGAGTAATGAGATTTGGAAGGAAGGGAAAGCTGAGCCCCAGGTATATCGGTCCTTTCGAAATATTGGATCGTGTTGGGAAGGTATCTTACCGATTGGCGCATCCACCGAATCTCTCTCAAGTTCTCTATGTGTTCCATCTATCTCTACTGAGAAAGTACATACCTGATCCTTCACATGTACTCAGCTCAGAAGTTGTGCTGCTGGAACATGGTCTTTCTTATGAAGAACAGCCGATAGAGATTCTCGATCGTAGTGAAAATGTCCTACGGAACAAGACCACTCGCTTGGTGAAAGTTTTATGGAGGAACCACTAATTAGAAGAAGCTACATGGGAGCTTGAGGATATGATGAGGGAGAGGTATCCTCTTCTGTTTGTTACAAGTGACGAATTTTGAGGACGAAATTCATTTTAAGGGGGGTAGAATGTGACACCCAAGACTTTTATAAGAAATATTTTGTTTTTATTTTATATAAATCATCAAAGTAATCTTTCACTACACACAATACTATCTTGGCTTTCTTTACATGCAATCGTGACCTTCCTTGATAGCTTGCGTCGTAAGCAATACCGAGTTTCACTAAACAACGATATGCTATTAAAATATTATTAAAACTAGCCATTATGAATAGTAATAACCACTTTTTGAAATTTTTTAAATTTTATTTTTCAAAATGGACTTTATTTTTGGATTCGGGATATCGAAATTAGCCTAGGGTGAAATTTTGGTATTTTTCTGAAACATTCAATTTTTGATAAATAGTTAAAACACTAGGATACTATTTAAAAACAGACTTTCTATTTAAATAATTATTTATTTTATTTAAATTTATTTTAGGTCAAAATTGATACATAATACCTATATAAGTTCAATGTAATTCATTGGAGTAAATTTATAATAATTTTAGATATATAAAAATTTTATTGAACTTTTCACCGTCTTTTACCCACCTCATAGGAGAACTTGCAAATTTACATAAAACATAATTTTACCGCTTCTGTGAGTGGAATTTCAAAATTCCTAGAGACACTGTTGATGTCAGTAAGTAAAATGTGGTTCAATGAAATGAAAATAATTTTTGGTGAATAGTAACTTTTAACTTTTATTTTCCACGGTTAAAGGTAAATAGGGTAATTAAGGGTAAACATGCTATTATTATTACCCAAAAAAATGTCCTAATTCTATTGGATAATTGTAATTAGACCAAAAACAGCCTTAGGTATAAAATATGACCATTTAGGCCCACTTGGATTAGATTAGGACATTTATTATTAATTTATTTAAAGAAGGGTTAAAATAGTTAAAATCAAAGTTTCATAAGTAAATAATTTTTAATATAGGTTTATACATAAGATAAATTCGACTATAAATCTTCATTACAAAGATAAAAATATTTCCTACATAATGTTAATTTATTTGTAATTTTTAGACATTAAATAATTTAATTTATTTATGACACAAATATGATGCAGTAATTATCTTATTAATGAAATATTGACATAATTGATGTTATAAATACCCAAATAAATGTAATTTGAGACTTTTTATGAATTTCACTAATTTTATAGGTTACTATGACATGTTAGTATTGATTTAATTAACTTTTTTCGAACTAATAATTCTGTTATGATTTTCACAAAAATCAATTACTAAATAGTGTCAAAATTGGCATAAAATTGTTTTTAAAACAAATAATATATTATTAATTGTTATTTAATTCCTAAAAATCTAAGGTTCGGCAAAATGACTTATATAAGGTTATATATATTAATAATAAACAACCTTGGGTTAGTTTTGCTTGTTATAGTATGTTTATTAACCTTATAGTGTAAGAACACAAAAAGACATGGTAAAAGTAAAATTATCTAACTTAAAGTTAAATCTAAATGATAAGGTTAAAATAGTAAACTAAACTTTTCCAAATTCTATTGGATGAGATTATTTTTACCCATCCACTCTTTAGCTTCTAAATAAATCAATATAGAGCTATTGAAAACCGAATATGGATCTATAATAAAATAATGTTTTTGTTTTTCCAAAGGAGCCCCTCTCCTCCCTTATAATAGGGAACCTCCTCCCTCTCTTCCTCGCACCAATTTGATCCTTAAAGCTCGGCCAACCCCTGCCAATTTCTCCTCTCCACTTTTCTAGAAACATCCTAGATGTCCTGGTCTTCTTCAAAGACCAATGTTAGTGCCCTAAAAGGAGGTCTCAAAGAGGCGCTTCAAAGAAGAGGTAATGTCTGTTACCGATTATTTCAACTTTATTTCTTCTTCCACTTCTTCTTATTTAGTTGTTTCATTATGAAGTAATAAAATAAGTATCACTCATATACTTATATGTTATTATAATTAAGAAAAAACCCTATTTCAACATCTATCCATCCTACGGAAAATGAAATCACCGCGCGTGCGTACGTACGGAATACCGTCTCCACGCCGTGGTGTAATCTATTTTCCACCCCCACCATACTTGGATGTGTATAATGGTGTAATGAATTAATATATATGATTAGTGTAAATTGATATTTATTCTGAAATAGTATACATACACTCCAATACAATTCCACGATCATGGTAACGATATCATCACTCGTGCGTACATACAGAATACCGTCTCCACGATGTGATGCAACTCGTTCTACATGATTTTCATTGCATAATGATTACATAAATGAATTTAGTGAATAAATATGATATATATTACACTAATACCATTCTGGAAATGAAGTATCTATAACCTAAAAAATAAGAATAAGAATTTATTCGACAAAACACGCATAAGAACAAAAAGTAATAAACACCCGAATAACAAGTAGCAATGAAATATTACTAATAATAAGCTAGGAATATGACCATATATGATATAATAAAAATAAGTATGATTCCGGAATAAGTCAATGACATTATTTAAATCATTATATAGGAGGTTTGGACACTTACGAAGCAAATCAGACCTAAGGTAAGGGAAAATATAACAATCTCATTTTTATCCGAGATTGTTTATACTTTTGAAATTACTAGGGTGTATTTTATCATCCACATTCATGTTTCCACAATATGTAATATTATTTCCATCCATATACAATTGTTTAAATCAAATTTTACCCTTCGGTGAGTTTTTAATAAAAGATATGAAAGTAATCTTTTGTCGTTTTTCGTACGAGGTACTTTTTGACTTTTGTGACAAAAGTACGAGAAGAATGTTTTTTTAACTTATACGGCATGAATGGATTTTTAAAAAATTATTTCAAAGAATATTCCCTTACAAGTTTTAATATTTATTTTTAATCAAGTTCTTTTAGTTTAGAATTGTATGACATGTTATGAAAGGAAAAGTTTTTTTGAAGTAGAAAGGATATTTTCCTCAAGAATGGAGTTCAAGTGTTTTATCAAAATTATTTTCCATCTAAGATAATAGAGGGTTATGTTTATATACCAATTATTACATTGATTTGATAATGTTGTGATGTAATTATTTTTATGATTTCCTTTATCTTATATGAATTGGTTTATGATGTCATGATGTTTAAGATTCCCATTTTTATTACATGGGTTATGCTGTGATGTATGGTTTATGATTTTGTGGCACACATAAGAATGGTATCATTATGAGATGGGTGGGACCTATATCTCCCTACAATGCTTTGGGTAAAGATTTTATATCTCATGAGATAGACATGGCTGGAACAGCATGTTAAACCGGTTCAGTGAAACAAGACTGCAATGAGGAATGAACTCGGTTCAGAAATGGACTTTGTCAACTAAGATAGTCTTAGAAATGGGTCTTGACTGATAAGAAATGATTCTCTATGATTATGTGTGTATGCCACAAAGCTTCATGTTATATGTTATGATTTTTGTGATTACATTTCACTACCATGATTTATCCCATGTTATGAAATTATGATCTCTTTTGTAGGGTAAGATTTCCAAATTGTTATGTTCTTATGAATATGATGTGATTGATATTTCTTTTGTTTACCCTTATTGAGCATCTGATATCACCCTTTTGTATGTTTTCTTTCCCAGGTCAGGAAGAAGGTTATTATGTAAGATATGCCAAAAGGGACTATAGATATGATGAAATAAATGGGAGACAGTGTAGACGCTTTATGAACCAGTTGTTTATGTTTCCTAGTTTCTAAAGACACTATACCTATACGGTCCTTTCATGGTTTTTTTATATGTTGTAATAAGTGTACTTCAATTTTGAAGTACTAACAATTTATGTAAAGTATGGGTCATTATACTACTTATCTCTCACCCCGCACAGTGGTGCCTCCACTCATGTGCCCTATACACAGGTGCATGCAGGCTTCATCACACCACATTCCACCCGTTGGTAATATGAAACAATAGAATGGTCAACCTCCATGCCCCACTTGTTTTGAGTGCCATCTCATCTTATTCTCCCTTATAAGATGTCATGATTTTTATATAAGCAACATATGAATAGTTATAAAAATATCTCTTATATATATAAATGTAATTCCAAACCTAGATAATTTTCATTGCCACTCCCCATACATTATTCTTCATCATGAAAAAATATTGAATCCCCTTTTATTTAATGAACACCATTCAGTCTTATTTTACTAAATTAAATATATGTATATATATATATATATAGTAATTTCATTAGTTTTTCATGGAATCATCTCCCCATATATGAAGTTCTCATACTATAATACTTCAACTGCATGTTCATCCCTTCATATTCTCATGCATGAAAACACAATGTATTATCTTCTTTAATTCATCTTCACTCCATGAACACTCCTTATACAAGGTGAATGAATATGTTTTATGATGGAAACCATTAGTAATATTTCTCCATTTACATTAATATTTTCGTGGTATTGATCAAATTTGAAACACCTCATACAAGAATGTACAGAATTCATGGCCTTCACTTCTTTCATTAAATATTGAAGATAGTATTTCCTCACATAGTAAAATAATACATTTATTCAAACATATGAATAGTTCAATAATCATTTGTTTTTAAAACATGGATAATTTCACATTCATTACATCCAATTCTATGGATCCATAAATATTATAAATGATTTATCACTACCAATGGATAATTTTCCTTCTAAATGACCACTAATGAGTCCATAATAATCTCAGTAATCACCATAATCCTTCTTGAATATTTCTCATACTCTTTCAAATATTCTCAGTCCCTGATGGATAACTAATCATAGATATTATCATCATACATTGTATCTTATTATTTATTATATATTGATAAAAAACACAAAAATTCTCATTAACCATACACGTTGGGTTTTAAAAATTCCCCCTTTTCATTTACTTTCAATAACACTTCTTTAACATACAAGTCCCCGACACCCTTTATTTAAAATAAATTCAAATGATTAATGTAGGGGTATTATTATCCAATTCATGGAACTTGTAAATTAATTATACATTTCATAAGAAAATGATGGTACCACATGTTTTTCTTATAAAATGGGATTTAGTTTGTCTTCCCTAAATTTTTTTGGGCTGACCCAAAGTAGAATAGAATAGATATATATCTAAGTTTGACTAAAAACATGAATATGATATTATCCTTCTAACATATTTATTACTCAAAGTGGAGGATTCATAAAAACTAATTATCATAAATTTCATGTTAATGAATATTTTACTCCCCCATTACATGAGCTCACACATCATTCAACACTACAAATTGAAGGACATATTTGATATAATAAATAAAATAGAGAGAATTTTAATTGGGTTACCTTTGTCTTCATATTTAATTAAAATGACAGGAATTATAAAAAATTCATTTCAAATAACATAATGAAATATCATTTTGGTTTTCACACCATAATGGTGTGAATTACCTTACATTTGACATGATAGAATTTTTTAAGTTGATTATCCTAAAGATATTCATGATGATAATCTACCACTATGGAATGTTTTAGGTTTCTACCATATCTTTACTAATAATTTCAACATGCTTCCATTAACTTTGTTCATCATGTTCTCATCTTGGGAGTGATCTTAACCTTCATTTACCTATAATGTAATCACAGAAAGACGATACAAGTAATAATGAAAAATTGTGGAGCACTTGTGTGGTTTTTAATAAGTGAAACATGGATGAGAATGTTTTCTCCACCCAAGGTTCATTCTATTTTAGATCCAAAGTGTCTGGAACACTTCATTCATGTGTCACCATTATATTTAACATAATTAAATATCTCTGAAATCATGGACACATTAAATCCATGAACCATTATATTTAACGTATTTTCTATCCTAACATATTCTAGTAGTGACGTATCATTACATAGTTCTTGATTCTCAATCTTAAAAATCACCCTCTGATCTGGTAGAAGTGTTATATAATTATTTCTGTATGTTCATCATGATTACACCATCCCCAAATACATCTGTCCACTTGATTTTCCAAGTGTTTAAAACCTCTCATAAAATTCGATATGTTCATGTGAAAAAACTTATTTTCCGTATTCATTTTATCTCTCAAGTACATCTTCCTCAAAACTCTTCATTTCTAAAAAAACATGTTATTGATCAAATAAGATGATAAAGAACACCTTCAAAATATATTTTCTCATTGAAAATACACATGGATTCTTCAAATATTTTTGAGTTACCTCTCTTTGGTGAATTATCAACGTATTCTTGAAGACTATATTAAATTGACTTTGTCTTTTTTTTCTCATGGAATGATTCACTTCTTAATTTTAACATGATTCTTTTTATTTGCATGGATTTTTGGCAGTGGTCCATCAAATGAAATCTTTTTCTACACGAGAAGCATCGTTTATTTGTTTATATGAATATTTTGGTTTCTAACTTATTCTTCTTATGGGGAGTATCATGTTTTATATATTTTGTGACCTCATTTTCCTACTTATTTCCAATTAAATACTTTTTATCCATTTTCATGTATTCAACATTTTTTGTGTTATTTTTTATCATCTGAATATTAATATTTCATGGATGAAATATATCAACACTCATCATAAATATGACCAATTATTTTTAAATGGTCACAGAAGTCATTAAGATAATGTTTGACATTGAATTCTTCTTAAGGCCATAGATGGTCATATTTGAGAAAGTGAAGACACCTTTAGATTCAATAGATTATTATAAGAATCCCATGGGTGTTGAGCATAATATTAGAGCTCTATAGGAATGACTAAAATCTATTTGGAATAGTTTCACATGCCCAATGTGTTGTCATAGATCCATTTTCCACTCTGTTCACCTTAAAACACCTAAGGAAGTTTCTCAAAAGTAGAGTGGTCGGTGTATAAATGTTTTTCCTATGGGAATGTATCTTAGATGAATATTGTGAAATCAAACTCCCACTTCCATTCCATACATCTTTTTCACCACTACCCAGGATTATTCATATTTATATAATGGTCCCCCTTTCTTTAGGGTAATGATCTAGAAGGTGAACCATTTTTGTCACACTTGTAAGAACACCTCTTTCACAATATAACAGGAAATATAAACCCCTAAATGAACTAGATCTTGCGTGAAAGGTCGCATATGGATCCCCCTTCATGTGGTCCCACAATATCTATACTCTCTTAGTGTTCAAGTATTTCCTATGTAATGTGTGTTAAAAATCCCCCCTTATTTGAAACACTTTCCCTTCCACACCGCATCATTTTCTCAACACCTTCTCTTTTGTAAAAAAACAGTAATCTTTTTCTCACACATTCCCATAGGTTCCATGGGTAGCCTTTACACTAAAGACCCATGTTTTATCTTTTCTTGTGAGAAAATCTCATGTCTTGTAGGCCCCTACTATGTGCAGACCTCCAAGATTGCACATTTTGATTTCATAGTCCCTCATCAATTGTCCCTTGTTGATTTTCCCTACCTATTTCTTTTTTTAGTTATGATAAAGTATTATTCTTTTCGTCATAGACATGCTAATTTGGACCCTAATTTTACCACTCTTCCTCCTCAATCCAATTACTCATTGTATATTCCTTCCACTCTCTAAGTGTGGATGGGTATCAGTAATTTAAGTCCAATGGTTGAGGATTGATTCCCCAACCTCCAAAATGAATGATTTTAAATTTTAAGGATATAAAATCCTCAACACACAATTTTAAATAGTGATCATCACAAGTGTCGAATGTCCATAAGAATTGGAGAGAGTATGGCTATAAGATTCCCCTCATCTTTCTCTCGCTTTAGGATTTGTCTCCATGTGAACAATAGAAATTATCCATGACCACTTGACTCCATTGGAGTGAGATATTCCTTAAATGTAACTATATCTTTCACATATAGGATTACATACTCCTCTAGATCTTCAATTTATAAGCCCAATAACTCCATCCCTCACTGACACATCATATGCAATGCGACAATCGGATCTGCTAATTCTACTTATTTTTAAAACTAAGCATGACTCGCATGGGCCTAAGGTTTGTAGTTACAATGAGACACCTCTCTTTAAATCCCTCATAGAGTAGGCCATGGGGCCCTCATTTCCTAACAGTGATGGTTTTGATCCCTATTTTCTAGACATGGTACATAGGAATAAAATTCATGAGGTTCGATACCATTCAATGAAAAACAATAGTACACCCTCCAAGGGATGTACCTCAGTATGTGAAGCCTTCCCATTATGGGACACCCTCCCCCCCACATCCACCTTGATGGGGTGTTTTGAGCCATCAAACATCACTTGAATCATAACTTCACTCACTTCATCCACCTCCATCTATCTAGGTCATCTTGTTGAAAAATCCCCAAAAATCATGACTCATTTCCATATAGTGCACCTCATCAGGTGTTCTAGTTTTTCTGAATTATGTGGACATTGATTCCCAAATAATATGGATATGTTTTAAGCCACTCAAATATCCAAGTACATATTCCAACATAAATGATTATCTTCTATATGACACATCTCGAGAAGGTAATGTCTCAATCTAGAGGTCACCTATCTTTTGAGTCTTCATATTGATAACTTTTATTCATAATCCCCATCCCCCACTCATAACTCTGTGTAATTTGATTCCCAGCAAATTGAGATACACTGGAAACCACCTTGCGGTTCAAGAACAAAACACCCTATCAAAACCATCCATTCAATCTAATCCTTCCATGGTACATCTTGATTTTACATGGGCTACAACATTCGGTTTGTATCATGCCACCCTATTCACATCATTGCCTCTCCTAGCAGAATTATGGTAGTCTCGTCATGTAATCCCAGCAGAATAAAACCAATATTTTTCATCTTGAGAAGGAATGATAGCCCTGTGTAACCCCCTATACCACCACCCATCTAGACTACGTTGGTTTTGATCCCTGTATTTTAGACATCGTACATAAGATGCCTATTAGAGGTTCAATCCTAGACAATGGTATACATTGGTGTCCCCCTCATTGGTGGGGACCTCTCTGATCCACCTATTTAGTGTTCTGATCACCCTTCATCGTGTGACTTATTTCCTTTGTTGGACACTCTTCCTTGTGTGCACTATTAGAGGCATCATGACCCATCCATCTGGTAAAACATAGTGCCTCCCACCAAGGTATATACCTAATAATAGTGTGAAACATTCTCATTAATAGACTCACCACCCATGCTCTACCTCCATAGATTCCTTGATCCATCAATCCGTTAAACCTTCTTGAGTGTTCCTCTTTGTGATTTCACTTATCAATCATTCTCTACAAGACATTAAACTTCTTAACTTTTGTCCCCGTAAGATGATAGAATTTTATACTAACCCATGTTAATCATGGGATTCCTGAGGATAACCTAATAATACATTCCACATGGGTATGACTAATTATGATCTCCATAGGATACCTCAGATTTCACACCCTTGGGAAGCCCTCTATGAGGAAGAATACAGGTGCACCAATGTTCTAGGGTCCAAACATTCCATTGATTCTCAAAGTGAATACTCTCCTAAACAATCGTTCCTTCCATGAGTATACCTCTTGGTATGTCTAAAATAATGTAGAATAATTAACTATAATCCACAAAGAGGTGGAACAAGGAATTAGTTCCATGATCTAAGACTCGAATCTATGTGAGAGACGCGGACTAAGAGATGGATTCCAAAGAGAAATATGTGGAAGGTGGAATTGGGATCCCATCATCTTATTTCAATAAACTAATTGAAATCATTGAGAGTTAATGAAGGTAAACCACCTTTGGAAATTTGGAATTTGGGGGAAAATAACTTTCTAACAAATGATAACATGTGAGGGGTCACGTCCTGACAAAAGCATTGAAAACTAAAATGGTCAACTCGTTTGGAATATATTGTCCCCAACATTGGATTAGTAGATTTTTAATATATAAGTAGATAATAATTTCACAATATATAGCTATCCACCCCCAGATACCTCCTTTCAATTTTTTGGTTTGATGTGAAAGTCACTAGAATTTGGTTTAGTTTATCATTAGGAATTCTAGCATGTGACATCATCAGTGCACATCTCACTCCATTAATAAATTATTGGAAGGAATTAGTGAATTTGAGATTTTTTTACATATACACATGTTGAATGTTAAATCTACCAAATTTGTACCACTGCAGCTATAGAAAAATTGTCACCTCTTCCTACAGACGTAGGGGTTGGAATAACGTCAATGCGGCTATCCCACAGGACTCTGCTGCAACCATGAAATCATCCACGACTATAGTTACTCGGTTGCCATTCCATGTATCACACTAGAAAATTCTCTATAGGGGCTAATAGATACCATCGTAAAATGGAATGAGTAGCAAGGGGATATCCCCAAGAGGGATATGTCACACCAGGATTCAGGGGGCTTTTGGGGCTCACAATCACAACCGTCCCCAAGGGCCATGCAAGGATCCACTACTCCCAACTTTCACATAAAAATGATTAATGAGCTTATTACTTGTGTAATAATATGAATAACTCCATTGTATTGATTATTTAAGGGATATTTGAGTCCTCTTCACCATGAAAACCTCATGGGAGATGAAATGGAGGTCTCCCACCAGGCCTCATAAAGGTCTTATATTTCTACTATACCCATTCGGAGACACATTTCCACTCCTGAAACATCCTGTTGGTATTCGAGAAGAGTTTGGAATAACATAATTTCATTGAAAACTAGTGTCACATAGCTGATTGGGCAATGCCCACAGTGGCCTAACACCCTGCTTCACCCAGCTACAATCGAACCCTTCAACAACGATGAATTCAGAGCATCAGTATGCTTAGAAATATTATGGAATATGCATACACATATATATAGATCCTAGTTTTTGGGAAATAATCTCTTCTTAACTTCATCCCCATACTATGACAACTGGTTTTCTCAACTGACATTGAGGATATTCCTCATGCTGCAGTCATAAATAATATGGATGAACACGATAAACTCAAAGAGACTAAAATTGAATTAAGTTCTAATGAAAAGAGACCTCCCCTAGGGGCAACGAAACATATTTTGGACACTCATAAGAGTATCCTTACTCACTATAATAGTTAGTTCTGTGGTCTCATGGAATCCTTCATCTCATTTCTTGTCAGTACGAACACCGACGAAGGTAACGATAAAATTAGAACCTCCAAATTATCTGTCCTATTCAATTTTATGCAAGAGATAGTGGTTGACCATTCTATAGAGGCCATTCTCTAGTAGATATAATATAAATTTATTATCATTGACGAGATCCTTAACGACCCCCTTATAGAATTTCATCCAGAAAATGGTGATCCATGACACATTCTTATCCCACATCCACTGGGGGAACATGGATATCCAAAAGTCATGCTTGGTCAGCTGACCCAAGTTGATCTAGATAGTCTCGTGCATCAAAATATGTTAGAGGTTAGAGTCTGTGGAAAATATCCATTGTATCAAGGGATGAATCCACCAGAGTAGCATGATAACCCCCCCCCCCTGGGGACTAGATCGAGCATATCTACAATACATTTTAAAGTACATTAAACATGATATTCTAGAGGATACTCCCCCATCTGTTCCATCAGTCACTAATCCATGCTATCATGTTGATTATCTTACTAATGTAATGGGGGTCAAGAATCCCCAGAAAAACATTTAATACATCCAGGATGAACTGATAGCTTCCTTTGATGTTCGACTCGAAGCCTTAAAAACATGACATGTGGAAATCCAACCTGATCACTTTCCAAGTCCAACATGGTTGAAAAACATGCGATAACACTTGTTCATCAATAATTGTACGTTATCCTCCATCAATAGTATGGGTTACATTCTACATCATCTAGTCCATTCCATATCATGGTGCAGGACCATGTTGTGATCTCCAAAGAAGGACATGGCCACCAAGATCTTGTGTTTTTTACATTTTTTGGAAGGGACCATGTTTGTCTGTTATAGTCAGAAACCCATTGAGTTAATTTCTAGTGGGGATGATCTTCACAGTTTATTTCATTATTAGTTCATCTCCCCCACCAATAAGATGAGTATCTGTGACCTCTTCATGTGCATTGATTGTTCAGATAAATGGGTCACAGAAATTGTTACTAGTTGGAAAGGTGTCATGTGTTTGTTCTTCATGCCACTGACTGAAGAGAATTTACTAATGGTGTGTTTGGGGAATTTATTTAATGAATTCATTCCTTGATTCTTCAATGATATGTTCATAGGTGGATTTAGATCATTTTATGATAAAGCACAGCACCTAGAGGATCCCTTGATGTAGGAACACCCATTGCCTACTCTAGCCCCTTCGAGAAGATATTCCAATGAAGATACTACTGTTGTCGAATAAATAGAGGCCCCCAAGAAGCTAGATTCATTACCAGAATAGGCCCACCTAAAGCCACACCGAGTGAAATATCCTTAGGCTCTTTATATCCCAATAAAGAATCAAAAAAGCTAATACATAATGTGGAACTGCTTTCAAGGTGATATAATCATGTTCACCCCCCCCAATAGGCTACAACCCCTTGATATGACCAGGACCCTATATTTACATTTCTGGACAATAGAGAACATTTTTTCATTCAACTAAACATAAGTGGTTAATTATTTCTGTAATGACTTTTTTCAACGGATTATGAAGTCCCGTAATGTAGGAAACCCCAGTAGGTTGATCTCATAAATCACCACGGCTACTGCCCCTATCACAGAATCCATGGACACACCGTCATGAAGTGACATATATTCAAGGACAGGATCTCAGACCATGTTGATATAAATTTAGTCAGATTGGATCCTACTCCAGCATAGCTGGAATGTGTCTCCCCAAATAAGTAAAATGATACTAAAGCTGAAAGTAAAATATCTCTAGTCATGATTCTTAGAAGTATAAAGACTTCTTGGCTCGTAGAGCAGAAGTTCATGCCCATGGTGTTATAAATTTCAATATGAATCAACTTGAGAATCTTGATGTTTTCGTGCCTCCCCTAGTTGTCTCTTCTACATCCACATCTCAAACTTCTGATTCTCAAAAGACCTGGAGTAGATATTGTAATGGATAACAAAGACTCCCACTATTTCAAAATCCATCTCGTACACATGGTGACTTTTTTCCCTCAAATATTGGGATCTCCTCTAGAATCCATCCATCATTGGAATATTCCATATATGATGAGCATGAGTCGGCCTCATTGAATACAATCATGTTGGTGGATACCTATATAATTCCCATTGATGAGGAATATCAAGTATCATATCCTAATGTTCAGGGTCTATGATATGGTCGATGAGGCCATGGATATGTCGATAATTGGAATTCCAAAGCCAGTGGATCAATCTATGACATATATGCTAACGATACCAGATAGAAGGCTCATTCAAGAGCCTAGAAAGAATAGTTCCCCATCCCATCTTTTCGAAATCATTATCACTGCCATTCCTGATAATTAACCGAGCAGAGCCGCTGAGACAATGTCATCATCATTTTTATCCAACTATGGGTAGTCCAATGTATTTTAGTAGTTACATGGTAGTAATTTTTCATGGTTCAACAAGTTAGCAGTACGATTTTTTCTAGCACTAGCCTGAATCCACTGGTGCTACCAGAAACACCAGTCATACCTTTTACTGGTAGAGTGTTCACCTAGGATGAATGTATGATTTTTTAGCACTATTCCATCATTCCTCCAGATATCACAATTCTTGATGCCTTCTATCTATAATAAGGGAAAAATAATCCCACGAAGAGTCCTTAATGTCCCCCCCCACCAATTTGAGATAGAGGTGGAAGATTCATTGGCCTTTCATGCCAAGGATTTTTAGTGAGAAGACTACTAAGCCATCATCTCATTATTAATAGAATATTTTGGTTCTCTCTAAATGGGGAACATATTTTGATTGTACATAACTATCTAGATCAATGGTGTGGAAGCTTGAAACTTTATCATCAACACAGGTTCCAGAATCAAACTCATAATGAAATAGATGCTCTATAAACTAGGAATGAATCATAAAGATATATTTACCTTGGGCTTGAAGGTTCAAGGTTATGATTAGAGAAATCAATGGTTGTGAGGACAAATTTCCCAAACAACCCAGTTCTGTGGGTTAATTCCAAGGTCTAACTATATGTTTGTATCACATGATACAACATGTAATTCGATGCTGGTTACACCCTGGATCCATTTTCATCCAGCAGTTCCCTCCTTATATCACCAATGTGTCATGTGCTCCCCCAATAGTCTAGTAGGTGTTCCCTAAGGTGATGCATATCATTTTACCTCTAGGGAAATGCTCTATTTGGATGTCAAAAATTTCAAGAGTTAGGAAAAACAGGTTCATACCAACATGTATGATCATAATACTACTATGGACGATCTTTATGAGGAAAAAAATGATGCTTTTATCCTCCCAGTTAATTGATGGTCAGCAACAACCCTAGACATGTGACATTGCTTCATCATTTTTGATATGAGGGGAGGATGCATTACCAGGTACAAGTAACATTGAAGGATTACATCATAATCCTGTATAGGATAGGCTACAGTGATACCACATACTCTTACCCTTGTGATGCATTGGGATTCCCACCCCATTAAAAGATATGTACACAATTCATTCCTGGTATGTAAATCTGTGTTGATTCAACAGACACCGACCTACAACCACTACTTTGACATATCTAAGAATGGGACCCCTAGTCTAAGACTTGATGGAATCTTGATGAAAGTTGTTATCTCCTTGATTTTAGAAGCATAAGAATCTCTTTGTATGGATTCTATATCTACCCACGAGGGTACCAGTATTCATCTAGACTCAGTCAACAAGGGTTAACTGTATTATCCTATTAATTTCCCTACATCAAATGATGAATTTGATTTGGAAGACACTCTTAATTTATTACAATAAGGAATCTCCACCACTGTTATAAATTTGTACATGTGAACCATCGTACCGAGATAGATCTATGTCCAATTATTATCAGTGCAACTATACTTGAGGAGGAACAAAAATAGGATGTGGACTTCCTAACAAAACATTATGGTATTTTCTATTAGGTAAATAAAGAGATTTCAGGTTTATACCATTAGGTCACTATCCAAAAACATGGTCTCTTAGTGGGATATCACGTGATCAAGATGTTTCTTTGGAAGATTCAACCATCTTGTGGTTCCATGTCCTATGAAGAAGTTGAAAATCTCATCAAATCCATCTTCATCAAGTAAGTTCAGTACCCTAAGTGGCTGATGAACATCATCCAAGTCAGAAAGAAAAATGTACATATCAGTGCCTTTGTTGACTTTTGAAATCTCAACCACCACTCCCTAACAGTTCATTTTTCCTTTCTGTTTACGATGTTGTTGATTGATATTACCACTGGGTTCTAGCATCCCTAGTTCCTAGACATGTTTTCCATGTATAATCAGATACAAATGGCCCCAAAGATGAGGATTCCACAAAATTTAGAGCACCAAAAGTTACATTCTGTTATCAGTTAATGCCTTTTGGTATACTGAAAATTATAGCCACTTATCAACATCCTATGTACCAAATATTAAAACTGATTCTCAAAACACAAGTGGAATACTAAATGGATGATATGGTGGTAAAATCATTCCAATTTCAAGACCATATTAGAGATCCTGATGACGTTATTGGCTTCCTCCACTCCTAGTAGTTGAAGATGAACCACTTGAATTGGGATTCCAAGGTGTTCTCAGAAACGTTCATTGGTTTTTTTAGATATTGGGGAATCATTATTAACCTAGATAAAATCATTGTTATAATCTATATGCCTCTTTTGAGAATCCTCGAGGAGCTATAAGGCTTCTCTGGCCACTCAGCCTACACAAGACGATTCATCGAGAATCTAGCGAGAAAGTGTGAGCCTTTTAGAAGCTTGGGAAGAAAGGTGCAATCTATCTGTAGAATGAGGTCTGCCTGGTAACATTCAATCAAATAAAAAAATTATTGTGTCCTCTTGTCATAATTCCACATGTATCCATGAATTAGTTGGTCATCTAAAAACTACCATGGAATAATTTCATGACCCTTTTCTCACCCAAAAAATAATGATGGTATAGAGAGTAGTTTGTGATATCTGTGTTGAATGGTCCTCAACATCGATTATAGATATTATTTTATCGAGAAAAGATACCAGTTGAAATTTTTCATTATGTACATGTTTTGGAACTATCTTCCGCATCCTGAGATACATATAGTTTCTTAAATGGATTCAAAGAAGTTCATTCTATGTCACCACATGATGAACAATCATCTAGATCATTGGATATTTATACTTCAGTAGTTCAACATCTTGTTTGATCCATAGAAGTTCCTCAGGGGTTAGGAACTGGAATACTTTCTAGATGCCCATCTGACCCCAATCGAGTTTCCCCTAGATTTCAATTTTCTGAGTATGTCTACCTTCTCGGTGAATTAGTTTTTACCATGTTGGATAACGGATTTTGATGGAACCTCTTGTATCTTGAACATAAGATGGAACAATGATCCTAGAATCTACAAATTAGTTTGGGGAATTGTATTTATCAATACTATTTAGTTTTTTCTACCTTAGTCATTCTTTATATCGAAGGGTTGCACCAACAACGCGGCATAACATCCATCTCTCATCACTGGTCTTAACCTATCTCTTGAGATTGATGTTCCCCCATCTTCATGTAAAGGGGGGATCTTAGATATTCATCAATAAAGTAAAAAATGACTTCATCATCCTAAATCTTGAGCTCCTACCCTTTATCAATTATTCTCTCCATCTAACAGTATAGTTCCCTTCTCAACCAAAGGTGAATCTTGTTCTATGGTCAAAGAATGTTTGAGATGATTCCCTTGACAGTCTATTCTATCTCTTACAGAACATAACCTTTATTATCTATTTATTCATCTGGCACATAGAATATTTATGGAATCTATTTTTTTAGATAATGATGATATCTATTGGATAAACCATCTTACCATCAGTTCTTCTACTTCTAGTCCTTAAGATCACCCAATAGGTGAAAAAACTTCTGATTGGATGTAATATTTCATTGAGGATATCCAACACGATAATATCATCTATTATAGAGCCAAACATGTTTTTTATGGAATAGTCATACACTACATTCAAGTAGGTGACATTTTTCTGGTTATGAAAGAAGTTCATATTCGGTTCTATGGTGGCCTAAACGCATTGATGATTCTCTCTCACCAGATTCGACGGTCGGTATACTTGTGGACCACTAGGTTCCATGAATGTATTTAGTTTTCTAAGAGGTATCACATGTTTCATATCCATTCCAACTTTGTTTTTTGACTATCAGATCCCATCTATACTACAATGTATTCTTGGACCATTGTAATTTGGGGACTCGATGTTGTGCGACCATCTCCTGGAGCAACATCTCACCAGTTCAGGTTGATTCTGGAAGAAACATATTTATTTTTTGTAAGGGAGGAATATATTCTTTCAAAAGATTTTGAGGCCCATTATATTTATATGTTCATCAGATCCAACATCACCTATAGATTCAGGGTCCCTCATTTTATTCTCACTAAAAACAAAACCATATTCTAGGTGGCTGATTTGATGAATTTGTACACCATGAATGAAATTTTTTCTAACCACACTTCTCCCTACCATCCACAAGAAAATTAATTGATCAAGCTCTTTAATAAAACACTCTCCAAAAGTTTGTAGAAGTTGGTGGTTCAAAATAAGAAGATTTTTTTTATAGGCTCTCTAATGGACTATGGACTCTACAGATGACGACATGCAGATTCCACCCTAGTGAATTAATATTCCATAGTGTATGGTACTAGGTTTTTAATTCCAATTAAGATTAAGTTTTACTCAGTGTGCACAACTATATATGATCAGTAGACATCAAATAGGGTAGTCATTTTCTATCTAGATAAATTGTAAATCCTCAATGGTAATAGGCTATGGAGATTTCATAATCCATAGAGGCACTAGAACAAGATATCTAGATCATTCAATAAGAATGTACATCATTGCTAAATCCTTCAATGTGACATGGTACTGGCTTAGATAACACCAATGATACCTAGTAAGAATCCACCAAAGTTGTAGCCCAACTGTTAAATACCTTACATTATACACCACATCTATCTGAAAGGTGAATACTCTTCATTAACTATGGATAGTGAGACAATCACTCCTCCTTATAGTTCCATGTTCCTCAAATAGTTTTTTTAGGTGGCCTCATTTGTTATGATGTTAAACTAATTTTTTATCCTCATTTCATGTTGTTAAATTGTATTACAAATCAATGCCTTATATTCATGATGGTAAACTGCACAAGACCCCTCTGGATCATGTATAATGACAATAAATTGTATGTAGTAGCATCTTACATGATGTTAAACTTTTCCCTTTTATCTTTCATGAGGTTGAACTATTGTTATGTCACTAAAAAATGATGTTCAACTATGTTGTTCCATCCTTATTATATAATGTTAAACTACGTTTTCACCAAATTAGTTGTGCAATGATAAAATTCAGAACACTTATGGTCTTTATTTCATAACTATAAAAGTCATGTTCCAAATATCCTAATCACATGACAATAAACTGTGACCCTAAGTCCAAGCATTACAACTTTAAAATATGTATGGGCTTTCCTTGAATTTGTGTTATGTAAAATGGGTCTCGTTGACCCACATTGATGCAAGTTTTTTCCTACCCTTATATACATATTCTTTTTTCTCAAATTCCCCTCTTCTTAGTCCTAGTCTAATGACTGTAAACTATGTGAGGATTTTTTGAATCTTATCTCTTGAGATGTTGGGTTTTTTGGACTTATTCACATAGAGTGATATTGTGCGACATATTTTCTATTAGAACCCTCACCTATTTGTCCTAAAATATTGAATCTAAACATTATGTGAGTCTCCTCAAGATCATACAGTGTGGTTCATGCCTCCTTGGTGTCAATCATGATGGGTTATTACTCTCATGTCCATATAAGTATTGGTTGAGATTATTTCCCCCTCATCATAGCTATATGAAATTATATTTTGAAACATCTATGTTCTCACCTGAGAAGAAATTTCCCCTTACATTAGTCACCTACCAAGCCATTTTCAAGAAACTTGTTTGGATAGATTCCCATTCTTATGGTATACGTAGCGGCACCCATGCATTTGGTCTTCAGGCCCAACTACAAAATCACAAATCCCTTAGTTCCCATAGCCTATGTTTCCTTGGGGAATGTGCGGTGTTGTGTGGACCTTCTTGGTCCTTGTTTACATCATGTTATTCTTCTATGACACAAATATTCTCCTTCCAGGTCCAAGCATTGTGAATTTAATCTATGTGAGACTTATCCTAAGGAATGATTCTTGCGGTATCGGGCCTCTTTATCCCTCATTCATGTCAGGTTTCCTCATGGTGTTACACTATACATCCCTAGGTCATAACATTCATCATGTGGTCCATGCTCTATGACATTGAACTAATATTTAAAATTTCTGAGTTGCATCACAATAAACTATGCAACGTCCATGATCTTCTTTAATGAGAGGATATATCCTTGCATAAATCACCTACCATGCCATTATAAAAAACTATGTATGTATTGATTCACATCCTCGTAGACTATTTAATGATGACTGAACATTAGTTCTTTGGTCCTAGCCATACGATCATAATCTATTTGGCCTCTTGGCCTCAGTTTTTCTTTGGTATTCTATAGTGTGATGTGGATCTCTTAGGCCCTCATTCATGTTCGGTTTTTTTGTTAATCACACATCACATATATGGTTCATATCTTTCATAATGTCATATTTTCCAAACAATAAACTACATAAAATATTCATCCTTACTGTATGTCACTAAACTGCATGGATATGTCCCATGAAAATGGTACTAAAATGGTTTCATATGGTCCAAACATTATAATTGTTAATATAAGATCATATGGTCCAATAAATTTGACATTAAATTATTTTCAATACCATGGTTTTTTATCCTAGGTTTTTTTGGGTCATTCCTTGGACATGCTTTGATGTGCTAGAGTGAAAATCCTATGTTGTCAAGTTGCACACAAACACTTCCACGACCCATCACCACACTTGGATTCTTTCCTGTTTCCAATTTACACCATCTTTCACATGAAAAAAGACCCCATGCTGGTGATATCCTCATTCCACTTCATCTCACCTCCCATCCTAAGTCAACAACATAATGTATTTTTTGTATCTAATGGAACATCATGTGTTTTGAATTGGGTCAACAGTCAATTCTAATTTTGCACACCCCACCCTAGATGGGTGATGTGGTGGATTCTATTTTGAAAACATTCTCAACAGTGATCTTTCCCATCTATCTTCCCTACCATAATTATGACATTGTTTGATTCTAATTATATCCTTCTCACTTCCCTATGTTCTATTGAAACTCTAACACCCCAGGTGTTTCCCCTCTAGGAATCTTCCAACATTGAGTGATATGGTCAGTATATATGGTAAATTAATTGCATGGTATATATTATTTATTTTTTTATCACTTTTATATGTGATAGAGAAATCCTAACATCACTCCTTGTTTCCCACACTGATCATGGATCACGTGTAATTAGGAATCATGGTAGGGATTCTACACAAATACAAAAGTTGTACAATCTCCATGTTCAGAATTCTATGACAATAAAATAATAACAGATCATCTTCAATGGACAATTAGAAACTAAATCCATACCCTAATCATGTTCACGATTCCCCATGATAATGGTGGGTTTCTTCTACCTCCTTGCTAGAGTGGATTTCCCCCACTATTTTTTGGTCTACTAAGACATTGTGTTTAATAACTATGTATGGCTTTATTCCCATACTCATGGGATATATAGCGATGCTCATACATTTCTCCATACTCAGTCATAGGTTCATTGACCTCTTCACTCCTTTCTTCTCAGTTACAGTCAATGAAATTTTACCTTAAACATCGTGTGGTTCCTCTTAGATTGGGTATAAACACATGACCCTACCTAGACTCATTGAAATCATGATTTATATCCTACATGATATATATATAATCCAATACTGTATACTAACTATCAGTTTGAGAAGCGTGACTATAAATTATAGTCCATGGTCAAATAATTATTCTCTTATGTAATTTGGAAACCTAGTTTTGAATCCCACTCTCTAATATGTTTTTTACATTATTATATTCTTTCTTGGTTTTGGATTTCTTCCATCCCTCATATCTAGAAAGACCCCCTAACGGTTATGGTCTCATTCCACTTCAGCTCACCTCCCATCCTTGGACAACACCTGAATGGGTCTTCAATCGTAAGTAGTGGATCTTAAGTTTCGAACTTGGTCAAAAATTGATCTCGCATTTTCTCGACTCGTTCGTGCCTAATGTAGTTATGGACCCTATGTTTCAATCAAGGTCAACATTGAGACCATACATACCATACATCCATTAACATAATCTTTGAATGTTTCCTCTTAACTCTTTTACACATTCTTGTATCATGGTAGGATTTCATCCATGATGCGACCCCCAATGTGCACTCACGTGTATTTGATAAACACTGTTATTGTTCCTTCTTTCCCAAAAATAGAATTACTTACATGGGATTACGTCTTTTTTGAAGGTGAATATTGATGTGTCCATGCCTCTCTAGATTCTCGGGGTACAAACACAATGAACTTAAACTGAGATCCTCACAGGTAAAGTATGGCGTGACATCGGTCCTTCTATGGTCTTGTTCACGGTGAGTTTAATACTTATCCACACCACAAAACAATACTTTTGTAATTCTACGTCCTATATGTTCCATGATATTTGTGTGGTATTAAAGCCTATCTGGATCATTCAAATCAGGTTTCTTAACTGAATATAGAAAAAATAGCTTAAAATATTCATTATTCCATGAAACATGACTTTAATCTTTTAGAAACGTTCTATGAAATATTCCATTAAACTATGTGAAACATCCAAGTCACATGAAGTTAATCTATGGGACACATCATGATCACATGATGGTAAATTGGTCCATAAACCTTCATCACCATATGACCCTAATCTACCAGTTTTTCATCATCACTTTCCTGATGTAAAATTAAAAATCATCCCAGGCTTCACCAGAGAGGTCTTCTTCCTTGGTTATTTTTATCCACCTCATTGTTCACATCATTAGATGTTACATGACATCTAAAATTACACTCCTCTAAAAGATAGGTTTGATCTTTATTCAAACCAGTTCACACACACAAATTATATTTAAGTCATGGTTGCATAATTTTAAGTGTATTGTAATCCTTTTGAATATTCCATTACTCCACCCCATGCTTCACACTCCCCTCATTTAGATCTACATACTCTTTAATATCTATTGTGACACATAATCTCTTATCTATTACACATCAACTCAACTTGCATGAGCTAATGCCTCGAAATATAATGGCTGACATTTTGAGTTAGGTTCCATGTTCCGAACATGGTCAGTGGTTGACCCTCATTTTTATATCCCTAATCTATGATATAAGGGTGGATACTATCATTCTAACATCATATATAGTCATCCCATATTGGCATTCCATCTTCCATATGTTCCTAATTTTGAGCATTTTTATTCAAGATTTTCATTACAATTAGATTGAATTGACTCCAATTCCCAAGGTGTAATCCCATTTGTGCATTAGAATACATCATGAAAGGAATTTTGGATGCTTTGAGAGCCCTATTATCGAGTTATATCCTCTCTTAGTCTGGACACTTTGGGTGGATAGTCAATAATAACATAACCCAAGTGTTCAATGATTATCTGACACTCTAATGCAAAGTGAATGACCATATGAACATCTGTTATTTCTCACACTGGGTATGACCCACATGAGAATTGGGATTGGTCATTGGCTATTCCACAAGTTTGATTAATGTGAAATAATTAAAATCATGTGATATTGTGTCCATTAATGTTGTTTAATTCCTGAAATAAAGAATCTAGGATTCATATGTCTGTAAAAACACTCCCCTTATGGATTGGCAGCATCAATAGAGTGATTAAGCTCCACCACCCTTCAATATGTGGCCTTTGTGGTCACTTCTATCTAACAAATCCCACTCGCTTCATCATGTACATTAGTAAAGATCTCATCAGTCCTGATTTTCATCTGGGCCCACATAGCTTGGAGAACATCCACAAGGCGGCTCACCTGTTCTAGTTTCTCTTGGGCCTCCACCAGCTAGACCATTCATTTTGCAACAAGTTCTAATTCAGTGTCGATGAAGGAATAACGCTCATTCATCTAATCATCAAGGTTATGGATCTCCTATTCAGCATATTAGAACAGTTGAATCCTACGAGATTTCTATTTTCACCAGGAAGAATCCACATTTTGACTATTTTCTCACATCTTCTAATCCAGATAGTCCCATATCATTACATACTAATTGTGAGAATCCACCCATCTAGCTTAGATATAGAGAAACCAGGTTTGGAGTTACCCTGTTTGGATCACCCATTTTGTCTATGTAGCATAAATTCTGTTATTTATTAACTTTAACACCGTATGTTTAGCCATTTGGTATTTCTAGACTGCTTTAGGATTAGAGTCATCCAGTTCTTCTAGGTTGGTGGGTCCATACTCTGTTATGATGTCCGGGTTCTCAATATAAATGTCTTCCTCTTCAATACACTTTTAAGTATTGGGATTTATAACATGTTGAACACTATATTTAGTTGCTTCTTCCTTAGAAACCTATTGTCTTCCTGCTTCAGGCACAAACATGTCAGTAGCGACACCCATAGCTATAAACTCCAACTCACTGGGTGCCATGACTGGATCAACATGAGTGTATAGCTCCATCTGGATAGGTGTAGTCATCAGAATATATATGAAATATGTCATAATTTTCCATTTTCTGGTTTTATAGCCTCATGGTAACTATATGAAATACAAACCTCAGTCAGATAGGTCTGTGATTAATATATATGGGTCTAAGGAGGTAGTGACATTCGAGAACGAATCACTTCAAGATCAAGTTCCGTAGTGAAAATAGAGGCTTCAACCCCTGGAGACCCTTTGGTTCTTATTAATTTTATAATCCTCACTTACTCACCATGGGAATCCCATGATTCTGGGATTTTCACCTTGATTACCTCAATTGGCCCACCAATAAATACCTCAGGCTTAACCGGTATGTTACTTTGCTCAACCTCAGGTGCATGAAAAGGGAAGAATCCTCCCACATCCCTTAACTTGTTCTCACCCTCAGCATTGGGTTCTTCTTGATCACCACCAATTTTCTCCTATACAAGTCCATTTTTGATTAATGAATGGATGTTTCTAAAGGGGAAAAGGACTAAAAAAATATTTAGGTAAGACATACCTACTGATACTCGGTGATCCCCTAGTCAGAACCAATAACCTCACAACTCTTCCTTAAAATCCCCTAATGTGGTGTTGTTTCTTTGGATTCAACACCTTTAACATCCTCTTACTCAAAAAATTCTTCTTATTCATCTACCTCTCTTTATACTTTTATAACATCTTCTTCTTATTCACACTCTCTATCATCATTGGTGGTAGGTCTTTCAAATCATACTCTTATCCAAGAATCACATTCACTAAGATATTCAGATCATCATGTTTCACCCATCAACTTTCATAGATGTTCATTCCTTCTAGTTATGCATATATTTTTTGAAATTACACCCAATCTATGACCATGATGTGCCTAATTTTTGGAAGTTGGATCTCATATTCTATAAATATCAACCCCAGGTCATCTGTATGTATGGATTGTAATAATGTTCTCATGGAAGACAAAATAAAATGGAAGATGTTAGTCCAAGAAGGAAGAATAAGGTTTCTAAATTTATTTCAAGGGGAATATTTCATTGATCATCAACATCACCTTTATTAGTGGCCCTCCTCACAAGGCCTATGTGTGAACACACCCAATGACATCCCCACTGGCGAGGACAATGCTTGTACCACCCTAGTTTTCCTAGACCATTTACTGCATGCCTCTAGAGTGCCATCCTTCCTGCGTTCTCATCAACTAGAATCTACACATTATTTATGGATTTTCATAATGTGTCATTGAAATATTGCCTCCATGTATGCCCCTACTGAGGGATTATCATATTCCACATATAAGCTGAAATTAACATTAGTGGGGTTAGCATGATTGTTTCACCAAATCCAGTAATTGTCAACATACACAAGTGATGATAAAAGATGTTTGGGTGTTTCTCCTCATGGTCCATTGTATTTATTTTCATCAATAGTTTCTATAGGCTTATAAACTATATAGGAAATCAGGCGGAATATATTGTTCACAAAGAAGGTTTCCATCAATCTGAGCCACTAGAAAGCCACCCCTGATAATCTACAAATATTCCCACTAGTTTAATTGATTTTTTTGATCATCTACCTTATATGTTGCCTGAGTTTGGATGTGTATTAAGTAGAAACATTCATTAATACCAATCTATATATAGACCCCTTCATCCTTGAGCATCACTTTCTGGACCTCAGAAATGTTCAAAATAGATGGTTGTAGACCAATTATTAGAGGATGGAAGGAATTTGTGAAATCATATCCTCTGAGGCGATATGAAATCCTTCCATATATGGTTTAGAACAATCTATAGATTCTTCTAGAAATGGTTCCTCTTAAGATGCACCCTAATATGCTACAATTCCAAGCCAACATAGGAACTCCCAGGTTGACCTTATTTCGAACATCTATAATTGCATCCATCACTAGCATCCCTGGGTGGACACCCATTCAGGTATCCCTCACCGAGAATACCCAACCACTCAGAAAGAAAACATGTAAAGTGGAATATCTCATCTATGCCTCTCTTCTCTCATCCTTGTTGTAACCCCATGTTTGATATTGTCCCTCCGACAGGGCCATCTAATATGATCATTCTTTTCATTTCTTCAATGCATCCGGACACTACTTTCCTCGGCCTGATATCCTCAACTTATTATCCCTAATGATGAAAAAGACAAACCACACTATGTATGGGATATCTTCTAGGAGGTAATTGATCCCCATCCTCTCATACACATCATCCATAAGATTCCATATTAAAATAGGGGTTTGTTATCTATCTATCCAGATGTTCTCTTTTGGGAGGAACATGTCATATTGGATTCCATCCAAAGTAATTACTATAACACATGAATGTCCCAAAGGGAAACACTAACCTCCCCATGGTGGAGGTGGAAATTTTGTGTCTTAGGGGACCACTGGATGAAAATATTCCTCCTAAAATCCTTCTGATGATATATATGGAATGGTGACCTCCACACGGCTTAAAGTATTACAATGCGTCAATGCTCTTCTCCAAACTCCTTGAATGTGTGACCCACCATTTAAAATCATTTTCTATATTTGGTAAAATGACCACTAAACATTAAGACCCAATCCTTATTCCAACCCATAGTTCCATCCTGTATAATGATTTAGATAAAGATTTCATAGTGGACAATCTCCCTCTGAGGTGGAGGATTTACAGGTTTTTTCTGGAATTTTTACTGTGAGAATCATCATCTGTCCCATTTTTATTTGGATGGGTTCATGTCAAGTTGACCATTTCTTATGTTTCAACCCATTCAGAATCATTATCCAAAGAAGTTTGGATCACACCCATAGGGACTGGGAAATTCACCACTTTCTCATTATGAAGGAGGTTCCACTATCATATGATCCCAACAGGTGATTACATGGGGTTATGTACTTTTGAAATCGGTTCCATTCGAATATAACATCCTCGAATTGTCTCAAATGAGATTATTTGTGGAGCCAAAAATTCCCAACAGCCCTGGAATCCACAATTCATGGAACATCTTTTAAAAGGTAGGTGATCATTGATTGATGGTTCATCCAATAACACTTAAGGTCTCCATTGGTCAAAAGGATTGGAGGTCAAGTTCATCAAACCCTCCTAGGGGATTATTTTTGACTATTCTAGGCCTCTTAAATTGATTTATGCCATGCTCAAATTTTTGTGAATCCTTGGTTAATTCATGAAGAGTCTGTCCACTGGTTACCCCTGATTTGAAAGATCATCATAGACAGGTATATATTTGGGGCTATACAGGTGATACTGATGAGAGCCATATAATATGGTGGTGTGGAGTTTATCGTCATCCAAGGGGGATGGAAGGTGACTTAATATTGGGATCAGACCCATAAGATGGGTTTCCTACGTATCCATGGGAGAGGAATCATTACCCACTTAGTTCTAATGAAGTGGGTATTACGCATGGGAGCGGCACATTTGATCACTCGTTGTTTGGTGGACCCTCATGGATGGGAACCCATTTGATTTTGGGATTTCTAGTAGTTGTCCTACAAAACATGATTTTGTATGGAATTAGAGTTCTCATAGTTCAGAATTGTGCAGTGGCTTACACATGGAAGCTGCCCATTTGAGGGGAGGGTATTTGGGTGAACAGTTTTTGGATGGGAACCCGTTTGAGGTCTGGCCATCTAGATGGTTTCCTACATATCCAGGTTCGATCAAGAATCAGAGTTCTCATAGTTCAGAATTCTGTTGGGGCTTAAGCATGGAAGATTCCCATTTATGGGAGGGAATAGTTGGGTTATCCCTATTTGTATGGGAACCCTATTGAGATCAGGCCTTCTAGAAGGCATCTTACGTATCCTGGTTTGTTTACAAATCATAATTTCCTTAGGTAGGAATTTTTTACGTTGTAATCTTCAAAAACCTCTAAGCCCATGTTAGTCATGCTCGGTGTGAGAAGAAATTGGATTTGAAAGATTCAACAATGCACATGATTCCTCCACTATTCGTGGGGGTGGGAGAGCCCATGGAGGAAGAGGTAGGGGAAACCGTGGGTGAGGGCGCGAATCAATGATCATTTTAATGTAAAATAACCATTAAGGTCATGCATCCCTACTATGGATGAATGGAGACTTACCTCAGTGGGGGAAGCATCCTAAGAGGTATACTACAGTTTAATGTCATATAGCCTAGATTATTGCGTCATAGATTAACGGCATGTAGATATGACTATTTTGGTTCTTTCAGTATAGGGTCACGCAATAAGGACCACTCGCTATAGATACAACGACTTATTGGTGGTTAATCATGAGTTGATATTTTGACGAGCCTCGAACATCAGAGGGACGGAAGGTGTAAACCATGATAACAAAGGATCACGAATTATGAGAAATGGTATGAGGCATAGAATGAATTAAAGTGTTAATAGTCAAGGAAGGACTCTCCTAAGGTAAAAGTTTCCTCTTGTTGACATGCCATTTTTTGTGGGCAACATATGAAGAGCCACCGAGGCATGATGTGTATGGTCAAGAAGTTGTGTCCTCAAGATATTAACATCCCATTCCTATGGCCAACTATGTTTATGAATATCCAAAATTCCACAGTATAATAAAATTTAAAGTCATATATCCTGGTCTAATTCCATATTGTTTAAGGATACGTGGTTTTTACAAGTTTCAGACAGTTTGACGTCATGTCGATTAGATTTTAACACGTAGTTTAGGGTCGTTTAGTTTGGACCATTTTTTATATGAGCCATTATTAACTGAAGTATAATAAGGATGGGATGTTCTAACATACCTCAGACCTGATAGGGGAGGAAAGAGTAAACCATTAATCTAGGGATTGTCATATCATGAGAAATGATATGGGGCATGGAAGCCATTGAGGCATACAAAGGAAGGATAGAAATGTCTTGAGAATGAATTTTCCACTTGATGAAAAACCATTTTTTGTGGTCAATAAATGCAGATACACCAAAGCATGATGTGAGTAGTCAAGAAGATGTGTCCTCAAGACACTGTCCTCCCTCTTCTAATGGCCATGGTGGTTTATGAGGATCTGAAATTTCCAAAGAAATAGAGTTTGATGGATGGAAGGGATGTGTTCGGGCATTTAAGAAACATCCAGGTTGCCATTTTCCATTATGTTGTGGGTGAACCAGGCATAGGAGGTAGGTGATAGGGATTTTTTGGTGGTTCATGATAACTGTCTTTTCTCAGGGTATTCATGGGATGGATGTTTGTGACGCCTAAGGTCGCATTGTAAAATTTCATCAACAAGACACAAATATATCACGCTGCGACTCTCTATTTTATATAGGGGATAGTGGTGGTAGAAAAGGGACCAGATCGAAGGGTCAGGACCATATACTAGAAGTAATCCCAAGATAGGTTTGGGTGTGCACCCCCTGTGGTATGGACCAGTGGGCATGAAATGTTTTCTACATAGGTTGTCCATGTAATACCTGGCCACATAAGAGCTAGCCACATATAATATGGTTACGAACTATCTCTTCGAGAAGCATTATATTCACAAACGAGCTAGCCGCATAGGATGGTATGATAAATATCTAGATATCAAGGACCATCCATGTACTTTGTTCCGTATATGTGAGTTTGTGTTTTGTCTTTCGCATATGGGAATCCACGTACTGTTTTCTACATATGGGCATCTGCGAATAGTTTTTATTATATTTTTTATTGGTTTTCTCTTATGAGATGGAGGATTTTCCGAAGTCGGTTTATAGGGATGACATCTGCGAACTGATTTCTTCATATGGTTTTCCAGATAGATTCCACAAAATTCATATTTTTTGTAGTATGGAATCCATGAATTGCTTCAGATATCAGATGGAGTCTGATGAACTGCTTCGGGTGTGGATGGAATTTCTCCCACACTATCTATGTTCTTCGTTTCTTTCACCCTTATAAGAGCTCTCTTTCCCTATCTTCTACACTATTTTCATCTGTTCCTCTTACTATCCTATTAAAATTGAATAGGAAAATCATATCTATGGGCTTGCGACACCATTTACAGAATCCCATGGAGATATATCTTGATTCCGCATAAAAATCGATCAACCGGTGTTTGTGGAGGTGCGAAATTCCATTGGCATATCCTCATTCTCAAATGATGTCATTCGCAAGGATGGTGCGCAGGGCTTACCTCTATCAAATTTTAACACCCCAATCTTCCACGGTACGCTTATCTTTGAATAATACAGTAGCATGTGTTGTACGCAACTTTGAGTTCTAACACACACTACAACCAATCAAGCTAGCCATTATGAATAGTAAGTCCTACTTTTTGAAATTTTATAAATTTTATCTCTAAAAATGGACTTCATTTTTGGATTTGGAATATCGAATTTATCCTAGGGTGAAATTTTGGTACATTTCGGATTACATTTATATTTTGATGAATAGTGAAAATTACTAAATTTTAATTAAAAACAACTTTTTTAATCAAAATAATTAATAGTGATAAATTATGAATTTCAGTGGTTTTAAAGTATATTTAGAATATATTTTTACCATTTAATACAATTTTGTTCATTGGACATAATTTCATAATTAAACCGGACATGAACACATGTCAATCTTTTGATAGTTATTATCTCTTAAAAACATGCTTTGTGTTTTAACAACGGGAATTAATTTTAAATTAATTTCTACCACTTCTGTGTTTTGAATTTTTAAAAATGGATTTCATATTTGGAATCAGGATTTCCAAATTGTGTAAATAGGTAACTTTTATCTTTAGACATTTTGAATAATTACTTCGGTAAATATTTTATTTACCATGGTTAAAGGGTAAATCTGGTAAATAAGGGTTAAAAAATAATATTATAATAATAATAAATTACCCTAAAACATGTCATAACCTTATTGGTGGATACATTTTCATCCATGGCCATCATTGGGTCGATTTTGGAACCCCATACAGTCACTTGTAGGTGGTAGGGACACTTTATTTTAATTAAGTTAAAATAAATACAAAAATGACATAAGCATATATCTTTTAGAAAAACAATTTTTACATAGGGTTATATATGTTCAATTTTAGACTATAAATATTAATTAGAAAGATAAAACTATTTCCAAAATAATGGTGTTTTATTTATTATTTTTAGACATTAAATAATTTATGTTATTTATGACACAATAGTGATGCCTTAATTACTTAATTAATGAAAAATTAGAATAATTGATATTATAAATACCAAAATAAATGTAATTTGACACTCTTTAAAAATACCAATAATTTTATTGGTTAATATGACATGTTATAATTTATTTAATTAACTTTTTAAGAAGTAATCATTCTGTTATGATTTTTACAAAAATCAATTATTGAATAGTTTCAAATTGAAATAAAAAAGTTTTTAAAACAAATATTATATTATTAATTGATATTAAATTCCTAAAAATCTAATGTTTCGCCAAGAGACTTATATCATGATATTTTTATCATTAACAGACCACTTTGGGGGTATCTTGTATGTATATAGTATTTTTATTAACCATATAAAATAAAAATACAAAGAGACGTTGTAAAAGTGAAACTAATTAACTGAGAGTTAATACTTAAAGATAAGTTAAAATAGTAACCCAAACCTGTCTAAATCCCATTAATTGTGTCTTTTTTAACCTATACCCACATTAAATTATAAATAATCCACTTTTGAGCCATTACAAACTGAATAGTAATTTATTATAAAATAATATTTCTATCTTTTCCAAAGGTTCCCCTCACCCCTCTTAAAAAAGGGAACTCGCCCTTCTCATTAATTCATACATTCAAAGCCTTTTGGATTGGAAAAACCCAACCCAAATACTCTCTCAACATTAACCACATAAAAACAGAGGCCTTAGTTTGATTAGAAATCCAACCTATGCATCCCTTTTGATCAAATCAAAAGGAAGAACCTGAAGAACAGGTAATGTTTTCACCACCATTTTTCAAGTTCCTTTATACTTCAACTTATTCTTCTTTGTTTTTCCCTTTCTAAAATAATAAGTCCATTATCTTCTATATACTGTGATGTTATTATAAATATGGAACAGCGAAATTCACTATTCTATCCATCCCTTGAATTACATGTAACCATACGTGCGTAGGTACGGCCTACCGTCTCCACATTGTAGTGTAATTGTTATTCAATATATTATTATTTAGATGGGTACAATAATGATGTATAATTCCTGTAAATAATAATTATAACATGTTAATGATTCTTTATATATTATATACCATCAAATTATATATTATATTAATATATACAAATGATATTTTCGCTCGTGCGTACGTACGGATTACCGTCTCCACGACGCGATGCGATTCATTTCCAAGTTCACCATTCATCGACGATTATAAAAAATATATATTACTAATATGTATGTAATATATGAAATAATAATTCTACTGGAGATATACATATTTATATATATATATATGTATTTATGCACTTACATATATCTTATTCACTTACTTCCATTCAATACAATATGAAAACGGAAACAACGTTTATGCCTTCGTACGGACTACCGTCTCCATAAACAGTGTTATCCATTTCATATATAAGTCTATTATAAATTTTCATATTCTAAATATATATGATAAATAAATCATGTTTTATATTCTAGATGTATTTAAATCATTATCTAAGTGATACAATCAAGAGTAACAAGTAAAAACACATACGATAAAAAAAGCGATTATTCCCCGAAATATTAATATTACATGGAAATTATTATTAAATGGGTAGTATAATGTCATAAATTCATAATGTATAAAATCATAAAAATTAATAAGGTTCTGGTATAATTTAATAACATACTATATTCTTCATACCGGAGGCTAAACGTACCCTCGACTAAAGGAAAGTGCAAGGTAAGGGGTTTTCATCTCACTCCTTATTCCCGTGAGATTCATGCCATATTGCCACTATTACCTTTTGTGAGGTGTATGTACTTCCCATGATTGTATTATTTATGTAATTAACTTTAATTTATGTGTATTTACATATTCATTGTATGATACCTCTTTCATGAGGTGTATGTTTCGTAAGTTACCCAATTGGTAAGGGTTAATTTCACAATCTCTTTATTATCCAAGGTTGTTTTTATGTAAGTATCTACTGGGACATATTTATTATCCATGCCCATGTTTTATGAAAGAGTTTTCAAAGGGATTATTTTGAAGGACATTTTACTAAAACATCATTTCAAATGTTTTAAATATTTATTCTTCTAAATCATTCTCATTAATGTCCTTGTCTTCAAAATGGTTTTTATGGATTTATTTATATGGACATGAGTGTTTTTAAAAGGTTAATTCCTTTATAAAGTTTCAAAGTGGTATGGGACACTTTGATTCAAAAATTTCCTTAAATGACTTCTTTTTCAAATTCTGTTACGTTTAAATGTTTTCATGAAAAAAGTGATATTTCTCTCAAATAGTTAAGATTTCATCTATGTCAACATCCTTTAATAAATTTTACACTTGTTTGAAGTTGATTTATTATGATACAAATCTTCCATATTGTATTTAAGGTTTTGTGATATTTTTGACTATGGATGATTCATTTTCAAGACTTTAATGGATTATGATTAATTTTTTGGCATTTCTTATGCTAGTTTTAATACGAATGTTTATATTATATGTCATCCTCTTCTTAAGATGAATGTGTTGGACTAGTATGTTCCGGGTTGGGGACCAGTAAAGGTAAGCCCTCCGAGTTGGTGTCCGGTTATTAGAGGCACTCCGGGTTGGTATCCGGTTATTAGAGGCACTCCGGGTTGGTGTCCAGTTATTAGAGGCACTCCGGGTTGGTGTCCGGTTATTAGAGGCACTCCGGGTTGGGTTCCGGTTATAGTTAGCCCCTAGGTCTTGGCACAAGGCCTTGAAAAAGAAATTAAAGTTCAGCATTATGCATTCCATAATTATGAAAGTGTTTAGTGATATTGCATGTGATTATTCGACAAGTAAAATTTCCATGTGAATAAGTATATGGAATTATTTCATTTTATTTCTTCCATATAATGCTGAAGTTCAAATTTAGAAGGCTTTTGTTTTAGTTATACATTGCCATAAATATTTATGCTTATTTGTGAAAGTTTCCACTGTATTGTTATCCTTACAGAGCATCTGATCTCACCCCTTTCTATCTTTTAATTTTCCCTAGATTCCAAGAAGTGTATTGTGACTGATATGAAGGGTTGTGCCAAGGGAATAATGGCATTCATAGAGATTATTTATGTTGTTTTGTATGACTTAACGTTCAATGTAACATTCATGTATGTAATCTATTTTCCAAGACTGCTAAACTAATCAGTCCTTCGGAACTATATTCCTTGCAATCATGCCACTGTATTAATATAATGCATTGAATCTGGATAACTTGGGTCGGGGCGTTACAGTTCGAATAAGAGGAAGTTTAGAAATAACCTTTGAAACTAGATTTAGATATACCCTGATTAGAGCACATAGCCCTAAGATATACATTGAGGATTAGTATAGAATAACTTCCTAGATTTTTTGTATTTTATAGATTTTTTGAATTTTCCAAGAAATACATCCCAGTCTGGATATGAGCAGGTAGAGGCGGATCTAGCACAGATGTACCTAGTGGTAAAACCCGAAAACACTGATTTGATCTAGGGTCAAACTTGAACTGGTGCATGACAACGGGCCTTCTACACTCTTGGTTTTGACACTCCACGGGGATATGCTTATGATAATTCTCATTTTCTTTACAAACAATTATGAAGGGATCATGAGTATATACTTACTAAAAGAAAACATTTTTATGATTATGGATTATATCCATAAACTATTCAAATTGCATTTGGTATTTTAAAAGTTTGGAATAATTCATTACAATTCATAAACTAACTTATTTTATGCTATTGTATAGAAATGGCGCGCAGTAGAAGGAATGTGAACTCCAGTAGTACGTATGATCCAAAGAATAAGACGGATCATATCTTCCAGGGTATTAATCCATCATTTATATGGGAAATAGTCTCCCACGTATTATCATCATATGAAGAAATAGTATCGTTTGTTGATAAGTTAAGTAAATAGTTTACTGAGTCCTATGTCTTTGAAGGGAAGAAAGAGAAGAAAGGGATGGAAGAGATAAAGATGGATAAAGGGAATAATAAAAAGAATAATTTTCCGATATGTGATAAATGTGGGAAAAACACCCTGGAACTTGCCTAAAAGGAATGAAAGTTTTTTATAAGTGTGGATAAAAAGGACACCATGTACGTGACTACAAGGGTAAGAAAATGGTTTCAAATGTACAATGCTTAATCTGTAAGGAGTATGGACACTACGTGAACCAATGTCCCAGTTATCATAGTATTTGGAAAATGATGCTATTAGATAACAGTCAAGTTATGATACTACCATAGATAAAAAGGATTGCCTAGTGTTCTTATGTTGTTATTTTGGAATTATTTCATTGAAGTGTTGTATCAATGATGTACTGGAAATAAATTAGGATTGTACTGCAGTATTATTTCATTGAGGATTTGTGATTTTATGGTAATAAGAAAAATGACACTACAACGAGTTAAACATTTTGTAAATTACATGGTTGAAGGAAAGATAAACCTTAATATGGTCCTAATATTGAGGTACTGATTTTGGAATAAGATATGGATGATTTGGGTAAATTATATTGGATATTTTTGACTGCCTTGAAACTGATTAAATATTTGTATATTACATCATTGTTGGAGTTTACAACATTTTTGGATGGATGAAGTATATCCAGTATTCTATAAGGAATAAAGGAGTATGAATGTAATCAATAATGTTTTATGATAATTCGGGATGTTTTGGTGTTTTAAAAGAATACATGATCAAGGTATTCACATGATATTACAGGGGTAAAAATGATCTACATTATGTTTACCTTTCATATAAATTTTGGATTGAGAGTTTACATAAGTATTTTGGATAAGTATAAAGGTTGGAATGGATTATGTTTGAAAGTTTATTTTTGGAATTTTATAAAAGGACAACATGCAGACCATGTGACGACCCGTCGTGTCGGAAAAATATGTAGGAATCGAACCCACAACCATAGTGCAATTGGGATTTATCACCTACCACTGTACTACGTAAAGTTCCTGGATTTCATAATGTAGTTTCTTTTCATAAAGGGTCTGATATGTGAATTATAAATTCATTATATTTAGAACCCTATACGATTAGGATAAATATAGTATTTTTGAGTTGTATTATTTTTTGGGGTGAAAGATGAGTTTGTGGTAGAAATTTATTAATGGATAAAACTCTAAATATAAAGTAATTATATCTCCTTATCATCTTAGCAAATATCATAAATAAATTCTTCAACAATAAGAAAAGGAACTTAGAACAAAAATGTTGTCCTAGATGGTACCTTAGATCATCACAAATTTATGGCTTTGGGATTGTTGGCCTTTTCATAGCCATGTTCTCTACCACTCTCCATCAGATATTGATGGTTAGATTTCTCTTACATATCCATATTTTCTTACATGGAACCCTAGTATGTGTTATTTTCGGTAACCTTCATACTTACCACTCTTTATTTTAAATAGAGGCCTCATTAATTCATTTTTCGATGTGGGATTTCAACTAAGATATTTTGAAACATCAACGCCAAGTTTCAAATACCAAGCATAAATTGTGAGGACGCAATTTATTGAAGGAGGGGAGAATGTAACACACCAAGCTTCCACAGTATGCTTCTCTTTGAATAATACAGTAGCGTGTGTTGTACGCAACTTCGAGTTCTAACACACACTACAACCAATTAAACTATCCATTATGAATAGTAATACCTAATTTTTTAAATTTTATAAATTTTATCTCTCATAATGGAATTGATTTTTTGATTCAGAATATCAAATTTATCCTAGGGTAAAATTTTGGAACTTTTCGGATAACTTTTATATTCTAATGAATAGTGAATATTACTAAATTTTAATTAAAAACAAATTTTTTAATCAAAATAATTAATAGTGATAAATTATGAATTTGAGTGGTTTTAAATTATATATATAATATATTTTTACAATTTAATACAATTTTGTTCATTGGACATAATTTCACAATTAAACTGGACATGAACAAGTGTCAATCTTTTGATAGTTATTATCTCTTAAAAACAAGCTTTTTGTTTTAACAACGAGAATTAATTTTTACTTAATTTCTGCCACTTATGTGTTTTAAATTTGGAAAAAATTATTCCATATTTCGAATCAGAATGTCCAAATTTTGTAAATAGGTAACTTTTATTTTTAGACATTTTGAATAATTACTTCGGTAAATATTTTATTTACCATGGTTAAAGGGTAAAGCCGGTAAATAAGGGTTAAAAAATAATATTATAATAATAATAAATTACCATAAAATGTGTCCTAACCGTATTTGTGGATACATGTTTGACAACGGCCATATTTGAGACGATTTTGGGACCCCATGGAGCCACTTGTAGGTGATAGGGACACTTTATTTTAATTAAATTAAAATAAATACAAAAATGACATAAGCATATATCTTTTAGAAAAACAATTTTCATATAGGGTTATATATGTTGGATTTTCGACTATAAATATTCATTATAAAGATAAAACCTTTTCCTATATAATTGTATTTTATTTATAATTTTTAGACAATAAATAATATATGTTATTTATGACACAATGAAGATGCAGTAATTACCTAATTAATGAAAAATTAGTAAAATTGATATTATAAATACTCAAATAAATGTAATTTCAGACTTTTTATAAATAGAAATAATTTTATAGGTTAATATGACGTGTTATAATTGATTTAAATAACTTTTTGAGAAATAATAATTCTTTTATAAGTTTTAAAAAAATCAATTATTGAATAGTGTCAAAATTGACATAAAAGAGTTTTTAAAACAAGTATTATAATATTAATTGATATTAAATTCCAAAAAACCTATGGTTCGGCCAAAAGACATATATAAAGATAGGTGTATCTTTAATGGGCCACTTGGGGGGTCTATTAGATGTATTTATTAGTTTATTAACCATATAATATAAAAATACAAAGAGACATTGTAAAAGTGAAACTAATTAACTAAGGGTTAATACTTACAGATAAGGTTAATATAGAAACCCAAACCTATCTAAATTATATTGGTGGAGTGTTTTTAGACCTATCCCCACCTTAAACTTTATCTAATACACTTTGGAGACATTATAAACCGAATATTAATTTATTATAAAATAATATTTCTAGCTTTTCCAAAGGTGCCCCTCAGCCCTCTAATAAAGGGGAACTCCCCCTTCTCATTAGTTAACACCTTCAAAGTCTTTTGGATCAGCCGAAACGTGCCCAAATACTCTCTCAACTTCCCTAACTTAAACCTAGAGGCCTTATTTTGATCATAAAGCCATCCTATGGATCCCTTTTTATCAAATCAAATGGATGAACCCGAAGAAGAGGTAATGTTTTCCCCACCCTGTTTCAAGTTTCTTTCTTCTTCAACGTCTTCTTCTTTATTATTCCCTTTCTAAAATAATAACTCCAGTATCTTCAATATACAGTGATTTTATTATAAATATAGAACAACCAAATTCATTATTCTATCCATCCGTTGAACGAAATGTCACCATATGTGCGTACGTACGGCCTACCGTATCCACGTCGTGGTGTAATTGTTATTCAATATATTATTATTTAGATGGGTATAATAATGATGTATAATTCATGTAAATAATAAATATTACATGTTAATTATTATTTATATATTATATACAATCCAATTATATATTATATTAATATCAAAAAATGATATTTTCGCTCGTGTGTACGTACAGATTACCTTCTCCACAACGCGATAAGATTAATTTCCAAGTTCACCATTCATCGACGATTATAAAAAATATATATTACTAATAAGTATGTAATATATGACATAATAATTATACTAAAGATATATATTTATATATATAAGTATTTATGTACTTACTTATATCTTATTCACTTACTTCTATTCAATACTATACGAAAACGGAAACAACGTTTATGAGTATATACAGACTACTGTCTCCATAAATGGTGTTTTCCATTTCATATATACGCCTGCTATAAATTTTTATATTCTAAATATATATGATAAATAAATCATGTTTTATATTCTAGATGTAATTAAATCATGATATAACTGATACAATCAAGAGTAACATGTTAAAACATGTATGATAAAAAAAGAGATTATTACCCAAAATATTAATATAACATGGAAATTATTATTAAATGGGTACAATAAAGTCATAAATGAATAACGTATGATATCATAAATTTTAATAGGGTTCTGGTATATTTTAATAACATACTATAGTCTTCATATAAAAGGCTAAACGTACCCTCTACTAATGGAAAGTGCAAGGTAAGGGGTTTTCATCTCACTCCTTATTCCCCTGAGATTCATGCCATATTGCAACTATTACATTTTGTGTGGTGCATGAACTGCCCATAATTGTATTCTTTATGTAATACACTTAAATTTATGTGTATTTACATATTCATTTTATGATACCACTTCATGGGGTGTATGTTTTGTATGATACCAAATTGGTAAGGGTTAATTTCACAGTCACTTTATTATCCAAGGTTGTTTTTAAATAAGTATCGACTAGGACATATTTATTATCCATGTATATGTTTTATGAAAGATTTTTCAAATGGATTATTTTACAGGACTTTTTACTAAAACATCATTTCAAATGTTTTAAATATTTATTCTTCTAAATCATTCTCATTAATGTCCATGTCTTCAAAATGGTTTTTAAGGATTTATTTATATGGACATGAATGTTTTTAAAATTTTAATTCCTTTAAAAGTTTCAAAGTGTTATGGGACACTTTGATTAAAAAATTTGTTTAAATTAATTCTTTTTCCAATTGTGTGTCTTTTAATTGTTTTCATGAAAAAAGTGATATTTCTCTCAAATAGTTTTGATTTAATCTATGTCAATATCCTTTGATAAATTTTACACTTGTTTGAAGTTGATTTATTATGATACAAATCTTCCATATTGTATTTAAGGTTTTGTGATATTTTTGACTATGGATGATTCATTTTCATGACATTAATGGCTTATGATTAATGTTTTGGCATTTTGTATGCTTGTTTTAATACAAATGTTTATATTATATTTCATCTTCTTCTTAAGATGAATGTGTTGGACTAGTATGTTCTGGGTTGGGGACCGGTAAAATTATGCCCTCTGGGTTGGTGTCCTGTTATTAGAGGCACTCCTGGTTGGTGTACAGTTATTAGAGGCACTCCGGGTTGGTGTCCATTTATTAGAGGCACTCCAGGTTGGTGTCCGGTTATTAGAGGCACTGCGGGTTGGGTTCCGGTTACAGTTAGCCCCTAGGTCATGGCACGAGGCCTTGACAAAGAAATTAAAGTTCAACATTATGAATTCTATCATTATGAAAGTGGTTAGTTATATTTCATGTGATTATCCTAATATTATAATGTCCATGTAAATAATTAAATGGAATTATTTCATTTTATTTCTTCCATGTTATGCTGAAGTTCAAATTTAAAAGGCTTTTGTTTTAGTTATAAATTGCCTTAAATTTTTATGCTTATTTATGAATGTTTCCTCTGTATTGTTATCCTTACTGAGCATCTGAGCTCACCCCTTTCTATGTTTTATTTTTCCCAGGATTCCAAGAATTGTATTGTGACTGATATGCAGGGTTAAGCTAAGGGAATAATGGAAGTCATAAAGATTATTTAGGTTGTTTTGTATCTCTTAATGTGAAATGTAACATTCATGTATGTAATCTATTTTCCAAGATTTCTAAACTAATCGGTCCTTCAGGACTTGATTCCTTGTAATCATGCCACTGTATTAAAATAATGCACCGACTCTGGGTAACTAGGGTCGGGGAATTACAAAAATTCTCACCAGTGAAAAAAATTATCAGTGGCTTCAGCTTTTTGGAGGAAATTCATCGTGAACAGCTTCATTCACTGGCCAACACATCGCAGACCATCACATCATAGGCCTTCCACATAATGGTGGTTCATTTTTATGCCCTATTCCAACCTTTCTCTAGGATGGTACATGGAAATTCCATATTCCTTGGTAAAATATGATTTCTTCCTACTTCTCCTCCATTTTTCAATCAAACATGCATGCATCTTATTTACCAATGTTTTTGAAGTATTTACCATCCATTTTCTGAATTTTTAGGACCCTAAAAATTACCCCATCAGAATGAGGTCCATTCAAAAAGATGAAAAGGCTATTCCATTGTAGAAGCAGTCTTGATATGAAGGGTAAGATAATTCTATAATAGTTTTCTGGAGCCATGGGACTTAGCAAGCTTAGTTCGACTACTACTGAGTTTTTATGGAAGACCTCACTAACTCTTTTTTTTATTATTAAACTAATTTTATTTATAAATTTTTTCAGGGGCTTAGAGGGAATAACATGAATTATTCATAGGCTTCCCTTTAAAGATTATTGACTAAACAATATTAAATTATTTTTTTATGGATGAATGGTTTTTTTATTTTTTTTAAACGAACAGATACTAGAATTTTACCTAGAGGTTCCTTCTATGGATTTTCCCTATAGAATGTATGGTGGATTTTTCACTGAAAGTTCACAATAATTCCTATCAAACTTATTGCTGATGTTTTAGGTTGAACAACATTGACCAAACATAATAGGGAAAGGTACCTGACTCTGGATTGTCAGACAAGAATGTTCTAATATCCTAAATATATGTATTAGACATTTCTTTTACCCTTAATTTGAGAATTCAGACATAAATAAGTCTCATGAGATCTTTTAGGTGTATGGAGGTATGAAAGGACTCCCCTGGGGTTGAATTTCCTTTGATTTTGGTCTATTTTTGTGGGTGACAGATGTAGAGCCACGGGGGAAAGATGTGCATAGTCAATCCAAGGTGTCCTTACGACACTGGCCTTTAAATTCTGATGGCCTAGAAGGATTTTCATCACTTTAAATTTATTTTGATGTCAGGAGCCACAACGGGAGGATGGCATGAGTAGTGGTGTCTGGAAACAATAGATATATTCATGTTTTCTTTGAGTGAAAATTTGTTTGCACACAGTTCTTACATGAATGGGGGAGATATAGTGAATGGTTAGTTTAATTCTGTGTCTTTTCTATGTCAGAGGTAATTGGAATGAAAAGGGTTTGTAAGTCATTATCCTGGAGTTTTCCAAATTTGGGGGTGTGGTAAAACCTGATTGCCATTTTCATGTACAGAAGTAGGAAATGAATCCCCTGATGAAAATTTTTCCTTTTACTGATGACGATTTTTTGGTAAACATATGCAGAGCCTCCAAGTCATGATGTGTATAGTCAATCAAAGGTGACCACATGACACTGGGCTTCCATCTCCGATGGCCATAAAGGATTATAGATATTGGGAACTCGTTGAATATGATATGTCAACATTTAAAAGGGGTTAACCTAAAAACAAAAAGGGGAATTTTAAATGGCATTATTTGTAGGAAACATAGCAATGAGTTGAGTCACTCTTCTTTTGTATACAGGTCAACTTCATGCATATTGATGTGGTATCCATTGAAACCCCAAAAGAGACTAGAGATGAATCAGGCATGTATGTTCTGATATATCAAGGATATGGGTAGGGATGAGAATGTCAACCATGACTTTGAGGACCCTTGAATCATGAGGGATGGAATGCGGCTTGGAAGGCATTAGGAGTACTAAGATGTAGGAATACTCTCTTGGGGATGAATTTTTGTTTGATTGGCTGATATTTTTGTGGGAAACATTTATTGATCCACCAGGGCATGATATACATAATCAAACAAAGTTTCATGCATGAGACTAGAATTCCATCTTAGATGGCCACAAATGATTATATGCATTCTGGATCACTCCAAAAAAATAGTTTTGGGTATGTAAGGGTTGTCTCTAGTTATATTGAGGACATTTGGGATGCAATTTCCTCATTGATTTGGGTGTCTATTACGTAGATTTTACACATACACAAGGTGAGGAATTCCTTCTATCTTTAGGATACCTAGTCATTTAATGTCACTTGGCCATGATACGGGGTTCCTCCCATGGGATAGAATAGTGACATGACTTTTAGGGCCATCTTTCTAAAACTCAATTCCTGGACTGTTTTTTCATAATTACAAGATCTATCTCTCGCTAATATCCCTAAGCTCATGTGAGAAATGCTTGGTGTGAGAATAAAGGGGTTACAAGGATTCTTTTGGAACATCCTATGAGTAGTAATGTCAAAATCAGAGATACATGTTGGCTTAAACCATTTATTGGAAGTTTAATGTCATGCGGTGATGACATATGATGTGTAATTTAGAGGCGTGTAGTGAAGACAATTATTTCCTTGCAGTTTAATGTCATGCGGTGAGGAAAATTATACTCTCATAAAGTTCATTAATAGTTTTGGGTTAATCTAAATCAAGATGTTCTTCCATACCTCATATGTGAGTGATGATAAAAGGTATAAACCAAATACGTAGGGGAAACATGAATAATGTGGGATGACATGGGGAATGGAAGTCTTTGAGATTACTGATATAGGAGAGGAATCAATTGTGGATGAGTTTACTTTGATTGGTAGTTTTGTTTTTGGGAAATATATACAGATCCTCTGAGGCATGGTGTTCATAGTCAAAAATTGTCTCTGCATGACACTAGTCATCCATCTCAGATGACCATGGATGATTATAGAGATCCATGTTTTCTTAGTGTATGGAGTTTCACAAATTGTAAAGATGTGCATGGGAATGGAGGGAATATATAGATTGTGATTATCTGTGAACTACTGGAACATCCACACAGATCTAACTCATACGTAGAGAGGGAAGCTAGATCTTTTAACTTCTCATGGGTGGGGGTTATGTGTGTGATCTCATAATACAGAGTACTAGACCACACATAACTGTTAAAGTGTTACGCAATTCATTTTCATGTGATTCTGACCATTCAGGGGATCCCCATACTAGTCTGGCCTTCAAACAGTTAGAGAGGAATCTTTTTATGGATGTTGGCTGAGGTTTCCGAATATGGGCAACACTACATATCCAATGTGGGCAGGAATCAAGTCACACGTAGTTCTAAATGTTTCATGAAATGATCTGGCTAGGTCCATGTGTTAGAACATGTGAGGGAATTGTTTTAATATATATATAGTTTTTTGGTCGGGGATCCAAAATCTTGGCATCACTACGTATCCAGTGAGGGCAGGAATCAATCCTTGTGTAGTTATGAATGTTCCCTACATTTTAGTTCTTGATATATAGGGAAATTTGATGGAATTTATTTGTTTATGGTGGTGATTAGATAATCTGGGATAACAAGTCTTGGCATCACTACATAGCCTGTGAGAGAAAGAATCAAGCCATATGTAGTTATGAGAGTTTAATACATCGATCTAGCTCTGTCCACAAATAGGGACATTTTTGTTTCATTTTTTATGGGTGTCCTATCTACAACATATCACTACAATTGTTTTTGAGTAATTGAATCCTTATATCTGATCCAAATCTCATGTGAGTTATAATCCTTGTACGAAATAATGTAGTGGACGTAGAGTCTCCAATTCAAGTGTGGGAAGGAAGAGAAAATGATGTGAGCATTTTTTGGTGGGAATTATGCCAAGATCAAGGATCAAGGAATCTCTAAGTATCCTAAAAGGGTAGGAATTAAGCCATACGTAGATCTTTATGTACCCCATACCGATTTCGCTCGATCCAGGGTTAGGGGTGTTTTTATTCTATCCATCACGACCACAAGGTTAGTCATGTTACTCCATAGTTTTCATTCAAAATAAAATACACACCATTAATCCTAATCTCAGGTGAGTTATACATGATGTGAGAAATTAGGAATGATAAGTGTTTTATTTATGAATATGGGTAGATATGTGGCATGATGGAGGCTTTTATATGGGTACTAGACTAGGATCGAGTCTCGAAGTTTCACTACGTATCCTTCGAGGGAAGGAATCATGAAAAATGGTGTTCTCTAATATATCTTGTAGTTTATTGTCATGTGATTAGTACATTTTTTTCAGACAGTTTAACATCTAATGGTGGGGATGTGAATCACATTTTTAATTTCATGTTTTATTGACGAGATTCTTATAGTTTAACTTCATGTTAAATGGACAACGACTCGATGTTTAAGGGACTAGAGTTTGGAACATGGAATTTCAGTTTAACTTTATTTTTTTGGACTAATACCACACATTTCAATGTCATGTGGTCATGATGATGACTCATAGCTTATGGTCATGGAGTTTGGACCACAACATTAGAGGTACTATAACTCATTGTTTAGTGTCATATAGTATAGATATATCATCCCTCCATTTTATCACATAAACATTCAATACATTATACAAAACTGAGGATCTTTAAGGTTTAGTGTCTTGGAAACAAGGAACATATTACATGATACAAAAAAATCATCTTAAACACTTGAAAGGATTCTTAATTTGTTCATACTATGTTCATTACAGCATCTCCTAACCTAGGAGCATACATCAAAGGAATGGGTGAGTAGAAGGCCCAGTAAGGGAAACAAGGGAAACTTTTTACATGAGAACTTGAGACACATCAAAAGTCGTGAAACATAACTTTAAGGAATGAGGAAGAGATCATGAGGAATATCATAATAAATATAATGTGTCTCATAACTTGAATATGTGGCTACAACATTTAACATAGACAATCATTTCCATTTCACCAAGGTACATCCCCAAGGTGTCATAAAAAAATTCCAAGGTTAGTCACCAAGGCATCGTTTAAAATGGCCATCTCTAGAGATTAAGTCTTTACCCAATGCATTGGAGCGCTATCAAGGTGCACCCTTAAATTTTACTTTATTATCATGTGAGCCACATATAAAATCATAAACAATTTCATAAATAACACATATGGCATAAAATAAATGGGTTTCCTTTCATAATCATAACGTTTTAAAAACATCTTTAAAGACATGATATTTATGTTACTTTAAACCCACGGAAAAGGAAAGCGGGTTTCAGGTATGTAAATCCCAGAATTGAAAATAAAACATTTTGATATATATGTGAATACCCCTATAGAAGAAAGAGCTTTGATTATTCACTTAATAAAATAAAATAATTTTAGAAAAAGAGATATACATTTTGAGACGAAAAATCTGTAGCATAACAGCTAGGTTATATTGTTTTAGAAAACATTGAAAAGAGAGAGGACATGGGTCACCCACTCATAAATGATCCAAAACAATAGTAGAGGGACATAATATAATGGATGGAAGAACATGGTAATTAAATTTGAACGACATACCATATGAAATGAAAAATATGGAAGGAAGAAAAAAATAATATTTCTTTTACAAAAATTCTGCAGTCCAACGACGTCACTTAAAACATAAAAAAAATGAATTGAAGAGATAAAAATAGGGTCTCTAATCATATGAACATAAAAGATCAGTATTATTGATATATAGATCATACCCCAACATAATAAAAAGTAACATCAAATATTGACAAGAAAATAGATCTTGAAAACAAGAAGGGTGAAAGAATCCTTTAAAAATTTGGCAGCCTAACGGCGCAACATAAACATTCATAAAATGAAATGATTAGAGAAAGAGGGGGTATCTCATCATATGAAAATGAAATGGAAAGTAGGATGAATATAAAATAACATCATCCAACATAAAAAAATGGAGCATAAAAGAAATGACTTAAAAAGAGTACTTGGAAGAAAGAGAGAGGTAGGATCCCTTCCCTTAAAACGTAACTCTTAAAACACAAAGGTTGGGACATTGAGGGCTGGAGGGAACCTTGGGAGGACTCCTTTGGAGGTAAGGAGACCATAAAATTATTGATGAGGATTTTGGAATGTAAAGTATGAGAGAATGGCTTGGTATTTATAGGGAAAGTGAGGTGATAAGGCATTAATGCCCAAGGGACACCTCATTGGTGGTTATGGCAAAACAAGTGGTATTCCCTCATGGTTTTGGCCACTCGGGACACCTAATACCTTATCTTTCTATTCAAAATTCGAACATCCCTTAAAATATCTCATGGAATCATCATGATGCAGTCATGATGTCATTAAACATAACGAAACCCTAAAACTGTATTTTCACTATTCAGTGAAAATTCAACTTTCTCAGAAAAATCCAAAAATTTCACCTGAAATAAATATCGATGCTCTGATTTCAAAAATGAACTCCATTTTATAAAAATAATTTTCTAAATAATTTTATTTTTATTTTTAAATAAAAACACTATTCCCTGAAAATTCATTTTTTTCAGAAAAATCCTCAAAAATTACCTTAGCATAATATCGATGTTCTGAATTCAAAAATGAATTCTATTTTATAAAAATAATTTTCTAAATAATTTTAATTTGATTTTTAAATGAAAAACACAATTCACCTGAAAAAACAAATACTTGACTATTAATTTCTGAAAAGTTATTTAAATATTTTATTGAATCACATTACTTAATCAAGGTTCCTAGATTATATTAATACTTTCTTTAAGTGAGATTACTAATCCATTTGGTCACATTACTAATCCTAAGCAAAAAATCACTATTCATAATTTACTATTCATCAAAAATTAAGTAGATCTTATTAGACTCTAAATTTCGTACTGAACATAATTGTAGAAGACCATTTTTTGAAAATCATTACACATTTTTAATTAATTAAGGTTTACATAAATTTTTTTTAAAATATCTTTTCTCTAAAATTAATCAATAATATACTTCCTACATTTATCCGAACATTTGAAAATTAAAAAAATTCACCATAAGAATAAAACACAATTTTATTTATCTCAAAGGATTACACAAAGAAGTTACGGTCTCCTTACATATCCCCTTATAACCCCAGCATAGGACCTAAGTGTAAGGTGTGCTAAGGTGAGAGAATATGAGGAAGGCCCGACCAACATTGCAGGAGTAGTAATTTTATCATTTTGAACTTCTCATGAAGGCGATTCCGTTCTAGCATCACACGATGAAGTTCAGCTTGGGTTTGGTCCGGAGCAAAGCCCAGTGGTGCTCCCTCTATCCTAGGTTCTGTTAGATGGGCTTTGATTGTCCCAAGACTACTGGATGAGGCTATATAATATTTTTTCTATATTAATTAACCAAGATCACTTGTATTTAGAGACAATAATCTTAACATTTAGTTTCCAATGGTCATATTGACTAATGGTCATATAACAGTCAAAACTCAATGGTCTCATTTTAATTATACTCATGTTATCAAATGAAACTGTTTTTTTGAGTATAAAAAACACACAAAATTAGGAAACAATATTTATTCAAAATTTCGGGTCGTTACATTCTTCCCCCATTATGAAATTCCATCCTCGAAATTTTTAAAATTGGGTTTGGAAATTTCATTGAAAGTCCCACATCAGAAAAAGAGTCAGTAAAACTATTACTTTAAAAGAAAGAAAGGTAAGTACAAAGGTCACCTGAGTTAACCCACACTAAGATTCCATGTAGGAAAACATGGACATGGAAGAGAAAAAAAGGGGTCAAGTTCTGAGGGAGAGTGATAGAAAATATATTTAGGAGAAAGTTAACAACAAGAAAATCACAAACTTATGATGTGTGTAAATGGTCTATTATTACCCAGTAGGAAATGTAAACCAACAATGTTTTTTTACATTCCTTTTCATAATTTTTAGGAATTCATTTACTACATGGAATAAAAACATAAGGAAATATACCTACCTTCAAGTAGAGTTTCATCCTTTAATAAGTTTCTACCAATACTAATCTTTTCTCCAAATGATGAGCATTTAAAACTACATGGTCTCCTCAAAGCACAAGAATCATCTTCCAGAGAATCACATAATCCTCAAAAGATTAACTATCTATTTCTTCTATCTTTAAACATTATCCCAAAACAAAATGGGTAAGACAAAAAAACTCTTCAAAAAGAAAGAATCACATAGGATGGGAAACTTCTTTAAATCATCAAAATTCCACGGTACTACCCAATGTCCATCATAGACCATTCCATAAATAACTATCCTTAAAATTTCTCAAAATAAACCAAACTAAGATTGAAACCCAATTATAATAATGATCTCATAACAGAGTCTTCCAAGATAGACTTCATCGTTAATCTCCAAACAACATCAACCACTGTTATCATCTTATAACAAAAGTAACTAACCTAATCACATTTTCCCCGAGATAGGTTAATCATTTCCATAAGTAACCTAAATTACTATAAGTTCTCCTTAAATTCATCTATTCTTCAAAATATAAGTCAACCTTTACTCCTCAATGAAAATACTATAGTAATCTTTTTACCTTGATCATATATGGTTCCCAAAATAGTAAATGTCTTCCAAAATAATAATCATCTCTTAATCCCCTAATCACATTTCTTTCAAGAAGAACAGCTTCACTACATCAACATCTGGTATATAAAAATAGATTTTTTTCTTAATGATATAAAATCATTATAGGTAGTGACTCGATGATCGTAGAAAACATAAAAGATACGCTCCTAGAGGATGAACTAAAATACAACATGGCATAGACAATTATTGGGAAGAAGTTACATGTACTTCAGTCATAATGATCCATCTCAGCATAGGACTTGCATTGTTCCCATATCCTTGAGGATTGTGGATGCTCATCATTCTTCTCATCCCTTCCAAGAGAGCATTTCCTTGGATAATTTCCAAATTCTCCACATTTACCACATTGAATAGTATAAGGTAAATTAGATTGAACCTTATATCCATTCATCACATTATCCACTATTTCAAAGCAATTGGATACTTTGTGCCATATCTTCCCACACTTAAAACATCTCCCGGTTCCTTTGGGACATTCTCCTTAGTGCCACTACCTACACTTTTTGAAAAAAAGTAATTGGGTCTTCTTTCCCTTATCAACTTTATTAGATGAACATCTTTGAGACTTCATCTTCTTCTTACTTGATGAATTAAGGCATTCAACTGGGTACCAATTATTAATTTTGATTTTTGATAGATGGTTTGGAATAATCACAATATGTTCTACTTGATCTCTCATCATCTCTATCACATTAATAGGTCAATCGTCACATTTCCTATCACTTTGGTTGTTGGGACATGTTTTCCATTTCCCGCCATTAACTAAGAAAAGAAGGTATAATTAGGGGCTTAAATACCTAGCCAATAATCATTAAAAGGAAACTTTAATCACAGAAGGATAAACTTATATACGGGAAGTATACCCAAACTTGTGATCCCCTAGGTTCCAATATATGATATCCATGATCATATATTCTTATGTTAATCATTATTTTATTTTATTTTTGTGCCTTTAATAATGGGTCATACAAAGCTTATGAATTTACCAAAGCATATCCCCTGAGAGTGTCGTAACCAATAGTACAACAAGGCATGTTGTCATGTACCAGTTCCTGTTAGAGTCTAGCTCAAATAGGTGTTTTCGGGTTTTACCCATATATACATCTATGTCGGAGCCACCTCTACCTGCTCGTATCCAGACAGGGATGTATTTTCATGGAAACCCCTTACTCAATACTCACCAAAATACCAAAAAGATTTCCTATATTTAAACATTTATATATGGTTCTTCCTAATGTTTTCATATACTAATTTCCAAAAATAACTAAACTATCCTTTGATACCAACTATAGAATCTAACTTTTTTATCACATTAACTTTCATTACATTATACTAAATCGAGGATCTTTAAGGTTTAGTGTCTTGGAAACCAAGAACTTATTACATGAGAAAAAAAAACATTCTTCTTAAACACTAGAAATGCGTCTTCATTTGTTCATACTATGTTCATTATTGCATCTCATAATCTGGGAGAATATATCAAAGGAAAGAGTGAGCAGAAGGCCCAGTAAGGGAAATAAGGGAAACATTTTACATGAGAACTTGTGACACATAAAAAGTCATGAAAAATAACTTTAAGGAATGATAAATAGATCATGAGGTATATCATAATAAAAATAATTTGTTTTATAAATTGAAGATGTGGAAAAAACATTTAAGATAGACAATCATTTCCATTTCACCAAGGTCCATCCCCAAGGTGTCATTAAAAATTACCAAGGTTATTCACCAAGGTGTCGTTAAAAATGGTCATCTGTAGAGATTAATTCTTTACCCAGTGCATTGGAGCACTATCAGGGCGCACCCTTAAATTTTCCTTTTTTATCATGTGATCCACATATATCATCATCAATAATTTCATGAATAACCCATATAGAATAAAAGAACTAGGTTTCCTTTCATAATCATAACGTTTTAAAAACTACTTTAAAGACATGATCTTTATGTTACTTTAAAACCACAGAAAAGGAAGAAAGGTTTCATGTATGTAAATACCAGAATTTAAAAAAGAAAATTTTGATATATATGTGAATACCTCTATAGAAGAAAGAAATTTGAGTATTCACTTAATAAAATAAAATAATTTGACAAAAAGAGAGAGGCATTTTGAGATGAAAATTCTGCATCATAACGGCTATGTTATAGGGTTTTAGAAAACATTGAAAAGAGAGGGGACATGGGTCACCCAATCATAAGTGATAAAAAAACATTAGAGGGATATAATATAATTGATATGAGAACATGGTAATGAAATTTGAATGACATAATATATGAAATGAAAAAGATCGAAGGAAGTCAAAAATATGATTTCTCTTATGAAAATTCGACAGCCTAACGGTGTCACTTAAAACATAAAAAAATGAATTGACGAGATAAAATAGAGTATCTCATAATATTAAAATAATATATCTGTGTGATAGATATAGAAATCATTCCCTAACATAATAAAAAGGATCTTGAAAGACTTGACATTAAAATAGATCTTGAAAACGAGAAGGGTGAAAGAATCCCATAAACATTTGGCAGCCTAACGGCGCAACTTAAATATTCATAAAATAAAATGATGAGAGAAAGAGGGGGTCTCCCATCATATAAAATTTAAAAGTACAGTAGGATGAATATAAAAAAACATCCTCCAACATAAGAACATGGAGCATAAAAGAATTGATATAAAAGAAGGTACTTGGAAGAAAGAGAGAGGTAGGATCCCTTACCATAAAACGTAACACTTAAAAATTAATGTTGGGACCTTGAGGGCTTGGGGAACCTTGGGAGAACTCCTTGGGAGGTAAAGAAAATAGAACGTTGTTGATGAGGATTTTGTAATGGAAAGGATGAGAGAATTGCTTGGTATTTATTGAGAAAGTGAGGGACAAGGCATTAATTGCCAAGGGACACCTCATTGGTGGTATTGAAAAAAAGTGATATTCCCTCATGGTTTTGGCCACTTGGAACACCTCATACCTTATCAAACTATTCATAAGTCGAACATCCCTTAAAATATATCATGACATCTCGATGATGCATTCATGATGTCATTAAACATACCGAAACCCAAAAACTGTATTTTCCCTATTCACTGAAAATTCATCTTTCTCAGAAAAATCCCAAATTTTCACCTTTACTAAATATCGATGCTTTGATTTCCAAATTGATCTCCGTTTTATAAAAACAATTTTATAAATATTTTTAATTTAAATTTTAAATAAAAACACTATTCACCAAAAATTCATTTTTTTAGAAAAATCCCCAAAAATTACCTTAACATAATATCAATGTTCTGATTTCAAAAATAAAGTCCATTTTATAAAACTAAATTCCTAAATATTTTTAATTTAATTTTTAATTCAAAAACACTATTCACCTTAATAAACTAATTCTTGACTAATAATTTCTGAAACAGTTATTTACCTATTTTATTGAATCACATTACTTAATCAAGGTGCCTAGATTTTATTAATAATTTATTTAAGTGAGATTGTTAATCCATTTGGTCTCATTACAAATCCTAAGCATAAAATCACTATTCATATTTTACTATTCATCAAAAATTAAGTAGATCTTATTTGACATTAAATTTCTTATTGAACATAGTTGTAGAAAACCATTTTTTGAAAATCATTACACATTTTTAATTATTTAAGGTTTAGATAAAAAATTTTAAAATATATTTTTTCTAGAATTCATCAATAATATACGTCCTAAATTTATCCAAAAATTTGATAATTTACAAAATTCACCATAAGAAGATGACACAATTTTATTTATCTCAAAGGATTAAAAAAAGTAGTTACAGTCTCCTTACATGGCCCCTTATAACCCTAGCATAGGACCTAAGTTTAAGGTGTGCTAAGGTGAGAGAATCTGAGGGCATCTCGGCCAACATTGCAAGAGTAGTAATTTCTATCAGTTTGAACTTCTCGTGAAGGCGATTCCGTTCTAGCTTCACACGATGAATTTCATCTTGGGTTTGTTCCAAAGCAAATCCCAGTGGTTCTACCTCCTTCCAAAGTTCAGTTAGATGGTCTTTGATTGGCCCGAGACTACTGGATGAGGCCATCGAATCTTCTTTCTATATTAATTAACCAAGTTCACTTGTATTTAGAGACAATAATCGCAACATTTAGCTTCCAATTGTCATTTTTACTAATGGTCATATAACTGTCGAAATCCAACGGTCTCATTTTAATTATACTCATGTTATCAAATGAAACAGTTTTGTTGAGTATTAAATAACACACAAAATTATGAAACAAGATTTATTCAAAATTTCAGGTCATTACAACGGACCTTTGACATGGTATTGTTATTATAACTCTTAGTTTAGGGTCACAGAGCTTGGACCTTGGCTTCATGGTTAGCTGTTACTCATAGTTTAAGGTCTTAGATTTTTCACCATGGACAACGTCATGGGAGGTATTATAACTTATAGTTTAGGGTTACAGATCTAGGACCATTTCCATGGTATTTCTGTTATAACACATAGATTAGGGTCATAGAGATCTGACCATGGATTCATGGAATTATTATTATGTGATGTATATATTCAATAACATCACATTTGTGGGAGTCGTGATAAGCTTTATGTCCATTGATATCATGGTGTACGCTCCATTAGAATAGACCCTATATTTGAAATATGATCCTTCCCAAATTAGTTCACAATTTGGGGGCTTATTCCTGAGTATCATCAGGGTTCTATGGACTAACACCATTTATCATTCGAGGAAAGATCAAAGGTGATCATTTTTGTTGAAGGATTTTGAAATATGATTTTGGTATATTTCTAAATGGTGCCGAGTGTGAAACCATTTTTTGTCTAGATTCTCCAATTAATTAAACTACCTCTAGGATTTCTCTTCCATAGAAAATTGATCACAAATGGCCAAAAAATGTGATGGAACATGAATCTTAGTAGTTAACAATGCATATTCCCCATATACCAGTGATTATGGGGTTTCCTGAGTGGAAGTCTTGGTCATGGTTCGGTAATCCCAGAAATAATGTTGGAGATTTTATAGTCATGATTTTTTATCATTATCGACCATTTTTTAGAATATTGGACAAAGTCTTGTTGAAAACCTATATTTTTTCATTTTCAACTATGTCATAATGAGAGTAATGATTGGATTTAATTCCATACTCCAGGTATAGAAATTCCAACTCAGCAGAGAAATATTTGGAGTCGTTGTCCATCAGTATTTTATGAGGGACACCAAATCTGGTAATGATGTTGGCCTTCATAAAGCTAATGCCCCCCCCCCTCGAATTCATTAAGGGGTACAGATTTGGCCCATTTTGAAAAGAAGACAATCACTGCGAGTGTGAACTTGAATTGTCTGGATTTGGCGGGAGGATATGGTCACATAACCTTCATCCCCCTGGAAATGAATGGCCATAAGTACTAAGTTGTATGAAGTAAATTTGGGGTTCTATGTATGAAATTGGCATGAACTCAACATAAATGTAACTTCATGTTGAATATGTTAGAATCCTGTATCTTAGAGGGATTATAATAACCAAGCCATTAAATTTTTTGAGAGTTCTTGGTTGCTGATATGTGTGCTCCCCAAACTCTGGTGTTCACATCATTCATGATTATAGTAGTCTCTTCTCCATGGATGCACCTGAGAGGGACTCCATCATGGAATCATTTGTAGAGACTTTTTCTTGGTTTACCCAATTGTACAAGTTAAAATTTACTTCCCTTCTTCAAACCTGGACCCTTTTAGACCTATTTGGTGGTAGTTCCCCATTCTGAATGTTTATTTTAATGGGCCTAATCTAATCGGTTGTGTGTCCATAAGTCTCAGAAATGAGGAAAATTTCATCGATTTCCTCTATATTTCTCTACATAAATGGAAATACTATCCAACGGTGGGAAATGCTAATGGCTATTTCATCTCTATATGGGTTAGCCAAGGATTTCGATGCATTTTCCAAAGTGTCGTCTTGAAAATTTTGTGATTGGGTGACATAGGTGAATGTTGGTTCCAATAGTAATTCTTCCATAAGATATCGAACGTTGTTCATCAAGTGGACCAATACTTCATTCATGATGCCATAGTCACCATTGACCTATTTTATGAGTAGTTCTGAATCACCCTTTATTTTCAGGTGTTTGGCGTGCACTTGAAGTGCCAGTTCTAGGCCTGCAATGAGGGCCCGATACTTTTCTTCATTGTTTTTATTTCCTTATGAAAGCAAGAAAGAGTAAAGAAATAAGGCCTTTTCATGGGATATGAATACACCTTCATCCCCACTTTTTTTATCTTGGGATCCTCCACCTCATTCCCGATCGGGATACGGTAAGCACCATAGATGTACATTTACCATGTTTGGGGGTCCCCCTTAATTGAAATCTATTCTTCACCCAGAAGTTTGGCATCCAGTGGTGTTATTTCTTCTAAGGGGTGTTGTGCTATAAATTTGGCTATATTTTGGCGTTTTATGGCCTTCTGGGGCACATACCGTATGTCCAAATATTCCATGATGACCACCCATCATGATATGAAACCATTTAGCTAGGTACCTATGAAGATATATTTGAAAATTTCATAGTGGGAGATTATGTGGACCACATGGTGGGGCAGGTAATGCATGATATTCTTGAACAGCAAAGATTAGGTTTTTTATGTTCTTTTCAATTTTAAAATACCTAGTTTCAGCATCAATCATTTTCCAGATAAGGTAATAGTGGTTGTTCTCACTATCGACATCATTTTTTTGCATGAGGAAGGCACCTAATGACCATTCTAGGGTTGTTACAAACAAGATGAGTGGTCTTCCTCCACTAGGGGCATCAACACTGGTCGGATTAAGAGATATATTTTGATATTTTTTAATTATTCTCAGAAATAATTATCTTACTCATATGTAACTCCTTTCTTCATAAGCCTTGTGAAAGGTAAACATTTACCTGCCAGGTTGGCTATGAAGTATCGAATTATGCGTGGTTCCCCTAGAGAACTCTCAAATTAGTGAGGTTTTGATGTGGGGACAAACTGAGGATGGATTTTGTCTACTCGGGGTTTACATCGATGCTACGATGGTGTAAGATGATGCGGAGGAATATTCTCGATGTAATGACAAATGCACATTTTAGGGGATTCACCATTAAACAATGTTATCGTAATTTGTTGAAGACAGTTTCAATACCAACTAGGTGGTTTGAGTGTTGTTGTGATTTAACCACCAGATCTTCAACATAGCACTCAAAAAATTCACCATAGAAGTTCTTGAATATGTGATTCATGGTGCGATGATATTTGGAACCAGAATGATTGAGACCAAATAGAATAAATTTATAACAGAAAACTCTTTAAGGGGCCATATAAGAGGTCGATTACTCATCTACTCGGGCCATCTGTATTTGGTTGTTTCCAGAATCGTCGTCCATTAAAGAGAGGGACTTATATCTGGATATTTAATTGATAAAAAAGTTTCTGATCGGGACCAGGATATCTTCTTTTTTTTGGGAATGCCAATTATGGTCTATGAAGTGAATTTAGACTCTAATCTATGCATTATTCTTAGTTAAAGGACTATGTTTTTATCCAGTTCAGATACTGTATCCACTTTCTGAAGTTGTCATTGATTAGTATGCCAAGTTCAGTATCTATTTTGGAAGCATGCATCGAGTGGGTCCTTCTGGCAGGATTCTTATATCATCAGTTCTCTTCCATTAAGCACATATGATGAGTGGAGACATTGTGGTCGCTTCCTGAAATTTTCGTGTAGTCCCACGAAAACCCATTTTGATTCTACTTGGAGAAAAATGTGTATTCTTTCTTTTCCTGAATAGGCATAGCCACACTGATCAGAGTGGACTGTGGGTCATTTTCAGTGCCCATATTTATCTCCTTTAGTTCATCTATTATGGGCGAGAAACCTTATTTGAATGTAGTAATGTCAACATTTAGGTCGTCTTCCTATTCATCATCATCATCATCCTCCTCCTCCTCTTCTAATGGAAAATGGATTTTCAGATGAAATATCTAATTCTTGGAGAAAAGTCACATTTGGCATTAGTGTGTGAAAAAATGGTAGTTTAATGTCCCAATGAAGGGCCGATATCAACTTTGATAGGTCTTTTCCTAACATCATGGGATTTAGTCCGCTATTCTGTGTCTTTGGACTCAGTGTCTGTGGTAGAGATCATGTAGAAAATTGAGTCTGCATTCAGGCTTGCACCTATGCATTCAACTTGGTAAATGGGTAGTATGTACTCATCCCCAAGCTACAGGAGGGTGTGGGTGGGAACCATTTCCAATCCATTCAGGACATTTATACAATCAATGTTTTCGGCTGAAAGATTTTTTCCTTCTTAATCACAGAATCCAACGTCGATATAGTGTGACTCACGGGAGTCAAATAGTTATTTTTCGGTGTACAATGTCCCATTTTTTCCACTAGTGAAATATTTTTCACTGATGGTATGATGACGGAATTTCACTCTGTTGAGGCGGCCAAGGCCTACCCAACATGATGTTAAAGGTCGTACGTTGTCATACTACCATGAACATAGACAATTACATGAGATATCTGAGCCAATTATTAAGCTTGGTTATCCCTAACGGTTTTTACTCTCTTTATTCATATCCCAGCAGTGTTGTTCGGCATGGTTTCAAGTTTTCATCATCACAGCCTAGTAAAGGAAGCATTCTTAGTGGGAGGAGGCTAACTCCATAGCTTTTATCCATGAAGATCCTCCAGAAATCAATTCCATTTATCCTGTTGGACACATATAAGGGTTTTATATTCCCTTTCATGATTGTTTCATCATACCTATCTATGAAGGAGATGATAGTGTTACATTTTTCAGTACTGCTCTTCATTCGGTAGACTTTGACTACTACTATGTTAGTCTCAAACTCCTTGGGACTTAGTAAGGCTTTGATTAGTGGCTTTCTAAGATTTGCAGATAGACATAACACATCCAAGATTGACTACTTTTCCAGTACTGAAGCCAAATGCTTTAGAATATCATACATATTCTCTAATGTTTGTTTCTTCCCATCTTGTGGTTTCTCATTCATTGACACCTTAGGCATTCAATCTTGGGGCGTAGATGGTTCAACCACTATTAATAGAGATAGTGGTGCTGCGGTCCTTTCCAGGTAGGTCCAAACTAGTTGTCTGATATTCCTATGGCAGTTTGATATTTTTTTTCTTCCCCTAATGAATATTCCCATATAATTGGGCTTTGATATCTTCTGAATGGGGTGAAGGAGAATTCCAGTTCTTTTTTTATCCATCGAAGGGTCCCTCGGCGAGTTTCAGTGATGTTAACTGATTAACTTGTTACATGGCTGGGAATTCGAATCTATCCTTGATCATGCCTTCCAAGAAACCTCTGGCCTCTATAGCCTCTCCCTATATCTCTCTAGTTGGGTGAGGATAACTCTATTTTTTGGTCATAGGATTCATCTTAGAAGGGATCCCTTAATTGAATGACATTAATGTATCTGAAGATCAATTCTTGATCTGACAATGTTTTTGTCTGACAATATTCTTCTGACTGTGCAATTTGAAGCGGCGGTTCCCATTGTGCTTTTTGGCGGAGTGATACCCATTGTCCCTAGTCTATTAGAATGATTTCAGAAACTATCAATACTGACTTCATCTTTGGTATCATCTCATCATCTTTCTCTTTATATCTCTAATTCTAAACATTATAGGTATGTGGAGACGAGGAGGATAGCTATGCTATATTAGGAACTTCTTGAGGCATAGTTGGTAGTTTCAACTATGACCCGAATATTCCATGGGATCGAATGACTGTCTTCTGGGTCATCCAATTGTCAAAATTTTGTTCATTCTTATTGGGAGCTATTTTCCATTGCTCTTCATCCATTGAGTTAGAGTAAGAGACTTTCGCCACTTGTGGTAGTGGTGGGACCAACATAACTCTCTAAAATCAACCATAAATTTTAGGAGATCCATGAGAAAAATCATTCATGTATTCTATATCCCAGTATTTTTTGAAAGGAATAATAATTTGGGTGGTCGTTGAGACCCACATAATTTTCTCTCTTTGGCTCGGGTAGCTGGAGAAAATTTCAATTCATGGTGGCTATGAAAAATACACAGACCTGGTCATCTCAGAATGTGTAAATTTTATTTCTTTGTTCATATAAATGATTTCTTTTAGCACCTTTTCACTCATATTTCTAAGGTGGGGGTAGCTGTTGGTGTCAAGGGTTGCCCACATGGTTTGTTGGGGGCCTCACAACTGTAGTTGGTGTCGGGGGTGGCTTAAGTGTGACCGAAGCCAATTTAACATTTCTCTTTTTTTCAGAGGCTAATGAGGATATTCGGGACTTATGATTGGTCCATTGCATGTATCATTCTATCCTTTGGGAAATGGAAGAGAAGTCTCTAAACCCACATGTGTACTTCACTAGGATGATCAGCGTTTTCAATTATCCTCTAAGGATATCTATGCACTTTTAAGAATCACATTCTAGGGGAGAGGCTGGTTCATGGAATATTTTAGGTATTACCATCTGACGATGAAGTCTGATACACTTTCATTCTCCTACAGTTTGTCATTCTTGAGATCATTGGTCTCCATATTAGGAAGTGATTAACTAAAATGAAAGAGAAACTGTCATCAGAGGTCCTCTCATCATGTGATTGAATTGGATGCCAGTCTAGTATAACATACGAAGGAGGATCCCTATAAGGTTTGTACAAAGTACCTGAGTTTTACTACTTCTTATTGATCTAGAGTGCCCATCATGGGGTCATAGAAAGAGGTGTAGTGCATTAAATTATGTTATAGGTCCCCCATGTCATTGAATACTATGATTGCAAGGTTCTTGAAGTTTGGTTGTGGGGGAACATTGTTCACCCACTCAAGGTAGGGTTTGCAGCCTGGTTGTGTTAGAGTGCAACACCCATCCAAGGCTTCCAATCAAGCATTTAATTGCTTGATGGTAATCATGATCCATTGATGCTTATACTGTTGGACTTGATTTTGAGATGGCATAGTAGTGGCCAAAACTGGGCGTGCCGACGCTGCAAGATGTTGGGTTTGATACCCTATCGAGGGTGTAATTTGTGGGATTACTTGAATATATTCTTGCTGTCTTCCCAGTGGGTCCAATTTTATAGAAAATTACCATTATAATGACAATGTTCATTAATTACCATTTCCATTAGTTTTAGTCAGTAATTTCTATCAATTCATTGATCCTAGATTCTATAATCCATTACATTAACAAATTAATTCTTTCTTGGTGAGATTACCCAACATAGTGTATCCCATCATGGACATTATATCTTATTTAACTTTCTTCATCTTTACATCATTCAAATTCCAATGAGAAACTACAATCCCCTTTATAATGAATTATTTTATAATAAATTTTATCTTCATCTTAAAAAATAATTTTATAGGGATCATAATTTTATTCAAAATGTTTTTTAGCCATTTATTTTTAATCTTTTGGGGAATTTCTTGAATACTACACTCTAATTATACCTTTTCTTGAAATAGATTCATTAAAAGTATTCTCTACATGTATCAATCTCTTGTTTTTATTTGAAATATATACCATAAAATTTCAATAGACATTGAAGAAGATTTTCATTTGAACCACCTTTTAATGTAACACTTGTATATCTCTATGATCAAAAGTTAAGGAATATTTAGAAAAAAAACATCATGTGGTTGTAATTTTATCACAATATAAAACACTTATTATAATCATTGTCGGTGAATATATATCTTTTTATGTGTATCCAACTTTCACATCATGATTAGATTCTAATTAATCAAAAAATTGAAAATAATATATTAATGAAGAGTCTTTGTATTTTTAATTGATTTCCACCTCTATATTTTCTTCTTTCTATATTTAGAAATATGGAAAAAATCTAAAACATGTTGAAATAATGTTAATTTGAGTATTCCACAATTAAAATCATTAAATATAAGTACTCTTTTATATGATTCTTCCAATATAATCAAAAAAATCATTTAATTATTAAATTGAGCTATTTCATTAAATATATTCTCTTTAAATTAATTAATTAAGTCCTATATAGAATAATATTCATTAATTATATTTCATTAGTCTATATGAAATATAATTCCATAATATCTTCACACAAAAAAGAAAGATAATTAATAATATATTTTTAGTTATTCCAAAATGAACCACTATGTTTCACAGAAAATCCAGCATCCAACTAGAATAATAACTTCCATCAAATAAATGATCTTTCACATTAAAATATATATTTCACAAAAATCCATGTATAATCACCTCATTAACATGTCATGTGAATCCCTATAATGAACTATTCCATTTGATTCCAATTGATGAAACCTACTACACAAACTAATATTGGGTGAATTGGGGAATATCCATCGGTTAATTAACTTGACGGTCACTCCCAGAATTGTCTATATAAAACAAGAAAAGAAAATTATAATGACATGTTTGATAGAATTGTGTTGACACATTAAGCATTCAAATTTAAAATCCATATAAATTCAAATACCCATGATAATTCTTGAATCATTGATCCTAAAACAAATTTCAATGTAGCACAGAACTCATTCATGTATATAATAACTTTACAATATGATAAATTATCAATTTTATTTTCGTTTACATCACTAAACATATATGTTACTAATAATTCATCATCATATATACTCCACTTTATAATCTAGTTATATACTTGATAACCTATACTGGATTCTTCCTCGTCCTTCAAATAAATCCATATAATACCTTGATATATTGAAATTTGAATTTGGAAATCTGATCTTAATGATTACATCAAATAAAAACAAATAAAACCTCTTAAATTTACATATTATATAATTAATATTTCATTTATAGATATCATTCTTCTTCTTGTATGATTCATGGAAATTTTTTTTTCCTACTTTATAAGTTCTCACTTCTATTAGGAACATTCATCTTATTATTTTTACATCCTTATCCCTCTATTTTTGATCCATTTATTTGAAACTAAATTTATAATTAATGACATTAACTACCATATACTTAGTAAAAAATAAATTCACTGCATAGATCATATTCATGTAACTAATCATTATTGATCCATGTTTAGTTTTATGATTTTTTTCCTTAACCACCTAATTAGTTAAAAAATTTAAGTTAAAATTAAATTAATAACATCTTATATTTCAAAAATAAATAGATGACCACTACACGAGACACTAGTTTGGGGATCCAATTAAGATCAACCATGGAATAGTTTTTTATCCTCAATGATATGGATCATATTTAGATAAAATACCATTAAAATGCTATACACCATTCTTCCCATAATGTTTTAAATTCAATATTATGAAACTTATACAAAAAAAGTTATTCAATCATGGAATATTTATTTTCAAGGAACACATGATGACTAAACTTATGTCATTCACCAAAATATTTTAGGATTCTTACAAAAAACCCGACATATATCATAGGAGATCTACAATTAATTCCCAAGCATCCAATACCTAATTACCAATTTTTCACTTTGATTGTTCTATTCAAAAAACAATGTTTCACGATATTATTAAAATCAAGTCCCCCATATTACTAATGTCATAAACCAAAAGGGTGAACAAAACAACTAATAAAACAGATTTCATGTTGTTTCATCTTCTAGAGATCTTTCACAATACCCACCATATAAACTTCTTAAGAAAATCACCCATAAAAACAAAGGAAGCAAGGTTGTTTCAAACCGAAATTCCTCTATATAGAAATGTATTGCATCCAATATTTGTTGAGATTATTTTTTGGGTCGTTTTTTTATGAATATGTTATATTATATATGACTCATTTTTTTATATTTTTTTAAATTCATAAATCATATTCTAAATCACATTTATTATGGTCTGAAAACATTTGGATGGTAAAAAATTATTCTTAAGCTAGTTTATATTGATTATAAATCAGGGAAGGGCATCATGACGCATTCTATTGAAGGAAGTAGTATCACATCACAAAAAAGTAATTGTTCTAATGATGATTTTCAAATAATAATTTATTAATCATAAAATATATACTATGAATCAATGTGGACGTAGTTCATTTTGGGTGGCCCTTCCTATTTAAACTACTCAAAAGAATAATAAAATGTCTATGGTGCATATTATTCATATAATTTTATCCATTTATCAACAATTTTTAGGACCTCTATATGTTAATGGAATAACATGCATCAATTTTATTAAGATGAGGTGTTCTGGTTGTGGATGTTGGAATAGGCCACAAATGAGTGGAACTGAGTTGTTTTTGGTGTCTCTAGAATTTTTAATGAGGTTGTTCTGTAATTGATGTACCTTACCACAAGCTAGATGTTAATTATATAGGATATACTTCCACATTGGAAAGGGATAATAGTTTTTATTCCAATTCAATTTGACTTTATATAAACTCTACACCATATACACAACTTCATGCCGCATTGTGTTCATGAAATTAAAAAAAATAACTATTTTCAACTATGATATTATACATCAAAGAATGAGGTTAGACAATGAAATTGGTAATTTGGTTAGTTTGAATAACCTTTAACACTTGGGTATATATATGAGTTTTGGTGGTTATTTTATCCTATAAAAACTACATATTCTAGTATTATGGAGATGATTGAATAAATTATTATCCACGGGCCATGTTTAAAATGATTTTTTTTGAATTATAATTTCAAATTTAAATCAGAATTAGTTGATAATATTAATATTTCAGAGATCTAATAATTATCCTAAAAAAGTAATACTTTAATAAATGAATATTATAAGGAAAGAAGAAAATGGAAGAATATTGTGAGATGTAAAATATATATTAGATTTTGTGAATAACTAATGTGAAAGAAATGAAGAAGTAAAATAAAATATAGGTGGTTGTGTTCGTATATTTTCTATAAAATATAGATAAAGAAAATATTTCCATGTTTATGTTTTAATGTTATCATCTATTTTCATTATGTTGATAGGTAATGATTGATTAAAATAACTCAAACACTAAACATCTTAAAGTATGGGTATTTTATTGAAGACTATTTAGTTGATAAAAATATTTATATTTATAAAGTTTCTGGGTGTATTTTCTGAGGGATGGTCCATATCTTAGTAAATTTACATGTAAGAATGAGTTTCAAGTTAATATGTTGACTCTTTTACTCACATAATTACTTTAGTGGGTAGTATCCCTATATAAGAATAAATATAAAACTAAGGATTATCCTTATAACATCGATAGGTAAAACATTTATGTATGATGGATTCCTTCAGTCTTTTGTTCTTATGGATTTGAAGATATATTATATAACTATGCTATAATATGAGGTGAATTTTTTTCTAAACAATCCTAGAAAGAACACTATATCACAGATTCAACCCACTTCCCCCTCTCAGGTATTTCTAACAGTTCATATAGGGGATTTTAAAGGTGTATCATATCAGTTTTTTTGTGTAAGATGATTTATTTGAAATATCATTCTATAAGATGAATAAATCTAGGTTTTATATTATAAATTATGAATAATTTGAATTTGGTGAGCAGTAAGGGGAATAAAATATTTAGTAGGAAATTTTATCATGTTCTTAGATATATGATGTGTCCATATCTTCTTTCTATTAGTTGTGAAGCTTTGAAATATATAAAATACTTATTTCCTCAATGTGAGAAATGTATTTCCATAATTGTAGGCGAAACATAGAATATGGAAAAGAAGGTAATGAAATAAGTTCAATAATATATACTCTTTTAGAGATTTAATTCTTGATGCTAAAAGGCTTAAAAGTAATAAAAAGGTGTTTGAAAAAAGTTTAGAATAAAAACTATGGTCAAGTGTAAAACATATAGTTCTTTTGACATAAAAATGTATATCTATGGATCCAATATGATGAAAAAATTTAAAAGATCTATTAAAGGGTAAATAATTAGATAGTTATTATCAAAGGATATAGTGATAAGCTACATGAATCTACTATTGAAGATAAGATCATAAATATCATACCTAAATAGATTTTTTTAAAGGTATCTACTTTATAATAAAATAAAAAAAGATAACTTTCGAAGTTTGATTTTCCTAGTATTGACATTTCTAATAAAATGATGAAATATAATGATATATTTATAAAGTTAAATATTGGAATGGATATGTCCTTATTTTCTCATTTTCTATAGAAGGATATTAAGATTATTTATAAAGATAATGAGGCTATATTTTTATATCTATGTTTATATATTGGAAAAAAGATATATAAAATAGCGTCTATTATCATAAAAAAGTGGGAAGTTGAGGTATGGTTAAAAGGTAATTTATTATAGAAATTTATCAATTCTAATGTTTTGGATATTTTATTAAAAACGATTGACATTGATATATGGTGATGCTAGGGATAAATAATGTGAAAGACCAAGTAGAATCTCCATGAAGAATTTTGTCATGAGAAAACTCAATTCTATAAGAAATGGATTGAATTTATTAAATCATAAATAGGGGCATTTCATATCAATTTTTGAATAAGTTGAATTAAGTGGTGAATAATTAAAATTTGATACTAAAATTTCTATTGAGAAAAACATTCAATGTAATGGTCTGTGATGAATGCTTCACTATTGATGCAGAAAGAAACTCTAATGGGGAAGATGCCTGAACTAAAAGAGAGTTTATGTTAATGTGATAATTGAAAGAATGTCTCCTATGAATCATAGTGATTGTGAAATATAATAAATTAATTAATTATTATCAATTATTCAATGATAACTAATTATTTTATATAGAAGAATGATTTATGCCAAAAAATTAGATTTATGGTTTTAATAAATTATTTTATTATGAGAATATATTGAATATCAAGTTGGAAAAAAAATTATGAATATTTAGGGAAGGAGAATAATTTTTTCAATATGAACTAATCAAATTTTATGTTGAAGAAGAAACTATCAAGATTTATTAATCAAAATTATATTCAATGTTTTGTGGATTGTTCGAAAAATGATGATTTATTAGAAAATTAAAAAAACTTCTATATGATGTTAATGATTAATGGATTGTTTCATATTCAAATAAGAAGAATAAAAATTAAAGGATTAATTTTATGGAAAAATTAAATAATACTAATAAATCATAAAATTCACGAAATCAAAATATCGATTCAAAATATTCTATAATAGAATACTCGTGAATGATGAAAATAATAACAAAATGAATACATATAAAATTTTAATTCATGAAATGGGGAAAATTATTGACGATATAGAGTTTTTAATTCTGGAACATGTTTATCACAAACATTTATTTTTTAGTGTAAATTATTATTTTTTAGGCTACAATTGGTACTATAGGGAATTTTAGAATAAAAAAGAAAAAAACAAACTATCGATATCTTAATATTATCACATGTTTTCTAAATCATTGTGTGAGTGGGGTTCATCCTTCCCAAAAGAAGGAATTTCTAAAATGATACACATATCATTAATAGAAAACATAGAAAATTTTTGAGTAACTTTATGAAGACTATAAGAGGTGTGACCAACCTTGTCACCATACAAAAGAATGTATCTTTCTTATACTACCCCCAAAAATAGGTTTTTAATTTAAAAATTCCTTTAAATAAGAAGTGATAGTGGATCTAGAAAAAAAAAATTGTTGAAGTGGAACATAAAGCATAAAAAATTTAAATTCCAGGGATCAATAATTGTGTATGCACATCCCATAAGATAATAGACACAATACTCTTAAATTATATTGAGAAGTGTAATGGAGGCTTAGTGACATATGTAATTTATGGGTCCTGAAAATATATAATAATATCCCCGACAATTATTGATAATAAAAATCTAAAATTCAAAATAACACTTTTTTATAGTGTTAGACATAATCTATTGAGTGTATTATAGTATCCTTATGAATAAAATAAAGTGGTGTTCATTAGGTATGAATAATTCATTATGAATAATATGGATGGATGAATTGTGACCATAGTGTAAGGGACAAAGGGAATTTATTCCATGTGGGTTATATTGGATATTCAGGGAAAATTCTAAAGAAATAAGAGAAAAAATTATATCATTGAAGGATTGGCCATTATCTCTAACAAAATATGAACAAGATATACAACAGGGGGTGTGTTTTTTCTCAAATGATAAATTGATTGGATGTTCTCGACAAACCATAATGGGAATATTGTTAACGCCTATCATAAGAAGGTGGATATTCGATCTAATCATCCTTTTGAAATAATTAATTCAATTGTGTGTGAGCCCATGAGGAATAAATATTCCCACATAGATAAGTACAATAATAAATTTATTGATGAATCCACTCAAATTACATATGTAATGTATATGAAACCGAATTCTATCGTTTTAAAAATGATTACATATATTCTGAAATGGTGTAGAAAAGTTGTGTGGAATTTATCTTTAGATTATATAGGTAGATATTGGAGTTTATTTCTAAAAAAGATATATTTTGTGATAATTTGGATAGTCAATGAATTTATCATGAACTCGCCACACTATAAAAACAATTGAAAATTAGTGTAGTTTAATGGAAGAATAAGTGATTGGTATGTATTTCATATAAAATGTTGTCCAAGAATGATATTTTTCATTTTTAGTCAAGTTATTGGTATAGTGGTTCATATCTAAAACCAGTATTCACAAAGTTAGTATTAAAATATACCCCTTATTAAATTAAATATGAAAATTATCCAATTTTGAGGAAACTTATTATGTTTGGGTGTAATTTTTTATAAGAGTAATAGGTGAAAATCAAAGAATGTATGAAAATTAAGGATTTTGTGGGATATTTCACTGATATCTTCTAAATGGAATATGTTATGAATATTTTAATAAATAATATTGATTGATCATTGATCCAGTTGATGTGAAATTACTGGAATAATAAATATAAAAAGTTGTATATCATATTGTGGGATCCTAAAAGATGATGTTGTGGTTTTTGTTAAACATCCTGAATAATTTTTAGATAGAGAAAATATTTTTAAATATGTATTGGTTGGGGAAGTATATTTTTCACTTCATGTAATGAGTTAAAATTGTTTTTAACATATCAGATGAAGATTTAATAAGTTATAGGTCAAAAAAGTATTGGAAATCCTGGACTATAGGTACATAATAAGAGATAATTGAGAAAATCATTTAATAATTCATTTTTCTCTCATACTGCACATAATTTTGTTGAAGGTGATTTCCAGAATCATTAGTGGGTGGAAACATTTATGAAGAATTGTAAAAAAACTAAAATAATGAAATTTGGGAGATTTTTCCCAAACTAAAATAAATAAAATATGATTGGAATTAAGGGGTGTTCAAAAAACAGTTGAATGAAAATTGCGATGTAAGGAGAAACAATAAAATGATTATATGAAAATTCTATTTTTAGGTTTAATGAGTGGATATTTTTGAACATTATTCATTGGTTTTATGGCTTGAAACAATTAAAATATTTATATATTATTACTCTAATATATATATATATATATATATATATGTTTTCCAATGGATGTTATTTCTATATTCAACAATGGTGTTTTCATAAAGAATCTTAACATTGAGATTCTTTATGGGTGCATTCATGGATAAAATAAATGATGTGTTTTCATATAACATAATTCTTTATATGTGATTAAACAAGCTCAAACATCATGGTACTATATGATTGATTCCATATTGAATAAAATGAATTTTAGGGAGGTAAGAGTGGACCATATTATTTTTATTAATGAGAAAAATATTGTATCACTTCTTCTTATTACTTATGTAGATGACATAATTTTTTCAGAAATTATGAATACAATTTTAAAAAAGAATACAATATTGATGAATAAATAATTTGAAATGACCATGTATAGAGAAATTTGTAACTTTATTTTCTTATAAATCTCTCAAAATAATGATCAAAATTTTTTACGATGAAAATTATTCTAGGTGGAGCCTAAATGGATTTTTTTTGGATTATTTGAAACTTATTTACACACCAATTTTCCTACGGAAAATGTTTTCCATAGATGAAAATGGAAAGTATGTTGATCCAAATGTTTTTATAATGTTAATTGGATGACTAATATATCTCATATCCTTAGAGAAATAATTCATGTATATTATGATGCCTTAAGATTTGTACACATATTATTTCATGATTTTTAACATAATCACAATTGATATAATAAAAGGTTCATAAAGGCGTTTTGTATTTGGATGCCCAGGTTTATAAAACATCAAAGTGGGACTTAATATAAAACACTTAATTTTATTCTCTATAATTGGATTCTAAATACTTTAGATCTCAAAAAAATTATGAGATAAACAGTTGAATAAACAGAATAAAGGATTGAGTTAAAAATCTCTTTAAATAAATAATCATAATAAGGAAACATAACATGTCAGCCCAATGTATAACATTATGTCATACTGATAAGTCTAACGAGTAATCTCACAGAACCATAACATGATTAACATGGTATCTCAATAATATGGTTTTTTGGAAATGGGGAAGAAACATAAAACGTAGAACAAAAATGAGTCAAGTATAACTTACAATACCAAATAACATGGAATATAAAGTCCCATAATGGATTAGTTTTTATCCCTAATCCCCAGGACATATCATGAATCTAAATCTTTATCTAAAGCCTTGGGGAACTATCTATGTGAATCCATCATAACATGTCCATGACATGTGTGTCCTACATAAAGGAAATCAATCCAAATTCATAATAAAAAAAGTTTCCATAGACAGAAAATTATTTTCATAGAATTTCATAATATATGTTAAAAACAAATTTCATAATGAAGGAATTGGATAAATGATCATAACGATTTTATTACCCATAAAAATATGGTATAATAAACTAGGATTATATACAAGGGACATAGATACATAATTTTGATGAAATCCATAACAGAAAAAGTTTTTTCCTTAATAAATTTACTTTTAAAATATTATAAACACTCTTGAAAAATATAATATTTTCTCATTGATTAATACCATATTATTTCATCATAGATATAAATTTATTTTTAAAGATCACATTGAACATATCTTGATAAAAAAAACAGATCCATTTTTAAAATAAATAACTAAACTCTAAAACATTCTCAAATAGTAAATATTTGTTTTTTGAAAAATAAACTTCGAATCGGAAAAAAGAATCATTAAAAGATGTATTAGTCATTAATGCCGAAATTTTTTTTTCTTGACTAATACTATAAAAAATATTCTTTTCAGATTTGGATAAAAAAATTAGAAAAGTAACGTGTTCAAAAAAATATGTGGAAATTCTTTACATATAAAAAATTCAATTAAGGGTAAAAATGTATATAAATAATTAAAGTAAAACAATTTTGAATGTTTTTTTTAAAAAATATGGATTTTATGAAAGGGATTTTCGACCTAAGAGAGAAATGAAGTCATATTTTCATAAGAAATATTTTAAATTAATATAAGTAATTAAAAGGGAAATATAGTACAATTAATAGAAAACATCATGAAAAACAAGTTGATAATAAAATGGTGAGGTGTTATTATACAGTGATCAAATAATTTCCAACAATTCAAATTCATGGATTAAAAATTGGATAAAAATTATATTGAAACAAAATCCCTAATATATTATATATTTTTGGGATCATAAATTACCATGAAAGAAGAAAACAAATTCAACTTCAAATATAGTATATTAATAAGGATTAATTATATATAATTTAATGGATAAGTATATACAATAATATGTGTCTTAAAGAAGGATGTTTTGAGGTGAATCATTTATAATGTTTTTATAATTATGTTGAGTGTTAATCAATGAATTGATTATGTGTAAAAATTATAAAACCAAAAAAATATGTGTGGAAATATAACAATAAATTATCCATCATTAATTTCACACATTAACCTGGCATGATATAATCATTGAAGTATTCATATGGCACAATAAAAAGAAATTGAGTCGTTAAATCCCTTACCTCATTCATCTATTTAGTTGAGCACCTTTTAACCAAATATATAGTGGGTTTGAACATGTTTTTAATATATAAAAGAATAATATTATTGTTTATAAAAACATATACGGTCCTTTTATAAAATTTTATTACCCATTATTTAATAATCATATGTTATCATAATTGTTTCGAGTGTTAATTGGTATGTTATCTACTATGTGTTTCATCATGAAGTTTTCATATCCTAAACATAGGTTATAGTTCCACCATCTACAGAATTATATTTATGTAATATATAATATTTTTTCATTACATATGTCCTTATAATATTTATTTAATTTCAATCAAGGATAACGAATAAACATTGCTTCGTTGCGATGGTAGGTGGTACTTGGGCTTGAGTAATGTTATCATTTACTTACTGATGAATCAGAAAGGATATGGATTTGTTATTAATTTTTATAAATTAATATAATTTCATTTATATCACATGTATCAATTAAATATAACCCTTGTGACCACCCATGAAAATTGTTTGTGAAATATAAGTAGCATCACATCACAAGGCGGTAGTCCATCGTAAAAACGAACGATGTAATCAATTATCCAATGGTCATTAAGGTATGAATCTATATGACTGACATAAAATTAATTTTTTTATTTCAAAATCACTTTTGGGGAAAGGATGGGAAAATAGATTGACATCATAGAAATAAGACATAACCATGCCTCTACGACCAAGATCATCAAGACCAAATACAATCCAATTCAAAAGAAAAGAAAAGCTACACCCAAGAAAACAAATCAATACGATCTGCCTCCACCTTTCCATCACTGCTCAGCTAGCTGTCCTATGCATAGATGCATGGGCTAGGAACTGATGGCAAGTTCCATACCCTCTTAAACATCCAATTCTGGATAACAATGATGAATAGAACGCTACCTACACTGAACATCTTCTGGAAAAGTCCCTTAAAAATAAACAAGATGCACTTTATTGTTGAATCCCTTATAATTATGACCTACCAATACTAAATCCATTCTCTTCCAGCATAACGCCATCATCCTCCTTCCATCCAAACATAATCAACCCAAAACCAAACAACACCGAAGCTGCCAACCCATGTGATTTTCAAAAACCTTCCAAGAGAAATAGCCTTGCCGAAAGACGAATTACTAGTAAACACATATCACATATTCAGCAAAGACAAAACCAAAAGTAATGCGGGGACTCAGTAATGGAACCAGCATAACTCGAACCAAACAACTAATAGAAATATCAGTATCAAAACCATACCTTTGTAAGACGGAGGAAATAGAGAAAATCCTCATACATCATTCCCACAGAATCCAAATAACCAAATAATTAACACCAAATCACGGATTCAACCAAAAGGGGAAACCAATGTTGTCATATAGACTACATGATCCAATGAATCTCTATCCAAATCGACAGAAAAAAGATAAAACAGAAGAGTGTCACAACTAATTCAAACGGGCGACCCATCTCTCTGATCCCATCGACGCCACCCATTACGCACTCAACAACCATGATTAAGCTCCAACAACACACACTGAAGTCAAGGCAGAGATCTTGGGCCACCGGATCTGGAATCTCGGTCATGGCCCGACACCACGCTGCAATGGGAGACTTTTTCCAGCGACGAAGTAAATGGGTGGAGAGAGGCTAGTAACGGTACAAATGGGGATACGACAGAGTCCACGGAGCACCACTATAGCCATGGATTCACCACTAGAACTTTCTGAGCACTAGAAGAGTCCCCACATCAACTCGAGATGAAGGAGGTGGTGATAGTGGGAGAAACCCTAGAGTGCCATGCCCCATACTGGCGCATTTTAAAAACAATATTCCCATCGTAAAAAATTTTATGATATATTTATTTTCAAGACTTATTAATTTTGCATTAATATAGTATATAAGAATAAAAATATTCATTATTTCCATCCATGTAATGTGTATGTGAAAAATGAATCACATAGCTTCGTCAGGCGATAGTCTGTCGTAAAAATGAGCGACGTTATCGTATTCCACACATAATAGAATGTAAGAAGTAATATGTGATATTATTATAGAATAAATAAAAATATATCATATATATTATATATATCATATATAAACATTAAATATATCAATCTTTTTAGATGTGGGAAGTGATGATAGAAGACTGATTTTATCGATTCAGGAGGCGGTAGCCCACCGAAAGCATGATCAATGGTATTTTTCACATTTGATGGATGAGGAAGTGATTTTTGGTAATAAACATATCATAAACAAATTACAGTGTATTTAATTTAATTATTAATACTATACCCCATGGTTTAATTACCCTTTAACAAGCTGAATGAGGAAATAAATTAAAAAACTCGGTTAAGGGCATTACTTCTTATATGGGAATCCTTTTATCGGTTGCACCTATAGCCTTCATTGGTTGGATTTGTTAGCCAAAATATATTGTTATATTTTGGGATAGATTTATGGAATTTATATTAGTATTTCCTATAAAAATAATGGGTTTTCTATGTGTTAAATAGATATGAGTGGGGGTGGAATTTTATAAGTGAGGAAGAGGACACACATAGAATTTTTTGAAAAGTGCGAATTGCACCCACGTTTATCTCATAGAAAAGGCTCCAATATAATTGAATTAAAAAATTTATAAAACATAGGGTCTAAATTTTACCATTTAAAAGGAATTATACATGTTTTGGGTCAGTTTAAACTATTTTCATTGGAGTTTAACCCTCGAAAAAACTGTTTTTACCTTTACTAGGGTGATTAATTTTTACCACATCATCTTTTAATTATTTTTAGAAGTTAATTAAAACATATTAGATATTAAAAATTATGATTATTCCAAATATTAATTTTTTTCTAAATTCAAGTCATATAAGTGGAAGAAGTTAAATTAAAATTAAACAAGTAGATATGTTGGGAACTCATTTTTCAATAATTTATTTTTTTAAGAACATCTTATCCCATATTTAGTATATCAAAAAATATAATAATTATGAATTTGAATTTATGATTATAGACATATATTATATATGTTTCATTTAAATAATTAATGATTTTTAGTTACATAAACTCTTTAAAATGGATAATCATTATACAATTTAAAAGGTATTTTAGAAGAAAAAAAAGTGGACAAAAGCCTATAAATATAAACTAAAATATAATTTTAGGATTTTATAAATATAGATAATTTTATTTCGTATAAATAGATAATAATTAAGTTTATTAGAAATCAAATAAAATTAAAAATGGGACATAATTTTTTAAAAATAAATTACAATTTTATAAAAGTCAGTATTTTCACTATTCACTAAAAAAGATATATTTTATTAAAAAATCTAGAATTTAACCGAAAATTAATTTCGATATTCTGATTTCAATTTTTTTTATATTCATTTTTCAAAAGTGATAAAAACTATTTTCAAATTTTTTGTAAAATGTGTAACTGAACTACCTTTTAGAATAATAGAGTTTTCCAAAAAAAAAATTTCTTTCAAATGTTTCGTATATTATTTGTAGTCAATAGATAAAATGTTAATTTATTTTATACATGTATGCACCATATAATATTCTTATTTTATTTATTCATATTTATAACTTGCAACAAAATGGAGAGGCAATAATGGTCATGTTTAAATAATAATGTTTTAATAGAGTATCACATTTTGTTTAAACCTAGTGTTGTGTGTATCACATGATATCTAAGATATTGAATTCATTTAAAAATAAATTTATCATAAAGTTTAATGGTGTTATGTTCTCCTAAATTATTTTTTAGGTTTCATATTGGCTATAAAATATTGTTTTACTATTTTAAAATCATAAGGTTTTAACTTCTACGAATCTAATTAAATTGTGACCAAGAAATTTAATCATTATCTCATTAATAAATGATTTGACATTAAAAATTTCCTTTTTATAAACCCACATTGTATAAAGGATTCATAAATCCTTATCTTCATATGATATAAAGGTATGTACATTAGACATCTAGAATAATACATTATTATGTTTCTATGTAGGAGAACAATAGTATCAAGATAAGATGTGGATGTAGAAGAAAAGTGTATATAATTTTTAAAGAGTTATATGGATCATTTATCAAAATAAAGCTAGTGGTCAATGGAATGTTAAGGACCTCAAAATCATAAATCTATCATGATTTAAAAACCCATTTTTTCATCATATATGAAGGTTATATGATAAAATTTTGGTTTCATGATCATTTTACAAAGTGTTCTACTAATGACAAAAAAATATAAGGAATTATACACACATAATATCTATATAATTAACAAAAACAATTTCAACCATTGGTAGTTATTTCCTAAATTTACCCTTCATTTCTTAATACAATTAATGAATATTAAAAAATGATTTCTTCTATTGCTAAATAACTTAAAAATAACTTTTAATAGATCATAATATGTATAATAGAGGAACAATATGTTCATCCTATAAATATTTAAACCAAAAAGGTTATGAAAATTTAAGATAATATCCAAAATAAATGTGAATATTTTTACCTCCAAAATTAATCAATTAGATATAAGTTTTATCATAGATCATTATTTAGATAAATAACCTTATTCCCCAAATAAACTAAACATTAATTATGGTTATAACCCCAAATATTATATCACAGCCTTCCAGAATACATCTCAAAAAGGTAACATTATTCTACCCAAATAATCATTTATGTTTAACAAAAAATTTATATACATCAACCTAATAAAACATGTCATGAAATTTCTTTTGTAAAACCAAAATAAACTCTCTTTATCAAGTAATATTTCCCAAAATATACTTAATACTTACCCTTAAATACATCTAAGTAAAATAATTCTACACTAACTAGTACATCATATAGACATATAGTAGGTGATGCACCCTTAGGTCCCTTTGGATATAGGTTTATGACCCATGACCTTACCAGATATGATGGGTTGTCACTCAGCTTACAAATTATCCTTTTAATAAAATTATTTTAAATCATATGTTATGATCATATTCTTTATTCTCTTTGATCCTATAAAATCCTCTCAAATATGATGATCATCATAAAAAAATAATTATTAATCTAATCAATTTGTATAACCACTGAGGTTTTAAACCATTAGCTAGGATTCATTTATTTATTAAGTAATACCTCCTTCTTAACATATTTCAATTTATTACCATTATCTTCAACTACAAAACCACTTCTTGTGCATCATTGTGGATCATCATCATGAGCTTCCTCCATATGACATTTATTTAAAAAATTATCATTCCTTACACATTTAAAAAAAATCAACCATTAATTATTAATTATTTTTTAGACACGATGTTTTTATCATTAATACATTGAAATATATTGACGAATATTTTTTGATCCAAGAATTGACACAACACGTGATTTAATGGCATGTTATGCCTAGAGTTAATTTTATAAAAAAATTAAAGGTATTTTATATCACGTGAGAAGGAGTTTTCTGAAATAATAGAATATATCCTAAATAGATTGTAAAAATATAACTTTTATACAAATGTTAGATCTAGAAAATGAGGTTTACCATAAGATTGAATTGTAGTTGGTTGGTGTGGGGAATTATAGTAAATAGGTCATTGGAACATGTGTTCAGTGGATGAAATAATTAATTCATTCTTTCATTAATTCATAAAATAACTTAAAAAATAATTTCAACTATAAATTAATCATTAGGTGGATATAAATGGTTACGTACATTACCTCTGGACCATTGAGAGGAGGATTATTACACCCATCATTTACAAATTTTGATCTGATGATGACAAGCCTACATATACAACATAATCGAATTGCATAAAATGAAAATAATCATTCTCCATCATTGAAACATTAATTATTCATCATAGAATTATCCAATATCAAATTATGACTCGTCATTTGTTGATTTATGTTAATATATATAATGTTGAGAAAAAAATAGAATTCTTTAATCTTAATTTTTTTTAGACTTTTCATTTTCCCAGGGATGGGATTTAATTATTTATTTGATTTACCATGTTGTTATATGTTTCTCTTTCTTTATGCACTCAATTTATATTTTTTGTCTTAGAGTGTTGGTCCAATGATATCCTTGCCTTTGTATCTTATGCTTTTCCTGCAAAATTATTCACGTTCTTCATCATTGTCCTGTGATTCCCATGGTTTTACATTTTTGGTAAGGATAAATCATGATCGGACCTCTGGATTAATTATAGATTCCTTGGAAATTAACATTTTTTTTCTTTGTATGTATTAGGATTTTTTTCTGGATTGCAGTGGTGATGCCCATGGTTTTGGGATACTATACTAAAAAATTGTGATAAGAACATTTGAAGCATGCGACTAACTTCTGTGAATCAACAGATAATGATTTTCATCCCCTAAACATCCAGAATAGATGAACATAAGTATCATACTTATATTTAGAAAAATAAACTTATAGAAATAGAATATTTGAAGTTTTATATAGAAGTTACGAAGGATATTGGTAATTTGAAAGAAAACATGACTATAAACCATATAGATTTAAGTACATATGGAACGCACACCCTTGATAATAGAGGATAGGGGTTTTAGGTTAGTTAAATGTAATACATCTTGTGGGATCCCCAATTTCATTTTTACTTGGTTTTTGGGACTAAACATGTACATTGGGAGTATAAAATTAAGGCACATCTCAGCGTAGGCCAGTGTACATAGGAACATCCATGAGAATGGGAAGAACCCTAGGCAGTTGAGGAACACTATATAGGGATACATGGAAAGTGGATATCATCTCTCTAAGACACATCAATGATGAGTAGCATAGACACACACTGTTTGGACCACCATATGCATTGTTTACTTTTTTTATAAAGATTCTACTTATCATGGATCCTTCATATGGACTCAAGTTTCAGCTTGTGAGTATCCTATCTTGAGTTTTTTTCATTTAGAACATGATGGTGTCATTACTGTTGGTTTTGAAGTGATATTATAGGTTTTAGGAGTATGAAACTTCTTTATACAGTGATCAATGCTTGTAGTGATCTGATGGAGTTAGTAGTGTTGAACCCAACATCAAGGATAGGTCATAGTTCCTCTACATATAGAGTGGAACCCTCTTCTAGACTAGGCAATAGGTCAGAGTGGAACCATCCTTCTAGTATATGGAATCCGGCCACTACCTATAGAGTAGACACCCCCTGGACAGACTAGGGTGTAGATCCTCTATCAAGTAATCTTTCGAGTGGAAACCTCATTTTTGGACACGAAACGAACCCTCTATACCTACAGTGGAAACCACTTGATGGACTAGTGTATGGGTCCTCTATTTATCATCAAAGTGAAACCCTCGGGCTCAAATAGGACATGGGTCCTCTATCTAAATATTATATTCCCTATGATGGACTAGGGAGTGGTTCTTCCATCTATCCTAATAGTAGAATCCACTTACTAGGACATGGTGTGGGTCCTATAACTATCTAAAAAGTGAAAGCCTCATTAAATGTGAGGGAATACTTTATATACCTATAAATTGTGTCCCATGAATGTGAACTAAAATGTAAATACATGGATCCATATTAAATCTTCTTCTTGATAGAACGGTGATATTCTATGAATCGTTGATTGTCCTCTTGGAATTGGCAAAAGACTATCTTATTGCCAGAAAAATTGGAACATGTATGATATTGGATATAGTCTCTGACTATATTTCTGTAGTAAGATATCCATATACACGTACTCAAATGACCATTTTACCTCTTGATTTATATTTTAGTATTCCTCTACGAATAAATTCATCTAGGTCACCGATTCGGGATGGTGAAGGAGACCTAATAAGTGATGCTACCTTATTTCATGGGACACCACAAAAAGATAATTCCTATAGGTTGAAAGGTAGAAACACCCCCATCTATTGATTAGTAGATATGTAACACCTCAATAATTCAAATTATGTTATTTCTTCAAATCAATTCAATAAATTTCATTACACTCAACACCGAGTTTAAATGCACCACAACATACCAAACTAGCCGTTCAAAAGTAGTAATGAATAGTATTAACTGAATATTGAACTTTATATAATCCTTATAATTTTAGAATCTATATTATGAGTTTATTAGACATAATGTAAGAATAAATTCATTTTTTTCAGATAAAAGAATTATTTTTCGAATAATGTAATTTTACAACCTTTTCATGGAGAACCCTTTTTAAATCCTATATTTTCAACTTTTATATCTTCAATTTGACAAAATGAACTTCTTATTTAGAATTGGGAAATAATAATTAAGTTTCAATAATTTTTTGGGGGTTTTTTTGATAACTTTCATATTTGGGTGAATAGTAAAAAATATAACATTTTAACTGAAAACAACTTTTTTAATCTAAATAATTTATAGTGTTTAATTATACATTTTAATGTCTGGGAAGTATAATTAGATTATATTTTTACCCTTTAATCCAATGTGGGTCATTGAAATTAATTTCACATTGAAATTATACATAAACAAGTGTCAATCTTTACATAGTTATTGTTTCTTAAAAACACTCTATTTATTTTGACAATGAGAATTACTTTTAAATTAATTAATTCCACTTATATGTTTTGAAATTGGTAAAATATACATCATTTTTGGATTCAGAATATCAAATTTAGCTTAGGGTGAATTTTTGGTATTTTTCTAAAAACATTCAATTTTTTATGAATAGTGAAAAACACTAAGTTATTGGTTAAATCCGACTTTTTATTTATTTAATTATTTATTTTATTTAAATTTATTTTATGTAAAAATAGATACATAAAACCAATATAAGTAAAATGTATTTAATTGGATTTAGTTGATAATAATTTTAGATATATAAAATTTTTATTGAACTTTTCATCGTCTTTTACCCATCTCCTAGGAAAATTTGCAAATTCACATAAAACATGATTTTACTGCTTCTGTGAGTGGAATTTAAAAACACCAGGAGACATGGTTAATATCAAAGAGTAAAATGTGGTTCAATAAGATAAAAATTATTTTTGTTGAATAGTAACTTTTTACTTTTATTTACCACAGTTAAAAGTAAATATGGTAATTAAGGTTAAAATGATATTAATATTACCCTAACCCATGTCCTAATTCTATTGGACAAGTGTACCTAGACCAAAAAAAACCTTAGGAATAAAATATTATCATTTAGGTCTACTTGGATTAGATTAGGACATTTATTATTATTTAATTCAACGAAGAGTTAAATGATTTAAAATCAAAGTTTAATAACTTAAACATTTTTAATATAGAGATATACATAAGATAAATTAGACTATAAATATTAATTATAAATATAAATAGATTTCCTACATAATGGTAATTGTTTTATAATTTTTTAAGGATTAAATAATTAAATTTATTAATAACACAATGACGATGCAGTAACTATATTATTAATGAAAGAATCAAGTAAATGGTATTATAAATATTTAAATAAATATAATTTCAAAGTTTTTATAACATACACAAATTTTCTAGGTGAATATGTCATGTTAGTATTGATTCAATGTATTTTTTTAAGTAATCATGCTTTTATTATTTTAACAAAAAACAAATACCAAATAGTGTCAAAATTGACATAAAATAGTTTTTAAAACAAATTTTATATTAGTAATTGATATAATGGTCCTAAAAATATATGGTTATTAAAAAAGACATATATAATAATATATATGACATTAAGGAACCAATTGGAGTTCTATTGAAAGTATATAGTATATTTATTAACCATATAGTGTAATAATCCTAAAAGACACGGTAACAGTTAAATTATTTAACTTAGAGTTAAATCTAAATGATAAGGTTAAAATGGTAACCTAAACATGTCTAAAACCTGTTTGTGGAGTGTTTTTCAACACATCCCCACCTTAGACATTATATAATACATTTTGTAGCCATTATAAATTGAATATAAATTTATTATAAAATAATATGTTAAGTTTTTCCTAAGGTGCCCCTCACCCATCTTATAAAAGGGAACTCACCCTTCACTTTAATTCACACCATCTATTCCATTTGGCTCGCCCAAACCCTGCCCCAATACTCTATCAACTATCCTACCTTCATCCTAGAGTCCCTAATTTAGTCATAAATCCTACTTAAAGAGCCCTTTTGATCAAATAGAAAGGAATAACCCGAAGAAGATGTAATAATTTCACCACCCTATTTCAAATTCCTTTCTTCTTCCACTTATTCTTTCATTGTTATTTCCATTATAAAATAATAACTCCAATATATTCTATGTATTTTGATTTTATTATAAATATGGAACAACTTCATTCATTATTCTATCCATCTTATGAATGATAATGTCACCATTCGTGCGTACGTATGGCTTACCGTCTCCACGTCGTGGTGTAATTTGTTATTCAACACTATATTATTTGGATGGATATAATGATTAGTAATATGTATATAAATAATTAAAATAACATGATAATGTCTCTATAAAATTAATATACCATCCAATTCCACACCTTTATGGAAATGATATTGTCACTCGTGCGTACTTACGGATTACCGTCTCCACAATGCGATGAGATTTATTTCCATGATCACCATTCATCGACAATTATAAAAATATATATATTACTAATAAGTATGTAATATATTTCATAATAATTCTACTGGAGATATATATATATATATGTTCTTACATATAACGTATATGCTTAGTTCCGTTCAACACGATATGAAAACAGAAACAACGTTTATGCATACGTACGAAATACCGTCTCCATAAACGGTGTTTTTTATTTCATATATATGTCTACTATACATACATATATTATAAATATATATTATATATAAATCATGTTTTATTTTCAGGAAGTATTCAAATCTTGTTCTATGTGATACAATCAAGATTAACAAGTTAAAACACGAAATCGATTATTACTCGAAATGTTAATTTAAAATGGAAATAATTATTAAATGGATAGTATAAAGTCATAAATGAATCATATATGATATCATAAATATTAATATGGTTTTGGTATAATTTAATAACATACTATGATCTTCATATAGGAGGATAAAATTTCCGTCGACTAAAAGAAAGTGCAGGGTAAGGGTTAATTCCTCAATCTCATTATTATTTGAGATTGTTTATGTGTAAGTATTTACTGAGACATTTTTATCATCCATGTACATTTTTCATAAAAATTATTTAAAAATGAATATTTCAAGGATTTTTAAAAGGTAATCTTTATGAAGATCATAATTTTAAATGTTTTAAATATTTATCTTTCTAAATATTTTTAATTAATGTCCATGTTTTCAAAATGATTTTAAGGATTTATTTATATGGACATGAATGTTTTGAAATGATAATTCTTTTCAAAAGTTTCAAATACTTATGGGACACTTTGATTCAAAAATATTTTTTAAATTACTTCCTTTATAAATGTGTGACTTTTAAATGATTTTACTAAAATGATATTTCTCTCAAAATGATTTATGCTTACGTGTGAAATACTGTCTCCATAAACGGTGTTTTTCATTTCATATATATGTCTATTATACATACTTATATTCTAAATATATATGATATATAAATCATGTTTTATATTCTGGAAGTATTTAAATCTTGATCTAAGTGATACAATCAAGATTAACATGTTAAAACACAAAAGCGATTATTACAAGAAATGTTAATTTGACATGGAAATAATTATTAAATGGATAGTATAAAGTCATAAATGAATCATACATGATATCATAAATATTAATATTGTTTTGGTATAATTTAATAACATACTATGATCTTCATATAGGAGGATAAACATACCCTTGACTAAAGGAAAGTGCAGGGTAAGGGTTAATTCCTCAATCTCATTATTATCTGAGATTGTTTATGTATAAGTATTTATTGAGACATTTTTATCATCCATGTCCATTTTTCCTAAAAATTAGTTCAAAATGAATATTTTAATGATTTTTGAAAGGATATATTTATGAAGATCATAATTTTATATGTTTTAAATATTTATCTTTCTAAATATTTTTAATTAATGTCCATGTTTTCAAAATGATTTTAAGGATTTATTTATATGGACATGAATGTTTTGAAATGATAATTATTTTCAACAGTTTCAAAGTGGTATGGGACACTTTGATTCAAAAATCTCTTTTAAATTAATTCATTTATAAATGTGTGCCTTTTAAATGATTTTTCAAAAAGTATATTTCTCTCAAAATGTTTTACTCATCATTTACAACTATGTCAGCATCCTTTACAGGATATTATTTTTTATTGAGGTTGATTTATTATACAATATTCCATATTGTATTGAATGAATTATGGTATGTTTGACTGTGGATGTTCTATTTTTATACCATTCATGTTTTTTGGTTAATGCATTGATATTTCATATGCTAGTTTTAATACGAATGTTAATGTTATGTTTCAAATTTATCATATGAGGAATGTAGTGGACTTATTAAGTGAAGGGTGGAGCCCACTATAGCTCCTCGATGCATCGGTAGGTCTCATGAGGCGAACCAGTGTCTTGGCACAAATCCTTGACACAGTCTTATTTGTAGTATTGGCACAAGGCCTTGACTATGTGGTTATGATAGTATGCCATTATGCATTCCATCATTATGAAAGTTGTAAGTGATATTACGTGTGATTATTCGACTAGTAGAATATCCATGTGAATAAGTAAATGGAATTATTTCATTTTATTTTTTCCATATTATGATGAAGTTCAAGTTTAAAAGGCTTTTGTTTTATTTATACATTTCTTTAAATGTTTATTCTTATTTATAAAAGTTTTTGATGTATTTCTTACCATTACTGAGCGTTTGAGCTCACCCATTTCTATGTTTTATTTTCCCAAGGATTCCAAGAAGTGTATTGTGATTGATATGTTGGGTTAATCCAAGGGAATAATGGCATTCATAAAGGATTATTTATGTTGTTTTCTATGTCTTAAAGTTAAATGTAACATTCATGTATGTAATCTATTTTCCAAAACTGTTAAATTTATCGGTTCTTCGGGACTTGATTCTTTGTAATCAAGCCAATGTATTAAAATAATGCACCGGCTCTGGGTAACTGGGGTTGGGGCATTACAGTTGGTATCAGAAGATGTTTAGAAATAACCTAGGAAACTAGATTTAGATAAACTCTAATTTGATAACATTACCCTAAGATGTACATTGAGGATTAGTATACAAGGGATTCCTATAATTTTGGTAATGTTTATATTTTGTGAGTTTTCCAAACAAATACATCCCTGTCTAGATATGATTAGGTAGAGGCAGCTCTGGCACAGATGTACCTAGGTGTAAAACCTGAAAACAACGCTTTGATCTAGAATCGAATGGTAACTGGTGCACGACAACTGGCCTTGCTACACTCTTGGTTGCGACACTCCTAGGGGATATTCTTAGGAAAATTATCATCTTCTTTACAAACCACTATGACGGGTTTATTAGTATATACCTCCAAAAAGAAAACATTTTTGTGTTTATAGATTATATCCATAGAATATTCAATTTATGTTAGGTATTTTACATGCTTGGAATTATGAATTGCAATTCATAAACTGACCTAGTGTATGCCATTGTTTAGAAATTGGTCCCAGAAGAAGGAATGAGAACTCCAACAATAAGTATGATCCAAAGAGTAAGAAGGGTCATATAATTCATGGTATTAAGCCAAAATTTAGAAAGGAAATAGTCTCTCATGTATTATCATCATATGAATAAATAATATCATAAGATCAGTAAATAATTCTCTGAATCCCATGGTTTTGAAGGGAAGAACGAGAAGAACAACATGGTAGAAATACAGATTGATAGAGGGAATAAGGGAATGAAGGATTTTCCAATATGTGATTAATGTGGAATGAACCACCTTGGTAAATTCCTGAATGGAATGGGAGTTGTTATAAGTTTGGAGAAAAAGACACCAAGTAAATGATTTCAAGGGTAAGAAAATGTTCTCAAATGTAAAATGCTTCATCTCCAAGGTGTTGAGACACTACGCGAATCAATATATCATTCATTATAGTATACCACAAATGATGTTATTGGATAATAATCATGTTATGATACTACCTGAGATGAAGAAGAAAGACTAGTGTTCTTATGTTGTTATTATATAATTATTTCATTTGAGTGTTGTATCAACAGTATAATGGTTACATGAATTATGGAGATAAATATGGATTGTACTACAGTACTATTTTATTGAGGATTTGAGAGTATATGGTTCTACGAAAAGTGACTTCATAGTGTGCTACACTTTTTGAAAAGAAAATGGTTGAAGGAAAGGTAATCCTTAATATGGTCATGATAATGAGGTAGTGATTTCGGAATAATAGATGGTTGATTTTTGTAATTCATGATGTTTAGGTGTTGTAAAAGAATACATAATGAAGGCGTTCACATGTTATTACCTGGAAAAAAGGATCCTCATTATGTTTAACTTCCTTATAAATTTTGGACTGAGAGTTTGGATATAAGTATTTTGGATAATTCTAAAGGCTGGAATGGATTATGTTTGAAATTGGATACTATTTTCAAGGTTATTTATGGATTTCCATAAAATGGACAACCCGGAGGTCGGGCGGCAACCCCTCACATCTGGCAAGGCCGTGAGACTTGAACCCGCAACCGAAGGAAGGCAACAGTGTATCACCTATCACTGACCTACATGAAGTCCGGGATTGAATAATGTAGTTTTTTAATGGGTATGATATGTGAATTATAAATTCATTATTTTTGGAACCCTATGAGATTATGATAAATAGAATATATATTTATATTTTTTTGAAATATTTTAGAGTGAAAGATGAGTTTGTGGTATGAATTAGTTAAAGAATGAAACTATACTTCTCAAGTATATATATACACATATATATATAAATTACATCTTATTTTATAGATAAATTAATTATTAATCTTTAGGGAATGGATCTTAAAAACAAAAATGTGTTATCCTAATATGATACATTTTGTTGAACCGATGATATTTTAAATCATCATAGATTGGTGGATTTGAGACCCAAAATTCTACAATTGTTTGTGGAGGATGACCTAAATCACTCCCTATAAATATTTAAGTTTTTAGTTCAATTATGTGTCTCTAATTTCCACCAATGTTCTCCTAATTGTATTCATAATTTGGTGGTGACTTTTTCATTCCCCTTTTCCTCTTATTAAGACTAAATTTTATTAACCCAATTTCCTATGTGGGTTTTCCCACAAAGGTATTTTCTATTTTCAACCGTTTATTTTCAAAGGACAATTTTAAATTTCGAGGATTCAATTTATTGATAGAAGGAAGAATGTAACACCCCATGATTTCAAAGTACGTTATTTCTTCAAATTAATTCAATAACATGAACTACACACAACACTGAGTCCAAACGCACCACAACTTACCAAGCTAGCCGTTCAAATGTAGTTATGAAAAGTATTAACTGAATTTTGGACTTTATAAAATACTTATAATTTTAGAATCCATATTAAGAGTTTATTAGACATAATGTAAGAACCAATTCATTTTTTTTCAGATAAATGAATTATTTTTCAAATAATGAAATTTTACCGCCTTTTAATAGCGAACCCTTTTTAAATCAAATATTTGAAAATTTTATAGATTCAATTTGACCAAATAAAATTCTTATTTAGAATCAAGACATAACAATTTAGTTTTAATAAATTTTTGGTGTTTTTCTGATAACTTTCATATTTGGGTGAATAGTGAAAAATACTATATTTCAACTGAAAACAACTTTTTTAATCAAAATAATTTATAGTGTTGATTTATACATTTTAATGTTTTGGAAGTATAATTAGATTATATTTTTACAATTTAATCCAATATTTGTCATTGGAATTAATTTGATATTCAAATTATACATAAACAAGTGTTATTCTTTTGAGAGTTATTGTTTTTTAAAAACACGCTATTTATTTTAACAATGAGAATTAATTTAAATTAATTAATTCACCTTATATGTTTTTAATTTGGTAAAATAGACATCATTTTTGGATTCGGAATATCAAAATTATCTTAGGGTAAATTTTTGGTATTTTTCTGAAAACATTCAATTTTTGATGAATAGTGAAAAACACTGAGTTATTGGTTAAAATCGCTTTTTTATTTATTTAATTATTTATTTTATTTAAATTTATTTTAGGTCAAAATATATACATACTACCTATATAGGTAAAATTTAATTCATTGGAGTCAGTTTATAATAAATTTAGATATATAAAATTTTTATTGAACTTTTCACCGTCTTTTACCCATCTCCTAGGGGAATTTGCAAATTCACATAAAATATCATTTTACCGCTTCGGTGAGTGGAATTTAGAAAATCAGAGATACATAGTTAATATCAAGGAGTAAAATGTGATTCAATAAGACAAAAATATTTTTGGTGAATAGTATCTTTTTAGTTTTTATTTTCCACGATTAAATGTAAATATTGTAATTAAGGGTAAAAATTATATTAATATTACCCTAACACATGTCCTAATTCTATTGGACAAGTGTATCTCGAAAAAAAAACAACCTTAGGAAAAAAATATTATCATCTAGGTTTACTTGGGTTAGATTAGGACATTTGTTATTATTTAATTCAAAGAAGAGTTAAAATCAATGTTTAATAACTAAACATTTTTAATATTGGGTTATACAAAATATAAATTCAAATATAGATATTCATTAGAATGATAAAATTATTTCATACATAATGGTATTTTATTTAAAATTTTAGAGATTATATAACTAAATTTATTAATGACATAATGATGAAGCAGTAATTATGTTATTAATGAATGAATCAAATAAATGGTATTATAAATATTAAAATAAATATAATTTCAATTATTTTATGCCATCCACGAATTTTCTAAGTGAATATGACATGTTAGGATTGATTAAATGTATTTGTTTTTATTTAATCATGCTGTTATTATTTAAAAAAAACAAATACCAAGTAGTGTCAAAATTGACATAAAATAGTTTTTAAAACATATATTATATTATTAATTGATATAATGGTCCTAAAAATTTAAGGTTTGGCCAAAAGACATATATAATAAAATATATGACATTATTGAACCAATTGGGGTTCGATAGGTAGTATATAGAATGTTTATTAACCATATAGTGTAAGAATACGAGAAGACACGGTAAAAGTTATATTACTTAACTTAGAGTTAAATCTAATAATAAGGTTATAATGGTAACCTAAACATGTCTAAAACCTATTGGTTGAGTGGTTTTCGACTCATCCCCACCTTAGACATTAAATAATACATTTTTGATCCATTATAAATAGAATATAAATTTATTATAAAATAAAATTATATATTTTTTCTAAGGTGCCCCTCACCCCTCTTATAAAAGAGAACTCCCTCTTCACTCTAATTCACACCTTCTAATCCATTTGGATTTGCCAAACCCTGACCAAATACTCTGTCAACTATCCAAAATTCATCCTAGAGGCCCTCCTTTAGTGAGAAAGCCAACTTAGGGAGCCCTTTTGATCAAATCAAAAAGAACCCGAAGAAGAGGTAATAATTTCACCACCCTCTTTCAAGTTCTTTTCTTCTTCCACTTCGTCTTTCATTGTTATTTTCATTATAAAATAATAACTCCAATATATTCTATATACTGTGATGTTATTATAAATATGGCACAACTTTATTCATTATTCTATCCATCTTATGAATGATAATATCACCAAGTGTGCGTACATACGACTTATCGTCTCCACGTCGTGGTGTAATTTGTTATTCTACACTATGTTATTTTGAAGGATATATTGGTGAGTAATATGTATATAAATAATTAAAATAACATTCTAATGTCTCTGTAAAATTAATATACCATCCAATTATACACATTTAAGGAAATGATATTGTCACTCGTGCGTACATACGGATTACAGTCTCCACAATGCGATTAGATTTATATCCATGATCACCATCCATCAACAATTATAAATATATATATTACATATATGTATGTAATATATGACATAATAATGCTACTGGATATATATATATATATATACTTACATATATCTTATTCACTTAGTTTCGTTCAACACGATAAGAAAACCGAAACAACATTTATGCGTACGTACGGACTACCGTCTCCATAAACAGCGTTTTTCATTACATATATATGTCTATTATACATACATATATTCTAAAGATATATGATATATAAATGATGTTTTATATTCTGTAAGTATTTAATTCTAGGTCTAAGGGATACAATCACGATTAACAAGTTAAAACACGAAAGTGATTATTACACTAAATGTTAATTTAACATGGAAATTATAATTAAATGGGTAGTGTAAAATCATAAATGAATCACGTATGATATCATAAACATTATTATAGTTCCGGTATAATTTAATAACATACTATTATCTTCATACAGGAAGTTAAACGTACCCTCTACTAAATTAAAGTGCAAGGTAAGGGTTAATTCCTCAATCTAATTATTATCCGACATTGTTTATGTGTAAGTATTTACTGGGAAATTTTTATCATCCATGTCCACTTTTCATAAAAATGATTTCAAAATGAATATTTTAAGGATTTTTTAAATGTACTCTTTATCCAGATCATAATTTTATGTGTTTCAATGATTTATCTTTCTAAATATTTTTTATTAATGTCCACGTTTTCAAAATTATTTTAAGTATTTATTTATATGGTCATGAATGTTTTGAAATGAAAATTCTTTTGAAAAGATTCAAAGTGGAATGGGACACTTTGATTCAAAAATATATTTTAAATTACTTCCTTTATAAATGTGTGGCTTTTAAATGATTTTACAAAAATGATATTTCTCTCAAAATGTTTTACTCATCATTTTCAACTATGTCAGCATCATTTACTGGATATTATTTTTTATTGAGGTTGAGTTATTATACAATCTTCCATATTGTATTGAATGATTTATGGTATGTTTGACTGTGGATGTTCTATTTTTATACCATTCATGGTTAGTGGTTTATGTATTGACATTTCATATTCTAGTTTTAATATGAATGTCTACGTTATGTTTCAACTTTTTCATATGGGGAATGCAGTGGACTTAGTAAGTGACGGGTTGAGCCCTCTATAGCTCCCCGATTCATCGGTAGGTCTCATGAGAAAAACTAGTTTCTTGGAACAAGGCCTTGACAAAATCTTATTTTTAGTCTTGGAACAAGGCCTTGACTATGTGGTTATGATAGTCTGGCATTATACATTCCATCATTATGAAAGTGGTTATTGATATTGCATGTGATTATTAGACTAGTAGAATATCCATGTGAATAAGTAAACAACCTTATTTCATTTTTTCCCATATTATGCTAAAGTTCACATTTAAAATCCTTTTGTTTTAGTTATAAATTTCCTTAAATGTTTATGCTTATTTATGAAAGTTTTCGCTGTATTTCATACACTTAAAAAGTGTTTGAGCTCACCCCTTTCTATGTTTTCTTTTTCCCAGGATTCCAAGAAGTGTATTGTGATTGATATGTAGGGTTAATACAATGGAATAATGGCATTCATAAAGGATTATTTATGTTATTTTCAAAGTCTTAATGTGTAATGTAATATTCAGGCATGTAATCAATTTTCTAAGACTTCTAAACCGATCGGTCCTTTGGGACTTGATTCCTTGTAATCATGCCAATGTATTAAAATAATGCCCCGGCTCTAGGTAACTGGGGTTAGGGAGTTACAGTTGGTAACATTGGAAATTTAGAAATAACCATGGAAACTAGATTTAGATAAACTCTGATTAGATAACATTACCCTAAGATAGACTTTGAGGATTAGTATAGAAGGACTTATTAGAATTTTGGAAATGTTTAGATTTTGTGAGTTTTCCAATAAAAAACATCATTGTATGGATACGAGCAGGTAGATGCGGCTCTGGCACAGATGTACCTAGAGGTAAAACCTGAAAACACAGCTATGAGCTAGACTCCAACGGGAACTGGTTCACAACAACAGGCCTTGCTTCACTCTTGGTTGCGACACTCCCGGGGGATCTGCTTAGGATAATTCTCATTTTCTTTACAAACCACTATGATCGGTTTATGAGTATATACCTCCTCAAAGAAAACATTTTTGTGATTATGGATTATATCCATAAAATATTCAATTTATGTAAGGTTTTTTACATGTTTTGAATTATGAATTGTGATTCATAAACTCACCTAGTGTATGCTATTGTTTTGAAATGGGGAGAACACCAACAATACGTATGATCCAAAGAGTAGGAAGGGTCCTATCATTCATGGTATTAATCCAACATTTCTAAAGGAAGTAGTCTCCCATGTATTATCATTATATGAATAAATAGAATCATAAGATCGGTAATGAATTCCTTTAATCCTATTTTTTTGAAGGGAAGAAAGAGAAGAAAAGGATGGAAGAAAGAAATGTAGATAAAGGGAATAAGGGAAAGAAGGATTTTCCAATATGTTATAAATGTTGAATGAATCACCTTGGTAAATTCTTGAAGGTAATGGGATTTGTTATAAGTGTGGAGAAAAATGACACCATGTACATGATTGCAAGGGTAAGAAAAAGTTTTCAAATGTAAAATGCATCATCTGCAAGGCATTGAGACACTACGTGAATCAATATCCCATTCATAAGAGTATACTGCAAATGATGTTATTGGATAATAATCATGTTATGATACTACATGAGATGAAGAAGGGAGACTGGTGTTCTTATGTTGTTGTTATAGAATTATTTCATTTGAGTGTTGTATCAACAATATACTGGTTACATGAATTATGGAGGGAAATAAGGATTGTACTGCAGTACTATTTTATTGAGGATTTGAGATTATATGGTTCTAAGAAAAGTGACATCATAGTGTGCTAAACTTTTTTGGAAAATTAATGGTTGAAGGAAAGGTAATCCTTAATGTGGTCCTGATAATGAGGTAGTGATTTTGGAATAAGAGATAGTTGATTTTGGTAATTCAGGATGTAGCGATGTAGTAAAAGAATACAGGATGGAGGTGTTTACATGTTATTACCTGAAAAAAGGATCCTCATTATGTTTAACTTCCTTATAAATTTTGGTCTGAGAGTTTGGATATAAGTATTTTGGATAATTCTAAAGGCTTGAATGGGTTATGTTTGAAATTAGATACTATTGTTAAGGTTATTTTTGGATTTCCAAACAAAGGACAACCTAGAGGTCGTGCAGCAACCCGTCACGTCTAGAAAGGCCACGAGTCTTGAACCTTCAATCGAAGAGAGGCAATGGTGTATCACCTATCACTGACCCACGTGATGTTCTGTATTGAATAATTTTGTTTTTTAAAGGGTCTGATATGTGAATTATAAATTCATTATTATTGGAACCCTATAAGTGTAACACCCCAGGTAAATAAAGAATATGGCATTTTTATATTTATCCCTATTTTTGAATAAAATGTTAATATTAATTAAAAGGGAACTCTATGCTCAATGGCTTACCCAATACGCAACAACGTGTTCTTTTAAAATCTTACGTTGCACTCTAATAATAAAATAATTTTATTTTAAATGGTAGTTAACACCTAGCCGTTTTAATGACGTGAATGAACAGAAATAACTAAAAAATGATTATATATGTTTTTCAAATATTTTTACTTTTTACAATAAATGTTACAGGATTAAAAATGTGAATGAATCCAATTTTAAGCGTAAACATTCTAACATTCTTTAAAAGGTCGATTAACCGCCTTTTGATGGAAAACCTCTTTTAAATCCACATTTTGACAATTTTATGATTTATATTTGAAAAAATAAAATTCTTATTTAGAATCGGGACATCAAAACTTACTTTGTGTAAATTTTTGGTATTTTTCCGATAAAGTACATTTTTAATGAATAGTGAAAAATGCTGTATTTTAATTCAAAACCACTTTTTAATATAATTTATTTATATGATTAGATTATCTTTTGAATTTGTTTTAATGTGATATTAGAATATATTTTTACCATTTAATCCAATAGTGGTCAATGGAATTAATTTCACTTTGAAATTGGACTTAAACTAGTGTCAATCTTTTGATATATATTGTTTCATAAAAACACGCGATTTGTTCTGACAGCTGGAATTAATTATTAAATTAATTAATGCAACATATATGTTTTGAATTTTGTAAAATAGATATAATTTTTTAATTCTTAATATCAAATATATCTTAGGGTGAATTTTTTGTATTTTTCTGAAAAACATCAATTTTTGATGAATACTTAAACCACTAAGTGGTACTTAAAAAACTGATTTTTGGTTTAAATGAGATTTTACCACCTCTGTGTTTTAAATTTCAAAAATCCGACATACATGTTTTTCATTAGGAAGTAAAATGTGTTTCAATGAGATTAAAATAATTTTTTGATGAATAGTAACTTTTATGTTTTTAATCGCGATTAGAGGTAATTAGTGTAATTTAAGGTAAAAATAATGGTTTAATAATATGAAATAACCTTGACACATATCCTAACCTTATTTAATATTTCATGGCCGACCTAGAAAATCCATGGGCCAACTTGGGGACCCCATGGAGCCACTTTGGTAGGAAAATGACATCAATAACTTTTTATTTAATGTTAAAATAAAAATGTCACAAACATGTGTTGTTTTACTAAGACAATATTTAAATGGGGTTATAAAAGTAAAATTTTTGACTATAAATATTTATTAGAAATCTAAAAAGATTTTCTAAATCATGAGTTTATTTTATAATTTTTAGGCATTATATAAATTCAATTATTTATGAAACCATGATGATGCAGCGATTACCTCATTATTTAACGATTTAAATAAAATGAAAATATAATGTAATATCTAAGAACTAAACTAGTAAAAAACCTATTTTATGGGTGTATTTAGAACTCTTATCACCTTATCCTCGAAATATATAATTTTGGGACCTGTAAAAGCCGAAACGCATTTTATAATAAAGTAACCTTTTTCAACTTTCCAAGAGTGCCCCTCCCCTCCTCTTATAAAAGGCCCCCACCTCTACAACCTTACCCACACCTCTCAAGCCTTTGTCTCATCCAACCCCTGACTATGTTTTCTCTCCACATCCCTATATTACTCCTAAAAGCCTCACTTTTTGCATAAGGCTTTCCAAGGAAGCCTTTGAGCTCAAATCAAAAAGAGTTACCTGATTTAAAGGTAGTGTATTCTCTTGTGTTCTTATGTTTTATTTTGCTTCTCCAACCCCCTAAAATCTTTTTATTCCTTTCTTTTGTAACAAAACCAGTATCTTAAATATACTAGGATTTTTTTTATGAGAAGTATTAGAGGTACACCTACACACACCTTCGGCTAATGGTTAAAGAACATATTGTTTCTGTGGTTGGTGATTTTCGGCCTCACGAAACGATGATTGTTCAATATTCTTTTAACACCTTTAATGGTGTCTATTATGATGTAAATGTATTTTATATATGATATATATGGTATTTATGGTCTCTATATGCTTCTGTATTTTATATTTAAAACATACCTTTATTCTTTGCATGTTGTGCAATTGCGATAATTTCATATGAGGAAGTGTAGACTACCACCCCCTCAAGTGATGTGACTCGTTCATGCAATACAAGGAATGTATAAAGAATGAAATTAATGAACATATGTGACCTATATAACATATATATTATACTGGAATTATAATATATATATCTCTCATTTATTTTTTATTCCATTAATATGACAAAAAATGAAAGTAGTGTTCATGCGTACATACGGCCTACCATCTCCATGAACGGTGCCTTTCATTTTTTATCTCCAAATGTTATGGAACAGTATAAAATGAATATGTACTAGATATATATGATATTTTAATCATTAATACTATTGTGGAAATTATTTACTTTTAACTACATGGGCAATCATTTTCAAACAAGTTCATTTTTTTCTCATGTACCAAACATCGGCAAAAACGTCTGATATGAACTAACATTATTAAACAATTGTTATGACATTATAATATGTAATATGAACTGAATTAGAATCTTTAAATTAGGTACTTAAGAAATTATAAATTGACCAAAGTTTATCATTCAGGAATATAAATAAACGAACAAGGAAAGTCGGACTTGAGGGATGGGATCCTACCCATCTCTTTCTTTTTTAAGTACACTCTTTTATGTCATTCCTTTTAAACTCGTATTTCTTGTGATTGGGATGTTCTTTTATATTACTCATACTGTAATTTTTTATGTATATATGATGAGAGACGCTAATTTTTCTCATAAATCCATTTTGGAAGTTTTGATTGGCGCTCTTAGGCTGCCGAATTTTCATAAGAGATCCATCCTCTCTCTTTCTTTTTAAGTACTCTTCTTTATGTCACTTCTTTTAAGCTACTCTTTGTTTGTTGGGAGGTGTTCTTTTATATTAACATTTCTATAAATTTTATGTTAATATTATGAGAGATACTATTTGATCTCATCAATACATTTTTGGAAGTTTTATGTGGCGACGTTAGGCTGTCGAATTTGCGTAAGGGATTTCTTATCTCACTGTTAATTCCATGAGATTTCCAATATTCCCCACTTATTTATTGCATATGGAGTATTTTGTACTGCCTTTTGATATATATTATCATGACTATAATTATATTCATGGTATTCTGTGATTCATTTTGTGGTTATTAACTTTGGGTTAGACGTCTCGATTGATTACAATGTGGTAAGGGGTTTTTCATCTAAATTTTATTCCCGTGAGATTTATGCTACATTTTCCACCATTTCCATTGAATGGTGTATGTACTGCCCACTATTATAATATTTGTGTAATATAATTTCTTTTATGAGTATTTACATCAAGTTTTTGTAGTCCTTCCTTCATGGGGTGTACGTTTCAAAAGTTACCCAAGTCGGTAAGGGAATCTTTCACCCACCTCTTTTTAAAAGACTTCTTTTTGTTTGGTCTTTTAATATACATCTTATTATGTTGGGATATGTTCTTATATATCTTTATTGATGTAAAATTTATTTCCATGTGATGAGATACCCTTTTTGTTTTATCAACTCATTTTCTGAATTTTAAAGTGACGTCGTTAGGCTATCAAATTTTTTTAAGGGAACTTTTTAACCCAATTTTGATTTCTTTGGGTTCAACTTGTAGTTATTGAATATGTCATCCTATGAATATGTGTGAATGACCTTTGATGATTTTACACATAATATCCACATACATTGGGTTTATTTATATTTTTCACAAATAATTATAAGATTGGTTTATCCTTAATTTAAGGATACCTTCTTTATAAGGGATTTCATCTCATTTTACATTTCTATTGAGACATCATTGTTGTTATGGACCAATTCACTCTTAAATGGTGTATATACTATCCTTTGGAATATTATACCATGAATCCATTTATTCTCATGATATTATAACGTTCTTATTAAATGTTATTCCTCAATTATTGTATTCAAGTGTCTCTAATTTTGGTAAAAATCCTTTAACTAAAATATCGCTTTAAATGTTTTAATGATTTGTTCTTATAAATATCTCTCATTTATTTTCATGTTTTCAAAATGGTTTTAAGGATTTATTTATATGGATATTAATGGTTTAAAATTTTAATAGATTCAAGGTGGTATGGGACAATTTGATTCAAAAATCACTTTATTAAATGTTTTAAATGGTTTTGAAAATTGTTTTTTTGAATAGATAAATTATTTCAATATATTAAAATGTTATATTGTCATTTAAATGTGGGAATGTTACCTTTCCTTTATGCTTAAGTTATGTGCTATGATTATGTTATGTTTCTTGGGCATTGTTAATGAAAATGGTTGGTTCTGTGATAATCTAAGGGCGGGTGAGCCCGATATATCTCTCCAATGCATTGGGTAACGCGAAAGAGTTAAACGTCAAGGTTTCTACGAAGAGATTTAGGGAATATACTATGATGGGTATTCCAAACATAACCATGAGGGTTACTCCCTACGTATGAATGTTATGAATTCCTCAAATAACCTTTATGTATTATGATTTCTATAAGTTATTCATAAATCTTATGATTTCATGAGGTATGATAACATAATTATGTTTTATGAGTAAAGTATGATTTCATTGATTCTTATGTATACATGGACTAATGTTTTCTTTTCGTATTGTTATAACCCTTACTGAACTTTTTATGCTCATCCGAAGTTTTTTTGAAATGTTTTTCTGATGACATAAAGTTTAATAGGGTCATATATGGGATCAACGAAATGTCAGGCTGTCTAAAACAAGGAACTAGACATGACTCTTTTGTTCAAGAGTTTTTATTTTTGTAATAAAATGGAAGCTGAGTAGATGTGTCTAACTTGTAACCTTTGATATGTAATAGTTATGTCCTAATTCTCTAAAACACTAAAACTGAAAAGATCCTCAATGTGAATTATTCATTTAATTCAATAATAAGTAATGTTTAAGGTTAGGTCCTTATAATATGATTAGGATAAAAGGAATGTATTTTTATATATATTTTTGAAATATTTTAGAGTGAAAGATGAGTTTGTGGTAGGAATTAGTCGAAGAATGATACTCTACTTGTCAAGTACACACACACACACAAAGATATATATATATATATATATATATATATGTTCCACTTATTTTATGGATAAATTAAATATTAAACCTTAGGTAAGGTATATTAAAAACAAAAATGTGTTATCCTAATACCTTGCGTTTTGTTGAACTGATGATATTTTAAATCATCATAGACTGCTGGATTTGAGACCCATAATTCTTCAATTGTTTGTGATTGATGACCTCAATCACTCCCTATAAATATTTACGTTTTCCTCAAATTATGTGTCTCTAATTTCCAACAATGTTCTCCTAATCGAAATCATAATTTGGTGGTGACTTTTTCATTCCCCTTTTCCTCTTATTAAGACTAAATTTTATTACCCCAATTTCCTATGTGGGTTTTCCCACAAAGGTAATTTCTATTTTCATCCTTTTATTTTAGAAGAACAATTTAAAATTTCGAAGGTTCCATTTATTGAAGGAGGGAAAAATGTAACACCCCAGGATTTCAAAGTACATTATTTCTTCAAAGCAATTCAATAAATTACACTACACGCAACACTGAGTTCAAGCGCACCACAACTTACCAAATAAGACGTTCAAAAGCATTTATGAATAGTATTAACTGATGTTTGAACATTATATAATCCTTATAATTTTAGAATCCATATTATGAGTTTCATAGACATAATGTAAGAACAAATTCATTTTTTTCAGATAAAAGAATTATTTTTCAAATAATGCAATTTTACCACCTTTTAATGGCGAACCCTTTTTAAATCCAATATTTGAAACTTTTATATATTCAATTTGTCAAAATAAACTTATTCTTTAGAATGGGGACATAAGAATTTATTTTCAATAAATGTTTTGTGTTTTTTTGATAACTTTCATATTTGGGAGAATAGTAAAAAATACTATATTTTAACTGAAAAAAACGTTTTTAATCAAAATAATTTATAGTGTTGAATTATAAATTTGAATGATTTTTAAATATAATTAGATTATATTTTTACCCTTTAATCAAATGTTGGTCATTGAAATTAATTTCACATTGAAATTATACATAAAAAAGTGTCAATCTTTTGATAGTTATTGTTTTGTAAAAACACGCTATTTATTTTCACAATAAGAATTAGTTTTAAATTAATTAATGAAACTTCTAGGTTTAGAATTTGTTAAAATATACATCATATTTGGATTCGGGATATCAAAATTATCTTAGGGTGAAGTTTTGGTATTTTTCTGAAAACATTCAATTTTTGATGAATTGTGAAAAACACTAAGTTTTTTGTTAAACCCGACTTTTTATTTAATTAATTATTTAGTTTATTTAAATTTATTTTAGGTCAAAATAGATACATAATTCCTATATAATTACAATTTAATTCATTGGAGTCAGTTTATAATAATTTTAGATATATAATGCTTTTATTGAACTTGTCACCGTCTTTTACCCATCTTCTAGGAAAATTTTTAAATTCACATAAAACATAATTTTACCACTTCTGTGAGTGAAATTTCAAATATCCGAGAGACACAGTTAATATCAATGAGTAAAATTTGGTTCAATAAGAGAAAAATAATTTTTGGTGAATAGTAATGTTTAACTTTTATTTACCACGGTTAAAAGTAAATATGGTAATTAATGGTAACAATGATATTAATATTACCCTAAAACATATCCTAATTATATTGGACAAGTGTATCTCGACCAAAAACAGTCTTAGGAATAAAATATTATAATTTAGGTCCACCTGGATTAGATTAGGACATTTATTATTATTTAATTTAAAGAAGAGTTAAAAGAGTTAAAATCAGAGTTTAATAACTAAAACATTTTTAATATAGGGTTATACATAAGATAGATTCATCTATAAATATTAATTAGAAAGCTAAAACGATATCCTACATAATTTTAGTTTATTTGTAATTTTTAGAAATGAAATTATTAAATTTATTAATGACACAATGATGATGCAGTAATTACCTTACTAATGAAAGAATAAAATAAATGGTATTATAAATATTAAAATAAATATAATTTGAACGTTTTTATGATATCCACGAATTTTATAGGTGGATAAGACATTTTAGGATTGATTCAATGTTTTTTTAAGTAATCATGCTGTTATTATTTTTACAAAAAACAAATACCAAATAGTGTCAAAATTTACATAAAATAGTTTTTGAAACAAATATTATATTGTTAATTGTTATAATGGTCTTAAAAATATTATTATAGTCCAAAAGACTTATATACTAATATATATTACATTAATGAACCAATTGGGGTTCCATTGGCAGTATATAGTATGTTTATTATACATATAGTGTATGAATACAAGAAGACACGGTAAAAGTCAAATTATTTAACTTAGAGTTAAATCTAAATCATAAAGTTAAAATGGTAACCTAAACTTGTCTAAACCCAATTGGTTGAGTTTTTTTGTGGCCCCTACCCACTATAGTAATTAAATAATACATTTGGGAGCCATTATTAACCGAATATTAATTTATTAGAAAATAATATTTCAATTTTTTTCCTAAGATGCCCATCTCCCCTTTTATAAAAGGGCACTCCCCATTCATTCTAATTCACACCTTAAAAGCCATTTGTCTCAGCAAAAACCTTCCCAAATACTCTATAAACTATCCTCAATTAATCCTAGAGGGCCTCATTTAGTCAGAAATCCAACTTAAGGAGTCCTTTTGATCAAATCAAAAAGAATAACCCAAAGAAGAGGTAATAATTTCAGCACCCTCTTTCAAGTTCGTTTCTTCTTCCACTTCTTCTTTCATTGTTATTTACATTATAAAATAATAACTCCAGTATATTCTATAAACTGTGATGTTATTATAAATATGACACAACATTATTCATTATTCTATCCATAGTATGAATGATAATGTCACCCTGCATGCGTATGTATGGCTTACCGTCTCCACGCCGTGGTGTAATTTGTTTTTCAACGCTATGTTATTTGGATGGATATAATGATGAGTAATATTAATATAAATAATGAAAATAACATTCTAATGTCTCTTTGAAATTAATATACCATCCAATTATACACCTTTAAGGAAATGATATTGTCGCTCGTGCGTACGTATGGATTACCGTCACCACGACACGATGAGATTTATTTCCACGATCACCATTCGTTGACAATTATATATATATATATATATATTAAAAATATGTATGTAATATATTTTATAATAATGATACTAGAGAGATATATATAAATATATACTTACATATATCTTATTCACTTAGTTTTATTCAACACGATATGAAAACAGAGATAGATTTTATACATATGTACGGACTATCGTCTCCCTAAATGATGTTTTTAATTTCATATATATGTCTATTATACACAATTATATTCTAAATATATATTATATATAAATCATGTTTTATATTTTGGAAGTATTTAAATATTTTTCGAAGTGATACAATCAAGATTAACAAGTTAAAACTCGAAATCGATTATTACCCGAAATGTTAATTTAACATGGAAATTATTATTAAATGGGTAGTATAAAGTCATAAATGAATCATGTATGATATCATAAATATTAATATGTTTCTTGCATAATTTAATAACATACTATAATATTCATACAAGAGGTTAAACGTATCCTCGAATAAAGGAAAGTGTAATGTAAGGGTTAATTCCTCAATCTCATTATTATCTGAGATTGTTTATGTGTAAGTATTTACTGGGACATATTTAACAACCATGTCCATTTTTTATAAAAATTATTTCAAAATGAATAGTTTAAGGATTTTTGAAAGGTAATTTTTATCAAGATCAAAATTTTAATTTTTTTAAATATTTATCTTTCTAAATCATTTTAATTAATTTCCATGTTTTCAAAATGATTTGAAGGATCTATTTATATGGACATTAATGTTTTGAAATGTTAATTATTCTCAAAAGTTTCAAAGTGGTATAGGAATATTTGATTAAAAAATCTCCTTTAAATTAATTCCTTTATAAATGTGTGAATTTTAAATTATTTTATAAAAAAGGATATTTCTCTCAAAATGTTTTACTCATCATTTTCAACTATGTCAGCATCCTTAACTGGATATTGATTTGATTGAGGATGATTTACTATACAATCTTACATATTGTATTCAATGGGTTATATTATGTTTGACTATGGATGATCAATTTTTATACCATTCATTGTTTGTGGTTAAAGTATTGACATTTCGTATGCTAGTTTTAATATGAATATTTATGGTATGTTTCAACCTTTTCCTATGAGGAATGAAATAGACTTAGTATGTGATGAGTGGAGCCCGCTATAGCTCCTCGATGCATCGGTAGGTCTCATGAGACAAACTAGTGTCTTTTAATAAGGCCATGACATAATCTTTTTTGTAGTCTTGGCAGAAAACCTTGACTGTGTGGTTATGATTGTCTAGCATTATTCATTCTATCATTATGAAAGTGGTTAGTGATATTGCATGTGATTATTCGACTAGTGGAATATCCATGTGAATAAGTAAATGGCATTATTTCATTTTATTTTTTCCATATTATGCTGAAGTTAAAGTTTAAAAGGATTTTGTTTTATTTATACACTGCCTTAAATGTTTATACTTATTTATGAATGTTCCCGTTGTATTTATAACCCTTACTGAGCGTTTGAGCTCACCCCTTTCTATATTTTCTTTTTCCCAGGATTCAAAGAAGTGTATTGTGATTGATATGCAGAGTTAATCCAAGGGAATAATGGAATTCATAAAGGATTATTTATGTTTTTTTCTATGTCTTAAAGTGTAATGTAACATTCATGTATGTAATCTATTTTTCAAGACTGCTAAACCGATCAGTCCTTCGGGACATGATTCCTTGTAATCATGCCAATGAATTAAAATAATGCACTGGCTCTAGGTAACTGGGGTTAGGGCGTTACAGTTGGTATCAGTTGAAGTTTAGAAATAACATTGGAAAATAGATTTAGATAAACTCTTATTATAGAACACTACCCTAAGATAGAATTTGAGGATTAGTATTGATGGACTTCCTAAAATTTTGGTAATGTTTAGATTTTGTGAGTTTTCAAAGAAAATACATCCCTGTATGGATACGAGCAGGTAGAGGCGGCTCTGGCATAGATGTACCTAGGGGTAAAACCCGAAAACACCGCTTTGATCCATACTCGAACAGAAACTGGTTCACGACAATAGGCCTTGCTACACTCATGGTTGCGACACTCCTGGGATTTATGCTTTGGATAATTGTGATTTTCATTACAAACAACTATGACGGGTTTATGATTACATACCTCCTCAAAGAAAACATTTTTGTGATTTTGGATTATATCCATAAAATATTCAATTTATGTTAGGTATTTTACATGTCTGGAATTATGAATTATGATTAATAAACTGACCTAGTGTGTGCCATTGTTTAGAAATGGCGCCCAGTGGAAGGAATGAGAACTCCAACAATACGTATGATCCAAAGAGTAAGAACGATCATATAATTCATGGTATTAATCAAAAATTTAGAAAAGAAATAGTCTCCCACATATTATCATCATATGAATAAATAGAATCATAAGATCAGTAAATAATTCTCTGAATCCTGTGGTTTTGTTGGGAAGCAAGAAATGAAAAGGATGGTAGAAAGAAATATAGATAAAGGGAATAAGGGAAAGAAGTATTTTGCAATATGTGATAAATGTGGAATGAATCACATGGGTAAATACTTGAAGGGAATGGGAGTTGTTATAAGTGTGGAGAAAAAGGACACCATGTACATGATTGTAAGGGTAATAAAAAGGTCAAATATAAAATGCTTCATCTGAAAGGCGTTAAGACACTACGCGAATCAATATCCCATTCATAATAGTATACCGCAAATGATGTTATTGGATAATAATCATGTTATGATACTACCTGAGATGACGAAGAAAGACTAGTGTTCTTATGTAGTTATTATAGAATTATTTCATTTGATTGTTTTATCAACAATATACTGGTTACATGAATTATGGAGATAAATAAGGATTGTATTGCAGTACTATTTTATTGAGGATTTGAGATTATATAGTTCTAAGAAAAGTGACTTCATAGTGTGCTACACTTTTTGGAAAATAAATGGCTGAAGGAAAAGTAATCCTTAATATGGATTTGATGATGAGGTAGTGATTTTGGAATAAGATATTGTTGATTTTTTTAATTTATGATGGTGCGGTGTTGTAAAAGAATGCATGATGAAGGCGTTCACATGTTATTACCTGGAAAAAATATCCTCATTATGTTTAACTTCCTTATAAATTTTGGACTGAGAGTTTGGATATAAGTATTTTGGATAATTTTATAGGCTGGAATGGATAAAGTTTGAAATTAGATACTATTGTTAAGGTTATTTTTGGATTTCCATAAAAATGAAAACTCGGAGGTTGGGTGGCAACCTATCAAATCTGGCAAGGTCGTGAGACTTGAACCTGCAACCGAATGGAGGCAAGGGTGTATCACCTATCACTGACCCACGTGATGTCCTGGATTGAATAATGTAGTTTCTTTAAAGCATTTGATATGTGAATTATAAATTCATTATTTTTGAAACCCTATAAGAGTAGAATAAATATAATATATATATATATATATTTGAAATCTTTTAGAGTGAATGTTGAGTTTGTGGTAGGAATTAGTTGAAGAATGAAACTCTAATTTTCATGTATATATATACACACACATATATATATATATATATTCTCTCTTTTTTTAGCGATAAATTAATTATTAAACATTAGGTAAGGGATATTAAAACAAAAAATGCGTTAGCCTAATACCTTACATTTTGTTGAACCGATGATATTTTAAGTCATCATAGACTGGTGGCTTTGAGACCCAGAATTATACAATTGTGTGTGATTGATGACCTCAATCACTCCCTATAAATATTTATGTTTTCCGCCAATTATGTGTCTCTAATTTCCATCAGTTTTCTCCTAATAGAAATCATAATTTGCTGGTGACTTTTTCATTCCCATTTACCTCTTATTAAGACTAGATTTTATTAACCCAATTTCCTATGTGGGTTTTCTGACAAAGGTATTTTCTATTATCAACCTTTTATTTTTGAAGATCAATTTAAAATTGTGAGGACGCAATTTATTTAAGGAGGGAATAATGTAACACCCCAAGATTTCAAAGTACGTTATTTCATCAAAACAATTCAATAAGTTGCCCTACACGCAACACTGAGTTCAAGCACACCACAACTTTCCAAACTAACCGGTCAAAAGCAGTAATGAATATTATTAATTGAATTTTGAACTTTATTTAATCCATATAATTTTATAATCTATATTATGAGTTTCATAGACATAATGTAAGAACAAATTCATTTTTTTCAGATAGAAGAATTATTTTTCAAATAATGCAATTTTACCACCTTTTAATGGAGAAACCTTTTTAAATCCAATATTTGAAACTTTTATATATTCATTTTGACAAAATAAACTTCTTCTTTGTAATAGGGAAAAAATAATTTAGTTTCAATAAATTTTTGGTGTTTTGCTGATAACTTTCATATATGGGTGAATAGTGAAAAATACTATATTTTAACTGAAAATAACTTTTTTAATCAAAATTATTTATAGTGTTGAATTATAAATTTTAATGTTTTGGAAGTATAATTAGATTACATTTTTGCCCTTTCATCCAATGTTGGTCATTGAAATTAAATTCACATTGAAATTATACATTAACATGTGTCAATCTTTTGATAGTTATTGTTTCTTAAAAATGCGCAAATTTATTTTGTCAACGAGAATTAATTTTAAATTAATCAATGAAACTTATATGTTTATAATTTGGTAAAATAGACATCATTTTTTGATTCGGAATATCAAAATTATCTTTGGGTGAATTTTTGTTATTTTTCTGAAACCATTCTATTTTTGATGAATAGTGAAAAACACTAAGTTATTTGGTAAAACTGAATTTTTATTTATTTAATTATTTATTTTATTTAAATCTATTTTAGGTCAAAATAGATACATAATACCTATATAATTATAATGTGATTAATTGGAGTCAGTTTATAATAATTTTAGATATATAAAATTTTTATTGAACTTTTCACCGCCTTTTACCCATCTCCTAGGAGAATTTGCAAATTCACATAAAACATAATTTTACCGCTTCTGTGTGTGTAATTTCAAAAATCCAAGAGACATGGTTAATATCAAGGAGTAAAATGTGGTTCAATAAGATAAAAAATTATTTTTGGTGAATAGTAACTTTTTACCTTTATTTACCACGATTAAAAGTAAATATGGTAATTAAGGGTAAAAATGATATTAATATTACTCTAACACATGTCTTAATTCTATTGGACATGTGTATATCGACCAAAAACAACCTTAGGAATAAAATATTATCATTTTGGTCTACTTGGATTAGATTAAGACATTTATTATTATTTAATTCAAAGAAGAGTTAAAAGAGTTAAAATCAATGTTTAATAACTAAAACATTTTTAATATAGGGTTATACATAAGATAAATTTAACTATAAATATTCATTAGAAATCTAAAAATATTTCCTATATAATTTAAGTTTATTTATAATTTTTTGAGATTAAATAAGTAAATTTATTAATGACACAATGATGATCCAGAAATTACCTTATTAATGAAAGAATCAAATAAATGGTATTATAAATATTAAAATAAATATAATTTCAAATTTTTTATCACATAAACTATTTTTTAATATGAATATGACATGTTAGGATTGATTCAACGAATTGTTTCTGAATTAAACATGCAGTTATTATTTTAACAAAATACAAATACCAAATAGTGTCAAAAATGACATAAAATAGTATTGAAAACAAATATTATATTATTAATTTATATAATGGTCCTAAAAATATAAGGTTTAGAAAAAAGACTTATACAATAATATATATGACATTAAAGAACCAATTGGGGTTCGATTGGATGTATATAGTATGTTTATTAACCATATAGAGTAAAAATACAAGAAGACACGGTAAAAGTTATATTATTTAACTAAGAGTTAAATATAAATGATAAGGTTAAAATGGTAAAATAAACATGTCTAAAACCTTTTGGTTGAGTGGTTTTCGATCCATCCCCACCTTAGACATTAAATAATACATTTTGGGTCAATTATAAACCGAATATGAATTTATTATAAAATAATATTTTAACTTTTTCCTAAGGTTCCCCTCACCCCTGTTATAAAAGGGCACTCTCCCTTCACTCTAATTCACACCTTCTAAGCCATTGGCACGACCAAAACCTGCCCAAATAATCTCTCATCTATCCTCACTTAATCCTACAGGCCCTCCTTTAGTCAGAAATCCAACTTAAGGAGTCATTTTGATCAAATCAAAAGGAAGACCCTGAATAATAGGTAATAATTTCACCATCCTCTTTCATGTTTTTTTCTTCTTCCACTTCTTATTTCTTTGTTATTTTCATTATAAAATAATTACTCCACTATCTTATATATAATATGATGTTATTATAAATATGACACATCTTTATTCATTATTCAATCCATCTTATGAATGATAATGTCACCATGCGTGTGTACGTACAGCCTACCATCTCCACGTCGTGGTGTAATTTGTTATTCAACACTATGTAATTTGGATAGATATAATGATGAGTAATCTGTAAATATATAATGAAAATAACATGATAATGTCTCTGTAAAATTAATATACCATCCAATTCCACACCTTTAAGGAAATTATGTTGTCGCTCGTGCATACATACGGATTACCGTCTCCACGACGCGATGAGATTTATTTCCATGATCACCATTCATCGAAAATTAAAAATATATATATATATATTACTAATATGTATGTAATATATGAAATAACAATGATATTATATATATATATATATACTTACATATATCTTATTCACTTAGTTCTGTTCAACACGATATGAAAACAGAGACAGATTTTATGCATATGTACGGACTACCGTCTCCATAAATGGTGTTTTTCATTTCATATATATGTCTATTATACATACTTATATTCTAAATATATGTGATATATAATTAATGTTTTATATTTCTGAAGTATTTAAATATTTTTCTAAGTCATACAATCAAGATTAACAAGTTAAAACACGAAAGTGATTATTACCCGAAATGTTAATTTAACATGGAAATTATTATTAAATGGGTAGTATAAAGTCATAAATGAATCTTTTATGATTTCATAAATATTAATATGGTTCTTGTATAATTTAATAACATACTATAATCTTCATACAAAAGTTTTACCATACCCTCTACTAAAGGAAAGTGCAAGGTAAGGGTTAATTCCTCAATCTCATTATTATCCAAGATTGTTTATGTGTATGTATTTACTGGGGAATATTTAACATCCATGTCCATTTTTCATAAAAATTCTTTCAAAATGAATATTTTAAGGATTTTTGGAAGGTAATTTTTATCATGATCAGAATTTTAAATTTTTTAAAGATTTATCTTTCTAAATCCTTTTAATTAATGTCCATGTTTTCAAAATGATTTTAAGGATTTATTTATATGGACATGAATGTTTTGAAATATTAATTCTTTTCAAATGTTTCAAAGTGGTATGGGATAATTTTATTCAAAAATCTATTTTAAATTACTTCCTTTATAAATTTTGTTCTTTTAAATGATTTTACAAAAAGGATATTTCTCTCAAAATGTTTTAATCATCATTTTCAACTATATCATCATCCTTTACTGGATATTAATTTTTATTAAAGTTGATTTGTTTTACAATCTTCCATACTGTATTGAATGAGTTATGGTATGTTTGACTGTTGATATTCTATTTTTATACCATTCATGGTTTGTGGTTAATGTATTGACATTTCATATGCTAGTTTCAATATGAATGTTTATGTTATGTTTCAACTTTTTCATATGAGGAATGCAATGGACTTATTATGTGACGGGTGGAGCACACTATAGATCATCGATGCATCGGTAGGTCTCATGAGACAGACTAGTGTCTTGGCACAAGGCCTTGAAAAAATATTATTTGTTGTCTTAGAAAAAGGCCTTGACTGTGTGGTTATGATAGTCTGGAATTATCCATTACATCATTATGAAATTGGTTAGTGAAATTTCATGTGATTATTCGACCATTTTAATATCCATGTGAATAAGTAAATGTCATTATTTAATTTTATTTTTTCCATATTATGATGAAGTTCAAGTTAAAAAGCCTTTTTTTAGTTATACATTTCCTTAAATGTTTATTCTTATTTATGAATGTTTCCTCTATATTGCTTACCCTTACTGAGCGTTTGAGCTCACCCCTTTCTATGTTTTATTTTTCCCAGGAATCCAACAAGTGTATTGTGATTGATATGCAGGGTTATGCCAAGGGAATAATGGTGTTCAAAAAGGATTATTTATGTTATTTTCTATGTCTTAAAGTGTAATGTAACATTCATGTATGTAATCTATTTTCCACGAATGATAAACTGATCAGTCCTTCAGGACTCAATCCCTTGTAATCATGACAATGAATTAAAATAATGCACCAGCTCTAGGTAACTAGTATTGAGGCATTACAATATAGTACTAGTAGACGAATGTGATGATGCCTATAGTTTTTTCAAACTCTTCGAGTTCCAGTGCAAGTGGATATTGAGGTTCTTCAGTGTGCCGGATCCCTAGGTAAAGGAGGATTGACTATATTTAGTGGTTTGAGATTTTAGGCTTATCTAAACACTAATTGATCAGGTGTTTGTGATTTTATTCTATCTATTACATGTATTTGGGGGTAGAGGTAGAGTCTATTCATATATATTATTGACGATTTTACACTATCATAGGCCAAATTCTAATAGTTGTTTCATGATTATTTTTATAGCTCGTGATTGTGATCTATTCAAATTCAAAATATTTTGAAGATGATGTATGGTTGGATACCAGTTGTAGAGTAAGCTATAAGGTTCACTAACCAAAAAACTATACTTTGTCGACCTAATTTTTAAGTATTCTTCATGGTTGAGATGTTTGGGTAGGGTCCTTAAAGTGAGATTTTCCAATTGTGGTACCGAAGTGCATTTCCGTATAGGCTGGAGTGTTGGTGTGGGCATTGTTTATGAAGATATTTTGGTCATATGGGTGTCCTGTAGCTATTGTTGGTAATGGAAATCATGAGTCTATGTAATTTTTATTATCTAGTAGGTTCTTGTGGGTTGGATATCTATGAATTATATCTAATCATTACCAGACTCAAACACATGGTTGTGAGGCACAAAAACCACACATTGGCCTTGGGAATCCCTAAGTGGGGTGGTGCTACACATGTGATAGGAATTGTCACATAGAATTTAATTTCCTAAATTTACATGTTGGGGAGGGTATACAGATAGTAGATGGAATACCATGGTAGAGGGAGTTCCATGATCAATCATATCCTTAGCATACATAGGGTGGCCTCTAGGGAAATAGAGAAATAATATGAGATGGGTGGGATACAACATGAGGAGCTGCTAGTGGTGGTTATTTCTATGAGATCCTCCCAAAACCACCACCACTAGTTGGTCCATATATAAATAAAGGTGTTGGAAGTCAGGTTCATGGGTAGCTAAAAGCTATAATGGTTTATGACCCAAAATCTCGTCATATGAATATAGGTTGGATATGTGTTTTTTCTAATCTTTCTTCAATACTAATAGATACAAGTATGGCCCATTAATGTTTCTCATTACTCTTAATGTGAGAACTAGGGATATAAATTGGTATGTTTTCCAAAAAAATTCGTCGATGTTTATATGGGAATCACTTCTTTGATATCATTTATCTACTGAAAGGGTGAGATATCACCTGATAGAGGGAGTTTTTTATAGGACCTATGGGTAATTAAAGGGATACCTAACATTGTAATCATGGGTATGGACTAGTATTCCATTTTCCAAGCCCATATTATCTATAATTATATAATTTTACGGTTCCTTTTCAATAACTGAATGAGAATCTCTGTTGTGTGTGAGAGATAATTCATGGGGGAGTGACTAGGTCTTGAGAGCTGGAGGCTGAAACCCATCACCCATCATTTGGAATGTATATCCCACGGTACCATAAACACTCTAGGAAACATTATTCATTGATCTATAGATGATGGTATTGAATCCATCTCTGGGAATATTATATGAAAACCTATGAGGCAGGAAATGGAGTTGTACATTGAATGTCCCCCAGAGTTTCTTCCAATATCTTCTAATTCTTATCAGATTACCACAACCAAGATACGAGGTATTTAGTTATAATTGGGGGACATTTGAGTGAAGGAATTTATTAGACCTTGTGTATACCCCTGGTTAGCTCTGGTGTGGTTCGTGAAAAAGGTAAATGGAACCATGAAAATTTCTATAGATTATTATCAACTTAACCATGCCATGATAAAGAACAAGTACCAATTTATAGGGATTGGTGACCACATTAATTAGTTTCTAGTAATGATATGGTTCTCAATGACCGATATCATGTCTAGTGAGCACCATTTGAGAGTTCATATGGCTTATATGTTGAATATAGCATTATGATGTCGCTACAAACACTATGAGATTTAGTGGATCTCTTTCACTATTACAAATTCAATCATTATATTTATAGATTGGATGAAAAAAATTATTCCAGGAATACTTTGACTAATTATTTATTGTCTTCATTAATGACATACCTATATACCTTGTGTTAGGGGATGATAATGTAGAGTACTTGAGGATGATCCTAAACATTCATTAGGGGTACCAACTTTTTGGTAAGCTCTCAATGTTCTAGTTCTAGATCAACATGCTTCGCCTTATAGGCTATTTAATTTAAGATAATGGATTAGCTATGGACATCATTAATATTGATTTACTGATTTCATGGGATACACCCAAAAGTGTGTTAGAGGTGTGGATTTATATTGGATTGGTAGGGTAATAAAAAAGTTTTGTTCTATAATTCTATATGATTGCAGCTGCTTTGACCACCCTGATATGTAAAGGGGTCCAATTATATTTGGTTGAACTAATCTAGAAATCCATAGTGGATTTAAGGCGAATACTAATGGATGATCATGCTTTTAGAAATCCAGAGTAAGGTATAGAGTACATAGTATATTTTAATTCTTCTGGATCTTGGATTAGGTGCCAATTCATGCAAAGGAATATAGTTATTACAAATTAGTTGATGTTGTTGAGACCCCACAAGAATAACTATGAGAATCACGACCAAGAGATGGAAGTTGTAGTCTTCACTTTGAGTTTGTAGATGTATTATCTTCTAGTAGAGATATTTTTTGATTACTAAGACCATATGAGACTCGGGTATGTCTTTGTGAAATGATACGTGATCCTGATATAAAGCTGATTGTTCAAGTTTCAAAAGATATTTTACTTTGAGATATTCTATACACTGGGGAAGGGCTACGTGGTGGAATATATCCTTAGTAGGAGGTCCAATAATCATTTGGTGTAGGAGGAATCAAAGTAGTTGGATTATTTACTGATATCCATGTTTGTTGAGTGAGAGAATATTTTATTTTATCTATGGTGTGGAATCCATCACTATTATATAATTTATGTGTGTCCCTGCTTGGAGAAATCAACTGTGAGATATTATGTAGCCAAATATTCTTATTATATTCAGCCGATGGATATTAATTAAGGGGAAATGATGTCATCATTTTCTAGGGACAACCAGTGGTCCTTGTAATTATTTTAGAGGATATGATGAATGAGTTTCATTCATCTCCTTTGGTTGTACATCCCTATATGGGGAAGAAAAACACATACCTTCAATGGTAGATTTTTCTTGCTTGAATGAGGTGGATCATGACCGAGATCCTCTCTTTGTTTTTTATTGTTAACCATCTATAGTCTAATAATCATGTTTCTATTGGTTTTTTATCCCCTAATGACCATATAGTGGAAATTTTATAGAGTGTCCTTGGAATTTATGATTGGAATTATGCAGAATTTGAGATGCCATGATATCATCTGGGTGAATGATGTACAAATTTACATAGCCATCACACATCCTTGTAATCAGGGATCAGAGTTCAGTGGAGATTTAGTCATAGTTTTACATAGGGAAGATAGTATGCCTTCATGGGGTCCCATAAATTATTCTCTCTCATAGTGATGAAAATTTTATTTCACAATTTTGGAGAGTCGTACAACAGGTATTCTGAACCAATATGAGGATGAGATGAACCACTCACCCCAAAACATATGCATAAACTGAGTACACTATCCCAGCACATGAGGATATGATGAGTATTTTAGTGTTATACATTGTCCAGGGTTGGGAGGATCACATTACCTTGGTAGAGTATGCTTATAAAAACATCTACTTCCATACTATCAACACAGAACCTTTTTGAGGCCCTATATAGGAAACCCAGAAGACTACCCTTATGGTTGACTAAGATAGGTAGGTATCTTTTTTATATAGGATATGGAGCATGAAATTGTGGATATGGTCTAGGTTATCTATGAGAAGTAAGGACATCTTTGAGAAGGAATGAATCTTATAAATACCAACAACATAGGATTAGGATGTTAGAATAGGTAGACCACGTTTTTTTGAGAGACTCCCCTTGAAAATTATTGTGATGATTTGGGTGGTGAGAAAAGTTATCTCTTAGGATCATCAGATCATTTGAGATATTTCATAGTGTTAGTGAGGTTACATTACACCTCATCTTACCCCCATATTTTGAGAATGCATATAATTTATTTCACATGGCATAGATAAGGAGTTATATTCACTATCCAACACATGTTATTGACTAGGGAGATAAAGATATAGAATAAGAAGCCACTTTATTAGAGAACCCGGTGGCGATTAATTATTGGTAGGATAAGACCTAGTGTGGTAAAAACTATTCACTTTTTTATTGTTTTTTGGAAGTATGAGAACATGAATGAGAGATCCTGGGGGTAGAATAGAATGTTGTGGGATCAGATTCCATATATTTTTATGTTTTTTTGTGTAGAAAAAATATTGAAGAAGTGAATAATGCAGAGACACTATTTTATTTATATGGAATTCAAATATATTGAGGAATATTATTGGATCCCGGAACTAGGATGAAGCATGAATCTGAGGTCCATTAACCCTGAATTTATTTTAATAAAAAATATATATATTTTATACCACACATGCATGATTTTTTAGAAATAATGTAATTTCTCCAAAATAGAGTCTAAAAACAATATTATGAGAGAAAGATTCAATATTTAGTGTGTATTTTACCATAAAAGTGACCCATTTTTTTTCTATGTGGGATGTTCAAATAAAATAGTTATTCATGAGTCTGCTCAGTTGATTAAAAAATGTATTATTTAATTTATTCAATGAATGACCTAAAACATAATTCCCACTATAAATGAATTTTTATACTACACCTCTAGGGTCAGCCAAATAACCATGGGATCATTGTTAGGAGGATTACACAACCCATGGTTAGTGAATTGAGATCAGAAAATTATGAGAATCCTAATCAAAGATAATAAATTTGTATTGAATTCAATAGATATTCCACTATCATTAAAATCTATGTTCTTCTTCATCAAATGATCCAGTGTTGATGTAGGACTCGTCATTTATGGATTGACTCCCTTATGAGTCGAATATTGAGTGGAATAAAATCTATTTCTGGGATATATTTTTATTTTGACCCTTTTCATGTTCCCATGTATCAAATTTAATTAAGTATTCATTTTACCTCGTTCTTCCATGTTTATCACCCTTTTGTAACCAAAAAATTTATTTGCGGTCCACAATGTATGGATAATGATTTTGAATCATTTTTTTGTGTTTTTTTACATATTTATTCATTTTCATCACCATTGGACTACAAATACCATGATTCAACATTTTTTTTCTTTATCGAGAGTGATTGGACTCCTAGATTCATGGGAAAATTCATGTAAATGAACCTTTTGAAGATCTGAGGAAGGATTAGGATGTTCAGTGGGATATAGGTTATGATTTAGATTATTATGGTATCTTTGACATGCTTTCTATTATGGGAGGTGTGTAACATGTTAAATAAACAACATGAATTAACTGATACTGATTTATAGTAGCCGATGGGATAGAATCAATAAACTAAATCAATCCCCTTTGAATTCATGTGAGAGTTGGGAGAAATGGTTGTAGAGAAGCTTTATCTAGAACATATGGATAATATCTTAAATTTTGTAGAAATTGCGACTACATTCCTTTTAGACTGAGGAAGAAAAGCTATGTAAACCACTAGATTTTGTGAATTGCAGTTCTAGGTGATTTAAATATCACACTCCATGTGGGATCCACACATTCCATTGGATTTATGCTGGTGACCTAATATGTAATATTATATTACATGGAAATAGGAATGACCAGACATACAATGAAGGCACACGAACATTTTATGGTGTTGGGGAACGACCCTTGTAGCTGAGGAATGTTGTGTAGTACCCTTAGACACTATATAGTGATACATGTCTAGTACTATTTGTATTGGAAGGGACATTAGTATAAGTGGATAAGACACACACACTATGTGGGACCCCTTACAAGCTATGTATTAATTTATGAATAATATTCATCCTATTATATCTAATTTATTTGAAATCATATTTATGCCTATTTAATGTATATCATAAGTATTTTTCTTTATTAAATGTGATAGTAAACTCTATTATGGATCATGAGATACAATGTGAGGTCTTATGAGTGTGATGATTCCTTAGGCAGTGCTCAATGATGCTAGTGATTGAATGGGTCAAAGTGGAACCCTCCTTATAAGACATGTAATGGGCCTTATTTTTATAGAGTGGAAACCCCTAGATAGAATAGGGTGTTAGTATTATATCTAGAAATCTTCAAATTGGAACCCTTTTATTGGGATTGGGAATGGGATATCTACCTATAGAGTGCCCCCCCCCCAATGTACTATGGTGTGGGTCCCCTATTTGTTTATCATTATAATGGAACCATCCTTTTAGGAAAGGGAATGGGTCCTATAAACCTCGATCATACCCCCTAACGAAATATGTTTTGGGTCCTTCAATTTTAATAAGACCAGATCCCTTCTGTTGGAACTGGAAAAGGTTCCTATACCAAAAGGTTGGAACCCCCTAATAGTCTAAAATGTGGGTAATCTATCTCCCCTAAGAGTGGAACCCTACTACTCAAACAAGGGATTGGTCCTCAATCATTATAATGAGTGTAACCCTCATTATGAACCATGTAATAGGTCCTATACCTATAGATTGTGTCCCATAGACTTTTACTCACAGTGGTGATGTATGTCTCTATTTGGATACGTGTTTGGGGAAGACATGTGATGTTCGTAACACCATTGAATAGGCTCTTGGAACTGGGGGAGGATTTTTTCTTGGGTTGGGAGGTGAGAGGTTGATCCACTTTCTGTCTATTTTGGGATTATTTTATATTAATATATCCTTATTGATTTGTTTCAATTTCTCTCTTTCCCTAGGTTGAGATGTATACTTATATTGTTTCTCATATATCTTCATATTCAACATATGGTTTATCCTAAATGGTATTTATTGCACCCTTCATGGATGTTTCTTGCATGTGTCATGTCCTATGAAGAAAATCGTCAGGGATTTTGAGGTATTCATCCAGGCTCCATAATCATTTAATATTCAATTTGTCTTTATGTTGGGAAATATTTTAGTTTTGGTGTTTATTTACCTATTTTACATTTCTATATTATGTTTTCATACTCTAGTATTTCCTTGAGTATTTTACATTCATGATTGATACTCGATATGTTTCTGTATATTGTTTTATTCCTCGATACAGATATGTAGACATAGTTGTGTGTGTTTATATTGGTACTTAGGAAAATATATCCTATATTATTTTTTCATTTCAGATCTTTTCTCCATCCACTAACATATAGAGTAAGAATTGTGATAGTTGGGGCCTAAGCCTTATTGGGTTAATTCATCACATATGGAAACCATTATTTTTATTAATTTCATTAAATAAATATTTTATATTTCCCATACAATTTCTTATATTTTTTCTTCTTAACCATACTTAAATATCTTCTCCTTCCATTAAGATATTCCCTTGAGTGGTTCTTCATGCATTGTCAACAAAGAAGAAAAAAAATATTCTTTCATCTAGGCTATCCACCACCTAATCTCTTGGAAAACTCTATCCTTGTGTTTTTTCAAGAGATCAGGAGTAGGTTAAGGAACATGTTTTTAATCATATATCATGAAAACAAATTTTCCATAATAAACAAATATTATTTACATTATTCATTATCATAAATGGTTTCTCACCAATAACTTTTCTACCAAATTAACATTAACCCAATTCCTTATGGTTCCCACAAATGACTGAATCCATAAAGGATAGTGTGAGCTATAATATTTATAGTGGGAAACCACATAACTATGAAAAATGAAGTATAATTTTTCAAAACAATGTCACCTTCATTATAATCTATGAATTCTTAGGTTTAATAAAGTTCATCCATGATCTTCATATATTCCAAATCTTCATGATGATTAGTTAATAATTTGTGAATTTACAAGTAATATCCTAGGAAGAATAAGACTCGATTTATATTAATTTTTATTTTCATGTACCAGATAATGCACGATTCTAGATTGATATTCTATTTTAGAGTTATTATCCTTATGTACCTATGTTCGAGAATAACATTAACTAGTAGTGTCCACATAAGGATGTAAATTCTTAAAAAACACTTTCTCTATACATCCTCAAGATTCAAGGTTATTTTTAATACAATGTTTTATCCACATAATTATCCATTGGGTTATCACTAATTTTGTATTATCCCAGAATCTAATGGTTATCTAAACCATTTCTCTAATACCATCTATGATGGAAAAATCCATTTAAATGTATTATTACATAATTTTTAATATTAATGTTTGTTAAAAAAAGGCATGGATAATTAATTCCAAGTTCATATAGATGAACACATTCATCAAATATTAAAGTTAGACTAAAAATAAGACTTTTAATTTTGTTCTCCATAATGAGGACCTAAATAAATTAGAGAATACTAACTTGATTGGGATAACCTGATGAGTAAATAGAAAAAAAAATTTATCTAAAAAACCATGTTTGGTAATAAATTATAAAGGAAACAAAAAATTTGATTAATGAATGTAGCATGATATAATAAAACTCATTATCATGAGTAATTACATGAAATCATGAAATACAGAAAATGGTCTCTTAAGATAATGGTAGTGTAGGAAATTTGGTATCTACACATAACACAACATTAACATGAGTCATGTATAAAATGCTAGGAAAATTCGCAAACTATAAAAATTTCCATAATGGATTTTGTTTACACCCAAATATCTTAAATTCCATATCATGAGACTAAGGCATTACTCAATTAATTAGAGATAAATATGTGATCAATAATCATAATATACATATGATAAACATATTCCACATAAGTAAATCAATCACAATTAAAACATGAAAATTACCCATGGGAAGAAAATGAGTTGAATTATAATTCAACTCATAATTTTTGGAGAAAAGTTTATATAAATGGACTTGATAAATGATTATAAGTCATTTATTACCCCTTAAATTGAAGGGTAAATAATCAAGGTATATATATGATTTACATATATACATAATTTTTAATAAATACAAAATATTAATTAGATTGGTAGTTTAAGATAATAATTTCAAAAATATTATAATATTTCCTAAGGAAAATAATCTCTTCACTTTAACTAAACACCAAGGATGTAATCTTATATAGGGTATTATTTTGATAGATTTCTTTGAATATTTCTTATAGAAAATTTATGTTCCATTTTGAAGTTATTAATTTAAAATAAAAAACATTCTCCAAAACTATAGAAATTATTATAAAAAAATAACCACTGGAATATTAAAATAAAGCTATAACACCATTATCGGACATGATAGTGTATGAGTCCCATTCCTTACAGATTTGTAAAAGTGAAATATTACTTTAATATTCATTTAAGAATAGTAAAAAATAACATTTTACATAAAATGATGGGAAAATTAATTTCAAATAATTAAAATATATAAATTATAGTAAAAATTAATTTAAATAATCATATTAAAACGTTTTAGAAAATATTATTAGGTTGCATGTATTAATATGAAAAGGAATTTTCAAATGAAGATAGAAATAATGTCAGCATTTCTTAAAAATGTTTTATCAATACTTTTTATTACCAAAGACATAAAAATAGTAATATTTCCTGAAGAATTCATTATTGACCCGAGGGGATAAAAATGATATTATTTTATTAGTTTATTATCAAATAATTTCTAATAATGAGAATTCAAGAATAAGAAATCTTGACTAAATTGAGATTGAAACATAAAACCTTTCAAGTTCATTAAATATAAAACATAAAATGTAATGAAGTTATTAGATTTTTTAATACATAAAATATCATTAATAATGAATTATTCATTATATATTCTGAGAAGGTTAATTTTATAGAACCTTTAAAAGAGATTAAGTTTGTAAAAGAACATGTTTCTCAAAGAAAAAAGTATTGATATGAAACCCTAAAAAGTTCATATCATTGAAGTGAGATTTAATCAGTGTGGTTATTATGTGTAAAACATGCAAGTAAAAAAAATCCAAACAAAAAAATAAATAAATAATTTTTCATTTCACACAAAATCATGGTATAATATAATAAATATAGTAGAAATATAAACCAATGAATGTATATTGAGGCAAGAAACCATTTATATCATGCTTCCCTTTAATTGAGATCCCATTATGCTCACATATAGTTGTTTTAAGAAAGTTATTAACTTATAATAGATTCATATAATCATTGATTATTTCATATATTATGCTCTTATAATGTCATATTACACATTCAATAATAATATTTCATTACCACTATTTTTTAGGGTTTTAATTGACTTGTTTTATCCGACATGATTTTTCATGAGAGTTATGGATATTCATCACATTTTTTAGTTACATAATATTTATAATTTTATTATTTTTATAAATATGTTTTTTATTAGATTTGTCTTTAGAATAATTTTTTTGTTTTAAAAAGTAGAAATGATTGCATCCCATCATGAAGATGGTATTCCATATATATGCATGAGTGACATTATCATTTACTTAACATGTGAAATGGTAATGAAGTGAATTTTGTGATATTTTTAAATATTTCATATCATATTATTTAATGCTTTCATCAAATATTTCCTTTTCTACCTTCTAGGTAATGATTTAGTAAAAGAATCAAATCACATCATGAGGTTGTACTCTTCCAGACACTAGAACGATATTTTGATTTCTTTAATGGATGGTAATAATAGAAAATATATGATATATTTATTTTCAAGATTTTTTAATATTTCATGGATATCAAATATCAATATAGAATTAAAAATTAGTACCTTTAATTTATATCATAAGGGAACAATGAATCATATCACTTCGAAAGATGGTAGTCTTTTGTATACACAAGCGATGTTTTCACATTACCTATGTATTGGAAAGAAGTTATATGTGATATTATTATTCAAGAGGTATAATAATAATATTATTATATATAAATATTAAATAAATCATTATACTCTACCATGAGAGGCACTGGTGGAGTGAAAATAATGTTGGTTTGCAAGGTAGCAGTTCTTCATATAGATAATCAACGGTTTTGTTTCCCATTTGAGGGATGATGTGATTATAATGGGTAATTAATGTATGCTAAAAATTATAATAATATATATATAATTCTTAATTAATTATATCATCAAAATTTAAAAATATTTTATGGATTTGGAGGAATAAATAAAATAAAATGCTTGGTTATGGAGATTGCCTTTTCTTTAGACAACTTTTTTTCATTTGAAAAAAAAATCCTTCTAGATTGGATTTATGAAAAAATAAAAGTATTATTAGATGGTGGAATGGAATAAGTGTGGAAATTGTATAAGGTATTATCCATAACAATGGGGTTAGGAGGTTTGTAAAGGATAAGATAGGGGTGGCCTTTTATAATTGGGGAAGAGGACCAACCTATAATTTTTTTAATTAAATCATTCCGCCCATTATTTCCTCATTACATATGGCCCCAAAATTGAAAATTATAGAAATATAGAATAATTAAGGAATAAATATGACCAAAATTTGGAATCATAAAAGTTGTTTTTATTTTTACATGCATGTTATGATTTTTACCCCCTAGTAAACATGTTTTACCTAAATTGTAATAAATAATTTTTTTTTATTAAAAATTATTATCAAAAATTAGTTTTACATATTAGATATTATATATAATGATGATTAAAAATATGGAATCAATTATTTAATGAATTTAAAATGAATAAACATTACACAATTTGAAATAGTTTTCAGAAAAAAAAATTACGTGTTAAAGCGTAAAATAAACTTATACAAAAATCTACTATAATGATTATTTAAATATAATTTATTAGATTTTATAAAACATAATAATAATTATTATAATTTAAATACAAATAAAATTAATAATGAGACAAAATTTATTAAAAGGAAATTATAATTTAAAAAATATGTATTCTCACAATTCACTGAAAAAAGTAATATTTTTCAAATAATCCCAAAAGTTAATCATAAGTTAATATTGATATGATGATTTCCATAATGAAGTCATATTTTCCAATAAATTTTCAAAAAATTATAAAAAAAATTAATTATAAATTACATTTGCAATAAATTTATAAACCACCTTTAAGAATAATATACGTTTTTAGAAAACCTTCATTTTTCATTTGATTGGTTCTTATTTTATTTAGAATTAGTTAATAACCATTGAATTTATCATAAAAAATTACAAAATATGTAGTTTTTATAATTTAGTTAGTCTTATTCATACCATCCAACTAAATTGTTAGGTAATTGAAGTCACGTTTAAATATTATTATTTTAAAATAGTGTAAAATTTATTTTAAAATCAAAGCTATGTGCATCACAATATATTAATGATATTAAATTTAGTTAAAATATATATATAATAGAGTCTATATGTGTAAAATTATATTCTAATATTATTTTTTTGTTTTATATAAGCTATCCAATATAATGTTCCTCTTTTAAAATATCTACGTGTAACATATATTGTTACATTTTATTATTTGAATCAGAGAGCACCAAATTAGTCTCATTTTATGTATAACATAAAAGAATTCCATATATGTTATAGTTTTTATAGATTTAAGTTTTAAATATAAAAAAATATAAATATTAGATCCATTTAGTTATATATATATATCGATTAGGAATTTTATTGAATGAATAAAAATAAACATAGGGTATGGTTTCCTTCTTGTGTGGAAGTTTTGTGTGTGTGTTTGTTGTCACACTAAGAAGTAGTGTATTAAGAATTTAAGAAATGATGGGGAATAATTTGTGGCTTAAACTCATTAAATAATTGGGTAAAGTTTTATAAAGAAAATGCTGTAATATTTGAAGTTTGATATGAAGTTTCCACTTTTTATTTGATGTGATAATAAATGTGATATCAACTTGTAAAATAATAAATATAAAAATTCAATAATAAAGGACATTTAAGTAAAATATTACTTTGTGAAAGAGTATTTGGAGATAAATTTATATATGTTTTATTATGTTCCTATAATTTAAAGTATTATTAATGTGTTTGTAACGACCCGAAATTTTGAATAAATCATGTTTCCTTATTTTATGTGTTATTTTATTTTTATACTCAACAAAAATGTTTCATTTGATAACATGAGTATAATTAAAACGAGACTGTTGGGTTTTGACTGTTATATGACCATTGGATAATATGACCACTGGAAACTAAACGTTTTGATTATTGTCTCTAAATACAAGTAATCGTGGTTAATTATTATAGAAAGAAGATTCTATGGCCCCACCCAGTAGTCTTGGACCGATCGAAGCCCATCTAAAAGAACATGGGAAGGAGGTATCACCACTGGGCTTTGCTCTGGACCAAACCCAAGCTGAACTCCATCGTGTAAAGCTAGAACGGAATCACCTTTGTGAGAATTTCAAACAGATAGAAATTACTACTCGTGCGATGTTGGCTGAGCCTCCCTCAGATTCTCTCACCTTAGCACACCTTACACTTAGGTCATATTCTGGTGTGATAAGGGGCCATGTAAGGAGACCGTAACTGCCTTGTGTAATCCATTGTTTTAAATAAAAATTGGGATTTCTTCTTATGATGAAGTTTATGAATTTTCAAATGACCGGATAAATATAGTATGCATATTTTTGATGAATTTTAGAAAAAGGACATTTTAAAAATGTTTATGTAAACCTTAAATAATTAAAAATGTGTAACAATATTCAGAAAATGGTCTTCTACAATTATGTTCATTACAAAATTTAGAGACTAATAAGATCAACATTATTTTTGATGAATAGTAAATTATGAATAGTGATTTTATGCTTAGGATTAGTAATGTGACCAAATGGATTAGTAATCTCACTTAAAAAATGTATTAATATAATCTAGGTGCCTTGATTAAGTAATGTGATTCAATAAAATAGTTAAATAACGGTTTCATAAATTATTATTCAAGTATTAATTTTTTCAGGTGAATAGTGTTTTTTTAATTAAAAATTAAATTAAAATTATTTATAAAATTATTTTTATAAAATGGATTTCATTTTTGAACTCAGAGCATCGATATTATGTTAAGGTAATTTTTGGGGTTTTTTCTGAAAAAATGAATATTTGGTGAATAGTGTATTTAATTAAAAATTAAATTAAAAATATTTAGAAAATTATTTTTATAAAATGGAGTTCATTTTTTAAATCAAAGCATTGATATTTGGTTAATGGGAAATTTTGGGCTTTTTCTGAGAAAGTTGAATTTTCAGTGAATAGTAAAAATACAGTTTTAGGGTTTCGGTATGTTTAATGACATCATAACTGTGTCATGATGATTACATTATATATTTTAAGGGATGGCCGACTGAATGTGATGAAGTATTGTATGGGTGTCCCCATGTGGCCTTACTCCATGGGAAATACCATGGGAGGGCCCATTCTTTTGAGAAAACCACTTGTGAGGTGTCCCTTGGCCATTAATGCCTTGTCCCCCCACTTTCCCTATAAATACCAAACCATTCTCTCATACATTTCGACTCCCCACTCTCCCCCAACGAAGTTCTTCTCTCATTACTTCCCAAGGAGTCCTCCCAAGGTTCCCCCAAGCCCTCAATGTCCCAACCTTTTAGTTTTAAGAGTTACATTTTAAGGTAAGGGATCTGACCTCTCTCTTTCTTTTCATGTAACATCTTATATGTCATTTATTTTATGCTCCATGATCTTATGTTGAAAGATGTACTTTTATATTCATCTTACTACCCTTTTCATGTTCATATTATCAGAGACCCCCTCTTTCTCTCATCATTTCATTTTAATAATGTTAAAGTGGCGCCGTTCGGCTGCCGATTTTTTAAGGGATTCTTTCACCCTTCCCGTTTTCAAGATCTATTTTCATGTCAAGTCTTTAAAGATTCTTTTTATTATGTTGTGGTATGATCTCTATATCTATCATACTGATATTTTATGATCATATGATGATGGACCCCATTTGATCTCTTCAATTCAGTATTTTGATGTTTTAAGTGGCGCTGTTAGGCTGCCGAATTTTTAAGTGGTTCTTTCACCTTCTCATTTTCATGTTCTACTTTCATGTCATGTATTTCAAGTTCCTTTTTATTATGTTGGGTTATGATCTCTATATCTATAATACTGATATTTTATGATCATATGATGAGAGACCCCATTTTATCTCTTCAATTCAGTATTTTTATGTTTTAAGTGGCGTCGTTAGGCTGCTGAATTTTTAAATGGTTCTTTCACCCTTCTCATTTTCGAGTTCTACTTTCATGACAAGTCTTTCAAGTTCCTTTTTATTATGTTGGGGTATGATCTCTATATCTATCATACTTATCTTTTATGTTCATATGATGATAGAACCAAGTTGATCTCTTCAATTTAGTATTTTTAATTTTTAAGCGGCACTGTTAGGCTGCCGAATTTTTAAGTGGTTCTTTCACCTTTCTCCTTTTTCAAAGATCTAATTCCATGTAAAGTCCTGAAAGTCCCTTTTTATTATGTTTGATTATGATATATATATATATATATCATACTGATCATTTATGTTTATATGATGAGAGACCTTATTTGATCTCATCAATTCATTTTTGGTTGAATTTTATGTGACGCCATTAGGCTGCCGAATTTTCATAAAAGAAATCTTATTTTTGTCTTCCTTTCATGTTCTTCATTTCATATGGTATATTTTAAATTTTCATTACCATGTTATTAAATCCCTTATATTCTATCCCTCTACTATTTTATGGGCCATTTGTGAATGTTTGACCCATGTCCCCTCTCTTGTCAACGTTTTCTAAAACCCTATAACGTAGTTGTTATGCTGCAGAATTTTCGTTTCAAAATGCCTCTCTCTTTTCTCAAAATTATTTTATGTTATTAACTGAATACTCAAATATCTTATACCTACAGGGGTATTCACATATATATCAAAATTCTCTATTTTAAATTTTTGGATTTACATACATGAAAACCGCTTTCCCTTTCCGTGGGTTTAAAGTGACATAATGATCATGTCTTTAAAGAAGTTTTTTAAAATGTTATGATTATGAAATGAAACCCATTTCTTTTATGCTATATGGGTTTTTTATGAAATGATTTATGATGATATATATGTGGCTCACATGATAATAAAGACTAGTCAAGGGTGCTCCCAGATAGCGCTCCAATGCATTGGGTAAAGACTTAATCTATAGATATGACCTTTTAGACTAATACCTTGGTGAATAAACTTGGAAATTTTTAATGACACCTTGGGGATGAACCTTTGTGAAACGAAATGATTGTCAATATTAAATGTTGTAGCCACATCTTCAAGTTATGAAAAATTTTATTTTTATTATCATATATCTCATGATTTATTTCTCATGCCTTAAAGTTCTTTTCATGACCTTATTGAGGTATCTAAAGTTCACATGTAAAATGTTTCTCTTATTTCCCTTACTGGGCCTTCTGCTCACCCTTTCTTTTGATGTATGTCCTCAGGTTATGAGATACAGTAATGAACCTAGGATGAACATGAGGAGAATCCTTTCAACTGTTTAAGAAGAATTTTTTATGTTTTCATGTTTTAAATTCCCGGTTTTCAAGACACTAAACCTTAAAGATCCTCGGTTTTGTAAAATATAATGAAAGGTTATGTGATAAAAAGGCGGGATGCTATAGTTGGTATCAAAAGATGGTTTAGTTATTTGTGGAATTAGGATATAAAAACTTTAGTAAGATTCCTATAGAAACATTTATATATATGAAATCTTCCTGGTATTTTGCTGAGAATTGAGTAATGGGTTTCCAAGAAAATACATCCCTGTCTGGATACGAGTAGATAGAGGTGGCTCTGGAACAGATGTACATAGGGGTAAAACCCGAAAACACTGCTTTGATCTAGACTCAAACGGGAACTGGTACATGAAAACGGGACTTACTACACTCTTGATTACGACACTCCCGGGGGATATGTTTTGGTAAATTCATAAGAATAGTATGAACCATTATTAAAGGAACAAATATAAAATAAAATAAAGATTCACATAAGAATATATGATCATGGATAACCTTGATTGGAACCTATGGGATCAAAAGTTAGGATATACTTTAATTCTACAAGTTTATCCTTTTATGCTTAAAGTTTCATTTTCATGAGTATTGGATAAGTATTTAAGCCCCTAATTATAGTTTCTTTTCTTAGTTAATGGCGGGAAATGGAAGAACATGTCCCAATAACCAATGTGATAGGAAATGCGACGATTGTCGTATTAATATGACAGAGATTGTTAGGGGATTAAAATATGATTATTATTTTGGAAGGCGTTCACTATTTTGGGGACTCTATATGATCGACGAAAATATATTACTATGTTATTTTCATTGAGGAGTAAGGTTGACTTATATTTTGAAGAATCGATGAATTTAAGGTGGACTTATAGTAATTTAGGTTACTTATGGGAATGATTAACCTATCTTGGGTAAAATATGTTTAGGTTAGCTACTTTTTTTATAAGATGTTAGGAGTGGTTGATGTTGTTTGGAGATGAACAATGAAGTTTATTTTGGAAGACTATGTTATCAAATCCTTCTTGTATTTGGGTTTCAATCTTATTTTGGTTTATTTTGAGGAATTTTAAGGACAGTTATTTATGGAATGGTCTATGATGATCTTTGGGTAGTACCATGGAACTTTGAAGATTTAAAATTAGATTCCATTCCTATGGGATTATTTCTTATTGAAGAGTTGTTTTACCTTACCCTTTATGTTTTTGGGATAATGTTTAAAGATAGAAGAAATAGATAGTTAATATTTTGTGGATTATGTGATTATATAGAAGATGATTTTTGTGTTTTGATGAGACCAAGTAGTTTTTAATGCTCATTGTTTGGAGAAAAGATTAGTTTTGGTAGAAACTTATTAAAGGATGAAACTCTACATGAAGGTATGTATATTTTCGTATGTTTTTGTTCTATGTAGTAAATGAATTCCTCAAAATTATGAAAATGAACGTAAAACAAAAATGTTGTTGGTTTACGTTTCCTACTAGGTAATCAACGACTGTTTACACACATCATAAGTTTGGGATTTTCTTATGGTTAACATTCTCTTAATCATGTTTTCTATCACTCTCCCTCAGAACGTGACCCTTTGTTTTCTCCTCTATTTCCATGTTTTCCTACATGGAATCCTAGTGTGGGTTAACTTGGGTGACCTTTGTACTTCCCTTTCTTTCTTTTAAAGAAATAGTTTTACTGACTCCTTTTCCGATGTGGGACTTTCAATGAAATTTCAAAACCCAATTTTAAAAATTGCGAAGACGCAATTTCATAAGGGGGGAAGATTGTAACGACCCGAAATTTTGAATAAATATTGTTTCCTAATTTTATGTGTTATTTTATTTTTATACTCAACAAAAATGTTTCATTTGATAACATGAGTATAATTAAAACGAGTCTGTTGGGTTTTGACTGTTATATGACCATTGGTCAATATGACCGCTGGAAACTAATCGTTTTGATTATTGTCTCTAAATACAAGTAATCTTGGTTAATTATTATAGAAAGAAGATTCTATGGCCTCACCCAGTAGTCTTGGACCGATCGAATCCCATCTAATAGAACTTGGGAAGGAGGTAGCACCACTAGGATTTTCTCTGGACCAAACCCAAGCCAAACTTCTTCGTGTAAAGCTAGAATGGAATCGCCTTTGCGAGAAGTTCAAACTGATAGAAATTACTACTCGTGCAATGTTGGCCGAGCCTCCCTCAGATTCTCTCACCTTAGCACACCTTACACTTAGGTCATATGGTGGTGTGATAAGGGGCTATGTAAGGAGACCGTAACTGCCTTGTGTAATCCTTTGTTTTAAATAAAATTTGGGATTTCCTCTTATGATGAAGTTTATGAATTTTCAAATGACCGGATCAATATAGTATGCATATTTTTTATGAATTTTAGAAAAATGATATTTTAAAAATGTTTATGTAAACCATAAATAATTAAAAATGTGTAATGATATTCAAAAAATGGTCTTCTACAAATATGTTCAGTACGAAATTTAGAGTCTAATAAGATCAACTTTATTTTTGATGAATAGTAAATTATTAATAGTGATTTTATGCTTAGGATTAGTAATGTGACCAAATGGATTAATAATCACACTTAATGAAAATATTAATATAATCTAGGCACCTTGATTAAGTAATGTGATTCAATAAAATGGTTAAATAACGATTTCATAAATTATTATTCAAGTATTAGTTTTTTCAGGTGAATAGTGTTTTTTTAATTAAAAATTAAATTAAAAATATTTAGAAAATTATTTTTATAAAATGGATTTCATTTTTGAACTCAGAGAATCGATATTATGTTAAGGTAATTTGTGGGGTTTTTTCTGAAAAAAATGAATTTTTGGTGAATAGTGTATTTATTTAAAAATTAAATTAAAAATATTTAGAAAATTATTTTTATAAAATGGAGTAAATTTTTGAAATTAGAGAATTGATATTTGGTTATTGTAAAATTTTGGGATTTTTCTGAGAAAGTAGAATTTTCAGTGAATAGTAAAAATACTGTTTTAGGGTTTCGGTATGTTTAATGACATCATAACTGTGTCATGATGATGCCATGATATATTTTAAGGGATGGTCGACCAAAGGTGATGAATTATTTTATGGGGGGCCATGTGGCCTAACTCCATGGGAAATACCATGGGAGGTCCCATGCTTTTGAGAAAACCACATGTGAGGTGTCCCTTGGCCATTAATGCCTTGTCCCCCCACTTTCCCTATAAATACCAAGCCATACTCTCATCCATTTTTACTCCCCACTCTCCCCCAACGAATTTCTACACTAATTACCTCCTAAGGAGTCCTCCCAAGGTTCCCCCAAGCCCTCAAGGTCCCAACCTTTTAGTTTTAAGAGTTACGTTTTAATGTAAGAGATCCAACCTCTCTCTTTCTTTTAAAGTAATCTCTTATATGTCATTTATTTTATGATCCATACTCTTTTGTTGAAATATGTTCTTTTATATTCATCATACCACCCTTTTCATGTTCATATGATGAGAGACCCCCTCTTTCTCTCATAATTTCATTTTAAGAATGTTAAAGTGGCGCTGTTAGGTTGCCGAATTTTTAAGGGATTCTTTAACCCTTCTCGTTTTCAAGATCTATTTTCATTTCAAGTCTTTAAAGTTCCTTTTTATTATGTTGGGGTATGATCTCTATATCTATATTACTGATCTTTTATTGTCATATGATGAGATACCCCATTTGATCTCTTCAATTCAGTATTTTTGAAGTTTTAAGTGGTGCCGTTAGGCTGCCGAATTTTTAAGTGGTTCTTTCACCTTCTCTTTTTCAAGCTCTACGTTCCTGTCATGTATTTTAAGTTCCTTTTTTTTATTTTGGGGTATGATATCTATATCAATTATACTGATATTTTATTATCATATGATGAGATACCCCATTTGATCTCTTCAATTCAGTATTTTGATGTTTTATGTGGCGCCGTTAGGCTGCCGAATTTTTAAGTGGTTCTTTCACCCTTCTCGTTTTCAAGTTCTACATTCATGTCAAGTCGTTCAAGTTACATTTTATTATGTTGGGGTATGATATCTATATCTATAATACTGATCTCTTATGATCATATGATGAGAGACCCCATTTTATCTCTTTAATTCAGTATTTTGACGTTTTAAGTGGTGCCGTTAGGCTGCCGAATTTTTAAGTGATTCTTTCACCTTTCTCCTTTTTCAAAGTTCTAATTCCAGGTCAAGTCTTGCAAGTCCCTTTTTATTATGTTGGGGTATGATCTCTATATCTATAATACTGATCCTTTATGTTAATATGATGATAGACCCTATTTGATCTCATCAATTCATTTTTGGTTGAAGTTTATGTGACACTGTTAGGCTGCCGAATTTTCATAAGAGAAATCTTATTTTTGTCTTCCTTTCATGTTCTTCATTTCATATAGTATATTTTCAAATTTCAATACCATGTTTTTAAATCCCTTATATTATATCTCTATACTTTTTTATGGGTCATTTATGAATGTTTGACCCATGTACCCTCTCTTTTCAATGTATTCTAAAACCCTGTAACGTAGTCGTTACGCTGCCGAATTTTCATCTCAAAATGCCTCTCTCTTTTTTCAAAAATATTTTATGTTATTAAGTGAGTACTCAAAGATCGTATTTCTAAACGGGTATTCACATATATATCAAAATTCTCTATTTTAAATTTTGGTATTTACGTACATGAAAACCGCTTTCCCTTTCTGTTGGTTTAAAGTGACACAAAGATCATGTCTTTAAATCAGTTTTTTAAAATGTTATGATTATGATATGAAACCCATTTCTTTTATACTATATGGGTTGTTTATGAAATGATTTATGATGATATATATGATTCTCACATGATAATAAATACATGTCAAGGGTGCGCCTAGATAGCGCTCCAATGCATTGGGTAAAGACTTAATCTCTAGAGATGACCTTTTAGACTAATACCTTGGTGAATAATTTTGGTAATTTTTAATGACACCTTGGGGATGGACCTTGGTGAGACGAAATGATTGTAAATATTAAATGTTTTAGCCACATCTTCAAGTTATGAAAAATTTTATTTTTATTATCATATATCTCATGATTTATTTCTCATGCCTTAAATTTCTTTTCATGGCCTTATTGAAGTATCTCAAGTTCACATGTAAAATGTTTCTCTTGTTTCCCTTACTGGGCCTTCTTCTCACCCTTTCTTTTGATGTATGTCCCCAGGTTATGAGATTCAGTAATGAACCTAAGATGAACATGAGGAGAATCCATTCAAGTGTTTAAGAAGAATGTTTTATGTTTTCATGTTTTAAATTCCCAGTTTCCAAGACACTAAACCTTAAAGATCCTCGGTTTTGTAAAATGTAATGAAAGTTTATGTGATAAAATGGCGGGATGCTATAGTGTTCACCAGGACATTGGCGAAGGATTCAGATCAGAATCTACAGTATATGAATTGAGTTAAAATTCACCTATATCAATAGTAAGATATAGTGTGAAACTACCATATCAGATTTTATATTTGATTATTATTTTCAAATTGGGAAAAATGAAAACATAAAAAACATTGTATTATTATTTTTTATGAAGATGATTCCTTATCCACGGTAGATAAGGAACATTAATTGAAAAATAATAGGAGTAATGATGTTTAAATGAATTGTTTTTTCTATTATCTCTCTTGAGAAAAGGGGGTAAATCACTGGGAAGATCATCTGACATAAAGATGTTATTGGTGACCCCCTTTTTTGTAAAACCCTTCCATTATAAGTTCTTACCCCTTAAAGACATGTGTGATGTTAATGTTGGGACTTTATAGGAATTACATGAATTTAATCAAATGAAAAAAAATATTTTATACTGATGTGTTATTTTATTATTCAAGGGTTCATGAATTTTGAGGGTTTTATTATGGAAATCTATGATTTTAGTGTTATAAACATGCATAATATATTCCAAAAAATTACTGAAGTGCATGCGGGTGTTGAATTCAATGAAAATATTTTTTTTGATACCAATTGAGATGCCTAAATATTGATTATGATCAAAATAATGTGTTTTTAAATAGAATCTCATCATCATGAAGGTTTGAGATGTTTATGTTTAAATAAAAATCATTTCTTATTAACTCTATATAATTATTTTATTTAATCTCCCAAATGTATACACCATGTTTTCAAACATATTTTTTTAATTATTGAACGGTGATACATTGATAAGAATTCAAATTTAGTAAGTATTTTAAGTTACTTGATTAAATGAAAAATCCAAAGGAGGAAATTGTTGAGACCAAGAGGTATTGAGATAATTTTTTAGGATTTTTTTGAATAAGGGGTTGAAGTATATGGAATTAATTATGTTAGATTTAGTTTTCAATTCCAATTAAATATTAAACTTCAAATTTCATGTAATGTTAAAATTCATCGAGACTAAGTCAGAAGATGGTTATTCTGGTTTACTATGATTACATATCATAAAATATTTTCATCGGGCACTCTAATAATGGAATAAGTATCAAATAAAAAACAATTTATTACATCCTAGAATATGTTTAAAGAATAATGTTTTCACCATAAAATAAATACTATTCTCTAATGGTGACTAAGTGAGTTTAAGGGAGCACTGACTATTTTAAGGACTCCATGTCATATGAATATTTCGTTACAAGAAAAATATGAAGACATCTTTTATGTCTCTTTAATTTCAATGACCTATGAATCTACACATATTATCATATCAAAATGGGTTTTTAATGATTTTATTCATTAAATTTAAGTGGGAACATTCCCAAAAAGAGAGGGGCTAGTGGTATTTTGTGTCATTAGAATTATGATGGGGGGATTTTCCATAATTTATTTACCATATCACAAATGAATACATCAGGCAATAGAAGCTGCTTCAATGCTGAAAAAGAAACAATGACTTTTTTTCCATGTCTATGTGATTTTGAAGACAACAATTCCACAATGACCACAACATGCCATAATTATTTGAAGAAGAAAAAAATAAAATCTTTGAACAATTATATTATGCCACAAAGGGTAAGGCTACACGGTGAAAGTGGATAACTAGAAATTTCAAATTACCATAAATAATTAGATTTATCAAAGATTTTATTGAATATGTAATTATAAAATAACTAATAATTCAATTTTTTGGTGGATATTAAATGAATTATGATACAAGGGATATTTAAAAAATTATATGATTTTAATGTCAATTAAAAATTAAAATATGAATTAGTAGAAATATGACCATTGTTAATATATGATGGGGGTTTTAAATATATTTAGGTTTTCATAGATGAAAAATATGATGGAGTTTGTAAATGATATGGAATTTTTAATCTCTCCAAATTAGGTAATATTATGTTATTATCCAAAGTAAAAGAAATAAATAATGAGCATAAAACCAAATTTGTTATGTATATGTGATATTCATGCAAACATTAAAGTAAAATTTTACTTTTTTAGGTTTGAAGGTGATGTTTCACTTTCTCTATATTATGGAATTAGAGAATAAATAAAATAACTCATCACAATAAACAAGAATGGGGAATTAAATTTAGGTAAATGCATTTCATTTGTAACCAACATTTATCTTTGTAAATAGTGTGATTCACTTGGGTGATAGATCCACTAAATTGTAGTCATAAGACATTTAATAATGAGTTTCCTTTTTAGAAACATTTCATTTCTACTCCCATAATGATCCGAGTTGTTACTGTGGTCCAAGAGGAATCTATATCACCCTGAGGACAAGACTTGTCACACTGAGTGGAGAACCTTGTAAATAGGTTGTGCTCCCTAATGTTAGTGTGAAATTTTAAGTGAAAACTAACTATATCTTTATACTCTAACAGGGGGTGATGTTCATTTCCAAAATAAATTTAAAAATAAATTTAGATCACTAATTCACACCATGCTCTATGTTATCCCAAATGTCCTATAGATGGATTCTGGAAATAACAAAAAAAATCAGTATTTTCACTATATATTTAATATCTATGTCCACCAAGGAATTGGTAGTCTCGGAATATCTTAGTGATTTATTCCATCACAAAATATCATAGTTATATCCTACTAATATTTATAAAGAATTAATTTATTTCAATTAGGACAGTAAATAACATCCAATGTCCTTTTGAGTAATATTTCTCATTACACATCAATATCGACAATCTAAATCCACATCCATGATATATTGATATAGAGAGGTGCCTCTTCTAATATCTAAAATATTTCATCAATGTGAATAATTTATTTATACCTTCCATGAATATATTGAATCTTCAATCACATATATGTTCATTTGAGTAAATATTATATCATTATAAACATATATGATTCCCTTATATGGTTATCTTCATCACATCACATTGTATTCCAACAATAAAACCTTATGTGATAGTCGAAAATTCATCCCCCGTATCATTGGAAAACATTACATTCACTACCATAAATTAACTTAAACCTTTATAGTCTTTAAATAAATATAGAGTAAAACCTCTTCGTTGCAACATTTGTGGTGGCTTTGGGTTGGTGTGTGATATTCAGGATAGAATGTGGGTGTCCTATGGGGGATCACCTAGAGTAGATGAGGGAATTAGTTTAATATATGTAATGGGTATATACCGCATCATTCGGGGATGTGTGGATGTGGTAGTAATGAGTGTATTGATATGTGGAATGTGGTTGAGGATATCTATTTATTTTACATTAGTTATTGATAGATTCTTTCTCTATGCATATTATATATTTGGAAACTAACGCTTTTCTGAATACTACTTTATAACTAAGAAAATCCATCCTTTAACAGAACTATGTAACTATTGAGAAAGGAGAATTTTTTTTGTTATTTTTTCTATAAATAATAATATGTCCTCAAATTTAAAATAAACCAACCATTATTCACTCCTTTTATTTTTATCCTTGCATTGTAATGCACTGAATTCTTACTCATCTTTCACATTCCTTGATTTTATTTTATAAATCAATGTAATAATTTTCTAATGTTATTTTTATTACACATGTAATTATATTTGTCTATTTTTTTATGAAAATCAATATTGATTTGGGGGTGATTTATTTTTCACCAACGTTCATCATTATTCTTCCTTCTCAGTAGTTATTTATATACTATTGGTGTATATATTGATATACAATTATTTATTTATTTATATATCCTTATCGATTTATATATATTTATATTTATTAATGTGTATTTATATATGTATACTTATTTATATATTTTTTATGTTTGGGTGGGTGATAATATAAATATATTATGATTTATATATAGACAAATTTATATGAATACACACAGACAATATGTTAAATATGTATTAATATTTATATCTATATAACAATATTTCAAAATCATATATATATAAATATAATTATGGGTGGGTACATATATATATACCAATTTATAAACATATTTATTTGTTGTACGCATACTAGGATTTATATATTAATATATATATAAACGAAAACATTAATACACACACACAGACACACACATATATATAATTATATATATATATATTTATATATATTTATACTTCTATATAAAAATCTAAATATCATCAGTATATCATATATATATATACAAATTTATATTATTACATATATAAATATATAAATGTGATTTATTATCATTACATTATTCATATATATTATATTTATTTTTTATAATATATATCAATACTTTTAAAATATTTTTATAAAAAATGATCATATATTTATTAATAGGATAATAATGATATATTCACTATTATCTATATATTATTTTCATTTATGTTGTGCCTTTGTATATATATAATTTTACATTGTGCTTATAATATATATGTCAGGATAATAAATATATAACCATATTTATATATGTCCTTTATACAGTATATAAATATATATGTTCAATGTGTTAATGTGTATATAATATTTACACAATCATTTGGTATATGGATAATACTTGTATACATTTCATATCAATAATTAGTGATAAGTATTATGAAAATTTTATGTCTTCCTATTGCATTTCATAGTCAATGAAAATAATGAATCGAGTGTCAATTAATTTGACGATGATCCTTAGGAAACCTGAAGAATTCTATGTTGAAAACACTAGAGATGAGGTTTCATTGATTGTTAGAGGATTATAAAAAAATAATTTGGAAAAAAAATAAGAAAATTATGTATTATACTGTAATTGATTAAAATGTGATGTAGATAACGTCTTCTCTGCCTCTACATTATTACTCCCTGACCTGAATCACTTAGACATGGATGGGGAACCACATGAACTCATGTGAAACTCCCCGTATAAAATGGGATTTTCCCATGTAATGAGGGTATAAACATAATCATTGTTGAGAATATGACCTCAGTATAAAAAATCGTTACATAATAAATATTTTATGAAAAGAATAATAAAATAAAAATATCTAGTATAAGTGAATGAAAAAAATTATATAACAGAAGACATGGTAGGTATCACAAGTCATGATTGTAATTAACCATGTTCCCCAAAAGTGGGATGTAAAATATTATTATAAGAAACCAAAATAAATTCAACAGTGAAGTTGTAAACCCCTCTAAATTTCATCTGATCTTCTCCTATGAACACCAAAAATGGACAAATCAGCTCTATGTAACTGTACATCTACACATTCAAGGATATTTGGGCAGGAAGTTTTTATTATCATTGATACTCCCATGTATATTGTAATTATAACCCAGTAAGACACCAAAAATACATCCTTAACATAATATCACAAGCATAAGAGTGGTATGATCTATTAATAAATAGTATGTAATAAAAATAATAATCAACTTTTCCTCAATCACTCTTCCACTAAACAAGTTTCCATGATCCAAGGTTGTGCATACATTTTCTACATGATAGAAGAATGGTCATAATAGATGTTATGGTCATGGATTGACCCTATTGTCTCTTCATCTAACTCTAAGCAGTGAAAATGATAAGAATCTATACTCCAGCAACAAGGACTTGATCCTTTTCTTTGTAAAGGGAAAATCCATAAGGCCGTTGTGCCACTACCTATACATCAGGTCAGACCACATGGTAATCATATCTCAGTACTACCTTAGGTCAAGACACATGTTCTTCATACCCCTTCCTTATGTCTCAGTCTATTGAATTCATCATATCATCTATCACATAGTCCACTTCCAAGTCTAAATTATGAAATGATTTTTTATGCTCCTTTCCGTCACAGAGTCTAACGACTGAGAAAAGGTAAATACCTTAGTCCCAAGTGATTCATCCTTTGAAGAAACATCAAAAATCGACAAAGGGATGAACAAGGAGAACATTTCCCATAGGTCGCGCAAGTCCCCTCATGGTCGCACAAGTACACGTGCGCGCTTCCTAGTGGTCATGCAAGTACTTGTGCGCTGCCTAGTGGTCATGCAGGTATACTTGCGCGCCGCCTCATGGTCGCCCATGTGACTTGCGCGACCTAAGTGATAACTACCCTGTAACGGCCCGAGGTCTTCTCCTGCCTATAAATAGACCCTGTGGGCCCCCCATTCGAGAGGATTTTTTTCCAGAAACTCAGATTGAAGCTCCTGACTCCCAAGTCTCTTCTCAAAGCTTCCGGAACATTTCTAAAGGTAATTTCTTACCTAGAACGGAAGATTTAAAGAGAAGAAGGAAGTCCTAAGTGTTGAAACTCATCAACACTTGCGCGCCGCCTTATTCCTTCAATATAACTCGCGCGTCCCTTTTCTGGAAGAACCTCAAGAGGATTCTAAAGGGATTTATAAAGAGTCACTCAAATATTCTAATGATGTTTGAGAATCGCGCAAGTACCCCTCATGTCCCGCAAGTATACTTGCGCGACCAATACTTGCGCGCCACCGCAATACATGCGCGCCTTTCAAGACTTGCACGCCCCTACCTTTTTGGGTGCCCATCTTGCCCATTTTACCCCTCTTAAGCCATCAAACCTTTCCTTTTCAAGATTCAGTCTTCAAGACACTATTCAAAGCCATTTATGGAATGATTTCTTGATTTGACTTCCTTATCTGAAAAGAATTCTGTGGAATATCTCACAAAACCTAGTGATTTAAATATCCTTATGTCACTAAATATGGAGAGTTCATTCATTCAACCTCATCCTTTAAGATGAGAGAATCCTTAACTTGGGTCTCCTTTTCAGGAATAATCCCCAGTTATAAGTCCTTTAACTTGGGCATCTTCCTCAGGAATAAGTCCTAAATTCTTAAAGTTCCCAAACTTGGGCATCCTCCTCAGGAATAAGCCACAAACCTTAATTCCTTAACTTGGGCATCCTCCTCAGGAGTAAGCCCCAATCTCAAATATGGGAATCCTCTTTAAGAATAAGCCCCGAGTCCCGTAACTTGGGCATCCTCCTCAGGAATAATCCCCAAACCTTAATCCCTAACCTGGGTCTCCTTTTTCAAGTATAAAACCCAGTTATAATCTTGGGCTTCCTTTTCAAGAATATGCCCCAGTTCCCCTAATTTCTCTTTAACCAGTCCTAATTTACCCTTGATTTGGGTTTCCTTTTCAGGAGTAAAACCCAATCATAAGTCCCCTCCTAACTTTGGCATCTTTTTTAGGAGTAATCCCCAAGATTAGAGTATTCAAATCTCCATGAAGCACATATACCGTTATGGACCCTGTTCTTGGATTTTCTCCCTAAAAGTGAATCCTAAACCTTCATCTATCTGGGAAGCCATACATACATAAGCCCCAAACCATTTCTTATGATTGCATCTTTCATGGCACAATTGTCTAAATTTTACTAATACATCTTGTTTCTCACACCGAGCATGACTCACGTGAGCTTAGAATGTAAAAGTAATTGTGACATCATGCTTTGAGCCATCAATCATAAACATCATACCTTTATTCGAACTACGTGGGTTCTGATTCCTTTTTCAAAACAAAGGATACGTAGGTAGCCCATCTATGGGTTCAATCCCAACTCTGAAGTAATTCATTGTCCTTCTGAATGACGATAAACTTCAAGTACCCCACTGAGTGGCTTTAAAACCAGCCTTGTCATCATAATGACCAACAGACTTTTATATAATTATTTTGAAGGATACCATTGACCAAGAATCTCTAAATAGATACAGATGATTCTCTATTGATGAAGAACCTCGAATACATATAAAAGATTCTCTAAATTTCTGACATATTTAATCATTGATTGTTAAACTGAAGGAAAGATCATTTTATACTTGGTAATGTAATAAGGATTCACGAACATAACTTAAGTCTATAAAGATAGTCCCGGAGTAGAAAATAATTCCCCTCAAAAAGGTGTGATGAGTCCGACCTCCCATCCTCTCGACCAATGCAAATTCCTAGGCCTCATTAGCACACAAGCTAATGAGCGCCTACCTTTGGAAAGTAGGTCCAAACAGATGTGGAATCATTGGATGTTTCCGGTTATACGAACAAACCCGTTAGAAACCGATCGGAACGTTTGAATCTCCCATCGAGGAGGTCATCCCCGGATTCCGTACGAAACAAAAAATGGTGAACCCGACGTGAATCCTTAACCAAGTTAAAGTGATGTTCTTCTTATTTGTTAGGCCCCTTGGGCCAACAAAGCAATCATTGACATGTGATCTTCCAAAAGATGCAGTGGCTGGATTCATCTTGATTATGTCTGTTATATGGAAAAGGCACTCTTTTCTCAAGATCTTCTGCAAAATGGCTTTCCTTAAATTCACCCCTGTGAATACTGCTGCTGTGAACACCTCTACTGTGAGGTCAGCTGCTGTGAAAACCAATGCTGCTACTCCTGCTGGAGCGTCGTCTGCTCTGAGGATGACATCACCAACTCAGCGTCTTCAACGCTGGGTTTCTAATGCACTGGTTAAGGAGTACCGTCACAACGGTATGATCCCAACTCTGGAGGCCGCTCGTCAAGCCCTACAAGTTAACAACTCTACCTGGTCGTCCGGACAACGGCGGCCAGCGATCAAGAAGCAGACAGTGCTGACTACCGTCTCTAACCGTTTCGGGTCGTTATCTCCGGAACGCAATTTCCATTCACTCCCTTACTCTGAGGAAGTGAATGAGTAGGTACCGCAGGGCCTTAATTCAAAAAGATAGGAGTCCTTCCTGAGGGCTCCCATCAACAATCACCTCCAGACTCGTGTGGTAGTGCACCCTCAACATGATGAGGGTACCGACTCCAGGCATTCAGCTCTGGTTCCTCGAACCCGAGCATGCAAGATGAACCGCCAGAGATGGAATCTGGTTAACAAAAGGAAGGTTGTCATCCTTGCCATCTCCGGAGACGTCCACCAACCTAACTTGGTGGCAAACATTGAGCAGGCACACACACCTGTCCGTTTTAATTCCGTTGTCCAGCAGACTCGTCTGGCAGCATCAAGCCAATCCCGCCAGGCAAATCTGGCGGAGTACGATAGGCAGGAACATGCACCTACTTATGCATCATCAGTTAGTCAGCAGGCTCGTCTGACTACATATGATGGATTCCACCAACCTAACTTGGTGGAGAACAACGAACAGGCACACACACCTTTCCGTTTTAATTCCGATGTCCAGCAGACTTGTCTGGCAGCATCAAGCCAATCCCGCCAGGAAAATACGGCGGAGTACTATAGGCAAAAACATGCACATGCTTATGCATCATCAGTTAGTCATCAGGCTCGTCTGAATATATATGATGGATTCCACCAACCTAACTTGGTGGCGAACAACGAACAGGCACAAACACCTGTCAGTTTTAATTCCGCTATCCACCAGACTCGTCTGGCAGCATCAAGCCAATCCCGCCAGGCAAATCCGGCGGAGTACTATAGGCAGGAACATGCACCTGCTTATGCATCATCAGTTAGTCAGCAGGCTCGCCTGACTACATATGGAGAAGTCCACCAACCTAACTTGGTGGCAAACAACGAGTAGGCACACACACCTGCCCGTTTTAATTCCGCTGTCCAGCAGACTCGTCTGGCAGCATCAAGCCAATCCTGCCAGGAAATTCCAGCGGAGTACTATAGGCAGGAACATGCACCTGCTTATGCATCATCAGTTAGTTAGCAGGCTTGCCTGACTCCATATGAAGGATTCCACCAACCTAACTTGGTGGAAAACAACGAGTAGGCACACACACCTGTCCGTTTTAATTCCGCTGTCCAGGAGACTCGTCTGGAAGCATCAAGCCAATCCCACCAGGCAAATCCGGCGGAGTACTATAGGCAGGAACATACACCTGCTTATGCATCACCAGTTAGTCAGCAGGCTCGTCTGACTACATATGATGGATCTCGTCAACCGTGTTTGGCGAAGTGTAATCAGCAGGCACATACACCTGCTCATACTAAGCAAGCCTACCAACAGTCTCGCTTGGTAGCGCACGGAGAAGTCAGTCGGAAAGCCCCGACGACAAACAGGAGGCAGACTCAACTCTCTACCTCCACACTTGAGTACTTTCAGGATTCACTGACAGGAAAAGGAGGACAGGAGCAGGCACATACACCTACTCCAAACCCGGAATGGACGTATATCCCCGTTCCGGCGGCTGAAGTCACCAAACATATTTTATCAACGGTGAAAGAGCATAAGCAAATTCCTGCTCATATTCTGGATGCTTGCCCGGATATCATAACAGCTTCAGCATCATCTCAGGGACAGACACATAAATCTATCCCTAGCAGTGGAGTGACACATCAACGATTCACTCCGGAACAGACACACACATCTGTTACAGTCCAAGAGGGTCATGGGGCATACTCCCCCATATCATACGGACAACCAAGTCAGGCACATACACCTGATTTGAGTGGAGATCGTCAGCCTAACCTGACCATCATTCCTGATCATGCACATACACCTGCTCAGAGTAACCACTTTCGTCAACAAGTGGTTTCCAAAGCGAGTAAGAAGGCATCTAAGAAAAAGGTCCGCCCAGCACAGTCAGGAGATCAAAGGCCAATCTGCAATAAGGCCTTGCTCGATGCTGGAGTTCTTGAAGCCCTGAAACATTTATCTGTCGGAATTCAAGATTCTACTCCCTCAGTTCCCAATAACGAGAACATTAATTCTAAAGGTCTTCAACAGAAACTTCCTCATGAAGACTTTCTTCATGAAAATTCGGTCAATCATGAAGTTTCTTCTTCAGATGAGAGCCACAGGAACCCTCTGTGTGGTCAAAAGACCAAGGAGCAAGAGATTTCATCTTTTGTTGTAACCCATTATGGTCGTCCTCCCCATAATGATGAATTTCACTGCGAAAGTCCTCTCCGTAGTAGTGATTCACATTGCCTGGAAAATACTCCAGTGGACAATGTAGTGCCGAGAAAGCCCTCTTATCTTGAGGCACTTGCAAATGCGAAACCAGTCATGTCTGATGCATTATCGCTAACAAGTGAAATAATTTCTCAATCAGAAGATAGCCCAGGGTGTAGGTCATTCTCCGAACCACCCCTAAGTAATGCATCTTCTAGTTTGACCAATGATCTCTCTACCAATCTTGTTGAATCCGATGAAGAAACAAGGAAACACCAACTCTGGTCAAAACAGATAGAAGAATCTTTATTTAATGATAAAGAGGAAATGTTGAACATGAGGAAAAAACTGGCAAATGGTCAAGTACCAGTCATGTATTGGCCTTTGGCAGACTCCCAGTACGACATTCCAAAGATGTTGACGGATGATGGAATCCATGATATTCGTCTCAACATATGGAAAAATCTTTGTCAATTAAAGAAGAAGGTATTATCTTATGATGAATATGAAAATCATCTTAAGATAATATAAGGGCTACAACGTCAGATTGACTTAGCATCTCTATCAGTCTCTCGGTATCCGAAGGCTGAAAAACAACAAAGAACCCTTCAACGTTCATGCCTTGGTGCACTGAGAAAATAGCGTCAGTTAATTGCCAATGCTCCATCTGATGTTCATATCAGAGGATGGGGTGTTCACGGAGCACTACATTTCACAGTGCTTTCCAGTCAGCAAAGCCCGCCGAAAATGGCCTCATGCAATGTTATTGCCCATGGCCGGCCACAGTCAATGGGCTTTGTTCATAATCAAAGGCTTGCTCAAGAACAGGCTTCAACTAGTTCCTCTCAAAATCAAGAATATAGAGAACAAGTTGTTGAATTTATCCTACATCAAGCAGGTGAGAATATTGCACAAGCATCTCGTATGGAGCAAACAAATCATCAAATGACAGAAGTCTCGGAAATCATCCAATGGTCTGTTGAGCTAGGTGATAAAAGTGGATACAGGCTAATGCATCCAGCTAATTTCCGAACTAAGATTCGCAAGATCAAGAGATCTTTTAAGAAGATCTCAGACATAGCATGTCAAGAGCCACCCCAGCTTGTCAGACTGGGGACTTCTCTAACCCAACCCTCAGAGTCAACAAATGGGATTCGAGGAGTTGAGCGGAATCAGCAGGAACATCCCCCGTTCTCGAGACTGGGGACTCTTTCAAATCATCAATCCCCTCCTCAGAGAATGTCGGTCTTTTCTCGATTGGGGAAGAAGCCTCAAGAGGAACGAAGAGCCAAGCTATCAGGAGATTCTCTCCAAGTGACGGTTCTACAAGAAGTTCCTGAGGGATCAAGTCAACGGAATGCCATGTCTCATCATCGACATGGAAGAAGACAATATCACAGAAATACTGATAGAAAGGATTCCATGCAATATGAATCCATTAATGTCATCAACGCTGTTGCTGCTGATTCGCCAGATGAGGCTCAATCAGAGGGATCAGACGAAGAGGTTCCTGCTCAAGAAGTTGCGCTCAGAGACCTAAATAAAGAAGGTGTGCGCACACGTAATCAAAGACTTACCCAAAATCTGGGTATTCCTTCAAGTAACCTACTTCCCCCTCTCTGAAAAGGATCCAATAAGGGGAAAGGAAAGAATCAGGTTACTTCTCACCCTTCCTCTAGAGAAGGCCAGTCGCTCTCATTAGAGAAAAGGTTTGCACAACAGGAGGAAGAAATGAAAGAATTAAGAAGAATGAATGCAGAACTACTTCAGAGTAGTCTTCATCTTAAGAATGCTGAAGTCTGACAGCCGAAGGAATTTGTTGCAGTTATTGAGATGGATCAAGAATAGCCTCCTTTATCAGTACACCCTCAGAGGTCTAATCCTACGGGTCAAGCGCAACAACGGTTGGCAGTGCTACCATCAGTTGCAGCACCAACCACCACGTCTGTTCAAGCTCCATTAATTGCACCTACTCAAGACCAGGTTCAACCGGAGGTTTCTCAAAAGTTAATAACTACTATTGAGTCATTAACAACTCGGTTAGAAACTATGGAAGGGAAACGGGCGCAAGTTCAACCTGAAAAGAAAGTTTACCCTGAATGGGTAGATTCAATTTCTCCTCCATCCAGTTTTGGAAACCCTGTATTCCCTACTTTCAATAGATCAGGCGACCCTGAACAACATTTGACGCATTACGTGTCTTGTTGTGATCCTATGATGGGAACTCCAGAGCAGCAAGAAGCAGTGAAACTCAGATTCTTCATGCGAACCTTGCAAGGACTAGCTTTTGTCTGGTATAGAAGCTTGCAATCCCGGTCAATCATCGGATGGGAGGATCTTCGTCAAAAATTCCTTCTTCAGTTCAGCTCAACTTTGCCAAAAATGACAGTTTTCGATCTTACAAACTGCAAGCAAAGGGAGAATGAAAGAGTCTCTGATTTCATTGCTCGCTGGAAGGGATTAACGTATTCCCTGAGTTTAGCACTCCCTCAGGAAGAGCTGTTGCCAATCTGTGTGGCAAATTTGCGTGACGAATTACGCACGTCATTGATCCCTGTGAAATACACAGGAGGGTATCGAGACCTTACTTCAATCGCTCAGCAGATTGAAGATTCCCTTATACAGCCTAAGGTTAAATCTCATGTAATTCCATCAGCTCTAAGAAGAAGAATGTGTAAAGTAGAAATTGCTATAGTTATGCTTAAACAAGCACCTGTACCTATATCTACTTCAAAACCTTCATATTCTCGAAGGACTCCACCTCCTAAACTCCAACAACAAAGGCCGTTTCGTCCAAATGATCAAAGAGATCAACGACGAAAAAAATTTTAGGATATAAAGAGTAAAACATACTCTTTCCGAAATGAGCAAGTTCCTGGTTACTTCATTTCAGCTCTGGAAAATAATTTGGTTCAATTACCAGTGCCCAAGAGGCCAAACAAGGAAGGAGATAAAGACCGTCCCAATTATTGTCCCTTTAATCAAATGTTGGGGCATCCCATCAAGGAGTGTTTTGTCTTTAAAGACCTCCTACAAAATATGGTCGACTTGGGACAAGTCAAATTGAAGGGTTCTTCAGCTCATGTAGCGTGTTTTACCGCTACAGATCCAGAGGAAGGAGGCGAGTGGCAGGAAGTCAGAAGCAAAACTGCGCAAAAATATGATGATTGGATGGTCAGAAAGACAATAAATCGGACCCATTCCATTTTGCGAACACAATTGAAGAAGCCAGTTGTGTCTCCTACAAAACCTATAGTGAATCCTCCATCAAAAGACAAATCCTCAAAAGGGCAGCGCAATTCAAAGAAGAAAGAGGAACCAGAAGAAGATGAGTATGTATCGAGGCCTAAGTTGTCTTTGACTCTGGCAGATTTCATGCCATCTACTTCAAAGCCATGGGCACCGCCCCATCAAACGGCACAGCCTAAACAGGCTAGTCAGGCAGGGTCTTTATCAGACTAAGAGTTAATCTTCAGTTCTGTTAATATGATTTAATTAACAGATCCATATTCCAGTCTTGATGAGCCTGAATTCCCTGTATCAAATAAGGGAATCCGAGGAAGTTCCAGAGGTTCAGGATACAGAGGAATACGTGGATCTTTCCTAAGCCACTACTCCAATTATACCCCTTCTAGCACTGTGTATGCAGCAGAAACTTGTGGTAGAGCCCTTCAGCGAGCTCAAAAAGAACAAGCAAGTTTTTCTGCCAATGGCCAACTCAGTTTTGGCACAGTTATTTTGGAAGACCGATTAAATGTTCCATCTTCTTTATCTCAGCAAGTAAATGGATCTAATTAGTCTAATCTTCCAAAACCAAGGATGTTGCCAACTTCTATCCCAATACAAGATGCATCAGCTTCCAAAGCATCTGCTTCCAAGGTACCTGCTAAACAGCATATTCCTGTTGGGAAACGCAGACCTCTAGATCAAAAGTATGATATATTGAAACACTTGGCCCAAGTACCAGCCAAGTTATCAATTTTGGATGCTTTGAATCTGTCAAAAGATCTTTGGGAAGCACTCATCGAAACTTTGTCAAGTCCCCAGGATTTTGAAGCTGAAATTGCTGCAGCTGAAGTCTATCGCATAGAGAATAATCCTGCAGAATGTCATGCAGTGATATCTTTTACTGATAAAGATGAATATGATGTTGTGCATGGGAACATAAAACCTCTCTACTTATCTGGCAAAGTCAATGGTGTAGATATCCGAAGAGTTTTCATTGACAATGGTTCAGGAGTCAACCTCATGCCCATTCGTACACTTTGTCGATTGGGCCTCACGGAATCTAATTTATCTCCTTCTACCATGATGTTACAAGGATATGATAAAAATGAAAAAGAACCACTGGGTGAAGTTACACTCAGAACCCAGTTTGGAGATCTTGTATCCAATTCGGATTTCATGATTATTGATCAAGACTCATCTTTCAACGTCTTGCTTGGAAGACCCTGGCTACATCAGCACGCGGTTATCCCTTCATCATACCATCAATGTCTCAAATACTATTTCAATGGTCAAGTTTGAACATTGTATGGTGATAAGGCCCCATTCAAGACATGTGAGTCTTAATACATTGAGGCAGAATTTTATCACATGAAGGGAAGAGAAAAATCTACAATGAAGGAAATTACCAAAGTTAATGCTCCATATGGTTTGGAGAAAATTCCAATAAATCCATTTACACATGTGAGAATAGATTATGTGTTACCTATCAGTCAAATTGACAAAATAGGCCCAAATCAAAATACTCTTATGGAAAGATCCATAATGTCAGTTACGGCAATCGATCCAGAGAACATGGGAGAAATTGGTAACCTACCAAACAGTGATGAAAGCCTAAGTGGTGACGTTTTCATTTCATCTGTTGAAGTCCAACAAGTCTATACTTCTCCAATCAGTCTAGAAGAAGTTATAGCAACACCAGAGGTGAATAATGATGTCGATTCTCAATCCATCATCTCCTCTTTATTTCCCAAAGAAGGCCCTTTATCATCAATAGGGTCGGAAATTGAAGCTTCTTCTTCAAAATGTGAAAATTTTGATATCTCTTATGATCATGAAAATTTTGTTTTGTCATCTACTATGCAATTAGAAACGGAAGAAATAGCACATGATGAAGAGGAAGAGGAAGATCTTAGAGATGCTCCTCCAGCATTTGAAGAGGGTATCTCTACCACTGTGGATGAACTCAGAGAAATAAATATGGGTACAGATAAAGATCCACGCCCCACTTTAATTAGTGCGACCATGACCCTTGAAGAGCAAGAGATGTATATTTCTTTTCTAAAGAAAAATAAAGATATTTTTCCTTGTAATTATACAGAAATGCCTGGGCTTGATCCTGATATTGCTACTCATCATTTGGGTTTACCAAAAGAACATCGAGGATTTAAGCAAGCCGCGAGAAGAACACACCCAACCTATGCTTCCAAAATTGAAGCTGAAGTGGATAAGCTGATCAAAACTAACTTTGTAATAGAAGTTCAATATCCCAAGTGGTTGGCTAATATTGTCCCTATAAAGAAAAAGAACGGACAAATTAGGGTTTGCTTCGATTTCAGAGATCTTAATCGGTATTGTCCTAAAGATGATTTCCCAGTTCCGATTACAGAACTCTTAATTGATGTGACGGCTGGTTATGAAGTACTTTACTTCATGGATGGATATTCTGGATATAATCAGATCCGAATGGCCCCAGAAGATGAGGAATCTACAACCTTCAGAGCCCCTCAAGGTGTGTTTTGTTACCGGGTGATGCCCTTTGGTGTAAAGAATGCAGGTGCAACATATCAATGTGCCATGCATCGTATCTTCAAACCTTTATTAGGGAAATTTGTTGAATGCTATGTAGACGATTTGGTGGTTAAATCCAAACAATGTTCTAATCACTTGGCGGATTTGGAAGTCATATTCCACAAGCTTCGACAACATAATTTGAAGATGAACCCCTTAAAATGTGCTTTTGGGGTAAGCTCAGGAAAATTCATCGGCTTTATTATACGCCATCGTGGTATTGAAGTCGATCCTGAGAAGACCAAATCAATCCTTGGTATGTCACCTCCTCATAATTTGAAAGAATTAAGATGACTTCAAGGACACTTAGCCTATATTCGGCGTTTCATTGCCAATTTGGCGGGTAAAAGTTTACACTTTACCAAATTATTGAAGAAACGAGTCACTTACCAGTGGACTGAAGAATGTCAAGAAGCATTTGATGTTCTCATGAAATACCTCTTGAGTCCACCAGTACACATGCCACCTGTTGAAGGAAGACCACTTATCCTCTATGTGACAGCTCTAGAGCGATCATTGGGGGCATTTCTTGCTCAAAAGAATGATGCTGGGAATGAAAATAGCCTATACTATCTCATTAGAACTATGCTTGAAGAAGAAACCTGGTATTCAAGTATTGAGAAGTGCTGCCTGGCATTAATCTTTGTAGTTCAGAAACTGTGACACTACTTGCAACATCACGAGGTCCAATTGGTATCTCGCAATAATCCGCTCAAATTCACCCTTAGTCGTCCAATGCTTACAGGACGTCTAGCAAGGTGGGCAGTTATTTTGCAACAGTTCGACATTCAGTATGTGTCTCAAAAGGAAATAAAGGGTCAAGATCTGGCTGATTTCCTGGCTGAACATCCTTCCATGGAAGACACGTCTTCAGATATTGAACTCCCTGATGAGGAAGTTTTCTCTATTCAAGAGAATCCTCAAACATGGGAAATGTATTTTGATGGTTCTTCCAGAAGTCCAACAGGGATGAAAATGGAAAATCCTAAATTCAACAAAGTTGGTTTAGGAATTGTACTCATTTCTCCAGATAGAGCAGTGTTACCTTATTCCTTTTTATTGTGGGAAGGTGGTACCAATAATGAAGCCGAATACCAAGCTCTCATTACAGGCTTGGAGTTAGCGCTCCAAGCACAAGTAAATCACTTAAAGGTGAAAGGTGATTCAGACCTGGTAATCAAACAAGTCAATGGGGATTATGCCATCAGAAAAGAAGAATTAATCCCTTTTTATGATTACGTCATAGAGTTAATGGCAGAATTCCCTTCAGAACCGACATTTTCTTATGTCCCAAGATCACAAAATGCTCAAGCTGATGCACTGGCTAATATAGCCACAGCTCTAGCAGATCCAAATCGGGACGAGACAACCATCAGTATTGCCCACCGTCATGCAATTTCACCTTATGTTCAAGCCAGAACCGAGGAAATTAATGAAATTAGTCCCATTCCTGAACTGTATGGTCATACTATAGGATGGATGACACCTATCAGGGAATACCTTCAAAATGGAACACTTCCACCTGATAGAGCCGAGAAAGAACAAATCTGGCGACGTGTGGTCAATTTTACTCTTTATGATAGCCAAAACCACCAAGAGAAAATTCTCTACAAATGTGGTTTTGATGGAGTTCTCTTCAGATGCATTGATGGTGAAGAGACAATGGTTGTCATGAAAGAAGTGCATGCAAGAGTATGTGGTTCCCACCAGTCTGGACATAGATTGTCTGATCAAATTTGAAGGCTTTGATACTTTTGGCCTTCAATGATACAAGATTGTGTTGATTTCACAAAGAAGTGTCATTCATGTCAAGTATATTCCAACATCATTCATCAACCTCCAGAGTTTCTTCATACAGCTAAATACTCATGGCCATTTGCCACATGGGGAATGTATGTGGTGGGACATTACCCTTCAGCTACGGCCAAGCAGTTTAAATACATTCTTACTGCTACTGATTTCTTTTCCAAATGGGCAGAAGTAGTACCTCTCAAAGAAGTCAGTTCTAAATGCATTGTTAGCTTCATCAAGTCTAACATCATTACTAGATTTGGTGTCCCTCATACCATATTGACCGACAACGACACCAACTCTTGTTCTTCTGAGGTGAAGAAATTGTATCAAGAATACAACATTAAATCCAACCATTCATCTCGGTATCATGCGGAAGCCAATGGCCAAATATAATCCTTTAACAAGACTCTTTCAAATATACTGCAAAAGATGGTGGATAAAGATAAGAGGTCATGGCCTGATAAACTCTTTCATGCTTTATGGGCTTATCGGACTACCACCCGCAATGCAACGCGGTCAAATCCATATTCGCAGGTATATGGAACATAAGCAGTCTTGCCAATTGAAGTTCAATTTCCCTCACTCAGAGTAGCCATTTGTGATCAGTTATCTACAGATGAGAAATCCCAAAAGTGATTGAATGAATTTGAACAGTTAGATGAGAAAAGATTGTGCACTTTGCACCACTTGGAAATCTATCAGAATCGAATAGCACGAGCTTTTAACAAAAAAGTTCGTCTTCGTTCATTCATTCAGGGAGAATTGGTATTAGTTCTCAGAACTCCAATGATACCAGGAAAGAAACCTCCCAAGCTTGAGCCAAAATGGGAAGGACCTTATTCAATACATAGGGTCTACTTCAATGGAGCTTATTCATTAATCTCAATGGATGGAGAACTCATCACGACTCCAACCAATGCCAGATTTCTGAAGAAATATTTTGTATAAACACAAAATATGGTCCCCAGAACCAAGACTCTTACAATTGGTTCATACATTAATAGTCCAGTATGACTTTAAACTGCATCATCATCCATGGTCCAGTATGACCTTAAACTGCAACTTTCGTCCAACATGACGTTAAACTGTATAAAAGCACCAAGATGTCCCCGCAACATGACATTAAACTCTGCGGCACCAGTTCTTCCTTGCTATATGACGTTAAACTATACAGCAATGGTCCAGTATGACCTTAAACTGCAACAACGTCCAACATGACGTTAAACTATATAAAATTACCTTACGTCCGGAAAGATGTTAAACTATATAATCTCAAAGGTCCAGCAAGACATTAAACTGCACCATTCATGGTCCATGCATATGACCTTAAACCATTCTCACTTTCATCCAACATGACGTTAAACTATAGAAAAGAAGATGTCCCCGCAACATGACACTAAACTGTGCAGCACCATTTCTTCCTTGCTATATGACATTAAACTATACATCAATGGTCCAGTATGACATTAAACTGCAACTTTGTCCCACACGACGTTAAAATTTGAAAAAGTTCCCTAAACCGTCCAGCATGTCCTTAAACTGCATCTTCCCTGGTCCATGCATATAACCATAAAGTATTTTCAAGTCCCTTACGTCCAGCAAGACGTTAAACTATGACGTCCTAACTACATGACGCTAAACTATATAAAATTACCTTACATCCAGAAAGACGTTAAACTATATAATCTCAAAGGTCCAGCATGACATTAAACTGCACCATTCACGGTCCATGCATATGACCTTAAACTATTTGCACTTTTGTCCGACATGACGTTAAAATGGTACACTCTTTTGTCCTTACTGCATGACATTAAACTGCACAATCCCCCTTTCGTCCAATATGACGTTAAACTGTATTGTCCCCATCGTCCTAACTACATGACGCTAAACTGTACAGAAAGCCCTTGATATGTCCTACATGACATTAAATTGTTATTTTGTCCCTGCTACATGACACTAAACTGTGCAGCACCAATAGTCCTAACTGCAAGACTTTAAACTGCATAGTCCCTTGATATGTCCTACATGACATTAAACTGTGCATCGTTAAGGTTGTTGTTATCTCTTGTTTCTCACACCGAGTATGACTCACGTGAGCTTAGAGCAAACCTCAACCATAACACTCTCTTTGGGCCCCTAACCATGTGTAAGTCCCAACAACATTTTTTATTAGATCATTGTCCCCAAGAACAACTTGATCATTAATTCATTCTTTAATTGAACTACACGGACTTTGATCCATGACCTCCAGGCTGGGTATGTAGGCAACCTCCCAGGGTTCAAGCCCGAAAACAATCTCTTCACATCGGTTCACCACTATCTCATATGATGTTGATTCATGAAACCGCACCTAGAATCAATATCTTTACATTGATTCACTTTCGTCCTTGTTATATGACGTTAAACTATGCAACACTTTTTTCTGGTACGACAATAAACTACAATATTCTTTGATTTCCTCATTTGAGAGAGAACAATTATTGAGATTGATTTTTTCAATCATGGTTTTCATTTTCAAAATACTACGTGCATACATGGTAAAGCCTAAACTTTTTATCTTCGATTAAACCATCATTGCACTAAAGTCCCCTTTCACCCTTCACATGTACGAACCAATTTTGTACAAAGGGTAGTTCTAGAACTACGTGGACTTGATTCCCATCCCTATGGGATACATAGGAACATTCGAGTATCCCTCGAATCCAGTCCCAAGTCTTTTGGGCCTAACCCCAAATTTCACTTTCAGTCCCTTAGCTGAAAAGTCCTCATGAAAACACACACTGTGTATTCATTATTATGGTCCGAATTCTATGACCCTAAACTAAGATCTCTCATACTTTCGTCCTGCACGACGTTAAACTGCATTTCAAGAACTACGTATGGCTTGATTCTCATTCTTATGAGATACGTAGTGAAGTCCAAAATTTCAATTCAGGACCCAGCCACAACATGATTATGGTTATCATTGACCTATGTATCTCTATATACATTATACAATACCCATATCTATGTGTTATAATCCTAACCTTAAATATTTTCAGATCTTCATAACCCTTTTCATGACTTCTAGTCACAAAAATGTCGAACTTCTGAGAATTCTTTTGCCTAACTATGCAGCACGTGCCCATAGGTGGCCTTGCATAAACAGTCCACATAACAGACTTGTTAGCCAAAAGATACTATTTTATTTAACTATGCATTCAATGCCCTTAGGTGGCCCTGCATAATTAAACCCCCTAATGGGTTTGTTAAATGATGGTAACTTCATTCTTGGGAAGAATGCCTCTTTTGTCCTTATTTTTCTTAATCGACAGTATGTAGGGATCCGCAAAAAAAATAGCCATCCTTAACATATTTTTCCCATATCCTTTTTCATGATCTGAATGTATTCAAGTCTACGGTTTATTCTTCTTCCCTACATTTGGGTCAGACCTTCTTAGGAGTGATATTCATCCAGTTCTTTGATATTCTTGTTCGGAAATATATTCTCCATATTCAAGTACCTCTTCCCATACAACAAACTCTATACTTTAGAAAATTTGAATCTCCATCAACTTTCACTGGCTTTTAGCACTAGGAATGTAAATTTTTGAGAGTTCTTTTCGCCTGACTATGCAGCACGTGCCCATAGGTGGCCTTGCATAAACAGTCCACATAACAGACTTGTCAGTCGAAAGATACTATTTATTTGACCATGCAGCCAATGCCCATAGGTGGCCCTGCATATTTCAACCCCCTAACGGGTTTTGTTAACTAATAGTAACTTCATTCTTGGAAACTACTTCTTCTAATGCCTTTTAGCTCTTTTTCATATCATTCCTCAGATTCAAATATTCTTAAGCCATAGTTTACATATTTTCTCACATACTTGAGTATGGTAATATGTTTTCAGATAAATTGTCAAGGAATTGAATCAATTTTAATCCATTTTGGTCAAAGCTATTTCAACCTTAAACATTATCCCCTTTATGTCCGACATGAAAGACTTTAAACTGCCAGATTTCTTGTTTTTATTTTCACCTCAGAGTCAAATCCTCTTTTCTCTCCGGATCCAACTCTGAGGGGGGACTTTTGTTGACGCTCCTTTCTGTCACAGAGTCTAACAACTGAGAAAAGGTAAATACCTTAGTTCCAAGTGATTCATCCTTTGAAGAAACATCAAAAATCAACAAAGGGATGAACAAGGAGAACATTTCCCATAGGTCGCGCAAGTTCCCTCATGGTCGCGCAAGTACACTTGCGCGCTGCCTAGTGGTCGTGCAGGTATACTTGTGCGCCGCCTCATGGTCGCCCATGTGACTTGCGCGACATACGTGATAACTGCCCGGTAACCGCCTGGGGTCTTCTCCTGCCTATAAACAGACCCTATGGGCCCCCCATTCGAGAGGATATTTTTTCCAGAAACTCGGATTGAAGCTCCCGACGCCCAAGTCTCTTCTCAAAGCTTCCAGAACACTTCTAAAGGAAATTTCTTACCTAGAACGGAAGATTTAAAGAGAAGAAGGAAGGCCTAAGTGTTGAAACTCATCAATACTTGCGCGCCGCCTTATTCCTTCAATAGAACTCGCGCGTCCCTTTTCTGGAAGAACCTCAAGAGGATTATAAAGGGATTTATAAAGAGTCGCTCAAATATTCTAATGATGTTTGAGAATCGCACAAGTACCCCTCATGTCGCGCAAGTATAGTTGCGCGACCAATACTTGCGCACCGCCGCAATACTTGCGCGCCTTTCAAGACTTGCGCGCCCTTACCTTTTTGGGTTCCCATCTTGCCCATTTTACCCCTCTTAAGCCATCACACCTTTACTTTTCAAGATTCAGTCTTCAAGACACTCTTCAAATCCATTTATGGCATGATTTCTTGATTTGACTTCCTTATCTGAAAGGAATTCTGTGGAATATCTCTCAAAACCTAGTTATTTAAATATCCTTATGTTCACTAAATATGGAGATTTCATTCATTCAACATCATCCTTTAAGATGAGAGAATCCTTAACATGGGTCTCCTTTTCAGGAATAATCCCCAGTTATAAGTCCTTTAACTTGGGAATCTTCCTCAGGAATAAGTCCCAAATTCTTAAAGTTCCCAAACTTGGGCATCCTCCTCAGGAGTAAGCCCCAAACCTTAATTCCTTAACTTGGGCATCCTCCTCAGGAGTAAGCCCCAATCTCAAATATGGGCATCCTCCTTAGGAATAAGCCCCGAGTCCCGTAACTTGGGCATCCTCCTCAGGAATAAGCCCCAAACCTTAATCCCTAACCTGGGTCTCCATTTTCAAGTATAAAACCCAGTTATAATCTTGGGCTTCCTTTTCAGGAATAAGCCCCAAGTCCCCTAATTTCTCTTTAACCAGTCCAAATTGACCCCTGATTTGGGTTTCCTTTTCAGGAGTAAAACCCAATAATAAGTCCCCTCCTAAATTGGGCATCCTCCTTAGGAGTAAGCCCCAAGATTAGAGTATTCAAATCTCCATGAAGCACATATACCTTTATGGACCCTGTTCATGGATTTTCTCCCTAAAAGTGAATCCTAAACCTTCATCTATCTGGGCAGTCATACATACATAAGCCCCAAACCATTTCTTATGATTGCATCTTTCATGGCACAATTGTATAAATTTTACTAATACCTCTTGTTTCTCACACTGAGCATGACTCACGTGAGCTTAGAGTGTAAGAGTAATTGTGACATCCTGCTTTGAGCCATCAATCATAAACATCATACCTTTATTAGAACTACGTGGGTTCTGATTCCTTTTTCAAAACAAAGGATACGTAGGTAGCCCATCTATGGGTTCGATCCCAACTCTGAAGTAATTCATTGTCCTTATGAATGACGATAAACTTCAAGTTCCCCACTGAGTGGCTTTAAAACCAGTCTGGTCATCATAATGACCAAGAGACTTTTATATAAATATTATGAAGGATACCATTGACCAAGAATCTCTAAATAGATACAGATGATTCTCTATTGATGAAGAACCTCGAATACATATAAAAGATTCTCTAAATTTCTGACATATTTAATCATTGATTGTTAAACTGAAGGAAATATCATTTTATACTTGGTAATGTAATAAGGATTCACAAACATAACTTAAATCTATAAATAGAGTCCCGGAGTAGACAATAATTCCCCTCAAAAAGGTGTGATGAGTCCGACCTCCCATCCTCTCGACCAATGCAAATTCCTAAGCCTCATTAGCACAGAAGCTAATGAGCGCCTACCTTTGGAAAGTAGGTCCAAACGGATGCGGAATCATTGGATGTTTCCGATTCTACGAACAAACCCGTTAGAAACCGATCGGAACGTTTGAATCTCCCATACAGGAGGTCATCCCCGGATTCGGTACGAAACAATGATAATTCGACATTCATTTGTACTAAATGAAATCCATCTAAAGTCCATATATTCCCACACAATAGGACATAAAAATAATGGAACAATATTGTATATCAATAAAGAGTCACAAAATCCAAACACACACATGTGAACACACTCAATAATTGGTATCATTTTCAACACAAATCCAAATGTGATAAAACACAAGTATGGTCATTGAATACAAACATATACCATCATATCATGCCAAAAATCCAATATAAGGGATCAATATAGTATGTAGGCTCCTACATCAAGATGATAGATGCAAACATCATGATTTTTGATGAAATTTATTGCATATATTATATCTACTTACAAACCAAAAAATATCTCTTTCTTAGCATACATAAAAAAATTTGAATCCAATATAATAAATTTAATATATGGAGAGAAAATAAATGAATCATTCTAAGATGGTATAGTTGTATCACCAACCTAATGAAAACCACGATCAGTATTATATCTTGGTATTTTCAATGGAAGTGAACTAATATGTTTTATATCTATTATGGTATGATATTATATTATGTTTAAATAATTATAAGTCTATGACTAAAGATAAATACATAGTAAATAGTAAGGTTCAATGAAATCTCACCATACTTTTAACCAAAAAATGATTATATCCAAGGAATGATTAACGAATGATAACCAATCAATTAACAGGTGGTAATGTAAGGTCCTAACTATAAAGATTAAATATCATGGTGTTCTTGAACTAGAATTCACATATATGTTAATTTATGTTTTTTTAGAAAATTATTAAAATTCTTACAAACTAAACCCACTGATTATAAGGGGATAGTTATACACATTATGCATTTTTTCACAAAACAAAACTCTTTAAAAATATTATTACTTCATGAAAGAACATAATAACAATAAAAATGATATATTCATTTATCATAAAACCCCTTGTAAAAACATATAAAAACATTGTACGATCTAAAAAATATCAGTAAGAAATATAATATAAAGGAAGAAATTAGTCTAGTGAAAACCAGAAAACTCATATCATGATGACCATTATCTTAAAGGTTCTTTGAGAATATGAAATAATATATTTAAAACTGAAACAAAAAATATTCAATTATTTTTAAAAAAATAATTAAAACTCATATAATGAAATGTAAACCACTTTTGGTAACATAGAGAAATATAATCATTAATCCCTTTCAAAACCCATTTAATTAGAATATTTTTACAGCCGACTTCAATATATTATGTTACCTAATTATGATATTATGGGAATTCCTAGTGACACCTTAGACTCCCCATCTAAAGATATAATGGTATAAATTTATCTATCTAGGACACCCCTTATTAATTTGTAATAGGCTTACCTGGTGTTATCTGGGCCACCCCATGTTATGTTATAATGGGCTTACCAACGTTATCTCGGCCACCGCATGATAAGCTATATCTAGATTTCTTAATAAATTGTGGGCCACCCCAATTTCAAATTTAAATTTTCATATAATGAATAAAACATTATTATAAATATAATTTTTTATTATAATGTATTTAAAAATCTATTTTAATCCCCTAAGAGAATCAAAATTCTCTATCATTTTTTTAAAAATTACTTTTAATATTGAATCACAATTCATATCATAAATACAAAAAATTATTTTAAAATAAACATAGATTCATATAATTAAATCATTATATAATTAATGTTTTATGACAGATAAAAATAAAAGAACTCATGTTGTATAAGTTAAAAATGTTTTTTTTGACTTCTGTAAAAAGAAACTTTTAAAAAATAATTTTCAATGGAATGTTCCCTTAAAATATCAAATCAATAAGGTGGGAATTAATGAAATGAAATGATTTTGTTTATTCCGAGTAAATAAAAAAAACTTGTTTAATTATAATATATGATAATAAAATTTTACTTTACACACAAACATAGCACGACATAACTAAATTAGTAGAATTATAACTCCAAAGAAAGAAATTGAGTTAAGAACTCCCACACCTCAAGTCTCTTTTCTTATGTATGCCTAATATCTTCCTAAACAATAAATGTACATTAATTATTTATATCATTAAATATATATTTAAATTTTATTATTCATTTTATAGAACTTATTACCTGGTTATAATAATTACATAATTATTTAAATTTACATTAGATGTTTTGATGATATTCTGTTCTTGAGCCCAAAATGAATTTGGTATAATGTCAATAGTCAAAGTGTCTATTAGTGCATTATCTGAAGAATAATATAAATAAAATAATTATCAGTTTTATACACCAATTATAAATTATATCCATACCTTAAATATATTTATGAAAAATACACAACATTACAGTCATAGAGATAGTATGTTTTACGTACGCATGAGTGACCTTTCCATTTTTCAATAATAATTATGGAATAAAGTAGAGTAAATTATTTTATTTAAATATTTATAATAATTTTATTTTATTACATTAATAATTTTAATATTCCTATATATATCATCCATGTTTTTTGGTGATGATAAATGAATGACATCGCTTTATGGATGTGATAATTCACACGTATGCACGAATGACGTTCTAATTGTTATGTGTATGTAAAGGTAAGAATATAAATCATATATTATTACCGGATAATTATAAAAAATGAATTAATATAATATATTAACATTAATTCAATATTTACAAAAAATATTATAGATGGTGATGCAAAATAAATTATATCAATTTGCAACGTGGTATTCTGTTGTAAACACGAATGATTAATTATTTTCTGATTTTATGGATGTGGATACAGATTTAGGTGATTATATGAACACTATAAAATCTAATTATATTAAGCATTATATATTTATTATTCCAACATGCTTGAACAATATTTTAATTAGTTTTAAGAGGAATCAGAATAGAAAAAATTAAATAAAAACAATACCTTTTGCATAAAATCTTATTTTCTTAACAACTTAAGACCACTAATGGTCATTCTATTACTAATATAAGGGATTTATAATATGGAAGAGATTATAGGAAAGGACTTCTCTATTTATTTTCGGAAAATTGGTTTTCAAATATGACTAAAATAGAATATCATGTCCCCTTTCATACATGTTTTGACTTTTTTATCCTTATCTTTTTTTCACCCCTTATTTAATCTCTATAAATGTTACCAGGACAACATATGTTTTTACTCATTGAAATTTAATATAGTTTCTATAAAATGACAGAAGAACGTTAAAAGAATCATTGATAAAAATTTACTCATTATCGTTATAAGTTATCTTAATGTTATATTTTAATTAATTTTATATCTTTTTAAAAAATATGATTTATTTTAAAATAACATTAATTTCAATTTTGACGCCATAAATTACCTATCATCTTACAAAATATAATAATAGAAAGATAAATTAGAAAATATTATTTTAAAACATGAATAATGTGATATAGTAATAAGAAAAATCATTCCTCGTATTAATTATCTAAAATTTAATTTATTTAAATATTTTTAATATAATTTGTTTTACATTTACATTAATTAAACAATTATTTCATCATCATTTTCTAATATATTATGTAGTTATTTCCTTCTTAAAAATTTAAAAGAAATTTCCATGATTGATATAATCATTTTATATTTCTAAATAATATTTATAGTCTAGTATATTTTCTAAATATACCAATATTAAATATTTTATAGTTATTATAATATATGTATGACATTTTTGAATTTTCTATAAAATAAAATATTGTAAACGGATTACAGTCATCCAAATAGATCCAAAAGATCATAAAATCATCCCAAGTATTACTTTTGTCTTAAAAAACATATCAAATAAATTAAATTCAGGTGTTAGGGTAATTTTATAATATTCATAGTATTATGTTTACCCTTAGTTACATGATTTACCATTAAGAGTGGAAATAAAAATTACTATGTTCGCTACTCATATTGCCCAAAAATTGAAGTGACCTACTCATTTAATATTTAAATTCCGATTCCAAAAATGGAATCCATTTTTCAGAATTAAAAATAAATAATTCCATAAAATGAATTTAAAATCAATCTCATTGAAGGAAGGAGAAAACTATTTTTTAATGTGAAAGAGTTCAAAATGTTGAAATTTTTTTATATCTAAATTCATAGTAAATTTGATTAAAAGGAACTAAATTGATTAAATGATCTAAAATTTATATATATATAATTTAAATACAATAAAAAATATAACATAACGAAACATATTATCTAGAATAAAAAGTTGTTTTCAATTAAAATGAAGTATTATATCACTAATCACTGATAAATGAAACTCATCATAAAAAAAATTTAAATCAATATAGATTTTGATATTAATATTTCAAATAATAATTTTTTTAAAAAAAATATAATTTATAAATTTTCTAATGACTAGATTTAAAATAGTTATTTCATCCAAAGGTGGACAAATTATCTTTTAAGAAAAATACGTTTTGGGCATAAAATTTTATTTGTTCTTATATCATGTATACAAACACATACTAAGAGTGTAAAATAGTGTATTGAATATTTATTTCACTAATATTATTTCATAAGATTCATTTGATTATTTTATAAACAAAATTTTACCCATTTGAATAATTTTTTATAACAACATTCTTATTAATATAAAAAATCGTTTTATCATACTTTATAATAAATTGGTTACCAAATAATTAATTATATATACCTTTGTGACCCATAATTTCATAATTAAGTTAATACCTTTCATAACCTTCATTCTAATGGTAAGGTTATAATTGTAACATTTAAATAGAAATATTTAATTATTATTTTATGCCTTATGTGGCATATTTTATATCCTATCAAACACAGTCATTCCTCTTTAAAAACTGAAGATGTAAAATTCTCCCCCTTTAAAAAATTTCAACAATGGAATTTGTACTTGGGTTTGGTAAACATGGTTGAAATATTCAAAATACATTTTTTGAAATCCAATATGAGGAAAAATTAATCGAACAAATAGTTTAAAAATTCAAAGGTAAGTATGAAGGTCACCTGAGATTACCCATTCCTCGATTCTGTGATGGAAACAAGGAAATTCAAGAAGAAACTAACTATAAAGTACTCATGGTGAGTGATAGATCACATTTTCATGTGAAACATAACCATAAAAACCCATAAATATACAATGGTTTAAATGTCCATTGATAAAAGTAAGAAGATAATGTTTTTATTTGAGGAAATTTTCAAATTGTTTAGTAATTATTTTACTCCCCAACAAAAGAAAATAAGGAAATATACTTACTTATCAAGTATAATTTCGTCCTTTAATAAATTTATGATAAATCAAATTTTTCATTAAACAATGAGTATTCAAGCTGAATTTTCATTTTTAATATACTAGAATCAAATTTTTTTGAACCACATAATCCATAAAATATTATCTATCTATTTCTCATGTTTTGAAAAATCATCCAAAACAAAAATTCTTACAAAAAAATAAGATAATTAACAAAAACCAATAAACCATTATACCATGAAAAGGTACTTCAATATGTAAAATTCAATAGACATACCCATAGTTTTACATAGGTTATTACATAAACAATTATCCTTAAAATTCCTCCAAATTAATATGGAATAAGAATAAAACCAACATTTTAGATGGATTTTATCAGATTGTCTTCCATGATAAATTTTAACATGTTTCCCCAAATTACATTAATTACTCATAAATCCTTACTCAACAATGTATATTCTCAAACCATGTAATCACAAATATATACTAGTCATTTATATAAATCCCCATAAATCCAAAATAAAATAACGTATGAAACGAAAAGAAAATTCCACCATTATTCCTCAAATAATATCCCATAATATTATATTTAACTTGATCTTATATGATTCCCATAATAGTGAACTTCTTCTAAAATAACATTAGTCACATAATCACAAAAACATTTTCAAATCCCATTGACATAAACCTTATCTATGAGATAGCTCAAAATTCATACAAATTAGGACATCATGTACGAAAGTGGTTGGTGGTGCACAACATCTCCCTTATTTTGGGGTTTCGATTCACATGGAATTTCCTAATGTGATGATTTTTTATCCATCTTCTTGGTTTTCCTTTTTTGAAAGAATATAATTCTTTTAAAATTCCCAAAATACAATAATGTTATGGAAATTAACTATAAGATTTGTTAACCTCTATGGATATATTACACCTATAATTTATCATTCTAAAAAGGTAATAACTCGTAATTACCTAAAAATTGTAATTTCCATTAAAATATAATTAGTTTCCTTAAAATTTCATAACATAAATCCTTAAAAGATATTTCTAGGACATTAAACTTATGATGAAACTAAAAATTATATAATCATGATGATATCCATAACTCTTAAGAAAACATCATAACATCTAATATTGATTAAAAACTCTCCTTTCACCAACTCTAAATTCTCATCCTTGAACATTACATATACAACTATTTATTAACTAGAAGATACTTTCTTAGTTAATTTGATTTTAAAATATTATAGAATTAGGAAAATATCACACAATGTAAAACCATAAATTAAAAGTAGACACTTATACTATGTATTCATTTTTTCATAAACCATATCTCTTTAAAATAAAGAATTGATTCTGTCATAAAAACATATAACAACTCTTAACATGACATCATTTGTTCCCTTACACAACCTATGAAAAACATTTAAAAGTTTAAAATGATCAAAAAATACGTAAATTGTATAATATAAAGGAAAAAAGTTATTCTATTGAAAATTGAAGTATCTTATAATGATTACTATTATATTAAAACAAATTTGAGTATATAATATAAAACATCTCCACATGAAACAATTTTAGGTCAGACATGGTAATGGCATACGGTTTAGAGGGGGGTGAATAGACCAGATAAAAATTTTAAACAAATAAATATTTTAATTAAAATAATTAGAAAAGTAAATTGTGGAGTTTAACTAGATACAGAAAAATTAAATAATGGCAGGATATTTTTTATATTAGATTAGTCCAAGGTGGTCATAATACACTTCTCTACCCCTATACTCTCAGAGAGATTCATGTACACAAAAAAATTAATTTATGGTGGAATGATAACCCAAATATAGAATCCTTTTTTAGTAAAGGGATAACTTAGGCAATGAATTTTATATGCAGAGTCACAAAATTTAAAACCTAACTATAGACACTAGGTGTCACAACCCAAATAGTCCTAACTAAATATACAGGGAGTCCCACCAGATACCTCTTCTATTTATAATATCAGAGTCAAAACCTTTGAAAATGGATTATAAAATAGAGATTTTCTGATTAAAATCCTAATCATAAAAATAGAGTGAGTGTGAATGTGGAGAAAAAGTGTTATAGTCCAAGAACCAGACAAGATAAGATAAAAAATTAAATTGTAGGTACTGGTTCTTGAATATTTTATTAGTACATCTTTTCAAGGAAATTATAGTTTAATTTTAAAAGATTCAAAACTTGAGAGATCATTAGGGTGATGAAATTGAGTGTTCGATTTTGTTGCAAATACAAATCACATTCAGAGTTCATAACACTTTTTCATTAAATAAACAAAGTATCAAAAAGGTTAACACATATCTTTAAATTTGTGTGTTTTTTTACTTTCAAAAGAGTTGAATATATATTGACTAGATATTTAGATGTTACAGAAGCTACGCATCCTTTAGATTTTCGAAATAAATTGATTTAAGAGAGTTTATAAATATCTTTATAAAAAACACTATCTTATCCTCTTTATTCCTGTCAAATAAATCTCTAATATAATATTTCAAATTAATTTGAATAATTCTTCAAAAAAAATGTCAAGAAAAATTATGATATGAATTATTTAGAAAACAAAATTAATCCCATTTAATATTAGTCAATACGGTTCTTAAATGAATCCAACACAAGCCAAAAGTAAATTAATATATAAAAAAATAAATAAACATGAAACCAAAGAAATTATTAGAAAAAGGCATTGAAATAATTTATTGAATTTTATATTTAAATATTACACCAAAAACATTAAAAACCCTTTGATTATAATCATTATATTTGATGTGAATTTTGATAACATAAACCCTTTGAAAATAATCAACATATATGAACAAAATAAATTGTCAGCAAAAACGCATTAAACTAAAAGTAACTTCATAAATGAAGATTAGTGTAACACAGGAATGATGAATAGTAACATAGCATCAGGATGACGAATAGTAACGTAGTTCTTATGAACCATAATTTATAATATTCATGAATAGAATAGTAATGTTGGGAATTATGAATAGTAACATAGCGTAGGGATGATAAATAGTAATTTATGGTTGATTAACCAAACATTGCATTATTCATGAACATGAATGTAACGTATGAAACAATGAATAGTAACATAGCATAGATATGATGAAAAATAACATTGTTATCATGAACCATACATTTTAATATTCATGAATAGTAATGTAACATAATAAATGAACAACAATATAGGGTTGATGAACCATACATTGAACTATTGAGAATATAAAGTTGACCATAATTTGTGAAAAACTAAAAATCAATCATTAAAAAACATCAATGAATTTTTAGGGGATCAAAATGTAAGATCCATACTTTAGCCCAACAGAGTTATTTCTAAAAAAATATTATCTTTCCAACGAATCATGAATCAAGTAAATCTAACTTCTACTATTCTATAAATCATCTAAAAGAAGAAGAAATTTAATGAAATCAAGATAAACATATTGGAGTTCAATAAAATCCAGTTTTATGAAAATATAATATTTGTTTATGTCATAGTAAAATAAATAAAAATAATTATAGAAACTGAAAACTGTATTGTTTTTAAAACTATGGAAAAAACTTGATTGAATTTTTAGAGTAATAAAAATGCATATTAGTAATTCCTTGTAAACAAATGAAATGTAAATAAATATCTTATCTATCCAACATGATAAGAATGCCATAAATCAATAAAGTGTAGTTTATGAAACACTCAAAATATAGAATTTTTAAAAAAAATCCCATGAATCAAACATGTAATAAAAAAAGGTAATTCAAGTGCATAATAAATCTCCCCCTTTATTATTAATTAAAAAACCAAAACATTTTAATAATTAAACCAAATTTTAAAAACATTTAAAACCAATTTATTTATCCCCATTTATTTATCCTCATTTTCTCCTAAAATATCTATCAACCATTTTCCAACTAAAAAAAGTGAAAACAATATAACCCTAAACAAATGCAGTAATAAATATTAAAATTCAACATACCATGATGAATTTTTTTTTTAAAATTGAGAAAAGTCGAAATTCAGTTTCAAAATATCTTCTAGATAATTTTCCGAAGATATAAATTCTAAAAAATATCACCCTTGTTCACAATATATCTAATAAAATGAAATCAATGATCATTATTCTATATTCAAGAATGTTGTGAGGGTTTTTAGAAATAGAAATTAGAGAATTATTATCACAAAAAAAGGAAGTTCATCAATATAAACAACAACATCATATAATTTTTTCTTTATCAATAAAAATTTATCCCAATTACTAGAATTAGAGATATACATAGCTTCATTAGTAGATAAATAAACTAATAGTTGTTTCTTATAAGACTAAGAAATTAATGATTTTCCCAAAAAATGACTCAAACCTGATGTGGTTTTTTATTCAATTCTATAGCCTCAAAAATTAGAATCAGAATAAGTTGATAAATGCAAATAGTTAAATTATGGATAAAATAAAAAAGAATCAATAATTCCTTTAATATATATATAATTATTCTTTTGACAGCTTTAATATGACTTTTGTTAAAATCTTATTGAAATTTAGCTCAAAAAGAAATATAGAAATTAATATCACGTCTAGATGCTGTTAAATATAGAATGATACCTATCATATATATATAAACATAAAAATAAATAGATTTAACAATATAATGAATATTAATTTTAAATTTATAACTGGTATATGTTTTTAATGATTTATCATAACCATGGAAAATTATTTTATCTCACTCTTTATCATATTTACATCGATTAAGTAAATTTCCTTATTTTCGTTGTAAATTTTGAAGTCCATTGAATAATTTTATTTATCCCATTATACTCATGTCAAATTTATAGGAGATCAAAGAGGAAAAATTATTGGGAATTATTTAACTAGAGGAAAAAAAAACTATATCATCAACCTAATTTTGAACAACTATAATATCCTCACATGTTCTTATAATAAAGATATATGGATCAACATTTCCTTAATAGAAATAATTATTTAAAAAAATTAAAAAAAATACATTCATACCAATCATGATGTTATAGTTTGAGATAGTAGAAATATTTAAATAAATAAATACATGGTTATAAAATTTTTCACTTTCAAAATAATGGAGCTGAGAAACATAAACTTATTCAGTTATAAAACCATTTAAGAAATACATTTTTACAACCATTTTATATAATTTATGAAACTCAAAACAGAAAAAAGGCACTAAAATCATAATTTCCCCTATCCTGGAAATTGGTAAAAAATCTTCAAAGTCTATACCTTCTTCTGGATATTATCCTTAGTAAAAATTATAGCATTATTTAAAAAACTAATTCCAGATTCATCAGGTTTTTTTCTAAATATCCACTTAGTTCCAATGACCCATTTATCCTTATGCAATTATACTAAAATCCAAAAATTATTTCTAAAAACCATTAAAAATTAATCTGGTATAAAAACAATCTAGTTTAAATTTTTGAAAACATCATTAACATTTAATATATAAAAATAAGAAATAAAAGCATATTTGGAAAAGAATTAAATATAATTTCTAGTTTAAACACCACAATTATCATTTTCAATTACATTTTTGACATGATTAGATTTGTAAATATTCCATTATTTTGGAATTGGTTGAAAAATATTATTCACCCCCTAAATTGATTCATTCTTATCTTGTGTAATTTTTTCATAAAAATTAAATTATATAAACTATTCATCCATATAATTAGAGAGAGAATTTATTTTAACCTTATTTTCATCACACATAACATGAAAAGTTTCATCAAAAATCATAGTTCTTTAATTATAAACACAAAATTCATTACTATTAATAGAATAACCATAAAATACCTTTATCACACTTAGCGTTAAATTTATCTACTTTTTCATTTTAATTTAATTTAAAATCATTACACCCAAAATCTCTAAATTAAGAAACATTAGGATTTTATTTTTGAATAATTCATAAGGACTTTTCATTATTAAAAGTTAAATTAAAATTCAATTAGAAATATAAGATGCATAAAAAATATCCTCATCCCAAAAATATGTAGGAAAATTATATTCACTCAACATAGTTTGAGCTATTTCAATAAGAGTTCTATTTTTCTATTCTCTAACACCATTTTTCTACTGTATTCCAAGAGTAGGAAAATTATGAACATAACAATTCTTTTATGAAAAATCAAAAAATAATTTTTGAAAATCACAAACTTTATCACTATGAATAGATATAATCGTACAATATTTTTTAAACTAATATACTAAAAGGTGTAAATCTATTTAATGTGCCATTTTTTTAGCAAGAATGTATCCCCATGTAAATCTACTATAATATTCCCAAATAACCAAAGTATATTTATTTCCTCCAAGGCTGGAAATTTGAGTGGGTACAAATAAATGAAGTTGTACTAACAACAAATTTAAATTAATAATTATCTGATGGATGGGTCAAAAATAAATTTTTCATTTCTTCCCTTTCATGCATGTGTCACAAACATGAAGAAGTCTTTTCATCAAGGAATGAAGATATAACACATTCTCATGTATTAAGAGAAGATGAAAAATTATGAAATTAAAAGGATCTAAATACCAATGCTAAAGGATGTTGGCATTCTATACAACATTCAGACACAGAACATGTTCAATAGTTAGTTCAAACAAATCAATAGTAAAAATATTATCATTTTTATTAGTATAAAATTATAAAGATTTATCGTTAAAAATGAGACATTTATCATTTGTAAATTTAACATCCATTACATCATCACATAATTATGATGTAATAATTTAATTATGTTTTAAACATTAAATTTATAAAACATTATAAATAACAGTAAAATTCTATTTTCAAATATTACCATAACCTTTTAATATGCCTTGGAATTGTCTCCAAAAGTAAAAGTGTCTCTATCACATGTGTTGTAAGTGGTAAACATTAATGGGTATCCTATAATATTAATTGATCATCCCTTTTACATATACCACATGTGATTCTTGATACACCAAGGAATTTTCCCAAAAAAAATTAGTTACATAACTATTTTGGTAACCAAGCTACATTGGGACCAATGGGATTAGTTAGATAATTTATTTGGTGCCCATATAGAATTTAAAACATCTCTTTTAAGGAACTCTATATAATAAAAACATAGAAATATTAGTGTCTCTAAATCCTAAGGATTGTTTAATTCAAAGATAACAATCATTCTCATAGTGACCTTTCACGCCACATTTAAAATAACTAAAAGTCAAAGTACAACCATTTTTACTTTTTATAATAAAATTATACATTAGAGGTATTATCCTATGAAAACTGAAACCATATTTATTTTTATTAGTTTTTTTCGAAGACCACTTCTCATGATAGTTTTCATGACCTTGACTACTAGAAGATAATTATTTTTCATGACATTCATCTTCCTTTCTAAAAATTTCTTTTAAATATTGACTGAATTTAAAATTTGAGGAACTTTTGAATGATAAAAAAGTATATTTTACATAGTTCTTCATTCTCCTAAAATATTATTTTAATTTAAGAAACAAGTTTCTCATTATTTTCTATAAGAATATTATAGAAGATAGAATATTTGAAAATATATTTTATTAATCTTTAAATTTTATTATTTAATTCAAAATCATTGGGGTATTCAAAATCACATTCAGAATGTATAGGTTATGATGGCTAGAGCAAGATAATGCAGTAATGGATATGAAAATGGAGATTCCTCGTTTCTTCTGTCACAACCATGATTTATATGATGGATCTATATAATCCTGAAGTGGAACTGGCATACAAGAAGAACCGAGAATCCCTGAAAATTTTGTCTGAAACATTGGACCCTCATGATCCCTTGGTTTGGAAGAGGAAATGTTTAACATTTTTGGAATTTCATTTGGGCTTCAGAGAGCCTTTAAAGGATGATCACCACAAACCCTCTAATGTTACTCGTCTTGAAAATAGAGGCTTCTCTGTTGATGCTGATTCGAATCCCTATGACAAAGGATCCCTCTATGTACGTTTTCAATTTTGGGTCACATTATCTATTCATAAGATGGCAGACCATGGTATTACATTGTGCTTAAAAATCGAATTTGATACTGTTGGGGCAATAGGGATTGGAAGCTAATACCGGTTGGGAGAGATTTTTATCATATTATCCTTCAATCAAGGGATGCAATGAATGCGGCCTCGAATGTTGGAAATCTGCAATTGAAGATAGGATTTCTTAGATTATTAGAATGGGATGTGAATTTCAATCCATTTAATCTCAATCAGTTCAACACTCAGATTTGGGTAAGGCTTCATGGTCTCTATTAGGTGTATTGGCATCCTCAGATTTTAAATGATATTGCATCTTGTCTTGGAACTCCAATTCGAATTGATCAGAGGACCATGGAGGGATAACTTGGTTTCTTTTCTCACATTCTGGTTGATTCTAACCTAGAGCTAAAGCGTCCTAATATCATTTCTTTCACTCCTATTGGAAACAAATCTGTGGTCAGAATTGAGTATGAGAATGTGGCCCCATTCTGTGAAATTTGCAAATGGTAGGTCATTCTGTTGCTAATTATAGGATCTTGCAAAAGAATTTTAATGCTCTGAAAGCTGTGGAATGGAACGATGATAACAAGGGAAATAAGTACAAGAATGCAGACAGTGAGAAGATGGGAGCCCCTAAAAATCAAGTTGATCCTTCACTGGCTACTCTGAAGATCCAGCAGAATATTCCTCCGGAAAATCCTAAGGCGGTACAAGTTCCCAAACAGGATGTTATCACTAGAAGGATCAAATCTGGTTCACTCAAGAAAAAATAGACATGGGCTAATAAAGTAGAGGAGGAGGAAGCTAAGGAAGAACTTGCTAACACTATGGCTGAGAATGAGCTAATGTTTCTTCAGGATCTAGATTCTATTATATCATAATACATTTTTCGATTGGCTTTGAACATGCAGCATGAAGTGGAGGATGAAGTCATATTTCTGGATTTTTCCAATCAAATCAATAGTCTGGTGCGCTCCATGATGGCGGGGCAGCTGTCAAATCATGATCTAGAAGAGCTATCAATTAACCTGAAGGAATCATTGGATATTAATAGGGTAGGACAACAAGAGCCATCTGCTTTGAAGATGAACGAATCTGGTCATCTAGTGATTAATAAAGCCACCCAGGATCATTTTTCATAGATGAGTCTAAAGCAGCACCCGAATGATCATACTGGATAACAAGTTGATGGTGCTGGTATTTCAGAAACTTGATCAAAAATTGTGATCCTGCCTTTCTCCATGATCTCTCCAAATAGGGAAGGGACACATGACCATGGTGGCTTGAATGGCAGTCCAAATTTTCAACCCGAGGATAATATTGGAAATGGTAATGTTGGATCTAAATTCCTACAAATTAATGAGCATGGTGCTGCTCACATATCTCAATTGGTGTGGGAGGAGGAAACTGAAGGTGGTTCCAAATCTATTGACGCCAGTAACTCTAATCTGGTAATTCTGACAGATATGGGAAACAAGTATCTGCATGATAAAAGTAAGGTTCTCAAAGATAGAACAACTGATATTTCAGACTTATTGAAGGGTTCAACAGCTATAAAAAATAAGGTTGTACTTCCACCTAATAACCAAGGTAGAAAAGTCGTAAGGGGTTCCATCCTAGGAGTTAGTTTCAAATGAAGATGTTGTTTTGTAACTATCTGGGTCTTGAGAATCTGAAAACCACCAGATCCATTCAGCTTTTTATCCAAAAGCATAAACCTGTTCTTATTAGAATTTCTAAGCCCAAAAAGGTCTTTGTTTCAAATATTTCATGCATTGAAAACATGGTTTATTCTCTAATTGACACTAATCGTTGTTCTTATAAAGTGAAAAGTCATTGGGTTTTGGCTCTTTCATCTTTGAGAAGCACCTTGGTAGTCTCAAGTGAGCAGTAGGTTGTTGAGTCAAAAGTCCTCTTTTGACTTTTATATCTTGTTTTGGAAATCAAAAATGACCTTTACCATGCTGATCGTACTGACCATCCTGATTGTACTGACCATGATGATCACACTGACCATACTGATCGTACTGACCATGCTAATGGTACTGACCATATTGATAGTACTGACCATGCTGATCGTATTGACCATGCTGATCTTACTGACCATGCTGATCGTACTGACCATGCTGATCGTACTGACCATGCTGATCGTACTGACCATTACAATCATACAATGCTGATCGTACTAACTATATTTTTTTCATACTGACTCTGGAAATTGTGTTGACTCTGCTACTCATACTTTCATTACTTTCTTGTTTTGGTACTTCGTCAAAAACACATGTTTCATATTAATCATACTCATGGTTATCATATTCATATTTCTTTTGTTTAACCAATATGATGTCATTGAGTTAGTTTCAAACTAATCAAAACGATGTCGTTCTTTCTATTTCAATATCACCGTTATAACGCCAGGTGTCCAGGTCCCTCCGAGGTTTTCGGAGAAATATGGCTGTTGGAGGAAATATGACCGTTTGAACCCGAGCCCTATAAATAGGAGGTCATTTGAAGCTGAACAACAGAGACTTTGGAACACTTGTGATATTCTGCCTCCATAATGTTCTATAGAGAGATGTTATAACCTCTCTCCTGCTTTGTGTGTCTGATCATCATATCAAGGGATGTCGGGGATAGGCATACAGACATACCGATCATCGTATCAAGGTCTTTCAATTGATTGAAAGAAAGAGGTGCTGATTGCCTACAAAATCGAGGGCTGCCGGGGATAGGCAGACAGACGTACCGATCATCGTATCGAGGGCTGCCGGGGATAGGCAGACAGACGTACCAATCATCATATCGAGGGCTTCTGGGGATATGCAAATAGACGTACCAATCATCGTATTGAGGGCTTACCAATGTGTTGGTGAGATAGACCTTTTATCCCTGGTAAAATGATAACCCTTCTCTTTGGGTCAAAATAATTGTAATTCTTTTACATCTCCACTGCTTCTTGTATTAGAAAGAAATTTGTATTGTTTATTTTCTTCTTTACACTTTCAATTTTAATTGTTTCAATTAAAATTTTACTATTACATATTGTATCGATTGATTCTATACGCTTTAGGGTAGAATCATTCATTATTGTTTTACTCTGATTATTTTATTCATCTTGAATACAATTACTTTACTTTTCTAGTTCTATTACATTACATCATACCTTTATACTCAATACAATTGTGGGTGTTTGTATTTGTATTATTTTAAGATCATTTAAACTAAATTCTTAAGTATTTAAACACAATGTTTTAAACATACAATTCACCCCCTATTGTATTTTTCCATCTAATATACATATACATCTACATATTCAATCCAAAAATTGGTATCAGAGGTAGTTTCCACTGATTTGTATTACTTGCTCTTTTTCTTTCATATTACTGTTTTAACTACTTACAACACTAACGTGTGGAGTGGAAAAGTTTTTGTTTTGTTAGATGGCAGGAATAAATATTGGGTCAAGAGACAATATAAATCCTTCTAGACCACCTATCTTTGATGGGAATGATTATGAGTACTTGAGAGATCGTATGAAGACTTTTTTGATCAATACTGGTGTAGACAGTTTTATTATGCTTACTGGAGGTTAAAAAATTCCTGACAAAGAAGTCAGTACTTTCACTAACCAAGAGAAGCAAGAATATCATCTGAATTACAAGGTACACAATACTTTATTATGCTCTATGACCAGGAATATATACAGTCAGATATCGTCATGTGAAGCATCCAACTGTATTTGGAAGAAATTATAAGTCACTCATTTTGGTACATCCAAGGTTAGATAAACAAGAAGAGAGATTCTTTGAGCAGAGTATCATGGATTTTTTTCCGTATGGAGAGCCAGTATGTAAACTACAAAAAATATTTATGACAATTGTCAACAACATACAATCCATGGGAGAAAAAGGCCTTGATGATGAAGCTCTTGTAGATAAGATTATTGATATAATTCCAAATGAATGGGAGTCAAAAAGGACTGCTATTGATGAAAACACAAAATTTTCCCAGATTACTCTTGATGAACTCTTTGGAACTCTTTTACAACATCATACAAGAATGAAAAGAGATGTTGTTTTTAACAAGAAGAAAAATGAGAATGGAAGTGTAGCCATTACATCTAAAGCTAAAACACATGAAATGATTACAAGATCCAACGCAAAGAAAATTGTTATATCAGAATCAAGTGATAGTGATCACTCGGATAATTAGTTAGCCAATATTTCTTGAAGGATGCACAAGATTGTGGGAATGAAATACTTACAATATAGATTCAAAAATAAAGATAGGAAGGAAAAAAGAAAGATTCATTGTTAACTTGTTATGAATGTAGGAAAGTAGGTCTTATAAGGCCTGATTGTCCTTTACTAAAGAGAAAATACAGAAAGGAAAAACACTCTGAAAGAAACAAGAAAATGTATTATAAGACAAAGAAAGTCTTGAAGGAAAATGATACATGGAGTAAAAATAGTAGTGATTCATCAGAAAATTCTTCAGAATATGAGTCCTTAGAACAAATAAATATTTTACTTATAGCGATATTACCAATTGAAGATCATTGTCTCATGGAAAAGGTACACAATTCTTAAGCTATTACAAATGTATCTTTAAATGAAAATTATACTGATAAATATTATGAATCTTCAAATGATGAATCTTCATCATCAGAAGATGATACATTACCTTCTTTTGATGAAGTATCTAGATTTGCTAAATTACATGAAATTGAAAATTCTACACTCAAGAAGAAGCTTGGGAAATAAAACTCTATAATTTCAGTTTTAACTAAAGAAGTATCAAATCTTTATAATGATCTTAATATGAAAACTTCTAATTTTGAAAGTATTCTGAAAACCCTTGAGAAAGTCAAATCTGATAAGGATAAACTTTCTAAGGATCCAGAAAATGAGATTTCAAAGAAAAAAATTTTAGAGCCTAAATCTAGTTTAAAATCACATGTTTTGGAAGATAAAAACATAGTTTTATTACTAAACTCAGAAAGTTTCTCTTTAATGAAATGTTTCTCAAACATTACTCATGGCAAAGAAAATTTTGACAAAATTTATACCCAAATCCAGCCATTGAGAAATCGTTATGGACTTGGTTATACTCATTCCAAACCTATTTTTAGTAATAACTATTTTGTTCCACAAAAAAACCTATTTTGGTTCTAAGTTCCAATGTGGTGGAAACTGGAAAAGAGAGTGTTCTCCCAAAAAAAATCAATCTTTAGGATTTCATAAGGCTCATTTTTCAAAAAAAATGTGGATTTATAAAATTCTGTTATCTAACCATTCTGGATCCAAACAAGTTTGGATTCCGAAAAACTAATTGTTTCTTTTTTAGAAAAATGAGAAGTGTACCAACAGGAATATTTGGTACATGGATAGTGGTTGTTCTCGACACATGACCGGAAACAAAGATCTCTTTGAAAAGGTTATCAAAACAAAAGGTGGAAAAGTTACCTTTGGTGATAATGTTCAAGGAAAGACTGTTGTTATAGGTAATATTGTTTTTCTTGGAAAAGTTCTTATCTCAAATGTTTTGTTTGTAAAAGGACTTAATCACAATTTCATCAGCATAAGTCAATTGTGTGATGAAGTTTACCTTGTGAATTTTTGGAATGATAAGTGTCTAGTTCACAATTCCATGGATGAGTTCATTCTATCTGCCCATAGGCAAGAGAATGTATACACTGTTAACGTAAAAGACCTTAGGAGCCAAAACATACCCTGTTTAAGTGAAATAGAAGATCAATCATGGCTATGGAATAGAATAATAGGACACTGTAAGCCGAGAAACCTTTGTAAACATTCAAAGAAAAGACTTGTAAAGGGACTATCAGATCATAGATATGATTCTTCAAAAGTATGTGATCTTTGTCAATATGGAAAGCAACATAAAACCAAATTTAAATCAATTAATGAAGTTTCAAATTCTAATGCATTACAGTTAGTGCATATGGATCTTTTTGGTCCTTCATAAATTGGAATCATTCGAGGAAAATACTATGTATTTGTTTTAGTTGATGACTTTACTAGATTCACATGGGTCTATTTTCTAACAATGAAATCTGAAGCCCTTTCCTATTTCAAAACATTTAGAGCTCATGTTAAAAATGAGAAAAATCTACCATTGATAACTATCCATAGTGATCATGGTGGTGAATTTCAAAATTGTGAATTTGAATCTTTTTGTAGTAAGAAAGGTATTACTCACAAATTCTCAGCTCCATGAACTCCTCAGCGAAATGGTGTTGTTGAAAGAAGAAATCACATTCTTCAAGAAATGACTATATCCATGTTGAGTGAATACTCGATTGCTATGAACTTTTGGGATGAAGCTGTTAGTACTGCTTGCTATACTATAAATCATGTTTTATCCAGACCATTTCTTAATAAAACACCTTATGGGTTATGGACTGGCCGAAAACATAAAGTTTCATACTTCAATGTTTTTGGGTGCAAAGTATTCATTCTGAATACAAATGATAATCTAATCAAATGCACCCCAAAATCTGATGAAGGAATTTTTCTAGGCTACTCCACAACTTCTATGGCTTATAGAGTTTTCAATAAAAACACATGTACTATTGACAAATTAGTACATGTAAGATTTTATGAAACTAATCATTTTGTTTTTTAACCATCCCAACCAATATCCTCAGATGTGTTTTCAAAAACTTATTATCAAACTTTGATAGAAAATCCTTCTGATAAAGAAAGTGTTCAAGAAGTTACTTCAGAAACATTTACCACAGAATAATTTCTACCATATTTTGATGAACAGGTTTTACAAAACCCAAATCAATTGTTTCTTATGAATCATCCTAGTGATAACATCATTAGTGATGTAAATCAACCTGTAAGGACCAGAAATTCCTTAAGAAATGAAATATAACATCTTGTTTTTCATTCCCAATTTGAACCTAAAAGTCCAAGTGAGGCCTTAGGTGATGAAGATTGGATCAAAGCAATGCAAGATGAACTAAATTAATTTGAGAGGAATCATGTCCAGAATTTAGTTGAAAGACCTAAAGAAACAACTGTAATTGGTGTAAAATGGGTTTTCAGAAACAGATGTGATGAAAATGGAGTCATTGTAAGAAATAAAGTAAGACTTGTTGCTAAGGGCTATAATAAACAAGAGGGAAAAGACTATGAAGAAACAAATGCTCCTGTAGCTAGACTTGAATCTAATCATATTCTATTAGCCTTTGCAGCATAATTTAATTTCAAACTTTTTCAAATAGATGTAAAATGTTCTTTTCTAAATGGTTTTGTTCAAGAAGATGTTTTTGTCGAACAACCCCTAGTTTTCTAGACCTAAAACATCCTAATCATGTTTTTAAACTTACCAAGGCTCTATATGGCCTTAAACATTCCCCTAGAGCATGATACGATAGACATACAGGATTTCTTTTACAAAACAATTATACAAAAGGTACAACAGATCCAACCCTTTTTATAAAAATGGAAAATAAAAATGTCTTCATTGTTCAAATCTATGTTGATGACATCATATTTGGATCAACTCAACAATCTTTAACTGATTATTTTTCTAATTTAATGAAGTTTGAGTTTTAAATGAGTATGATGGGTGAGTTAACATTCTTTTTTGTGTTCCAAATTTCTCATAAACCAGAAGGAACATATATATCCCAACATAAGTATATTAAATATTTACTTAATAAGTATGGATACGACAAAGCTAAAAGTATTAGCACTCCAATCGGTACCTAAAATACACTTGATCTTAATGAAAATGGGAAACCAGTAGATCAAACAATTTTTAGAGGTATGATAAGTAGTTTGCTATACTTGACAGCTTGTCGACCAGACTTAATGTTTTCTGTATGCTTATGTGCAAGATATCAATCTAATCCAAAAGAGTCTCATTTAAAATCTATAAAGAGAATCTTTCGGTATTTAAAAGGCATTATGGATTTAGGACTTTTTTACTCTTATAGAAATGATTTTGTTTTAAATAGTTTTTTAGATGTTGACTTCGGTGGTTGTAGAATGGATAGAAAAAGTACATATGGAACATATCATTTCTTAGGAGATTCTTTGGTTTCTTGGTCCTGCAAGAAAGAACACTCGGTAGCACTTTCCACTGCTAAAGCGGAATATGTAGCAGCTAGAAGTTGTTGTGCCCAAGTGTTGTGGATGCAACACACACTCACTAACTATGGATTGAGTTTTTACAAAACCCAAATTCTCTGTGATAATACTTGTTCCATAGCTCTTAGTAAGAACCCATCACATCACTCTCGTGCAAAACACATAGATGTTAGACATCACTTTCTTAGGGATCACACACAAAAGGGAGATATTGTTTTACAGTTCATCGGAATGTAAGAACAACTTGCTGACATTTTTAAAAAACTGTTACCTTCTGATAAACTTGAATTTATAAAACAGAAGCTAGGAATGATTACAATAAAGTAATCATTCATATCCACTTCGTGTTTTACATTTCTCCTAACATTAAAAAACTCCTCTTAGAAATGGGGAGAACATTTCTTATGGTGTTTTCTTTTTATCTTATGCTATGTGTTTTTTTTCTTATCAGTTTTATCGTATTGAAAGTTTTATCGTATTGACAGTTTTATCGTATTGACAGTTTTACCGTATTGACAGTTTTATTGTATTGACAGATTTATCTTATTGACAGTTTTATCATACTGACAGTTTTATCATAATATTCACCTATCTGTCTATTGTATTGTTAGTTCATGGTAATGATTTTCTTTTACATCGTACTGTCATTTCATGGTAATAAGTTTCTTTTCCATCGTGCAATCAAGTTCATGGTAATAAGTTGGTTTTCCATCGTACTGTCAGCTCGTGGTAATGATTTTATTTTCCATCATACTGTCAGTTCATGGTAATAAGTTTGTTTTCCATCGTACTGTTAGTTCATGGTAATGATATTTATTTTCCATCGTACTGTCAGTTCATGGTAGTAATTTTATTTTCCATCGTACTGTCAGTTCATGGTAATGATTTTCTTTTCCATCATACTGTCAGTTCATTGTAATAAGTTTGTTTTCCATCGTACTGCCAGTTCATGGTAATGAGTTTTCTTTTCCATCGTACTATCAGTTCATGGTAATGATTTTCTTTTCCATCGTACTGTCAGTTCATGGTAATAAGTTTGTTTTCCATCGTAATGTCAGTTCATGGCAATGAATTTATTTTCCATCAGCTTGTCCGATCATGGTAATGACTTTCTTTCCCATCAGCATGACGATTGATAGTATTTTTTTCTTTACATACGATTTTGTTTTCTTTTGAACTCTACTAAAACCAACAATTAACTTACATTCTCTGATAGGTACTTTTCATTTTTTTATTTTATTTTTTTATTTTTTTATTTTTTCCCTTTTTAATGCTAACAGTTGATTTCCTCTCTTCTAATCTCATCCGTAGAAGATCAACGGTCACCCCTATATCGCCTATAAATACCCCCCCCCTCCCCAAACCCACATAGTTTTTTTTTTTTCAGGATCTACACCGGAGCTCTACCTCACTGATTTTAAGTCATCGTACAATCTTTCATCGGCAGCATCTCTATGTCTCAGTCTTCTACCATCACTCCCACTGATATGTCTTCAAAGGCTTTCTCAGAAAAATACCTTTTCAGGGAAAGGTTAGTTTCTCGCGACTCTTATGATTTGTACGATTCTACAATCAAGAGGATTATTTTGTTTCAAGAATGGGAGCAGTTTTGTGTTTGAAGACCTATTTCTCAAGATCTGGTTCTCTTTGATGAAGTCAGTCGGTACTATAAAACCATATCTTTCGACAAAGACATGACTATCAATTTTTCTGTGTATGATATAATGTTTTCTATGTTTGTGAAACAAGCAGCTCATGTTCTGAATGTCCCGGTAGAAGGTGATTCTTTCTATCCATCTCATAAACTACTAGAGGAGGTTGGTATGTTTAATAGAGAAAGTGTCGAGATGTCTTTGTTTGTTGTAAATGAAGAGAAGAGGAAAGTGGCTCACCTTTCTTTAGACAATAGGTTTGTTGCTCTTTGGATGAAAGGTTTTCTTATCCCAAGGAAATGGGATAGAGAAACTCTGAATGTTTTTGACATTTTCATGCTTGACTATCTTGTCAACATGAGAAAGGTAAATCTGATGGGATACTTTTTTGAAACAATTAAGAATGTAAAGTCACGGGAAATCAAATCTCATTTGATTATGTATCCAGCTATCCCTACAAAGTTCATTCTCGAGAACATGAAGTTTTGCAACATTCCTTTGATAGGAAAGCTGATAGATCTGCATCCATCCTGGATTAGTAAGAGTACGATGAAAAAGTTCAATATTTGTTTTGATCAGAACTCAAAACTTTTTGTTAAGGATGTAAAAGCTGAATCAGCTCAGAATCAATCGAAACCTATGCCAGTAAAAGACAATAAATCTGCTGGTATTACTCAAAAGTCTGATCCGAAACCCAGCTCAAAGCCAAAGAAGAAACCGAAGTACAGTAAGGAGGTTGTAGCCAAATGGAGAAAGGATAATGAACAGAGGAAGTAAGGTGATCCAAAGTTTGGACTTGATCTAGCCGAATCGTTTGCTGAAAAAATAAGGGTAGAAGAAACCCTTAAATCTGAAAAGAAAAAGAAGACTTTTTTGAAGAGAAAAGCTCAAGACTTTGATATCTCTAAAGTCTTGAAAATGGTTGAGGATTTAAGTGCTCAACTAACAGATGAAGTGCATCGAGAGCCCATCATGCAGAGTCTTCCTAAGAAAGAAAAATGAAAACAAATATTGGAAGAGATACAAGAAGTTGAAGAAGAGGAAGGAGAATTTCTTTTAGAATTCATTCAGAGTTCAAAGAAGAGTAGAGAGGAATCGGTTCAGAAACAAAGTTAAGGTATTCAACAAATCCATCATGCCGATCAAGAACCTTTTCAAACATCTGAAACTCCAGATTGAATTTCTTCTCATGTAAACCAAGGTTCTCAATCTTCTCATTCTGAAAAAGTTATTTTCATTCGTGACAAAATATAAGACGAAAGAAAGGGGAAAGAAAAATCTAATGGAAAACATCCAGTTGTATACTCAAACAGATCAAATGAACTGGCTTCGTACGATGAGGATACTGATTCAGAATACACAATCTCTCTCTAGAAGAGTTATTACATTGTTCATGTTTTGAGAATAATTGAGAAGACTATTGCATACATTCCCAGGATGGAAGGGAAAATTTATTTCATTACTGACAATCAAAAGAAGAAATTTGGTTCTGTAAAAGAATTGAGAAAAAAATTTCTTTTAGATAAAGCCGATTTGAATGCTCTTTCAGAATGTTCGGCTGCTCATAAGAAGGCTTGCAACAAGATGACCAAGTGGTCATACAAAACAGAGAGCCCAGTCAATGACCATGAGATAGCAATTGAAGATATAAGAAGGTTTTCAAATGATCTTGCAATTTCTTTCAACAAACTTGACAATGAAACTGTTGCAAGGCTAAATCAAGTAACTCATGGAGCCGATATTTCTTCAGTAAAAGTGTTATAGGATAGAATGAATGCCTTTCCGTCTGAGCTTTCGAAGGTTTCATCTCTAAATGATGAAATAATTCTGTTAAAGAAACAAAACTCTGTGTTTTCCAAATATATCAAGAATTTGAAAGAGAGAATTGATACTCTTGAAGAAGTTATCAGAGTTAAAGAGGAGACAATAAAAAATCAGTATCAACTCTTTGCTGATCAACAAGACCTTCTCAGATATCAAGGTGATTCTATTTCTGAAGACAAAAATGAAATCAAAAAAATGGAGGCGGGTCTTCATTAGTTGATTAAAAAGGAGAAGGAAAGAGAAAACAAGTGACTTGTATTTGTTTTCATGTTTGGATTTGATTGTTATCGTAATGAAATTTCTATTACTATATCCATTATCTTGTATTTCTTTTCTAAATCATTCAAAAAATTCAAGAATACCCCTTTCTTTTTGTAAATCACAAAGTGGGAGAATGTATTACAAAGAGAGAATGTTTTGAACAAACACTTCTAAATCAAGGAAAATCTACGAATAAAATCCTTTGGAAATTACATACCTAAGGGGGAGTTAGTTGTATTCAATTTCTTATTCAGAAGAGTTTCAAATAACTCAGGGGGAGATAAGTATTTCATTTGGTTTTTATTTTGTGTTTTTTGCTTTCCAAAAATGGGGTGATTGTTGAGTCAAAATTCCTCTTTTGACTTTTATATCTTGTTTTGGAAATCACAATTGACCTTTATCACGCTGATCGTACTGAACACCCTGATCATACTGACCATCCTGATCATACTGACCATGCTGATGGAACTGACCATACTGATCGTACTGACCATGCTGATCGTACTGACCATACTGACCATACTGACCATGTGGATCGTACTGACCATGCTGATCATACTGACCATCCTGATCGTACTAAACATGCTGATCGTACTGACCATACTGATCGCACTGACCATGCCGATCGTACAATTCTGATCGTACTGACTATATTTTTTTCGCACTGACTCTAGAAATTGAATTTAATCTACAACTCATACTTTCATTACTTGCTAGTTCTGGTACTTAGTCAAAAACACATGTTTCATATTAATCATACTCATGGTTATCATCTTCATATGTCTTTTGTTTAACCAATACGATGTCGTTGAGTTAGTTTCAAACTAATCAAAACGATGTCATGCTTTCTGTTTCAATATGACCGTTATAATGCCAGGTGCCCAGGTCCTACCGAGTTTTTTGGAGAAATATGACCGTTGGAGGCAATATGACCATTGGAACCCAAGTCCTATAAATAGGAGGTCATTTGAAGATGAAAAATAGAGACTTTGGAACACCTGTTATATTCTGCCTCAATAAAGTTCTAGAGAGAGACGTTGTGACTTCTCTCTTTCTTTGTGCATCTGATCATTGTATCGAGGGCTGCTGGGGATAAGTAGACAGATGTACCGATCATCATATCAAGGGCTTTCAAGTGATTGAAAGACAGAGGTGTTGTTTGCCTACAAAATAGAGGGCTGCCGGGGATAGGCAGACAGACGTACCGATCATCATATCGAGGGCTTACCAAGGTGTTGGTGAGACAGACCTTTTAACCCTGGTGAAAGGATTACCCTTCTCTTTGGTTCAAAAGAATTTTAATTCTTTTACATTTTTGTTGCTACTTGTATTAGATATGAATTTGTATTGTTTCCTTTCTTCTTTACACTTTCAGATGTAATTGTTTCAATTACAATTATACTATTTCATATTGTATCGATTGATTCTATATGCTTTAAGGTATAATCATTCACTATTGTTTTACTCTAATTATTGTATTCATCTTGAATACAATTACTTTACTTTTCTAATTGTATTACATTACATCATACCTTTATACTCAATACAATTGTGGGTGTTTGTATTTTTATTAGTTTAAGATCATTTAAACTAAATTCTTAAGTGTTTAAACACAAAGTTTTGAACATACAATTCACCCCCCCCCCTCTTTTATTGTTCCATCTAATATACATATACATCTACAAATTTGATCCAATATAGGTCACTTGCTCATATAAATATCTTGGCTTCAGCTTTTCCTGCACTTTTGTTTATACCAGTATCAGATACTAGGATCATAAGAACCATTGGGAGGAATTGAGATCATTGAAGTTAGGAATTTCTATTCCTTGGATCATATTAGGGGATTTTAATGCAATCCTCAACCCAGATGAAAAGATGGGGGATGTCACCAATTCTATTTCCTCCAGAGAATTCAGATCGTTTATTAAGAAAAATGATCTTATTGAGGAAAATTTGGTTGGTGATATATACACCTAGTACTGTAAGCACTTAAATAGTTTTGTTTCCAGGAAAAGTGACAGAGCTTTTATCAATGGGACTTATTTGGATTCATAGGGTTCCATTTCTTGTTCAACGCTTGCTAGGCTTAATTCTGATCATCAACTAATCCTGATGCACCTTGTAGAATATGAACCCAAATGTCCTTTTCCTTTTAGGTTCAATAAAACATGGATCACACATCCATATTGCAGGGTTATTGTGCAGTATACATGGAATTTTGTGGAGTGAAGGAATGATTCTTTTTCATGTATTACAAAGCTTAGGATCCTTAAGAGGAATCTTAAACTTTGGAGTAGGAATAGCTTCAGCTCCATAGACTCTGACATTTATTCTCTAGAGGCTTCTCTTCAGCTGCTTCAAGAATTTGACACATCCAATGATTTTTCAAATGGGTGTGTGGATGAAGCTGATTTATCCACTAAACTCAACAAGCTGCTCAATTTAAAGTATGCATTACAGAGGGATTCCTTTTAAAGGTAAATGGTTACATGATGGGGATAGATATTCAAAAAAATTTAACGCTTTACAGAGAATCAGAAGGATTCCCAAGCCCCTCTCCTTGATCAAAAATGGGGATAACATGATTGATAATAGAAAGGATCTATAAGAACATATATTTCCCTACATCAAGAGTCTCTTCAATGGATCATCCTCTAGCATAAACCTCATGGATTGTGTGATTCATATGCTTGTGACACAGGAGGATAATTCCAATCTTATCACTGTTCCTCTTGAATCTAAAATTAAATAATCTATTTTCAGTCTTAAAACCTGATATTTCTCTAGTTATGGATGGATTTGGAAATTTTTTCTTTCAATATTTCTGGGATATCATTCATGCAGATATTTTCAGGTTGTCTATTCACTTCTTCAGAAGTGGGTCTCTTCCAAAATGCATGAATGCTCAGTTCCTTGCCCTTATTCTGAAAGCTAAAAATGCCAATGAAATTCATCTTTTCAGACCTGTTTCCTTGTTAAACACTACTTAAAAAATTAAATTCAATATTCTTTCTACTAGGTTATCAAGTATTTCTAGTAAGATAGCCTCTGTTATTCAGCTTGGCTTCATCAAGGGAAGATTGATCCAGGATTGTCTCAAAACTGCTTCGGAGTGTTTGAATCTTCTTAAAAGTCCTATCAGGGGTGGTAACATTAATTTTAATCTCGACATCATAAAAGAGTATGACACAACGGATTAGGGTTTCATATGTAAGATCCTTACATGTTTGTATTTGATCATGTTTTTATTATTTGTGTTAAGTTCATTTTGAATTCTGCTCACATTTCAGTTCTTATCAATGGATCTCCTAAGGGATACATTGACTGCTCAAAAGGTGTCAAGCAGGGTGATCCTTTATCAGTAGTCATTTTTTTCTATTTCTGAGGATTATCTTTGTAGGATTCTCTCAATTATGGCCAGCAATGTAAATTTGAAGATCATTCATGCTGGTAGGGGTTGGCAGCACCTTCACACTTACATTATGTTGAGGATATCATTATCTTTTCTCAAGGGTACAAGAGAAACATCAGGAACATCCAGAGAGTTTTTTTGCATTATGTGATTGTATCTGGACAAGATATTATTTGTAATAAGTCATTTGATTATTTTTGAAGGAATTTTTCTCCCAGCAGGAAGGATGATATCATCAGAGAGATGGGAATTCGGGAGGGAGCTCTTCCCTTCACCTACTTGGGGTGTGGATGTTTTGGGGAAGACCGATGGTTGCTTACTTTTCTTCCATTATTAGCATGATAAGAAGAAAACTATCATCATGGAAGGTCAAGTATTTATCCATTACTGGTAGAGTGTTCCTTGTTAAATCCATCATCATTTCAGAATTTGTGTATTCCTTAATGGTTTATAAGTGGTCAATTGATATATTAAAGAGTGTTAATGAATCTATTAAGAAATTCATTTGGAGTGGATGTGTCACTGAGAGGAAGCTTGCAACGGTCTCTTGGAATGCTATTTGTATGCCTTTTGAGGAAGGGGGCTTGTGTATCTGGAATCTTGGATACATTAATGACTCAATGTAGGGTGGTTTTATTTGGAGGTTAATGAATAAGAAATCTGAGGCTCTCTCCTTTCTTAGAGATAGGTTCTTGAGTAGTCTCAAATCAAGGAACTTTAATTACTTCACATCTTCAGTTTGGCCTGCCTTTAAGATTTTTTTCCCATAATTGATGACAATTCTCGATGGTTGGCCTCGAGGGATTCTTCACTTCAATTCTGGAAGTGTAATTGGACTTGGAATAGATTGGAAGATATGGTCCTTGTGGATAGTCCTAATATTTATTTTGACTTGTCAAACAAAGAACAACTTGAATGCTTGGATGGTATACCTAGAAAAGTTAGTTTCATTGTTGAACATTATAGATTTTCTTCTGAGGGGGATTTTTGGGTGTTGGAGCCGACACCAAATGGGATTCTTTCCTCTAAGATTTTTTATAAGAACATTAATGAGGGAACTCCTGGACTTCAAAGGATGGGTATTTTGAGAAAGGGGTTATTTAGGCCTTCTCGAGTCCTGATTGCATGGAGGATTGCTAAAAAACTCCCAACTGATTGTTTTCTTCAAACATGTGGGATCTCACTTTGTTCAAGCTGTGTTCTATGTCATCAAAACAGGGAAGATATAAATCTTCTCTTCCCTACTTGTGTGGTTTCTTCAGCTATGTGCGAGGATGTTTTCGATATCATTGATGTGGAATCACCCCATGAAAATACAATTGATGATTTTATGAAATGATGGTCTAAAATTAGGTTGTCCTAGAAGGTTGCCGGCTTATTTCATTCTTTTCCAGAGGAACTCGTGCATTTTTTGTGGCATCTATAAAATAGTATTCTGCATGGGCAGCAGACTTTTCATATTGGGTTTTTTTGCTAGGTCTTCCTCTATAGCTACTGTTACTATGAATGAAAGTAGGCCTCTTACTGGAAATGATGTGATAACCTTATCTGCTGATTTGGAAGGGTATTCCTATGCTGATCCTGCTGTTGTGTATTCTGGAAGTGGGTTTCATGATGGCAGTGTTGGGTTACCTAATGATGTCCATGATGTCCTGTATCCAGGTAGAAATTTACAGGTTAGTACTATCTTGGCTAAACTCCTCACTGTAGCTCGAATTGTGCCAGTTCTAGGTAGTAAGTTTTTAGAAAATTCATTACATAATTGGATGGTTCCGAATCGGGTTGGTGTCAAGGGGAATATTCGGCCACCGCATGGCACAATTAAAGTGATATGGCAGCCTCCTTTTGATGGTTGGATCAAGATCAATTATGATGGAGCATCAAGAGGTAATCTGGGTTTTTCAGGTTTTGTTGTGGTTTCTAGGGATCATCACGGGAGTGCTCTTGGCTATCTTTATGGCTCGTGTAGTGTTGTCTCTGCCCTTGAAGTGGGGATGAATGGATTCATTGCAGCAGTTGAAAGAGCTGATCGAAGGGGATAGAATAAGATATGGATTGAATGTTATTCTACAATTGTAGTTATGGCTCCTCAAACTGGTTATATTCATCTTTCATGGGAGTTGACTAACTGATGGGCAAGGTGATTGGATCTTCTTTTTTCAAATGAGCATATTATTACTCATGTATATCATGAAGCGAATTCTTTGGCGGATGGGCCTGCTAACGAAGGAATCAATGGTACTTCTTTTCATTGGGTGGATCAAGTACCTGATGATCTTCTTCCTATTCTTAGTAGGGAAAAGTGTAAAACTTCTACTTTCAGACTTGTGTAATCTTATTATTTTTATTAATGGTTTCTTGCTTTTCTAGGCAAGTTCATAGTCTTCTTCAAAAAAAAATCACATCCAGATTCAAAATATTTAGAATAAAACAAAAATTACTTTTCATATACAATGATTCCATAAAACACAAGTTATCACATTCTTTTTCTATTTCCATATTTTTTACTAGAATCATATTCTTCTATACAACTCCAAATAGTGGTGAATTATGTTCCCTAAAAAATAATTATATTTTTTCAAAGAAGCTATATCAGTTGGTAAAAGTGCATTTTTTGTTGGTAAAACATTTTACCAATAAAAAATGTCTTCACTAAACTGTTAGTGAAAACTCTTTCGCTAAATGTTATTGTGGAAGATAAAATAGTTCTATTATAATTATAACAATTCCAACAAAATAATATATTTTTTGGTCAAAGTGATTAGGAATAGATTCATGTGACAAATATATCTATTGATAATAATATTACCAACATATAATATCTATATATAAATTACATTTAAATAAAAACTATAAATTTGTATTTCTATTAAAATTTCCTTTTACATTTATTAATTAATCATATATAATACACCTTATTTAATTATCAAACCAAAGATGATTTCCCCACATGTTCAAAATTAGAAAAAAAATCAATTATATTAATAATAAAATTTAATACAAAATGAATAAATACATATTTAGGTTATTAATACATAAAAAGATCATAAAAACCAATTATCTATCTATGCAGTATCTGCCACCCCCTACCCAACCAAAAAAATGAAAAAATGGCATATCGTCTCTTGGCTTCAGTCATCTAACAACCATCATGGTAAAAGAATAGTTCTCTCAAAGATCATTCATCACCCCCAAGAAGACCATTAGAATACCCACAACAAGTCAGCTTCTGTACTAGTGAGGAACCTTATGTCACTATAATGTAACACCCTTAATATAAAAAATCTACACTACACACAACCAAAATGGTATACCCACAAATCAATGCAAAATATCTGCATGAATTAAAAAAAATGAAAGAATAAAAAAATGATCTGCATAGAATGAGAAGTTTTCATTCATCATCCCAGTATACATCTCAACAAAATCATGTCATCTCCAATACCCATGAATAACCTCATGTTACAATTATGCCACACCCTTCAGATCTATAATATACACTACGCAAAACCAAAAATCATACTCAGAAATCAGTGAAAATATCACCATTAATTGAAACCAAAATAGAAATAAATTAAAATATAAAAAAGGCATAGAACATTTATTTTTCAATCATCTCTGTTGACATCTCAACCATGAAGATCATCTATGTTTTATTAGGGGTCAATATGCTCAATCCATAAGCTTCTTTCATATCCTCATAAGGATTATAACCACAAATCCATATAATTCCCTCAAAATACAGTTAATCTTTCTGAAGATAAACAATACTATAACTGCATCAGACATTAAAAAAAAGAAAATCAAGGGTTTTTAATAAAAAAATGCATATATTTTCTCAAAAATTTCTTTTTAGGAAATTTTCAAAATAAATCAACTGTATAGTGTAGTTGGAACCATTATGGGAAAACATTATTGAAATATGATACATGAACCAACAAAATATATCCAACATCATAAATAGGATCATAAAATAGAAACACTAACCAACTATAAAAAAATAAATAGCCACACAAAATAATTGGAACCTCTATTCACTAGCACTAGCTCTCCACAACCTCTAGAAATCCACCCCATATCCCATCAATCACCAACACCAGATGCATTCAACCTCCAGATTCTCCAACTTCTAACACCATATACAAATGTAAACATAAAAATAGAGTCTTACAACCATCACTAAAGACTACACAATTCAAACTAGTGAATCAAAAAACCAATGAAAAATTGGAAATCTCACTTTGAACATTAAATGATGTTCCCAAGGATTGGAGATGAAAAATAATCCATAAAGAAACCTGCAAAAAACAAAGACATGAAATAAAAAAGCTTTAATTATAAACAATAACCCAAGAATCAGTATCCAAAACCATCCCTTATTTGAACCTCCTAAGACCACCATCACAAACTCTATCCCCCAAAAGTACCGAAAAACTATAACATCATTCATTAGAAACTTCATTGATCTCCAACACTATCTCCTTCAAGCAACAAAAACTTATAAACAACCTCTATATTCAACACCCATAAACTATGTTTAATTTTATTCCTTATTTAGGTGATTGTAAATTAAAAAAAATAACTATTATCAAAATAGAAATTTGTTAAATTAAATTTTCCACTACGAATTTCCTATAGAAAACTAACCTCTGAACCCATGAAATGAAACATGTAATTATCTACCTAAGTTTCATTGGATTCTCTATATTCCTTATTCTACTAATTTTACCAATATTTTTCTACCTTCAATGATTAATTTTAGTATCTTTACCTCTGTCTGGCTCATTCCATACTCCATAACTGATCTTAGTCATGGTCGAATCATCCAATGATGAACTCTTATACTTATTAAAACTTCTTCACTTGTTGGATTTGATGTTGTATTCTCTATTTTCCATTCCCATAAAACAAATATCCTTCCATGTTCCAGTAAATGACTTCTTCTTATTTCCATGCTTCAGTTTGGGACAGCTACGGAAGGCCCCCATAGATTATCCATAAAAATGGGAGTATATTATTACTATGGAAGTGAGAGTGCCATGATGAAACAATTGGATCTAGTTCCACCTTGAAACAATGAAATGGACATGTCTATAAAATTGTATCCAAATCCACTTAATATCTCAAATATCCACTCCATATCAACAGATGCCTTAACATCCCAAAATTCAACATCGCCTTCAGAGACATATGTTTCATTTGACCTCCAAAACCTCCTCTTTGTTGATTTACCGAACCCATAGTATTATTTAGGTACACTTTCATCATTTTTGGGATCGATATGGTTAGGATTAAATCTGAGTGGTCCAGTATAAATGGTATTCATGTTGGAGTACCAATTGGATCCCACAACCGGATAAGTTGAAGGGGGATGGAACCTAGAGGCTTTAGAAAATTTAGGACGGTGTAGTAGAGTAAAGGAGAAGAGTAAGCGACAGTGACTGTAGAGGATCTGCACCATATTAGAAGAAACCAATTAATCATTTGTTTTCATTGAAAATGTAATTACTACTTAATTTCAATTTCAAGATACATCTTGATGATCACAAATAGTTTTAGAAAATTAACAAATAAAACTTTCAGTATATTCCTTGGAAAAATGAAACAGTAAAACAGTTTCAAAATGAAACAGAAGATAACAAAATGAAACAATCCATAGCTCCATCCCAAGTCATATTTCTATCATCCATTCAAAACCACCCAATCATAAAATAAAAACAACCGACACTGATTTGAATGAAATAAATTTACTTTTACATATAATTCATTGAGTGTTTGGAAATACAAATTCATAAATGCGGCTGATAGCTGAGAATAATCAGTACATCAAAATATAATTTCAAAAATGAAGGGTACAATTATGTTGTTAAATAATTTTTGTCAATATAATGTAATTGATTAGATGTTCTCATGTAGTTATGGTATTCATCATGTTAATTTATATTAGTTTTGATGTTGTGGTAGTTTAGAGTAATCCAATTCAGTCTAATTTGTGTGCCCAGGGTGTTATTAGATTTGAAATTAAAACATTGCATTTCCTATGGAATTGGGGATGATCTCGTTGATTTAAGATTCAAATATTCCAAGTGGTTTCTAACGGGTTTGTTCACAGAACCAGAAACATCCAATGATTCCATATCCATTTGGACCTACTTTCCAAAGGTAGGCGCTCATGAGTTGTGGACTAATGAGGCTTAGGAATTTGTATTGGTCAAGAGGATGGGGGTTGGACTCATCACACCCTTTTGATGGGAATTATTGTCAACATAGGGACTCTATTTATTGATTTAAGTTATGTTCATGAATCCTTATTAAATTACCTAGTATAAAATGGGCTTTCCTTTAGATCTGACAGTCAATGATTGATATGTAGGAAATTTAGAGAATAATTTATATGCATTCGAGTTTCTTCATAAATAGAGAATCATCTTTATTTGTTAGAGATTTTTAGTCAATGGTATCCTTTGATACATTATATAAAAGACTCTTGGTAATTATGATGACCATACTAGTTTTATAGCCACTCAGTGGGCACTTGAATTTTTTTGTCATTCAGAAGGACATGGATTATTTCAGAGTGGGGATCGTACCCGCAGATAGGCTATCGACTCATCCTTTATTTAGAAAAGGAATCATAACCCACGTAGTTCGAGTAATAGAGTACGATTTTTATGCATGATCTATGGCTCAAAGAAAGATTCCATTATTACTTTTACTCTCTAAGCTAACGTGAGTCATGATCAGTGTGAGAAACAAGAGGTGAAACCAGACAATTGTGCCATGAAAGATGCAGTGATGTGGGGCTTATGTATGTATGACTGCCCAAAATAGATAAATATTAAGATTTACTTCATGGAATAAATACAGGAACAGGGTCCATAAATGTACATGTGCTTCATGGAGATTTCGATACACTAATCTTGGGGCTTACTATTGAAAAGGAGGCCCAAATTAGGAGGAGATTATGACTAGGTTTTACTCCTGAGAAGGAATCCCAAATCAAAAGTCAATTAGGGCTGGTCAAGAGAAATTAATACTGGGGATTACTCCTGAAAAAGAGGCCCAAGTTAAATGGATTTGAAAATTAAAGGGACTTGGGTCTTACTCCTAAGGAGGATGCCCATATTTGAGACTCGTGCTTACTCATGAAAAAGAGGCCCAGGTTTAGAGAATTATTGTTCGGGCTTACTCCTGAGGAGGATGCCCATATTCGGGAACTTTAAGACTAGGGATTACTTGTAGAGACCCGAAGCCTGATGTACATGGACATTACAATACTTTTTCAGAATATCTAATACATAACAAAAATAGAAACACAATGATTGTAATAGTTTAGTGTCTTTGGAAACTTGTAATATATACTTCTAATCATGTTGAAAGATCATTAACATCTCCCATAACGATCCTCCCTTTTTTGTTTCCTTAGCTAAAACATTTCTTTTAATCCTGGGGGAAAAGAAAACATAAAAAGGGTGAGCTCAAATTCTCAGTAAGGGTTAACATGGAGAAAATAAAACAAACCATATACATTTGAACTTAAAAACATGAACATAATATTTAAACATCAAAATCTTGAACAATGACATAAAACATGGCAGTACATAAGGCATAGATCATAATGGATCATCAATCATTATAAAATAGAATATTGATAAAGCATGTAATTGTGGCATCCATTAAGCACATGTAATGATTTCCATAGTAGGCAAGGCATTACTGCCCTGACCATCTTAGTGGACAAAGTCCCTTTCTGAATCGAGTTCACACCTCGTTTCAGTCCTGTAACACTGAACCAGATTAACTTACCGTTCCATCCATGTCTATCTCAGGATATATAAATCTTTACCCAATGCATTAGAGGGAGATATAGGTCCCACCCATCTCATAATTAAATCATTCTTACTTGAGCCAAAAAATAAACATATGTCATTCATAATAACCCAACGAATGAAATGGGTTTCAAAAACATCATATCATCATCACATAATCCATATAAAATAAATGGATATCATTTCACAATAAGAAAATTGAAACCATGTAAATCATAGAGACATTTAACTTGAAACATAAACTTATAAAATAATGTCATCCTAGATGGAAAATGGTTTTGATAAAACATTTGAAATGAATTCTTGAGGAAAATATCCTTTTATCTTCAAAATCATTTTCTTTTCACAAAATGTCAAGCAATTTTAAGAGAAAAGGATTTTTTTGAAAATAGTCATGAAATATTTTGGAGGAAGATTCATGAAAATAAGTCTTTATAAAACTATAAAAATCCGCTCATGCCGTATAAGTTAAAAAAACATTCTCCTCGTACTTTTGCCGGAAATGTCAAAAAGTACCGCGTAAAAGAAATATTCCATACATACCATGTATTAAAAGTCAAAAAATGTGTAAAAGGTACTTTAAACATACATGAAACCATTTTTAGGAAACATGGACATGGATGAGAACAATAACTCCAGCAAATACTTATGAATAAACAATCTCGAATAAGAACGAGATTGGAAAAGTTATCCCTTACCTTACGTCCGATATACTTCGTATGTATCCGAACCTCCTGTATAATGATTTAAATAATGTCATTTACTTATTACAGAATCATATTCATTGTTATGATATCATATATGGTTCACTTATGACTTTATATTACCCATTCTTTTGTAAATTAATGTTAAAGTAACGTTTTGGGTAAAATCGTTTCATTTGTCGTTCGTGTTTTAAATTGTAATTATTCATATGATTACTTAGATCATGGTTACATAAATCCAGAATATAAAACATTATTTATATATAATATATATTCAGAATATACATATATATAATATATCGATAAATGGAAAGAAATACACCGTTCATGGAGACAGTAGGTCGTACGTACGCATGAACGCTGTTTTTGTTTCCATATTGAATTGAATTGAATTAAGTAGATGACATACATATATATATATACATAAATCCAATATCATTATTATGTCATATATTTCATGATTACTTATTATATATACTTTATAATCATTCATGAATGGTTAATCATTGGGAATGAATCTCATCGCGTCGTGGAGAAGGTACTCTGTACGTACGCACGAGCGATTATATCATTCCCATGATCGTGGAATTGTATTTACACTACTAAAATAAGGGCTTTACCGGCCGCCCAGCGACTGCTTTTGGCGGTCGCGGTTGCTCCGTCGGTAATGAGCAACGGCGACCGTCAATGGCGGTCGCTGTACCTCATGTAAACGCAGAAACACAGAAATGCTACCAGAGAAACGCAGAAGGCATGTGGGGGCCTTGGGTGACCTTCGGTGGCCATAAATGGCAGAAATGCGGTGGCCGGAGGGAGTTCCGGTATGTTACCAAGTGATGGTGATAGGGGGGCGGCGGCGGGGTGATAGGCGGACGCTGCGATGGTAGAGGGGGGAGCGAAGGGAGACACACATGACACCGAGGGTGACCGGAAGGAGGCAGGGGGCGGCGGCGGGGACATCGGCACGACGACACCAAATTTGCAGCGGTGGTGGGGAAAAATGACAGGGAAGAGGAATGGGGCGGGAAAAATCCAGCAATTTTTTTGTTCCGGATTAGCGACCGCCTTTGCGGTCGCTAATGCCTTTAATAGCGACCGCCAACGGTGGTCACCCGTTTCCACAGGCGCAAAAACTAAAAACTCTAGTAGTGTTAAGGGTATGTATAATATTTCCGAATCAATATCACTTTACAATAATCATATATAGTTATTATTTACACCATTATACCCATCCAAGTAAGGTGGTGGTGGAAAATAGATTACACCACAGCGTGGAGACGGTATTCCGTACGTACGAACGTGCGGTGATTTCATTTTCCGTAGGATGGATAGATGGTAAAATAGGGTTGTTTCATACTTATAATAACATATAAGTATATTAGTGATACTGATTTTATTACTTCATAAGGAAACAACTAAATAATAAGAAGCAGAAGAAGAAATAATGTTGAAAGAATCGGTAACGGACATTACCTCTTCTTTGAAGCGCCTCTTTGAGACCTCTTCTTAGGGAACTAAAATTGGTCTTTGAAGAAGCCCAGGACCTCTAGGATGTTTCTAGGGAAGTGTAGGGGAGAATTTGGCAGGGGTTGGCCGATCATGAAGGCTCAAATTGGTGTGAGGAAGAGAGGGAGGAGGTTCCCTTTTATAAGGGAGGAGAGGGGCACCTTTGGAAAAACTAAAAATATTATTTTATTATAAAGTCATATTCAGTTTTTAATAGCTCCAAATTGATTTATTTTTAAGATAAGGTGGGGATGGGTCGAAATCCTCTCATCCAATATAATTTAGGAAAGTTTAGGTTACTATTTTAACCTTATCAGTTAGATTTAACTTTAAGTTAGATAATTTAAATTTTACCGTGTCTTCTTGTTTTCTTACACTATAAGGTTAATAAAATAGACATAACAAGCCAAACTAACCCCAAGTTGTTTATTATTAATATATATAACCATATCCAAGTCATTTTGCTGAACCATATATCTTTAGGAATAAAATAACAGTTAATAATATAATATTTGTTTTAAAAACTATTGTATGTCAATTTTGACACTATTTTGTAATTGATTTTTGTGAAAATAATAACAGAAATATTAGTTCGAACAAAGTTACTTAAATCAATAATAACATGTAATATTAACCTATAAAATTATTTTAATTCATAAAAAGTCTCAAATTACATTTATTTGGGTATTTATAACATCAATTATGTCAATATTTCATTAATAATATAATTACTTCATCATCATTGTGTCACAAATAAATTAAATTATTTAAGGTCTAAAAATTAAAAATAAAATACCATTATGTACTAAATCCTTTTATCTTTATAATTAATATTTATAGTTGAATTTATCTTATATATTACCCTATATTAAAAATGATTTACTTATTAAACTTTGATTTTAACTATTTTAACCCTTCTTTAAATAAATTAATATTAAATGTCCTAATCTAATCCAAGTGGGCCTAAATGGTAATATTTTATTTCTAAGGTTTTTTTTGGTCTAATTACACTTATCCAATAAAATTAGGACATTTTTTAGGGTAATAATAATATCATTTTTACCCTTAATTACCTTATTTACTTTTAACCGTGGTAAAAAAAAATAAAAAGTTATTATTCACCAAAAACAATTTTCATCTCATTGAACCACATTTTACTTTCTGAAATCAACCATGTCTCTCGGAGTTTTGAAATTCCACTCACAGAAGCGGTAAAATTATGTTTTATGTAAATTTTCAAATTCTCCTAGGAGGTGGGTAAAAGACGGTCAAAAGTTCAATAAACTTTTTATATATCTAAAATTATTATAAAATGACTCCAATTAATTTTATTGAACTTATATAGATATTATGTATCAATTTTGACCTAAAATAAATTTAAATAAAAATAATAATTATTTAAATAAAAAGCTGGTTTTTAAATAGTAACCTAGTGTTTTGACTATTTATCAAAAGTTGAAATTTTTCAGAAAAATACCAAAATTTCACCCTAGGCTAATTTTGATATTCTGAATACAAAAATGAAGTCCATTTTAAAATACGAAATTTAAAAAATTCCAAAAAGTGGTTATTACTATTCAATACGGCTAGTTTTAATAATATTTTAATAGCATATCGTTGTTTAGTGAAACTCGGTATTGCGCCCGACGCAAGCTATCGAGGAAGGTCGTGATTGCGTGTAAAGAAACCCAAGATAGTGTTGTGTGTAGTGAAAGATCCCTTTGATGATTTATGTTACATAAAAACAAAATATTTCTCATAAAAGTCTCGGGTGTTACATTCTACCCCCCTTAATATGAATTTCTCCCTCGAAATTCTTCGAGGATATAAATGGTTTACTACTCAAAAATTTCATTAATAGAAAACCACATCGTAAAAACTAATACCAAAACATGGCTTTAAAACTAAAGTATGAAACGTAACGGTTACCCAAATTAACTAATCACTGGGTTTCCACATAGGATAACATAGGTGAAAATATGGATATGGAAGAGAAATCTAACTGTCATGTTCTGATGGAGAGTGGTAGAGAACATGAAAATGAAAAAGACAAAAATCACAAAGCCATAAATTTGTGATGATCTAGGGTACTATCTAATTCATCGGATATAGGGGCACTATGACAACATTTTTCGTTTTTAGGATCATTTCTCTAATGTTGAATAATTTTCAAATCAAAAGAAATACTTACTTGATTTTGGTACAATCTCACCGTTGTTTGTGCCTTGAACAATTTCCACTTCATCTCTTAAAGAAATGATGTAGAATTTGTCATTCATGAAGTGTTAGCAGATCATGTGATAGAATGACGGGTCATTCCATCTGTCTCAAACAAAAGGGTAGAAAAAGTTATTAAATATACATAAGTCGATTAATCTTATATGGTTCCTAAAATGGACTTATACTTCATATCGCATACCACATAAAAAATTAAACCTAATTTATACTAACCAGGGACATCCTGTAGACTAGTGGTAGGTGATAAAGTCATGTCCCACATCGGTTGTGGGTTCGATTCCCACAGCCTTGTCCGACGCGATGGGTTGTCACCCGTCCTGCAGGTTGTCCTTTTTCTAAAACTATATTACTATAACATCCCATCAACAATGTCGAAAAAATTTATATCCTTAAACAATAATAACTTATGTCCAACATAATCCATTCCAATCATTAGGCATATCCATAATATTGCAGTCTATTCACATATTATAGTGAAGATGATTACCAGAGATTTCATATAACAAGCATGTTAATACCATCGTTGATCCCCATATATCATAAGATATGTCTTGTTGGTCACATTCCAAACATTCGATGGCCTTAATCGTGTATTCTCTTGAAAAATGAATACCCATTGAATCTTAGTGAAAACATGAGTGCTGTCAAAAGTTAACTCTTTCCACATACCAATGCCCCAAAATTCGATATACTTAAACCATCATATCACTTATTCCTTAGATCAATCATGAGCTCATGAATACTATCAAACATTTCATTTTCTCTTTATCCCTTAATTATGAACATATCATCTTCGTTCTAAAAATATCTCAATCACTTTCCATGGTTATCGGTACCATAAAATTATTGAAAACCACAATAGACCAATACATAAATATTCCAAAATTCCAAAATACCATAAATGAGATTCCATGATACTATTTTGAAATCCCATTAAATAAACACTTAATCATTACACAACATCATTTTCATACTCAACATCACAAATAGTGATCGCATGAGACTTCCCTTTGTCCTTTTCCTTTAGAGGTTTCTCATGTTGATCATCATTAACCCGTGGATTAGGGAATTTATTAACATAATGCCTCATTTCCTTGCACTTGAATCATTGACGTGTTGGTGGAGTGTTCTCTATAGTCTTTTATCTATTCACATCATTAGCAACCTTTTTCTCATTACTTCGACAATCAACTGCTCGATGACCTTCTTTTCCACACTTAAAACATTTTCTAGTAACTTTTAGGCAATATCCACCATGATTCATTCCACACTTTGAGCATAAAGAAACATTCATCTTCTTTTCACCATTGTTCTGATATTTCTCCATGAACTCCATCTTTTGTTTCTTGTCAAAACCGTGAGATGGATATGTTACACCAACTTCCAGTTCTACCTTGATAGCACAACACACAATTTCTTCATAGCTACTAAAGTCTCTTATAGCTAATTCCCTTCGAAGACATGGTTTTAAGCCACTGAAAAATCGATCAACTTTACTTTTAGGTTGGATCATAATGTTAGATGCATACCTTGAAAGACTTGTAAAATTCTCATTGTATATACCAACAGATTCATCATCCTTCTGCATAATCTCAAGAAACTCCTTTTCCATCTTTGTTCGAAGAAGACGAGGGAAGTACTTACTGAATAACAGGTTCTTGAACTCGTCCCATTCCATGGACTCAATTTCATCTCTTTGCCTCATATTCTTGATAAGACTCCACCATTGATCAGCATCACCTTCAAAACGATATACTACAAACATGACTTTATCAAGCTCATAACATTGTAGAACTGAAAATATCTTTTCAGTAGTACTGATCCATTGTTCATCCACTAAGGGATCAGAAGACCCACTGAATGAAGGTGGACGCTGCCTTATGAAGGATACAATAGAATGTTGCTCCTTTCTCTGCTCACTTTGAAGTCCAGAAAGATTCATATCTTGTGTAAGTATAAATATAAGATTGTTCACTCCTTCTCCCATGACATTGGTTTGGTCAGGAGGACAATCAATGAATTTTCCATTACATTGATCAACACGGTTCCTTCGGGTTCCAGCCATCGTCTAAAACCCAAAAATAATAGTGTGAGAGGGAAATACCATGCTAGGGAAAAAAACATAATAAAGGGGGATTACCTTCAATATCTAACATCTTAGGTTTAATTCGAAGATCATTAGCACAATTCTAGGACTATAACCTATACGTATACTTAACCTTAGGGACATCCCTAAACATACCTTAGAAATATCTCTAGGGATCTCACTAACGTTTTCGCATCCTCGTTTCCAAAGGTTGACTAAACCCTCCCTCTAATACCAATTGTAGAGACCCGAAGCCTGACGTACATGGACATTACAATAATTTTTCGGAATATCTAATACATAACAAAAACAGACACACAAGGACCGTAATAGTTTAGTGTCTTTGGAAACTTCGAATATAAACTTCGAATCATGTTGAAAGATCTTTAACATCTACCAGAACGATCCTCCCTTTTTTGTTTCCTTTCCCAAAACCTTTATTTTAATCATGGGGGAAAAGAAAACATAAAAAGGGTGAGCTCAAATGCTCAGTAATGGTAAGCATGGAGAAAATAAAACAAACCATATAAATTTGAACTTAAAAACATGAACATAATATTTAAACATCAAAATCGTGAGCAATTACATAAAACATGGTAGTACGTAAGGCTTAGATCATAATGGATCATAAATCATTATAAAATAGCATATGAATAAATCATGTAATTGTGGCATCCATTAATCACATGTAATTATTTCCATAGTAGCAAAGGCATTACTGCCATGACCATCTTAGTGGACAAAGTCCCTTTCTGAATCGAGTTCACTCCTCGTTTTAGTCCTATAACACTGAACCGGATTAACTTGACGTTCTAGCCATGTCTATCCCATGAGATATAAATCTTTACCCAATTCATTAGAAGGAGATATAGGTCCCACCCATCTCATAATGAAATCATTCTTACTTGTGCCACAAAATAAACATACGTCATTCATAATAACCCAACGAATGAAATGGGTTTCAAAAACATCATCTCATCATCACATAATCCATATAAAATAAATGGATATCATTTCATAATAAGAAAATTGAAACCATGTAAATCATATATACATTAAACATGAAATATACACTTATAAAATAATGTCATCCTAGATGGAAAATGGTTTTGATAAAACATTTGAAATGAATTCTTGAGGAAAATATCCTTTCTTCTTCAAAATCATTTTCTTTTCACAAAATGTCATGCAATTTTAAAAGAACAGGATTTTGTTGAAAATATTCATGAAATATTTTGGAGGAAGCTTCATGAAAATAAGGCTTTATAAAACTATAAAAATTCGTTCATGCCGTATAAGTTAAAAAAACATTCTCCTCGTACTTTTGCTTGAAATGTCAAAAAGTACCTTGTAAAAGAAAGATTCCATACATACCATGTATTAAAAGTCAAAAATGGGTAATAGGGACTTTAAACCTACATGAAACCATTTTTAGGAAACATGGACATGGATGAGAACAATAACCCCAGTAAATACTTACGAATAAACAATCTCGAATAAGAACGAGATTGGAAAAGTTATCCCTTACCTTACATCTGACATGCTTCGTATGTATCCGAACCTCCTGTATAATGATTTAAATAATGTAATTGACATATTACAAAATCATATTCATTTTTATTATATCATATATGGTTCACTTATGACTTTATATTACCCATTCTTTTGTAAATTAATGTTAAAGTAACGTTTTGGGTAAAATCGTTTCATTTGACGTTAGTGTTTTAACTTGTAATTATTCATATGATTAATTAGATCATGGTAACCTAAATCCAGAATGTAAAACATGATTTATATGTAATATATATTCATAATATACATATATATAATAGATCGATAAATGGAAAGAAATACACTGTTCATGGAGACGGTAGGCCGTACGTACGCATGAACGTTGTTTTCGTTTCCTTATTGAATTGAATGGAATTAAGTAGATGACATACATATATATATATATATACATAAATCTAGTATCATTATTATGTTGTATATTTCATGATTACTTATTATATATACTCTATAATCATTCATAAATGGTTAATCATTTAGAATGAATCTCATCGCGTCGTGGAGATGGTAGTACGTACGTACGCACGAGCGATGATATCATTTCCATGATCGTGGAATTGTATTTAAGGGTATGTATAATATTTCAGAATCAATATCACTTTACAATAATCATATATAGTCATTATTTACACCATTATACCCATCCAAGTAAGGTGGTGGTGGAAAATACATCACACCACAGCGTGGAGACGGTATTCCGTACGTACGCACGCGCGGTGATTTCATTTCCCGTAGGATGGACAGATGGTGAAATAGTGTTGTTTCATACTTATAATAACATTTAAGTATATTATTGATACTGATGTTATTACTTCATAATTAAACAACTAATGAAGATGAAGTAGAAGAAGAAATAAAGTTGAAAGAATCGGTAACGGACATTACCTCTTCATTGAAGCGCCTCTTTGAGACCTCTTCTTAGGGCAGTAACATTGGTCTTTTAAGAAGAACATGACCTCTATGATGTTTATAAAGAAGTTTAGAAGAGAATTTGGCAGGGTTTGGCAGATCTTGAAGGCTCAAATTGGTGTGAGGAAGAGAGGGTGGAGGTGCCCTTTTATAAGGGGGGAGATGGGCACCTTTGGAAAAACTACAAATATTTTTTTATTATAAAGTCATATTCGGTTTTTAATAGCTCCAAATTGATTTATTTCTAAGATAAGGTGGGGATGGGTCGAACGCTTCTCATACAATAGAATTTAGGCAAGTTTAGGTTACTATTTTAACCTTATCATTTAGATTTAACATTAAGTTAGATAATTTAACTTTTATCGTGTCTTCCTATTTTCTTACACTATAAGGTTAATAAACATACCATAACAAGACAAACTAACCCCAAGTTGTTTATTATTAATATTTTTAACCTTATCCAAGTCATTTTTCCGAACCTTAGATTTTTAGGAATAAAATAACAATTAATAAAATAATATTTTTTTTAAAAACTATTTTATGTCAATTTTGACACTATTTGGTAATTGATTTTTGTGAAAATAATAACATAACTATTAGGTCGAAAAAATTTACTTAAATCAATAATAACATGTCATATTAACCTATAAAATTATTTAAATTCATAAAAAGTCTCAAATTACATTTAGAAGGGTATTTATAACATCAATTATGTCAATATTTCATTAATAATATAATTACTGTCTCATTATTGTGTCATAAATATATTAAATTATTTAAAGTCTAAAAATTAAAAATAAAATACCATTATGTATTAAATCCTTTTATATTTCTAATGAATATTTATAGTCGAATTTATCTTATGTATAACCCTATATTAAAAATGATTTACTTATTAAACTCTGATTTTAACTATTTTAACCCTTCACTAAATAAATTAATATTAATTGTCCTAATCTAATCCTAGTGGGCCTAAATGGTCATATTTTATTCCTACGGTTGTTTTTGGTCGAATTACACTTATCCAATAAAATTAGGACATGTTTTAGGGTAATAATAATATCATTTTTACCCTTATTACCCTATTTACTTTACACCATGGTAAAACAAAATCAAAAGTTACTATTCACCAAAAATTATTTTCATCTCATTGAACCACATTTTACTTACTAACATCAACCGTGTCTCTTGGATTTTTTAAATTCCACTCACAGAAGTGGTAAAATTATGTTTTATGTAAATTTGGAAATTATACTAGGAGGTGGGAAAAAGACGGTCAAAAGTTCAATAAACTTTTTATATATCTAAAATTATTATAAAATGACTCCAATGAATTTCATTGTACTTATATAGGTATTACATATCAATTATGACCTACAATAAATTAAAAAAAATAAATAATTATTTAAATAAAAAGCCGGTTTTTAAATAGTAACCTAGTATTTTCACTATTCATCAAAAATTGAAAGTTTTCAGAAAAATTCCAAAATTTCACCCTAGGATAATTTCGATATTATGAATTCAAAAAACAAGTCCATTTTGAAATATAAAATTTACAAAATTCCAAAAGGTGGTTATTACTATTCATAACGGCTAGTTTTAATAATATTTTAATAGCATATCGGTGTTTAGTGAAACTCGGTATTGCGTACGATGCAAGCTATCAAGGAAGGTCGTGATTGCGTGTAAAGAAATCAAAGATAGTGTTGTGTGTAGTGTAATATACCTTTGATGATTTATATAACATAAAAACAATATATTTCTCATAAAAGTCTCGGGTGTTACATTACTCCTAAGGAGGATGCCCAGATTAAGGGACTTTAAGACTGGGGCTTACTCCTAAGGAGGATGACCATATTAAGGGACTTGAAGACCGGGGCTTACTCCTAAAGAATATACCCAGATTAAGGGACTTAAAGACTGGGGCTTACTCCTAAGGAGGATTCCCAGATTAGGGGACTTGGGGCTTAATCCTGAGGAATATGCCAAATTAATGAGGACTTGGGGCTTACTCCTAAGGTGGATGCCCCAAATTAAAGGGAATTCTGACTGCGACTTACTCTTGAAAAGGAGGCCTAGGTTAAGGGGTTCTCTCATCTTAAAGTATGAGGTTTAATGAATGAAATCTCAATCATTAGTGACATAAAGATGTGTAAATCACTAGGTTTTGAAAGATGTTCCACAGAATTATTTTCAGATAAGGAAGTCAATCAAGAAAACATTCCATAAATAGCTTTCAAAAGTGTCTTGAAGACTGAATCTTGAATAGGAGTGGTGGAATGGAATAATAGTGGTTAAAAGGGCAGGAAGGGCACCCAAAAAAATAGAAGGGCGCACAAGTCCTGACTGGCACGCAGGTACAGCATGGGCGCACAATTACTGGTCGTGCAAGTATACCTTCACGGGACATGGGTACTTGTGAGATTGTTAACCAGTAGGGTAATACTTGGGCGATCCTTGATCAATGCCTTTAGAATTATCCTGAGGTACTTCTAAAAGAGTGGCGCGCAAGTTTCAATGAGTAGATAAGGAGGCGTTCAAGTGTGTTCATTTCCCCAAAGGGAAAAAAACTTAGGCGTGCAAGTGTAAGTGATTTATAACACTTAGACATTATTCCTCTTGTTTAGACCTTCCATCCTAGGTAAATAATTAACTTAGAAGTGTTTGGAAGACGTGAAAAAGATACTTGGGCATTCAGAGCTCTGTATCTGAATTCTGGAAAAATTCCTTTTCGAAATGGGGGGCCCACTAGGGGTATTTATAGGCTGGAGAAGTCCCTAGGTGGTTTTCAAAGAGGGCGCGGAAGTCACTTGCACGACCATTAGGCGGCACGCAAGTGTACTTGCCCAGAAGTAAGGGAACTTGTGCGACCCAATGTCCTTTGACTCCCTTTTCATTCCTTTGTCGATTTTTTATGTTTTCTTCAAAGGATGAATCAATTTGTGCTATGTCATTTCCCTTTCCATTCCTTTAAAAAATGTGATGAAAAGGAGCGTCAAAAAAAGTCCTCCCTCAGAGTTGGATCCGAAAGAAATAAGGATGTGACTCTGAGGAAAAGATGAAAACCAAAGGGAAAGAGGTGCGCAGGTGTTCCCCACACACCTGTCATCGTGCAGGTGCGAGTCGCGCAGGGCTGGAGCATGCTCGCAGTAGGTGTGCAGGTGGCTGGCCTGTCTTATATATATGCGCTCATTTGTCGTGCATTGGACTGAACTTCGGATTTTTTATCTCTCGCCACACAGGTCATCTCCACCGCGCAAGTTGCTTTCTTTTCCGCTTTTCCCTTACTGTCGTGCTGCTGTCAAGGTATCTGGACCTATGCGGTGATACTTGCGCACCAAATACTTGCGCAGAACATTATACTTGCGTGACATATCCACACTTGTGCGCGATGTTTAGACTTGTGTGCCTTAATGCCTTTGCCATTTTTTTCGAATTACTTCACAAATTTTATGAAAAATCATCTTTTTTAAGAGTTAATTATTCATCTTTTTTTCAGATTCAATGGCTCCAAGAAGAATTGGAATGGCTGATGAATTGGGAAGTAAACGTCTTGATGATATGATGGATATCGTTGGCCATGATTATTATACCATTTGCGATAGCACTCTTTCGGATTTGGCTAAGTATTTGAAGAAATATCACTTTGATTTCCCACAAAGCACATATCTACCTTTGTATGGCTATGGTCATCTGCGAGAAGTCACTATTCCAGAAACAAAGAACTATCTCCCATTTTCGTGGTTTCAGAATTAAACCAACTTTTCATCAGTAAATATCTCATGTGGAGGAGGATTTATAAATGCCGGAATAGTGGAGAAGGCCCACATGATGCATCATAGACCTTGTACGCCAGATCTGAAACCTCATAAGCCTGAGCTGTAACCACATTGTCATCTTTCAATCTTTGAAAATGCTCATATGGATCAATCCAAAGGCTAGAAGAAAATTTGGTACTTCCGTCCTGGGGGAGGTTTGAAGCCAACTTGAATGTGGGCATACTGGGTGTGACAAACCTGTGCAGAGTTTGTCAAGGATCTAAAAGGAGTGGTGATATAAGAAGCTGTCTGGGTTGGGTAAACATATTTTTACAGACATGATAACTTCATGCCGAAGATACTCATCCACTAGAGCCCAGAAACCAATTCTTTCAATTTGACTCATGGAGAAGTAGGAATCAGTCTGTGGGATGTCCATAGGATCTCAGGGGCTCCAATTTTGGGCGACATGTATAATGAATTCATTCCTCACAAGGTGACCTGGAATTATTCAGAGAAGACACCTGCTTTGGCTAAGGAATTATTTAAAATCTTCCACAGGATCAAGAGTTTAGATACCTACCTAACTGATTCTAGAAAGGATATTCATCTGAAGGAGTGGATGAATATATTTATTATTGAGATGAAAGAGAAGTATCCAAAGGAGAAAGAGTTGAAAGAGAAAGGATCCAAGAAAAAAAATCCAAGGATAAGAGGCCCACCCGTTCTACCACCTGCCCAAAACCTGAGAAGAGGGGTGATCCTGGCACATTCTGGCCAACTCTAGAAGCAGAAGATTTTGAGAAATGGGGAAATGGGGTGAATAAAATGATCCCAAAGAAGACTCGTCTGGCGGGCTTCTTGGATTTGTGGATCAGCGTGTATCTCTTGCCTTTCAGGGATTTGAAGGGAGACGTCAGTCCAAGAACCTTCTTTATTGAGGAAAAGTTGGCTGAGGGAAAAATGATTGGTTTGGCTACCCCCATTTTAGCAAATATTCACAGGATTTTACATCTTGTCTTCATGTGTAAATATCCTTTAAGAATAGTGGGACCATTACATGTTTAATGGGGTTGGATCGCCACTCAATTCAGGACTTATAATGTATAGAATGGAGTAAAAATTCCTTGAAGTTCTTTCTTCCCATCAATGCAAGCATTCTATGGAGTTGCTCCATTAGATCATAATTCCTAGGACATGAATGTGAGGCTGATCATGTTTAAGGAATTCAACTTCTTTCCCTATGGAAATCCGCCAACGAGGTGGTTTGTTGATTATGGAACAACCTACTTGGATTTGAGGGCATACATGATAGCTTGTAGAGATGGTGTTCTAGTTGCCATGATTGAAAGAGAGATTATATGTGAGACCTATGCTCCATATAGATTTTCAGGTCAATTCAAGTGTCTGCAATAGTTTTCCATATCTCCCCCAGTACATGTAAGGTTAATGCAACATCAGATGTTTGATCTGCAGTTGTGGCTGCAGACTTCAAGGGAGAATACTGGGGCGGTATTTGATCTACCATTTGAAAAAGCGGCACATAACTTGAATACATGGTATGTCGAGCACTGGATAGCATCATATCCTAAAGGGGTACTGAATCACCTAGTTTATCACGTCGGGAAAAGTAAGCGGACTGTAGAGAAAGAAACCCTTCCTGATGAAGGTGATGCTTCCCCACCTGATGCTGATTTTCCAGATTCCTCTTCTAGGACTGATTCACCGGATTCCCATGATAGGGATGATGAGGCAAAAAAAGTGGCAAAGCGGCCTCGTGCCTGATATAAGCCACCGGTTAGAATCAAAAGACCAACTCCATCAACTCCTGGTGAGTTACTTCATTGTGGTAATTTAATCACCATTACTTTATAAAGCAATTAATCTTATTTTCTTATTCTCTATCAATAGGTGCAGGTGCTGGGAAGAAATTGATGTCGAAGATTGTAGGACCTTCCTCGTAGCCTTCTGGTACACACACTAAATATCAACGACCAGAGGCTGTCCAGACACGGTAGAGTCTATATTGTGGTAATGAGACTGGATGGATGGAATTGTGTGAGGGTATAAAACTCCTTGGAGTAGGTAATCTTGTGGATTCTACAGATATCCAATACGATGATAACCCCAATGAAGTACGGGCTTACATCAGAGAGCTGGAAATTATCATTTATGCCACTAACGATTCCATTCTTGTCACCAAGCGGGTTAAGGAAATGATAGATCATGGTGCCACTGAGGGGACTGATGAGGAGTGGCATGATTATGTGGCCCCTGAAGATGTAAGTATTTCTTTCCTTATTTTCATTGCAACTTTATTTCAGTCAAAGCTTTGTTAATTAATGAAATTAATTTATTCATCCTACAGCTTGCAAAGAAAGGAACTACTGAAGTTCCTTCACCACAGTATAGCCCCGATGGTACTGCCATTGGGGCTGCTGCTGAAACTGAAAGCGAGTCGGGTGAGATATCTTCCGGCCAGCAGGCCATGAATGAGGAGTTGGATATGGCCTTCCATTCTCCAATTCAAGTTCCAACATGGGAGACTGCCGACACTCCCAAAAAGCCAAAGAAGCAATGGTATCAGCAGAAGAAGTCTGTAGCTAAATGCTTCATTAGTAGTCGTAAGTCCTTCAGATAATCACGAATCTATACCCATGAAAAGTTTGCTCATATTTCTGGGGATTGAAGGGGCTTCTTAAATTTCCCCTCTAAGGGAGAGGATTGATACTCCACTTAGGACCACAGAGGGTGTTGTGGAACAATCGTAAATTCATGCTGACATGGATTCCCCTGGAAAAGAGCCAGCATCTATTCCCAGTATCCCTCCAACTACTGTTGAAAGAAGAGAAGAACCTACTGCAGGTAAGTTAACAATGCTTCATAAAATGTTGAATGAAACATCGACTGACTTTCATTTCGTGATACTTCATGTACAACCCCTGCATTAGAGATTTTGGCGGCTATTACAACTAATGTCATGATTTTATCAGAAGATGCTGCCTAGGGTCAGGGATCGTAGGATGAAGGTCACCAAGAAGACACATCAAATGCTCCAACTGGTGAGACTAACCAAGATCTTGAGATGACATTAGATGAAAGGTTGGAACTTGGCGCATATTTCGAAGATTTTATAAATCATGTAAAATTACCACGTAATTTAGAAGATTATGGATGTGAGTGTAATCCTTTGTCCTATTAAAAATAACTTATTATTACATGTCTAATCATTATTGGTTCAAATGTGCAGTTTTGTCTGAGCAACCTTCTGAACTACCCATGCCTAAAGGGGGTACAGAAAATTCTACCATTATAGAGACATTAGCATAAGTGGATTTGAACCCAATAGAGCTTCCTCAAACTCATCCTGCAAATCCTGTCGAAGCTAGGAAATATGGGGAGGAGCCTTCTCAAGTTATTGATCTACTGTTGGGTAAGGAATAACAATATTTGTGATAGTACATAATTTTCAAGACTACTGATTCTTTTGTTATCCTTTGAAACTAACCAATGCTTTCAATTAATTTTGCAGGGCCATCAATTTTAGTGGCTAGATCGGGAGGTGAGGCCTCAGCCTCCACCCTATTGGGAATTGAAAGTGAAGAAGCTCAGGTCAAGGGGGAAGGAGCAGAACAGGGCACTTCCCTAAGTGCATTAATCCCAGATTACATTCCCCCTTGTGATGATGATGTTGAATCAGATCCAGAGGTTCTTAAGGCGCTCAGCTTTTCACGACGCAAGGCATGCAACAACATATGGAAAATCATTTCTCAGGTTCCTTTAGAAGATCTATCATCAAAGATCCATCAATTTTCATCCATGTTCATCATGCTAGGAATTGGCGGTTTTGAATATGAAAAGATCCATGCCACGGTGAAATAGTTTATTTTCAGGAGGGAGAAGGAGCAAAAGTGTCATGAATATATGACCAGGGTGAAGCTATCAACCAACATCAGTGAATTTGAGGCTGTAGTATCCCGATCTGAGTCTGACTATGCTACCAAGATGAAGGAGATGAAGCAGAAGATCAAAGTTAAAGTAATCCATTAGATGCACCACCAGAAACAGTTAGATGTTGTTACTGGGGAACTTGACTGACTCAATAATTCACTGGAGGGATCTCAAACGCATGGTATGAAGGCCATTGCAGATTCCAATTAAGCACTCCATCAGGATTAAAAGAGTGAAGTTGGTCGGATGCATGAGCTTCAAGTAGCTGCTGATGAAACTCGAGATGTTGTTCATCATGTGAAGACTTATGTTGATAACCTTTAGTAATATCTTATAAAAGAGAAGAGACTCCAATCTATGGATGTCCTTCTAAAACTTGTGCATCAAATGGAAAGAATGCATTCACCATCAATCACGTGTGCATGCATTTTCCTGCTACCTACTTTAAATTTTACCTAAGCTAATGGGCTTAGTAAGCATAGTTTGATTTTTACTAGGATTATTATAAAAAACCCTACAAACTCAATATTACCTAAATCATACCAAATGTATGTTTAGTGAGCTGGAACTTGATTTTATTCAGATTTTCCTTGTCTTTTGTGGGCAGTTTAAAGTCATGAACATCGGACATAATGAGGCTAATGTTTAAGGTCGAAATAGCTTTGACCGAATGAATTAGAATTGACTAAATTCCTTGAAAATTTATCTTAAAACATATTACCATACTCAAGTATGAGGCAAAATTTGTAAACTATAACTTAAGAAAATTTGAATTTGAGGAATGATATAGAAAAGAGCTAAAAGGCATTAGAAGAAGTAGTTCCCAAGAATAAATTTACCATTATTTAACAAACCCATTAGGGGGTTGAATTATATAGGGCCACCTAAGGGCATTGGATACATAGTCAAATAAATAACATCTTTTGGCTGACAGGTCCATTATGTAGACTACTTATGCAAGGCCGCCTAAGGGCATGTACTGCATAGTCAGGCAAAAGAACTCTCAAAAATTTACATTTCTCCTACTAAGAAGCCAGTGAAAGTTTATGGGGATTCAACTTTTCCAAAGTATATAGTTTTTTGTATAGAAAAAGGTACTTGAATATGAAGAAGATATTTTCAATCAAGATTGTTTATGAATTGGATAAATGTTACTCCTATGAAGTCTGACCCAAGGGTAGGGAAGGAAAATATAAACCATATACTTGAATACTTTCAGATCATGGAATGGAATATGGGACAAATATGTTAAGGATGGATGATTTTGTGGATCCCTACATATTGGCATTAAGACAAATAAGGAAAAAAGTTGTTTTCCTCCCAATAATGAGGCTACCACTATTTAACAAACTCATTTGGGGGTTTAATTATGCAGGGCCGCCTAAGGGCATTGGTTGCATAGTCAAATAATAGCATCTTTTAGATGACAGGTCCGTTATGTAGACTACTTATGCAAGGCCTCCTAAGGGCACGTGCTGCATAGTCAGGAAAAAGAATTCTCAGAATTTGGAAATTTTGTGATTCGAAGTCAATAAAAGGGTTATAAAGATGTGAAAATATTTAAGGGTTGGATTATGACACACAAAGATGGGTGTTTTCCAATGTGTACAGGGATGCACAGATCAATGCTAACCATAATTATGTTGTGGCTGGGTCCTGAATTGAAATATTGAACTTTACTATGTATCCCATAAGGATGGAAATCAAGCCATATGTAGTTCATGAACTACAGTTTAACGTTGTGCGGGAAAAATGAATGGAGATCTTAGTTTATGGTCATAGAGCTTGGACCATTATACGAAATACACAGTGTGTTTTTTTCTTGGGGACTTTTCAGCCAAGGGACTAAAAGTGGAATTTGGGGTTAGGCCCAAAAGACTTGGGGCTGGATTCGAGGGACACTCGAACATTCCTATGTATCCCATAAGGATGGAAATCAAGCCCATGTTATTCTAGAAATACCCTCTGTACAAATTTGGTTCGTACATGTGAAGGGCGAAAGGGGACTTTAGTGCAATGATGGTTTAACCCACGATAAAAGGTTCAGGTATTTCCATGTATGCACATAAATTTTTTTTGTTTGAAACATTATTGAAAATCAATGTAAATAATGATTCCCTCTCAGGTGAGGGTATCAAAGAATGTTCTAGTTTATTGTCATACAAGAAAAAATTGTTGTACAGTTTAACGTCATATAGCAATGACGAAAGTGAACCAATGTAAATATATCGACTCTAGGGGCGGATTCACGAATCAACATCATACAAGATGGAGGTGAACCGATATGAAGAGATTGGATTTGGGCTTGAACCTCAGATGGTTTCCTACTTACCCAGCCTAGAAGGAAAGGATCAAAGTCTGCGTAGTTCAATTAGAGAATGAATTAGTGATCAAGTTGTTCTTGGGGACAATGACCTAAAAAAATTGTGTTGGGACTTACATATAGTTAATATCCCAGGGAGAGTGTTATGGTTGAGGTTTTCTCTAAGCTCACTTGAGTCATACTCGGTGTGAGAAACAAGAGATAGAAAAAACCCTAACGATGCACATTTTAATGTCATGTAGGACATAAGAAGGGGACTATGCAGTTTAAAGTCTTATAGTTAGGACTATTGGTGTTGCACAGTTTAATTTCATGTACCAGGGACGAAGTACAGTTTAATGTCATGTAGGACGTATTAAAATAATTTTTGTAAAGTTTAGCATCATTTAGTTAGGACGATGGGGACAATATAATTTAACATCTTGTTGGACAAAAGAGAACTGTTCAGTTTAATGTCATGAAGTAAGGACAAAAGAGAACACATTTTAACATCAAGTTGGATGTATTAGGGACTTTTTCATAGTTTAACGTCATGTTGGACGAAAAAGGGATGATACAGTTTAGCTTCATGTTGGAAGAAAGTGCGAATAGTTTAAGTTCATAGGAATGGACCATTGGTTATGTAGTTTAACGTCTTGCTGGACGTAAGGGACTTCTATACAGTTTAGTTTCATGTAGCTAAGACATTACAGTTTAACGTCATGTTGGAAGAAAGAAATTAAAATAGTTTAAAATCATATGCATGGACTGTGGATGATACTGTTTAACGTCTTGTTGGACGTAAGGGACTTGAAAATAGTTTAAGGTCATATGCATGGACCGTTGATGGTGTATTTTGTGTTTATAAAAAATACATCTCTCAGAAATCTGGCATTGGTTGGAGTAGTGATGAGTTCTCCATCAATTGATATTAAAGAATAAGCTCTATTGGAATATACCTTATGTATTGAATAATGTCCTTCCCACTTTGGTTCAAGCTTGGGAGGTTTCTTTCCTGGTATCACTGGAGTTCTGAGAACTAATACCAATTCTCCCTAAACAAATGAATGAAGACGAACTTTTTTGATGAAAGCTCATGTTATTCGATTCTGATAGACTTCCAAGTGGTGCAAAGAGCATAATCTTTTCTCCTCTAACCATTCCAATTCATTTAATCACTTTTGAGATTCTTCATCTGTAGATGATTGATCACAAATAAAATCTCTGAGCGAAGGTAATTGAACTTTATTGGGTAAGAATGCTTCCATTCCATATACCAGTGAATATGGAGTTGACCGCGTTGTCGTGCGGGTGGTGGTTCGATAATCCCATAAAGCATGAAAGATTTTATCAGGCCTTGAATAGTTATATTTATCCACCATCTTTTGCAGTATATTTGATATAGTCCTGTTGAAGGCTTCTATCTGGCCATTGGCCGCTGCACGATACCGAGATGAATGATTGTATTTGATGTTGTATTCTTGATACAACTTTTTCACCTCGGATGAACAGAATTTGTTTCCATTGTCCGTCGATATGGTATGAGGGACACCAAATCTGGTAATAATGTTAGACTTGATGAAGCTAGCAATGCTTTTAGAACTGACTTCTTTGAGAGGTATTGCCTCTTCCCATTTGGAAAAGAAGTCAGTAGCAGTAAGAATATACTTAAACTTCTTGGTCGTAGCAGAAGGATAAGGTCCCACCACATCCACTCCCCATGTGGAAAATTGCCACGAGTATTTAGGTGTATGAAGCAACTCTGGAGGTTGATGAATGAAGTTGGAATGTACTTGGCATGAATGACACTTCATTGTGAAATCAACACAATCTTGTATCATTAAAGGCCAAAAGTATCCAAGCCTTCGAATCTGATCAGATAATCTATGTCCAGACTGGTGGGAACCACAGACTCCTGCATGCACTTCTTTCGTGACATCCATTGTCTCTTCACCATCAATGCATCTGAAGATAATTCCATAAAAACCACACTTGTAGAGAATTTTCCCTAGGTGATCTGGGCCATCATAAAGAGTAAAATTGACCACTCGTCACCAGATTTGTTCTTTCATGGCACTATCAGGTGGAAGTGTTCCATTTTGATGGTATTCCCTGATAGGTGTCATCCATCCTATAGTATGACCATATGGTTCATGAATGGGACTAATTTTATTAATTTCATCTATTCTGGTTCGAACATAAGGTCAAATTGGACAATGGTGGGAAATACGGATGGTTGTCTCGTCCCGATTTGAATCCTCTAGAGCTGTGGCAATATTAGCCAGTGCATCAGCTTTAGCATTTTGTGATCGCGAGACATAAGAAAATGTCAGTTCCATAATAAATTCCACCATTAACTCTCTGATGTAATCATACAAAGGGATTAGTTCTTCTTTTCTGATGGCATAATCCCCATTGACTTGTTTGATTACTAGATCTGAATCACCTTTCACTTTTAAGTGATTCTCTTGTGCCTGAAGCGCCAAATCCAAGCCTGCGATGAGAGCTTGGTATTCCGCTTCATTATTGGTACCACCTTCTAAAAATATGAAGGAATAGGGTAACACTACCTTTTCCGGAGAAATGAGCACACTTCCTAAAACATCCTTGTTGAATTTAGGATTTTCCATTTTCCTCCCTATTGGACTTCTAGAAGCACCATCAAAGTACATTTCCCATGCCTGAGGACTTTCTTGAATAGAGAAGACTTCCTTATCAGGGAGTTCAATATCTAAAGATGTATCTTCAACTGAAGGGTGTTCGGCTAGGAAATCAGCTAGATCTTGGCCTTTTATTGGCTTTTGAGACACATACTGAATGTCGAATTGCTTCAAGATAACTGCCCACCTTTCCAGACGTCCTGTAAGCATTGGATGACTAAGGATGAATATGAGTGGGTTATTACAAGATACCAATTGGACCTCGTGATGTTTCAAGTAGTTTATCAACTTCTGAACTGCAATGATTAATTTCAGGAAGCACTTATTAATACGTGAATATCAGTTTTCTGCTTCAAGAATAGTCCGACTGAGAGAGTTGAGGTTGTTCTCATTCCCAGCATCATTCTTCTGGGAAAGAAAGGCACATAATGATCGCTCTAAAGCTGTCACATAGAGGATAAGTGGTATTCCTTAAAAGTTGGCATAAGTACCGGTGGACTCCAGAGGTATTACTTGAGAATATAGAATTATATTTGACATTCTTCAGTCCACTAGTAAGTGACTCCCTTCTTCATCAAAGTGGGGAAGGATAAACTTTTCCTGCAAAATTGGCGATGAAACACCGAATATAGGCCAAGTGTCCTTGAAGTCCTCTCAATTCTTTCAAATTTCGAGGAGGTGACATACCAAGGATTGACATGGACTTCTCAGGATCGACTTCGATACCATGATCGCATACAAAAAAGCCGATAAATTTCCCCTAGGTTACCCCAAAAAGTAAATTCTAAGGGGTTCATCTTCAAATTATGTTGTCGAAGTTTGTGGAATATTACTTCCAAATCAGCCAAGTGATTAGAACGTTGTTTGGATTTAACCACCAAATCGTCCACAAAACATTCAAAAAACTTCCCTAAAAAGGGTTTGAAGATACGATGCAAGGCACACTGATAGGTTGCGCCTTCATTCTTAAGGACAAAGGGCATTACCTAATAGAAAAACACACGTTGAGGGGCTCTGAAGGATGTAGATTCTTCATCTTCTAGATCCATTCAGATTTGATTATATCCAGAATATCCATCCATGAAGGAAAGTGCTTCATTGCCAGCTATTGCATCAATTAAGAGTTCTGTAATCGGTACTGTAGAATCATCTTTAGGACAATGCCGATTAAGATCTCTAAAATCAATACAAACTCTAGTTTTGCAATTATTCTTTTTCATTTGGACAATATTATCCAACCACTTGGGATATTGAACTTCTCTGACAATATTTTCTTTGATGAGCTTATCCACTTCCGCTTCAATTTTGGAAGCATAGGTTGGGTGTGTTCTTCTAGCGGCTTTTTGGAATCCTCGACGTTCTTCTGGAAAACCCAGTCGATTAGTGGAAACATCAGGATTAATCCCTGGCATCTTTCTATAGTTCCAAGAAAATATATCTCGATTTTCCTTTAAGAAGGAAATATACATATCTTGCTCTTCAGGAGTCAATGACGCACTAATTAAAGTGGGTCATGGATATTCTTTTATACCCAGATTTATTTCTCTGAGTTCATCCACATTGGTAGAGATACCCTCTTCAAATGATGGAGGAGCTTCTATGAGATCTTCCTCTTCTTCTTCAACATGTGTTACTTCTTCTGTTTCTACTTTCATAGTATATGATGAAGCAGAATTCCCATGATCAGAAGAGATGTTAATATTTTAACATCTTCAAGAAGAAGCTTCCATTTCTGACCTGATTGATGATGAAGGATCTTCCTTGGGAAATAAAGATGAGTTTATGGATTGAGAATCAACATCATCATTCACCTTTGGTGTTGCTATAACTTCTTCTGGCCTGGTTGGAGAAGTATAGACTTGATGGATTTCAGCAGATGGTATGAATAAATCTCCATTTGAGCTTTCATCATTGCTTGGTGGCTCACCAATTTCTCCCATGTTGTCTGGATCGATTTCCATAATTGACATTATGGATCTTTCCATAAGATTATTTTGATTTGGGTCTATCCTATCAATTTGACTGATAGGAAACACATAATCTATACTCATATGTGCTAATGGGTTTACTGGAATCTTTTCCAAACCATACGGAGCATTATCATTGGTAATCTACTTTGTTGTGGATTTCTCCCTTCCCTTCATGTGATATAATTCCACCTCAATGTATTGAGATTCACATATCCTGAACGGGGCCTTATCACCATACAATGTCCCAACTTGACCATCGAAACATTATTTGATACATTGATGGTATGATGAAGGGATATCTGCATGTTGATGTATCCAGTGTCTTCTAAGAAAGATGTTGAAGGTTGAGTCTTGATCAACAGCAATGAAATCTGAATTGGATACAAGATCTCCAAACCGAGTTCTGAATGTAATCTCGCCCAGTGGTTCTTGTTCATTTTTATCATATCCTTGTAACATCATAGTTTAAGGAGATAAATCAGATTCCATGAGGCCCAATCGACGAAGTGTACGAATGGGCATGAGAGTGACTCATGAACCATTATCAATGAAAGCTCTTTGGATGTCTACGCCATTGACCTTTCCAGATAAGTACAAATGTCTAATATGTCCATGCACGACATCATCTTCATCTTCATCAGTAAAAGATATTACTGCATGGAATTCTACAGGATTATTCTCTACATGGTAGACTTTAGCTGCAGCAATTTCAGTTTCAAACTCCTGAGGATTTGACAAAGCCTCAATGAGTCCCTCCCAAATATCTGTTGACAGATTCAAAGCGTCTAGAATTGATAAATTGATCTGTACGTGGGCCAGCTGTTTCAGTACATCATACTTCTGATCCAGAGTTCTGCGTTTCTCAAAAGGAACATGTGGTTTAGCAGGTACCTTGGAAATTGATACTTTGGAATTTGATATATCTTGTATTGAGATAAGAGTTGGAAATATTCCTAGTTTTGAAATATTAGTCTGATTAGATCCATTTACTTGCTGAGATGATTAAGGTGGAACCCCCAACCAATCCTATAGAATAACTATACCAGGACTGAATTTGTTATTGGTGGAAGAACTTTCTTGTTCTTGTTGAGCTCGCTGAAGGGCTCTACCACGAGTTTCTGGTGCATACACGGTTCTAGTAGGGGTAGAATTAGAATAGTGACTTCTGGGGTATCCATGTCTTCCTTTGTATCCCAGACCCCTGGAACATACTCTAATTCCTCTGTTTCATATAGGGAATTAATGCTCATCGAAATTGAAAATGTGACTGGCATAAGGTTCTATTAAATGAATCATATTAAAAGAACCAAAGATTAACTCTTCATCTGATGAGGACTCTGCTTTACTAGCCAATTTAGGCTATACCATTTTGTGGGGTGGTGCCTGTGGCTTCGAAGTAGATGGCATGAAATCTGCCAAAGTCAATGACAGCTTTGGCTTTGACACAAACTCATCTTCTTCTAATTTTTCCTATTTCTTAGAACTGTGTCGTTTCTTTGAGAATTTTCCCTCTGATGAAGAGGGTTTTGATACGACATTCATGGAAGAAGGCACAATTGGTTTTGTCAATTGTGTTCAAAAAATTGCATGAGTTCAGTTGATCGTCTTTCTGACCATCCAATCATCATATTTTTGTGCATTTTTGTTCGTAACTTCTTGCCACTCTCCTTCCACCACTGGAACTGTAGCAGTAACACATGATACCTGAGCTGAAGAACCTCTCAGTTTACCTTGTCCCAAATCAACCATTTTTTGCAGGAGGTCCATGAAAACAAAACACTCTTGAATGGGATGCCCCAACATCTAATGAAATGGTAAATAATTGGGACGGTCTTTATCTCCTTCCTTGTTTGGCCTCTTGGGCCTTGTAAATTGAACCAAATTATTTTCCAAATCCAAAATGAAATAACCAGGAACTTGTTCATTTTGGAAAGAATAAACTTTTTTCTTAAAATCCTCAAATTGTTTTCGTCTTTGATCCCTTTGATCATCTTGACGAAACGACCTCTATTGTTGGAACTCAGGATGTGGAGCCCTTCGAGAAGATGAAGGTTTTGAAGTAGAAGAAGGTACAGGTGCTTGTTTAAGCACAACTGTAGCAGTCTCTACTTTACCTATTCTCTTTCCTAGAGCTGATAGAATTACACAAGCTTTATCCTTAATCTTTATAAGAGAATCTTCAATCTGTTGAGCGATTGAAGTAAGGTCTCGAAACCCTCCTGTTTATTTCACAAGGATCGACGGTGTGCAAAACTCATCACTTAATTTCACCACACATATTGACAACTATTCTTCTTAAGGTTGTGCTAAGATTTGGGAATGTGTAAATCACTTCCAGTGAGTAATGAAATCTTAGACCCTTTCATTCTCCCTTTTCTTACAGTTTGTAAGATCAAAAACTATTGTCTCTAGCAACATTGAGCTGAATTGGAGAAGGATATTTTGACTGAGATCTTCCCATCTGGTAATTGACTGGGATTTCAAGTTCGTATACCAAAAAAAAGGTGGTCCTTTCAAGGTTCACACGATGCATCTGAGTTTCACTGCTTCTTGATGTTCTAGAGTTCCCATCATAGGATCGCAACAAGACACATAATGCATCAAATTTTGTTCAGGATTGCCTGATCCATTGAAAATAGGTAATACAGAGTTCCCAAAACATGATGGGGGAGAGATTGAATCTATCCATTCAGGGTAAGCTCTCTTTTCTAGTTGATCATGTGCATGCTTCCCTTCCATAGTCACTAACCGAGCTGTTAATGGCTTAACAGTAGTTTTTAACTTTTTAGAAACATCCAGTTGAACTTGGACTTGGGCAGGTGAAATAACCGGAGCTTGGATAGGTATGGTGGCTGGTACTGCAACTGATGGTAGCACCACCGATTTTTGTTGCACTTGACCCATAGGATTAGACCTATGCGGGTGTACTGATAAAGGAGTATATTTGTGATCCATTTTAGTAGCCACAACAAATTCCTTTGGCTGACTGACTCCAGCACGCTTAAGAGGAAGACTACCTTGAAGTAGTTCTGCATTCAACCTCCTCAATTCCTTCATTTATTCCTCTTGTTGTGCAAATCGTTGGTCTAGTGAGAGTGATTGGCCTTCTCTAGAGGAAGGATGTGTAACCTGATTCATTCCCTTCCCCTTGTTTGATCCCTTTCAGAGAGGGGTAAGTGAGTTACTTGAAGGATTACCTAGGTTCTGAGTAATCCTTTGGTTTTGTGTAAGCACACCTTCTTCATTTGTGTCTGTGCATACAAATTCTTGAGCAGGAACCTCTTCATCAGATCCCTCTAAGTGAGCCTCATCTGGTGGATCGGAAACAACGGCATTAATGACATTAATTGATGCATAATGCATTGCATCCCTTCTTTCAACATTTTTGTGATATTGACTTCTGTCATTCCCCTGATGAGACATTGCCTTTTTTTATTTGATCCCTTAGGAACTTCTTGTAGAACCATAATTTGGAGAGAATCTCCTGATAATTTGGCTCTCCGTTCGTCTTGAGGCTTTTTCCCCAATCAAGAAATGACCGACTTTCTCTAATGAGGGGATTGATGATTTTAAAAACTCCCCAGTCCGGTGGAATGGGGATGTTCCTGCTGTCTTTGATAAACTCCTCAGATTCTATTTATTGATTCCGAGGCTTGAGTTAAAAGAGTCCCTAGTCTAGCAAGCTGGGGTGGCTCTTTACATGATATGTGAGAGAGTTTCTTAAAAGCTCTCTTGATCTTGTGGACCTTAGTCTGGAAATTAGCTGGATGCATCAATTGACATCCACTTTTATCACCCGTTTCAAAATACCATTGAATGATTTCTCACACTTCTGTCACTTGATGATGTGATTTCTCCATACAAGAGGCATGCTCAATATTCTCGTTTGCTTAATGCAAGAGTAATTCAACAACTTGTTCTCTGTTTTCTTGATTTTGAGAATAACTAGTTGAAGCATGTTCTTGGGAAAGCTTTTGATTATAATCAAAACCCATTGACTATGGCCGGCCATTGGCAATAACATTGCATGAGACCATTTTCAGCGTGCTTTGATGACTGGAGAGCACAATGAAATGTAGTTATCCAAGAAAACCCCATCCTCTGACATGAATACTAGATGGGGCATTGGAAATTAACTGGCGCAATCATCTTAGTGAACCAAGGAATGAACACTTAAGGGATCTCTTCTACTTTTCAGCCTTCGGATATCGAGAGACTGATAGAGATGCCAAATCAATCTGACGTTGTAACCCTTCTATCATCTTAACATGATTTTCATATTCATCATAAGATAATACTTTCTTTTGCAACTGACAAAGAGTTTTCCATATGTTGAGATTAATGTCATGAATTCCATCTTCCATCAACATCTCTGGAATGTCATACTGAGAGTCATCCAGTGGCCAAAACATGACTGGCACTTCAACTTTCACCAGTTGTTTTCTCATGTTCAGCATTTCCTCTTTATCATTCCATGAATATTATTCTACCTGATTTGACCATTGCTGGTGCTTCCTTGATGCTTCATCAGATTCAACAGGATTGGTAGAGAATTCACTGATTAAACTTGATGATTCATGACTTAGGGGTGGTTCGGAGAATGACCTACACCATGGGCTATCTTCTGAATGAGAAATTATTTCACCTACTAGAGATAAAGAATCAGACATGACTAGTTTCGCATTTGCAAGTTCCTCAAGATAATAGGGCTTTCTCGGCACTACATTGTCCACTGGAGCATTTTCCGGTAAATGAGCATCACTACTGTGGATATGACTTTCATAGAGAAATTCATTATCATGTGGAGGACCACCATGATGGGTTACAAAAAACGATGAGATCTCTTGCTCCATGGTCTTCTACCCACACATAAGGTTCATGTGGCTCTCATCTGAAGGTAAAACTTCGAGATTGAACAAACTGTCATGAACCAAGCCTTCATGAAAATGTGTCTCTTGAATACCTTCAGAATTAATGTTCCCAATATTGGAAAATGAGGGAGTAGAATCTTGGGTTCCAACAGATAACTGTCTGAGGGATTCAAGAACTCCAGCATCGAGCAAGGCCTTGTTAAAGATTGTCTCTTGATCTCTTGACTGTGTTGGACGGGTCTTCTTATTAGACACCTTCTTACTCACCTTGGAAACCACTTGTTGACTAAAGTGGCTACCCTGAGCATGTGAATGTTCCTAATCAGGAAAGATGGCCAGGTTAGGCTGACGATCTCCACTCAAATCAGGTGTATGTGCCTAACTTGGTTGTTTGTATGATATGGGGGAGTATTTCCCACAACCCTCTTGGACTAGAATAGATGTTTCTGTCTGTTCCGGAGTGAACTGTTGATATTTCACTCCACTGGTAGGGATAGATTTATTTTTCTTTCCCTAAGATGCTGTTGAATCTGTTATAATATCCTGGAAAGCATCAAGAATATGAGAAGGGATTTGCTTCTTCTCTTTCACCATTGATAGAATATAATTGGTGACTTCAGCTGCCAGAATGGGGATATACGTCCATATTGTTCTTGGAGTAGATGTGTGTGCCTGCTATTTTCCTCCTTTTCCTGTTCGTGAATCCTGACAGTACTCAAATGTGGGGGCAGAGAGTTAAATATGCCTCCTATTTATTGTCGAAGCTTTCTGACTGACTTCTCCTAGTGCTACCAAGCAAGAATGTTGGTAGGCTTGATCAATACTAGCAGCTGTATGTGCCTGATGATTTCTTTTCGCCGAACGTGGTTGAAGAGATCCATCATATGTAGTCAGACGAGCCTTATGACTAGCTTATGATGTATAAACAGGTGTATGTTCCTGCCTATAATACTCCTCCGGAATTTCCTGGCAGGATTGGCGTGATGCTTCCAGACGAGTCTGTAGGATAATGGAATTAAAACGGGTAGGTGTGTGTGCCTGCTCATAGCTTGCCACCAAGTTAGGTTGGTGGACATCTCCGGAGATGGAAGAGATATGAACCTGCTCACTATTAACCGGATTTTGCCTCTGGTGATTCTTTTTTCCTGCTCGGGTTCGAGGAACCTAGGATAAATGCCTGGAGTCGAGACCCTGAACATGTTGAGGGTGTACTGCCGCACGAGTCTGGCGGCGATTGTTGATGGGAGCCCTCAGGAAGGACTCATGCTTCCTTGTATTAAGGCCCTGAGGTACCTCCTCATTGACATCCTCAGAATACGGAAGTGAATGGTGATTGAGTTTCAGGGATAACAACCTGAAATGGTGGGAGACGGTGGTTATCACCGCCTGCTTCTTGATCACTAGTCGTCGCTGTCTGGACGACTTGTGTGAGTTGTTCTCTTGGAGGGCATGTCGAGCAGCCTCTAGAGTTGGAATAGAACAATTTTGACGGTACTCCTTAACCAGCGCATTTGATACACAACATTGAAGACGCTGAGTAGGTGATGTTTTCCTCAGAGTGGACGACGATCCAGTAAGAGTAGCAGTAGTGCCATTCGCAGTAGAGGTTTTCACAGCAGATGTATTCACAGATGTGAACTTAAGAGAAGCCATTCTGGAAATGCAGAAGATCTTGTAAAAGAGTCCCTATTTGATATAACAGACATAATCAAGATAAGTCTGGCCACTAAATATTTTGGATGAGAAAATATGTTATTGATTGTTTTGTTGGCCCTCTCATTGAGTTTTAAATAGGGGCCTAACAAATAAGAAAAACATCATTATAACTTGGTTAAGGATTCACTTCGGGTTCACCATTTTTTGTTTCCTCTGGAATTGGGGATTATCTCGTTGATTTAAGATTCAAACATTCAAATAAGTTTCTAACATTTTTTTTCACAGAACCAAAAACATCCATTGATTCCATATCCATTTGGACCTACTTTCCAAAGGTAGGTGATCATGAGTTGTGGACTAATGAGGTGTAGGAATTTGCATCTGTCGAGAGGATGGGAGGTCGGATTCATCACACCTTTTTTAGGGGAATTATTGTCTACTCCGGGACTCTCTTTATAGATTTAAGTTATTATCGTGAATACTAATTAAATTACCAAGTATAAAATGAGATTTCCTTTAGATCTGACAATCAATGATTGATATATAGGAAATTTAGATAATATTTTATATGTATTCGAGCTTCTTCATCAATAGAGAATCATCTTTATTGTTGGAGATTCTTACTCAATGGTATCCTTTGATACATTATATAAAAGTCTCTTGGTCATTATGATGACCATACTGGTTTTCAAGCCACTCAGTGGGGTACTTGAAGTTTATTGTCATTCATAAGGACATGGATTATTTCAGAGTTGGGATCGTACCCGCAGATAGGCTTCCTATGTATCGTTTATTTAGAAAAGGAATCAGAACCCACATAATTCAAGTAATAGAGTATGATTTTTATGCATGATAGGTGGCTCAAAGAAAGATGTCATGATTACTTTTACACTCTAAGCTCACATGAGTCATGCTCGGTGTGAGAAACAAGAGGTATTGGTGAAACCAGACAATTGTGCCATGAAAGATGCAATGATGTGGGACTTATGTATGTATGACTGGCCAAAATAGATAAAGATTAAGATTTAATTTAGGGAAGAAATCCCGGAATAGGGTCCATAAAAGTACATGTGTTGGATGAAGATTTGGATAATCTAATCTTGGGGCTTACTCTTGAAAAGGAGGCCCAAATTAGGATGAGACTTATGACTAGGTTTTACTCTTGAGAAGGAAGCCCAAATCAAAAGTAAATTAGGGCTGGTCAAGAGAAATTAAGACTGGAGATTACTCCTTAAAAGGAGGCCTAGGATAAAGGGATTTTAAATTTAAAGGGACTTGAGTCTTACTCCTACGGAGGATGCCCATATTTGAGACTGGGGATTACTCCTGAAAAGGAGGCCTAGGTTAAGAGAATTATTGTTGGGGATTACTCTTGAAGAGGATGCCCATATTTGGGAACTTTAAGACTGGGGCTTACTTGTAAGGAGGATGCCTAGATTAAGGGACATGAAGACTGGGGCTTACTCATAAGGAGGATGCACAGATTAAGGGACTTGAAGACTGGGGCTTAATCCTAAACAGGATGCCCAGATTAGGGGACTTGGGGATTAATCCTGAGGAAGATGCCCAAATTAATGAGGACTTGGAGCTTACTCATATGGAGGATGCCCAAAATTAATGGAAATTATGACTAGGGCTTACTCCTGAAAAGGAGGCCCAGGTTAAGGGGTTCTCTCATCTTAAAGTATGAGGTTTAATGAATTAAATCTCAATCTTTAGTGACATAAAGATGTGTAAATCACTAGTTTTGAGAGATGTTCGACAAAATTCCTTTCAGATAAGGAAGTCAATCAAGAAAACATGCCATAAATGGATTTGAAGAGTGTCTTGAAGACTGAATCTTGAATAGGAGAGGTGTAATGGCATAAGAGGGGTTAAATTGGCATGAAGGGCCCCAAAAAATAAAAGGGTGTGCTAGTCTTGTCAGGCGTGCAGGTACTGCGTGGGCGCGCAAGTCCTGGTCGCACAGGTATACCTGCGCGACACATGGGTACTTGCGCGATTGTTAAACAGGAGGGTAATACTTGGGTGATCCTTACTCAAATCCTTTATAATTATCCTGAAGTACTTCCAGAAGAGTGGTGCACACGTTTCAATGAGTAAGTAATGAGGTGCACAAGTGTGATCATTTCCCCTAAGGGAAAAACACTTAGGCGTGCAAGTGTTAGTGATTTCTAACACTTAGAAATTAGTCCTCTTGTTTAGACCTTCCATTCTAAGTAAAGAATTACCTTGGAAGTGTTTGGAAGACTTGAAGAAGAGACTTGGGCGTTCAGAGCTCTGTATCTGAATTCTAGAAAAATTCCTTTTCGAAATGGGGGGGCCACTGAGGGTATTTATAGGCTGGAGAAGACCCCGTGTGGTTTTCAAAGAGGGCGTGCAAGTCACCTGCGTGACCATTAGGTGGCGCGCAAGTGTACTTGTGTGGAAGTAAGGGAACTTGCGCGACCTAAGTTCCTTTGACTCCATTTTCATTCATTTGTCGATTTTTTATTTTTTTCTTCAAAGGATGAATCAATTTGTACGAAGTCATTTCCCTTTACATTCCTTTAAACAATGTGGCGAAACGGACCGTCAACACTTTGGTCTACAGTTTAAATAATAAAAATATAATTATGGTAACTAAAAGCTATTTTGATGTAAATTATTTGAAGATCAGTCATTTTTAATGTTCAATGGAATGTGAAATAAGTTGAATAAAAACATGTCACGAAAAAACAATTTTCTTTTTTTACATCATAGATCAGATATAAGTTTACCAATAGTAAAAAATACTTATAATTATTAAGTTTTCATAAGGTATTCGATGCTATTTCTTTTAAAAAGTTTATATCAAAAAAATAGTACTTTGAAATATTTCATATGCGCATTCCTTAGATCATTCAATCTTATGTAGTGTTTTTTAGAAATTTTTAGATGATTAAAAGAAGATACAGATTTCTTATCTATATTTTACTATTTAGATCCGATATCATACAGTAAAATACCCATCAGACCCATATCTCACCCTTTATAATCCTTATATACTACTAAGTATCCTATAAAGAACTAAATAATCAATAACTAGGTTTAAAAACATTATCTTCATCCTATTTTTAGCAGCACTTATATAAAAATAAAAAAAATATTTAGAATAAAAAACTATTGGAAAAATTTGAGAAATCATTTTTTTTCTATGAAACCATTAAAATATCTTTTAAAATAGTTTACATATCTATTTGGAACTCTTGAAACCATAGTTATATACATTAGTTGGAATTTTGATAAACAAAAATAGAAAACCAATAGTGTTTGTTATATTTATTTTAAAACAATTTCAATTAAAATGTAAATTAAATCAAAAATAAGAGAAAAAAATCAATATATCAATAAGAAGTTGAGAAATAATTGTATAGATATAGTTGTGTAGTCAGGAAATAGAATTTTATGACATGACATAACCAAAACTTCCAATAGTGGTTACAAGTTCGTTAAACTATTTTGAAGATGTTATATAAATGTGATGTCGGTAAAAAATGGATAGAGAAAAAATTATATTATTGATTATCTATAAGAATATAAAATTTCCTAATGATAGTGGATACCTCAAAACATCTAATGATCTCAAATAGTTGTTTTTTGTTATGAAATATATGTAGAGTCGAATATGCTATCACAAATGATGTTAATGTCTGACTGATAAGTTGGGAAGATGACTGTGGTGTTGACCCAAAATAAAAAACAATGAATAAACAAATATATGATTAATTATTATTAATATTTTTTACAACAGTTTATATAGTATATTGGGATCTATGTAACATGAATAATCAATTATATAATAATTGGGTACAAATGATATATACGAGTAGTTTTCACATAATTGATCATTAGGATTTGAAGGTTTCCATAAATGGAATGTTAGGATTCAATATTAATTATTATTTGGGAAATATGTAATTAAAAATTTAACATGAGAAAATGTCAACATTAAATATATGAGTATATTCAGGCTAATTTAAATAAATGTAAATATGTAAATACATGTAAAAATAAAAATATATATGGGGTACTTAGTAAATTGAACTTATTAGTTATATTTCTAACCAACTGAATCCGATGATTTACGAAATCATTGATAAAATTTAAATAATGATCTCGGATAAGGTTTATGAATCATTTTTTAAAAACCATGTAACACAAGAAACCGATGATCATTTTCTTAAAAATACACTCTGATAAGAAGTATAAGATGGTGTTGGTGATGTTGTATAATTAAACAGAACAATACCCCCTTCCATTAAACTGGTGGAGATCAAATTTCATTCACTTCCATGATGCCCAGAACTAAAAAAACAACTCTGTTTGGATTCAATATAGGATATCTCCATTTGGAACATAATTCAAATAGGGGTCTTAGAATGTTGATGAATCTTCTCCAAGAGAACATATTTCCAAGTTAGGATCAAACACATAGACATGTAATGAGATAAAAGAAGAAAGTATATTTCATACGAAGTGACTCTAGAGAAGTATATAATTAGAATCCCAAAGCAAAAAAAATTACATGAAATTTTTTAATGAAGATGCATGAAATGTGTTCACTAACTCCAAAACCTATATTTACAACACCAGACCATCAATCCCACTTTGATAATACCAAATTCCCCAATATCCAAATCAAATATTACAACCCTAAACACCCATATCCAACATTAAATTAAGTATGAAAAAAGAGAACTCTCTTTATCGTGAAGAATTCATGATCATCTTTCTCAGGCATCAGGTGATGAGGATGATGACGTGTCATCATCCTTCAAGAGAAAGGGGTTGGAGCCATTGACGAACCAGCTGAGGGAGAATAAGAAGATACTTATCAAAATTTTAGTGCCTCAATCTTCAAAGTACCATATACTATACTACTTTATAGTGATCCTACACTAATCTAGCAAGGTCAATGGGTCAGGAATCTAATGCTCGGGATGGTTAGGATAGCGTATCTATTGAGAATTTGAATTGTTGTTTACCTTATTTATAAATGAATTATAGTCTCCCTTGGTATGGTTGGTTGAATATCATGAGTATGGATCTAGAGAACATGTTGGGACCTTCTTAGAGGAATGTGTCTCCGTCGTAAAAGGACTCGTCTAAGGCCCATCCAGTGCCTCAGATTCTTCACAGCTGCTTCAGTTTTAGAAAAAAACAGGTTTTCAGAAGACTAACAGACTAAATAAAAAAGGGATGTAAGAAAAGAAGGGAGAGAAATCCATATTGAACAAAACCCTCACAAGTAATGGTAAAAGATCGGTGATACAATATTCTCCAATCAGCGTCTCCCATACTCCACTCCATATTAGAATCCCAAAGTCACCCAAAAAAACAAGAACATGAAATATCGTTTAATCTGAATTTTGAAAAAACCCCTAACATAAATTTAATTCAATTCAAAAAATATATGCCCATGATTTTATGTGTTGAAAAATAAATGAGAGGAAGTATGTACCTGAAAAGAGGGCCAGACACGGACGGGTTGAATGATAAATTGGTTTATTTCCATGCCCCTACCTACAACTTATCTCAATAGTTGAAAGGGTAAAAATAATCAATAATTATTTGACATGGATGTGTGTAATTGTTGATTATTGAGTGTGTGGGTGTGGGGTGTGACAAAAATGTAGTGCGAGCACAGGTGGGGATCACTACTGTATGGGCAGTGAGGTATAAAGATCAGAGGCCAGTGCATGGGGAAGGGGGGATCTGAGCAGAGGTGTGGAGAGGGAATATGTTTTATTCAAATATCATTACATTTTTTACAATAGTAATATAATTTTCTTACTAAAATATTAAAAATATAAAATGTTAAATGATTTGTTTTTAGTGAATAAGTTATATTTTTATGCTGAAAATAAAATGATGGAAATAATAATAAAAAACATTGGATATTATTGTTGGTAAAATAATGTTGGTATTAATATGGAAAACTAAAAATTTAATTATTAGTAATGTATATGTTTGTATTAAAAAGTAAATAAAAACAGCTATATTTTTTGGTAAAAATAAATATTGGTAATTTAAATTAATACCAATAAAACATAATATCTGCTAGAATTACTCATTTATACCAATAGGTATAATGTTTCTCACTAAATTTATATTGGTAAAAGTCAATTTATTTGTAGTGTTTTTGTATTATTTTTGAATTTTTTATTATTCTTTACATTGGGAAAATATTGTTTGATAAGCCCTTTCTTTATAAACTCATAACATGTTAAATATAAAAAATTATTATTCATATAACCTTTATTATCTCCATTATATTTTTATTTTTTTAAGGTTTCTTCTAAATATATACAAGAATACTTTCTTTTTCTTCTTCTACAAACTCCAGTCACAATATGAGCCATATCTTATTTTAAATAGTCTTATATATCAGAATAAGAAGATCCACTAGAAACAACATTCACATATTTATATGATACAACTTTTTTCCTTATTGTCTCCTTGAAAATTATGGTGTCCCATTCTAATTCATATTCAAGTAATGATCCAATCAATTCATCAACTGTGCACTCTTTGAGATTATTGATTTTATAAATGGAGACCATCTTTTCATTCAACTTATTTGGATAGGATCTTAGGACTCATTAAACTAGTAATGGGTTTTCTAGAGATTCTCTAAGTGAATTAATTCCATTTATAATGAATGTGAAGGTTTGGAACATTTGATTTACCATTTCACCTTCACCTGTCTTGAACTATTCATACTCAGCACAAAACATTCCATGTTTGGTATTGATTATTTTGTACGATCCAAGGTGAGTTACTTGTATGATCTTTCATATTTCATGAGATGTCTTATAAGAAGACACAATACAAAAACCACTTATACTAATAGAAAAATATAATATATTTACTACTTTATAATTTAAGACCTATCTAGTAGCATCAATTCTTATAGGATTATTTGGGTCAGCTTTAGTCAATGTGTACTGTTTTGACACGACATATCAGTGAACAATGCTAAAAAATTTGAGTTAAGCCTCCATTCATGATCTCTAATAGCCATAATCATTACAATTAATGTGGGGTGGCTTTTGAGGAATCCAAGAATAATTTGGGACCAATCCTATAATGTAATAAGATATCATCCTTAGATTTTGCAGAATATGAAAATGTAAACACAAATAAAGTCAAAGATGACTCTAGAGAGACATTAGATAATTCCCAAAGGGAGAATCGTTTGATAAAAATTGAAATGTATCAGAAAGATAATAACCAAAACAATTATTCATAAATAGAATTTCCTAATGATACCAACTGTTATGTCAGATAGGGTAATTGAAGATGGTATAGAGGGGTTGAATATACCATATTAATAAATTAAACTAAAAAATTGATTAACTAAAATAATTATCAAAGTAAATTATTGAGCTTAATTATTAGGAGAAAAAGTAACAAATGTGAGGATGTTATTTGTAGTACTTCAGTCCAAAATGGTCCTACACTACACTTATACGTCTCTACTACCCGATAGATACATATATACTAAAAATTATTTTTACAAGGGAATCATAACACAATTATAATTTTCTTATTCTATTAGAGGGATAACCATGAAAATGACTGTTTCTTTTGGGATTTACAACCCTTACAACCAAACTTCCGACAGTGGGATTCACAACCTGAATAGACCAAACAATATATAAATGGTGAAAAACCCCATAGATCCTGAATTTTGACGTTTTGAGTCACAACCATAGAATACATAATAATAAATAATTATTTAGTGATTCAAAGAATAAATAGGAAATTAGAGTGTGTGTGAGAGATTTGAAGAAGTGTTACAAAATTATAATGATACAAGAGAAGATAAATAATAAAAGAATAGGTTCTAGTTGTTGATTATTTGATTGGTATTTCTTTTAATGGAAATTCTAGTCAAATTAGATAAGATGTATCACATGAGAGATCACACATGTGATGAAGCAGAGTGTCACAACATGTAGTAAATGCATAGAAGATTCCAAGTTGACATAAAATTCTCTTTAAAAAAATAGAGTATCAAAAATGGTGTTGTTGGTCTTGCAATTTTTTCTTACTATTTTTTCTATTAAAAGATAAAGATGTAATTATACTATATATTCAGAATTTATATTTATTCTACATCCTTTGGATTTTCAAAATAAATTATTTTGAGATAATTCGTAAATAACTCTATAAAAAACACACCACTGATGACTTTTTATTCTAATAGAATAAATATCTAATGAAATAATTTAGAATAATTTGAACCAGTCATTCAATAAAATCCCCCAAATAATAATGCCATTGAATTATTTAAAAGGCCAATTTCAATTCATTTAAACATCGTCAATACGATTCCTAAAAACTAGTAGCACAAACCAAATGTGAATTCAATCATTTAAAATAAATATACTTGAAATTTTCAAATTTATTAGAAAAAAAGGCATTAAATTTTTTTAAAATTGTTTTATTTAAATACTCCACCAAAAAAATTAAAAACTATTCAATCATAATCCAAATATTTAATGTGTATTTTTACTGCAAGAAAACATTTATATATAATCCTTATATATGCAGAAAAAAGTTTTTCAGCAAAAACCCATGGAATAAACTATAACTTAAAAAATAAATAATAACATAATGTATCAATGATTAATAGTATTGTATCATAGGTTTGATGAACATTATCATACCATAAGGATGAGTAATAGTAATGTAGCTTGGGGATAATTAATAGGAATGTAGGGTTGATGAACTATACTTCATACCATTCATGAATAGTAATGTAATTAAGGGAAGGATGAATAATAACGTAGCATAGGGATGATGAATAGTAAAATAGGGTTGATGAATCAAAAATAATGCTATTATTGAATAGTAACAAAATATTGGGATTGATTAATAGTAATATATTGTTAGGGTGATAAACAGTAACACAGGGTTCATAAACCATACTTTCACAATTCATGAACAGTATGTAATGTAGGAAATAGATAGTAATGTAGGGATGATGATCCATACTTTTCACTATTGAGAAAGTAGTTTTTCGTATACTTTGTGAAAAATTATACAACACAATTTAGCATATTTCAAAAAAAATAAGTCCTCTTCACAGTAGGTCCAGACATTAGTCAGAAATACTTATTTGTAGAAAACCAAATTATACTTCCAACAAATCATGAATAAAATAAATCTAACATCTATGTTCAAAATATCATTGAAAAAACAGGACTAATTTAATGAAATCATGATAAAAATTATGTCTTTCTACAAAATCAAGTCTCATGAAAATATGATATCTACAAAAGTTTAAGTAATCTAAAGATATAAATTTTTGAAAAATGATAACTGTAGAGTTTCTAAATCTACAGAACCAAATAATTTGATTTTTTTGTGTAATAAAAATGATTTTATAGACTTCCTCATATAGTAATGAAATGTAGATAAATATCTTATCTATACAACATGATACAAATAATGTAAATACATACAATGCCGTTTTTGAAATCCTTAGAATACAAAAATGTTATTAAAATGAAATATCACATTGAATCCATTGAGTAATTAAACAATAAAGAATGCACATGAAAAATCAACACACACATACCCATATCTATAGGACAATTATTATAACCTATATCAATCAATTAAAACCTGTTTTTATGGTATAGAGAATCATATAAATTAATCCCTCTCAAAACCAATTTAATATTAATTCTTGTAGTATTGACTTTCAATATTTTTATTACCCCAATAAGATATTATAAGCATACCCGATGTTATCTCGGCCAACCTTTGTTAAGCGGTAATGATCTTATCTAGTGTTATATGATCCATCCCATATTCTGATGCAATCTCCTCTCCTAGTGCTATCTAGGCCCCACATGTTATGTTATTATAAGCTTACTCAGCACTATCTTGGCCATCGCATGATAGGTTGTATCAATCATTCCCTATGCTATCTAGGCTTCCCATGTTTATTTCTCAAGTACCATATAATGAATATAATAAATATAGGAATTAAATTTTTTTTATCATAAATTATTTCAAAAAATGTTTTTAACTCATAAGGGATTCAAAATACCCATTCCTATTGAAAAAAACGTTTTGAATCTAATCATTGTGCACATTATATAAAAAATATTAATTCAAAATAAATATGAAAATAATTAAAGGTACGATCACATAATTAAATTATCAAGATAGTATAAACCTAATACATTGTATAATAACTTTAAATCCATTATTTTTTACTTTTGTATAAATAAATATTAAAATAATTTTATTCAAGAAAAATTCATTAAAAATATCATATCATTAAAGTGATCACTAGTCAAATGAATTAATTCTTTTTGTTCTCTTTAAATAAATATAAGACAATTATAATTAAAAAATAATATAATAAAAATCCATTTCACACATAATCTAGGTAGGAAATAGAAAAAGATGTATATGTTTAACTGAAATAAAGGAAATTTAGTTAAGAATTCCCCTACATCAAATTTTTTAGTAATTTATGTCCTTTATATTACTAAATATAAAATTTATGTTATATATTTGACTATATTAGAACCTATATCATGTTTATTATTTTTTTAACCCTTATTTGAAAAATATCATATTTCCCATATATTATTTTTATATATTTAATAGATTGATTTTGAGATCTGGCACTCAGACGGAATGAAAATTCCAAGACCTAGTGTTCCTAATACAATAGTATGAATAATATTAAACTATTTAATAGAACATTCAGGTGATTTTCCTGAAAAAACTAGAATAACTCTTGAACATGTTCTCGTATCAGAAATCTAATGGCACTTTTGAGCTCATAATAGTGGTTTTACCCAAAGTGCGACCAACCTTTGGTCAGTGTAAGAAATCCATAGAAAAAGTCACCAAGGATATAACTGTAAATAAATGTATTAAATAAAATTATAATTTTTTAGATACTAATATCACATGAACGGTGCCTTGGAATTGAAATCAGATAATTACATCGAGTTATTAATGTGTTGTTTTCCATATGCGTGACAAAACATTAGTATGTGTGGGTCATTTGTGAAAAAAAATTTACATGACGTAATACCAATTAAATAATATAATAAAAAAATTATTATGTTGACACCAAAAAAGAGAATAAATAGAAATATTGTTAATGAGAATTTATAGGGCTATACACCTAACCAACAAAACATTGGGCAAATGGCCCGTCAGCATCTTAAAAAAATTAATACTTATATTAAAAACATCATTTTCTCTGGGAGCATTTTTGAAAAGAAGCTTGTTACAATACCATGGAAATCTTGCTGTAAACCCATTGCTAATGGTGGTATTGGAATAAAAAATTTAAAATTGTTCAATGATGCTCTTCAGGCCCACCTCACTTGGCACATTATTAATTCCACTTCTAAGGATACTGAATTCCTGAACCATAGATTCCACTTTAAGCTTTTAAAATGTAATTTTAATTTCATCAGCTCATCCATCTGGCCCTCTATCCGGGACTCTTATAATAGGATCATGCAAATTTCTAGATGGATAGTCAATGCTGATTCTTCGATAAATTTTTGGTGTGGCAATTGGTGTGGTACCCCTCTGATATCCTTGTTACCCTTTAATAATCCTCCTAAAGATACTAATCAGACTATAAAGGAGGTCTTACAATCTCACCATCATGATCTCCTTGAAAATATTGGGCAAATTATTGACAATCATCTTTTTTCTCCTGATGGTGATTTCCTTGTTTGGGAGCCTTCTACCAATGGAATCCTAGATTCAAAAAATTATTATAAGCATAATTTCTCTGATAATGAATCTAGTTTTATATGGGTGAATCATTTTAACAAACCCTGGATTAAACCTTCTAGGCTCACCCTTATTTGGCTCATTGCCCATAATAGATTACCAACAGAAACTTGTCTTCAATCTTTTGGTTTTCAACTCTGTTCTAAGTGTCTCCTGTGTAATCAGCATAGGGAGGATGCCAATCATCTTTTTCTATCTTGCGTGACGGCCTCTTCTCTATGGAATTATATTTCTGATTTATTTAATTACAGATGGTTCTTTACTGACTCAATTTCCTTGTTATTAAAAAATTGTACTAGATATGATATTTCTCTGCAGATAAAAAATCTTTTCCTGGCTGCAGTGGTGGAGCTTCTACATGAGATCTTGTACGTTAGAAATGCTCTCATTAACAATAATAACCCTCTGAATCTAAATGCAGGGAAATCTTGGATTCTTGTTGAGGTTCATGAAGCTGCCTCAATACAAAAAGACTGTTGTAACAACTCAGTTGGTGACTTTGGTATTCTTTGACAGCTCCGTGTTCCTGGCATCTACCCAAAGCCCAAACACTCATTTGAAGTGTTCTGGAAATCTCCAATGCCAGGATGGACTAAAGTGAATGTCGATGGCACCTCCAAAGGAAACCCAGGACCTGCCAGTTGTGGTGCCATCTTCAGAGACTCAGCTGGGCAGTGTCAGGGCTGCTTCTATGTTGGATGTGGTTACTCTTCTTCTCTGGAGGCGGAAATGTTGGGGGTCATTCATGCTGTTGATTTTGCGCTTCAAAGAGGTTGGAGAAAGCTTTGGATTGAAAGTGATTCAACCACTATCATTCATGCCATCTGGAATGGCAACATCCATCTGGCCTGGACACTTACCACACGTTGGATGAATTGTCTGAATTTTCTCCATGGGATGGACTATATAGCTACTCTTGCCTACCGGGAAGCGAATGTTGTTGCTAATTCTCTTGCCAATAAAGGAGTTCATCATAGCATGACTTGGATGGACTCTATTCCTTCTGACTTACTATACCTTTTTGATAGAGATTTAAAAAAATCCCATCTTTTCTCCTCTTGTAATCCTTTTTTGTTTATCAATAAATTGTGCTCTGGTCTTTGACCAGAGCATTACCCCTAAAAAAAATAACGCAATCACAATTCATTTTCATCGAGTAACCCAAATTGTGGGGAGTGTATTTTTTTAGTTTTTTATTTCCCTATTAATCGAATATACAAATAACATGAATAAATTGACAAATGGTTGGATTTGAGAATCATTTGTATTATAGGTAGGGAATTATCTTTGTGTAGTTTTAACAAGAGATTAGTCTGTGATAATTTTTTATTTTATAATCCTTCTAATAATTATTTGTTAATATCAACATGTACATTGATGGAGATTCATTCATTCCTTTAGTTCTTTCAGTTTTCTCCCCTAATTCATTAATCATCTGGAGTAATCCTTGTTAGGCTTTAGCCTCGACACATCCAAATCTATTTATCGTCATGCACCCTATTCATGGTGAAACGATACAATATCAAAGATCTGAGATCGGAACAACATGATAGTCATGTGATTATGGAGATAGAATGATTCATATGATGGATGATTCCCAAATTATTCTTCTTCTGGGTTTTTCTTCTGACAAGGAATAATAAATATTTTATCCATTTTGCAAGGAGATCAAAAGATGAAACTTGTTGATCCTATGACAACATAACTCCATGTGTTTAGAAATTCTTCCATTAATTTTTTGGGAATCATAGGAGGTGTTTTAGTATATAGAAGGGACCACTAGCAACTGACAAGCAACAAGTGGCACAAAGTGGTGGAGCACCATGCGATAGTTGCGGTGAGTAGTGGCATCATTGGGCATGCGATGGAAAATTGATACAGTGATGGAGATGGGAAATGATCAGAAAATGTGGAGGATATGGAAGGACCGGTGGATTAGATGATGATAGGATAGGTTGGGCCAGCCCAGGTTGGGCTAGTGGTCCCAGTGGAGCCAGTGGGTCAGCTTAGCCCGGTCTTCTGGTTCGGACCAAGAAAACATGGATTATTTTCGGGTCAAACTAGGGTCGGATATGGGCCAATCGTGGGTGGATACTAGTCGTGGTCAATCCTGATGATTGACCACAATGTCATTGCATCCATAGATATTTTAGGTTAACTAACAGTGATAGTTGACTATTATGGTCAATCACGAGTGTGGAAACTGTAATATCAACCGCCTAGTCAATCAAACATCCCTAGTGGTGGGAATTCATGCTCTGGGAGGCCTATGAGTGATTTCTCTCAAAATAGAATATCTCCTAAATAGATATTCCAATTGATTAGTTTCCTATGGATTTGATACCCTAACTTTGAGATGATTATTTTAACGTAAGTGGTGAGTTTTTAGATTGGAACAGTATTGGTTGAGTGAATTCCATTGGTCCTTTCTTTGAGGGTTTAGTACGGTATTACATCCCTATCATGGGATTATAATCCCATCTATAGGTCGATTACTAGATAGAGTAAAATATACCTTCATAGAACTGGAGTAAAATTTAATATCACACATATTGGAGTATTGTGGAATCTATTTAACCACTGAGAGTTGGGTGTTGGTCTTCCGTATTGTGGGACACATCCGTAGGGTCAGTGGTATTCCTCATTGTGTATACAAAGGATTCTCTAAATAGAGGTTGATCTAGACAGATTATGTGGTATTCCCCATTGTGTTTTTTCAGTATCCCCTCTCTATGTATCATATTTATTCTTGACTAATGATTTATATTTTGTGCGGGTGCCAAATGATCTCGGCATCTTCCTGAGTGTCTCTGATTATATATTAGCTCAAGGAGTGAGTTCACCCAAAACAAGTGTTCTTTGTGCAGAATCTTGTGGTGGGTAATCAGTTATGCATTTCATCTAAAATTTGTGTCTTTGGTATAATATATCGTTATATTAATAAAATAGAAATAATATAAACAAATTTTCTTTATCACTATGTTTAAACCAAGATTAACCAGATTTACTCTTTTCTAATGTGATACATTTTACCACAGTTACTATGTATATGGACCTAAAAGGTCATATTTACCTATGTATTCCTCCATTTTCCAAATATGAAATATACGTTTTCAAATTACATTAATATATGTGAAAATAATTAATTTCAAAAAATTCACACCATGAGATGAAACCTATTTTTTAGAAAATTAGCATTTTTAGCATAAAACATATTTTATTTTTATCACATGACTATATAGATATTATAAGAATGTTAAATAAATTTATTGAGTAAATAGTATATATTTTTAACTAAAATAAGTCATGATAATGTTAAATTTTATTTATAAAGTTATAAAACACATTGTGTACATAAAACAATTTCAATGGAAATGCCTTTTAACTATAGAAATGATTTTATACAATTTTCAAACATAAAATTTATTCCAATTTCCATAATTGAATTACAAAAAAAAGAACATAAAATTTACGTTGAAAAAATTTAAAAGATAAAATATAAAATTATACATATTTTCATACAGAATATCGTTTTCAATAAATAAGATTATACTTTTAACTATTCACTACAAATCATTCATTTTAGAAAAATCATAGAAATTCCCCCTAAGATAATTTTGATATAATTTCTAATAAAATTGAATTATTTTTATGTAATAAACCCTATAAAATGTTCATATATATAAATATATTTAATTTTTCTCAAAAAAATCAATTAATGTTTTTTTGAAAGAAATCTATTTCTGAAGCATAACATTGATTTGATACAAATTGAATTCTTATTTCTAAATAATTAATAACTAAATTTATATTGAGTAGGATCTTTTATATTTCTTATAGGATAGTTAAAACAATCCAACCCAATAATTTAATATGTAGGGTATAACTATCGCATAATAATATTTTAATATTATATCTTGGTTCCTTTGAACTCAGTGTTTCATGATATATAGGCTATTGAAGAAAAAAATTAATGAAATAGAAATATGTAATAAAATATCAATGTTTTATTGTGAACCGTTTCAAATAAGGTATTTATATCACTATGATAGTATTTAGATTGAACCTTGACTACTAAAATATTTTGGGGAGTGAACCCATTCTAGTATTATAGTTTTTATTAAGGCGATATGACTACTAATGAAATTATTTTATATTATTACTTGTATTCCATAAATCTTTCTATTATTCTAATTTTATTCTATGTTGGATTATTTAATTTGAATGCATTATGATTCATATGTTATTCATGTCCAAGATTTATTCAATGAATAATTTTATAATATATGATATGTTCAGAATGATTTTCTACAAATGTTATTCTTATCAGAAAAACCCTTGTTATGTTGATATCTCCCTTGTTTACTATTACTGAGAATATTTTATCAGCATTACATATGTTTTTATTCTCTATTTTTTGATGAAATGTAATTTGTATGATATGTATAACATGGGATCTATTAATGAAAAACATTTTATGAGGGTGAATCAATTGTTTATATATCCAAGTTTTCAATGGAAGTAGATGTAACAACTTAATATTTAATAGGGGAACATCATCTTAGATACTATATATGGCACAAAAAACCAGTATTATAAGAAAAATTAACACACTCATAATTTATGATATATTTATTTTTAAATAAATCCAATATCATTGAAAGCTTATGCTATATGAAATGTCACGTTTAAACCATATTTGATACTCTATCAAATTATTATTATATAAACATGACAATTATGTCTTGGTTAGGAAGTTGGTGAGTATTAATACAACATAATAAATTAGGAATATTTTGAAGTACCCCAGAACACCCTTAGAGGGTAGTGGTGAATCCAGGTGTTAACATTATATTCCAAAGGGATGGATAATGTTCTTACATTGGTAGGAACTTGTTAAATCTACTTATTGGTAAAATAAATAAATAATCATTTTATTGGAAAAAATATGTTTACGGAGTAACTATATTTTTCTAAAAGGGGGTTTAGTCGTGCATTGCGCACATAATGGAAAATAGTTTTTATTAATTTTTTAAACTTTATTTGAAAAAATCATATTAAATTTTTAAATAAAAACTTAAAAAATATCATTAGGTCATGTTTGGGGATATTTCGGAAAATTTTACTGTTTTGACGAATATTGAAAAAGGTTTTTTTTAATTTACTTTTAATTTAAATTTTTTACATTGTTAAATTGCGTTTTAAATTATTTTTAAAGTATAATTGGTTTATTTATATTTATATATAAATAATTTAAGTCATTTTAATCAATTTCATAGTAAATCATAATGAAAAATCATTTTAAAATCAGCAAAAAAAATTATTCAAAAAAAAATTCTTTGATGAATATGTGTGTTCAATTTAAATTGAATTCATCCACTTCTGAAAATATATTTCCTAAAAATTGATAAAAATATTGAATAATAATAATCTATATTATATAAGTATTTCAACTTAATGTTTTACCAATATTATCTGTTAAATATGTAAAATAATAAATTATAATAGTTAAGTTGAGAAATAATTACATGGGGATTAAACTAAAAAGATAGTGGTTAAAAATGAATTTATATTTCTCCCAAATTATTTAGGTTGTTTTATTTTGACCATATAAACTCTAATTATAGATAATTACATTTTTTAGGCCTTTATTATGATATAAATTTTGATAGATTTACCTTTTCAGAAATTCCATGTATGTCCCCTCTCTCACATATAAAAGGGTACACCCTCTTCTCTATTAATAACTCTTTCAGAATACTTTATTTCAGCCAATAACTCCTTAAATATATTCCTTTGATCCCTAACCACATACTGGAGCTGTTATTTTATTTATTAATATATCTTAATAAGTCTTGAATTATAAACCAATAAGGCTCTCCAAAGAAGAGGTAAAATTATTAAACGTGCATATTTTCTTTATTTCTTCCCCCACCTCATTAAAATCATATTAAACTATGAAAATATATGTACAATATAACCAAAATTTTAATAAATTATTTTTTAAAAAAATTCATATCATATAACTTTCTCAAATTCTATCAAATGGGAAACGAAATCGTCGATCGTGTCTACAGTGGACTACAGTCTCGTGAACATATGTAATTTTTTTCCATCCCCATTATTCAATGATGGGTAGAATTACAGAATTAATTTTTTCATATTATATTTATTTAAATATTCTTTTCTTAAATTATTATATCACATATACCTTCTTACCTTCCACTCTTTGGGGGATACATTAACATCGCTTCAGTGTATTGAGGAATACCTCTTCATGAGGTGATGTGATTCATTATTCTCTAACACTTTTCATGGATGGTGGACAGGATAATGCTAATTAACATATGATATATTTATGAATTATAAATACTTATTAGAATTTAATATCAAATATAATATCCAAACATCCCATCTTTAAGTAAATTTTAATTTCAATTGAGCTTTGGTGGCGATTGTTGACTCCACATATCAATGTGAAATGTTTTTCATTTAATTTTTAAATAGATAGTAAAAAATGGTAATTTATTTATATAAAATACATTGATGAAATAAATATTATTATATTATTTTGAATTAATAATTTTTCATTTTTTCCATCCATCATAAAAATTGAAAATAGTGTACATGCGTACGTATGACCTACCATCAATATGAATGGGGTAATCTATTTTTGCTCTCTAACATTTATATATTACAATAAATTCATATATAAACAATATTTATAATATTTATATAATTTATAAAATTTAATATATTAATTTATCATGACGAATATAAATGTAAAAACATTACTTAACCAATACACACATGAATAGCGAAGCAATTATCCCCAAAAACTGTTATTTTAAAAATTAATTTTTAATAAATGTGTTACAAATTAATATAAGTAAATAATATATAGTTTTAAATATATTACTATGGTTATATAATTTATTTATAATAAACCTATATTTAATATACATTATGATCGAACATGTACATATGAAATTAGACCTAAGGTATTGTTTTCTCCTCTCAATTTTACTTCAATGAGACATATGAAATATTGAAAACTTATTCCATTGTTTTGTGTATATAAATAACCATTTTATAAGTTAAATTACGATTAAATTTATATTTTCGTTAATTAATGTTCGATTTTATGTTATTAATTTTATGGGTCTTTCGATTCAAATGTTACCAAAGTGGTAATAGTTTTACGTTTAAAAATATTTTTTTAGGATTGTTTGTACTTGAAATTCCATTAAGGGAAATTATTTTATAATTTTATAAATAACCCCTTTAATTTTATTCTTAAATTCTTATTCATGAATTTTTAAAATAATATTTCAATTTCACGCTCTTTGGAAGAAAAAAATTATTGTGAAAGTTCTTTTAAAAAATACGATTGTATTTCCCTCTTTAGTCAGACATTCTTTTTCATCCAAAAATATAATTCATAAAATTCTTCCAAAAATTTTATTAACCTTATCCATATGATTTATTAACGAAATTTTAACCCTGTTTTGCATTTAAATATTATATTTTCAAATTAACATACTTTTCATTTTCAAAATAATACTCGTTTTGATTTTACTGAAAATATGAAAGGAATAATTGATTTTGCGTTTATGGAATAAACATAATTTTACAACTCTATGTCCAAAAATAATTTAAAATATGGTTTTAAAATTGAAGGTGGTTATTTTCAGATAAAATTAGTTTCATGTTTTATATAGAAATAATGGTCTTATAAACTTTTTCAACGTGAAAATATTTTTTTAAGAATGATTTGATGACATTTTTATGGAACTCTTATTCAATAAATACATCGTCCCTTTATAGTACATAAGATATAATGGGGTTATTTTATATTGATATCATCCTTGTTATTTATTTTTATGTTTTATGATTAGTTTGAATCAGGTTGTACCATTTCAATAACATTTATATTAAATTTGACAATTTATGATCATGTTTATTGATGTGGGTAATTATTGACATTTCAAATTCTAGTTTATCAATGTGAATATTTCTATTGATTATGTTTCACCACATTAATATGAGTAATTCATCATACTTATTAACTAATGGTTGGGTAATCAAATTATATTTCTCCTCGATATATTTTTATGTCTTATGAAACAAATCATTTGGCCATATTAAATTTATTTTTACCCTATGTATTATGTAATGTTGTAAAATTTATTTATAGTTTGTACTAATTTTCCATAATTATGAATTCCTTCAGTATAATATTATTAATTTATGTCTATTTTTTATGGAATACCTAGGTTTGGCCTTTTGGAACCCTCTATAGATGGGACCCCCCCCCCATGAAGAGGTCATTTCCAACCAAGATGGAAGAGCATCATGAAGGGTAATAGACCAAGAAGTGATGAGTCTGAAAAGAAATATTTCATCAAAAGTGGATTGTACCTCATCGAACCCACCCTGTCAGGGTGTAGGTGACCCATCACGATGAGTGGATCATGAGGGATGAAAAAATTATCCATGATAGGATTACTATGAACCAAACCCATCACCTCCGCAAGAAAAATGTTGTTATGATCGTCACCATAAACATTATTCCCCTAACAAAGTGGTAGTTATTTATTTATATGAATAAATTTAATTAATTTTAATATCCATGGTAAAAGTTCAAGAAAATTGGATTTTTTATGTGAAATTATTTGCCTATCATTTATTCCTTTTTTACTATGATCAAGTAATTGATTGAATGGAATATTATTCATTTATTTACCTTTAAATTTTGATTATTCTTATTTATTCATGATATATTATGATGTATTATTAACCTTAATTTTGATTCAGTTGCACCCATTTCTTATGATTTATTTTCATTAGGTTACAAGGAAGTGTGTTTGAATTGATATATCGGTATATTTTAAGGGTAAATATGGCATTCTTAAATAAATCACATAGTGCAATTTATGTTTCAAATTTTAATGTAAATTTTAGTTATGTATCATGTTTACTAAGACTACTAATATATATTTTCCTTATGGATGTTACTCCTTGTATCTTATAATAATTTAAAATTTTAACCACCAACTCAGGGCTTCTAGGGTATGGGTATTTACTGATTTTATCATTTAAAGTTTAGTAATATACATTGAGAAGTAGATTTAGGAAAATATAAATATTAGTAAATAACCCAATTATATACATTCAGAATATGTGTATAAATAATAATTGCTTTATTGATGTATATATTGTACGGTTTTTATATAATTAAATCCTTTTCGTGGTATTATAATGGGAGTTGATTATGGAAATGATGTTCCAAAGGGTAATAAATTCGAAAGAAGTCACATTGTGTTGACTCGAGTGTTACCTTGTACAAGATATGAGGCCTTAAAACAAACCTATTTTGATAAGCTTATGGTAAATTCTTCAGATAATTCAAATTTTATTTAAAAACAATTATGAATGGTTTAAAAATATTTTTATGATTTGAAAACTGTCCCAACAAAACCATGTTTATGATTATAAAATAATCCTTCAATAAAATTTCTAAATATTGTTAATTATTTCACTTGTTTTTGGATCACACATTATTATTAATAATTTAATAATCTAATATAGTGTATAACATTATTTTTAATTGGATCCTAGTTGATTTAATGGTAACTGTATCAATGTACATAATCTGGAGAGTATGAGTGCTCATTTTTAAGTTATTAAGACAATATTTCAAAGGTTAGTGGTATCTCAAACATTATCATCATGTGATAACATATAATTATACAATATAAAAATATATAAATAATTTTATAAGCATTATAAATACAAAGGGGAGTATTATTATATGTATATGGAATAGAATAAAACATATAAGGTGGAAAAGGGGGAAAAGGGTTTTTCCAGTGTTATATTTATGGAATGAATCACCCGAATAATTTCTTAAAGGTAATGGTAATTTTCTACAAATGTTTATAAAATATCCACCATTATCAAGACTACAAGTGTAGGAATAAATCATTCACATTTCAATTCATAAAATGTATGTATATTAGGGATTTTCCCATTAGATTCCTTAAATGTTATGGGGAATTTACCTTAAAAGAAGCTATAGGATCTAGCAAGATTATACTATTAATCTAACCAAAGTGGAATTAAGTAAGTTTTTATTTTGATTCAGTAATTGTATTGAATAAATGTTTTATAAATAGTTTTCTAATTTTAAAAAACATAAAAATTATAATGATATACTACAGTATTTTGTTTTCTATATAGATATGATAGTACATGTTGAATGGTGCAACAAAAATTGATTCAATTCCAAGTTAATATTTTTTAAAAACAAAATATTATGGAAACATAACCCTTAATATATTATATTCATTGAGATAATAACAAATAATAGATATTTATGGGATTTCATTAGTGACCATGAATTTTATTAATGATTTTATGATTTAGGTTATCTTTTTTAGTGTTAACTAGATGTTTGTATTTATGGAATATACTAGACAACATAGGGTTATTTGAAGAATGAATATTTTCATTAAGGTATTATAGTGATAAGGGTATTCACATATTTTTAATGTAACAATAATATCAATTTTTTATTTTATTGTGAATATAATGTTGATTAATTGAATTTCCTTCTAAAGTTTTCTTATTTGATTTTGATCAAACATATTTTGTATAAGTGTTAAAGCTATACCATTATCAAATGGCTTAATTTGAGTGTGTAATGTTATAATTGAGGTATAATATATTTATATATTATATTACATAATATTTTCTTACAATTTTGTTTTTTTAAATATTGTAAGAATATATTCTTACTCATTTATGGAACATACTATTTATTAATACATAATTTTAGAACTTCAAACATAAAAAATTTCATCTTTAGATATTCATTTTATTTGAGTAAGAGATGAAGTGAAAATTTATTAAAAAACAAAAAAAGTATAAATTTATTTTATAAAATATAATCTCATCATGAATGTATATTTCCATATATTCATAGATAGTAAAATAACACATCTACATTAAGAAAAGTATATTAAAACAAAAAATTTGTGATATTTCCATAATATTCAATGAATCAAATGTTATTTTAAATTATAATAGATTAATGATTTTCTGTCCTTAAATTTTCATTGATAATTCAATTTGTTATTATAAATGATCTATGTCACTCTCTATAGTTATTTATTATTTTTTTCTATGTCAATATCATCACTTCCCTTGAATGATCTCTTAATTGGAAATCTAATTATGTTTTATTCAAGGTGACCATTATAATTACCTTTCTAAATTAGCAAGAGGATTTTTCATTAATCATTTTTACAATTCCGTATTTCAGAAATGGTATTTTCACATTTCAAACCCTTGATTATTGTGGTCAATATTAAATTTTGGGGACACAATTTCTTTAAGTGGTAGAATGTCACCCAATGAGAATTTAAAATAGGAACATAATCATCAAGATCATATATGAAATTATAGGTAAACATTTTAAGTAAATGTAACACACCAAGACTTTGTGGTATATATTTCTTAATATATTCAATCTATTAGATAAATTATGTTTCACAGAGTACCTGGTTGAAATGGAATGTTATAATCTATTAAAGTGTTTTTATTCAAACATGAATATTGTAACATAGTGGAAAATTTGTAATGTATGAATAGAAGTAACTAAATTATAAAAATTATATGTTTTAAACAAGTTTAAAAAATTAAATGGCAATTAATTGATTAGAAATAAAATTAGTATTATTTGAATGATAACAATTTTATTTCTAAAAACTGTATTTTTCTTATAAGTTGTTTACTCATGATTTTCAAACATAATATATATTTTGTTTTCCGAATTTTATAACGATTTGTTAAAAAAATAAACTTTACTTTTTAACTTTTATTATCACGAGAATATTTGGGTTTTTGGGGTTTTGGGTTTTTATAAAAAGATTAATTATTTGGTGAATAATTAAAAATAAATATTTCTATTGATAAAATCTTCCCATTTAAATTGTTTATAAGGTTGTTAATATATATTAAATCAGTTATAATGTAAAATTCATTAAATAATATTTCTTTATAACAAATTTATTTCATTGGAATCAATTTCATATTGTATTTTTATATAAAAACCTTTTAAACTTTTGAATGATATTCTCTCAAAAACTATTTTATACATATCTATAAGAATTATTTTCATTGTTATTTTTCCAATTATATGAAGTGAAATTTTTAAAAATAGATTAAATATTTTTATTTATAATAATATATATTTTATTTTAAGGTGGATTAATTTTCTTAACATTATGAATAATAGTAGTAGTAAAAATTAATTGTCACGGTTAAGGTGAAAATGATATTACATGAGAGAAATTTAGATGATATGGGTTAAATGATCTATGATTTTCCAAAAAATAATTTTATAGAAATACAAAAATATTATATCCTCTAATTTTAGATATTGATACATTTTTTGTGCTTTTTTAATAATAAAAACAAGGGTATCAATTAATCTTTTAAAAAAATAAAAGTGTTTCATCTACCCCTCTTATAAAAGGTCACCTACTCACTTCACCTATTCACACATAAAAAATAATTTAGTTCATCCCAAACCTCGAAAATTATATTCCATAATTAAAAACCCACAAACCATAGGCAATATTTTGGTTATTAATCTCTGTTAAGATGAATTAAGGTATAAATTATAAGATCCTCTCTGAGGAAGAGATAAATTCATATGAGGGCGTATTTGTTTTATTTCATATTAAACATCTTTAAAATCATCATAAACTATTATAATATATTAAAAATAGTACCCATTATATTCTAGGATTTTATTATTCTAATTTAATAACCCTAAACCATATCGACATTGTTTCCTCTGGAATTGGGGATGATCTCATTGATTTAAGATTTAAACATTCCAAGCGGTTTCTAATGGGTTTGTTCGAAAAACTGGAAACATCCAATGATTCCATATCCATTTGGACCTACTTTCCAAAGGTAGGCACTCATGAATTGTGGACTAATCAGGCTTAGGAATTTTCATTGGTCGAGAGGGTGGGAGGTCAGACTCATTGCACCTTTTTAGGGGAATTATTGTCTACTCCGGGACTTTATTTATAGATTTATGTTATGTTCGTGAATCCTTATTAAATTACCAAGTATAAAATGAGATTTCCTTTAGATCTGACAATCAATGACTGATATGTAGGAAATTTAGAGAATCTTTTATATGTTTTCGAGTTTCTTCATCAATATAGAATCATCTTTATTTGTTAGAGATTCTTAGTCAATGGTATCCTTTGATACATTATATAAAAATATCTTGGTCATTATGATTACCATACTGGTTTTAGAGCCACTCAGTGGGGCACCTGAAGATTATTATCATTCAGAAAGACATGGATTATTTCAGAGTATGGATCATACCAGCAGATGGGCTACCTACGTATCCTTCATTTAGAAAAGGAATCAGAACCCACATAGTTCGAGTAATAGAGTATGATGTTTATGCATGATTGATGGCTCAAAGAAATATTTCATGATTACTTTTATACTCTAACCTCACATGAGTCATTCTCAGTTTGAGAAACAAGAGGTATTGGTGAAACCAGACAATTGTGCCATGAAAGATGCAATGATGTGGGGCTTATGTATGTATGACTACCCGAAATATATAAAGATTAAGATTTACATCAGGGAAGAAATCCAGAAACAGGCTCCCTAAAGGTACATGTGATTCATGGAGATTTGTATACTCTAATTGTAACGCCCCGACCCCAGTTACCCAGATTCGGTGCATTATTACATAACATTGGTATGATCACAAGAAAGATCAAGTCTGGAAAGATTGATTCATTTAGTAGACTTGTAAGTACTAGATACATTCATAAGGTTTACATTACATCATAAAATGAAAACTACAACAACATTGTCTCCATAGTCCACACTTATATCCCCATATACTATCCTAGCAGGTCATTCATAAATTACTTCTTCACATCCTGGGAAAAATAAAACTTCTAAAGGGGTGAGCTCAAATTCCCAGTAAGGATAAAAATATAGAGGAAACTTTCATAAATAAGAATAAACATTTAAGGCAATGTAGAACTAAAACAAAAGCCTTTTAAACTCGAACTTCAACATAATATGGTAGAAATAAAATGAAATAATTCACTTTACTTATTCACATTGATATTATTTAATTGAATAATCACATGCAATATCAATAACCACTTTCATAATGATGGAATGCATAATGCCAGACTATCATAACCACATAGTCAAGGCCTCATGCCAAGACTACAAATAAGATTTTATCAAGGCCTTGTGCCAAGACACTAGTTTGTCTCATGAGACCAACCGATTCAAATTTTTTAGAAGATACATAGGTTTAAAATTTCACAAATATACTCTAGTATTTTTCTGAAAACATTATTCAAGATTCTAAAAACAAAATAACTAATTCTTAAACTACTCAACTAATTACAGGCCATGATGGGTCCACGCCCAATCCCTTCCTTCCTACCACACTCCAGAGTCGGGTTTTCTGAAAACATTTTTAAGCTTGCGTTAAATACGTATACATTTGCACTAGATTTTCTTATTTTTGTGAGAAATATTTTTTTTTCATGAAAACATTTAAATGTCACACAATTTTGAAAAGAATTTATTTAAAGACATTTTTGAATCAAAGTGTCCCATACCACTTTAAAACTTTTGAAAAGAATTAACATTTTAAAAATATTCATGTTCATATAAATAAATCCTTAAAAACATTTTGAAAACATGGACATTAATCAAAATTATTTTGAAAGATAAATCTTTAAAACATTTGAAATTATTATCTTGATAAAGAGTACCTTTCAAAATCCCTAAAATCTTCATTATGAGATCATTTTTTATGAAAAATGGAGATGGATGATAAAAATGTCCCAGTAAATACTTACAAATAAACAATCTCGGATAATAATGAGATTGAGGAATTAACCCTTACCAATTTGGTAACTTAAAAAACATAAAACCCATGAAAGAGGTATCATACAATGAACATCTAAATAGACATAAATTAAAGTGTATTACACAAAGAATTCAATCATGGGTAGTACATACACCACACGAAAGGTAATAGTGGCAATATGGCATGAATCTCATGGGAATAAGAAGTGAGATGAAAACCCCTTACCTTGTAATTTTTCCTTGGTTGATGGTAGGATAACCTCCTGTATAATGGTGAAATAATTTTTATTGAATTACACAATAATAATTTACATTAATCTGATATCATATATGATCTTGTAACGTTTATTTGTTAATAATATCTTAGTATTATCGTCGTTTCGGGTGTTAACGGATTTATTTTCCTTTATACTATTTGTTATGCGATCCGTATTTGTTATGGATGGGACGTATATTATTCATATCCATAATTATACCATTTCTCTGAAAATTATTTTTATTCATCAAATGAAATTTAGTCTTGAATGGATACAATGTGGAATGAATCTCATCGAGTTCATGGAGACGGTAGTCCGTACGTACGCATGAGCGACAATATCATTATTTTGATATTAAAATAATATATAATTGGATGGTATATCATATAGAAAGAATCATAATCATGTTTTATTTATTATTTACATGAATTATACATCATTATTATACCCATCTAAATAATAATATATTGAATTACAATTACACCACAACATGGAGATGGTAGGCCGTACATACGCACGTATGGTGACATGTCATTCAAGGGATGGATAGAATAATGAGTTTTTTTGTTCTATATTTATAATAACATCACAGTATATAGATGATACTGGAGTTATTATTTTAGAAAGGGAATAACAAAAAGAAGAAGTTGAAGAAGAAAGGAACTTGAAAAGGGGTGGTGAAAACATTACATCTTCTTTGGGTTCTTCCTTTTGGTTTGATCAAAATGGCTCCATAGGATGGCTTTCTGATCAACATAAGGCCTCTAGGTTGAAGAGAGCGAAGTTTAGAGAGTATTTGGGCACGTTTTGGCCGAGCCAAAAGGCTTTGAATGTGTGAATTATTGAGAATGTGGAGTGCCTTTTTATAAGAGGGGTGAGGGGCACTTTTGGAAAAGTTAGAAATATTATTTTATAATAAATTAATATTCAGTTTATAATGGCTCAAAAGATGATTATTTAAAGGCTAAGGTGTGGATGGGTCGAAAACCACTCAAAATATAGGTTTTAGACAGGTTTAGGTAACTATATTAACCTTATCTTTTAGTTTTAACTCTTAGTTAATTAGTTTAACAATTACCATGTCACTTTGTATTTTTATATTATATAGTTAATAAAATTACTATATACATCTAAGAGACCCCCAAGTGGTCCATTAATGATACACCTATAATTATATAAGTCTCCTGGTATATCCTTAGATTTATAGGAAGTTAATATCAATTAATAATATAATAGTTGTTGCAAAAACTCTTTTATGTCAATTTTGACACTATTAAATAATTGATTTTTGTAGAAATCATAACAGAATTATTACATAGAAAAAGTTGATTATATTACTCCTAACATGTCATATTAACCTATAAAATTAGTTTAAATCCTAAAACTTCTCAAGATATATTTATTTGGGTGTTTATAATATCAATTATTTTAATTTTTCACTATTATGGTAATTACTGCATCATCATTGTGTCATAAATAAATTAAATTATTTAATGTATAAGAATTATAAATAAAATCTCATTATGTATGAAATATTTTAATCTTTCTAATTAATATTTATAATTTAAAATCCAACATATATAACCCTATGCAAAAAAATGTTTCTAAAAGATATATGCTTATGTCATGTTTTGTATTTAATTTAACTTAATTAAAATAAAGTGTCCCTATCAACTACAAGTTGCTCGATGGGGTCCTAAATAAGACCCAAAGATTCCCATGTTCGGCCATGTATCAACCAAAAAGGCTACGACATGTTTAGGGTAATTCATTATTATTATAATATTATTTGTTTACCCTTATTTACAGGATTTACCCTTTAACCAAGGTAAATAAAATATTTACCGAAGTAATTATTCAAAATTTCTTAAAATAAAAGTTTCCTATTTACACAATTTGGACATCCTATTTCCAAATACGGAATTCATTTTTCCAAATTCAAAACACAGAAGTGGCAGAAATTAATTTAAAATTAATTCCCATTGTTAAAACAAAAAAGCGTGTTTTTAAGAGATAATATCTATCAAAAGATTGGCACTTGTTTATGTCTCATTTAATTGTGAAATTAAATACAATGACCAAAAATGTATTAAATGGTAAAAATATATTCTAGACATAATTTCAAACAACTAAAATTAATTATTTATCACTGTTAATTATTTTGATGAAAAAAGTTGTTTTTAATTAAAATTTAGTAATTTTCACTATTCATCAAAATATAAAAGTTAACCGAAAAGTACCAAAATTTCACCCTAGGCTAATTTCGATATTATGAATCCAAAAATGAAGTCCATTTTGAGAGAGAATATTTATAAAATTTTAAAAAGTGGGTATTACTATTCATAACGGCTACTTTTATTGGTCAAGGTGTGTTAGAACTCGAAGTTGCGTACAATACACGCTACTGTATTAATCAAAGGGATGCGTACCGTGGAAGCCTGGGGTGTTAAATTTTACCCTCCATCAATAAATTGCATCCTCGCAATTTTTAAAATTGGGCTTGTGAATATAATGTAAATTCCCACATCGGAAAAAGTGTCAAAAAACTATCACTTTAAAAGAAAGAAAGAGGAGTGAAAAGGTCACCCAAGATGTCCCATACTAAGAATTCATGTAGAAAAACATGGATATGGATGATAAACTAAGTTTGAAGTTATGATGATAGAAAACATGATCAAGAGAAAGTTAACAACAAGAAAACCACAAACTTATGTTGGGACAAACGGTCATTAGTCTCCCAGTTGGAAAAGTAAACAGACAACATTTTTTTTGTTTTAAGTTACATTACATAAGGATGAGGAATTCATTTATGAGATTGAATATGAAAATAAAGAGATATACTTACTTTTTAAGTAAAGTTTCATTCTATAATAAATTTCTACTACTAACTCATTTTTAAACGATGAGTATTCCAGGATGCTTGGTCACACTAAAAGAGCTAGAATAAACTTCTAGAGAATATCATGATTAAAAAAGGACAAACTATATATTTAACTTTTCTTTAGAGAATAATCCAACCCAAAATGTTTAGAAAAAGATTTGATAGTCCCCCAAAAGGATATTCCCTTAGATAAAGAAACACTAATCTTAATTTCTAAAATTAAACCTACAATACCCCAAAGTTAAATAAATACCATTCAATAAACAATTGTTCTTAAAATCCGTCAATATAATCCAAACTAATATTGAAACCCAAAACTTAGAAGAATTTGGTTATGTAGTCTTCCACATTAAATTGTATCTCCAAATGACATCAAATACTCTTAAAGTCGCATACTTAAAAGTAATTAACCTAATCGCATATTCTCTATTATTGGTTAATAATTTCCCCAAATCACAATAAATCCAAAATAAAAACATAAATAAAAATCCACCATTACTCTTCAAATGAAATCCCATAGTATTCTATTTTCCTTGGGCATATATTGTTCCCAACAAAGTGAACATCTTCCAAAATAACATTTATCACTTAACCATCAAATCATTTTCCTATACTAAGGGTATTAATTTGATAAGACGTAAGAACCCAAATCAACTTATTATTGATCAATAAAATAATTTCACTAAAAATAATTAGTGACACTAACCAGGGACTTCAGGTAGTCTATTGGTAGGCGATAAATCTCAATCGCACATTGGTTGTGGGTTCGATTCCCATAGCTTTGTCTGATGCGACGTGTTGTCACATGGTTTGCGTGTTGTCCTTTTTCAAAAAGTTTATTTTATAACATTACCAAAATGATATAAATTTATCAAAATAACCATAACATTATTTTACCAAGAAATGGTATTTCATACCTTCTATTTTCATCCCAAAATATAATAACTTGTAACTTCCTCAAATTCAAGGATTATATAAAACCAAATGGTTATTTATAACTATATCCACAAGATAAAAGATAATTCTTCCTCAAATGTCATTTTCACATGATAAATTGTAGGGTTACACATATAAGATAAAATTCACCCATTGTAATCTCAACAACAAAGAGAGCTAATACTTTTAAACATTTCTCCAACCGTTTATTTCCACATAGCTTCTTCATCATATGTTCCTCGGGTTACCACATTGCCTCATCAATCTTATGATTTCTCCATAGAACGTTTACCAGACAAGTCAACCAGTTTCTCAACACTTGATCTTTGGCATGAAGAATTCTGATAGGCTCTTCACAATAAGATAGATCAGGCTCCAGTTCTAATTCTTCACAGGTGATTACATGCATTGGGTCAGGCATGTATTTTGTCACTAGTGATATGTGGAACACATCATGAACTATGGAGAGACTAGGAGGAATTGCCTTTTGGTAGAATGTGTTCATGTGTCACAATGGTACCTCAGGAATTTTTCAAAATCATCTACTTCCTTTACCCAAAAACTCCTCATCCATCTTGGATTATATCGATGGAAGCATCGATGCATCATAAAAAATAGGTATTTCTTATATATAATTTTGAGACATCGTCTTTAACATCTTTATTTAGAAAAATTCTTACTGATTCATCTTCAAATATTTCAAAATAAGGCATTGGTAAATCAGTTTCTGTATGTCCCAAAAGAGATAAATATATAATTTGATACGTATAGGCTGCTCGAAGGTCTCCCTCTTCTGCAGCATCTAGAAAATAATTTAGTGAATCATAATATTGAGATAAAGTGAAGAATTTAAGATGACCCTGATTTTACTTCCCATACTTAGCGTGGTAAGAAAGTTGAGAGCGCAATATTATCTCATATTCGGTACTTGATCTTTGAAAGAATCGTGCAATGCTAGAGGTATTGGATGTCTCATAAAGTTGTTTTCATGTAACATGGACATTTGAAAAAGTTTCAACATCATCTGCGCATGACTTCTAGATAATAATTGTAAGTAGTTCTTCAGGAAGACAGAGAAGAGTTGTTCGTGATCTTTCTCCCTCCATTTTTTAACTGACAAAAAGAAAATACAATTAGGGTTTTTGAATACTTATCTAATAAGAATGTAAATAAATTATACATAATATAATAATCTTGTAATTGAACAATATATCCTAACTTGGGGTACCCTATGTTAAAATCTAGGTTATCCACTTTCTATTTCCCGACTTATATTCTTAGGGGCATTTTTTATTCCATTTATAATGGATCATACTAATCTTGTGAATTTACCAAATCATATCCCACGACAGTGTCGTAACCAAGAGTGCAGCAAGGCCCGTTGTCGTGCACTAGTTCCCGTTCAAGTCTAGCTCAAAGCGGGGTTTTTGGGTTTTACCCCTATGTACATATGTGCCAGAGCCGCCTCTACCTGCTCATATCCAGACATGGATGTATTTCTCAGAAAACTCACATAATATTTATAATACCAAAATTTTATTATGTTCTTCTATACTAATCCTCAAAGTCTATCTTAGGGCTATGTGATCTAATCAGATTTTATCTAAATCTAGTTTCCAAGGTTTGTACTAAACTTCCTCTGATACCAACTATAACGTCCCGACCCCAATTACCCAGAGTTGGTGCATTATTGCATAACATTGGCATGATCACAAGAAAGATGAAGTCTCAAAAGACCTATTAGTTTAATATCCTTGGAAGTACTAGATACATTCATAAGGTTTACATTACATCATAAAATGAAAACTACAACAACATAGTCTCCATAGTCCACACTTATATCCCCACATAATATCCCAGCAGGTCATTCATAAATTACTTCTTCACATCCTGGGAAAAATAAAACAATGAAAGGGGTGAGCTCAAATGCCCAGTAAGGATAACAATATAGCGGAAACTTTCATCAATAAGAATGAACATTTAAGGAAATGTATAACTAAAAAAAAAGCCTTTAAAACATGAACTTCAACATAATATGGGAGAAATAAAATTAAATAATGCCATTTACTTATTCACATGGATATTCTACTAATCGAATAATCACATGAAATATCAATAACCACTTTCATAATGATGGAATGCATAATTCTAGACTGTCATAACCACATATTCAGGGCCACGTGCCAAGAATACAAATAATATTTGTCAAGGCCTTGTGCCAAGACACTAGTTTGTCTCATGAGACCTACCGATGCATATTTTTTAGAATATACTTACGTTTAAATTTGCTCAAATATAATCCAGTGTTTTTCTAAAAACATTATGCAAGCTTCTGAAAACAAAATAACTAATTCTGAGACTGCTCGACTAATTATAGGCCATGATGGGTCCACGCCCAATCCCTTCCTATCTACCACACTTGAGAGTCGGGTTTTCTGAAAACATTTCTAATCTTGCGTTAAATACGTATACATTTGCACTAGATTTTCATATTTTTTAGAGGAATGTCTATTTTTCATGAAAAAATTTAAATGTCACACAATTTGGAAAAGAAGTCATTTAAAGACATTTTTTAATCGAAGTGTACTATACCACTTTCAAAATTTTTAAAGGAATTAACATTTTAAAAACATTCATGTCCATATAAATAAATCCTTAAAATCATTTTGAAAACATAGAAATTAATTAAAAAGATATAGAAAGATAACTCTTTAAAACATTTTAAATTATGATCTTGATAAAGAGTTCCTTTCAAAATCCTTAAAATCTTCATTATGAAATCATTTTTTGTTAAAAATGGACATGGATGATAAAAATGTCCCCGTAAATACTTACACATAAACAATCTTGGATAATAATGAGATTGGAGAATTAACCCTTACTAATTTGGTAACTTACGAAACATACAACCCATGAAAGAGGTATCATACAATTAACATGTAAATACACATAAATTAAAGTGTATTAAATAAATAATACAATTATGGGGAGTACATACACCCCACAAAAGGTAATATTGGAAATATAGCATGAATCTCATGGGAATAAGGAGTGAGATGAAAACCCCATACCTTGTACTTTTTCCTTGGTCGATGGTAGGTTAACCTCCTTTATAATGGTGAAATAATTGTTATTGAATTACACAAGAATAATTTACAGTAATATGATATCATATATGATCTTTTAACATTGATTTGTTAATAATATCTTAGTATTATCGTCCTTTCGGGTGTTAACGGATTCGTTTTCCTTTATACAATTTGTTATTCGAGCCGTATTTATTATGGATGGGATGTATCTTATTCATATCCAGAATGATATAATTTCTCTAAAAATTATTTTTATTCATCAAATGAAATTTATTCTTGAATGGATACGATGGAGAATGAATCTCATTGCGTTCGTGGAGACGGTAGTCCGTACGTAGGCATGAGCGACAATATCATTATTTTGATATTAAAATAATATATAATTGGATGGTATATCATATCTAAAGAATCATTATCATGTTGTATTTGTTATTTTCATGAATTATACATCATTATTATACCCATCTAAATAATAATATATTGAATAACAATTACACCACGACGTGGAGACAGTAGGTCGTACGTACGCACGTATGGTGACATGTCATTCAAGGGATGGATTGAATAATGAATTTTGTTGTTATATATTTATAATAACATCATAGTATATAGAAGATACTGTAATTATTTTTTTAGAATGGGAATAACAAAGAAACAGAATTTGAATAAGAAAGGAACTTGAAAAGGGGTGGTGAAAAAATTACCTCTTCTTCGGGTTCTTCCTTTTGATTTGATCAAAAGGGCTCCCTAGGATGGCTTTCTGATAATCCTAAGGCCTCTAGGTTGAAGTTAGGGAAGTTGAAAGAGTATTTTTTCAGGGTCTGGCCGAGCCAAAAGGATTTGAATGTGTGAATTAGTGGGAAGGGGAGTTCCTTTTTATAAGAGGGGTGAGGGGCACTTTTGGAGAAGCTAGAAGTATTATTTTATAATAAATTAATATTCAGTTTTTAATGCATCCAAAGTGGATTATTTAAAGTTTAAGGTGGGTATGGGTCGCAAACAACTCATCCAATAGGTTTTAGATAGGTTTGGATCTGTATATTAACCTTATCTTTTCGTTTTAACTCTTAGTTAATTAGTTTAATAATTACCATGCCACTTTTATTTTTATATTATATAATTAATAAACTTAATATATACATCCATGAGACCCACATGTGGTCCATTAATGATAAACCTATCATGATATAAGTCTCTTGGTCGAACCTTAGATTTTTAGAACTTTAATATCAATTAATAATATAATATTTGTTTTAAAAACTCTTTTATGTCAATTTTGACACTATTCAATAATTGAGTTTTGTAAAAATCATACCAGAATGATTACTTCAAACAAAGTTAATTAGATCAATCCTAACATGTCATATTAACCTAGAAAATTAGTTTAATTCATAAAAAGTCTCATGTTATATTTATTTGGGTGTTTATAATATCAATTAGTTTAATTCTTCACTATTATGGTAATTACTGCATCATCATTGTGTCATAAATAAATTATATTATATAATGTATAAAAATTATAAATAAAATCACATTATGTAGTAAATATTTTTACCTTCCTAATTAATATTTATAGTCGAAAATATAACATATATAACCCTATATAAAATTTTTTTTCTAAAAGATATATGCTTTTGTCATTTTTGTATTTATTTTATCTTAATTAAAATAAAGTGTCCCTATCACCTACAAGTGGCTCCATGGGGTCCCAAAATCGACCCCAATATTCCCATGGCCTTACATTTATCATCCAATAAGGTTAGGACACGTTTTAGGTTAATTTATTATTATTATAATATTATTTGTTTACCCTTATTTACCGGATTTACCCTTTAACCATGGTAAATAAAATATTTACCGAAGTAATTATTCAAAAAGTCTAAAAATAAAAGTTACCTATTTACACAATTTGGATATTCTAATTCCAAATATGGAATCCATTTTTCCAAATTCAAAACACAGAAGTGGAAGAAATTAATTTAAAAGTAATTCCCATTGTTAAAACAAAAAGCGTGTTTTTAAGAGATAATAACTATCAAAAGATTGGCACTTGTTTATGTCTGGTTTAATTGTGAAATTATGTCCAGTGACCAAAATTGTATTAAATAGTAAAAATATATTCTAGATATACTTTAAAAACACTCAAATTCATAATTTATCACTATTAATTATTTCTATTAAAAAAGTTGTTTTTAATTAAAATTTAGTAATTTTCACTATTCATCAAAATATAAAATTTATTCGAAAAGTACCAAAATGTCACCCTAAGATAATTTCAATATTCTGAATCCAAAAATGAAGTCCATTTTGAGAGGTAACATTTATATAATTTCAAAAGGTGGGTATTACTATTCATAACAGCTACTTTTATTGGTCAAGGTGTGTTAGAACTCGAAGTTGCGTACAACACACACTACTAAATTAATCAAAAGGAAACATAATGTGGATGATTGGGGTGTTACACTAATCTTGGGGCTTACTTCTGAAAAGGAGTCCCAAATTAGGAGGAGACTTATGACTAGGTTTTAATCCTAAGAAGGAAGCCCAAATCAAAAGTAAATTGGGGCTGGTCAAGAGAAATTATGACTGGGGCTTGCTCCTGAAAAAGAGGCCCAAGTTAAAGGGATTTGAAAATTAAAGGGCCTTGGGGATTACACCTAATGATAATTCCCATATTTGAGACTGGGGATTACTACTGAAAATGAGGCCCAGTTTAATAGAATTATGGTTGGGGCTTACTCCTGAGGAGGATGCCCATATTTGGGAACATTAAAACTGGGGCTTACTCCTAAGGTGGATGCCCAGATTAAGGGACTTGAAGACTGGGCCTTACTCCTAAGGAGGATTCCCAGATTAGGGGACTTGGGGATTAATCCTGAGGAAGATTCCCTAAATTAATGAGGACATGGGGCTTACTCCTAAGAAGTATTCCCAAAATTAATGGGAATTATAACTAGGGATTAATCCTAAAATGGAGGCCCATGTTAAGGGGTTATCTCATCATAAAGTATGAGGTTGAATGAATGAAATCTCCATCTTTAGTTCCATAGATATGTGTAAATCACTAGGTCATGAGAGATGTTACACAGAATTTCTTTCAGATAAGGAAGTCAATTTATAAAACATGCCATAAATGGATTTGAAGAGTGTCTTGAAGACTGAATCTTGAATAGGATAGGTGGAATGGAATAATAGGGGTTAAATGGGCAGGAAGTAAAACCAAAAAAAAGAAGGGCGCACAAGTCCTGGCAGGCGCGCAGGTACTGCGTGGGCGCGCAAGTCCCGGTCGCACAAGTATACCCGCGCGGCAGATGGTTACTAGTGTGATTGTTAACCAGTAGGGTAACATTTGGGCGATCCTTGATCAAAGCCTTTAGAATTATCCCGAGCTACATCCAAAAGTGTGGTGCGCAAGTTTCAATGACTAGGTAAGGTGGAGCGCAAGTGTCTTCATTTCCCTTAAGGGAAAAACACTTAGGCACGTAAGTGTTAGTTATTTCTAACACTTAGACCTTATTCCTCTTGTTTAGACCTTCCATTATAGGTAATGAATTACCTTAAAAGTGTTTGGAAGACATGAAGAAGAGACTTGGGAATTCAGAGCTCTGTATATGAATTCTGGAAAAATTCCTCCCAAATGGGGGGCCCACCGGGGGTATTTATCGGCTGGGGAAGACCCCGGGTGGTTTTCATAGAGGGAACGAAAGTCACTTGTGCAACCATTAGGTGGCACACAAGTGTACTTGTGCGGAAGTAAGGGAACATGCGCGACCCTTGGTCCTTTGACTCCTTTTCCATTCCATTGTCGATTTTTGATTTTTTCTTCAATGGATGAATCAATTTGTGCTAAGTCATTTCCCTTTTCATTCCTTTAAAAAATGTGATGAAAAGGAGCATAAACAAAAGTACCCCCTCATAGTTGGATCTGAAATAATAAGGATGTGACTCCGAGGAAAAGAAGAAAACCAAAGGGAAAGAGGGGCACAGGTGTTCACCGCGCACTTATCAACGCGTAGGTGTGAGTCGCGCATGGCTGGAGCGCACTGGCTGTAGGTGTGCAGGTGTCCAGCCTAGCCTATATATATGTGCTCATTTGTCTCTCATTTCACCGAACTTTGGATTTCTGAGCTCTCGTCGCACATGTAATCTTCGCCGCGCAAGTTGCTCTCTTTTCCACGTTTCCTTTGCTGTTGAGCTGCTGTTACGGTATCTGGACCTGTGCGGTGATACTTGCGTGGAACACTATACTTGTGTGACATATCCACACTTGCGTGCCAAGTTTAGACTTGTGCGCCTTAATTCCTTTGCCATTTTTTCGATTTATTTCACAAATTTTATGAAAAATCAACTTCTTGGAGAGTTATTTATTCATCTTTTGTGCATATTCAATGGCTCCAAGAAGAATTTGAACAACTGATGAATTGGCAAGAAAACTTCTTGATGATATGATGGATATCATTGGCCACGATTATTAAACCTTATGTGATAGCACTCTTCCAGATTTGGCTAAGTATTTGAAGAAATATCACTTTGATTTCCCACAAAGCACTTATCTGCCTTTGTATGGCTATGGTCATCTGCGAGAATTCACTATTACAGAAGCAAAGAACTATCTCCAATTTTCATGGTTTCAGAATTACACCAACATTGCTTCAGCAAATATATCATGTGGAGGAGGATTTATAAATACTATAATAGTTGAGAAGGCACACATGATGCATCATAGCCCTTGTACGCCAGATCTAATACCTCATAAGCCTGAGCTGTAACCACATTTTCATCTTTAAATCTTCTAAAATGCTCAGATGGATCAATCCAAAGGCTAGAAGAAAAGTTGGGACTTACGTCCTGGGGGAGGTGTGATGCCAACGTGGATGTGGTCATAATGGGAGCGACAAACCTGTGCGGAGTTTGTCGAGGATCTGAAAGGAGTGGCGATATACAAAGCTATCTGGGTTGGGCAAACATTTGTTTACAGACATGATAACTTCATGCCAGAGATACTCATCCACTGGAGCCCAGAAACTAATTATTTCCATCTGACTCATGGAGAAGTAGGCATCAGTCTGTGGGATGTACATAGGATCTCAGGGGATCCAATTTTGGGCAACATGAATGATGAATTCATTCCTCCCAAGGTGACTTGGAATGATTCAGTGAAGACTCCTTCTTTGGCATTGGAATTATTTAAAATATTCCACAGGATCAAGAGTTCAGAGACCTCCTTAACTCATTCTAGAAAGGATATTCATCCATAGGAGTGGATGAATATATTTCTTATTGAGAAGAAAGATAAGGAGCCAAAGGAGAAAGAGCCGAATGAGAAAGGATCCAAGAAAATGAAATCCAAGGATAAGAGGCCCACCTGTCCTACCACCTGACCAAAACCTGAGAAGAGGGGTGCTCCTGGCACATTATGGAAAACTCTAGAAGTAGGAGAGTTTGAGAAATGTGGATATGAGGTGAATCAAACGATCCCAAATACGACTCATCTGGAGGGCTTCTTTTCTTTGTGGCTCAGCGTTTATCTCTTACTAGTCAGGGATTCGAAGGGAGGCGTCAGGCTAGGAACCTTCATTATTTCGGCAAAGTTGGATGAGGGAAAATGGTTGGGTTGGATACCCCATTTTAGCAAAGATTAAAAAGATTTTACTTCATGAATTCATGGGTAAATCTCCTTTAAGAATAGTGGGACCATTCCATGATTTATGGGTATGGATCACCACTCACTTCAGGACTTATAATGTACATAATAGAGAAAAAATTCCCGGATGTTCTTTCTGGCCGTCAGTGCAAGAATTCTCTGGAGTTTATCCATTAGATCTTAATGACTATGACATGAAAGTGAGGCTGATCATGTTTAATGAATTCAACTTCTTTCCCTATAGAAATCTTCTAACCGGACGGTTTTTTGATGATGGAACAACCCACTTGGATTTGAGGGCACACATGCTAGCTTGTAGAGATGGTGTGCTACTTGCCAGGATTGACGGATAAATTATATGTGAGGCCTATTCTCCATATAGATTTTCATGTCAATTAAAGTGTCTACAGCAGATTTTTGTATCTCCCCCAGTACATGTTAGGTTAGAGCAACATCCGATGGTTACTTGGAAACTGTGGCTGCTGACATCAAGGGAGAATACTCAGGCGGTATTTGATCTACTAGTTGAAAAAGTGGCACATAACTTGACAACATGGTATGCCAAGCCCTGGATAGCATCATATTCGAAAGGGATGCTGAATCACCTAGTTTATCAGGTGGGGAAAAGGAAGAGGATTGTAGAGAAAGAAACCCTTCCTCATCAAGGTGATACTTCCCCACCTGAAGCTGATTCACCATATTCCTCCTCTAGGACTAATTCACCAGATTCCCATGATGGGGATGATGAGGCACAACAAGTGGAAAAGAAGCCTCATTCCCGATATAATCCTCTAGTTAGAATCAAAAGACATACTCCATCAACTTCTGGTGAGTTACATCATTTTGGTAATTTAATAACCATTACTTTATAAAGAAATAAGTCTTATTTTCTTATTCTCTATCAATAGGTGCAGGAGCTGGGAAGAAATTGAATTTGAAGATTGTAGGACCTTCCTCATAGCCTTCTGGTATAGGCACTGAATATCTACGGCTAGAGGCTATCCAGACAAGGTAGAGTCTATATTGTGGTACTGAGACCGCCTGGCTGGATTTGTGTGAGGGTCTACAACTCCCTAGAATAGGGAATCTTGTGGCTTCTACAGATATCCAATACTAGGATAACCCCATGAAGTGGGTTCTTACATCAGAGAGCTGGAAATGCTCATATATGACACTGACGATTCAATTAATGTCACCAAGCGGGTGAAGGAAATGATTGATCGTGGTGCCACTGAGGGGACTGATGAGGAGTGGCACAATTATGTGGCCCCTAAAGATGTAGGTTTTTCCTTCATTATTTTCCTTGCAACATGATTTTAGTCAAATCTTTCTTAATTACGGAAATTATTTTCTTCATCCTATAGCATTCAATGAATGGAACTATTGAAGTTCATTCACCACAGTATAGCCCTAGTGGTACTGCCATTGGGGCTGCTGCTGAATCTGCTCCGGAGTCGGGCAAGATATCTCCAGGCTAACATACCATGAAGGAGGAGTTGGACATGGCCTTCCATTTTCCAATTCATGTTCCAATAAGGGAGACTGCCGACACTCCCAAAAATCCAAAGAAGAAAAGGCATTGAAGGAAGAAGTCGATAGCTAAACACTTCAATAGTAGGGGTAAGTCCTTCGGATAATCATGAATCTATACCCATGAAAAGTTTTCTCATATTTCCGTGGATTGCATGGGCCTCTTCAATTTACCCTCTAAGGGAGGGGACTGATCCTTCTCTTAGGACCACAGAGAGTGCTGTGGAACAATCACAAATTCAGGCTGACTGGGCTGCCCCTAGAAAAGTGCCAGCATCTGTTCCCAGTATCCCTCCTGCTACTATTGAAAGAAGATAAGAACCTGCTGATGGTAAGTTAACAATGCTTCATAAAATGTTGAATTAAACATCAACTGACTTCCATTTTTTGATACTTCAGGTTCAACCCCTGCATTAAAGCTTTTGGCGGCTATTGCAACTGATGCCCCTATTTTATCCGAAGATGCTGCCCAGGGTCAGGGACAGCAGGATGAAGGTCACCAAGAAGACACATCAAATGTTCCCACTGGTGAGACTAACCAGGATTCTGAGATGACATTAGATGAAATGATGGAACTTGGCGCATATTTCGAAGATTTTATAAATCATGTTAAATTACCATGTAATTTATAAGATTATGGACGTGATTTTTATCCTTCATCCTATTAAGAATAAATTCTTATTACATGTCAAATCATGATTGCTTCAAATATGCAGTTTTTTCTGAGAAAGCTGTTGAACTGCCCATGCCTGAAGGGGGTATAGAAAACCCTACCATTGTAGAGACATTAGCACAAGTGGAGTTGAACCCAGTAGAGATTCCTCAATCTCATCCTAAAAATCCTTTCAAAGCTAAGAAAGATCTGGAGGATCCTTCTTAGGTTACTGATCTACTATTGGGTAAGGAATAACAATATTTGTGATTGTACTTAATTTGTAAGACAACGAATTATTTTTTTATCCTTTGAAATTAACCAAAGCTTTCAATTAATTATGCAGGGCCATCAATTACAGTGGATTGATCTGGAGGTGAGGCCTCAGCCTCTTCCCCAATGGGAATTGATAGTGAAGAAGCTTAGGTCCAGGGGGAAGGAGCAGAACAGGGAACTTCACTAAGTGCATTTATCCCAGAATACATGCCCCCCCTGTGGTGATGATGTCGAATCAAACCTGGAGGTACTTAAGGTGCTCAGCTTTTCACTATGAAAGGCATGGAACAACACATGGATAATCATATCTGAGGTTCCTTTAGAAGAGCTATCATCAAAGATCCCTCGATTGTCTTCCAATTTCTTCATACTAGGACTTTGCGGTTTTGGATATGAAAAGATCCATGCTGCAGTGAAACAAGTCATTTTCCGATGGGTATAGGAGAAAACGTGTCATGAAGATATGACCAGGGTGAAGCTGTCAGATAAAATAAGTGTATTTGAGGCTGTAGTATCCCGAGATGAGACTGACTATGTTGCCTAGATGAAGGAGCTAAAGCATAAGATCCAAGACAAATTTGTCCAGCAGATGCACCTCCAGCAACCGTTAGATGTTGTTACTGGGGAACATGACCAACTCAATAATTCATGGGAGGGAGCTCAAACGAATGGTATGAAGGCCATTGCGGATGCCAAGAAAGCACTCTGTCAGGCTAAAAAGATTGATGTTGGTCGAGTGCATGAGCTTCAAGTAGCTGCTGATGAAGCTCAGGATGTTGTTCATCAAGTGAAGACTTATGCTGATAACTTCTTGTAATTTATTAGAAAAGATAAGAGACACAAATCTGTGGATGTACTTCTCATTCTTGTTCATAAAATGGAATGAATTCTTTAATCTTCAATCACGTGTGCACGTACTTTCCTACTACCTGCTTTAAATTTTACCTAAGAAAATGGGCCTAGTAAGTATAGTTTGATTTTTACTAGGATCATTATAAATAACCCTACAAACTTTGAGTCTTTTAATTGCTCAATATTACCTAAATCATTCAAATTGTATGTTTAGTGAGCTGGAAGTTGACTTTTATTCAGATTTCCCTTGTCTTTTGTGGTCAGTTTAAAGTCATGCATGTCAAACATAAAGAGGCTAATGTTTATGGTCGAAATAGCTTTGACCGAAAGAATTAGAATTGACTCTATTCCTTGAAAATTTATCTGAAAACAAATTACCATACTCAAGTATGAGAGAATATATGTTAAATATGACTTAAGAAAATTTTAATCTGAGGAATGATATGAAAAAGAGCTAAAAGGCATTAGAAGAAGTAGTTCCCATGAATGAAGTGACCATTATTTAACAAACCCGTTGGGGGGTTGAATTATGCAGGGCCACCTAAGGGCATTGGCTTCATAGTAAAATAAATAGAATATTTTGGAAGATACGTCTATTATGTAGACTACTTATGCAAGGCCGCCTAAGGGCATGTGCTGCATAGTCAGGCAAAAGAACTCTCAGAAATTTACTTTTCTACTACTAAGAATCTAGTGAAAGTTTATGTGAATTCAACATTTCCAAAGTATAGAGTTTTCTGTATGGAAAGAGGTACTTGAATATGAAGAAGATACTTTCAATCAAGATTGTCTAAGAATTGGATAAATGTTACTCTTACAATGGTTTGACCCAAGTGTAGGGAAGGAAAATATAAACCATAGACATGAATACTTTCAGATCATGAAAAGGATTATGAGACAAATATGTTAAGTATTGATAATTTTATGGATCCCTACATATTGTCATTAAGACAAATAAAGAAAAAAGAGGTTTTTCTCCTAAAAATGAAGTTACCACTTTTTAACAAACCCATTAGGGGGTTGAATTATGAAGGTCTGCCTTAGGGCATTGGCTGCATAGTAAAATAATAGCATCTTTTGGCTGACAGGTCCGTTATGTAGACTACTTATGCAAGGCCGCCTAAGGGCACATGCTGCATAGTCAGGAAAAAGAATTCTCAGAATTTGGACATTTTGTTATTAGAAGTCAAGAAAATGGTTATGAAGATCTGAAAATATTTAAGGTTAGGATTATGACACACAGAGATGGGTGTTGTCCAATGTGTGCAGGGATGCACAGATCAATGCTAACCATAATTATGTTGTGTCTGGGTCCTGAATTGAAATATTGGACTTCACTACGTATCTTATAAGGATGAAAATAAAACCATATGTAGTTCTTGAACTACAGTTTAATGTCGTCTGGGAAAAAAGGATTATATATCTTAGTTTAGGTTCATAGAGCTCGGACCATTATAAGAAATACACAGCCTGTTTTTTCATGGGGAATTTTCAGCCAAGGGACTGAAAGTGGAATTTGGGGTTAGTCCCAAAAGACTTGGGGCTGGATTCGAGGCACACCCAAATGTTCCTACGTATCCCAAAGGGATAGGAATCAAGCCCACATAGTTCTATAAATACCCTATGTACAAATTTTGTTCATACATGTGATGGGTGAAAGGGGACTTTAGTGCAATGATGGTTTAACCCAAGATAAAAGGTTTGGGAATTGCCATGTATGCATGTATTATTTGGAATGAAACTTGATTGAAAATCAATGTAAATAATGATTCCCTCTCAGGTGAGGGTATCAAAGAATGTTATATTTTATTTTCACACATGATAGAAATGTTGTACAGTTTAACATCATATAGAAAGGATGAAAGTGAACCAATTTAAATATATTGATTCTGGGGGCGGTTTCACGAATCAACATCGTACAAGATGGAGGTGAACCGATGTGAATAGATTGGTTTTGGGATTGAACCTGAGGAGGTTGCCTACGTACCTAGCCTATAAGGCAAGGATCAAAGTCCACGTAGTTCAATTAAAGAATGAATTAGTGATCAAGTTATTCTTGGGGAAGATGACCTAAAAAAATAGTTTTGGGACTTACTCATGGGTAATAGCCCAGAGAGAGTGTTATGGCTGAGGTTTGCTCCAAGTTCACGTGAGTCATACTCGGTGTGAGAAACGAGAGTTAGCAACAACCCTAATGATGCACAGTTTAATGTCATGTAGGGCATATGAAGGGGACTATGCAGTTTAATGTCTTTCAGTTAGGACCATTGGTGCTGCACAGTTTAATGTCATGTAGCTAGGATGATGGGGACAATATAGTTTAACATCATGTTGGACAAAAGGGGACTGTGCAGTTTAATGTCATGCAATAAGGAAAAAAGATAACACATTTTAACGTCATGTGAGACGTATTAGGGACTTTTTCATAGTTTAACGTCATGTTGGACGAAAAAGGGACGATAAAGTTTAGCGTCATGTTGGACAAAAGTGCGAATAGTTTATGTTCATATGCATGGACTATTGGTTATGCAGTTTAACATCATGTTGGACAAAAGGGACTTATATACAGTTTAGTGTTATATAGCTATGACGTTACAGTTTTACGTCATGTTGGACGAATGTAATTCAAATAATTTAAAATCATTTTCATGGACGGTGGATGATGCAGTTTAACATCTTGCTGGATGTAAGGGACTTGCAAATAGTTTCGGGTCATATGCATGGACCATGGATAATGCAGTTTAACGTCTTACGGGACTTAAGGGACAGGCAAATAGTTTAGGGTCATATGCATGGACCATTTATGGTGTATTTTGTGTTTATAAAAGATACTTCTTCATAAATCTGGCATTGGTTGGAGTAGTGATGAGTTCTCCATCCATTGAGATTAATGAATAAGCTCCATTGGAATAGACCTTATGTATTGAATAAGGTCCTTCCCACTTTGGATTAAGCATGGGAGGTTTCTTTCCTGGTATCATTGAAGTTCGGAGAACTAATACCAATTCTCCCAGAACGAATGAACAATGACGAACGTTTTTGTTGAAATCTTATGCTATTCGATTCTAATAGACTTCCAAGTGGTGCAAAGGGCACAATAATTTCTCATCTAACCATTACAGTTCATTCAATCACTTTTTAGATTGTTCATCTATAGATGATTGATCACAAATGGATACTCTAAGCGAAGGTAATTGAACTTCAATGGCCAAGACTACTTCCGTTCCATATACCAGTGAATATGGAGTTGATCGCGTTGTAGTGCGGGTGGTGGTTCGATATGCCCATAAAGCATGAAAGAGTTTATCAGTACATGACTTCTTATATTTATCCACCATCTTTTGCAGTATATTTGACAGAGTCTTGTTGAAGGCATCTATCTAGCTATTGGCCGCTGCATGATACCGAGATGAATGATTAGATTGGATGTTGTATTCTTGATACAACTTCTTCACCTCAGATGAACTGAATTTGGTGCCATTTTCTGTCAATATGGTATGAGGGACACCAAATCTGGTAATAATGTTAGACTTGATGAAGCTAACAATGATTTTAGAACAAACTTCATTGATAGGTATTGCCTCTTCCCATTTGGAAAAAAAGTCAGTAGCAGTTAGAATATACTTAAACGGCTTGTCCGTAGCTGAAGGATAAGGTCCCACCACATAAATTCCCCATGTGGCAAATGGCCATGAGTATTTAGTTGTATGAAGCAACTCTGGAGGTTGATGAATGATTTTGGCATGTACTTGGCATGAATGACACTTCATTGTGAAATCAACACAATCTTGTATCATTGAAGGCTAAAAGTATCCAAGCCTTCGAATCTGATCAGAAAGTCTATGTCCTAACTGGTGGGCACCATAGACTCCTTTATGCACTTTTATCATGACATCCATTGTTTCTTCACCATCAATGCATTTGAAGAGAATTCCATCAAAACCACGCTTGTAGAGAATTTTCTCTAGGTGATCTAGGCCATCATAAAGAGTAAAATTGACCACACCTTGCCAGATTTGTTCTTTCCCAACTCTATCAGGTGGAAGTGTTCCATTTTTAAGGTATTCCATTATAGGTGTCATCCATCCTGTAGTATGACCATACGGTTTAGGAATGGGACTAATTTCATTAATTTCCTCCTTTTTGGTTCGAACATAAGGTGAAATTGCATGACGGTGGACAATAATGATGGTTGTCTCGTCCCGATTTGGATCTGCCAGAGCTGTGGCTATATTAGCCAATGCATCAGCTTGAGCATTTTGTGATCATGGGACATAATAAATTGTCAGTTCAATAAGAAATCCGGCCATTAACTCTCTAATGTAATCATACAAAGGGATTAGTTATTATTTTTTGAGGGAATAATCCTCATTGACTTGTTTGATTACCATATCTGAATCACCTTTCACCTTTAAGTGACTCACTTGTGCCTGAAGTGCCAACTCCAAGACTGTGATGAGATCTTGGTATTCTGCTTCATTATTGGTACCACCTTCCCATAATAAGAAAGAATAGGGTAACACTTCCTTCTCTGTAGAAATGAGCACAATTCCAAAACCAACCTTGTTGAATTTAGGATTTTCCATTTTCCTCCCTGTTGGACTTCTGTAAGAACCATCAAAGTACATTTCCCATGCCTAAGGACATTCTTGAATAGAGAATACTTCCTCGTCAGGGAGTTAAATATCTAAAGATGTATCTTCCACTAAAGGGTGTTTAGCCAGGAAATCAGCTAGAGCTTGGCCTTTTATTGACTTTTGAGACACATACTGAATGTCAAATTTCTACAAGATAACTTCCCACCATGCCAGATGTCATGTAAGCATTGGACGACTAAGGATGAATTTGAGCAGGTTATTGCGAGATACCAATTGGACCTCGTAATTTTTTAGGTAGTGTCTCAACTTATGAACTACAAATATTAATGCTAAGAAGCACTTCTCAATACTTTAATATCAGGTTTCTACATCAAGCATAGTCCAAATGAGATAGTAGAGGCTGTTTCCATTCCTAGCATCATTATTCTGAGCCAGAAGGGAACCCAATGATCGCTCTAGAGCTGTCACGTAGAGGATAAGTGGTCTTCCTACAACAGGTGGCATAAGTACTGGTGGAATCAAGAGGTATTTCTTGAGAATATATAATGCTTCTTGACATTATTCAGTCCACTGGTAAGTGACTCCCTTCTTCATCAATTTATTTAAGGGTAAACTTTTTCATGCCAAATAAGACATGAAACACCAAATATAGGCTAAGTGTCCTTAAAGTCATCTCAATTATTTCAAATTTCTCGGATGTGAAATACCAAGGATTGACTTGGCCTTCTCAGGATCGACTTTGATACCACGATGGAGTATATCAAATGTGAGAAATTTCCCCAAGGTTACCGCAAAATCACATTTTATGGGGTTCATCTTCAAATTATGATGCTGAATTTTGTAGAATATGGCTTCCAAATAAGCTATGTGATTAGAACATTGTTTGGATTTAACCACCAAATCATCTACATAACATTCAACAAACTTCCCTAAAAAGGGTTTGAAGATACGTCACATGGCACGCTAATATTTTGCGCCTACATTCTTTTGGCCAAAGGGCATTAACCGATAACAAAACACACCCCTAGGGGCTCTGAAAGCTATAGATTCCTCATCTTCTAGAGCCATTCGGATTTGATTATACCCGAAATATCCAGCCATGAAGGAAAGTTCTTCATAGACAGTTGTTGCATCAATTAATAATTCTGTAATCGGAACTGGAAAATCATCTTCAGGACAATGCCGATTAAGATCTCTGAAATCAATGAAAACTCTAATTTTCCCATTCTTATTTTTCACTGGGACAATATTATCCAACCACTTGGGATATTGAACTTCTCTAAAAAAGTTAACTTTGATATGTTTATCCACTTCAGTCTCAATTTTGGAAGCATAGGTTGGGTGTGTTCTTCTAGCTGCTTGTTTGAATCCTCGATGTTCTTTTGGAAAACCCAAATGATGAGGGGAAACATCAGGATCAAGCCCTGGAATCTTCGTATTGTTCCAAGCAAATATATCACTATTTTTCTTTAGAAAGGAAATATACATCTCTTTCTCTTCAAGAGTCATGGTCGCACTAATTAAAGTGGGGTGTGGATCTTCTTTTGTACCCAAAATTTTTTATCTGAGTTCATCCACAGTGGTAGAGATACACTCTTCAAATGCTGGAGGAGCATCTCTGAGATATTCCTCTTCTTCTTCAACATGTGTTACTTCTTCGGTTTCTACTTTCATAGTAGATGATGAAGCAGAATTTCCATGATTAGAAGAGATGTTAAAATTTGAACATCTTGAAGAAGAGGCTTCCATTTCTGACCCAACTGATGATGAAGGGTCTTCCTTGGGTAATAAAGAGGATTTCATGGATTGATAATCAACATCATTTTTCACCTCTGGTATTGCTATAACTTCTTATAGCTTGGTTGGAAAAGTATGGACTTGCTGGATTTCAGCAGATGAAATGAATACATGTCCATTTCAGCTTTCATCATTGCTTGGTGGCTCACCAATTTCTCCCATGTTGTCTAGCTTGACTGCCGTAATTGACATTTTGGATCGTTCCATAAGAGTATTATGCTTTGGGTCTATCCTGTCAATTTGACTGATAAGAAACACATAATCTGTACTCACATGTGCTTATGTGTTATTGGAATCTTTTCCAAACCATACGGATAATTAACTTTGATAATCTCCTTTGTTGTGGATTTCTCTCTTCCCTTCATGTTATAGAATTCCGCCTCAAAGTATTAAGATTCACATGTCTGGAATGAGGCCTTATCACCATATAATGTCCCAACCTGACCATTGAAACAATATTTGAAACATTGATGGTATGATGAAGGGATAGCAGCATGTTGATGTCACCAAGGTCTTCCAATCAAGATGTTGAAGGATGAGTCTTGATCAACAACCATGAAATCTAAACTGGATACAAGATCTCCAAACTGAGTTCTGATTGTAACTTCACCCAGTGGTTCCTGTTCATTTTTATCATATCCATGTAACATCATAGTTGAGGGAGATAAATCAGATTCTGTGAGGCCAAATCGACGAAGAGTATGAATGGGAATGAGGTTAACTCCTGAACCATTATCAATGAAAGCACTTCGAATGTCTACTCCATTGACCTTGCCAGATAAATACAAAGGTCTAATATGTCCATGTATGACTTCATCTTCATCTTCATTAATAAAAGATATTACTACATGGCATTCTGGAGGATTATTCTCTATATGGTAGAATTCAGCTGCAGCAATTTCAGTTTCAAACTCCAGAGGACTTGAAAAATCCTCAATGAGCGCCTCCCTAAGATCTTTTTACAGATTCAAAGCATCCATAATTGATAACATGGCCGGTACTTGGGCCATGTGTTTAAATACATCATACTTTTGATCCAGAGGTCTGCATTTCCCAACAGAAACATGTGGTTTAGCAGGTGCCTTGGAAGTTGATTCCATTGAATTTGATGCATCTTGTATCTTCATAGGTGTTGGTAATATTTCTGGTTTTGGAAGATTAGACCGATTAGATCCATTTACTTGCTGGGTGGATGAAGGTGGAACCCCAAACCGATCCCCCAAAATAAATGTACCAGGACTGAATTTGCTATTGGTGGAAGAACTTTCTTGTTCTTGTTGAGCTCGATGAAGGGCTCTACCACGAGTTTCTGCTGCATACACAGTTCTATCAGCGGTAGAATTAGAATAATGGATTCTGGGATATCCACGTCTTCCTTTGTATCCCAGACCCCTAGAACTTCCTCTAATTCCTCTACTTGATATAGGGAATTTAGGCTCATCGAAATTGAAACTGCGATTGGCAAAGGATCTATTAAGTGAGTCATATTAACAGAACCAAAGAATAACTCTTCATCTGATGAGGACTCTTCCTGACTAGCCAATTTAGGTTGTACCGTTTGGTGGGGCAGTGCCCGTGGCTTTGAAGTAGATGGAATGAAATCTTCTAGAGTCAAATACAACTTAGGCTTTGACACATACTCATCTTCTTCTGATTGTTTCTCTTTCTTAGAACTGTGTCGTTTCGTTGAGAATTTTCCCTCTAATGAAGAGGGTTTTGCTACGGCATTCACAGAAGAATGCACAATTGGTTTTTTCAATTGTGTTCGCAAAATAGCATGAGTTCGGTTGATCGTCTTTCTGACCATCCAATCATTATATTTTTGAGAATTGTTTTTCTTAACTTCTTGCCACTTGCCTTCCTTCTCTGGAACTGTAGTAGTAACACATGCTACCTGAGCTGAAGAACCTTTCAGTTTATATTGTACCAAATCGACCATTTTTTGCAGGAGGTCCTTGAAAATAAAAAACTCCTAAATGGGATGCCCCAACATCTGATAAAATCATCAATAATTGGGACGGTCTTCATCTCCTTCCTTCTCTGGCCTCTTGGGCCTTGGCAATTGAACCAAATTATTTTCCAGAGCCGAAATAAAATAACCCAAAACTTGTTCATTTCGGAAAGAATAAATGTTTCTCTTAAAATCATCAAATTGTTTTCATATATGATCTCTTTTATCATCTTGATGAAATAGACTCTATTTTTGGTGCTTAGGAGGTGGAGCCCTTCGAGAAGATGAAGGTTTTGAAGTAGAAGCAGGTACAGGTGCTTGTTTAAGCATAATTGTAGTAGTCTCTACTTTACCCATTCTCCTGTCTGGAGCTGATGGAATTACACGAGCATTATCCTTAGTCTTTATAAGAGAATCTTCAATATGTTGAGAGATTGAAGTAAGGTCTCGAAACCCTCCTGTGTATTTCACAAGGATCAGTGGTGTGTGCAACTCAACACATAAATTTGCCACACAGATTGGAAATAGTTCTTCTTGGGGGAGTGCTAAGCTTAGGGAATATTTTAATCCCTTCCAGCGAGGAATGAAATCTGAGACCCTTTCATTCTCCCTTTTCATACAGTTTGTAAGATCAAAAACTATTGTACATGGAATCGTTGAGCTGAATTGGAGATGGAATTTTTGATGGAGATCTTCCCATCCGGTAATTGACCAGGATTGCAAGCTTGTATACCAAACAAAATCTGGTCCTTGAAAGGTTCACAAGAAGCATCTGAGTTTCACTGCTTCTTGCTGGTCCAGAGTTCCCATCATAGGATCAAAACAAGACACGTAATGCGTCAAATACTGTTCAGGATTTCCTGATCCAATGAAAATAGGGAATACAGGGTTCCCAAAACTTGATGGGGGAGAGATTGAATCTACGCATTCATGGTAAGCCCTCTTTTTCGGTTGAACCTATGCATGCTTCCCTTCTATAGTCTCTAACCGAGATGTTAATGACTTGATTAGCCACTAAATGAGGCTAATATTCATTGTTAATATACATAATATTTGTGTTCTTTATTATTCATAAACACCATTTTAGTGCATTTTACACTTTGAACATCATTTCACATTATGATTGTAATACCTTCTTAAAATGCACTATTATGTGGTACATTTTTTAACATCATTTAAAGTACCCAATGATTCATCTGATTTTAAGGAATTGAATTATACAGATTTTAATTTGAAATTTTTTGAAATTTATCTACACTTAAATATTAACATGTTTGATTCAGGGATCAGTAGAGAATTCATGGAGGATGATGGAGATATTTGGAAATGAAAGGAAGCAATTCTGGAGAAGGAAGATTGGACATCAGCCCACTGATTAGACTGTGGGGCCCAACATACAGGCCCCATTAATCCCATATTTCGTGGTATGCTAGAAGACATGTATATGAACAAATCACTATTCATGAGTTAATGATAATTCGGCCTCAATGTGGGTCATTTTGGCAGCCCAAGTTAGAGATAAAATTCTGGGCCAGATTCTGTGTCCCAGAAAAACATCCCACTACTATGATCATATATCTTAATCCAAAACTCTACATGGGCTCATATTTTACAAGCGGTTAGAAGACATCCGGAGCTCCATTTTAATCTTCTATGGTCCACTCTTATTCGGCCATCTAGAAGGTCGTACAGACGCGTCTGTTCGGTGAAGGAAAGAAGGCTGCCACCTAGGGTCAAGGGTGGAAAAATCAACTTTCCACAAACATTCCACCACCCTAGGCCTACCATACTCAAGTGGGATGACTTGTACTGTTGGAGGCTCGACCCAAGGCTCCCAAAATGCCTATTTAAGGTAGTGGTGGTGAAGTAGTTTGAAATCTGGGATGCTTTGTTCAATTGTAATGTTATGCTGCATTTTTGTTGCCTCAAATTTGTCTTTCACATGTAAGTTGTTCAATTCAATTTAGTTTCTTAATAAAAGTTCTTATTCTACTCTTATTCTGTTTTTCTTCATATCACTTTGATACTGTTGGATCAAGGTGTGAATTTATTCACACCAAACCTTGTGAAATTATTCACACAACGGTGGAGTGATCATTTTATTTTTGTTGTTTTCTTTACTTCTTCATTTCCTCCCTCATGAGTCTACTTTCCGCTTCCATTGAAACCATGGGATCGATGGAGGGCTAACCCACTTATGGGTTGATCCAAGGGAGTAGAAAGGGGCTAGATTGGATGTTATTTATCACCTAATTAATGTATAATCACTTCTTTAATTGGGATTTTTATTTGATGATTTTTAAACTCCATCGTCCTTGTTAAATTTAAGGCCACACACTTCAAGTATTAATACGATCCTTTACCTTGAAGTGCTCAAAACTTTGATCCTTCAAGTGTATAGGTTATTAGTATTAAAGGGTGTAGGCATTAAAACATTACATAATGATGTTGTTTTATCTCCTTAAATGAACCCATCTCAAATTTACGAAATTGAAATCATTAAAAAGAAAATACGTCCAATCCACCCCGAGCGATAACCTAGGATCAACTCATTATTTTAAACTGAATTCACTTAAATATATTAGATATCTTTAAAACCAATACAAAATAAATCCATGTTGGCCACTTCATAGCCAATAACAGTCCATAGAATATACGTGTCTATAGGTTTCTTCTTAGGTCTCTGTGGATTCGATAACCCAAGATAAACTACAAGGACCGTCTTACCTTCTTCTCTTGGGTAAATTTGAGCGAGAATCATGACTCAATAGTAGTTGTAACCTTTTGAGAAACATCTGGTTGAACATGGACTTGGGAAGGTGCAATAACCGGAGCTTGGACAGGTATGGTGGCTGGTACTGCAACTGATGGTAGCACCACCGATTTTTGTTGCACTTGACCCGTAGGATTAGACCTGTGAGGGTGTACTGATAAAGGAGGATATTCTTGATCCATTTCAGCAGCCATAAAAAATTCCTTTGGAAGACTGACTGTAACACCCGATAATTTTATGAGAAATATTTTGTTTTTATGTTATATAAATCATCAAAAGAATCTTTCACTACACACAACACTAGCATGGCTTGCTTTACACGCAACTATGGCCTTCCTAGATAGCTTGCGTCGTACGCAATACCGAGTTTCACTAAACAACGATATGCTATTAAAATATTATTAAAACTAGAGGTTATGAATAGTACTAACTGAATTTTTAATTTTATAACATTTTAATCCAACATATACATTTTCTAGAATGAGGTATAAAAATAAAATCAGTTTTTTTGGATAAAAGAAATATTTTTCAAAAAATACAGTTTTGCCGCCTTTTGATGGCGCACCCACATTAAATCTAGTTTTTTACATGTTTATAAGTTCACTTTGACAAAATAAAATTCTTCTTTTGAATCAGGGTACAAAAATTTACTTTGGATAAACTTTTGATATTTTTCTGATAACTTTCTTATTTTGATGAATAGTAAAAATACGCTAATTTTTAATTAAAATCAACTTTTTTCATCGTGATAATTTATATGGATAAATTATAATATTGAATGTTTTTAAATTATAAATAGAATAGAATTTTACCATTTAATATAATATATGTCATTATCATTAATTTCACATTGAATTCATAGGTAAAAACATTTCAATCTTTGTCAATGTTTTAACTTCTAAAACTCGTTTTCTTAACAATGGGATTTATTTTAAATTAATTACCACAACTTATATGTTTCTAATTTTGAAAAATGGATTCCATATTCAGAATCAGTGGGTCTAAATTATGTTAATAGAATACTTTTTATTTTTTGGCATTGTGAATAGTAACTATGGTAAATTTTATTTACCTTAGTTAAAGGTAAATCGGGTAATTAAGGATAAATATAAGATTATAAAATTACCCTAACACCTACCCAAATCCTATTATATGACTAAAATTCGACCCATATCACCTAAGGGTCGGATTAGATTCATTTAATGGACTTTTTTCAATGAAAATAATTTAATTATTATTAAAACCAAAGAATGTGACAACATGTCACTTTCTTAAATCTTATAAGTATAATAATTTTAATTTTGTGATAAACTTAATGAAACTTCGAACGTGAATAGTCTCCAGAAATTTAATATAATTATCTACATCATAGGAATTTATTTATAATTTTTAGATATTGAATAATTATCATTAATTATGACACAATAGTGATGTTGAAATTATTTTATTAATTAAAATATCAAATTAATTTTTTTAAAAATATTAAAATAAATATTATATGAACTATTTAATTTTCTAAACTAATTTTATAGATACATATGAAATTTTATGAATCTATTAAATCTTTTATTTCGAACATGTATTCTGTATTTATTTTATTTAAATTCAAATAAATGAATAGTGTCAAAATTGAAACTATTGCTGTTTTATAAAAATAACATATTATAAAATTGTTTAAAAATCACAAAAATATTTAAAAATTATAAATTAAAATTTATATGGTCGAAAATGTCATAAAGTTTCAAATTATGGAAAATTCACAACACATATGTAATTATTTATAATAATTTAAAATTTAGAATATTATTACTACAAATAAAATTAAATAGATAAATAAGGATAAATCAAGTTGATAATGTTTAAAATAAATTCCTAACATGTCTAAATTTTATTGGATGATGAAATTACAACCCTATCTCATATAAGCTTCAGATATGAGTCATTTTGGAAGTTTTTAAGTGGGTTTGGGATTTAATATAATCTAACATTTCTTATATTTCCAAAGGTGCCCCTCTCCTCACTTATAAAAGGGAACCTCCTCCCACTCTTCCTCAAACCAATTTCAGCCTTCAAGCTCGGACAACCCCTGCCCATTTAACTTTCCCACTTCCCTAGAAACGTCCTAGAGGTCCTGGTCTTCTTCAAAGACCAATTTTAGTGCCCTAAAAGGAGGTCTCAAAGAGGCGCTTCAAAGAAGAGGTAATGTCTGCTACCGATTCTTTCAAGTCTATTTCTTCTTATACTTATTCTTATTTAGTTGTTTTATTATGAAGTAATAACATCAGTACTACTCATATACTGATATGTTATTATAAGTATGAAACAACCCTATTTCCCCATCTATCCACCCTACGGAAAATGAAATCACCGTGCGTGCGTACGTACGGAATACCGTCTCCACCCCGTGGTGTAATCTATTTTCAACCACCACCTTACTTGGATGGGTATAAGGGTGAAAGTAATGAATATATATGATTATTTTAAAGTGTTAGTGATTCTGAAATAGTTTACATGCACTCCAATACAATTCCACGATCATGGGAACTATATCATCGCTCGTGCGTACGTACGGAATACTGTCTCCACGATGTGATGCGATTTTTTCTACATGATCTTTCATTGCATAATGATTATATAAATTAATTGAATGAATTAATATGATATATATTACACTAATACCATTCTGTAAATGTGGTATCTATAACCTAAAGATAAGAATAAGAATTTATTCGACAAACACGCATAAGAACAAAAAGTAATAAACACCCAAATAACAAGTAGTAATGAAATATTACTAATAAGAAGCTAAGAATATGACCATATATGATATCATAACAATAAGTATAATTCTGGAATAAGTCAATAACATTATTTAAATCATTATACAGGAGGTTCAGACACTTACGAAGCAAATCGGACTTAAGGTAAGGGAAATATCACAATCTCATTTTTATCAGAGATTGTTTATACTTTGGAATTTACTGGGGTGTATTTTATCATCCACATCCATGTTTCATAAATATTTAATATTTATATCCTTCTACTATAGTTTATATCCAATTTTACCCTTTGGTCAGTTTTTTTGTAAATGATATGAAAGGGATCTTTTGTTGTTTTTCATACGAGGTACTTTTTGAATTTTCGACAAAAGTACGAGAAGAATGTTTTCTTTTAACTTATAAGGAATGAATTGATTTTTAAAACATTATTTCCAAGAATCTTACCTTATAAGTGTTCATTTTTATTTTTAATCTACTTATTTTAGTTTAGAATTGTATGACATGTTAAAAATGGAAAACTGTTTTTGAAGTAGAAAGGATATTTTCCTCAAGAATAGAGTTCAATTGTTTTATCAAAATTATTTTCCATCTAAGATAATAAAGGGTTATGTTTCTATACCTATTATTACATTGATTTTATTATGTTGTGATGGAATTATTTTTATTAATTCCTTTATCTTATATGAGTTGTTTTATGATGTCACGATGTTTAAGATTCCCATTTTATTACATGGGTTATGCTATGATGTATGGTTTATGATTTTGTGGCACACATAAGAATGGTATCATTATGAGATGGGTGGGACCTATATCTCCCTCCAATGCATTGGGTAAATATTTTATATCTCATGAGATAGACATGGCTGGAATGGCAGGTTATACCGGTTCAGTGAAATAGGACTGAAACGAGGAGTGAACTCGGTTCAGAAATGGACTTTGTCCACTATGATAGTCTTGGAAATATGTCTTGACTAATAAGAAATGATTCTATATGATTATTTGTGTATGCCACAAAGTTTCATGGTTTATGTTATGATTATTGGCATTACATTTCACTTCCATGATTTATCCCATGTTATGAAATTATGATCTCTTTTGCAGGGTAAGATTTCCAAAATGTTATGTTTTTATTTTGATGTGATTGATATTTCTTTTTTTTACCCTTATTGAGCATTTGAGCTCAACCTTTTGTATGTTTTCTTTCCCCAGGCCAGGAAGAAGGTTATTATGTAAGATATGCCAAAAGGAACTATAGATATGATGAAATAAATGGGAGACAGTGTAGACGCTTTATGAACTAGTTGTTTATGTTTCCCAGTTTCTAAAGACACTATACCTATACGGTCCTTTCATGGTTTTGTTATATGTTGTAATAAGTGTGCTTCAATTTTGAAGTAATAACAATGTATGTGAAGTGTGGGTCATTATAGTTGGTATCAGAGGAAATGTATAGTCAACCTTTGGAAACTAGGATGTGAAAGCCTTAGTAAGAACCCTAAGGAAAAGTCTAAGCATAGAACACAATCTTAGTGTTTTAGAAATGACCATGAATAACCTAGGATAAGACCTTAAATGTGAAATTTAATTCTTAATTATGTGGTTTTCCTATTATAATTATTTTTTCTCACACTGTTATTCTTGGTTTTAGTCAATGGATGTAACCATAAGGAACCGTGTTAATGCGGAATGCGACGGGAAATGCAATGATTGTCCCCCTGAGCAACCAAACGTTATGGGAGCTGGAATGAAAAATCTTGTAGCCATGCTCACACAACTTTCTCAAACTATGAATCATGCAGGACTTCCAAACGAGCAAAGGAAGGAGCAAAATTCTGTTTAATCCTTCATGAGGAAGCGTCCACCTTCGTTCAGCGGGTCTACTGATCCATTAGTTGCTGAAAAATGGATTAGTACTACTGAAAATATATTTTCAGTTCTTCAATGTTCTGAACATGATAAAGTCATCCTAGCAGTGTTTCTTTTGGAAGGAGATGCTGATCAATGGTGGAATCTTATTAAGAATATGAGGCAAAGGGATGAAATTGAGTCCATGGAATGGGATGAGTCTCAAGAACTTATTTTTCAATAAGTACTTCCCTCGTATTCTCTGAAAAAAGATGGAGAAAGAGTTTCTTGAACTGAAGTAAAAGGATGATGAATCTGTTGGTACCTATGAAGAAAATTTTACAAGACATGCAAGGTACGCTTCTGGTATTATTATCCAACCTGAGAGTAAAATAGATCGATTCTTTAGTGGCTTAAAACCAAGTCTTCGAAGGGCATTAGCCATAAGGGACTTCAATAGCTACGAGGAAATCGTTCTATGTGCTCTCAAAGTCGAGATGGAGATTGGAGTAACCCATCAGTCATATGGGTTTGATAATAAGAGGAAAATGGAATTCAAAGGAAAATCTAAAGAGCACACTGAAAAGAAGATGAGCTTTCCCTTTTCCTCAAGGTGTGGAAAGAAACATGGAGGGAGTTTTCCTAAAGGGACAAGTAAATGTTTCAAATGTGGAAAGGAAGTTCATCGTGCATTTGAATGTCACAATGATGGGAAGAAGATGTCTAATGATGCAAACAAAGGAAGGGACACACAGAATGAACCTACTACACTTCAATGTTTCAAGTGTAAGGAGATGGGGCATTATGCCAATAAATGCCCTAATCCAAGGGTTGTTGATGATGATCGAAATCAAAAAAATCTTAAGGCTAAAGACAAAGGAAAGTCACATGCAATTTATATCAGCGATGTGGAGTACAATAACGATGTGGTGAAAGGTACAGTTACTATCCACTCTAAAGTAGAAAATGTTTTATTTGATTCTGGATCCACCCACTCTTTTATTTCTGAAGATTTTTCTAAGGGTATCACCTTATTACCTCTAAAATTAGATGTTGAGTTAGCTGTGACAACACCTAATGGCACAACAGTCGCATCAAAAGTTTATAATTCTTCCCCGATTGAAGTTTGTGGGAAAGTGCTTCCTGCAAATCTTGTGATCCTTCCTATAATGGAATTTGATGTGATTCTTGGCATGGATTGGCTTTCTCTATATGGAGCGCATATCAATTTCCAAATAAGGGAAGTCACATTTTATATTCCAGATCAATCTATGATAGTCTATCGATGCAAGGATGAACATAACCTTCCAGTAGAAATTCCATCCGTCTTATGGGTCTTGATTCCACTGAATGAAGGTTATTTATCTCAAATGGTTGGTGAGAAACTCATGATTAATAATATTCTCATTGTATGGGAGTTTGATGATGTCTTTCTGGAGGAATTGTCGGGTCTTCCAACAAATCGTGATGTTGAGTTTTCAATAGAACTCGTATCGGGTGCTTTGCCTATTTCAAATACACCTTATAGAATGGCCCCAATTGAGTTGCAGGAATTGAAGAAGCAACTCCAAGAGAATCTTGATAAGGGATTCATATGCCCTAGTGCATCACCTTGGAGAGTACCTGTTCTATTTTTTAAGAAGAATGATGGATCAATGAGACTCTGCATTGATTATCGAGAACTTAACAAGATCACTATCAAGAACAAATATCCTCTCCCACGCATTGATAAATTATTTTACCAACTACGTGGAGCTCAATACTTTTCCAAGATTGATCTTCGTTCAGGGTATCATCAATTAAGGGTCAAAAGGGAGGATATACCAAAGACGGAATTCCGTACAAGGTATGAACACTGTGAATTTATAGTGATGCCATTTTGTCTTACTAATTCCCCTGCTATCTTCATGGATCTAATGAATAGAGTCTTTAGAGACTATCTTGATCAATTTGTGGTAGTCTTTTTAGACGATATTCTTGTCTATTCAAAGAGAAAGGAAGAACATGAAGATCACTTGAGAATTATATTGAAGACCCTAATAAAGGAGACGCTTTATGAAAAATTTACCAAGTGTGAATTTTGGTTTAAAAAAGTTGCATTTTTGGGTCACATAATCTCAAAAGAGGGGATATTTGTGGATACATCAAAAATACAGGTCATCAAAAGATGGTCGAGACCAACAATAGTAACTGAGATCCAAAGTTTTCTTGGATGGGCTGGATATTATCAACATATTGTGAAATCTTTTTAACGATTATCTAATCCACTCACCAGGTTGACTCGGAAAGGAGTTAAGTTTGTTTGGACGGAGGAATGTGAAGAGAATTTCAAGGAGTTGAAAAGAAGGTTATCCAGTGCACCTGTGCTCACACTGCCTTGTAGTGGAGAAAGGTTTGTGATCTACAGTGATGCATCCAAGAAGGGATTGGGGTGTGTTCTTATGAAAAATGATATGGTGATAGCTTATGCCTCACAATAGTTGAAAATCCATGAGCAAAATTACCCAACAGATGATTTGGAGTTATCTGTGGTAATCTTTGCATTAACGATTTGGAAGAATTATCTTTATGGAGAAAGGTGTGACATTTATACTAATCATAAAAGTTTAAAGTATATTTCCACACAAAAGGAGCTCAATATGCGCCAAAGAAGATGGTTGGAGCTGATTAAGGATTACGACTGCTGAATTCATTACCACCCTGGGAAAGCAAACAAGGTGGCAGATGCATTAATTCGACAAGACCATGCCAGTTTATCCATGATGAGGATAAAAAAAGATCCAACATTTATGGATTTAGAAAGGATGGATCTTGGAATTATAATGGAAGGGGAAAATCGTATCTTTCTCAAATGAATGTTCAACTATCTATACATGTGAAGATTAAAGAGGCACAAAAACAAGATGTAGAGTTACAAAAGAAGGTGAGAAATGTTCCTGAATTCAACCTTGATTGTGATGGGATAATAAAGTTCAGGAATCAGGTTTGTGTTCCTCCCATCCCAGAATTAAAGAAGGAGTTGCTGGATGAGGCTCATAGTTCTTAATTCTCTATTCATCCTGGAAGCACGAAGATGTATAGGGACCTGAAAGAGTACTTCTGGTGGGATGGCATGAAAAGAGATGTTGCTGAATATGTCTCGCGATGCTTGGTTTGTCAGCAAGTTAAAGCTGAGAGACAGATGTCTAAGGGGATGTTACAACTATTACCCATACCAGAATGGAAATGGGAAAACATCATAATGGACTTTGTCACAGGACTCCCTAAAACATCCAAAGGTAATAATGCTATCTGGGTCATAGTTGATCCTCTTCGTCACACCAATTTGAGCATTCAAGCCCGGCCAAACCCTACCCATTTCACTTCCCCACTTCCCTAGAAACGTCCTAGAGGTCCTGGTCTTCTTTAAAGACCAATTTTAGTTCCCTAAAAGGATGTCTCAAAGAGGCGCTTCAAAGAAGAGGTAATGTCCGTTACCGATTCTTTCAACTCTATTTCTTCTTCTACTTCTTCTTATTTAGTTGTTTCATTATGAAGTAATAACATCAGTATTACTCATATACTGATATGTTATTATAAGTATGAAACAACCATATTTCCCTATATATCCATCCTACAAAAAACGAGGTCACCGCGTGTGCGTATGTACGGAATACCGTCTCCACGCCGTGGTGTAATCTATTTTCCACCACCACCTTACTTGGATGGGTATAAGGGTGAAAGTAATGAATATATATGATTGTTGTAAAGTGGTATTGATTCTGAAATACTATACATACACTCCAATACAATTCCACGATCATGGGAACGATATCATCGCTCGTGTGTACGTACGGAATACCGTCTCCACGATGTGATGCAATTTATTCTACATGATCTTCATTCCATAATGATTATATAAATGAATTGAATGAATTAATATGATATATATTACACTAATACCATTCTGGAAATGAGTTATCTATAACTTAAAGAGAAGAATAAGAATTTATTCGACAAACATGCATAAGAACAAAAAGTTATAAACACCTGAATAACAAGTAGTAATGACATATTACTAATAAGAAGCTAAGAATATGACCATATATGATATCATAACAATAATTATGATTCTGGAATAAGTCAATAACATTATTTAAATCATTATACTGGAGGTTTGGACACTTACAAAGCAAATCAGACCTAAGATAAGGGAAATATCACAATCTCATTTTTATCTGAGATTGTTTATACATTGGAATTTACTGGGGTGTATTTTATCATCCACATCAATGTTTCCTCAATATGTAATATGTATATCCTTCTACAATAGTTTATATCCAATTTTACCCTTCGGTGAGTTTTTTGTAAAAGATATGAACGGAATCTTTTTTCGTTTTTCGTACGAGGTACATTTTGACTTTTCCGACAAAAGTACGAGAAGAATGTTTTCTTTTAACTTATACGGCATGAATGGATTTTTAAAACATTATTTCCAAGAAGACCCCCTTACAAGTTTTCAAGATTATTTTTAATCAACTTCTTTTAGTTTAGAATTGTATGGCATGTTAATAAAGGAAAAGTGTTTTTGAATTAGAAAGGATATTTTCCTTAAGAATGGAGTTTAGGTGTTTTATCAAAATTATTTTCCATCTAAGATAATAAAGGGTTCTGTTTCTATCCCTATTATTACATTGATTTGATTATGTTTTGATGGAATTATTTTTATGAATTCCTTTATCTTATATGAATTGTTTTATGATGTCACGATGTTTAGGATTACCATTTTTATTAAATGGGTTATTCTTTGATGTATGGTTTATGATTTTTTGGCACACATACGAATGGTATCATGATGAGATGGGTGGGACCTATATCTCCCTCCAATTCATTGGGTAAATATTTTATATCTCATGAGATAGACATGGCAGGAATAGAAGGTTATACCGGTTCAGTGAAACAGGACTGAAACGAGGAGTGAACTCGGTTCAGAAATGGACTTTGTCCACTAAGATAGTCTTGGCAATGAGTCTTGACTAATAAGAAATGATTTTCTATGATTATGTGTGTATTAAACAAAGTTTCATGTTTTATGTTATGATTATTGGGATTACATTTCATTTCCATGATTTATCCCATGTTATGAAATTATGATCTCTTTTGTAGGGTACGATTTCCAAAATGTTATGTTTTTATTTTGATGTGATTGATATTTATTTTGTTTACCCTCATTGAGCATTTGAGCTCACCCTTTTGTATGTTTTCTTTCCCTAGGTCTAGAAGAAGGTTATTAAGTAAGATATGCCAAAAGGAACTATAGATATGAAGAAATAAATGGGAGACAGTGTAGACGCTTTATGAACCAGTTGTTTATGTTTCCCAGTTTCTAAAGACACTATACCTATACGTTCCTTTCATGGTTTTGTTATAGGTTTTAATAAGTGTGCTTCAATTTTGATGTAATAACAATATATGTAATGAATGGGTCGTTATACTGACTCCAGCACGCTTAAGAGAAAGACTACCTTGAAGTAGTTCTGTGTTCAACCTCCTCAATTACTTCATTTCTTCCTCCTTTTGTCCAAATCGTTTCACTAGTGAGAGCGATTGGCCTTCTCCAGAGGAAGGATATATAACCTGATTCTTTCCCTTCCCCTTTTTTGATCCCTTTCGAAGAGGGGGAAGTGAGTTATTTGAAGGAATGCCCAGATTTTGGGTCAGCCTTTGATTTCGTGTATGCACGCCTTCTTCATTTGTGTCTGTGCGTACAACTTCTTGAGCAGGAAACTCTACATCTAATCCCTCTATGTGAGCCACATCTGGTGGATCAGCAACAAAAGAATTGATGACATTAATGGATGCATAATGCATTTCATCCCTTCTATCATCATTTTTGTCATATTGTCTTCTGCCATGCCCCGGACGAGACATTGCCTTTTTTTGATTTGATCCCTCAGGAAATTATTAGCAAACCATAATTTGGAGAGAATATCCTTATAATCTGGCTATTCATTCCCCTTGAGGATTCTTCCCCAATCGAGAAAAGACAGACTTTCTTTGAGGGGGGGATTGATGATTTTTAAAATTCCCTAGTCCGGTGGACTGGGGCTGTTCCTGCGGTCTTTGATCAACTCCTCGAATCCTATTTGTTGATTTCGAGTGTTGAGTTAAAAGAGTCCCTAGTCTGGAAAGCTGGGCTGGCTCTTGGCTTTCTATGTCTGAGACTTTCTTAAAAGCTCTCCTGATCTTAAAGACCTTAGTCCGAAAATTAGCTGGATGCATCAATCGGCATCCACTTTTATCACTCGGTTCAAAAGTCCATTGGATAATTTCTGACACTTCTGTCACTTAATGGTGTGCTTGCTCTATACGAGAGGCATGTTCAATATTCTCATTTGCTTTATGCAGGAGTAATTCAACAACTTGTTCTCCGTATTCATGATTTTGAGAAGAACTAGTTGAGGCCTGTTCTTGGGCAAGCATTATATTACAAACAAACCCCATTGACTGTGGCCGTCCACAGGCAATAGCATTGCATGAGACCATTTTTGGTGGGCTTTGCTAACTGGAGAGCACAATGAAATGTAGTTCTCCATGAACACCCCATCCTCTGACATGAATACCATATGGTAATTGACAATTAATAGGCGCAATCTTCTTAGTGCGCCAAGGCATGAACGTTGAAGGGCTCTCTGCTGCTTTTCATCCTTCAGATATGAAGAGACTGATAGAGATTCCAAATCAATCTGACATTGTAACCCTTCTATTATCTTAACATGATTTTCATATTCATCATAAGATAATACTTTCTTTTTCAGCTGACAATGAGTTTTCCATATGTTGAGACGAATGTCATGAATTCCATCTATCGTCAACATCTCTGGAATTTCATACTGAGAGTCATCCAGAGGCTAAAAAATGACTATTAAATCACCTTTTTTCAGTTGTTTTTTCATGTTCAACATTTCCTCTTTATCATTCAATAAAGATTATTCTACCTAATTTGACCAGAACTGATGCTTCCTTGTTTCTTCATCGGATTCATCAAGATTGGTAGAGAGATCACTGATTAAACTAGAAAATACATGACTTAGGGGTGGTTCAGAGAATGAACTAAACCATGGGCTATCTTCTGATTGAGAAAGTATTTCACCTGCTAGCGGTGAAGCATCATACATGACTAGTTTCACATTTACAAGTGCCTCAATATATGATGGCCTTCTTTGCACTACATTATCCACTGGAGCATTTTATGGACAATGTGCATCACTACTACGGATAGGACTTTCACAGTGAAATTCATCATCATGGGGAGGACCACCATGGTGGGTTATAACCAAAGATGAGATCTCTTTCTCCTTGGTCTTATGACCACACAGAGGGTTCCTATAGCTCTCATCTGAAGATGAAACTTCTAGATCAACCGAACTATCATGAAGCAAGCCTTCATGAGGAAGTGTCTGTTGAAGACCTTCAGAATTAATGTTCCCACTATTGGGAAATGAGGGAGTAGAATCTTGGATTCCAACAGATAATTGTCTGAGGGCTTCAAGAACTCCAACATCGAGCAAGGCCTTGTTACAGATTGGCTCTTGATCACTTGACTGTGTTGGACGAGTCTTCTTCTTAGACGCCTTCTTACTTGAAAGAACCCGGTTCTTATATTTGAGGTACGAGTTTCTTCTTTTCTCTTTTCCTTAATTGTTTTTGAGAATATATGGAAAATCGGAAAAATCATAAATTTTGGAAGTACACGCCGTGTAGTTTTTCCACATGACGCGTACTTTTGGTCGTGTCGGATGGGTACACGGGGCGTGTGGCCATGCCGGGGATGAAGGGTGTAGGAACTGACTACATGCTGTGTAGTGGTCCCTTACATTTCGTGTAGTCAGTCGGTAGGCGAAAACAGTAATGCGGTGGAGCAACCGTCAGCTGGGCGGCAGTACACGCTATGTAGTCGGGAGTACATGTCGTGTACACATGTCGACAGATGAAAAGTGTGGCGGTGCCGCCAGAGGAACAATTAAATAAAGGAAGTACACACCGTGTACTTAGAAGTGCACGATGTGTACTTTGTTTTTTTCTCTCAAAATGGGCAGTAGACTCCCCTGTTCACAGGGAAGGCTTAGAATGGAATAGGTACCTCGAGAGGGACGACCAAACCTTTAATGATCCACCGAGTGTTCGTCTAGAATCTGTTTCTGCTTCGGCCAATCTTGTTGGAACCACACGGGTAAGCCTTCTCCTCTCCTTGAATGTTTCTTTCCAGTTATTCTCCTAACTGAAGTTATTTGAGGTTAAGAGAGTTTATTTATTCATCATATCTACTTCGTTCTTGGGTGTTTCTGGAACCGACGTTCGGGTATAGCACTCGTCGGCGTATAAGGAAGGTGGCTTGGTGTTTGTTTTTCCAACTGCCGTGTGTTTTGTGCGTTTTTGTGCCACGAACCCATGTTGGGATGTCGTGTATCTGAGTTCGTTTCTATATTAAACACCTAGAAATGATTCGGTATTTAATTATGATATCAAAATGCTGGTTGGGATCGTTTCTTGGATCTGAAGACACCGTGGGGGTGTGTTCCACTGTTTATCCGTTTGGCCAGGATACCCAAGGGTATGCCATTAAAGTAGTAATTGTAGAATTTCTTTGAGAGGAATTGCTTTTCGCTTCTTGTTTACCTATTTGGCATGGCCCAGTTACCTGTTTAGCCTGAGGGCGTTGTTGTCATTATCCTGCGGCACTGTATTGTATTAGCCAGAGGGTGTGATTGTATTAGCCTGAGGGCATGACTATATTAGACTGAGGGAAACTTCCTATTTTGCGTAAGGGCAACCTTTCGTGCCTGAGGGCTTGACTTCTGTGCCTGAGGTTGACACTTCGTATGCCTGATGGCAATATTCTAATACGCCTGAGGGTAATGCCCGAGGGCGAGATTCTGTATAGCCTGAGGGCATGGTTCACTATATTAGCCTGAGGACGAGATACTGGTTGGCTTGAGGGCTTGGTGCTGTTGAGCACAAAATGTTACTAAATTAAATGGATTAAATGAATAATTAAATAGAAATATAACTGTTAAGTTAGTTACTTTTGAGTACTACTTAGTTTATTTCATTTTACTACTGCACACTTGATGCATGCTTTACACATAGTTGAGCACGGGCCATTGGTGGGTGCCTGCTGAGATATATTTCTCACACCCTGTTTGGGTCATGCTTTTTGGCCCAAACAGATTGCGTTTCTAGAGGTGTGGATAGGGAAAGAGTCCCTATACAGGTACTTGAGTGTTGCTATGGAGTAGGAGGGGATGGGACCGAGCCTAGGCTTGTGATGTCGCTACTAGCTGTTTTGGTTTGTTTTGTTGTACTATGATTTTTGTTGTACAGTATTGATGTATAACATGTTTTGGGTATTTTCTTAGAACTTGAGAAATGTAGCATCATTATCTTTATACTGTTGGTTGTATCCACTGCAGTTGTTTAATTTAGTTATGTATGGTATACAACTTCCGTTGTTCATTGTATGTTTTATTTTGTATTCTGTTGTGCTGCACTTTGACAAATGAGGGCATAGTTTCACCACTATCAGACCTAGTCCCTCACTGCTAGTCGGAAGCCTCTAGCATTTGGGGAAATGCGCCTGAGGTCACGTGGCGAACCAGGTTCGGGGCACCCGTTGAGTGGAACCCGGAACTGGGATGTTACAAAGTGGTATCAAAGGAGTTCTTTTCTTTGACTTACTATTTGGAGCTGTAGTCAGGGATAGGACGAACGGTAGTTGGTAATAATTTGTGCCCGGGCGTAGCTAACCCGTGTATAGGGAAAAGTTAGTATACCTTGTATTTTTTCAATTCTTCTTCTTTTAAAAATTTTACAGTTGATTTGATTTCCCCGTTGGGTGATACACTTGGTATTGTGTTGTTATATTTTATCCATGGGTTCTATTTAGTTACAACCCGATGATATGAGGGTACTCCGTCTCATTCATCATTTAGGCACATGCTAGAAATCCCATTCCATGCATAATTTCATGCCATGTAGGTGCATTAGAAATTGCATGTTGTTGTGAAAGTTGATGTGCTAGAAAAGTATGCTAGAGTGATAACTGCTCTGATAAAATACTTGCCTTGTGATAGGTTAATGTTTGTGAGATTTGTTCATATAATGGATTCCAAACATTGGTTTTTGTGGAGTATGGTCCCCCATAGACCGGAATTTGGTGTATCATTGACTTTTTATTAGTTATAACACAGATAAGATGTCAAACTTTGATTCGTGGGGAGTATGGGCCCTCACGGGTCGGAATTTGACTCATAGGTGTTGTTTTTCAGTATTTTATGGGTTCTAGAGATGTTTCTAAGGAATACTATCTGGAAACCCAGTATACATGCCGTGTATAACTTTAAACATGCTGTGTATGGCCTTCTGTTCGATGAGAAAAAATAAACTTTTTGAGTACACACCGTGTAACTAGAGTACACGTCGTGTAGTCTCCTTCCATGTCACAAACCGTGTTGGCGGAAACAAGGGGAAGGGAAGATCTTGGGGAGAACATGCTGTGTAGCTTTTGTACACGCCGTGTAGTGTTGACTCGGAGTCCATCCGTGTAACTAAAAACATGGGTCGGTGAGCTCCTGTATAGAACATGTTGTGTCAATGATAAACACACTATATAATGTGACCTCGGGACTCGACCGTGTAACTAACAACACGGGTTGGTGTCACCTCTCTTTGGATATGCCGTGTACCTATGAGACACGCCGTGTGGTCTTCTCCGAGGACAGACTGTGGGGAGTTTTCCATGTGACTGGAAAACGGGGTGGTGTACACGCCGTGTGCGAGTGTAACACGCCATATAGTGTCAAGATGAGTAGTAGGATGTGTCACAGATGACACAGGCAGTTGGAAAATTTCACCATAAATGTCGTGTAGATGTTATACACAACATGTAGTTTTTCTAAATAGGAGTCGTCTGGCTCAGCCATGTAGAAGGACCCGGGCAGGGAAGGGAAGTCAAGTACACACCGTGTAGTCAGTATACACGCCATGTAGTCTTGTTTTTGAAATTTTGAATGCCTTATTCCTCCTGTTCCCTTTTTGGGTTTCATTTTTTCAGACTTTGATAAATCTTGATCTAAGGCGTGATTTTGACTATGTAGTTTCATGCCTCCTAGACGACCGCGTGTTGTTCTCTAGGAGAGCGGCGACGACTATACTCCAGAGATGGTGGGACATGGGTGACCATTTGATCCCACAGCAGAGCCAGATGCAGCACCAACTGCTATACCGGACATAGGCACAGAGGCGCATTTCAATGAAGGCTTATTGCAGTTTATGCAGACCATTCAGGGAGCACCGCATGCTGCCACATATATGGCCGAGCTGACTCGTATCTTTCAGCAGCAGCATCCGCCTACGTTTTCTGGGGATGGTGGACCACAGGCTGCAGTGTCTTGGCTAGGATCGATGCAGACTATTTTCGATCATGTTGAGACGCCTCCAGGGCGGAGGGTCAAGCTCGTGACATACATGCTACGTGATTCCACCAAGAGTTGGTGGGATGTCACCACCTAGTAAGAGAATCACAGAGACATGGTGTGGGAAGATTTTCAGGCAGTCTTCTATGACTTCTTCTTTCCCGAGATGTTGAGGGAAGATAGAGCTCGTAAGTTCATGAATCTGCAGCAGGGCACCATGTCAGTGATGGACTATTCTACTCGTTTCACCGATCTTCAGCGTTTCGCACCCATGATGGTGGGTGATGAGACATTGAGGGCCAGACGCTTTGAGGATGGTCTTTGATATGACATCCGAGCACTGGTGAATGTTTTCAGGTTGCCTATTGTACATGCGATTGTGAATTAGGCACTGATTTAAGAGAGGAACATGTGGGAAGCTAGTGGTGTGGGCCAGGGTGGTTCAACACTAGTTACTGGTATAATATCTGTTGGCAAGAGGAAGAGACATATGGAGATTTCTCAGGGTGGCAGTACCAGCAAGGCAGTTTCTTCAGGTGGCCCGATCAGGTGCTACCAGTGTGTTAGAGAGGGGAACAAGAGGCCACAGTGTCTACAAGACCCAGTGGAGTGCCGAGCTTGCGGCAAGATGGGTCATCTGCAGTGCTTTTGTAGGGTGTATCCACCGATGGCTAGTGAGAGGGGTTCTGTGTAGACTCCGCATATGGGAGCAGGACTAGTGGCTTCTTACCAGTCAGGGAGTTGGAATACAGCAGGGCATGCAGGAAGAGATGGTGGTCATGGACTTGGTATCCAGACACTAGGATCTTAGAGGCATCAGGGCGGGACAGCTCAGAGTATCCAGGCTGTATCGTAGGGTTGCGGCATTGGGCAGGCATATGCAGTGCAACAGACCCAATAGGAGAAGGATCCCAGACCTTCTATAGTTAGAGGTACTATTCTAGTAGCTTCTATCTTATCTTAGGTACATTTAAATACGGTTGATACACATAGATTCATATTTGTACCCGTTGTGGATAGCATTGGGCTCTGTGTTTCTACTTCTTCTGATATTATGACGCAAGACATTCCGTTGGGGAATAGAACGGCTGGTGTGCGTCAGTGCAAGAAGTTTCCCCTAGAGGTTGGTGGGTGTCACTTTCTTTGGGATCCCTATGTCTTAGATATGACGAGCTATGATGTCATTCTTGGAATGAACTAGTTGGTTCCCTTTCGAGCCTTTGTAGACTGCTATCGTCAGAGGGTGCGTTTTACGTCACCAGAGAGTAGAGAGTTTATATAAAAGGGAGAATGGGATGTTCATGCAATTCAAGCTAGACCAGAACATTGTGGGTGAGGTGGAGTCACATCCCAGATTGTGAGTTTATATCTAGATGATCAGGAGACTTGTCAGACAGATTTCCCTCCAGTTGTTGATCGTTTCGAGGATGTCTTCCCTGATGAATTTTCAGGTCTACCTCCGGAGTGAGAGGTGGATTTCTCTATCGAGCCGGTGCCAGGAGCAGCAGCGGTGTCCATTCCTCCTTATAGGATGGTTACACTTGATCTACTAGAGCTCAAGTGGAAGTTGGAGGAGTTTCAGGCAAAAGGATTTATCTGACCCAGTACTTCTCTTTGGGGTTCTCTGGTCCTTATTACGAAGAAGGCAGACGGTACCCTCAGACTGTGCGTGGATTATCAGAAGCTGAAATAGTTGACGGTTAAGAACCGATATCCCTTACCAAGGATTGATGATCTTTTTTATCAGCTTCGTGGAGAACGGGTGTTCTCGAAGATTGACTTGACATCAGGATATCATCAGCTGTGCGTAACACCATCTAATATAATTCTTAAAGCTTTCAGGAGCAGATATGGTATATACGAGTATACAGTTATGCCGTTCGGACTCACGAACGCGCCAACGGTTTTCAAGGCTCTGATGAATCATGTGTTCCATAACTATCTAGATTCGTTTGTGGTAGTATTTGTGGACAAAATCTTGGTGTACTATCAAACTCGACACGACCATGACACCCATCTTGAGATCATATTGAGTACACTGAGAGAGAATCGACTATATGCTATGCTCTCAAAGTGACAATTTTGGATGGACCATATTCACTTCCTAGGTCATATCATCTCAGAGGCAGGAGTTGTTGTGGACCCATAGAAGGTGAGTGCAGCAGTCTCCTGGGAGTTGCCTAAGAATGTGGTTGAGATATGAAGTTTCTTAGTGCTAGCTGGTTACTACAGATGCATCATACAGGACTTCTCCCACTTAGCAACACCGCTGATAGGTCTGACTAAGAAGGGTGTGAAGTTCATTTGGTCGGAATCTTGTGAGACAGCCTTCCATGACATGAAAGGAAGGTTGACATCAGCACAGATCCTGATACTCCCAGAGCAGGGGAAGAGCTATAGAGTTTAGTGTAACGCATCAGGTATTGGGATGGGAGCAATGTTGATGCAGGGTGATCGAGTTCTTTCATACGAGTCTCGTCAGTTGAGGCCACATGAGTGGAATTACCCGACGCATGATCTTGAGTTTTCCGCAGTTCCTCATGAGTGGCGATATTGGAGGCATTACCTATTGGGAGAGAATTTTGTGGTTTTCACTGACCAAAAAAGCGTCATGTATATATCTTTACTCAGCGTGACCTGAATCTGAGGTAGAGGAAGTGGGTAGAATACCTACAGTCCTTCAATTTTGAGCTTTCTTATACACCTGGTAAAGGTAATGCAGTAGCTGATGCACTGAGCAAGAAGACTCAGATACATGCAGTGCAAGAGGCCAGTGGTGAGTGGTATCTCATGGCTCTGTTCTCCGAGATGCATCTGGTGGTGCATGACAGTCAGGGGAAGTCTTATCTTTCATCTTTAGTTGTGAATTCTACCCTCCTGGACAGAGTGAGGATGAGGTAGCTATCAGATCTAGAAGGCCGTGTTCTACGGGAGTCGATGGCGAGTGGGGAACCTTTTCCTAATTGGACAGTAGGTGATGGCGAGGTCCTACATTTCCATGGACGAGTATGGGTTCTAGGGGATATATGTGAAGAGATGATGCGGGAGTTTCATGCTTCAGCATGGGAAGTTCATCCTGGGGTTACCTAGACGTACCAAGAATTGAGACGATAGTACTAGTGGTCGGGTATGAAGAGAGATGTAGCTGGTTTTGTTATGAGGTGTTCCACCTGTCAGCGGGTGAAGGTGGAGCACCAGAGACCAGCTGGACTGTTACAATAGTTACCTATCCTAGAGTGGAAATGGGATGATGTCATGATGGACTTCGTGACCGGGTTGTCGAGGTCACCTCGAGGCAATGATGTTTGTGGGTTGTTGTGGACAGACTCATGAAGGTTGCTCACTTTTTGTTGATCAAGGAGACCCTCGCTGTTGAAGAGCTCGGAAGGTTTTTTATCTGAGATATCATACATCTACATGGGGTCCCTCGTTCTACCTTTTCAGATAGGGACACCCGTTTTACGTCTCGTTTCTGGAAGAGTTTTCAGAGGGCACTGGGTACACAAGTGCTTCTAAGCACAGCATACCACCCTCAGATAGATGGCCAGTCAAATTGTACTATACAGGTGCTTGAAGACATGCTACGAGCATATTTCCTAGACTTCAGGGGCTCTTGGGAGAATCATATACCCTTATTCGAGTTTTCCTATAACAATAGATTTCAGGTGACTATTGAAATGGCACTATACGAGGTGTCATATGGTAGGCCATTCTAGTTGAAAGAGCGTTGTCGCACGCGCTCTCAAAAGAACTTCAAAAGTGAGTTACGTTGGATAAAACTCCAAGCACAACACTCCATGAAGCTAATGTTTAGTTTACTTGGTGTAGCATAGGGGGCTAACCAAGGTCGTCTCTCAAAGGAGGAAGTGAATTAAAACATCTTATTAGAGGTATTCTGAAAATAAAATAAAAGGGAATAAAAACACTACTTTAATGGATTGGGGTTTGTTGTAGTTTATGAATCTAGAAGAAGTTTGCTGGAATAAGATTGTATAATTTTTTTTTGTTTTTAGTTTTGAAATGAATTTCAATTTAAATGACACAACAAGAAGATGTTTTTTTTAGAAATCTATTTAAAAAGTGTAATCGATCTAACTCTACCTCTTCACTTTATTATTAATCATTATCATTTAAATTAACATTCACTTAATTATGATCCCTTAATTTGTTAAATCCCGAACCCTACGAGAATTAACTTTACCACAAAGATGATGTGAATTTAAACCTAGGCTAACTTTGGAACGTGCAATCACAGCAGCCTGCTTTGATTGATGTTCTAAGATTAGCTTATGATCAGTGGTAAATTAAGGCACATATCCATTATGGAAATGAGGATGAATTGTGTTTAGGTATTATATTTTAACTCTACAAATTTATCCCGTGTGGTCTTGTATTACCGATTAAGATCGCGCTCTCACAATTTACACAAAATCCCGACCTCGCGTGTTTTTGTGTTAATTGTTCAATTGCTTGCTTAGTTTCTTACAATTTAAAAACACAATTCATGGATCATATTAAGTGAATTACAGTAGCTCATTTATTCAAAATAATTAAATGAAGAGGGTAGAAGATAGATCGATTACTAAAAGACTACTCTTCCATGGGTGGCGTAATCATCGTAGAAGCGTTTTGCATGTGCAAAGGTTTATAATGGGTATAACCCAATATCGCTTCTACTCAAGAATTCCAGACCCAAGAGGAAGATTAAGAGAAGAATATATTTAAATAAAACAGAGGAAAAGAGAAGAAATAAAAGAAGAACAAAGAAGTTTATTACACAAACAAAACAATTACAACATGAAGGAGAGAAGGAGGCTTCGATGAGAGGATCCTTGCTTCAAGAGATACCTCTCTTACAATGGTTGTAGAATTTGGTTTAAACCAATTATCCTCTTCCTCCAATCTCCCAATGCACGAACCAGCCTCTCCAAATGAGAAAATCACTAATTTATAGAGTGGAGGGGAGGCTAGGTTTAAAGTGGTTTCAAGTGTGAATGCAAAATCTCGGCCAAATCTTTTAATGAAACTTGCACCGCCCATTTGACCTCAAAAACGAGTGAATTGACCGGCCTTCCAGAAGGATGATTTGTGCCACATCGTGTCCCCGAGCTTTCCTAAAATTTTGGGCTCAATCCAATCCCGTATGTAGAGGATATGGCCCAAATACAGAACCTTCTCCATTCTGGCGAGCCCAGCCCAACTTTGACTTCATGGCCCAATTTCAACAACCAAATTAACTCTTTAGCTTTAGTGTCCTGAATAAAAGTTGTATATAATTAATTTAGGAACACTGTTACAAAATTTCAAATTCAAATAATAAATATAAAAATATTTATCTTCGAAATAATACAGTGCACTATTAAGGGTAAAACTGGAATTTTCACCAAATTTTCAAATGAATGATCAAATCCCAAATATTTTATAAATAAAAATATTTAACACAATGTGAGGAAATTATATCATTTATTATCAATAAAATATTCAATAAAATAGTGTTTTATCAACTCCCCCACACTTACCCTTTTGCACACCTGGGCAAAACCTCATATCAAGTAAACATCAATATCAAATCAAAACCAATTTTAAAACACATATCTTTAAGATCAATCAATTTCACACCAAGAATAAATAAGATATCATGACTCATAAAAAACCTTATTTCAGGTTCTCCATTTATATCATTCAATATATTTCCACTTCATTTATCCACCCATGCACAAAACACTTACCTCACTTGAATTTTCTCTCACCACTCAAATATCAATTTTTTTGCAATGTCTTTCTCATCCAAACTCATACAAGGGTCACCATAGGCTTGATAGATTTCTACATCGCTACCTGATGTGAGTCAAGGACATATGTTTATCATGAGGACTTTTCAGGTTTGTTCTGTGGCTTTCGGTTGGTAGGATTAAGATGCGAAAAACTATGAGGCTGAATGAGGAGGGCTTGACTCGTTTGAAGCAAAATTGCATTAATCTAATTTTCACTTAAATATGGTCTTCTCTTCAATCCCCATAGTATCAATTAATCTCCATCATCATGAAAAGTCATGAAAGGTTTACACCATTCATCATTTCATCATAAAAAATGTCAATCTTCTCAAACATGATTTTTTTGAAAGCTCCAGATGGGCACAGCTTTCCACCTCAATTAGAAGCTCCAGAAAAAGGCACAGCTTCACTTGTCATGAAAGCTCCAGAAAAGGCACAGCTTTCAATATAATGACTTTCTTTAGCAGCAAACACATCTCTTCAGAATTTAATTTTCCACCCAAAGTATCACATAATGTGGTGGCACAACATAAGACAGCTTCCCCCACACTTAAGCTCAACTAGATTATGCAATTTCACTTCAAGAGTTGGTTGGATAGGGAAAATTGGCTTGTAATGTGGCTTAACCTAACAGGCTGTGCATGGCTTCTAAGGGCTACAAGGATTAAATATTCAAGGTAGGCCATTATAAAAAAAGATTCTTTGAAAAGGGGGCTTTAATACCAAACAAATGCCTCAATCATTTAAACACAAGTACCTCAAACCCTCAAGTTTTGACAGGAATAGATCAAATTCTGGTTAAATCAAGTATGGTTTGGTTCTCTCAAGAAGTGAGGTGAATGCAAAGAATATGAAAATAATGGTTTAGAAGCCTCACAGGAAAGTGATTTCAAATATAAAGACAGTGAGATTGGCATGGGATTCAAAATTCAGCGTACTTTGCATGAAATTAATAAATATTTGAACTTGAAACAAAGTCATTTCAGCATTCATTTAAGCTTAGTTTCAAGGGGTAAATTGTTTCACTTATTGATATGGATTTAAAAATGGTGATGAGAATCATTTCAGCTCAAAAGTTTCAAAAACACACAGAAAATTGTAAAATAAACACACAAATTTTGAAAAACACACAATTGTTTTTTTTTTGGTTTTTTTTAAAACAGGAAAACAATTGAAATTACTAAACTAAAAGGTTCCCTCCCCCACACTTAAAATATTTCATTGTCCTCAATGTGAACCCATGAGATGATATATGCACATGAAATGCATAATTTTTAAATAGGACAAATAATATAAAAGTGAAAGGGTTAGGAACAGCCTGATGTGATCAAGTGATGATGGGGTCATGCAGTGTGATAAAATCCACTGCATCAGTAGGATGTCCTTCAATGTTTCTCTTCAAACGTTGCCCATTGACTGTAAAGCTCCTTCCAGTGTCCTCTTGTGTGATCTCCACTGCACCATAAGGAAAAACATTAGACACAATATAAGGACCTAACCATCTGGAACGCAACTTACCAGGCATCAACTTCAGTCGTGAACTATAGAGAAGGACTTTCTCTCCAACATGAAACTCCCTTTGTTGGATCATTTTGTCATGAGCTGCTTTTGATCTTTCCTTGTAGAGCCTTGAGTTCTCATATGATGACAGTCGAATCTCCTCATGCTCTTGAATTTGCAACTTCCTTTGAATTCCAGCTTGGGCCAAATCCATGTTACATTTCTTTATAGCCCAATATGCCCGATGCTCGACTTCCACGGGGAGATGACACGCTTTCCCAAAAACAATCCGAAATGGGGACATACCAATGGGGGTCTTGTATGCTGTCCTATAAGCCCACAATGCATCATCCAAGCGCTTACTCCAATCCTTCCTATTTGGCTGCACGGTTTTCTCTAAGATTTGTTTCAACTCACGATTTGAAACCTCAGCCTGGCCATTTGTTTGGGGGTGGTATGGTGTTGATGTTTTGTGTGTCACCCCATACTTCCGAAGGAGGGAAGCAAAATTCCTATTTCAAAAGTGTGTCCCTTGGTCACTGATGATGGCCTTTGGTACTCCAAACCTGCAAAAAATTTGTGCTTTGCCAAAGTCCACAACAACATGAGAATCGTCAGTCCTGGTGGCCTTGGCCTCCACCCATATACTCACATAATCAACAGCAACCAAAATGTAAAAAAAACCAAATGAACTAGGAAAAGGACCCATAAAGTCGATGCCCCATACATCAAAAATCTCACAAAATAGTATGGGTTGTTGGGGCATCTCATGTCTCCTAGAAATGTTCCCAGTGTGTTGGCAACGAGAGCATGACTTACAAAACAAATGGGCATCATGGAACAAGCTAGGCCAATATAATCCAGAGTCTAAAACCTTCCTAGCTGTCCGTTGGGGTCCAAAGTGTCCACCACAAGCAAGTGTATGACAGAAATGCAAAACAGACTCAAACTCATGATCGGGAACACACCTCCTAATGACTTGGTCACTACACATGCGCCAGAGGTAAGGATCATCCCACACATAAAACCTAGACTCACTTTTTAATTTTTGGACCTGATGTTTCTTTAAATTTGCAGGGATTTCAGAAGCAACAAGGTAGTTAACTAAATCAGCATACCAAGGATGCGTACCTGAGATGGTATAGAGATGCTCATCAGGGAAAGTGTCCCGAAGTGGTACCTGATCCAAGGTGTCACCCTCTAGTGTGTGAGTAAGCCTACTCATGTGGTCTGCCACCAAATTCTCTGACCCCTTGTTGTCTTTTATCTCAAGGTCAAACTCTTGAAGAAGTAGCATCCAAAGGATCAGTCGTGGCTTTGCATCTGGCTTCTTTAGGAGGTACCTCAAAGCTGCATGGTCAGAAAAAACAACTACTTTAGAGCCCAATAAATATGAACGAAATTTATCTAAAGCAAATATAACAGCAAGAAACTCCTTTTCTGTTGTGGTGTAGTTTGATTGGGCTGAATCTAGTGTCCTCGATGCATAGGCGATCACATGTGAACGTCCCTCCACCCTCTGAGATAAGACAGCTCCAACCGCGAAGTTGGAGGCGTCACACATAAGCTCAAAAGGAATCTCCCACCGTGGGGGCTGTATGATCGGTGGAGTGGTCAGACACTTCTTTAGCTCATCAAATGATACCCTGCATGAATCATCAAAATTGAAGTCAATATCTTTTTGAAGCAATCGAGATAAGGGTAGAGTGATCTTACTAAAATCTCTGATGAAGCGTCGATAAAATCCAGCATGTCCAAGGAATGATCGAACATCACGCACACATGAAGGGTAGGGTAAGGATGAAATGATGTCTACCTTAGATCTATCAACCTCTATCCCATGTTTTGACACTACATGCCCTAAGACAATGCCATGCTCTACCATGAAATGACACTTTTCAAAGTTCAGGACTAGATTCTTCTCAATACAACGATTCAACACATTTTCCAAACTACTTAGACATTCATCAAATGAAGATCCATACACTGTAAAATCATCCATAAATACCTCCATGCAGGTCTCAATAAAATCAGAAAAAATACTCACCATGCATCTCTGGAAGGTACCTGGGGCATTGCAAAGTCCAAATGGCATCCTCCGATAGGCAAATGTCCCAAAGGGACAGGTGAATGTAGTCTTCTCCTGATCCTCTGGAGCTATAGGAACCTGAAAATATCCAGAAAATCCATCCAAGAAACAATAGTGTGTCTTCCCACCTAGTCTCTCAAGCATCTGATCAATAAATGGGAGGGGGAAATGATCTTTGCGAGTGGAATGATTTAGTTTCCTATAATCAATACACACGAGCCAACTGTTTTGTACCCTCATTGGAACTAACTCATCTTTCTCATTTTTAACAACAGTAACACCACTTTTCTTAGGCACAACCTGAATAGGACTTACCCACTGAGAATCTGAAATGGGATAGATTATACCTGCCTCGAGCAATTTTTCAACCTCTTTTTTAACAACCTCCAGAAGGGTTGGATTGAGTCTCCTTTGTGGTTGCCTCACCGGTTTAGCTCCATCTTCCAAAAGGATCCTATGCATGCAAATGGAGGGGCTAATACCTGATATGTCAGCCAAGGTCCACCCGATTGCCCTGATGTTCTCCCTAAAAAGATTCAAAAGTTTTTCTTCATGTTCAAAAGAGAGATTGTTAGCAATTATAACAGGTAATTTTTCACCACTTAACAAGTATGAGTATTTGAGATTTGGTGGAAATGGCTTTAGTTCCAGTGATGGTGGCTGCTGAATGGATGGAAGCATGAGTGGCGTAGACATCTGTGCACAATCATACATATCATCTGAATGAGAGAACAATGCATCAAATCCATCAGAAAAATTAGCAGCCATATCATAATCAGAGTATACATGCTCAGAATTCGAATATGATTGGACAAATGAACCAATCCGAAGATCAGAAAGATCATGAATTAAAGGGGATGAAGTAGAATGAGACATCAAGTTGGACCCAATACTCTTTATTTCATTAAGAAGTGAATAGTCCCCAAGAGATTGGGAATCAAAAATAGAGGGACTATCACATGGAGACTCAGAATGAGAGAGAAAGAATGCTGAGTGTTCCTCTGGTGGGTACTTCATAGAATCCAGGATTTTAAACCTCACGATTTCATCCCTGAATTCCATGGAAAGAGTACCCTCATGAACATTGATAATGGTCTTAGCAGTTTTGAGGAAGGGTCTACCAAGAATGATAGGGGCATGAGAACTTACCTGGTCATCTTCCATGTTTAGTACATAGAAATCAGCAGGGAAGATCATGTCCTTTACCTTTACCAACACATCTTCAAGGATACCAGCCGGATATGCTGTAGCTCTATTCGCTAGCTGCACCACTACCCTTGTAGGCTTGAGCTCACCAATCTGCAATGAAGAGAAAACAGAGTGAGGCATCACATTTATTGAAGCTCCTAAATCACAAAGAGCATCAGAGAAGTGAAACTCCCCTATGGTGCATGGGATGGTGAATGTCCCGGGATCCTTGCACTTTGTTGGCATTGCTAGAGATGGTGTAATGAGTGCTGAGACATTCCTTCCAAGGTTGATCCTCTCATTTCCCTTGAGCCCTCTTCGATTGGTACAAAGTTCTTTTAAGAATTTGGCATACCTTGGGATTTGCTTAATGGATTCGAGTAGAGGAATGTTGATCTCCACATGCTTGAATGTGTCCAAAACCTCCTTTTGCATTGCTTCTTCAGCCATCTTCTTGGTTTGAACAACCCTGTTTGGAAAAGGAAGTGGTTTAGGAGGAACATCATCAATCTTTTTCTTACCTTTATCTTTCTCCTTGGATTGTTCATCAGTTGGTATGGAATGTGGCTTCTCTGAAGTTGAGGTGAATCCCGGTGGAATGGTAGTCATTTGCTTCCCACTTCTCAATGTTATGGCACTAACATTCCCCTTTGGATTTGGAGTGGGTTGGGAAGGTAGATTTCCAGAATTCTTACTTACAAGTTCATGGAGGGAGGTGGCAATCTGGCTCATTTGAGTCTTCAACTCCCTCAGCTCCGAACCTTGACTTTTCAGCTCATTCTGTTGATTAAGAACAATTTGTTTCAAAAGATCATCAGTGTTAGAGTCTACCTTGGGTTGGAGATTCCCTTGTTGCTGACTTGTTGATGTTTGAGCTTCAAATCTCCTTTGGGGTTGTTGGAAACCCTGTTGGTAAGGTGGAGGCTGCCGGAAGTTTTGTTGAAAGGGGGGCCTTTGTTGTTGTCCAGAGCCATACCTCATGTCCAGATGATCTTTCCACCCTTGGTTGAATGTTGTATCGAACTTCTTCTGGGGATATGGTTGTTGCTGCTGCTGCTGATATGGTCTCCCAGGGAACACTGCTGCACAATCTTCTGTTTCTTGGAGTTGTGGGAAACAGTCAGTTGGGTGGCTTGTCTAAGTGCAAATACCACAAGGCCTTGAAGGAGGAGGTAAAGATGTCTTTTGTGCCAAAGCAATCTGCCTTACCATAGTTGTCAATTCATCTAACTTGGTATCAATCAAATGACTCTCAAGAGAAGAAGGACTTACCTGATGTACTCCCCTGACATGTAGTGTACCTCTATCGCCAAATTGTTGGGAGTTTTGGGCCATCTTGTCAATCAATGCACGTACGGCTATTGGTGTCTTGTCCACCAATTCCCCTCCAGCTGCGGCATCCACCATGCTTCTCTCCATAGCTGTGAGTCCTTCATAGAAGTACTGAATGAGGAGTTGCTCACTGATTTGGTGATGTGGACAGCTTGCACACAACTTCTTGAATCGCTCCCAATACTCATACATGGACTCCCCTTGTGCTTGCTTGATCCCCGAGATCTCCTTACGAATGGAAGTGGTCCTCGATGCTGGAAAAAATCTCTGCAAGAAAAGTCGTTTCAAATCGTTCCAACAAGTTACATCTTCAGGTTGTAAATAATACATCCAATCTTTTGCAGCTCCATCAAGTGAGAATGAGAATGCTCTTAGTTTGATTTGATCTTCAGAGACATTTTTAGGTTTTAGGGTTGAGCAAACCACATTAAATTCTTTCAAATGTTTATTCAGATCCTCACCAGAGAGGCCATGAAACTTTGGAAGTAAGTGAATTAACCCTGATTTTAGTTCAAAGTCCGATTCGAGATTTGGGTATGCAATACAATTTGGTTGATAGTTAATATCAGGTGCAGCCAATTCTCGAATGGTTCTATTAAGTTCATTTCCATTATTATCAGCCATTGGTTCCTCTTTTATGTTTGAATTTGAATTGCTTCCAATTTCAATGTTCTGATATTGGAGTAATTCTCCAACTGGTTGAATGTTGAAACTTCCCGTAGACTGAGAATGTCTGATTCGTGCCCTAAGGCTACGTTCAATCTTAGGGTCAAGATCTAAGAGATCTTTGGGATTAGTTCGTGTCATAGATCAAATAAAAATGAAAAGAAAGAAGGTGGACCATAGTAAAATAAAAATGAGAAGTTTGAGTTGATGGTCCACAAAGAAGTAGGAGAAAATAAAAGAAGAGGATGAAAAATCAGATTGGGTAAAGAAGGAAGAAAGAAGAGAGGAAAATAATAAAATGTAAAATAAAATAAATACCTCTAGTTGGTTGAAATAATTACTTGCCTCCCCGGCAACGGCACCGATTTGAAAGAGCGTTGTCGCACGCGCTCTCAAAAGAACTTCAAAAGTGAGATACGTTGGATAAAACTCCAAGCACAACACTCCATGAAGCTAATGTTTAGTTTACTTGGTGTAGCATAGGGGGCTAACCAAGGTCGTATCTCAAAGGAGGAAGTGAATTAAAACATCTTATTAGAGGTATTCTAAAAATAAAATAAAAGGGAATAAAAACACTACTTTAAAGGATTGGGGTTTGTTGTAGTTTATGAATCTAGAAGAAGTTTGCTGGAAGAAGATTGTATAATTTTTTTTTGTTTTTAGTTTTGAAATGAATTTCAATTTAAATGACACAACAAGAAGATGTTTTTTTAGAAATCTATTTAAAAAGCGTAATCGATCTAACTCTACCTCTTCACTTTATTATTAATCATTATCATTTAAATTAACATTCACTTAATTATGATCCCTTAATTTGTTAAATCCCGAACCCTACGAGAATTAACTTTACCACAAAGATGATGTGAATTTAAACCTAGGCTAACTTTGGAACGTGCAATCGCAGCACCCTGCTTTGATTGATGTTCTAATATTAGCTTATGATCAGTGGTAAATTAAGGCACATATCCATTCTGGAAATGAGGATGAATTGTGTTTAGGGATTATATTTGAACTCTACAAATTTATCCCGTGTGGTCTTGTATTACCGATTAAGATCGCGCTCTCACAATTTACACAAAATCCCGACCTCGCGTGTTTTTGTGTTAATTGTTCAATTGCTTACTTAGTTTCTTACAATTTAAAAACACAATTCATGGATCATATTAAGTGAATTACAGTAGCTCATTGATTCAAAATAATTAAATGAAGAGGGTAGAAGATAGATCAATTACTAAAAGACTACTCTTCCATGGGTGGCGTAATCATCGTAGAAGCGTTTTGCATGTGCAAAGGTTTATAATGGGTATAACCCAATATCACTTCTACTCAAGAATTCCAGCCCCAAGAGGAAGATTAAGAGAAGAATAAATTTAAAAAAAACAGAGGAAAAGAGAAGAAATAAAAGAAGAACAAAGAAGTTTATTACACAAACAAAACAATTACAACATGAAGGAGAGAAGGAGGCTTCGATGAGAGGATCCTTGCTTCAAGAGCTACCTCTCTTACAATGGTTGTAGAATTTGGTTGAAACCAATTATCCTCTGCCTCCAATCTCCCAATGCACGAACCAGCCTCTCCAAATGAGAAAATCACTAATTTATAGAGTGGAGGGGAGGCTAGGTTTAAAGTGGTTTCAAGTGTGAATGCAAAATCTCGGCCAAATATTTTAATGAAAATTGCACCGCCCATTTGACCTCCAAAACGCGTGAATTGACCGGCCTTCCAGAAGGATGAGTTGTGCCAAATCATGTCCCCGAGCTTTCCTCAAAATTTGGGCTCAAACCAAGCCCGTATGTAGAGGATATGGCCCAAATACAGAACCTTCTCCATTCTGGCGAGCCCAGCCCAACTTTGACTTCATGGCCCAATTTCAACAACCAAATTAACTCTTTAGCTTTAGTGTCCTGAATAAAAGTTGTATATAATTAAGTTAGGAACACTGTTACAAAATTTCAAATTCAAATAATAAATATAAAAATATTTATCTTCGAAATAATACAGTGCACTATTAAGGGTAAAACTGGAATTTTCACCAAATTTTCAAATGAATGATCAAATCCCAAATATTTTATAAATAAACATATTTAACACAATGGGAGGAAATTATATCATTTATTATCAATAAAATATTCAATAAAATAGTGTTTTATCACCAGTCACCTTTTTGCTGGAGAGAGGCAGGTGAGGTAGCCTTACTGGGGCCACAGCTCGTGCAGGAGACATCTGAGTACGTCCAGTTATTTCAGAAGTGGATGGCTACCACACAGTCTCGTCAGAAGTCTTATGCCGATCGCCACAGATGAACTTTGGAGTTTGTTGTCGGGGATCAGGTTTTCTTGCGTGTTTCGCCGAGGCTGGGACATAAGCAGATCATGAGACAGGGTAAACATTCACCGAGGTATATGGGGCCATTTGATATTTTGGAGAGAGTCGGGCCAGTTTTATATCGGTTGTAGTTACCTCAGAGGTACCGGGCCATTCATGACGTCTTCCATGTATCTCAGTTGCACCGCTATCATTCAGACCCACCCAACACCTTTCATCCAAAGGAGGATGGGCTTCAGAAGGATGTGTCCTTTGAGGTGAATCTGATTTGTATCATTGATTGGAGCATGAAGGTTCTCCGAGGCCGGTCAGTTCCTCTCGTACGAGTGCTATGGCAGCATGGCTGAGTGCAGGATGAAACCTGGGAGCGGGAGACCAACTTACGTGCTCAGTGGCCAGAGTTATTATCAGCTATATCTTGGCCACCCTTGGAAGGGAAAATTCGGGGATGAATTTCTTTAAGGGGGGAAGTTTGTAAGAACACGGTTCTTATATTTGAGGTACGAGTTTCTTCCATTCTCTTTTCCTTATGTGTTTTTGAGAATATATGGAAAATGGAAAAAATCATAAATTTTGGAAGTACACGCCGTGTACTTTTTCCACACACCGTGTACTTTTGGCCGTGTGGGATGGGTACACGGGGATGAAGGGTGTAGGAACTGACTACGCGTCGTGTAGTGGTCCCTTACACACCGTGTAGTCAGTCGGTAGGCCAAAATAGTAAGGCGGTGGAGCAGCCGCCAGCTGGGCAGAAGTACACGTTGTGTAGTCGGGAGTACATGTCATGTACCCATGTCTACGGATGAACAGTGTGGTGGTGCCGCCATAGGAACAGTTAAATGAAGGAAGTACAGGTCGCGTACTTGGATGTACACACCGTTTACTTTGTTTTTTTCGCTTAAAATGGGCAGTAGCCTCCCCTGTTCACAGGGATGTCTTAGAGCGGAAGAGGGAGCTCGGGAGGGATGGTCGAACATTTGAAGATCCACTGAGTGTTTTTCTTGAATCTGTTTCAGCTTCGGCCGATCTCGTTGGAACCGCACATGTAAGCCCTCTCTTCTCCTTGCATGTTGCTTCCAATTCTTCTCCTAACGGATGTTTTTTGAGGTTAATCGAGTTTCTTTCTTCGTCAGATCTACGTCGTTCTTGGGAGTTTTTGGAACCGATGTTCGGGTATAGTGCTCGTTGGAGTATAAGGCAGGTGGCCTGGTGTTTGTTTTTCCAACATCCGTGTGTTTTGTGCATTTTTTTTCCACGAACCCATATTGGGGTGTCGTGTGGATGAGTTCATTGCTATATTAAAAACCTAGAATTGATTAGTTATTTAATTATGATATTAAAATGCAGGTTGGGATCATTTCTTGGATCCAGAGCTACCCTGGAGGTGTGTTCCACTATTTAGCCTTTTGGCCAGGATACCCGAGGGTATGCCTTTAAAGTAATAATTGTAGAATTTCCCTGAGAGGAATTTCTTATTACTACTTTTTTACCTGTTGGGCATGTCCCGGTTAGCTATTTAGCCTAAGGGCGTTGTTGTGATTAGCCTGTGGGCACTGTATTGTATTAGCCTGAGGGCGTGATTGTATTAGCCTGAGGGCGTGACTATATTTTCCTGAGGGAAACTTCCTATTTCGACTGAGGGAAACCCTTCGTGCCTAATGGATTGACTTCTGTGCCTGAGGAAGACACTTCCTATGCCTGAGGGTGATATTCTGATATGCCTGAGGGCAATGCCTGAGGGCGAGATTCTGTATAGCCTGAGGGCGTGGTTCACTATATTAGCCTGAGGGTGATATACTAGTTAGCCTGAGGGCTTGGTGCTGTTGAGAAGAAAATGTTACTAAATTAAATGGATTAAATGAATAATTAAATGTCAATATAACTGGTAAGTTAGTTACTTTTTAGTACTGCTTAGTATATTTCATTTTACTACTGCACACTTATTGCATGCTTTACACACAGTTTAGCACATGCCTTTAGTGGGTGCCTACTGAGATATATTTCTCACACCCTGTTTGGGTCATGCTTTTCAGCCCAAACAGATTAGGTTTCTATAGGTTTGGATAAGGGAAAGAGTCCATATACAGGTACTTGACTGTTTCTGTGGAGTAAGAGGGCATGGGACCGAACCTAGGCTTGTGATGCCGCTACCGGCTGTTTTTCTTTGTTTTGTTGTACTCTGCTTTTTTTGTACTTTATTTATGTATAACATGTTTTGGATGTTTTCATAAAACTTGAGACATGTAGCATCATTATCTATATATTTTTGGTTGTATCCATTGTAGTTTTTTAGTTCAGTTATGTATGGTTTACTGCTTCTGATGTTCGTTGTATGTATTATTTTTTATTCCCTTGTGCTGCACTTTGACAAATGAGGGCATAGTTTCCCCACTATCAGACCATGTCCCTCACTGCTAGTCGGCAGCCTCTGTCATTTGGGGAAATTCTCATGAGGTCACGTGGCAAACCGGGTTCGGGGCACCCATTGAGTGGCACCCAGAACCGGGACATTACATTACTCGCCTTGGAAACCACTTGTTGACAAAAGTGGGTTCTCTGAGCAGGTGTATGTGCCTGATCAGGAGATATGGCCATGTTAGGCTGATGATCTCCACTCAAATCAGGTGTATGTTCCTGACTTGGTCGTCCATATGATATGGTGGAGTATGTCCCACAACCCTCTTGGACTAGAATAGTTGTGTGTGTCTGTTCTGGAGTGAATTGTTGATGTGTCACTCCATTGGTTGGGATAGATTTATGTGTCTTTCCCTAAGATGTGGTTGAATCTGTTATAATATACTAGCAAGCATCCAAAATATGAACAGGGATTTGCTTCTGCTCTTTCACCATTGATAGAATATGTTTGGTGACTTTAGCTGCCGGAACGGGGATATACGTCCATTCCGTGCTTAGAGTAGGTGTGTGTGCCTGCTCTTGTCATCCTTTTCATGTTAGTGAATCCTGACAGTACTCATGTGTGGGGGTAGAGAGTTCAGTCTGCCTCTTATTTGTCATCAGAGCTTTCCAACTGACTTCTCTGAGTGATACCAAGAGAGACTGTTTGTAGGCTTGATCAATACTAGCAGGTGTATGTGCCTGCTGATTGCACTTCACCGAACATGGTTGAAGGGCTCCATCATATATAGTTCAACGAGCCTGCTGACTAGCTGATGATGTATAAACATGTGTATGTTCCTGCCAATAGTACTCCACCGTAATTGCCTGCCAGGATTGGCGTGATGCTTCCAGACGAGTCTGCTAGACAGTGGAATTAAAACAGGAAGGTGTGTGTGTCCGCTCGTTTCTTGCCACCAAGTTAGGTTGGTGGACTTCTCCGAAGATGTAAAATATGAGAACCTTCTTGCTATTAACCATATTTAACCTCTGGAGATTCGTCTTTCTTGCTCGGGTTCGAGGATCCAAAGCCGAATTCCTGGAGTCAATACCCTCATCATGTTGAGGGCGCACTGCCACAGGAGTCTGGCAGTGATTGTTGATGGGAGCCCTCAGGAAGGACTCCTTGCTCCTTGAATTAAGGCCCTGAGGGACCTGCTCAATCACCTTGTCAGAATATGGGAGTGAATGGTGATTGCGTTCCGGGGATAACAACTCGAAACGGTTGGAGACGATGGTTAGCACCGCCTGCTTCTTGATCGCTGGTCGCCCCTGTCCGGACAACCAGTGTGAGTTGTTCACTTGGAGGGCTTGTTGAGCAGCCTCCAGAGTTGGAATAGTACCGTTTTGACGGTACTCCTTAACCAGTGCATTTGATACCCAGTGTTGAAAATGCTGAGTAAGTGATGTTATCCTCAGAGTGGATGATGATCCAGCAGGACTAGGAACAATGGAATTCGCATCAGAGGTTTTCACAGCAGAGGTATTCACAGATGTGAACTTAAGAGAAGCCATTCTGTAAATGCAGAAGATCAGGGAAAAGAGTGCCTGTTTGATATAACAGACATAATCAAGATAAGTCCAACCACTACAACTTTTGGATGAGAAAATTTGTTATTGATTATTTTGTTGGACCTCTCATTGAGTTTTAAATAGGGTCCTAACAAATAAACAAAAAATCATTTTAACTTGGTTAAGGATTAACGTCGGGTTCACCATTTTTTGTTTCCTCTGGAATTGGGGACGATCTCATTGATTTAAGAGTCAATCATTTCAAGCGGTTTCTAACGGGTTTGTTCGCAGAACCAGAAACATCTAATGATTCCATATCCATTTGGACATACTTTCCAAATGTAGGTTCTCAGAATTCGTGGACTAATGAGGCTTAGGAATTTTCATTGGTTGAGAGGATGGGAGGTCGGACTCATCACACCTTTTTGAGGGAAATTATTGCCTACTCCAGGACTCTCTTTGTAGATTTAAGTTATGTTCGTGAATCCTTATTAAATATCCATGTATAAAATGAGCTTTCCTTTTGATCTGACAATCAATGATTGATATGTAGGAAATTTAGAGAATATTCTATATGTATTTGAGTTTATTCATTAATAGAGAATCATCTATATTTGTTACAGATTCTTAGTCAATGGTATCCTTTGATACATTATATAAAATTATCTTGGTCATTATGATGACCATACTGGTTTTAAAGCCACTCAGTGGGGCACTTGAAGTTTATTGTCATTCAGAAGGACATGGATTATTTCAGAGTTGGGATCGTACCCGCAGACGGGCTACATACGTATCCATTATTTAGAAAAGTAATCAGAACCCACATAGTTTGGGTAATAGAGTATGATGTTTATGCATGATTGATGGCTCAAAGAAATATTTCATGATTACTTTTACACTCTAAGATCACATGAGTCATGCTCGGTGTGAGAAACAAGATGTATTGGTGAAACCAGACAATTCTACCATGAAAGATGCAATGATGTGGGGCTTATGTATGTATGACTGCCCAAAATAGATAAATATTAATATTTACTTCAGGAAAGAAATCCAGGAACAGGGTCCATAAAGGTACATGTGCTTCATGGAGATTTGGATACTCTGATCTTAGGGCTTACTCCTCAAAAAGGAGGCCCAAATTAGGAGGAGACTTATAACTGGGTTTTACTCCTCAGAAGGAAGCCCAAATCAAATGTAAATTAGGGCTGGTCAAGAGAAATTAATACTGGGGCTTACTCCTGAAAAGGAGGCCCATGTTAAAGGGATTTGAAAATTAAAGGGACCTGGGGCTTACTCCTAATGAGGATGCCCATATTTGAGGCTGGGGCTTACTCCTGAAAAGGAGGCACAGGTTAAGGGAATTATGGTTGGGGCTCACTCCTGAGGAGGATACCCATATTGGGTAACTCTAAGACCGGGGCTTACTCCTAAGGAGGATTCCTAAATTAAGGGACTTGAAGACTGGAGATTACTCCTAAGGAGGATTCCCATATTTGGGGACTTGGGGCATAATACTGAGGAAGATGCCCTAAATTAATGAGGACATGGGGCTTACTCCTAAGGAGGATGCCTAAATTTAATGGGAATTATGATTGGGGCTTACTCATTAAAAGGAGGCCCAGGTTAAGGGGTTCTCTCATCATAAATTATGAGGTTTATTGAATGAAATCTCTATCTTTAGTGACATAAAGATGTGTAAATCACTAGTTTTTGAGAGATTTTCCACATAATTCCTTTCAGATAGGAAATTCAATCAAAAAAACATTCCATAAATGGATTTGAAGAGTGTCTTGAAGACTGAATCTTTAATATGAGAGATGGAATGGCATAAGAGGGGTTAAATGCGTAGGAAGGGCACCAAAAAAAAGAATGGTGTACAAGTCCTGGCAGGCGTGCAGGTACTGCGTGGGTGCGCAAGTCCTGGACGCACAGGTATACCTGCGCAGCACATGGTTACTTGCACGATTGTTAACCAGTAGAGTAATACTTGCGAGATCCTTGATCAAAGCCTTTAGAATTATCTTGAGGTACTTCCAGAAGAGTGGCACACACGTTTCAATGTGTATGTAAGGAGGCATGCAAGTGTATTCATTTCCCTTAAGGTAAAAACACTTAGGCGCGCAAGTGTTAGTGATTTATAACACTTAGAAATTATTCCTCTTGTTTAGACCTTCCATTATAGGTAAAGAATTACCTTATAAGTGTTTGGAAGATTTGAAGAAGAGACTTGGGCGTTCAGAGCTCTGTATCTGAATTCTGGAAAAATTCCTCCCGAAATAGGGGGCCCACCGGGGGTATTTATAGGCTGGATAAGACCCCGGGAAGTTTTCAAAGATGGCGCGCAAGTCACTTAAGAAACCATTAGGCGGCGCGCATGTGTACTTGCACGGAAGTAAGTGAACTTGCACGACCCAAGGTCATTTGACTCCTTTTTCATTCCTTTGTCTATTTTTTATGTTTTCTTCAAAGGATTAATCAATTTGTGCAAATTCATTTCCCTTTCCATTTTTTTAAACAATGTGATGAAAAGGAGCATCAACAGACATCCATAAAAATGGAAACTAAACTATTGATCGTGTGTATGGTGGACTACAGCTTCATTAGTCGATGTAATTCATTTTCCATCACAACCATTTAAGACATAAAGTAATGGTGGAGATAAATGTTTTATATGGTATTTATGAAATAACTAGACATAAATATTTATGAAACCACATATACTATCCTACATTCCATTCCTTATAAGTTACACTAACATCGCTCTTGTGTACCATGGACTACCACCTTACAAATTAATGTGATTCATTTTTCACATAAGATTAACAAAGAAGGTATAGAGGATAAATATAATGAATATATATTAAATTTATTAATTTAAAACACTTATATAGATATAATATCACATAAATCTTCCTACCATCCAATCCATTGTAAAATAATAGTTTCACTCGTCCATATGTGTTGACTACCACCTCCATGTTGTGATACAAAATGTATTTCATTTTATATTTACATGGATGGTAATAAAGATTTTTTTAGTTAATATAAATGATATATATGAAAAAATAAATATTTTTTAACTTTGAATTAATATTTATTTTCAATTTGTGTCATCTGGCCAGGAAAATGGAAATAATGTTCATGAGTATGTAATTCATATCATCTCGATGAATAATGTAATCAATTTTATATCAATTAATTATATAGATTATTATAAATTCATATATAAGGAAATTATATGGAATTTTTACAATTTTTATCTATCTTTGAATGATGTAACCATGATCAATATAAATGTTTCGAAATTTTCAATCCAAGACATACATGAAAATCAAAGCAATTATCACACAAAATAGTGATTTAAATAAATAATTGATAATAAACTGATCATAAAAGTCAATAAAAATAATATATGGAATTAAATATACTATTATGTATATATAATATATTTCAAACAAACCTCTATTTATTATATTGGTCTTTCATGTATGTATGAATGAATTTAAACATAATATAAGGATTTATCATATCACTTTTACTTCCACGAGACATAAGCCATATTAACCACTTATTTATTTATATGGTTTATATAATACTCCTTATATGTGATATATCATAATTTATATTCATGGAATTTAATGTTTAATTTTATGTTATTCCTCTCATAGGGATTATAATTCAAAAGAAAAAAATTGTAATATATTTATGATTCAGTCTCTTTTTATTGGGGAATTAAACACCCCAAGAAATTACATTTTTTCATTTTATAAAACAAATTAAAATTTTTTATATAATAACTTATACATAACAAAATTTTAATCTTAATATACACACAACATTGGGTTAACTTGTGTTACATGTTAGACTGAGTTTTGGAACCATTTAATGGTGCACCAATTTCAAAACTAAATTTTGAGAATTTTATACATTTTATTTGACAAAATAAAGCTACTATTTGAATTTGTGGTGTCAAAATTTTCATAGTGTTATTTTTTATTATTTTTCTATGTAGATCAATTTTTTGATGAATAGTGAAAAATACTCCAATCAGTTGAAAACTGCCTTTTTGGTTAAATGATTATTAAAGTTAAATTATATTTTAAATTTATTTTAAAGTAAAAAATAAATAAATTTTACATATTATAATCCCATTTAGTTAATTTTAATCATCATTATATTCAATATAGAAATAGAACCTAATTGATCTTCTGAGCATTTTAATATAGAAAATCAGTTTTCTCGCCATTTCTGTGGGATTAGCTTTAAATTTTAATTTTCCATGTATTTGAATAGAATTTGTAAAAGAGGATATAAAATAATGGAATCAGTATAATACATATAGTCTAATAATATCAACTTAATTTTGGGCCAAAAATATTAGTAAAAGAATTTAGAATTATTTATTGACATAAATGTAAAAACTATCTTACATAAAGATTAAACATAAAACATAATGTGTATAAATGACCCAAAACATGTCCAAAATGAATTTTATAGACATATTTCTACCCTCATATCCTTGGGGTATAATTTTATGAGTTAGTGGGAGACATGTTCATGAATGTAACCCACATAATAAAATAAGTGCGGAAAATTATAAAAAAAGAACCTTCCATACCTTTTAAATTTATAAAACCTTAAGATATGGAAGAGACAAAATATTTTTTACTCTATTAATTTTAAATATTAATTAATAATTCTTATCATAATTATTTATCATTAATTTTTAGGTATTAACTAGTTACTTAAAATGCTTATGAAACACAAATGGTGTGATTATTTAGTTAATAATTACATAAAATGAATGATACTAAATTATTAAAAGTGAAGTAAACCAATTGAATTATTATGTAGCCTTATTTTTAAAGATTAATATTTCAGTTTAAATATATTTTAAATAAATATATTTTAATTATTTCATTATCTTGATATTTTAAATTTTAAATATTAAATTTAATTAAATAATGTTAAATTTGACATTAAAGATATATTATAATAAATGACATTTTATTAATAAAATTAACATTAACAAATAAAAATACTATTTTCTATGAATTTGTTATTAAATTTTAATAAAAATAAAAAAATTTATATTAAGATACAAATTTATCATTTACAATGAATATACTTACCTCTAAATAGAAAAAATATTGTTACCATGGTTCGGGTTAAAGTGGCATTTTTGTGTGTACCATGCGCTTACGCTAATATTAATTTCATACAAACATAATATTTTACTTTTGTAAATTAGATATAATATATAATATTTAATGGTTCAATATTTAATAATAAATATAACTTTAATTTTTTGTCAATGTATAAATTACATAGTTTAAAAAACTAGTTACCTATGTGAAAAAACTAATTGAAAAATACATAGAAACATAGAGACTAAATAACAAAAATTATAAAAAATTTCTAATTTTTATTTGGAGGAGAATTTTATGGACATTAATCTCACTTTAATCCCTTATTTTTACATTTTTAAGTAACATGAATTAAAAGAGACCTCCTAATAGTGTCTACTTTTGATATTTATAATAACCCCACTCTTCCCCTATAAAAATGAATTCACTCTCCCACTTCTTGGCACCTGTCAAGGCACTTTTTCATATCCAAAACCTATAAAAATAATCTCCAAAAATACCCCCCTTCAATATATAATCATCAATTTTGTTTGAAATAATTCCACATCCTTTGTTGAGACCCAAAAGAAGTTACCAGAAAAAGTTTTAAAATTCCTCAAAGATCACTTTTGGTTATTTTATTTATAAAACAATTAAATTAATATTAATCTATGATTATATAATGAAAAACATATCCTAACAAAAATGAGATGTTTCTAGGATTAAACCTTTTCCTACGCTTTCATACAAATCCATCAAATGGAATATTAAATCATTGTTCATTTGTACGATAGACTATTGCCTCTGGAACCGATGTCATTCATTCTTACATTACTACCTTTAATGGTTAGAATAATACGGGTTCATAGATTATGTATTATATTTATGATATTTATGATTTATTTCCCTTATTTAGTTTTTATATTACATAGACATTTATAACTAGCATTTTGTGGGTATACGATATAACTATTTGTGGATGTGGAATACTGCATCCTCAAAGCGGTGTGATTTATTCACACATTACATGAAATGTGTTAAAAATTATTTAAATAAAAAATGTGGCAGGATGGCGGTCACCGTGACCTCTCCTCCCCCAGCAGGGGGAGGGGGGTCTTCACCTCCTTCTCTTGAATCTGGCTCTATGAATATAAGGGATTGTGCTTTCATCCAACCTTTGCCTGATGTAGGGTTCTTTAGCCCCGAAATCCATGTTGCTCCGAAGGTCCCGGGTTGCATCTCTGGTCAAACTATCATTCCAGTTATGGTCCAAGTGTTTTCTGAAGCCTCTTATATGCTCTCCACGACCTTGATTGTAAGATTTGTGTGGTAGCGACCCTTGGTGGAAGATTTTGGTAATATTGTTAATGAAAATTGGGGTTTGAAATATCATGTGCGGGTAGGGACTTTGGGGCCGTGTCAGCTATTTATCCTCATCACTAATGAGGATGACTTGCATAGGGTGTGTTCAAGAAATGGAAAAGCCACTTCTGGGTCTCTTTTTCAACTTCTCTGATGGTTCCTTCAAGTACCATATAAACAGCGACTCTCCCAATTTGGCAATTTGGATGCAGCTACCTAGTCTTCCTCTTCCCTTCCAAAATTTCAGGTTTCTCATATCAATTGTTAATTCAATTGGTCAGTTCATATGTTGTGATCAGAGGACAACTTCGATGACAAATCCTTCAACCGTGAGGATATGTGTTGAGATGGATCCCTCATGGATTCCACCTGAAATCATGTGGATTGTGGTTGAAGGAGAATATAAGTATTCCCAGAATATTATTTATGATGCTTGGACCCCTTATGGCTCTGGTTGTCATAGGAAGGGTCAAGATACAGCTAATTGTCGAAAGAGAGTCCTGGATGATCGGTCGGGTCCTACCCCAAATGCGGCATTTAATGCAGCAACGTCGGGTGTTGTTGATGCCTCAGGTGGAAAACGGAATGGAGACCCTAGCCTGAAGGAGGCTAGCAACCCTGTGGATGTGTAGTCTCCATTGGTAGTGGTGGAATCGAGGTAGGAAACTGAGAATAATTTTAGTTCAGCTACCATGGGAAGAAAGGATAACTTGGATCATAATGTAAATAGGGATCCCTCTTGTGAAGTTTGTGATGATAATTATTTAGATGGCTCTAATGTGCACATGTCGGTGAAAGATCAATCTGAAAAACTGATTCTTGATGCTGGTGGTGTGGGCATGGATACTACAAATTCTGACTTTCGATTTATGGGAAAGGGATTAGAGCAGAAACAAACTCCTGATGATCCTGTGGATCCACGTTAGAATACACCTTCTATTCTGGTGCAGGTAAGTTCTGATGACTTGATAACATTCTCCATTAATGGTTATTAAGCTCTAGAAAATGAAGAGTTGATGGAGGTTGAAGAGGTGGAAGTGGAGGAGGTTTATTTCCCTCAAACTCATGATAGCACTATGGATTTTGGCACAACCCCTATTGGACATGATGCTGGATAGCAGGGTGGTGTGAGGGTGGACAGGTCTTATGATGAAGAATAGAATCCAATGGAATGTGTTCCTAGCAGGATAAACCAAATGGAGAATGTGCAGATGAATTCCAAACCCTTTTTCAGTGACATTATTAAGAATGAGAACAAAGAGACGTCGAGCAAGGAGAGAAATGGGAAAACACAGGGCCAGAGAAATCCACGGAGGGACTACATGGATCTTCCCAAGCCAATGGCGACAAGATATGCCTATAGAAAGGGTGGAGGAGAGGACCATGACTTGGAAATAGTAAATGGTAGAAAGAAAACTTATAAGGATAAACTAACCAGGGAACAACATGCCTGCAGGAAGCACTACTTTAAACTCTTCAAGAAATACAAGTCTTCAGAATGGGAATCAGCTACACCGGATGATGTGGTATCTGATTATGGGGATGGGAATGGGAATGGGTTTTAGGTGATGTAGTTTCTTATGTTAGTTTCTCTTTCTTGCACTTTACTTTATTTTTATAATAAATTTTGTGGATCAGAATTTTGTCTAATATTAACCATCCTGGTAAAAAAATGTGTCATATGTGGCCTATGTATGATAATTAAATTATAATATATATATATATCATTTAATTTTAATTTTTTTAACTACAATAATTAAATTCAATTAGTTTTCATGCATACGTATGACCTACCGTATCCATGATTGGTGCATTTATTTTATTTTGTAAAAATATTATGGATTTTAAAAATATATATATACTGGATAGATGTGATATTTATATAATATTATACATTCTTATGATGATTAAATCATGATCCAATTAAATATAAAAAATAATAATAAGTAAAAACCTACTCGAAAAACAAGGCAATTAACACAAAAATAGTGAAAATAATAAAATCATGTTTAAAAATTGGTAATAAGGTATTTTAAGAAGATGATATTATAAATATTATTATGGTTATGGAATAAGTTAAAAACATGTTTTAAATAATTATACACGTGTTTAATGGACGTTCACCTAAAAAGAAACGCATGGTAGGATATTTTCTCTCAACTTACATTTCATTGAGACTTATTTGTTATCATGTACCAATTCAAATTATTTTGGTTTATTTTATGCACCATTTTATTTTACTCCCATGTGCACTCATAATTCATGGTTTTCTTTGTTTCACATTGAATTATCTTCCCCAGGGGGTTTAGCATTAAATATTCCAAGTTCTAAAAGTTATCTTTTCAATCACACTTATTGTTGTTGTTAACTATGTATTTAAACAATAAATATTTCATTTAAAATTGCCTTAAATATCCACATTCACGGGTTATGAATATTTTTATTTTATAATACATATATCATTTTTAGATACGATTTTTACTCTTATAATTATTGATTTTCATGGGCAATATTGATAAATCCATATTCATAATTCAATACTGATATTTGTTAAGGATTATTGTACTTTAATTAATTTGATTAGTTGATATGAGGAATTATTTGGATAGATAGTGATAGGTGGGACCCAAATCTATATATCCTATTGAATATTCAATATGTTATCATCAGAAAAATCAATTGGAAAAATTAAATGGGTTACTGTTTTTATTTTTAAACCATCATGTGATAGGTCTTGATGTTATAGGTTTCCTTGTGCCTCAGACATGACATAAAATAATTAATAATTTACATAATTGATATTTTTGTTATTTTAATTATTATCAAGGATATTTTTATATGAAAATACCTATAGAATAATTTTGTTCCTATTTTATTGAATAAATATATATTCTTTCAGTTAGATACCGTTCCCTATTGATTACTCCTTATCTATTTGTCTAAATTGAAAGTGTGTTCAATTATATACCTTTCCATATTGTTTATTCTTATTGATACATCATTATGTCTGTTGTATAAATAGCCTTACTAAAAATTTTAGATAAACCTTATTGTGTTTCATTTCCCCACTATATGAATATGAATTCTATGAATGTGTTTCAAGAATTTTGTTTATTAGACTTTTTAAGTATTATATTTTATTTTCTATTTACTAATGTAATTTTGGTATCATGTATGTGATCTAGTTTTAAAAAAAAGATAAACTGCTGGTTCCATCCACATTTAAATCCATCTAATCATGCCAATATAATAAATTAATTCACCACCTCTTGGCTTTGGTTGTTAATTAATTACATTTGGTATCCAAGGAAGTTTTTTGTAAACCTTGAAAACTAGATTTAGGAAAACATACATTAGGAAACATAACATAAAGGTCGACACAGATGATAAGTAAATAATAATATCCTTGAATTATGGTATGGTTTAGATTTGGTGGGTGTTCTTATAAATTCATATTTGTCTTGATTCTACAACTAGATGTGGTTTTATTACAGATTTACCTAGGGGTAACAACTCTGAAAAGGTGTGTCGGTCCTCATCAGAGCGTAACATGGTACACAATGATGGACCTTACTATGCACCTAGTGCGACACTCTTGCGAGCTATTCCTATGGAAATTATCATTTTATTACAAACCAATATGAAGGATTTTAATGAAATAATATCTCTAAAGAAACCATGTTTATCATTATGATATTAGATAAACATAAAGTTTTAAAGTTTGTATTATATATTTCACTATTGTTTGGATTATACATTATCGTACAGAATGTCAAAATCTAATACAATATATTCAATTCTTTAGAAATGATTCCTAGAAGAAATAATTTTATTAACAAACATGGAAAATCTAGAGGTTTATCCTTCTAAGAAAGCTAATATTGCTGGTATTAGCCCCAAAACAATTATGCAAATATTTGTGTAAATTAATCAATTTATGATGCATAAACGTTCCCATATTTAGAAACATGTTCCACAATGATATTATCTGATATTGTATCACATTATTCAATAGAGTCCCCCATCATTTATCAGTAATTCTGACCCAATGACATTAGATCAATATATTAATTATTTATAGAAGATATCAATAGCATTAGGATGTGGTGAAAAAGAAAAGGATACAATTATAGTGTGTTCTCTAAATAAATATGTCAATCAATGGTGAAAGTTAATCCAAAATAATAGAGAGCAAGATAATATACCTCAGAAGAAGCTAAGGGTTCATGGTCAACTATATGTCATTAAAACAACCGAAGTGGAATGATTAGTGTGGTTCTGTATTTTGAACTTTGAAATAATGTGATTAAATATTTAATAAATGATATTCTCATAATATTATTATGATATATATAAAGACAATACTCCATTACTTTTAATTAACTATTTGAGATCACATGTTTAATGGTATATGGAAAAATGAATTAGTATCATGTTTAACTTTTTTTTAAAATTCATGGTTGATTGGTATATTACACTTAATATGTTCTCAATGTTGAAAATTGATGTTTTCAAAATTTAAGATTGGTATATATAAAGTAAATCTTATATTAATAAATCAATTAGAAATGATTTAAATGTGTTGTGTCATAATATTTTTTGAAATGTTGAATATTTATGAAATGGTTTAAGTTGATCTATGGATGAGGTTTTAGATATTATATTATAACTTCGCCATATTATAGAACCTATGCTAACTAAAGATGTATAAATAATTCAAAGTATTACCAAGGCATATGATTGTGATTATAGAAAAATGTTAAGTAATTTAATTTATTTATATTTTTTGATGTTGAAAAATTCAACAATTATAGGGAAAATGGTCATGAAACATAAATTTGGTACTATTATCATCATTTCTTATGATATAAATGAACATTATTCTCACCTCTTTTTTATGGTCTTGTGGTCAACAACATTCTCATTAACATGCTATCTATCACTCTCTATCATTAAATGATAGTTATATTTCTGTTACATATCCATTTTTTCACTAATGTTCCCCTATTCATAGTCATATTATTTTTACCTTCACATTTTATTTTTACAGTTATTATGAATATACTTTACTAATCATTTTTAGGATTTGTGTTTTTCAACAATAGTAATTTCAAATATAAATTCCTTAAATACCGGGATCAATTTTAAATTGTGAGGGAGAAATTTAATTATTCTAGGGATAATATAACCCACCAAGAATATAAAATATATTAATTTTAGAATAAAATTATGTTTGATTATATATTTCAGTACATGAAACACCATGTTGATCTTACACTATATGCAATATTGAGTTAACTTATTCTACACGCAAGACCAATTTTTACCGAATTTTAATGTTGAATGAATAATAAATATATATTTTTATTCTTTTAAAAATATTATTTATCAAAATAAACTCCAAATTTAAATTTATAGTGTCAAAATTATATTAAGGTGGTTCTTTTTTATTTTTTAAAAAAGTTTAATTTTTTCATGAATAAATAAAAATACTCCCTTTTTTGAAAATTTACTCTTTTTAAAAATGATTTTTAATTTTAAAATTTATTTTAAATTTGTTTTATAAACCATATATCTCAATTATAAGTATATTTGAGAAGTTTGGTTCAGTGGGACAATTTTTATATTGAATTTACATATAAATTATTAACAAATGTATGAACATTTTCAATTTAAAACCCCTCTTTCTAGCCACTTCTGTGGGATTACCCTTAAATTTAAGATTTATTATTATTTGAATTTAATTATTTTAAAAAAATATTATCCTTTGGAATTGGTATAAATATATATTCTAATAAGATCAACATTGTGTTTTACAAAAATTACTAGTGCAAGCAGTGAAAATAAATTACTGTGATTGTGGTAAAAACTGTCCTACTTAAATTTTAAAAAAATAATATAAATCTTGTAAATAACAAAAAAATATCTAAAATCTATATTTTATCAAATATAAATCCTTAATACCATGGGTTATAATTTAATTCCATAGTTGTACACAATTTCAATAATGTTACCAATATAATAAGTTACATAAAAGGACAAAAAAGAAACCTTTCATACCTCTAACACTTTTAAGTCCTTTATATACGCAAAAACATCATATTTTCGGTTATACATATATTTTTAAATATAAATGAACTATTTTTTACATGATTATTTTTAATTAATTTTCTCAGATAAAATTATACATAAAATTATTAAAAAATGTTAGCACAATGAGCATTTAGTTAACAATTAAATAAAATTAGTGATAAAAAAATTAAAAGAGATGAAAATAGAATGAATTATTATTTTACACTATATTTTTAGAAGAATATGTCATTTAAATATATATATATATATATGAAATTAATATTTATTAATTCCATCACCGTCTTGATATTTTTAAATTTAAATTAAATAAATAATGTCAAAATTCACATTAATGATATGTTATAATAACTAATGTTTTATTGAAATAATTAAAATTACTAAATAAATCCTATATTCTTCCAATATATTTGAAAATTTCAATATATATATATATAATATGTTCTATTAATCTACTAATTTTTCAATTATAATATAAATTTCGAACCCTAGATTCTAAAAGCATTGTTTACATAATCTGGAATAATGGAGTTTTTCCCGCATTACATTAGCTCCTTTTAATATTAATTTCCAAAAAACATTGGATTTTTATTTCTTGAATTATATCTAATATTTATAATAATTTTTTTATAAATTTTATAATAATTCTTACTTTAATATTTTATTAATTTATGAATTACATAGGTTAGATAACTAGTTATGAAAATAAAAAATGAAAATGAAAATATAATGAAACATAATAACTAAATAAAATATTATAAATCATCTTTTATTTTTGGGTAGTGGAGATTTTAATCGACTATAATTTCAATTACTCCATTTTTTCATCTTGTAATCAAATGAGGTAAATGAGACCTCCCAATAGTGTTTACCTATATGTATTTAGAATAATGTTAATCCTAATCCATTATAAAAATGAATAAACACTCCAAGTTACTCACACCTCTCAAGATATATTTTCTCCTCCATAACCTATTCTAATAAGATCCCAACATACCTCAATTTATCCTAGAGGAATCAACTTTTCTCAGAAATAAATCCAGTAATGTCCTTTGGTGAAAACCAAAAGGAGTTGCCTAAAATAGATGTAACATTCTTCAACAATAACTTATGTTTTATATATTTCTCCAAATATTCAATTATAATTATTACATTATTATATATCCTAAATATATTGAGGTTTTATTATTCTAAATTTTTTAACTACACTTTTATACACATCCATCAAATGGGATGGGCGATCATCATTAGCGTGTACGGCGGATTAGCACCTTGCGAACTGATGTTGTTCATTCTTCCATTACGACCATTCAAGGATTGAAAAATTATGTATATATAGTTTATATAATATATATAATGTTTTTGATGTCTTTATACATTTTTGTTTCTTATATAACACATACCTTTACACTTTTCATTTTGGGAAAATATTATAACATTGTTTGGGGATGTATGGACTATTACCTTCTCAATGCGATGTAATTCATTCACACATTACATGGAATGTGTTAGGAATGGTTTTAATAAAAATATGGGATATATATAAAAAATATATTATACAGGAATTATAATATACAAATATATAAATTACTTTTCAATCTTTTAAATACAAAAATGAAAAGGAAGTAACTTTCACGCGTACTTAAAGCCTACCGTCTCCATGAACGGTGAATTTCATTTCTTATATCCAAATATTTTGGATTATTATAAATACATATATAATGGATATATATTATATTTACATCACGTTTTAAAATCTATAGATGATTATATCATGATCTAATTAATAAGAAGAAGTAACAAGTCAAAACATACTCGAAAAACTAGCCAATTAACACCCTAAATAGTTAAAATAATGACTAATTGTAAAAAATGGGTAATAATATATTATAATAAGATGATAATATAAATTTTATTAATATTATGTTATAAGTTAAAAACATTCTTAAAACCATTATATATTAGGATAAATGATGTTCAACCAAAAGGAAACACAAGGTAAGGGATTTCATCTCAATTTACATTCTATTAAAATTTATTTGTTTTTTTCACTAATCCACATTAAAATGATGCATATACAACCCCATTATGTTTTAATATAATTATTCACTAATATATGATGTGATTTTAATATTATCTTTTAATTATCTCAGCAAATTGTTTTATCTTTAAAATTACATATTGGTAAAATGTACCAATGAAATCTCACATTCTATTGTATTTGTTAACATTCACATGAAATAACCACTTTATTTTAATCTTTTTTCATTAAAAATTCTCTTAAATTTTCATATTACTGGTTTAGGGATATTATTATTTCCTAAATAGTATTACACTTTTAAATATAGTATTTTCATTGACAATTAATTTATTTTTAAGGAAACATTTAAACTTTTGTATTCTTTATTCAATAACAATATTTGATAATTAAATTGATTAATTGCTATGTGGAATTGTTTGGAAATTTTGTGATGGTTGGGGTACATACATTTTATATCCCTTGTATTCATCAATAGTTTCTCATAAGTTAGATTAGTTGGCCAAATTAAATGGGTTCTTACCTTTATTCTTAAGCCTTATTGTTAAAGGTCTTGATGGTATAGGTTTCAATGTTCCTTGGAAATGATTTACAACAATTAAGAATCTCCTTCATTAAAATTTCTGTTATTATTATTATCCATTATATTTTCATATGATAATATCTATGGGTTCATATCATTCTCATTTTATTGGTTAAATGGCATGTGTTTTGGTAACATTCCTTTCTATATTGACTATGACTTATCTAGTTACCTAAATTAAAAGTATGTTTAGTTATTTCTTGTTGAATTTTTTTTTATTGATTCGTTATTACTTATGTTTTATTATTGACCTTACTATGGATTTGATCTCACCCTTATTTTTCTTCTTTTCCCCAATATATAAAGATGAATTCATGGAATTAGTTTAATGATGCAATTTTTTGTTATTTGGTATGTTGGTTGTTTTATCTTATACTTCCCAATGCAATGTGCGTATCATGTTTGTAATATATATTTACAATAAATTTATTCTAATTGTTCCATTGGTATTTTTTTAATCATGCCAATGTAATAGATTAATGCATCGACATCGACCTTATGGGGTAAGGGAAATAAAAGGATTACCTTTTTATGAATTCCCATTAAACGGAATTATTTCATCATAGTCCAAAAAACTCATTTAGTATTTTTCTTATCATTATTGAGGAATTTTTCAATTAATAGAAATATTTTCCTTTATTTTGTACATAAAATTTTTATTACACTTTTATTAAAAACATCTGAATTTCTTTCTCTCTTCAGTTGAAAGTACTTTATTTTATAAAATCATTTTTATAAAAAAATCAATTTTTATTAACATTATCCAAATTATTTATTAAAGACATTTATACACATGTTGTATTTTTTAAAATATATTTTGAAAGTAATCTTCATGAAATTTTCAAAATAATGCATGTATGTATTTTATTGAATAATTGAATGGAACCATTGTCATAACTTGTAAAAAATGAGTGGGATTTTCATCCTTCCAAACATCTTAATGTTTTAAATATTATTTTATAATTTTAAATTTTCATTTTAAAAGAAATGAATTTTAAAAATGGATTGTGATTTTTTACTTTTAAATTTATTTTCAATGTGAAACTTTTATTTTCTTGAAAACAATTAATGATATTATTATGGTATTTTAATTCATAAATCAAATAAAACTATTATAGAACATATAATCTACTTGGTATATATTGTAATGATAACATAAGTATTCATTCCCAAGGTCTTTTTACTAGTTTCATTGGGGATGTACCAGATTGATACAATTTATATTACTTCATATGGATTATGATTATATATTTTAATAAGGCTAATTGTAAATGTTTTTCATGCTTGTTTTTTAACATTATTGTTTATATTGATTATTATTCACTCCTTTCATATTATTAATAAGTTATACTTACTAATTTTGGGTATATCCTAGAATTCCATATCCCTATGATGGATAGACTTGTCTCATGAGAAAAATTAGTTGTCCAATTTAAATTGGGTGTTATAAAGAGATTTAAACTATATTGTAAAAAGCCTTGAAAGTATGTTTCAAATGATAGAAATTTTGAATTCCATTATTATGAGATCAGTTATTTATTTTCATGTGATTATTCTATCAGTTTGAATATCCATGGTCATTTTTCAAGATCGTGATATTATTTATATTTCATTAAATTATCATCATTTATTCTTTCAATATTATGCTCATGTAAATGATTTAAGGGAATTTGATTCAGTTATAAGACATTCCATATTGAGTATTTTTATTTATTCATGATATCATCTATTATATACTTACCCTTAATAAGCATCTTAGATCGCCCCTTTTTTTTATTTTCCATTACATACTAGGAAGTTTTCTATAATTAATATGAAGGCATATTCTGTTGGGGAATATGGAATTTCCAAGGAATAATTTTTTGGGTTTTCTATTTTCAATTATGATCTAAATTAAAATTATTTATATTCTTTACACATACTACTAAATTAAAAATTCATTTAGTATATGATTCCATGTATCATATTATAATTTAATAAAGTAACCAAAATCTCTAGGCAACATGGGTTGGGGTCACAACACTAGAATTATACGATTCTATCATGGATAATTAGGTTACTTATTGAATATTCACATATTAATATGTAACATCAATATATAAAAATATTGGTATTTTCATTAATGAATGTGAGAATATTCCAGAGTTGATCCCAGGATAGATGGTCTATAATTCAAGGCTCTCAATATGGTTCTATTTATCCTTCATATAGATGGTGTTTCTCTTGTAATGGTCAGGAACATCTCATATTAGATACTCTATCCCATCATACAGTAGATAGAGTGAAAATTTAAATAAAAACCATTAATACACAGTTTTAGGAGTAGGGAGGTCCTCTAGGTTGTAGACATTGAAGAGGATAAAAGAGAGAAATACATGTTGGTAGATGGATTGGTCTATTACCACTTCCACCATCATGTTGACAGTTTCAGAAATCATAGACATGGAAACGTATATCTACAGGCCTTGGAGGGAAATGATAGTATGTCAATAGTTATTATTAGTGGAATGGTGTTATACATCTATACATTAGATGTTGTATTGATAGAAATATGAATTATCCACTCATTTCATTCCACTTATCTGATTTGAGACTTAGAGATTCCAGTTAATCCCTTTACTCAACATTTTATCTAATGTACTCATACCAAAGGGTATTCAATCATCACACAATAATGCTGAGATTGTGGAATAAATAATGTATAATTGAGCATTATTTTATACCTCATTGTTCCCTAAATTAATCCCCATGAAGTCATCTTATGTATCAACTAAAATTATATAGATCATTCCAGGATTACCTATTTCATGTGGTGTATGCATTCCATATATAGTGATTGGATGAGGATTTCCATGGTTGGTGAGAAGGAAACCTGTTAAGAGAAACAAAGGATCATATGCATGTGGATATATCTGATTACTCACATGTTGGATACAATTACCCTTGGTGAAATGGATATTATGGGATTTTAGGTTTCTAAAATTGGGTGGTGGGTACAAGGAAGTATTTCTTCAGTACATGATTGGAATATTGCCCCATAGAGAGAGATGCATATTCATAGATTAGTACCATGGTACTAACTTGGTATCTTCACCATCATATCAGATGGCTATAGAAGTTCTTTTTGATATGAAGGTGTAGTGTTAGTATTTTCAATATAAGGGATCTGTTGGATATTGTGTCACCATAGGTAGCCCCGATTCTATTAGATATTATAGTGGATGGGGGATTAAGGTTGTGGGTGGATTAAAATCACCATAACCTTGAGAGGACCAGTTTGGGATATAACTGACAGTGAGAGGGGGTGAATCAGTGTTGGGGACATTTGACACCAATTCCAACGTTCAATAACAATACCTCATGACCAGTTAGGATCTTGGTTCTCATATTATCTATTCCTTGTTGCATGCAATAATATAATTCAGTAAAAATATGCACACAATAATTTTTGCAAGGTTAACCACTCAATAATAGAAGATATGTCCTTTCCATGCATGGGAATGACCATTTCATGGATTCTCCCCAATAATGTGATATGTTGTTATAGTGAATCGACTAGTAAAACAATCCTCCAGTCTGTGTGGCTCCCTACACTTTGAGGGCGAAGGGAGATAATCCTCCTCTAACTTAAAACAAGTATGATATTCCCTTAGACTTGATGGATCATTATACTGCCTATGTAGAAATTCTCTTATAGACTCCATCTTGATCTTTATACTACCTCTGAAGACAGTCTTATCTCTATTGATAAGGTTTTGCATCACCAATAGAGTCTTCTACCTATTGAGACATGTTGGATGTCACAATGGTACTTTATTCTTCCTTACTTAACTTTTTACGTGACTAGAGGCATGCATGAAAACACCACTTCATTCTCTATAGAAAAATTGAAAGTTGCACACTCTTCTTCTCTTAATTCTTCACTGTATAACTTTCTTCACAGAAACCCTTTATTCTTCACACTTTATCCTTCAGTGCAAAACCAACTTCACTGATATCACATCTCTTTTCTTTTCCATCATCACAACCTCTTTTTGTGAATATCGGGTTAATGAAGTCGATCTCAGCTTAGAATCATCACGGTTAAAATGTCCTGAATAACTAAATATAGATTTTTCACTATCTTTTTCATCTTCTGTCCCTTCTGATTGACACAGTATAATATGGAATAGTGTTATAGTGTATTAATTTCTTCCTTAAATTCTCAATACAAACACATGAGTGTATCGGTATAATTCTTTATTCCTTTGTGAAAATATGAGTTTAGTTGCACATCTATCACCTCATCACATAAGAAACAATACCCCTGCAAATAGTTTATATAAATCTGGAAACCTGGGTGATCACTATCATGAAAGCAGAGAGATCAGCAGGTGTTTTGTTCACGTAGAGTACAAGTAATTATTCTTCATAGAACTAGGTATGGTTTGTGGAACTATCTTCATGAATCACTACTAGGGTAGGTATACACCAGTTTTTTACTCATGAGATCTCCTTCACAAAACACAGCAATGGTTTAATAATACTAGTCACTTGTTTGTGGTTTCTTGTTCGCACAGAGGGTGTGGTTTTCCTTCTTCATGAGACACTTCAAGAGTGTTTTGAAATTGTCAAAGGCATGCGGGACCCCAATCATTCACGCAACCATTTTGGGCTACTTGCATGTAACATTAAAAACTTTGGTTCAACATTCATCTTTGGTTGTGGAAGAAATCTTGCGTAAAACTTCAATCTTGTGAGAAAATATCTTCACGCACATAACATCTCCTTCTATAACGTAACTCTATTTCATCCATGCATTCTCTATTTCTTAATATTTTTTTGTGCCTCAGGGCTCATGATTTATCTATTGGTCAAGTATGCAAAATGCGAGGGGGTCAACTCTTATTTATAGACCTCATCGACCCCTATGCGCAAACACCCCAATGTGTCATGCAATATCCTGACACGTCAAACAAATCCACATATAACATCACATTGGGGATGTAAGTCTCTTTCATGCCAAACTAATATTTTTCACAATTCTTGAATATTTCATGCAATTCATGCCTTTTCTATTTTTCATAGTTTGGACCACGAATCATGCCTTACACGTAAGAATCCAAACTCCCTTCAATCTTTCATGCAAAAACAAATCTTTCACACAAAAAAAATTCTTTCGTGCAAGCCACACCTTGCCAAATTTTGATGTTCAAATCATGAAACTCCACTTGCATGAAACATACCAAGCCATATTCAAACTTTTACACATCATCTATTGCCAAAATCACATTTCTCTATACTGATACATGATCATATGTCATATTCAATAAAAAACTACTTTCATCACGATCCATATCTATCATGATATATAGACATTGATAGAACACCATTAGCATCGTCTGATTTTCTGTGGAAAGTATTATAAACTTCGTGTCTTCCACTAGCATATTTCCTTCCAGTTGAAACTATATATGACAGGAACCACCTTTACTCCCCCTTTCCTTCATAAGGATTGCATCATAAGTTCTCTTACACTATGATATTTATGAAATATAAATTATAAAATCATTGTATGATTTATCAACATCCTTCATTTTTGTATATATTTTATCACCTTTGACACATGCGTTTTCAACTTAGGATCATCTCAAAAATTGTGTGAACTTACATCATGGAAAATTTCCCATGCATGAAATCTAATTCTATTATTGCGTAACAATTCTCCAAGAATCCTCACTTCTACCAATCTCCATTAACTTTGGTGTGATTCTTCATCACTTTCTTTATTTTCACAAGCATTGACAACTGTTGGAAACAAATATAATCTTCATACACAAAGTGGTCCCAACAAACCCGGTGACCATAAACAATATATATCAACTCCTAGAAATAGAACACATCTTTGATAATTTTAGAGGGGTGAGAGATTTTTTGTAGATTTACTGTAGATCAGGTTACCACCGGATCTGAGTGTGGGATTAGGATATATAAGAGATCCCATTTCTAGGTCACTATAGTCATTAATAGAACTTGTTGGTTCCTTTTAGAATTATGACCACCCCCACTATTTACATGGGAATTATGAAATGGAACTTTCATACTTTCATAAATTAGATTGTGATGGTATGTATCAATGTCAATCTATTGTATGTGGAATCCCTGAACGAGTAATAGAGACACCTAAGGACAATCCTAGACATTATTTAAGAGAATTGGATTTATAATTATCTCTCAAAGTTTCAATTTTGGATTCAATATGTTCACTTTTTATGACATGTAAACTCAAAACAGTGTGTATAATAGGACTCAAACAAGCTTGAGGCAGTTTTAGCCTGAGATCCACCCAAGAACATGATAGAGTTATGGATAATGCTTTATTTTTATGAAAACTAAAATAGAATCATTCCCTATTTCTCTATGATATATGCACCACAGACTACTTTGACATGGAAGGGTATCCATTCGTGCAGATGAAGTGGTTCTAGAAGTCTTTTTCGGAGTTCTGATATGGGTTAATAAGAACCCCCATCTTTAGACTTCCATAATTAGGTCTCAATTATAATGTGTTTTTCGATGGCTTATGAATCTTACATGGTTGATTTTTTATGAAGAGGTTTGTTGTGATAACCTATCAGTCCTGATAGTTGAGGCCACATTATCAAAACTATCTGAACCCATATCTGCAGTTGGTTTTGGCAGTCTTCACCCAGACGATGTGGTCAATATAACTCATGTATGTGTAGTTTATCATCTATTATAACCAAAATAATATCAATTATAACTTCTCTTATAAGGATATTAACTAGAGATAGAGGTTATGAATATATTTCCTCCATGATTATATATTCATGATAGCCTATACATTAGGAAGGGTAAGGTAGAGGAAGATTATATATATTTTATATATAGTTTACAGTTGTTTACTGAGGCATAGAGTCAGTTATCCTCACTATATTCATCATTCATAGATGAGTATAATAATGTTTACCTCCATTCTACGGTAGTTGAACTACTAGTTATACAACTTGTTAGGGAGGGTCAATATGGAGATACTGAATATGAGAGCTTACATGCTCAAAATATCAACAAGATGTGTCCATTATGTATTTTCTAACGGTGGGGCGCATTCCATTATTTTTAAAGGACATTTGACGATAACAACGATGTTACATGAGTAGTTTCTAAGGGTGTTTCACAAATAACCCCATCTGCAGTACATTAATGTTTGAAAAAGATATACCATGACTTTTGAGCATAGTTTTTTTTATCATGAATAAAGAAACATGTAGTGGAGTTTATTTCATTATTCCATACATGTCAATAGGTCAAGGTTGTACATTGTGTTCTAGGGGGTTTATCTTATCCCCTTTAGTTACCAGAGTGGATGTGGGTGTTATATCTATAGACAATAGGATGGGGTTAGCATGAATATCTAGAGGACCCGATTCCATATCGTGATCATTGACCCAATCTCCAGGTTAGCTCACTTCCAAGATATTCAATATAATAGATTAGGAGTGATCTTGGGATTCCTTTACATGAAATTGATTGTATGGATTCATGGGTTCCCCTCGATGATCATTTCAGAACATCATATTAGATTCTCATCCAAATAATAGAGAGGATTATTATAAGACTTTGTTACTTAGATGAATTTGATCAAAACATTTCACCCCCTTAGGTATGCAAAAAAATGATAAAATCATTCAGGTTCTTTAGGATAATATAGATCTTTAAATGTTGGAATTTGGTTATAGTTTGGAGGGTAAAAGACGTAATGACCTAGGATTTTATCAATGAAATATCCCTTTATTGATTAATAAAACACATAATAAAAACAACACTATAATAAATGATGAATGATAATTATTTCCACAAATAATATAATAATAATGAAAAAGATTATTCAAGTTCTATAAATAGAAAATAAGATAATTAAAATAGAAATATTTGGATCTCATCAGTCTACTAGAATGACTGCACTAAAAAACATTGCTATAGAAATAAAACTTAATGTTAACAATGTAATATTAATTGTAAATATTAATGTATATATAACCTTGAGATAAAATATTATTAAATAGATAATGAATAAAATAAGTGGTATTCGGAAAAATTAAGGAACCAATGCTGATAAAAGATCAATCTCTCCCTTCATAATAGTAATCTATTCAATAAAATAGAAACCTTGGCTATAAAAATATAAATAAAATTTAGTAATTATATAAGTGAAAATATGATATATTTATATATTTATATCATTAAATAAATGTTTTAAAATAGATAAATAATGTGTTTGTATTTTTATATAAAGTAAATGTTTATTTAAATTTTATAATTAAAATATGATTTAAAATAAAATTATTTTTTAAAAATTAGGATTCATAAATTAATATTATGTTGTATGAAAAATAAAATATAATTATATGTGGACTTAATGTTCAAAAAACATTTCTCAAAAAATGAATTTCACTTTTATAACTCTACACGTCGAAAAAATGTTACGGTTAATTGTTTGTAATTTTATATAATCTTTAATTTTGGGTAATTAGTGAAATATAATAATGCATGGTATTTAACATTTTAAGCTAAATACATAGATTTTTTAGTCATGGAGTATCTAATAATCCGTTGGATCAAAATATCATAAACCCTTTACTATATTTTTTTATAATAATCAACACTATTAATACTCTTGATCCACAAAATTATATAAAGAATATAATAATAAAATACCTTTATCTTACACCTAAAAATAACACCCCTCACTTCCATTTCTCTTCACACATTCTCAGCATTTTATCTTGTCAATATTCTACCAAACTACTTTTCCAAGTCTCTCCCCCACATCTGAGAGCTTTTGTTCCCAAAAAATACTGATTCTATGTTTTTCTTGGGGTTTTTCATTGAGGTGATATTAAAGATTTTATTCTCTCATACCCTCTATTTTTAATTTTATCTCTTCTTCTACCTTCTCCTCACCTCCTTTATCCATAAAATAAAAATAAATCCAGTATAATATATGAACTGTAATGTTTTATTTCTTTTGTTATATATTTTTTTCATCACATTTCTCATGTCCTCTTATTCAAATAAATAAAACTATTTTAAAAATTATGGTGGACGACCGGGCCCATGGATAATGGGATTTTTTTCCATTAAAACCTTCAAGGATGTTTATAAAATATTTATTATAGTCAAAGATAAACTAATTCGGAATGATCAAAAAAACACCAAAATAGACTAAAAATATATTGATAATGTTTTGTCAAATGAATCACCCCCATACTCAAAAAAAATTTATAGTTCCATTAAAACAAATTTAAATTCATTAATTATAAGTTATTTTACATGTAAATATTATTCCCAGTTTACAAGAACATCAATAATTTTACACAAGTAAACCGACTATTAAACCAATAAACGAACACTCCCATAATGGATTTCACTTTTAATTGTGGCCATATCTACTTCTGAAATCTATCATTGGAATATCCTCATTCCGAACTATCAATTGGTGATATCCTGATCGCATGTTAATCCTGGAGACCACTGAGCTCCCTTTAAATGATCAAACATATCATCAATGAAAGGTAGTGGATATCTTTTATTTATCATAACTTTGTTAAGATTACGGTAATCAACACACAACCAAAGACTTCTATCTGCCTTCTTCACACAAAAAACCGGTGGTGCCCATGGAGATGTACTTGGTCGAATGAAATCCTTGTTCTCCATCTCCTCCAACTGCACTTTCAATTATTGAAACTCTATTGGTTCCATCTTATATGATGAACGGTAAAACGGGCTGGTCTATGGATGGAGATAAATCGTAAACTCCACATCCATTATCTGTTGTAAACCTGATAAAATCTTGGGAAAGACATCTATAAATTGATCCACAATAGCTGGAAAACTATTTCTATTGATCTCTTCTATTGATTCCAAAGTCAACGCTACCAACTAGTAAGAGATGATTCCCACCATTGGTGCCAAAAAGATCTTTGAACCCTTCTTTACAATCCCCTCTCTTCTAAGTAGATGCTCGATAAGGTCCTCAATCATGAAACTAACTATTCCCCAATAATATTCTATTTGAGCCTTGAATGTTGTTACCCAATCTATACCTCGGATTACATCATATACATTTATATCCAATATAGAGAAGTACTATTTTAGCTCATCTCCATCAACAGTTATAGCACATTCTCTACACACAAAGGCTTGACATTCTATTTCACCAAGAGGATTTTGTGGTCTTATCATATAAGGCATCATTTCATGTTTTAAACATAGAAAATAGGTTCCCCACTACCCCATAATCTTAGTGAAAGAGTTCTCATCTCCTCTAGTGAAGGCAACCTCACTTCCTTCACTTAGATTTTATGTAGTGAAAAATACAGTATATGGGGTATCTTGTTTCAGTCCCAACTCAATGGTTTGAACAACCTCAGTGATGATTTGGACCAACGGGTCGTTCACCTATGGCTTAGATGCAACCAAATTTTCAACAGCCTCTTCTGAATAGTTCTTAGGACACCTATCAGTTTCCATTTTCTAAACCAAAAACAAACTCTACAAGTCTCGCTCTCAAGAAACTTTTTCCTTAGCATTTGAAATTCTATCACATCAACTGTCACAACATTGTTTTCTAAATGAACCTTTTTCCCATGTTCAACCATTTTTTAAAACAGTTCACATGCTTTTGAAAATTATACCTTTTTCAAAATATGATTAGAATTCACTTTTTCATAATATATCATTTGAAAACTGATTCCATACTTTTTCAAAAATTAACAAACTTTTTTTAAAACATGAATCTTTCTAAGAAATGATGTATACACTCTTAGTGGGAATTAATTCCTGTACAATGCATGTCATGCTTATCTTATTGGATAAACCCATGACAATGAGATTTCAAAATCCTAGAAGTGTCTTCAAACACTTATTTACACTACTAGCTGGTAAATTGAATTTAGCATAAAAGGATTAGCTATGTCCTTTTATGCAATAAATTTCAAGTTATAGCAATCTGACTCCTTTCTAAGATTCCCACCCAAGGAATAGACAAAAAGGGATTTCGTCTCCAAAACTAGGAACATCGATGAATACCTGTTAGGAAAGGACTGAAAAAACTGAAACCATTCGTTCCACCAAGGAAGGACCAGACTGATACCATTTGTAATGACCTGACGATTCTCATTGTATTAAGAGTACAACGAGTCATTACTAGACCTTAAGCAATATTCTGAAGACACCAAAGACTGGAAATAAATGCTAAAGGGTTTCAAATAAAAGTGGGGGATGATTTAACCTTTAATAAATAAACCAATAAACCTATAAACCAAAATCAAACATTCACTATATGATCCATGAACAAATGAAAGACAACTCATCAACTTCATTCACTCAAAACCACATCCAAGTTACCAACAATGGAAGGATAATCAAGTATCAAAGTATACAGTAGATAAACCACACATGACTCTAAAAAGACCTTAAGACACCATGCTAAATAATCTCCATTCTCCACAATCACTGAACATCCCAAACATCACAAGGTAGTGCTAAACATGTGCGAAACATTACCTTTTCCCTTTTACCGGATGATGGAATCTTCCAAATAACCAAAGTTCCAAAGCAAGGGTGAGTATAAAACTCAGTATGTTATCCCCACTGACTTCCCTACTCATGCCAATTAGATAGAAGAGCTAGAAAAAATTATATAATACAGTTTATATAAAACAACCTATCTGAAATAGTTTATAAGTAAATATAAAAAAATTTCCAAAACCATTCATTACCAAAAGTATACAAGTGCAATTGAAACCAATTTTCCGAGCAAGTTATTTTTTCAGAAAAATAACTAAAAAATCTTTACAAACATCTCACAACATCCCTTTATCAGCATACCCAACCATTCCTCAAACTCATGCAACCAACTATTCATGCAACATTTTGATAGTTCCATACTCTTGAGCGGTTTCTCTTCGATCTACCAACTCATCACAAGCAAATTATTTCCAATGCGCCATTAATCCTTTGGTACCCAGCACAAGGTCATATTTCAACCAAGCCCCATATATGAAATTCTCATAGGCCATTAAACTGTTGGCACAAAGAACAAGGTCATATTTCAACCAAAACCCTTATATTCAACATGACAACACACCACATATTCCCAAAGATCATGAAAAAATAACCCTTTCAATAAAAATACCTTTTTATTGAAAACCATTTCTGTCAAAACCATTTCAATCCCAAACCATTTCAATTCCAAAAAATTTAAAAAAAATTCATTTTTATTTAATACCATTTATATTTTAAACCCCCTTTTTCATCAACAATTTATTTATTCTAGAAAATCCATAATTTAAAATAATTATTTTAAATATAACTATCTTTTTCACTATTATTCACCATGATCATGAAATTTCACAAAAACCATAAATCATCACAAATGAATATTTTAACATGAATTTCACAATCAATAAATAAATTTGAAAATAATCCAATCAATTCTAGGAAGATGAGTCAAGAGAGAATCCTCCTACCTCAAAGGTTTTGAAGAAACTTTGACATCAGACAAAGAACACACATGGAAGTGAGTCAATTATACAATAACGACCTTAGTTATATTATACTAGCAAGATCATGAATCAACATTGGATTATTTAGCATCAAACAATGTAGAGATTCCCACTATAGGTTCAGATATGATAAAGAATGGAGATCAGAGTAGTAGATCTAAGCAGATCCCTGAAAAGACAAAAAATCTGGAATGAATGGTGACATACCTCAATAACTGAACCTGAAATAACCAAGGAAAGTCTCTGGGAAGGCTCCAACTCACGTGGGGAGGGTTTTATAGCATTTAAGGGTGTGTAATGTCGAAATAGGGGGGGGGTTAAATCTAAAAGGAAATATATAGAGAGAAAACGAGTAAGCTCCTAGAGAATAGGATCTAGATTTGACCTCTACGCAAGTATTGACCACACGATTTGGGAAAATCGTGTATGGATCTTGGGACTTATCTTTTGAACCCAACACTCCTTATAAAACCCCAAAACTCTTCCATACTTCACCTTTACCCTTTTTATGGAAACACATTTTTTATGGAAACATCCCATTTTATGGAAACACCCCACTTTATGGAAACACCCCACATTGTGGAAACACCACACATTATGGAAAAAACCCACTTTTTGGAAACACACCACTTTATGGAAACAACCCACTTTATGAAAACAACCCCACATTATGGAAACAACCCACTTTATAAAAAAGGCCAACATTATAGAAACACCCAAATTAATGGAAACTCTCTATATTATGGAAACACTTTATATTATGGAAACTCTATATTTTATGCACACCAATTAGAAATACATGTGGAAAGGGGTTATGTACCCGAAAAAGATGGTACTACTATAAAATTGTTTCAAAATCTCTAGAATTTTAGACATATATTTTATTTTTTATTATATTCAAATAAAATTTATATATTTTAATAAATATTCAATAATATATTCAAATTATGAAAATTATCATGGTACACTTGTTCGGAGTGGTTAGAATATTTAGGATAGTTTATTTATAATACATTTAATAAAATTTCAAATATATATTTATTTAATATTAACAATTTATTGAATATGATATATTTTCATTAAGTATATTTTTTACAATCATCCATGGAGGTGCTGATGAAAAATAAAATAAACCATCAATGGAGTCTATGAACCGACCATAAAAAGAGTGATATTTACATTATTGAGTGGATGTGTGGAAGGTAGATTATGGTTATTAAAACTACATAATAACTCTTAAGTATACTAATGATAAAAATTTCATTATAATAATAGGGGTATAAAGGTTCTTTGGTAGGTATAATGAGAAATAAGAATGGAAGAATTCTACAATGGTTTTGGGTAGATATTGGTCCTGCTAAGATGCATATGGTGTGATGATATGTTCAGAAATGAAGGGGGCCTTTTATACATAAGAGAACTGTTATTTTTTCAATACGTATAATATAATATAAAAAATAAGGTCATTTAAAAAAATTAAAATGAATTATAATAATATAATAATGGATATAGGAAGAGTTTGGTTTGATAAAGACATCATAAAAATATTTATAGATGGGGTTTTGGATTTTTTCATTTTTGTCACTTAAATTTAACCCTATTACCTAATTTTACCTTTACCCTTATAAGTAATTTATTTACCTCACTAAATTATATTTAGGAAACAATAAAAAATTGACCTAGCTGTCTAAATTATTTATGATGATTGTAAAATTATATCCATTTTTAGAAAATAATTTTTCAAAATTTGAAAAATTATCATTAAAATCATAACATAATTTATATAGAAAAATATTATAAAATTGATATTTTATATTAATAAGTGTTCTTAATAATATATCATATTAATTTCTAACTAAAATTAAAATAAATCGATTTATTTTCTCATTGAGAAATTAGATAATAAAATTACATTAAACCACATCAATTTATATTTAAAGAATTATGAAATATTATATTTTGAAAAATAATATCCTTCAAAAAAATAGAATTTTTTATCATAGTAATATATTTTCTCATTAAATATTGACAACATTGTTTCTTAAAAATTAGTAATCACACCAATATTAATTGAAACCTGCAAAATTTATTCCAATATTTTATTAAACCATGAATAAACTAATGAGTTCATATATTAAAAAATTATATTAAGAAATACCGATTTATACCATCCAAATATATTCGTATAAAAACCATAAATTCCATGATATAAGATCTATTGAAAATAAAAGAAATGGTATAATTGATTAGTGGTTATTCAAGTGGAATTATTCTAATAGTGATTTACCTTTGATTTAACATATCTTGTATTGGATTTCACACTTTTTATACATGTTGAAGTTAGTATAGGGTTTAGTCTATGGAAATACCTGACGAAGCAGCATCATTTACAAGCATAGACAGATTAACCATAATAATAAGACTTAAACTACTTGATATCATTTATTTTTCTTTCAGTACTGATTTCAAACAAAATTAATCCTATTTATGACCACTAATTAAACATATATATTATAATGATCACATTAAATAAATAAAAGTTTATATTAGAAAAATATATTGTAAATATTTCAATTAGATGTTGCATGTGAAATAAGTTATTCAAAAAAATGTTTACTTAAAATGAATATACAAACTATAGTCAAGGGAAGTTACATTCTACCCCCCCCCCCAATAATTCTAACCTCAAAATTCTATTACATAGATGTAATAAATATTGGGTACTTTTTCATTATTATAAATTTATATTTCTGTGTAGCTTTCATAATCAAATGATTACACCATTCAACTTTCACTGAGTGGTCCATCTTGTTTAATTTTTCTTTATCTATTAATTACAATATCTGTACTTATTTCTCTTCCTAAGACGGATCATATTCCAATTTCTCATCATATATTTTTTGTACATGTAATTCATCTTGTATGTACTTCTTCAAAATATATAATATGAAAATATCGTGTAACAGGGAGATTTTTTCTCGATGTGTTAAATAATAAGATACATTCCCTAAACAATATAGAATCTCAAAGGGACCTGTATATCTATGTATCCGATTCTACTTCTTCTCAAAAATCATTACCCTCTTCCAAGTATATATTTTATGAAACAATTTACCACACACAAGAAAATCTAAATTTCATCTATAATTATCATCATAGCTATTCTACTGAATTTATCAATATTGAATATATCAATAAATTACATGATCCAATTCCATAAATTCTTATATAATATCTGGTCCCCTGATAATTATTTCTATGAATTCAACCATGTATGTCATATTTTTACATCTCCTACCATATAAAATTTATATATTTCCATTTTAATTCTAGAGTGGGAACTATTAACATATGATAACAAAACCAAATAATCATGTTGATCCTCACATTCTCTGAAATCCATCTAGAATAATATTAATATATATTCCAATGGATGATTTTTTCATTCATATGAACCATCAGTTTGAGGATGATATGTCTTGTTAATGCTAATATTTTAATATTTTGTTTATTAGACACACCACATAAATTTTGATATGAACATATAATCACAGTTAGATATATTTGAATGTTTTAAAAAATATTTTGTTAAAACTTTATTAATTTATTCTGATTCTATTTGATCGAGTGAAAAATTATTTAAATTATCAAAAAAGTGTATTGGCTTTGTAAGTCAATCCATTCATACCCAGCTGGAATTAGATACTTCATAATTATTCAGATGAATGGGGAGAAAATCTAAATTTTTTTTCCCATGTTCATATTAGTATAAGTAATGGTTTCATCATCCCCTTAAATTTATATAGTTCACTCTTTACTTGTTATAAAAAAAATCAAAATATATAATCTAAAATATCCCTGTTCATGGTGACCCACTAGAAGTGTTGCTTGAGATATTAATACATATTTTTTCACCCCTTATTAATGACGAATTATGAGATATTTTCATAATCCAAATGATAATTTAATTATGTTTTTAATAGACTCGTATTTTTTCCAAACTCTAATAACTATTTAATTTCCAATGATAAACTCCATAATACTACAAACAATCTTTTGTATCTCCGTATAATATTTCTTAGCCTCCATTATCTTTATATAAATGGATGATTGAGAAATAATTTTAAATAGGTAGGGTTTCATGCATTGTATCATGATTTCCCTATCCATACATTGAATTTATAGGAATATTGGGTTCCTTTTAGTCCTTATTATGTATACGGTAGCATGATCCATTAAAATTTGATCATCTTACTCTATATTTTCCTTCCCTATTCGATAGTGTATTGAGAAATCATAGACTTTTATTAACAGTATCTACCCCATTAGATTAATTTTTAACTCTTTATATGATAATATATACTTCAATATATCATGGTCAATATTAATATATATATATATATAACACATTTCCTCATAGAGATAATGCCTCTAAATATTATATGAAATGATTACTACATCTACATACAAATCATTGGTATGGTAATTTCTAGCATGGATCATTAATTTTCATAATTCATGAGAAAATAGTTTTTCATTTTTCATTTGAAAACATCTATATCCCTTCTTTAAAGAATTATAGTATATGAAAAATTCTTCCCCAATATTGGATAATGTGAGTATACGTGTTCTAATCAACCTTTTATTAATGTTTTTGAACCCTTCATAACATTCTTATATATTGAGGAACCTAACTCCATTATGTGTAAACAAAGTTAGTGGATTTTGAAATAACAAGAAATTTCCCACAAAGGATCAGTAGTATCTAGCTAACCCCATAAAACAATGGTTTTAATTAATATGATTCGTCTCAGCCATTCACTAATCACCCTAATATTTGAAGGACTGAAAAATATACCCACAAATGTTTTCACATGACCAAAAAGGGATACATATTTCATCCAAAATTCACACTTTATGAACACCTCATATAATTTTTCCTTTCAAAATATCATTAGCACAACCCTCAAATTCTATTTAAACACCTACTTGCTCTTAGATTATATGACTATATCATCCATAAATTTCAACAAAAATATGTTAATGTAATCTATAATTATTTAATCATTAGATCCATAAATATTTCAGGATAATTTTTATGTCTGGATGGGATAATGATGAATTCATAGTGTCCATATCTTATGAAGTAACCCACCTTGGGTATATATTTTTTCCTTTTAATTAATTTGTGGTATCTAGATTGAGGGTCCTCCTTAAATAATTAATTATACCTTTACTATAATCAAAGGGTAACTTATAAGGGGTAGATGGTGTAATTTATTTATTTTGATTTTGTAAATTTCATGATATTCAATAAAAATAAACATTAATCACTCATCCTTCTAGAAATTGAGAATGGGGGAACCCTATAGTGATGTACTAAGTATATAAATAACTTTTCCAAATTCTCATAATGTTTATTATTTTATTTTTATAATTTAATATGAAAAATTATTTAAGGAATCTTTATTATTAAATTAAAACATGTCATGGGTTATATTAACAAATCAACATCACATTCAGGTAGAATACTATGCAGTAATTCAGAAAATACATCAATATGATCTTGTATAATTGTAATATTTTCGTTCATGAATTCGTCCAAAATAATTTTACCCTAGAGTCCCTAATTATTTTCAATCAAGTATAATATTAAATTACTAATTCTAGAGGTAGTTAATAATCATCATTTCATTGATATTTGACAATATGATGATTTGGGATATAAAATGATATTTCTTTTTCTTGAAAATTGTTTTGATATGTATATAGGTTGAGCCAATACATACCCAATATCAAATCTAAATATTCCATGGAAATATGATTTAGGTTTCAAATAAGTATATCCATATAAATCATGATCATGGAATATTTTTTTACGTAAGATGGTAACAATGCACCACCAGGTGATTTAATCGATAATTCAATATCTAATGATTGAGGTGGTGAATTAGTATTATTGGTAAACATTCATAAAATTAAAAAAAAATATAAATAACTATAATAAAATAATACATTCACAAATTTGGAGTAAATAATATTATAAATTTATCCACTTAATTATTACATTTGACTTCAATTATAGTTATTTTATGGTTCATTCCCTATTTGATATTTTATGTATGTTTTTAATACTTATTATCCTCGTTACCCAATGAATTTGTGCGCTAATTTTCATAGAACTATAAATCCTTAAATTTTAATCATTTAAGTGTGATTGGTGAATTAGTTTGGGTCTTATATTAATCAATTATGTTTATTGATGTAGGGACCTGAGCTTTCAAAAGAATACATTGTGTTTTATAGCATATAAGACATGTGTACGGTCCTGAAAAATCCACAATGGAAATTTTACCCAAATCCCCCAAAAGAATTTGGGAAAATTATAAAAGAAGAGACACAAAAAGGACCGGTCCAAGAACCGGTCCATTGAAGCGCAACACGTCCATACACCGCAAGGCACCCCCTCGGTGAACCATTGTCATTCGCGAAATGGAGGCGGAGAGCCTCCGCAGTTGCGAGGAAGTATGAGCACCATTTCGGTTCACTATCACGAACCGCCCCAACCGCGGACCACGTCGAATGGTTTAAGCCGCGCCAGCTTTCGATGGAAGAATGAAGGCGTAACCATCTGTAGCCGTGGAGCACTCCCTGAGTTCGTCTCGCGGGGGAGGGGAGAGATCAATACCCACCGCGAATCACAGATTGACCAGGTCAGCTGTGAATCGAGTATTTGGTTATGGGCCTCCGCAAAAGGTGCCACGTGGCCACCGATGCATTCCTTTCACCACCCTATAAAAATAGACATTGGGGGAAATAAGTGCAAAGCAGACTACTGGAATCGGATTCGAAGGAATAGGAGATCGGTTGAAGGAAGGCTTTGAAAATAGCGAAATTCCCAACCGCGAACCATAGCAGGTATATGAATTAAGAAGGAATCAGAAAATGCATATTAAATTGGTGAACCGCGAACCTAAAATAACAAAAAAGGAGAACCGCAAACCATACCCCCTCCGTGGAAGACTTCCCCGCGGACTAGGGAGTTTATGCCTCTTTTCCCATCCTTCGCACCGCGTAGCACCCTCCTACGCGAGGGAAGCCCCGACCAACGAGCCTCCATCTGGCGCCGCCCTTGGCCGCCGCTGCCCACCTGGAACCCTCTACGAACCACCCTAGTTGGCGGATTGAACCCGAAGCCACGAACCACCCTGGTTCACGGATTGAACCTGAAGCTGTGATCCATCCTGGTTCGCAGGATGCCAATCAGTCCACAGACCACCCTGGTTTGCAGACGGCTTCTCCAGACCAGTGGCATGTTCCCATGCGAAGGGTGACACCACCTATACCTCCCGGTGGTTCGCCAAATAATTCGGTCTTCTCCTTCCCATAGCTAGATAAAATCTTTCCGATCCAGCTAAGTCCTCCACAACTCCCTCATTGGCCTATTCGTCAGCCCAGAGTCGAGGCCTCTGCCAAAGCCGCCGGATCCGCATGGTATGACTTCTAGGCACATCGGCGCGCCATTTTGAGTTCACATACCCACGGTAAATAGGGGAAAAGGGGTTTCCCTGGCCCTTGAGAAGATTCCCGAAGCATTCATGGGTTCACATTCCCTCGGTGATGTGGAGTCTGAGCTTGGGAATCCCTTTTCTTCCCCTCCACTTGTTGAGGGTTCCTCAAAGATGGTAAAATACCCATAAGAAGGAATCCCTCGTGCATTGCAAAAGAGGATATGGGCACATGATCACCCTCTTTCCCTCTCCCGTTGGGCTTTGTCACCCCGGGCATCCATCTCGGAGTAAGCCCCGATCTTCTGGGCCTCCTTAGAGTGTAAGCCCTAATTCATCGCCCTGGGCCGCCTTCACGCATAAGCCCCACTCCGCTTCTCACGGACACACCATTCACGACGTGATCCTCTGGTCCATACTTCCTCTTGTTTCTCACACCGAGCATGACTCACGTGGGCTTAGAATAATCATCGACCATGACATCCTCATATGGGCCTCCTCAGAGTGTAAGCCCCAATCCATCATCCTGGGCGGCCTCAGAGCGTAAGCCCCAAGCCTATGTGAACTACGTGAACTTTGATCTCTGCCTCCTAGACAGGGTACGTAGGAAGCCTCCATGAGGTTCAAGCCCACCACCCATCGGACCACCTAGTCTCTCTTCACATCGGCTCCCCGACACCTAAGTGAACTACGTGGACTTTGATCCCTCTCTCCTAGACAGGGTACATTGAATGTCTCCCTAAGGTTAAAGCCCAACAACGGTCGATCCGATCATCCCCACATCGGGTCACCGCGCCACTCCTAGTGCCACCTCAAGCGATTTCTAGCCCTTCGGGGTCATTAATCCAATGAGAGATGGTAAACCTAAGTAATAAATGATTCTGAACCCCTCCATCCAGTTGACCATTTCCCAATTGGGTTGAATCCGTGGATACTATGTTTGGGTATAACCCAAAGATTCACGAACATATGAATACGTCTTAAATCTATAAGAGAGTCCTGGAACAGACAAAAATTCCCCCCCCAAAAAGGGTGAGATGAGCCCGACTTCCCATCCTATGGACCAATATGAGTTGTTAAGAGTCACTGGTCAAACCATCCGGTGAACGCCTGCCTTTGGAAAGCAAGTCCATCAGTCATTGGATACAAAGTCGTTGGGCGTTTCGTGGCCGAAAACCAGAATGAAACAAAAAATGGTGAACCAGATGTGAATCTTTAACCAAACATGATGAATTCAACCTAATCTCACCCAGTGCCCCCTTATTCCCTAAATGAGGTCCAAGAAAGGTCATTAATTACGTGTGGGATTATGAGATGCTGGTTTGACGGGTTTTCTGCTTGTATTGGTTAAAATGTTTTGCAGGCCCTACTTTCAGAACTCCATTTGATCCAATGGCATCGCAAAGGAACTCACAAGTGTGTGCTTCTAAAAATGAAAGGATGGGACTTCCTCAACAACGGAGGACCCCATCACCCACCCAGAGTCTTCAACGCTGGGTCTCGAACACGCTAATCTGAGAGTACCACATGAATGGTACTCTCCCAATGGTGGAGGCGTCCATGAACGCCCTCCAATCCGTCATGTTTCACCGGTCGCCTGCCCAGCAACGACCGCAAAGGAGGATCCAGACAGCCTCTGTCGCTACCTCTAACCATTTCGAGAGTCTATCCCCGGAAGGGGACAATGCACACCTCCCTTATCTTAGGGAGGCAGATGAGGTCAACGTTCAGGACTTCATCCCTGTCGAACGGGGGTTTCGATCTCAGGCCCCCGCTGGCAGACGTCATCACAGTCAAGTCACGACCCGACATTCTCGCGCTGACGAGGTTGTCTCCCCGAGGATTCAGGCGCGCGCTCCCCGAGCTCTGGCCCCTCGGACCGCCCGACGAGGGTGGTAGACGTACAATTGGGGATAGTTTATCACCCTAGTCCCTAAGGAGGAGCTCCACTACCCAGCCACGGAGACGTACCACGAAAAGGCACCTACACCTGTTCGATCCTCCCGAGCCCACCATCTATACATGGTGGCATCATACAAGCTGGCGCGCATCCCCGCTGAGCTCCATCAAGGTCGTCGCTCACACAGGACGGCACTTACCAGGCAGGCACCTCTCCCTGCCTAGGGTCGTGAAGCCCATCAGCTTGACATCGTGGCGACCCGGCACCTACAGGACCAGCTCTTTACAGTTGCTTCAGAAACCCTCCATCCTGATATAGTGGCGATCAACAAAGCCCGCCACCCAAATGTGGTAGAAAATCATAGGTGGGCACGTCTCCCCACCAACAAAGGCCACTGAATTGATATGGTGGGAAGCCAATATATGAAAGGCCAGCTCCCTGCGGATACAAGTAAATTCCACCACCCCAGTGTGGTAGAAAACAGAGAGAGAAACCGGCGTATCCCGGTACTGGGGAAGATTCTTTCACCTGCCCCCATACAGGAGAATTGTCAGTACCCACTGACCATTGGAGGACTGGAGCAGGACATTCCTACTCTGATACTGGAATGGGCCTTCGTACCCGTTCCAGCCAAAGATGTCTCTCTACATATCCTGGAAATGATGGAGGAGCAAGTATCAATCCATGATCATATCTTGTAGACTTTCCAGCAAGTAATTGCATCGTCGGAAACATCAAGGACTCATGCCCATGAGCCCGTCTCCCCAATTTTGGTGACTCATCTAAGAGATGAGATAGCCACCTCAGAGTAGATCTGCATCCATGATTCAGCCCAGTAGGGTCGCCGGCTATATTCCACGATCCAAGGGAAACTGGATAAAGCAGCTTCACTCGTTCCAACTGGGGGACACCCGTCCATCCCAGTGGATGCTCCAGAGCAGGCACATATCCCTGTTAAAAGTCAAGATGTTTGTCGGAATATCCCGACAACGTCACGGGACCCAATTAGACAGGGACCCAAAGGTGAAGGCCACTGGCAACAGTAGACGGTCCCCGCTGCCCACAAAAGAGCGCCCCGAATGCGCCGAAGGTAGCCGGAAAATAAAGAGCGGGTCCATGACTCTGCTCTGCTGGAAGTTGGGGTTTCCGATGCCGCTAAGCACGCATAAAAGGCTCGAAACCCCACGCACCCATTACCATATTATGGTAGTGTCAGTAGTAGTTGGGAAGGTCCTCCCCACAATGGTGCTACCAGTAGCTCTAAAGGTCCCCCCCAGAGCACCCATGAGGGACTCCCCCACGGGCATATAACGATCGGTCACGAGAGCTTCTCTCTTGATGCGAGTCATGGAAACCCTCCACGTGACCAGAAGATCGAGCAACAAGAAGGTCCTACACTTGTTGTGGTCCACCCTGAAGGTCCTCCTCGGGGTATACACTACTATCATTCTCCATGCAGTGGGACCATAGATTATGACGCTATTCCTCACTATAATAGTCGCAACTACGGAGGTCCTCCCCGTAGTGATGTCTCATCACGACAAGAAGGCCCTCCCCTTGTCGTGGACTTCCCTAAAGGTCCTCCCCAGGGGTCATGCTGCAACCGAACTCCACGTAGTTAGGCATCAGGTCACGGTGGTAGTCCTCGCCACCCTGATAATGGAGGTCCTCCCCGTAGAGATGTCGAGCAACAAGAAGGCCCTCACCTCGATTTGTTACATTCTGGAGGCTCTCCCCAGGATATATCCCATAGATATTCTCCATACGGTAGCAGTAATGGTAGGAATCGCCATTGCCACAGCTGTAATGGTAGTCCTCACCACCACGGCCGCCATTGCGAAGGTCCTCCCCGCAATGGCCCCAAGCGACAAGGATGTCCTCCCCTTGTCGCGACATGTCCTGAAGGTCCTTCCCAGGATGCACGTCGAACGTCAAGCCATGATGGTCATCCTCACCATAATGGATGTTGTGGCGAAGGTCCTCCTTGTAACAACGCTACGCAGCCAGAAGGTCCTCCCCTTGCTACAACATGCCTCGGAGGCCCTCCCCAGGGTGTGCACTGCAAAAGTCATCTATGCAATGAAGCATAAAGCGGTAATGGTAGTCCTTGCCGTTACAGCCATCATTGCGGAGGTCCTCCCCATGGTGAAATATTATTTCGACAGGAAGACCCTCTCCCTACCGAGCCAAGCACCGAAAGGCCCTCGTATACCGAGGCACTCAGAAGGATGGGATCAAGCATGTCAGATTCCCATCTTGTCGCTGACGACACACTTCTTCGATCATGAGATGGTCTGGGGCCACGTTCATCTTCTGAACCACCTCGAAATCGCTTACAAAATGATTCAGTACCTACCTGTCCCACTGCCTCTGATCACACTAGCGGTGAACGACTCAGCTGGGCTGACCGGGTCGAAGAATCACAGGTGGGGGAGTATGCCGATATGCTGCACCTGAGGAAACGACTGGCCAGGAATGATATACGAATTATGTTTTTTCCCACGGCCACCTCTCAGTATGACATACCCAGGGAGTTTTCAGAAGAATGGATGTGTGACATCCGCCATAATATATACAAAACCCTCCGCCAGATAAAATCGAGCTTCCTGCCCTATGAAGAGTATGTAGACCACGTCAAGTTGATAGGGGACCTCCTACGTCACATCGACCTGGGGTCCCTTTCCTCGATGGGACAACAACGCCCTGAGTGGCGCAAAGGGAATATGGAGGCAGCTTCCCTCCGCACACTGCACCAGTTGCGCCGCCTCATCTGTGACGCTCCAGCAAGAGTCCATATCAGGGGATGGGGGGAACACAGAGCTCTTCATTTCACTCCACTCCCTTCCCAGAAGAACTCGTTCGATATAGTGTCTTGCAACGTCATCACAGCAATATAGCAATCCAGTTGACCCCCAGCTCAGGAAAGGCAACACACCCAACATATTCAGGCCTTGAGTAATTCTCAGAAGCGTCAGGCCCGGTGGGAACGAGCCATTTAAAAACTCATGAATCAGGACACCAAGAGCATCCAGCAGGCCTCTCTCCTAAGATAGTCCAATCAGTGATCTTTTCCCGCCTCCCCAGAAGGGACTGATCCATAGGTGAATTCAGCACCAGATCTGGATCACCCCCGGATTGGGGCACGTGAGATCAGGCAGGTCGCGATAGCCGCATCCACTGCCGTAATCCAGGGTCAACCCCAACCTACAGGGTTGGGAGCATTTTTACCAACAAATTCCCCCATATGAACAATAAAACCGGGAAGAGACTCAAAGTCCAGGGAAGAGTGCCAACCCTAGCCCTTAGGGCTAGGGGCATTATCCCCCCACCCCAACAACAACCTCCCCCACGAGAGATTGTATTCTTTCATCTAGGGAGGATAGTCAGAAGAGGAGGTTCCCGTCATATCCCATCATATGAATCATCATCCCCTCTGAGAGGAAGGTGCACCATGAGGTTGCATCAAAGAAATATCCAAGTCACCCTGCGTCAAGAGGTCCGAAGGCAATCCCAGGTCATGAAAGGGAAGGCCAGCAGAAGAGGCGGGATATCCTCTTCTTTTTTGGAAGATGACGTCCCCTCCACCCCACAATATGCATTCATCAACGCCAAAGAGGCTAACCCTGCGGGTGACACCGGAGAAAATGAAAATCCGAACGGATCGGGAGACGAAGGTTCCAGTCAGGCTGTGACTCACAATGAACCCCCATGTGTGCACACCCGGAACCAGAGGGCCACTTTAAATATGGACACTCATTCAGCTAACCTCCCTCTGCCTGCCCAGTGAGCTTCCAAGAAGGACAAGAACAAAGGAACGGTTAACCTTAACCTATCCCCCTCTCTCGATAAAAACAAGCCACTCACGCTGGAAGAGAGGTTCGCTCGACAAGAAGAAGAGATGAAAGGATTGAGGTGTCTTAACGTTGAGCTGCTCTAGAGGAACCGCCATATTGAAAGTGCATCCCAAGAAGAGCCACATCATGCACTCCCGGAAAGTGAACCTCAAAGACTAAGGCTTGCCCAGGAAAACGAAGCACGATCCGGGATCCTCAACAATGAGGCGCCTGGCCCGTCTAGCTACCTAGATGTGGATCCGGACGAATACCAGGATTTCACTCCACTTAGGAGGAAACCAGAGAAAGTACGCCTGAACCCTCCAAGGGTGCCCCAAACGGAATATGCACCCTTGGTGCAGGCCAATCCAGATCCTTAGGCAATGCCTTGGGCAACGCCTGCCAAGGACCGGGCCCAATAGGATGTAAACTAGGGACTCACTGATACCATCAAGGCATTAACATCTCGACTGGAAGCAATGGAAGGTCGACGCGCTCCGATACAGCCGGAGCGGAACCCCTACCTAGACAGAGTGACCAACACACCACCTCCACCCAATAATGGGAGCCATGTATTCCCCATCATCAATGGATCGGGCGATCCAAAGCAGCATTTGATGCACTACGCATCCTATTGCGACCCTATGATGGGGACCCCAGAACAACAAGAAGTAGTGAAACTCATATGCTTCGTACGGACCTTGCAAGGATCCGCCTTTCTCTGGTATACGAGTCTGTCGGCCCAGTCGATAAAGAGGTGGGAGGACCTCCGGCAGCAGTTCCTATTCCACTTCAGCTCAACACTGCCTAAAAAAACAGTCGGCGATCTCATGAACGACAAGCAGAGGGAGAACGAGAGGGTCTCAGATTTCATCGCCAGATGGAAAGGTCTGACATGTTCTCTGAACAGACCAATGCCTCAAGATGAGATTCTATCCATATGCATCAATAAACATAGAGATGAGCTGCGAACACCACTCATACGAGTGGAGTGCACCACTGGCATCCACCATCTCTCAGCCATTGCCCAGAGAATTGAGGACTCCCTACAGCGGATAAATTCGATGTCCCGAATAGCCTCGCAGGCTCCTGTGAAAAGAGCCCCTAGAGCTGAAGCGTCCGCTGTCATACTCAAGACGGCCCTTGTGCCCGCTCCATCGCTCAGGCCTCCACCAAATCGTCAAAGGCCCTCTGCATATCAGCGGCCGCCCCCACTTAAACGGGACGATCAGAGAGGACTGAAGCGGAACCAGTTTGAGGAATGAAGAAAAAAATTATACTTGTTCTGAGATGATCATGTTCATGGAAACTTCATTTCCTCCATGAATTGAAACTTGTTATACCTTCTGGAGCCAAGGAAACCTGAAGAAGTCAGTCGCGATGATAGGCCAGATTACTGCCCCTACCATCGGATGTTGGTGCACAGTATCCGAGAATGGTTCATCTTCAAAGACATCATGTAGAGGATGGTAGATTCCAGACAAGTCGAGCTAGGACCCCCCCCCCCCAGCACATGTGGCATGTATCTCTACCACCGACTCCGGAAAAGAGGAGGGGTGGAATAAAGTCACCAACAAACAGGGGAAGAAATTTGATAACTAGATGACTCGGAAGACTATCAACTAAGCCCAGGGCATACTCTGAGATCAACTACAGTAGCCGGTGTTGCCACCAACAGCCCCTAAAGCCATAGAGCCAACAAAATGGTCCTCACAATCCTCTACGAGCCAGTCATCTAGGCAGAGTCGAAGGAGGAAACAATCACAAGAGGAGCAGTACGCGGTGGGGTGAAGGTTAGTCCCGACCCTGGCAGATTTCATGCCCTCTAATTTGGCACCACGGGCACCGACCCAACAAACGGAACCACTAGAGAAAACCGACCAGGTTGACCTACCAGAGGATGAGGAAATCTTTGGTTTTGTCAACGTCATCCATCTCATAGAATCATTCCCTGGCGAAGGGTAAGACTATGAACCCGAGTTCCCTACATGAGGAGCCGGGTGGAGGAATCACAGAGGCAGAGGATACCAGGGGAGGTGCAGCCACGGGTGAAACCAACCCTACGGTTGGACCCCGGACCAGACCTTCAATATTGTGAATACCTGTGGGAGATCCCTTCAGCGGACTCAGTAGGAGAGAGAATGCCCCACTACCTCCACATGCAGCCACTCTGGCCCTGTTATTTTATGATATCCACCAGAGGAGGAACAAGTGTATGGCCGCCTAATGCGTACAAACAGACCGGCCAGACCATGTCCTCAAAACATGGGAGCACCATCGACATCCTTCCCCACGGATGGTCCCTCTCGTCGAATGCTCCACCTCCCAAAGCACCCGCTAAGACTATCCCGCCTACAAAGAAGCATCGACCACTGGAGCAAAAATACGACATCCTTAAGTAGCTGGCGTCTGTACCAGCCAAGTTTTCAATATTGGATTCCCTGGGGTTTTCATCCGACCTTAGGGAGGTTCTTATCAAAGCTTTGATCAGCCCCCATGAATTCCAAGGCGAGGTAGCTGCTGCCGAGATTTACGAGGCGGAGACTGGCCTGGCTGAATGCAATGCGGTGATTTCCTTCACCAATCAGGACGAAGATGCCATCATGAAAGGACACATCCGACCGCTATATGTTTATCGCACGCTTAATGGTATTGAGATCTGAAAAGTCTTTATAGACAATGGCTCTGGAGTTAACCTCCTTCCCCTACAGACACTCCGTAAGTTGGGATACAGTGAGGACGATCTAATTCCCTCATCCACAACTTTGTTAGGTTACGACAAGAGTGAGTAGAAACCAATGGGACATATTAAGCTAAAGACCCATTTTGATGACCTGGTAGCATACATTGAGTTCATGGTGGTCCGGCAGAACACAGCATGCAATGCCCTGCTGGGAAGGCCATGGATCCATAAGTATATGGTCGTTCCTTCATCCTACCACCAGTGTATCAAGTACTGCATCAATGGAAAAAGTGGGATGTTTCACACCGACAAGGCCCCTTTCGAGCTCTCGGAGTCACATTACACCGATGTCTGGTTCTATGAGAAAAAGAAGAATAATCCTTTGATCGACGACGTCGACTGGATCCCCGCTCCAAATGGCCTGGAAATGGTCCCCGATGACCCCCTCAGGAAGATTGGCAGAGATTATGTCATGCCCATCAACAATGATGAGAGTAGGAGCTCGAGTTCGGACACGCATTCGGATGTCCTCATGAATTCATCCACGATGGCCGAGCCCGATAGTGCGGGAACGTCTACCAACCCTCGATTTGGGGACGAATGCTCAACCCGGGATGCCCATGATGCCTCTCCCTCAAACCCTCGAAGGGTCAGACCGGAAAATCTCACCTCGTCAGATCAAGAGGATGAAGACTTGGGAGAAGAAGAGGGGGAAGATCTCAGGGATGCACCTCCCACATTTGAGGAGGGTATCTCCACCACTGTGGATGAGCACAGGGAAACAAACCTGGGTACCAAAGAAGACCCGAGGCCCACTCTCATTAGCGCGGCCATGTCTCCCGAGGAACACAAGGTATATACCTCCTTCCTAAGGAAACATCAGGATGTCTTTTCATGAAATTACACAAAAATTCCAGGAGTCGTTCCTGAGGTAGCGATGCATCACATGGGTCTTCCAGAAGACCACCGGGGCAACAAACAGGACGCTAGAAGGACACACCCCTCACATGCTGCCAAGATAGAGGCTGAAGTCGATAAGCTCATTAAAGCATGCTTCATCAGGGAAGTCCAGTACCCCATTTGGTTGGCCAACATCGTCCCTGTCAAGAAAAAGAATGGGAAAATCCGCGTCTGCATTGACTTCATAGACCTTAATTGGAATTGTCCGAAAGATGACTTCCCGGTTCCAATCACCGAGTTGTTAATTGAGGCGACGACTCGGTATGAGGCTCTATCCTTCATTGACAGATATTCCGGATATTATCAAATCAGGATGGCCTGAGAATATGAAGAAGCCACTGCCTTTAGGGCCCCTCAAGGGGTATTGTGTTACAGGGTCAGGCCCTTTGGTCTCAAGAATGCTGGAGCCACATATCAGCGTGCCATGCATCAGATCATTAATCCATTCCTGGGGAAATTCGTTGAATGTTACGTGGATGAACTAGTGGTGTAGTCCATACAGCGCTTGGATCACCTGTCAGACCTTGAGACCGTCTTCAACATGCTCCGACAGCATAGCTTGAAGATTAACCCCTTGAAATGCACCTTTGGGGTTACCTCAGGGAAATTTATCGGCTTCGTCGTACGCCATCGCGGCATTGAAGTCGACCTTGAGTAGACGAAGGCTATCCTGAGCCTGCCGCCCCCTCAAATTCTCACTAAGCTTAGGGGATTCTAAGGACACCTAGCCTATATTAGAAGGTTCATAGCCAACCTGGCAGGCAAACGTTTTCCCTTCACTAGGTTGACCAAGAATAGGGTCATGTACCAATGGACGAATGACTGCCAAGAGGAATTCGACAACTTGAAGAAGTACCTCTTAAGCCCACCGGTGCTCATGCCCCCGGTCGAAGGAAGGCCTCTCATTCTATATGTGACGTACCTAGAATGGTCATTGGGATCCTTCCTCGCATAGAAGAACGACGCCGGCAGCGAAAACAGTCTCTATTACCTCAGTCGAACCATGATTGATGTTGAGAATTGATACTCAAATATCGAGAAGAGATGTCTGGCCTTGGTCTTCACGGTTCAAAAGCTGTGAGATTATCTGCAGCATCATGAGGTCCATTTGATCTCATGGAGTAACCCTCTCAAGTACATCCTCAGTCTCCCGATGCTATCCAGACACCTATCACGATGGGCGGTCATCCTGAAACAATTCGACATCCGGTTCGTTCATCAAAAATCCATCAAGGGCCAGGCATTAGCAGACTTTCTGGAAAAGCACCCTCCAATAGGGACCACTGCACCGGAAGCTGAACTACCTAATGAAGATATCTTTTCGGTTCAAGGGGAGTCCACAGAATGGGAAATGTACTTTGACGGCACGTCCCGAATCCCCACCGGGAAGAGGATAGAGGATCCTAGATTCAACAAAGTGGGTCTAGGGATAATAACCATGTCCCCAGAAAAGGAAGTTTTGCCGTATTCCTTCCACCTATCAGAGGGATGTACAAACAATGAAGTGGAATATCAAGCCCTCATTGAAGGCATGGAGCTCGCACTCCAGGCACAAGTACAACACCTTAAGGTAAAAGGTGACTCGGAGCTCATCATCAAGAAAGTCAACGGTGACTATGCTATCAAAAAGGAGGAGTTGATCCCCTTGTTTGATCACGTCCGAGGGTTAAGGGATGAGTTCTACACATAACTAACATTGATTTATATTCCCTAGTCCTAGAACGCTCAGGCTGATGCATTAGCCAACGTAGCCACAGCCCTAGCCGACCCAGACCGGGATGAAACGGTTATCAGTACTGCTCACCATCAAATGTTATTGCCATTTGTTCATGCTAAGACGGATAAGATCCACAAAGACAGTCCTGTCCCTGATCCATATGCTCCTTCTACCGGCTGGATGACCCCCATCACGAACTACCTTCAATGGGGAGAGATTCCATCAGACAGGGCTGAACGAGAGAAAATACAGAGAAGGGAAATCAATTTTTTCTTATATGGCGGTGCGGGTAAGAAAGAGTTTTTCTACAAATGAGGCCTCGATAGAGTGCTCCTCAGATGCATTGACGGAGAAGAAACTACTTCTGTCATGACTGAAGTACATGCAGGAGCGTGTGGAGCACACCAGCTGGGGACCAAGCTTTCCCATCAGGTTCGAAGGCTTGGGTACTACTGGCCTACAGTAGCACGAGACTGCGAGTGTTTTACTGCAAAATGCCACTCATTCCCGATTCATGCTAACATCATACACCAGCCCCCAGAGCTTCTTCATCAAGATAAGTACTCCTGGCCGTTTTCCATCTGGGGGATGGACGTCGTGGGACCATATCCTCCCGCCACGGCCAAAATGCTGAAGTATATCCTCATGGCGACTGACGTCTTTTCCAAATGGGCAGAAGTTGTACCCCTCATGGAATTCGGGGAAAGAAATATTTTCAGCTTCGTGAAGGCCAATATCATCACCAGATTTGGTGTCCCTCATACTATACTGATGGAAAATGGCACAAATTTCTTCTCTGCTGAGTTAGAAAATCTATACCATGAGTATGGTATCAAGGCTAGCCACTCAACCCGCTACCATGCAGTAGACAACGGATAGATAGAAGCCTTCAGCAAGACCCTGTCCAATATCCTCCAAAAAATGGTGGACAAAAACAAGTAGTCATGGCTGGATAAACTCTTCCATGCATTGTGGTATTATCAAACCACAATCCGCACCACTACTCAGTCTACCCCGTACTCATTGGTGTACGACACGGAGGTGGTCATTCCCATTGAACTCTAACTTCCCACACTCCGTTTTTCCATTTGTGATCAATTATCTGATGATGAGAAGTCAGAAAAGCGGCTAGGTGAATTGGAACAGCTAGAAGAGAAGCAGCTGCACACTATGCACCACCTAGAAGTGTACCAGAACCGGATTTCACGAGCCTTCAACAAAAAGTTCTGACTCCGGCCTTTCTTGGAAGGAGAATTAGTGTTGGTCCTCCGGACCCCAATGATACCTCGAAAGACGCCTCCAATGTTGGATCCCAAGTGGGAGGGACCATATGTTGTACACAAGGTCTACTCTAATGGAGTGCATGCCCTGATATCCATGGACAGGCAATCCACTACGGCTCCTACCAATATGAGATTCCTGAAAAATAATTTCGCATAGAGATAGAGAACTTTTCATCTGAGCTATATGACACTAAACTACCAAGAACTCCATCCTCACCACATGAATTTAAACTAAACAGAATCTAATAATTCCCCCTCATCCTAACCAAAAGATTATAAACTGTATGGATTGCATCCTCACCGCATGACGTTAAACTACACGTATTTCATAGAACTACGTATGGCTTGATTCCTGCCCTTGAAGGATATGTGGCGATGCGGGATTCCCTATCCTGGCCCAGCCACTTCAAAAAAATGTGTCCCATTTCACCCTTGTACAGACCAGACTTGCATGGTGTGTATCATCTTTTCAGAGAACTACCTGAGGCTTGATTCCTGCCCTCGTAGGATACGTAGTGATGCCAGAATTCCACACCCTGGCCCAGCCACCTCAAAAACAAAGGGAAAATAGAGGTGACCTTTCGCCCCATGTAAGGACCAGACCCGCATGGGTTGTATTCTTCATCCTTACCGCACGATGTTAAACAGCATGGATAATAAGAGTCAAGAATGCTCCCTCCCCCCGTGTACGGACCAGACCTGCATGGGGTGTATTCTTCTTCCTTACCGAAAGACGTTAAACTGCACAGACCCCCTTATTTTTCTTTTTTCTTTTCACTTCGGGTCACCTACGTCCTTACCGCACGATGTTAAAATGCATTGAGTTTGTCTGAGCTGCATGACGTTAAATTGCCAAGCACACAACAGTCCAAACTCTATGACCGTAAACTAAAAGTATTTCATCCTCACCACATGACACTAAACTGTACAGACAGGGTGATTTAAAAACTCCCTCTTCCCATGTGTATGGACCAGACCTACACGGGGTGTATCGTCTTTCAGAGAACTACGTGAGGCTTGATTCCTTCCCTCTCAGGATACATAGTGACACCAGAATTCCACACCCTTTCCCATCCACATTCAAAAGGAAAATCAAAAATTCCCATTACCCCGTGTACATACCAGAATTGCACGGGGTGTATTCACGTCCTCACCACATGACGATTAAACTGTAGGGAATACAATAATACCCCCCGTCCTAACCACATGACGTTAAATTGCATGGACCTCGTCCTCACCACGTGACGTTAAACTGTACAGATTTCAGATAATTACATATGGCTTGATTCCTGCCCTCGCAGGATACGTACTGACACCGCGATCCCCTATCATGGCCCAGCGGATTCCTAATAAATTCCTTCTCCCCCCCCCCCGTGTATGGACCAGACCTGCTCGGGGTGTATCCCTCGTCCTCACTGCACGATGTTAAACTGCATGGACAATGAGTTTTAACAATGCCCCTTCCCCCGTGTCTGGACCAGCCCTACACGGGGTGTACTTATTTCAGAGAACTACATGCGGCTTGATTCCTACCCTCATGGGATACGTAGTGACTCCAAGGTTCCCCATCCTGGTTCAGCCCCCTAAATAAAAAAAATAAAAAATCCCATTACCCCCGTGTACAGACCAAGCCGGCATGGGGTGTACTTCCCGTCCATACTGCATGATGTAAAACTACACGGATAGCAAGATTTAAAAATGATCCCTTTTCCCCGTGTATGGGTGAGACCTGCACGAGGAGTATTTTTGCATCCTTGCCGCACGACATTAAACTACACAGACGATAATGTTAAAAATGCCCATTTCTGCCGCATACATGCCAAACCTGCACGGGGTGTATACTTCATCCTCACCGCATGACGTTCAGCTGCACGGACATCATCGCGACCCACCCAAGACACATGGCGATACGAGATACAGATACTCCATGCCCATTTGGGAGGCATCCATTCCATATATCAGACACCACGACCCGGATAATTATAGATCTTCATAACTACTCATGGCCATCGGAAGTGGAAATTCATCGACCCACGGACACCTTTGCAAGACTATGCATTCCATACCGTCAGCGGCTCTGCAAAATGATAGCCCCTGGCTCGTCTACCAAAGGCAAGATTCCCACAGTCGACACTCTTCCTAGCTTCGTACACTTACCGGCCTCAGAGCCCCCATGTCATAACTTTTAATCCATAGGTTTATGGGGAAGTGGTTTACAAGTTCATTCCCCTTTCCAAATCAAGGCATTGCTAGGGTATTCCTATCTGGCTAGCCTATGTGTATGTTAGTTTTTCACATAGTGACTTGCATCAACAAACATCAAGCCAGGACTAGGATACTTTGACTCAATGGAAAATTTCAGTGAAGATGTTTCTTGTATACCCGGACACCATTATCCCCACATGTCGAACCCTTCACTGTGAGCAATCGTGGATTTTCATAATCATTCATGGCCATCATAAGTTGAAAGTTATTGACCCGGGGACACCTTTGTATGAATATGCATACCATTCCCTCATCAGATCTGCATACTGATATCCCCTGGCTCGTCCATCAAAGGCAAGATTTCTTCGGGCGGTACTTCTCCTAGCTCCGTACGCTTACCGGCCTCAGAACCTCCATATCACCTCTCCTGATCCAAGAAGCCCTGGAACCATGATTTACACCAATAAACCCCCTTCCATTCCTGGGGTATGTTGAGGTATTCAAGCCCAGTTAAATTCTGATGAAGAGTAGCCTTTTCAAAAATTCCCCCGTCCTCGTTGCATGACGTTAAACTGCATAGCGACCTTTAAAAATGCCCCATGTCCTCACCGCATGACGTTAAACTGCATGACAACCATTAAATATATCCCTATCTTTACCGCATGGCGCTAAACTACACGGAATACGTCCTCGCTGCATGATGTTAAACTTCATAGAAAACTTTTATAATTCTCATTATCCTTACCGCATGACGTTAAACTGCATGATCGAACCCATCTAGGGTTCAGTAAGAAACAGAGGATTTTCTCTGTCTTATAGTGCACGGGTCAGACCTGCACGAACCACCACCTCACACCATTGTGAGAAAGAATTACTTCACCTGTTCTCAGGAAGTTTAGTCCTGATATTTCCCCCACATTCAGGCGCCCTCTCATCATAAACCATAATCTGTACTCAGAAAAAGCTGAACTCTCATAAGCCACCCCTGGTGGTTCCAAATCTCAACTTCCCTGAAGTTGATCAGCTATCAGAAGTGGATAGTCATTGACTTAAGGACACCTTTGTATAAATATTCATACAATTCCCTCAGTGTCTCTACATATTGATCACCCCTAGACCGTCTACCAAAGGCATGTTTTCCTTTGGCAATGCTTCTCTCCATACGCCTCTTGGCCTCTGAGCCCCCATTTTTTTACCGGGATTCGGAAACCCTCTGAGCCACAGTTTACCAACTTCTTTCACAACCCTTCCTGAATATGGTGGAAAATTTTTGACAAGATTAAGGAGATCCAGGAGAATTCGTTCCATTTTAAATGATGTTCCAGTATCATGACTTTAAGCTGCATCAACCCTCAATCATCCTTTACACTAACTAAATTCGTAGGGAGGTGGTCTATAGACCATGATACTGATTAGTAGAGATGTTCCCAAAACCCTTTCAGATGTCACACTACCCTTCTGAGCCACCCCTGGTGGTTTTCATTTTTTTTCATGCCACCCATCATGGTTCCCATAAGCCGAACTTCCAGGAAGTCCCCTGGCCATCAGAAATGGAAAAGTCTTTGACTTAAGGACACCTTTGCATGACTATGCATACCATGTCCTCTGCGGCTCGGCATATTGATCATCCTTGGCCCATCTACCAAAGGAAAGACTTCCTTGGGAAATTCCATTCTTACCTCTGTACGCCGGCATGACTCCCATGCCTTAAGAAATGCCCTGCATGCCGCACAAATTCAAACATGTTTCCCCGCACGTGTGTCTGAAGGGTATTAAGACATCTTTTCATCTGTTGAACCCCATTGGGGCCCTCAACCCACATTTTTTCAAAGTTGTTCGACGTAAAACATCAGTAATGATAGTCTTGTTGGTGGGACTTTAAACCACTCACAGAAGAAAGAGGCACAAATCCTGTTAGGCTGAAAACCCGAAAAGGGAGACCTAAGAAAACGCCGGGTTATACTTGCTGGGTCCATACCGAATGGGCCAAGGAAAAATCAGGGCATTAAAAGAAGAAAAAAAGGAAAAAAATTTGTAGTGTTTTCCTATAAAACCCTAGAAATAGTCAGACTATGCTACCTGGATCCCCTGGTACAGGAAAAAATTAGGTCATGTTTTCCTGAGTTTTGATTAGTTCTGATTTAGTGAATTTTTATTTTCACAACAATTGTTCTAAGTAACAACAAAATTCCACAGCAATGAGTGATTGATGAAGAATGTATTTAATTCAAAAAAAAGGAGGACATCCACAAGATGGGTTCTCTCATTCATACAAAAAAAGAATGGGGGATAGGGGTAAGTAAAACAGGGGACACAAAAGTAGCTCTGATAGTTATAAAGGAGCCTGACTTGCTCTTCACAACAGATCAGCAACTGTGTGGCGAAGGTCGTTGCAGGATTGTTCCAACACTGCCTTCTCCCAGGTTTCATCCTCAGCCACCGGATGGATATGCTCCCCTGCAGTTTGGAGATCATTGATCCCTTTTCTGGTAATTTCAAGACGACCAGTCATAGCTGATAACTGATCCCTCAGCATCGCCGCCTGTTCTTCGTAGGCATGCAACTCAGAGAATAGGATGGCCGCCTGATCTCGAGAAATCGCCTCCCATGCTATCATTTTATGGAGATTTGATGTGGTTTCCTCCAAGGTTCGGGCCCCACAATGACTGGCCTCAAAGTAAGAAAGCTTTCATTCACTACTGAAAGCTTCCTCACGGGCCATGACAACTTGGAAAGAAAGACAATTGAACTTCCAATAGTCAAAGCTACCTGACCCCAAACCCAGGAAGAGATGACAAAGAGCTTCAGTTTTCGTTTCCATTTCGAATAAGTGGGTTTTGGTGATGATTTCACAGATTTGGGGCCAGGACCACCTACGCACTGCACGATGGTCTGCCATGGTACGAGGATCTTTGGTATCCTCGCTGGACGACACGAGCACAAAGCCTGGCATGGCAGCCCGCACGGATGTGTGATCACTAAGAGTTGACTCTGAAGCTGGAATGTCTGGAGCCCCTAACCCCAGTTCAGGCTTGGGGAACAAGTTTCTAAGCCTGGTATCGACTAGAGGAACCTCCAGGATGGTCTCACTAGGACCTGACATCACGGGGTTATCCTCATCCACGCACAAGAATGATGAATTTTTCTGGACTACAGCCACTGCAGGGTTGGGAGAGGGAAGTTCTCTGAGTCACTTTGATTGACGAGCCATTAGTCGGTCCTCCCTTAAAACTGATGAGGAAGGTGTAGTGGATGTAGCAGCCACCATACCTTCTGATTTGGGAACCTTCTGGACAGTCTTCCCTAGGATCCCATCAGGATAGTATTTTACCAATGTTTTTGCATACTCCATGGATAGGCCGGCAGCCGCGCCCGTATCAGGCAGGGGAACGCTTGCATCAAATCCCTCCCATTCCAGCATCAGCCACCACTGATGAAGTATGGCAGGATGCAGTCCTTGAACCCAAGAAGGGGGAAGAGAAGCTTAGACTTGCATGCACCCGAACTGGCGAAAAAAAGTGATATGGGGCGTATAGATCGCACAAAGAAACACCTTCGATCCGTGTGGATAAAAACCCATCCCGCAGGGAGACCATGTAAGATTGCTCCTCCAGGCTCCCCGAGCGGTTGTCAACTAAGACGCCAGAAGGGGTGGGGTAGAGAGTGAAGATGAACTGGGAGAATTCACTCAAGAGCTCGAGGACTTCACTATAGTTGAGAGACTTCAAGCGAACTCTGGCTATATCCAGTAGATTAGTCCGAAAGGTAGGAAGCGGGATGGCCGTGTTGTGAAGATACTCATAACAGCGACAGTGATCCGGCCACCCAACCATACAAAAAATTGAACTGGCCCGCTTAGACGGTAGGGTGACCTGCCCACCTGCATGTGGCCTAGTAGCTCATAGATACGGGCCAAAGTGGGAATGGCTAAATTCACCAAGCGGCCCTCTGCTAACTCGGCCGCCATCATCAAAGTGCAGGCCCAGACACCTGGGTTAATATCCCGAGAAGGAAATAGCCATCCACTCAAAAACATAACAAATAGACCGGCCAACCGGAGTATAGGCAACAGACTAGGGCATACCTCGTAACCCCATGAAAGGTAGTCGCCTGCTTCTAGCACCGCCTAGTAAGGACCATGAATGGTTCGTGAGTGTTGGGAAGGATGATTCCTAGGACGCTTAATCATCAGCGTAGGACTGGTGGTGTTCAAAAATAACCCTATCCAAGTGCTATAAGGAATAAGCGAGTGGGCACGCAAGACCTGACCCAATGACTGCTCCACCATGGTCAGCAGCTCTTTCGCCAATATAGGAACCTGTTCAATGTCGTCCCTTGTATCGGGAGTGGGTAAAAATGCATCATACATCTCTCCACCAATTGGAAGTCCTCCTATCTGGTAGATGTCCCACATATTGATGCCGACTTCACCGTGGGCATGGTGGAAAGAATTAGTACTTGAACACCAGCAGCTGAACAGGTCAGGTAGGATCGAAGATGGTGGGTAAACAACAAATTGGGAAGCCCACAATACGGAGTATAGGTTGACCGCTTCCAGTGAATCAGAAGAATCCCGATAATGATGATGGACCCATAAAGCCCGAGCCCAAACATTTGAGAAGAGCCCCCCGGACCGAAGATCCCACCTGGGAACCCATCCCGCATCAGGATCCCATTGAGCAAGGTTGATAATAGAAGGGTAGTCCATATGGACAGATTTCTGAGAGAAGCCTCGAGTGCACTAATCGCTTTGGGTCAAGATAGAGCCCCTCAGAATAAAGGTGTCTTTCGGACCAAAATTAGAGATTATCTCCCCGGATTGGGTAAGGTTTTCCTGAATGCATTTCGAAGGCGCTTCCAGGAAAGGAGAAGGGAGACCTGCTAAAGTCGGGGGGATGAGGATGTCATATTGAAGACCGGAGTCTTAGAGCGAGAGCTGATTCGATAATGGATAAATCAGAAGCTCCAGAGAGAGATGGTTCTTCAATGCACCGTTATCAGGAATGATAGACCATCTAGGGTCCTCTTTGACGCCCTCCGCTCTGTGAATCATAGCTGAACGTCTCTCTGAACCAGTCAAGAGGGGCTCTATAGAAGGCCTTGGTGCAGAATGAGGGGGAACCATATTTTCTCCATGCACAATGAGAGCCATCAATTGGTTAGTCCGGAATAAAAATCTGGACAAAAATAACTAAATGAATGGTTAAGGAGCCTTTATAATCAAAATACGCAAAGAGGCCTTGGAGGATGGTTCGCGGTGGCCCCCTCCCGCGATCCTGCCCTTTGCGAAATCAGTCTGCGAAGCCCTGGACCACGGAGCGTTGGCCAAGAAACTGTGAACCAAGTCTCTCAATGGAAATTGAATCCCGATTTTATTCGGAAGAGTCATATACTTCTTAAAGTTCAAGAGATATTTAGTCCGTGGAGTATCAAAACCGTGAAGCAAGTTCCTCCGTAGCACATCATCACTTAATTTTTAATTAATTAAGAGTAATGGTTCATGGTTGGGAAGTTGGTTCGCGGGTGAAGGAAACCGCGAAGAAGGAATGGTTTGCGGAGGCTGCTGCCAGTTCGCGGACGGGGCACTTCGTAAAGGAGAAAACATGCGGAGGCTAAGGAGCTCTGTTTTTGTGAAGAATTCGGTAAAGGACAAGTGAGGGCTCCCCATATTAATAGGTGTGGTACCTACCCGGTCCAACTTTCTACCACAAACCATCTCAGTTTTAGGACCACTCGGCATTGAAATGGCCTCCTCTTTATTCCGATCGGACCCCATTCCAATGGGGGGCATTTTTAGGGTCCTGAAAAATCTGCAGAAGAAATTTTACCCAAATCCCCCAAAAGAATTGGGGAAAATAATCAAAGAAGAGACATATAAAGGACCATTCCATGAACCGGTCTGTGGAAGCGAAACGTGGCCAGACTCCACGAGGCACCCCCTCCGCGAACCATTGTCATTCGCGAAATGGAGGCGGAGAGCCTCTGCGGTCGTGAGGCAGGATGGGTTCTTGTTTGGTTCACCGTCACAAACTGGCCCAATCGCAGACCACTTCGACCGGTTCAAGCCTCACTTGTTGTCATTCACAAAATAGAGGCGGAACCCTCCAAATCCACGGAGCACTCCCGGAGTTCGCCTCACGGGGGAGGGGAGCGATCAATACCCACCATGAATCGCGAATTGACTAGATCACCTGTGAATCTTGTATTTGGTTATGGGACTCTGTAAAAGGTGCAGTGTGGCCACAGATACATTCCTTTCCCCACTCTATAAAAGGAGACCGAGGGGGAAAGAAGAGAAAAGCGGAGAACTATAATCGGATTCGAAGGGATAAGAGATCAGTTGAAGGAAGGATTCCCAAACAGCGAAATTCCCATTCGCGAACCACAACAGGTATATGAATTAAGAAGGAATCAGAAAACGCGTAATAAATTGGTGGACCTCGAACCTAAAATAACAAAAAAGGAGAACCACGAACCATACCCCCTCCACGGATGACTTCCCCACGGACCAAGGAGTTTATGCCTCTTTTCCCATCCTTCGCACTGCGTAGCACCCTCCAACGCGGGTGAAGCCCGGGCCGACGAGCCTCTGATCGGTGCCACCCTTGGCCATCGCTACCCACCTGGAACTATCTGCAAACCACCGTGGTTCGCGGATTGAACCTGAAGCTGTGAACCACCCTGGTTTGCGGATTGAACCTGAGGCCACGAACCATCCTGGTTCGCGGGATGCCAATCAGTCTGCGGACCACCCTGGTTCGCAGAAGGCTTCTCCAGCCACGTGGCACTTTCCCACACGAAGGGCTCCACCACCTATAACTCTTGGTGGTTCTCCAAATACTTCGGTGTTATCATTTCTAGAGCCAGGTAAAATCCTTCCAATCCAGCCAGGTCCTCTACAACTCCTTCATTGGCCTATTCATTGGCCCCGAGTCGAGGCCTCTTCCAGAGCCGCCAGATCCGTGTGGTATGACCTTCAGGCGCATCAGCGTGCCATTTTGAGTTCACATACCCATGGAAAACAGGGGAAAAGGGGTTTCCCTGAACCATGACTGGATTCCCAAAGCATTCCTGGGTTCACATTCCCACGATAATGTGGAGTCTGAGCTCAGGAATCCCTTTTCTGCTCCTCCACTTGTTGAGGGTTCCTCGAATATGGAAAAATACCCATCAGAAGGAAGCTCTCATGCACTCCAAGAGAGGATATGGGCCTAGGAGCACCCCCTTTCTCTCTCCCGCTGGGCTTTGACACCTCGGGCATCCATCCCAGAGTAAGCCCCGAACTATTGGGCCTCCTCAGAGTGTAAGCCCCAATTCATCGCCCTGAGCCGCCTTCATGCGTAAGCCCCACTACGCTTCTCACGGACGCACCTTTTGCGATGTGATCCTCTGGTCCCTGCTGCCTCTTGTTTCTCACACCGAGCATAAATCATGTTGGCTTAGAGTAAGCATAGACCATGACATCCTCCTATGTGTCTCCTCAGAGTGTAAGCCCCAATCCATCATTCTGGGCTGCCTCAGAGCGTAATCCCCAAGAATATGTGAACTACGTGGACTTTGATCCCTGCCTCCTAGACAGGGTACATAGGAAGCCTCCATGAGGTTCAAACCCACCACCCATCGGACGACCTGGTCTCTCTTCACGTCGGCTCCCCGACACCTAAGAGAACTACGTGGACTTTGATCCCTATCTCCTAGACAATGTATGCAATAAGTCTCCCTGATGTTCAATCCCAACAACCAGTCGATCCGATCATCCCCACATCGGTTCACCGCACCACTCCTAGTGCCGCATCAAGTGAGTTCCAGCCCTTCAGGGTCATTAATCCAATGAGGGATAGTAAACCTCGGGGAAAAATGATTCTGAACCCCTAAATCCAGTGGACCATTTCCCACCAGGGTTGAATCCGTGGATACTATGTTTGGGTATAAATCAAAGATTCGAGAACATATGAATACGTCTTAAATATATAAGAGAGTCCAGGAACATGAAATAATCCCCCCCCAAAGGGTGCGATGATCCCAACTTCCCATCCTCTCGACCAATGTGAGTTCTTAAGAGTCGCTAGTCAGACCATCTGGAGAATGCCGGCCTTTGGAAAGAAGGTCCATCAATCATTGGATATGGAGTCGTTGGGCGTTTTGTGGCTAAAAACCAGAACGAAACAACATGCAACATCAAACTTCAATGAAACTTGAAATATTATTATTCATATATGACCAATATGAAAACTATATCCTAGTCATTGAATTTAATTGTATGAATATGAATAACCAAAACATTATATATATATAGGTATTAAGAAATATAATTTATCTGATTCATGATTATGAAATAAGAACTCAATGTTTTAGTAAATTCATTTTATTGTAAAAGAATATGTTCTCTTCTAAATTGGTAATTGTTGATTTTTGTGGGAAAATATAATAATTAATTTCAAGATATTTTACTAATGTTATTTAAAAAATGATATATTTTTTTAAATATCCATATCAATGTCATCCTAGAGTTTTTTTAAATTTTAATGAAAATATTGATTTACGAATGAATATTGAAAAATAATGACTTTTATTGAAAACTATATTTTTGTTTCAAGAATGTAAAAAGATAATTTTTGTTTTAAAATGGATTTAAATACAAATCAGATCTTATATAGTTTAAATAATTAAATTAAGTTCATTTAACTAACTTTTGTGATTGAATTTGGTATAAAATTATTTATTATATGTAAAAATCCATTTTTCTAAATAAATATTTTAATTTGTGCAATGAGTTTTAATTGATACATATGGGTGAATTATTCTAACTGTATATATATATTATTTTTAATAAAAAAATTATCATTAATATAATATTTTTTTAATTATAGGAAAATAATAAACCATGTTTTATGCTAAAAATATATTTTTCTAAAAAATTGTTTTCATCGCATTTTTCATGCCTATGTTTAAATAATTTTTTGTCACTTATAAGTAATTAATTTGATAAAATTTTAACATATTTATAATCAAGTGGATTAGATTTTTAAAATATTTCCCTTTTATTTTTTTGTCACTATGGAGAGTTACTATGGTAAAAGTTATTTCCTCACTAAAGAATAAATCATGTTAATCATTTTTAAAACAATGTGGTAAGGTAGTAATTTTTTAACATAATTATTATTTAATAAATTTAATTATACCCTTATCACCTATGGATTTAAATATATTTTCTTATTTGAAATTATTCTATAAAAATGACCTATAAAATATGTAAAGTAAAGAAAGCTACCAAATATCACTCTCTCAGTTTTAAAAATCACTTCTGTGTCCACAAAAGGAAAAATAGAAAGTTATAAATTAATATAAATGCCTATTTTGAGATTAGTTATAATATTTTCATGATGTGAAATTATTTATAATTATTATAATTTGAATAATGACCCAAAATTTGTATGAAACATGGATGCTGTATTTATTCAATTATTGAAATATTTTGATAAATGATTTAAAAAAATGAAATGTAATATAACCTGAGATATTTATTATGATACATGAATTTTATATATTAATTTTACATATTTTGTTATTATAAAGTATTATATTTTATTTCAAACATTTAATTTATGTATTTTATGTTAAATTAACTAAATAATGTCAAAATTATATTAATGATACTTTAACAAAAATGTCTTTTATTGAATTATTTAAAACATATTTAAAAGGTGAAAGTTGAAAATTAAGGTAGTATATGGAATAAAACATCTTATTTTCTCCTTTTATGATTCCATAGTTTTCATATTGGTAAAATTATAAATCTTTAACAGTGAAAAAGATGTCGTGATTAATGTTAAAATAGATTAACTGTGTGGTTAAACCAAATGATAACATTTAAAACAAAACCTAAATATATCTATATTTTATTTATTGATTTTATTTCATCCCTATAATATCAAATATTTTAATACCATGAATTATGGAGTCATTTGGGTGAGATAATTCCTTTATTATATTTTAATCTACTTGGAAATCCCCAAAGTGCCCTCCTCTAAAATATAAAATGGATCATATCGTTTATCTTAATTCACCCTTATTAATCGATAAATTTAAAGCATACCATTGAAAACACTCTTATTTATCCACATTATAGGGGAGTTGTAATTCCAAAATTCCATCCCTATGATCCTTAAGAAGATATCAAAATGAGTTCTTAAAAACATGAGTTAATTTCCTTAACCGATCACTTTATTTTTTTACTTCTTATTTACCACATCTATATATATGGTATTAATAATAAAATAATAAATTCAGTATACTAAATTTATTTAAATTTATTTATGATAATAAAAACACCATTATCAACCCTATTTCCCATCAATCTGTAAGTGAAAATCCCACGAATGCATACATAGGGTATACATTCTCTATATTTCATTAACTATAATTATGATGGGATTTAGTTTTATATGTTATAATTATGAAGTGATTATAATAATTTAATCATAATATTTCATCTTCCATCTTACCTTCTAATCCATTTTAAACTGATAGTGTTTCTCATCTGAACATATGGACTACCACCACCACAAAGCAATGTGATTAATTTTTCATTTCAGTTTTACATGGATGATAATAAGGATATATTTAATTAATTTATAATATATATATATATATATCATTTTATTATGATACTCTACATTCTAATTATTATTTACAATTCTTTCATTCCATAAATGAAATATTGAAAACATCATTCTAGCGTATGTAGGACTAACCATCTCTTGGAGCTGTATAAATCATTTTTTTGGATAACTATTTGTTTTTATATAATCAATATATATTATACTTAAATCATGATTAATATTTTGGAGATTATTTATCCATGTTAAATTTACTTCTACCGAAAAAAACATGCATGAAAAACAATGTAGAAATCATCTGCGACAGTGATTTTAATAATAAATTATTAATAAAAATCTGATAAAAGCTAATAAGAAAATTATATTTGATATGATATATAATTATGGTTCTTTAATTTATGTATAATTAGAATATAATTATTATAAATGAGGTTTTAACACATACAAATGAGTTCGGACCTCTGTTACAGAGTTATCGTCTCTCTTTTATTTCTCTAAGACATATTTCATATTCACATGTTATTTCTGTATGATGTTGTATATACTGAGTGTGATTGTTTTTATGTTTATTTTAAGGAATTTTGTTGGGATTAAATATTCAATATGAGTTTATCTCTTTAATGATTTTTAAATTCTTCGATTACCAAATGTAGTACGTGTTTATGGTCTCGAATTATCTTCTTTGGGACATATTCAACATTATGACCCCATATTCTTTATGAGGTGTGTATATAATACCATTTTAAATGTGATTTAGTGACTAAACTTATGTTATTGATATTTAATGATTCATTTGAATTTTTTCTTTCATTGGTCTTATGACTCAAATATTACCAAAGCGCTAAGGGATTTTTCTTACAATCTCATTTTTTATCCAGAATGTATATTATTTAGTTTATGATCTAAATAAATTCATTAATTTTATTATCCTTTCATTATTTTTTTAAATTTTTTTTCTATAATATTTCACACCATAAGTAATCAAGATACTAATATTTTTTTTAATAAATCGACTATATTTCTCTCTTTATTTGAAAAACATATTTCTTCCATATCATTGTTTCATAAAAAAAATTTAACATTGGTTTTTACTATTATAAAAATTTTATTTAAATCCACTGTCATGCATGTTTTAATTTATATAAAAAAATAAAATAGAATATTTATTTAATTTCCTGGTGATTGATTTTTTGAACTTTTTTATAAAAATTAGAATGGGATGCTTTTTTTAACTTATAAGACAAGAAAATAATTTCCCTCCTCCATAACCACTAAATGTTTTCAATAATAATCTATAGTTTTTAAAACTTATTCTCAAATAAACTATGTTACTTAATAATAAGAAAATTATTATATTTAAAATAATTTATTTTAAATGGAAATGGTTAATTTCTTTATAAAATCTTCAAAGTATTATTTTAATGATATTTTTTCCTTTATGATAAAATACATTGATGTTAGTTATGCTATAATGGAGAAATGATCCAGTTATACCTTCATTTTCTTGTCTCAATATGGTTTAAAATTAATATTAGAAAAATTTTATGAAAAAAATTCCACTTCTACAGCTTGTTCAATAATTAAATAAGGAAATATTTATGAACCACTTTTCTTTTCCACAGGTTATTCTATGATGAAATCATTATGAAAGACAGTTCTAATCATGGTTTATGATATCATGATTTTTTATGATCTTATGTCACACATATGTATGATTTTAATTATGTGATTAGGGGGAATAAAATTATATATCCCTATAATTCATTTAGTAAATATTGATATCTCGTGCGATAAACATCACATTAATGGGGAGTGGGCCCAGTTCATTAAAGTACCTTGTCCACTATGATGGTTTTAATATTGATCCATTATTACAATGATGGTGTATGTATTGATCCCAATCCTCTATGTTACTCTTTTGAGTTATACTTTAAATTTATGGTGGTTTGGGAAGTGAACCTGTAACACCCTGGGATTTTATGAGAAATATTTTTTTATGTCTTATGTTATACGTAACACCAAATTAATCTCTCACAGCACACAATACGGACTTGGCTTGAATTACACGCAATCGCGACCTTCCTCGATAGCGTGTGTAGTATGCAATACCGAGTTTCACTAAACAATGATATATTATTATGGACTAGCCGTTATGAATAGTATTAACTACATTTTTAATTTTATAACATTATTATTCATATTACACATTTTCTAGAACATGGTAAGAGAACTAAATAAATTTTTCGGGTAAAATAAATATTTTTCAAAAAATGCATTTTTGCCGCCTTTTGATGGTGCACCGACATTAAATCTATTTTTTGACATTTTATAAGTTCAATTTGACAGAAAAAAATTCTTCTTTTGAATCAGGATATAAAAATTTACTTTTGATAAATTTTTGATATTTTTCTGATAACTTTCTTATTTTGATGAATAGTAAAAATACGCTATTTTTTAATTAAAAACAACTTTTTCCATTGAGATAATTTATATGGATAAATTATAATATTGAATGGTTTTAAAGTATAAATAGAATATATTTTTACCATTTAATATAATTTATGTCATTAGCATCAATTTCACATTGAATTCATAGGTAAAAGCATTTCAATCTTTGGCAATGTTTTTACTTCTAAAACCCTTTTTCTTAACAACAGAATTAATTTTAAATTAATTATTGCAACTTATGTGTTTTGAATTTTGAAAAATGGATTCAATATTTGTAATAATTGGGTACAAATTATGTTAATATGCTACTTTTTATTTTTGGGCATTATGAATAGTAACTACGGAAAATTTTATTTACCATAGTTAAAGGAAAATCGGGTAATTAAGGGTAAATATAAGATTGTAAAATTACCCAAAAACCTTAAAAAATCCTATTAGATGACTAAAAGTCGACACATATCACCTAAGGGTAGGATTAGATTCATTTAATGGACTTTTTTCTGTGAAAATAATTTAATTATTATTAAAACTAAAGAATGTGACAACATATCACTTTCTTAAATCTTATAAGTATAATAATTATAATTTAGTGATAAACTTAATGAAACTTAAAAAAATGATTAGTCTCCATAAAGATAATACAATTATATACCTCATAGAAATTTATTTAGAACTTTTAGAGATTAAATAATTATCATTAATTATGACACAATAGTGATGTTGAAATTATTTTATTAATTAAAATATCAAATGAATGGTTTTAAAAATATTAAAATAAATATTGTATGAACAATTTAATATGCTCCACTAATTTTCTAGAAACATATGACATTTTATAAATCTATTAAAGATTTTAGTTCGAACATATCTTCTGTATATATTTTATTTAAACTCAAATAAATGAATAGTGTCAAAATTGACACTATTGTTATTTTATAAAAATAACATATTATAAAATTGTTTAATAATCACAAAAAAATATTTAAAAATTATAAATTAAAATTTATATAGTCTAAAATTTCATAATGTGTCAAATTATAGAAAATTCACAACACATATGTAATTATTTATAATAATTTAAAATTTAGAACACTATTACCACAAATAAAATTAAATTGATAAATAAGGAAAAATCAAGTTGATAATGTTTAAAATAAATTCATAACAAGTATAAATTTTATTGGTTGATGATATTACAACCCTATATCATATAATATTTGGATATGAGTCATTTTGAAAGTTTTTAAGTGGGGTTGGGATTTAATATAAACTAATATTTCTTATATTTCCAAAGGTGTCACTCTCCTCCCTTATAAAAGGGCACCTCCTCCCTCTCCTCCTCACACCAATTTCAGCCTTCATTCTCGGTCAATCCCTACCCATTTTACTTCCCCACTTCCCTATAAACATCCTAGAGGGCATGGTCTTCTTCAAAGATGAATTGTAGTGCCCTAAGAGGAGGTCTCAAAAAGTCGATTCAAAGAAGATGTAATGTCCGTTACCGATTCTTTCAACTTTATTTCTTATTCCACTTCTTCTTCTTTAGTTGTTTCATTATTAATTAATATCATCAGTATCACTCATATATTGATATGTTATTATAAGTATGAAACAACCCTATTTCACCATCTATCCATCCTATAGAAAATGAAGTCACCGCGCGTGCGTACGTACGGAATACCATCTGCACGCCGTGGTGTAATCTATTTTCCACCACCACCTTACTTCTATGGGTATAATGGTGAAAATAAATAACTATATATGATTATATTAATGTGGTATTGATTATGAAATAGTATACATACACTCCAATACAATTCCACAATCATGGGAATGATATCATCGCTCATGCGTACGTACGGAATACCGTCTCCACGATGAGATGCGATTCATTCTACATGATCTTTATTGAATAATGATTATATAAATCAATTTAATGAATAAATATGATATATAGTACACAAATACCATTCTGGAAATGAGATATCTATTACCTAAAGAGAATAATAAGAATTTATTCGACAGAACATGCATAAGAACAAAAAGTAATAAACACTCGAATAACAAGTAGTAATGAAATATTACTAATAAGAAGCTAATAATATGACCATATATGATATAATAACAATAAATATAATTCTGGAATAAGTCAATAACATTATTTAAATCATTATACAGGAGTTTTGGACACTTACAAAGCAAATCATACATAAGGTAAGGGACAATCTCGCAATCTCAATTTTTTTCTGAGATTGTTTATACTTTAGAATTTACTGGGGAATATTTATCATCCACATCCATGTTTCCTCAATATGTAATATTATTTCCATCCAACTACAATTTTTTAAATCCAATTTTACTCTTCGGTGAGTTTTTAGTAAATGATATGAAAGAAATATTTTATCGTTTTTCATATGAGGTACTTTTTGACTTTTTCGGCCAAAGTACGGGAAGCTTTTTTTTAACTTATAGGGAATGAATGGATTTTTAAAACATTATTTCCAATAATCTTCCTTTACAAGTTTTAAAGTTCATTTTTAAACAACTTCTTTTAGTTTAAAATTGTATGACATGTTAAGAAAGGAAAAAAAATTAAAGTAGAAAGGATATTTTCCTCAAGAATGGAGTTCCAGTGTTTTATCAAAATTATTTTCCATCTAAGATAATATAGAGTTCTATTTCTATCCCTCTTATTACATTGATTTGATTATTTTGTGATGGAAATATTTTTATGAATTCCTTTATCTTATATGAATTTTTTTATGATGACATGATGTTTAAGATTCCCATTTTTATTAAATGGGTTATGCTATGATGTATGGTTTATGATTTTGTGGCACACATAAGAATGGTATCATTATGAGATGGGTGGGACCTATATCTCCCTCCAATGCATTGGGTAAAAATTTTATATCTCATGAGATAGACATGGATGGAATGGCAGGTTAAACTGGTTCAGTGAAACAGGACTGAAACGAGGAGTGAACTCGGATCAGAAATGGAGTTTGTCCACTAAGATAGTCTTGGAAATGAGTCTTGACTAATAAGAAATGATTCTCTATGATTATGTGTGTATGAAAAAAAGATTCATGTTTTATGTTATGATTATTGGGATTACATTTCACTACCATGATTTATCCCATGTTATGAAATTATGATCTCTTTTGAAGGGTAAGATTTCTTAAATGTTATGTTCTTAAGAATATCATGTGATTGATATTTCTTTTGTTTACCATTACTGATCATTTGAGCTCACCCTTTTGTACGTTTTATTTCCCCAGTTCAGGAAGAAGGTTATTAAGTAAGATATGCCAAAAAGGGACTATAGATATGATGAAATAAATGGGAGATAGTGTAGATGCTTTATGAACCAGTTGATTATGTTTCCCAGTTTCTAAAGACACTATACCTATATGGTCTTTTCATGGTTTTGTTATATGTTGTAATAAGTATGCTTCAATTTTGATGTATTAACCATGTATGTAAAGTATGGGTCGCTATAGTTGGTATTAGAGGAAAGGTATAGTCAACCTTTGGAAACTAGGATGTGAAGTCCTTAGTAAGAAACCTAAGGATGTGTCTAAGCATATAACACAATCTTATTGTTTTAGAAATGGCCATGAAAAACCTATGATAAGACCTTAAGTGTGAAATTTTATTCTTGATTATGTGGTTTTCCTATTATAATTAGTGTTTCTCACATTATTCTTCTTGGTTTTAGTCAATGGCTGGAACCCGAAGGAACCGTGTTAATGCAGAATGCGACGGGCAATGCAATGATTGTCCCCTTGAGCAACCAAACGTTATGGGAGCTGGAATGAAAAATCTTGTAGCCATGCTCACACAACATTCTCAAGCTATGAATCATGTAGGACTTCCAAATGTGCAAAGGAAGGAGAAACATTCTGTTGAATCCTTCATGAGGTAGCGTTCACCTTCATTCAGTTGGTCTTCTGATCCATTAGTGGCTGAACAATGGATCAGTACCAATGAAAAGATATTTTCAGTTCTTCAATGTTCTGAACATGATAAAGTCATCTTAGCAGTGTATCGTTTGGAAGGTGATGCTGATCAATAGTGGAATCATATTATGAATACGAGGCAAAGGGATGAAATTGAGTCTATGGAATGGGACGAGTTCAAGAACTTATTTTTCAATAAGTATTTACCTATTAATCTTCAAACAAAGATGGAGAAGGAGTTTCTTGAACTGAAGCAAAAGGATGATGAATCTGTTGGTACCTACGAAGAAAATTTTACAAGACTTGCAAGGTACGCTTCTAGAATTATTATTCAACCTGAGAGTAAGATCGATCGATTCTTTAGTGGATTAAAACCAAGTCTTCAAAGGGTGTTAGCCATAAGGGACTTCAATAGCTATGAGGAAATTGTTCGATGTGCTCTCAAGGTTGAGATGGAGATTGGTGTAACCCATCAGTCACATGGGTTTGATAAGAAGAGGAAAATGTAATTCATAGGAAAATCTAATGACCACGCTGAAAAGAAGATGAGTTTTCCCTTATGCTCAAAGTGTGGAAAGAAACATTGAGGAAATTGTCTTAAGGGGATAAGAAAATGTTATAAGTGTGGAAAAGAAGGTCATAGGGCATTTGAATGTCGAAATAATGTGAAGAATATTTCTAATGATTCAAACAAAGGAATGTATACATAGAATGAACCTACTACACTTCAATGTTTCAAGTGCAAGGAGATGGGGTATTATGCCAATCAATGCCCAAATACAAGGGTTAATGATGATGATCGACGTCAACAAACTCTTAAGGCCAAAGAAAAAGGAAACTCACATGCAATTACTATCGGCGATGTGGAGTACGACAACGAAGTGGTGAGAGGTACACTTACCATCCACTCTAAAGTAGCAAATGTTTTATTTGATTCTGGATCCACCAACTCTTTTATTTCTGAAGAATTTTCTAAGGGTATCGTTGTATTACCACAACAATTAGATGTTGAGTTGGTTGTGACAACTCCTAATGGCGCAACAGTCGCATCAAAAGTTTACAATTCTTCTCTGATTTATGTTTGTGGGAAAGTCCTTCTTGAAAATCTTGTGATCCATCCAATAGTGAAATTTGATGTGATTCTTGGCATAGATTGGATTTATGTATGTGGAGCTCATATCAATTTCCAAAGAAGGGAAGTCACATTTCATATTCCAGATCAATCTATGATCATCGATCGATGCAAGGACGAACATAACATTCCAGTGGAAATTTATTCTATCTTATGGTTATTTATTCCACTAAATGAAGGTTATTTATCTCAAATGGTTGGAGAAAAACTCACGATTAATAATATGCCCATTGTACAGGAATTTGATGATGTCTTTCCAGAGGAATTTCCAGGTCTTCCACCAAATCGTGAAGTTGAGTTTTCAATAGAACTCATACCGGGTGCTTTGCCAATTTCAAAGAAACCTTATAGAATGTCCCCAATTGAGTTGCAGGAATTGAAGAAGAAACTCCAAAAGAATCTTGATAAAGGATTCATACTCCCTAGTGCGTCACCTTGGGGAGCACCTATTCTGTTTGTTAAGAAGAAAGATGGATCAATGAGACTCTGCATTGATTATCGAGAACTTAACAAGATCAATATCAAGAAAAAATATCCCCTCCCACACATTGATGACCTATTTGACCAACTATGTGGATCTCAATACTTTTCCAAGATTGATATTCATTCAGGGTATCATAAATTAAGGGTCAAAAGGGAGGATATACCAAAGACATCTTTCCATACAAGGTATGGACACTATGGATTTATAATGATTCCATTTTTTCTTACTAATTCCCCTACCATCTTCATGGATCTGATGAATAGAGTCTTTAGAGACTATCTTGTTCAGTTTGTGGTAGTCTTTATAGATGATATTCTTGTCTATTCAAAAAGAAAGTAAGAACATGAAGATCACTTGAGAATTGTATTAATGACCCTAAGAAAGGATAATATTTATGCCAAATTTACCAAGTGTGAATTTTGGATTAAAAAAGTTGCATTTTTGGGTTACATAATCTCAAAAGAGGGGATATCTGTGGATCCAGCAAAAATAGAGGTTATCGAAAGATGGTCGAGACCAACAACAGTAACTGAGATCTGAAGTTTTCTTGGTTTGGATGGATATTACTGATGTTTTGTGAATGATTTTTCAAGGTTATCTAACCCACTCACCAAGTTGACTCAAAAAGGAGTTAAGTTAGTTTGGATGGAGGAATGTGAAGAGAATTTCAAAGATCTAAAAAGAAGGTTAGCCAGTGCACCTGTGCTCACACTACCTTGCAGTGGAGAAAGGTTTGTGATCTACAGTGATGTATCCAAGAAGGGACTGGGGAGTTTTCTCATGCAAAATGATATGGTGATAGCTTATACCTCATGAGAGTTGAAAATCCATGAGCAAAATTACCCAACTCATGATTTGGAGTTAGTTGTGGTAATCTTTGCATTAAAGATTTGGAGGCATTACCTTTATGGTGAAAGGTGTGATATTTATACTGATCATAAAAGTTTAATGTATATTTTCACATGGAAGGAGATCAATATGCACCAAAGAAGATGGTTGGAACTGATTAAGGATTACGACTGCTCAATTCATTACCACCCTGGGAAAGAAAACAAGGTGGAAGATGCATTAAGTCGACAATACCATGCTAGATTATCCATGATGAGGATCACAAAAGATCCAATATTTATGGATTTACAAAGGATGGATCATGGAATTATAAGGAAAGGGGAAAAATCGTATCTTTCTCAAATGAATGTTCAACCATTTATACGTGTGAAGATTAAAGAGGCACAGAAATAATATGTCGAGTTATAAAATAAGGTGAGAAATGTTCCTGAATTCAACCATGATTGTGATGGGATAATAAAGTTTAAAAATCGGGTTTGTGTTCCTCCCATCCCCGAATTAAAGAAGGGGATGCTTGATGGGGCTCATAGTTCATCATTCTTTATTCATCATGGAAGCACGAAGATGTATAGGGACCTGAAAGAGTATTCTGGTGGGATGGAATGAAAAGAGATGTTGCTAAATATGTCTCTTGATGCTCGGTTTGTCAGCAAGTTAAAGCTGAGAGACAGAAGTCTAAGGGGATGTTACAACCATTACCCATACCAGAATGGAAATGGGAAAACATCACTATGGACTTTTTCACTGGACTTCCTAAAACATCCAAAGGCAATAATGCTATCTGGGTCATAGTTGATTGTCTTACAAAGTCTGCACACTTCATTGCTATTAGAGTGGATTTATCTCTAGATCAGCTTTCTAGGATATATGTAAAGGGAGTGGTAATATTTCATGGGGTACAACTTTCCATTATATCTGATTGGGATCTGAGGTTTACCTCGAAGTTCTGGCGAAGTCTTCAGCATACTCTGGATACAGAGTTGACTTTCAATACTGATTATCATCCTCAGATAGACGATCATTTTGAGGGGACAATTCAAACTCTAGAAGATATGTTGAGAGCTTGCTCTATAGATTTCAATGGTGGTTGGGATCAACACTTAATTTTGGTGGAATTTTCTTATAATAATAGCTTTCACTCTAGTATTCAGATGGATCCCTATGAATCTCTCTATGGAAAGAAATGTAGGACTCCAAATTTTTGGGATGAAGTTGGGGAAAAAAGCTATTAGGACCTGATCTTGTTGATGAAATGGAAAAAGGGTCCGATCTATTCAACAACACATAAGAGCAGCTCAGAGTCAATAAAAAAGTTATGCCGACAACTGAAGAAAAGACATAGAGTTTGAAGTGGGTGATAAAGTGTTCTTACGAATATCTCCCTGGAAGAGGGGAATGAGATTTGGAATGAAGGGAAAGTTGAGCCCTAGATATATCGGTCCTTTTGAAATTCTGGATCGTGTTGGGAAGGTAGCGTACCGATTGGCGCTTCCAACGAATCTCTATCAAGTTCATGATGTGTTCCACGTATCTCTCCTAAGAAAGTACATACCTGGTCCTTCACATGTACTCAGCTCAGAAGTTCTATAGGTGGAGCAAGATCTTTCTTATGAAGAATAGCCGATAGAAATTCTGGATCATAGAGAAAAAGTCCTATGGAACAAGACCACTCTCTTGGTGAAAGTTTTATGGAGGAACCACCAATTAGAAGAAGCTACATGGGAACTTGATGATATGATGAGGGAGAGGTATCCTCATCTGTTTGTAATGATGTGACGAATTTCGAGGGAGAAATTCATTTTAAGGGGGGTAGAATGTAACACCCAGATATTTTATGAGAAATATTTTTTTTATGTCCTATGTTATACGGAACACCAAAGGAATTTTTCACAGCACACAATATGGACTTGGCTTGCATTACACACAATCGTGACCTTCCTCGATAGCGTGTGTAGTACGCAATATCGGGTTTAACTAAACAACGATATATTATTATGGACTAGCTGTTATGAATAGTATTAAATAATTTTTTAATTTTATAACATTATTACTCATCTTACACATTTTCTAGAACATGGTAAGAGAACTAAATAAATTTCTCGGGTAAAATAAGTATTTTTCAAAAAATGCATTTTTACCGCCTTTTGATGGCGCACCCACATTAAATCTATTTTTTTACATTTTTATAAGTTCAATTTGACAAAATAAAATTCTTCTTTTGAGTCAGGATATAAAAATTTACTTTGGATAAATTTTTGATATTTTTCTAATAACTTTCATATTTTGATGAATAGTAAAAATACGCTAATTTTTAATTAAAAACAACTTTTTCCATTGAGATAATTTATATGGATAAATTATAATATTGAATGGTTTTAAAGTATAAATAGATTATATTTTTACTATTTAATATAATTTATGTCATTAGCATCAATTTCACATTGAATTCAAAGATAAAAGCATTTCAATCTTTGGCAATGCTTTTACTTCTAAAACCCGTTTTCTTAACAATGGGATTAATTTTAAAATAATTACTGCAAGTTATGTGTTTTGAATTTTGAAAAATGGATTCCATATTTGTAATAATTGGGTCCAAATTATGTTAACATGCTACTTTTTATTTTTGGGCATTATTAATAGTAACTACGGTAAATTTTATTTACTATAGTTAAAGGTAAATCGGGTAATTAATTGTAAATATAAGATTATAAAATTACAAAAACACCTTCCGAAATACTATTGGATGACTAAAAGTATACCCATATCACCTAAGGGTCGGATTAGATTCATTTAACGGACTTTTGTCCGTGAAAATAATTTAATTATTATTAAAACCAAAGAATGTGACAACATGTCACTTTCTTAAATCTTATAAGTATAATAATTTTAATTTACTGATAAACATAATGTAGCATCGAACATGAATAGTCTAAAAGAAAGGTAATACAATTATCTACATCATAGAAATTTATTTATAATTTATAGGGATTAAATAATTACCATTAATTATGACACAATAGTGATGTTGAAATTATTTTATTAATTAATATATCAAATAAATGGTTTTAAAAATATTAAAATAAATATTATATGATCTATTTCATGGGTTCCAATAATTTTATAGATACATATGACATTTTATAAATCTATTTAAGCTTTTAGTTTGAACATATCTTCTGTATATATTTTATTTAAATTCAAAAAATGAATAGTGTCAAAATTGACACTATTGTTATTTTATAAAAATAACATATTATAAAATTGATTAAAATCTAAAAAAATATTTAAAAATTATAAATTAAAATTTATATGGTCTAAAATGTCATAAAGGGTCAAATTATAGAAAATTAACAACACATATGTAATTTTTTATAATAATTTAAAATTTAGAATATTATTACCACAAATAAAATTAAATTGATAAATAAGGAAAAATCAAGTTGATAATGTTTAAAATAATTTCCTAACATGTATAAATTTTATTTTTTGATGCTATTACAACCCTATCTCATCTAATATTCGTATATGAGTCATTTTGGAAGTTTTTAAGTGGGTTTGGGATTTAATATAAACTGATATTTCTTATATTTCCAAAGGTGCCCCTCTCCTACATTATAAAAGGGCACCTCCTCCCTCTCCTCCTCACACCAATTTGAGCCTTCATGCACGGCCAATACCTGAACATTGCACTTCCCCACTTCCCTAGAAACTTCCTAGAGGTCCTGGTCTTCTTCAAAGACGAATTGTAGTGCCCTAAGAGGAGGTCTCAAAGAGGCGCTTCAAAGAAGAGGTAATGTCCGTTACCGATTCATTCAACTTTATTTCTTCTTCCACTTCTTATTCTTTAGTTGTTTAATTATGAATTAATAACATCAGTATCACTAATATAATGATATTTTATTATAAGTATGAAACAACCCTATTTCACTATCTATCCATCCTATAGAAAATGAAGTCACCGCGCGTGCGTACGTACGGAATACTGTCTCCACGCCGTGCTGTAATCTATTTTCCATCACCACCTTACTTGTATGCATATAATGGTTGCAAATAAATAACTATATATGATTATTTTAAAGTGTTATTGATTATAAAATAGTATACATACACTCTAATACAATTCCGTGATTATGGGAATGATATCATCTCTCATGCGTACGTACAGAATACCGTCTCCACGATGTGATGTGATTCGTTCTACATGATCTTCATTGCATAATGATTATATAAATTAATTTAATTAATAAATATGACATATAGTACAAAAATACCATTCCGGAAATGATATATTTATAACCTAATGAGAAGAATAAGAATTTATTCGACAAAACACGCATAAGAACAAAAAGTAATAAACACCCGAATAACAATTAGTAATGAAATATTACTAATAAGAAGCTAAGAATATGGCCATATATGATATCATAACAATAAGTATTATTCTTTAATAAGTCAATAAAAATATTCAAATCATTATACAGGAGGTCCGGACACTTTCGAAGAAAATCAGACCTAAGGTAAGGGACAATCTCGCAATCTCAATTTTTATCCGAGATTGTTTATACTTCAAACTTTACTGGGGAATATTTATCATCCACATCCATGTTTCCTCAATATGTAATATTATTTCCATCCACCTACAATTGTTTAAATCCAATTTTACCCTTCGGTGAGTTTTTAGTAAAATATATGAAAGGAATCTTTTGTCGTTTTTCGTACGAGGTACTTTTTGACTTTTCCGGCCAAAGTACGGGAAGATTGTTTTTTTAAATTATACGGCATGAATGGATTTTTAAGACATTATTTCCAAGAATCTTCCTTTAAAAGTTTCCAAGTTTATTTTTAATCAACTTCTTTTAATTTAAAATTTTATGACATGTTAAGAAATGAAAAATGTTTTTAATGTAGAAAGGATATTTTCCTCAAGAATGGAGTTCCAGTGTTTTATCAAAATTATTTTCCATATAAGATAATATAGGGTTCTGTTTCTATCCCTATTATTGCATTGATTTGATTATGTTGTGATGGAAATATTTTTATGATTTCATTTATCTTATATGAATTGTTTTATGATGTCATGATGTTTAAGATTCCCATTTTTATTACATGGGTTATGATATGATGTATGGTTTATGATTTTGTGGCACACATAAGAATAGTAACATTATGAGATGGGTGGGGACCTATATCTCTCTCCAATGAATTGGGTAAATATTTTATATCTCATGATATATACATGGCTGGAACGGCAGGTTAAACCAGTTTAGTGAAATAGGACTGAAACGAGGAGTGAACTCAGTTCAGAAATGGACATTATCCACTAAGATAGTCTTGGCAGTGAGTCTTGACTAATAAGAAATGATTCTATATGATTATGTTTGTATTACACAAAGTTTCATGTTTTATGTTATGATTATTGGGATTATATTTCACTACCATGATTTATCCCATGTTATGAAATTATGATCTCTTTTGCAGGGTAAGATTTCCAAAATGTTATGTTCTTATGAATTTGATGTGATTGATATTTCTTTTGTTTACCCTTACTAAGAATTTGAGATCACCATTTTGTATGTTTTATTTCCCCATGTCAGGAAGAAGGTTATTAAGTAAGATATGCCAAAAATAGACTATAGATATAATGAAATAAATGGGAGACAGTGTAGATTCTTTATGAACTAGTTGTTTATGTTTCCCAGTTTCTAATGAAAACTATACCTATACGGCCCTTTCATGGTTTTGTTATATGTTGTAATAAGTATGCTTCAATTTAGAATTATTAACCATGTATGTAAAGTATGTGTCACTATAGAACCCATTATACTATAATAGTCTTTATAATTATCCTTGACTACTAGAGAAATGGTTTTCAATACTTATGTATATTAAAAAAACATATGTCTTGTGTCAATTTTATGCACTCATAGATCATCTTCTTGGATTCATTTATGATTAATTTCTTATGGAATGGTATGATTTTTCCATGCCTCAAGATTATGATATAATATATCAGAGTGTAATTGTTAAGTGTTATACCAATATACTCATAAAATTATTCTTATTTTTTTTGTGATCATTGACATATGACTTTTTTAACCATAATTAATTTCTATGCTCACCCATTCTTATTTTTAATTTCCCTAGGTTAAGAAGAAATTTTTTAAATATGATGTTACCAAGAAATGGGATGGTTGTTAAGAACGAAGTGAGAGATGATGTAGATATTTTATGAACATTTTTATATATCTATGTTCCCAAATAAGCTAAAACATTATAATACGTAAGCATTTATTTGTTTAATTAAAGGAATATTTTTCTGTTATGATGTAATATCTATGAATAAAAAATCATGGTCTCCGTAGTTGGAATTGGAGGATAGGTTTAGTTATCATTTCGGAACTAGAATTATAAATCTTTTGTGATATATCTTGGTATAATTCTATGTATTGGATAATATCCAAAAGCTACGATAATGATCTTTAATAGAATAATTTAACCATATGAAATCATAAATGAAGTTTTCATGATTTAAAACTTCTATAAATGATTTTTCATGATTTTTTGGTTCACTACTATGATGATTGTTTATTATACTTTTCCATTTTATTTTATGTTAATTTATGGCACCTAAATAAATTAGGTTAATACTAAATGTGATGGAAAATGAAATTATTTTCCTTATAAGAAACTAAAATTTATGATGTTCGGAATGAAAAATATAATTAATATTCTTACAACACATTATCAAGATATGAATTTTTCTAATATTCCAAATGATCAAAGGAGGGAACAACATTCTGTTGACTCCATCTTTTGGAAACTACCACATTTTTTAGTGGGAATTATGGTACACTATTTTTGGATAAATGTATTAATACTATTGAGAATATATTTATCTTCAATAATATTTGAAGCATGAAAAAGTCATTTTGGTTTTCTATATTATGTAAGATGAATTGAAACAATGGTGGACTCAAATCAAGAATACAAAGAAATAAGATGAAATTAACTCCATGGACTAGGATAAGTATAATTTATTATTTTTAAATAAGTACATTACTCATATTATTTGTAAAAATATGGATAAGTAATTCAATAAGAAAAATAATAATGATTATGATTCTATTTGAACTAATGATTCAATTTCACAAGACATGTGAGGTATGATTCTACTATTATCAACCAACATAGATGTACGGTTTATTGATTCATCAATGCATTAAACATAAATATTCTGAAGGGAATTATCCATAATATAAATCATTAGTTATGAATAAATCATTATATATTCTATAAAGGTGGTAACAGAAATCAGATTTACCAAAAAATCACATAGTTTTTTATAAGAAATTGAAGATGGAAATCAAAGGAAATTATAAATATCTTGGCCAGAATAGTATTATCTTTCAATCATGATCAATCTTTGGGAGGATAATTGTTGGAAATTACATTAAAGGTATTTGGAAAAATATTTATGTATAGAAAGTAATTTCATCAAAATATCTAAATCCAAATTTATTATAAAGATATAACATGTGATTTAGATAGAAAAAAAGATCAACAAAATGAGCCACCCCCACTGTAGTTCTATAAATGGAAAGAGTTATGGAATTCTGTAAATAAATAACATATTCCTAGGTTTAATGATTAAAATAATACAAAAAAACCACTTAATTAAAATGATAAAGGGGGATATTATATGATCACAACTGCTCAAGTGTTTCCAGATAATTCATGTACACTTATCCTCTAATAAAGGGTTATAGAATTCATGGTGATGTTTGTCTGAATATTAGCTAAAAAATCTTATTTTTAGTCCTTTACTAAAATTTAATGGTGTTATGATCATTTATTATATCTCCCTATATATTTTCTATAATAAAAATATTACATGTAAAATTGATAATCAACTAATAATCATCTATTGGTGAATGGATGAACATCAACATTTAATGGAAATGTTTTTGTCTAATAAAGTATATTATTTAATGAATAAAATGTGAATTTCCTTTTGGGAAAATATATTATTTTACTATAAATTAATTTTCGTACATTATTATGGTATATAAATTTTTTTATTATAATTTAGTAGTGATTATATTTATTTCAAGATAATCATTAAGTTGATCATAAAAGGATTTGCGATTAGATCATTCAAATATTTGGGATTCAATTTTGGTCATAAATATTTTTAAGGATCCCTAAGATTATCTATTTATGAAAGTAGTTATGTTAAAATTGGGATTTTATGGGATAACATTTCCTAAATATTTTGGTATTTTTAGATATTTAGATGAAAATTTTATGTATTATGGATCTTAGGATATGTCAAATTTCAATTGTATTTCTTCACACATGAAATATTAATCCTGAATATTCATTTTATCGAGTATGAGATTAAGTTTAAATTGAGGAAGATACCACCGAAGGATGACATTGTTCTCATGAAATATAAATAAATAGAGAAATTATATTTTCTTGAGTTCTCTTAGTTGATAGAAAAAAATCACTAACTATAGAAATGTATCTTCATCCAAATGCTTTGTCCTTTTACCTTAATCCCTTATAATTTACACCCTTTTTTCTCATATCATTGGTTTATAATTTGGTGATTGATAAATTTATCATAATCATACACTTTATTGTGATCAAGGTTCTATGAAAATTAATTTTATTCCATGTACTTTCTGCCACTTCCTACAAATTTTTTCCTTTTTAGAAATCTAGTTTTGTGTTATTCAAAACAAACATCATATTTTCATTTCCCTTTATTCAAGGGGATGTTTTATTAAACCTTTTTATGATGTAGGATTTCTATAATGTAATTTTCAAATGTCAAACCCCTAATGAAAAATCAATAGACAAAATTATAATACTGAAATTTATTAAAGGTGGGAGAACAAAACACCCTGATATTTTAATAAAGGAAGAAAATATTAAAAAATGTATATGACAGAAAACAACAACAAAAATGAACCACAAAATATTATTTTTTAATTATGACTATTATAACTTAGTTGTTCATTTTATGGGTTTTAATTGGAATAAACACATTATTATAAATATATATATGTTTCATAACCAGTAAAAATTTATTGATTGATTCTTAGGAAATATGCACTCAATTTTTTAGTAAATACATTTTAATCTTCATGAAGGAATTTTCATTTAAAATGGTTTTTATTGATTTTAGTGAGATAGTATTATAAATAATTTATGTAAAATTTTAAAAATTTATTTCATAAAATGGGATCGGTTTTTAAATCGTTGTATCAAAATAATCTTATAATTAATTTTTGGGGTTCTTTAGATATTATTCCTGAAATTCATTTTTTTCCATTTTCCAAAGCCGGTTTATGGGTTCCCGGTTCCCAAACAAACAATCCCTAGATTTCACATTTCAAAATTAAAATTCAAACCACTGAGCATCAAACTCCATGCACCACACCTCGAGCAGAGATCCCATCATCATGCATCGCCATCAATGCAGGTCGTCGGCAAGACTATCAGAAGCACCGTCGCCAGAGAAAGCATGCCGGAGAAACCCACTGGAATCGCCCTCAATGTCATCCTAAAAATCACCACTATCTCATGGAGACCAACTGTCATCGTTCCATCAAGGTGGACGCCTCTGAGGATGACCATCACCCACACCACAGTCAAGATCAACAAAAACATACAACATACAAATAGGAACTTCATAAGAGAACCACTGATGGAGAACCAGATCTCCATCAACATCCTCCAGGATGACGCCTCCAACACATTCACCGCATCACTGCAAACATCAGAAATCACAGAAAACATACGACAGGAAACAAAATACCTTCGACAATCACAAACATCCAAAACACCAACACATCCATACTTCACCTCACCAAGAAATGAGATGAAAGGAAGAAGAAAAACCATTTCTGTAGCGGTCTCAAGCAGATCCACTAAATCAAAAAGGATTTCACCATAAACCAAACCATACCACACACAAAGCACCACCACCTGCAAACCCCACCTTCCAAGACCTTCGAGAAGCATCTGCCATCACCAAAAACCGCCGATCCAAGCATCAACTGAGAGCGCCAAGGCAAAAAATCGAACCAAATCAGGATCCCAGCGCCACCAACCACAACATCCAGAAAGACAACACTCGACCTCCAACACCCAGGTCTATGGACGAAGTGACGAACTCGAACCACCGGCCAAGAGCTCAGGCACAGAATCATCATTGTTCTATGAAAAAACACAAGTGCGCGTAATAAGAACCAACAAAGGACCATAGCAGTAGAGAGCACCACCTCGAACCACCGAATCTGGGAGAAGAAGGAGAGAAGATCCAGGATGGGGTGGGCGGCACGAGACGAACCCTAAAGCGTCGTTGAGCCCCTTATAGATTTTATTGATTTTATTGATTTTCTAGTTAACTGAGAAAAATATTAATTTTTATTAAAAACTGTATTTTTGTTTCCAGAATGTAATGAATATCAATTTTTTTAAAATAAATGTAAAATTATTTCTATAAGATTTTAAATAATTTAATTATGTTCATTAAAATCAATTTTTTTTGACTTTGGTATAAAAACATTTTTTATATGTAAAAATGTATTTCTTTGAAAAAACATTTCTATGCACACAGCATGTATTTATGTATCCATATTTAAGAATTATATTAATGAAATTATTGTATTATATAATTAATTAAAAAATTAAAATTCATGACCTAATTTTTTCTAAGCATTGGATAAGAATAAAAATGGTTAATCATTAGAAATGTATATTTCTAAAAAAACGTCCTCTCACATTTTATCCACAAAATATTAAATTAATTTTGTTTAAATATTGGTTTTGAATATGTAAAATGGATTCAATATTGGAAACCAAGTGGTATAAATTTGTTTAATAGGTCCCTTTTATTTTTGTTCAAAATGAATAATATTTGTGTTAAAATTTATCAACTCGATAAATGGTAATTTGGATTAATCTAGTATAAAACATTGTAATAAGGCCTTAGTTTTTTAGATTAATTATTATTGGATGGATTTAATTATAACCATGAAACATTAGGCTTAATAGTTATTTTATTAATTGATTTGTTTCTTGGAAAATGTCTTCTATGATATTTAAAACAAGGAAAGTCACAAAATGCCACACTCTTTGTATTAAATATCTCTTCATTTTCAAAATAGGGATAAAATAATGTTATTAGTTAATATAAATTTCTATTTTGAGATTAACTAAATTATTTTCATGATAAATTGTTTTTCTAAAATTTATAAACTATATAATTAACATAAATTCTTGTAAAATGCCTATATAGTATTTATTCAATTATTAGAAAAATAATTATAAGATTTAAAAAAATAAAATTAAAATATTTTGAGACATTTATAATGTTACGGGAATTTTATATAATAATATGAAATATTTTTGTTATTTTAATGGATTATATTTTAACTAATTTATTTTCATTATATCATTTAATTCTAATTAAAAGAATAGGGTCAAATTGGAATTAGAGATATTTTATCAAAATAATATTTTATTAAATTGTTTAAAAATTATAAAAAATAATGTATGAGTACAATTATGATTTTATATTACCTAAAAAATCATATTTTTCCCTTATATGATTCAACAGTTACTTTATAATAGAAATTATAACCCTTTAAGAGTGAAAAATAGGTTACCATGTTAAATACTAAAAAAGGTAAACTAAGGGGTTATAAAAAAGAGAATGATTAAATCACCAATTAAACCTATAATTTTTTTTGATGTAACTTCATACGTAAAATATATTATCTTATAATTCCTATCATTTATGAGTAATTTTTTCGATATAATTACTTTATTATATTTTAATCTTCTAATAAATCCCAAAAGTTCCACTACCATCATTTATAAAAGGGATGCTCTCCATTGTCGTTTTAACAACACTTTTATCCTTATATATCAACCATCACATAAAAATATCGCTTTATATATTGAATATCCCCATTATATAGGTGATTTTCTTCCAAAAATACAGACTCTAGGGTCATTAATAGGAGATCTAAAGGAGTTCATTCAAGGATGATGTTATCACTGTAACTGATCACTATCTATTTAATTTTCCAATAAATCCTATATATCTTGTAAATTTATCATAAAATAATAAATTTTATATCCTAAATATAATTAAATGGTATTCAAATTATTAAATCACTGTTATCCACCATCTTTCTGATTAAATTGGAAGTGAATGTACTGGTCTTGTGTACGTACAACATATCATCTCCATGTATCGATAAAATTATTTTTCCAAAACCATATTTAATGGATGGTTATTATAATGGGTTTAAATATTATATATGTTAACTATAAAATAATTGTACATATCGAATAATAATATAACTTCTACATTTTTTCCTTCCACTCTATTAGAAAATGATAACGATGCTCACGTGTATATGCGGACAACCACCTCCATGAAGAGATGTGAATAATTATTCATTTATATGATAAATGAATAGTAATAAGATTATATTTCATGAATATATATTATATATATGATATAATTAAAGAAATTAACTTTTACATTACTATTTACCTTCTATTTTTGTATCATCCATCAAAAAGTCAAAACAACATTTAAGTGTTTATGTGAGCTACTGTCTCCGTAAATGGTGTAATCTAATTATTTATATCTAATTTTATTATATGAAACTATATAAATATAATGAATATATATGATATTTTTATAATTATTAACATTCTTGGGATGATGTAAAGATGATCAAAGTACAAGGAACCAAGCCACCATATCAAAACATGAAAGATAAATGAAGAAAATATCACCAAAGGGAATGATTTTAATAATTAATTTTTAATAAACCTGTGATAAAAGGATTTAATTAAATCATATATTTTATGAAATTTATGATTATTCATCAGTATTATATTTAAAAAACTATATTTTTTATATAGATGGTTAAATTACATATAAATAAAGTCTGACTTGAGATAAGGGTGTCTCATCTCACTTTTATTTCTGTTAGACATAAGTTATATTCCACACTTTCTTATATTTTATAGTGTATATAATACACATAAATGTATTTTATTATTCATTTTACAAATATTATTTTTACTTAATATTTTATTTTTGGTTCTCTCTTTCATAAGGTTTTTATTCAGATAAAATCAAAGAGGTAAGGGTTGATCGTCTCAACATTTCTTCATTGGGACATATGTTATGTTATTCAAATATTTTTTTTTCTGATGTGTAAATAATACCATTTTTCATGTTATATAATTATTATACTTGTGAAAAAGAAATATTTTGTTTCATTTAATGTAATAATTTCATGGGTATTACGATTCTAATTTTACAAAAATGATAATTGTCTTATATTTCAACATATTTGTTTATCAGGATTCTTCCTTATTATTTTTAATATGGTAAAATATTATGATATAACTATAAATAAACTCCTTAAAATTATTATCCTTATTTTATTTCATGGATGTATATATTTTACTTTCATTTTCCTCACCTCAAGTACTAAAGATACAGAACAAATATGCTTTTAAGGATATTTACTTTTATTTCTATCTTTAGTAAAAAAACCTTCTCTTCTGATTCCATTTCTTATAAAAATGATTTCAATAAGGTTTTAATATTATAAAAATATATTTTAATTAAATTTATACCAATGATTTACATTTTACAAATTTGTTTTAAAAAAACATTATTTGTTTTAAATGAGGTACTTTTTCACTTTTAAAAATAACAATTAAAAGGAATATTTTCTTTAAACATTTACAACATTAGAAAAAATTCAATTTTCATGAGCACATATGGTTTAAAAGATTCCATTATACATTTTCATTGAAAATTTCGAAGAATGTTTTTTCATTAGTATTTAGGTTGTTTTTAGATTTAAATTAGTTATTTTAAAGGAAAATTTATATTTTCACTAGAAAATGATCAATGTGGTCTTTTAATTATATTTTTTCCATTATGATATAATATATTGTTGTTAAAAATGATTTAATGGGGATATAGTTAGAGGATAAAATCCTTTTCTTTTATCCATATGGTTTATATTTATGATGTAATTTTTTTCAAACTTATTCATTTTCCATGGGTTATGCTATAAAGAAATGATGAATTGTTCATGAATGTCATTTCTTTTCCATGAGATATAGTATGATCAAATCATTATGAAACCCCTTTATTTTCATGGGTTCTGATTTGATAATTTTTATTTCATATTTTGGAACACATATATATGGTTTTCATTATGTGGTTGGAGGTCCAATAATTATATATCCTTCCATTTCATTGGGTAATGATTTATATCTCATGATAAAAACAGGACTGGAATGGAGAGTAAACCCAATTTAGTGAGAAAATTTCTCAAATATCAGAGCCATGAGAGTAAATCATAACTAATAATATGGTTTGGGGAGTCACCACAATACACTCTGTGAGACTTATGAGTGACCCTTGGTAACTACATTATTTTTGGAAGTGGTCCCAATCGACTATCATGGTCTTGGAAGTCACCTTTGACTACTAATGAAATGATTTTATTTACTTATGTGTATTCTAAAAAACATATTCCTACTGAAAATTTTATTATATCATTTCATAAGTACTTTATTCCATTTTTTATTCCAATATAATGAATAAACAGAATTTATTCCATGAAATAATATATTTATTCCATATATAAAGTGTTTAATCTTCAAGTGTATTGCTCATATACTCACACCCTTATGCTCTTATTGTGTCTAATTGATCTTTTATATCTCCATTTTTTACACTTATAATTCTTAGTTTTCCCATTGTAATGTTATCTTTTCTCATATTATGGTGAAATGTTTTAAGTATGCTTTTTATAAGAAGGGTTTGAGGTATGAAAAACTAAGTGAGAGATTATGTAGATCTTTTATGAATCAGTTTTATTTGTATCTCAGATTAAAAAGATAATATACTTTCATAGTACTCAAGAATGTACTTATTAAAAGAAATAAATATTCATATATTAAAAAGTAACATCTGGGTATTAAATTATTGGGTCTATATAGATTAACTCGTCACATTTCGTCATCAGTTGTGCGATTGGTGGCCTTATTTATCACATTTAATGAATTTTACTTATTATTTTTGGAATTTTTTTGGAGGTTTTCCCCCACATATTTGGAATATAAGTTTTCAATCATTATTTCAACCATGTGATTTAAATTTTAATTTTATGTGATATATATTTCCCAATTCTTATGAAAAAATTAATATGAACAATATGATTGTCAACTTTTATCCTCCACCATTATTGTGCAGCTAATAATGGATTCATAGATACCAATGTTTTATATGGATAATAATTTTTAAATAATTTGTTTTAGTCCACTAAAAAAATTTGATATTTTTTTTGTATCATAAATATTACTATATGGGTACATTGTGAGTCTCACCATGTTTTCTTAATAATGAATAACTGATTCATTATCTTTTTATTTAATATATGTTAATTCTCCCTATTTCATAAGAAATTTTATTGGAAATTTTTTTTTGAATAATATTATTTGATCTCCTTCTTATTATATACAGTAAAAAATTTATTTTTACATCATATTCATAATGAGGGACCACCATTGGTCACCCTCACCTTCTTAGTTGAAAATGGATAGAACAAGCATATCATGGTTTGATCACTGGATAATGATTAATATATTTTCAATTGCATTGATATATTTCTTATATATTATCGGATTTATAGACCCACTAATGGATGGTGGATATTTTCACCTAAAATACGTAATATCAAGTTTCTCCTTTGAGGTTCTAGGAGATCAACATGGTTAACATAATTTTTTATTACATGACATAGTTGGGTACAAATAGTTATAATATTTTTTACCTTTCTATCATCTCTTTTAGTTATTCATTAAGTTTTCCACATCGTTATCCATCAAATTAAATATAAACTTAGTCCCACTTATATTAATAAATTTACTAAAATATAGTATTTTAAGGGGTGAGAATTCATAATTCAATTAAAAAATTAAAAATAAAACTATTTACATAGAAGGAATGAATCATAAATTACATATATACCATAATTAATATAATTTATTGGTTTTAATCTATGTTATCCATGGTTATATTATTATTATTTTTTCTAAACAAACTAGTCATATAACATAAAAATATATTCAAATACATCATAATGGGTCATAAAGTGAATGTGAATTGACCAAATTATATCTCAAGGAGTGAAAAACCATGAGTGGTTTTAGTATAACCTTTGTCGAACCCTGTTAATATCAATCAAATTACAAAACAAATTTTTCCATGGACTATAAACCCTAGATGAATCTGTACAAGATCCCAGATCTACTTGTAGTATCCTGGTAGGGATATCATTTCTATGAGACAATGTGATACTATATTTATACTTATCCCTAGGGTTTTTCAAAAATATTCTTATACCGCATCCACAAAAATTAAAAAAACCTTATATTATACCATGTAATATTACCCAAGATAAACATTTATGTATTTTTCATTATTTTCATATTTTAAACATTAGATATCACAATCCCATTACCCAAAGGATTAATTTCATTAGAGACAATCTAAATAAACATATTATTAAAATTATTGCATTAATATCTCCCATAAAACATCTCTACATATGAAATATTTCTAAAACTAATCATATATAAAATTCCTGGGGAAATAGAAAACAAAATAATGTTTGGATACAAATTCAAAATAAATACAAACATAAAAAAGAGTCATAATGGGTTGGATCATAAGAATGAGAGAAAACATGAACATGGGAGAAATATTTTATTAAAAGTTCTATTATATCATAATAGATAATAATAATATATTATAGAATATAAAACAACAAGAAATGGATCATGGGATTATAAAGGAATCCTCATGGAGGCATAAAATAGTTATGAGGGGTGAGAATCATGTGATAGCATATAAAACCATGTAAACATATAATGGTAATGTGGAATAATAAATTAATATGGAATTGGTATAAAAATTAGTATTCAAACCATTATTATCATAACCTATCATGGCCATGAATTAATTTTTCAACTCACCCAATCATCTCTACAAATTATTGTGTGAGAATACTCAGTCAATGACACACATTAATTTTATTTTCTCAAAATACATAAAATATTAACCATTAAATTGGAGGTATATATAAGAACCCAAAAATTAGAAAATTTTAATCCGTAAATATTTATTCTACATGAAATTTATTACATTTCATATCTTATAATAACCCATTAAAATAAGATGTCTCTCAAAACATTTTCAAAATGTATCCCATAAAGTGACATCAAGAGTAATATTGGTTGACACCCATGACACATTCTAAAAAGGAGGTATATCACTAAATAAAATTGAATACTATCCTTAAAATCAAACTAATATATATATATCATTGGAAATAGAGAGTAAAATTACAATTAATTCATAAATATATATTTCATATTTCATTTCTAGTATTATCATAAAAAGATGATGTTACAAGTCACTTTTAAAAATTATTTCCATGAAGGTGAAAGGAATAAATTTTAAAACATACGATAAAAAAATCACTAAGAGTGTATATTTGACAAGGAATAAATTTTCTGTTCATAAATATAGAGTGGAATACAAAAATGTATGAACTTTAAAGGAGCTTCCTTTTAAATATTTGTAGGATGTATTAATAAAATCCTAGATGGGAGAAATAATTGAAAATTTTCAATTAAAAAATATATAGATCAATATATATTTTACAAAAAAACACACACATATTTATATATATTAAAATACAAAAATAATTATTTATATTTATAGATATATTGTTATGGAAGGGGAATAGTATTCAAAACGGTTAAATTTTATATTTACAATGTCAATTTTTTATAAGGATGAATCCATCAAAGAAGAAGATTATTATGTTACAATTTATGTTTCATATTGAGAATGATAAAATACCATATTAAATTAATAAATTGAATAATATAATAAACATATAATTTTATAATCATTAGAAAAATCATGGGACCCAATGAAAAGGAAATTCAATCGACAATACCCTTATAGAAATCAGAAATATATGAATCAACATCACATGGAAATTGTTCCTAAAAAATAGATTACAATACATTTTTAAGTGATTTATAAAAAATATATCAATGTTTTATTAGTTAAACTATGATATATAAAAATAACATGTTCATGACATTAACAATGTCTAATATTATTGAAATTGACATGATTAACCATTACCTTGGATTGCTTCTTAGACAAACATCACATATCCTCCAGAATAAAAAAACTATTTTTATTAAATTATTTATTTGGAATAATAATCATGTATGATTTATTATTTAAGAACCTTTTTTTATCAAATTTCATCCATTTAATGAATATTTAATCTCTCATTGACCTCTTGGGGTTGTTGAGTCAATTTATCTAAAACTTCTTTTTATATTGACCATGGTAAAATGATATAAAATGTAGTTTCATAATACCTATAATTTTAGAGATATAAACTATTTCTCATTATAGTATCATAAAATATATAATTCTAAATTGTTCATAAAAATAGATATGGAATAAGAAAAGTTTATCGGTATACTCTTTTCATGAATTTATAAAAAATATGATCATTATTTATTAATATAATTAATATAATTGATATAATTAATATAATAGTCAATTTATCTCTCAAGACTACAAATTTTGTTTTAAATATAATATTTATTTATAAAATCTATTTTCAAAACCATATTTGTTAGAAAGTTGAGAAAAATTAAATAATTCATCTTTAGAGGTGTTGAAAAGACCATGACAAGGGAAATGTTTTTGTAAACGAAATGATGGGTGGAAGGTAGATGATGTTTATTACATAAAAAAATACAATCTCTTTATACTAATGTCACCCCTGTCATTATATAAATATGTTCATAATATTTTTGTAGTTATATGATGAAATAAAATTAGAAGTCCTGTGTTAAAACAATTATCCCATCCTTAGATACCCTCCATTAGACAACTCCATGAGCAAACATATATTGGTCTTTTTGTGATTCCAAAACAATTAGGTTATAGAAAAGAGTGTTAGTGAGGGGTTTTGGAATATTTTTTTCAAGATAACATGCTTATAGTGTGAGGAAATTATGGGGGGTTAATTTCTATTTATAAATGAGTGGTGTAATATTTTTTCAATATGTATAACATAATTTAAAATGGGAATTAATTTTAACAATTAAAGTGGATTTAAAGTGGAAAATAAGAGATTTTGGATAATATTTGGCTTCTAAACACCTAATACACAAAATTATAGATATTTTTTTTTGTTTTTGTGTTGTGATCACTATGTTTTGATGCATTATCCATTGTTTTACATTTATCATGGAAATACATTTTTACATTGATAACTTATTTTTATGTCTTAGAAATAAATTCGAATACCCAAGAAACTATTAATTTTTTAGTAAAAATAATTAATCAAATTTATCAAAACCGAATTCTAATTATATGAAAGGTAACATTTAAATCAAAACATAATTTAAATAGTTGAAGAAAAATTATAAAAAATTAAACTTTAAATACACTAAGTGTTAGTAAACATTTTTCATATCACATAACAATTAAAATGAATAAATATATTTATTTTTTCAATGAAAATTTCTATTATAAAAATCTTTTAAAATCGATCGATTTAGATTATTAGGATAAATATATATAATATAATAAAATATCAACTTTCAAAAAAGTAGGTATTCATAGCATTAAATTATTTTATTACTAATTTAAAATTAATTACATATTTAATAAAATATTAGTTAACACAACTGTATTAAAGGAAACATTATAAATTTATTTTAAATGATCAAAATGAATCTAATTAAAATAATGACAATATATATATATATATATTATTTTATTACTAATTTAATGTTCATATTGTCCTAAATTACATTTACAAAACCCATCATGACCTCTATATATGATATAAGAGTAAAGTAAGAAATAATGGTAGTCATATGTGGTGATTCAACTAGCATGGATCAAGTAGTGATATCCATGAGCTTCAACATCTCAAGTATCTTGTTTTTTCAAGTAGTACGTATTGATGTTTTGTTAGGGATTGGTCTAGAGAAACTTTTAGTGACACTAACAAATTTATAATATCAAAAAAATTATACCCCAAAAGATTCATTATTCTAATTGATTTCATATCTTATCCTTACTGTAAATATTTCATAATCAAGTGACTCATATTTATACCAACTAATTAAATAGCTATATTGTAATAGAAAAACATACTACTTATAATTTTATCGTACAAAAATGTGTCATGAGTCTTTTGAGTTCAGGATTACATGTGAAAACAATATATTCAAAAGAATATATATCGAGAGGTAAAATATAAAATAATACTGTGTGATATTATAAATAATATGGTTTGATTAAATCTTTATTAAAAATACAAAGTTCCAGACTCCGTACAATTAAAATATTTTTCAATACCACGATCATCCAATATGGTTGGTGTAACACCCCATGCTTCCAAGGTACGCTTCTCTTCGAATAATAAAATAGCATGTATTGTACGCAACTTCAAGTTCTAACACTACAAAACCAATCAAACTAGACGTTATGAATAGTAATACCTACTTTTTGAAATTTTATAAATTTTATCCATCAAAATGGAATTCATTTTTGGATTCATAATATCTAAATTATCTTAGGTTGAATTTCTGTTATTTTTCTGAAAACATTCAATTTTGGATGAATAGTGAAAAATAGTGAGTTATTATTTAAAACTAAATTTTTATTTAAATAATAACTTATTTTATTGAAATTTATTTTAGGTAAAAATAGATACATAATACTGATATAAATTCAATTTAATTCATTGGAATTAGTTTATAATAATTACATATATATAATTTTTTTGTTGAACGTTTTACCGTCTTTTACCCACCTCCTAGAGGAATTTGCAAATTTATATAAAAAATAATTTTACTTCTTCTATGAGTTGAATTTCAAAAATAAGAGAGATGAAGTTGATATCAGTAAGTAAAATTTGGTTCAATAAAATGAAAATAATTTTTGGTGAAATGTAACTTTTTAATTTTTTTACCACGGTTAAAAGTAAATAGGGTAATTTAGGGGAAAATGATATTATTATTACCCTAACACGTGCACTAATTCTATTGGATAAGTATAATTCAAGAAAAAGATCTTAGGAAAAAAATATGATCCTTTAGATCCACTTGGATTAGATTAGGACATTTATTATTATTTAATTCCAAGAAGTGTTAAAAGTACTAAATTCAGAGTTTGATAAATAAACCATTTTTAATATAAGGCTACACATAAGATAAATTCAACTATAAATATTAATTATGAAGATAAAATTATTTCCTACATAATGGTATTTTATTTATATTTATTAGACATTAATTAATTTAATTTATTTATGAGACCATGATGATGCAGTAATTACCTAATTAATGAAATATTAAAATAATTTATATTATAAATATGAAAAAAAAAATTAATTGCGACTTTTTATAAATTACACTAATTATCTAGGTCTATATGACATATTATGGTTTTTTAAATGAATTTATTTTTAAGTAATAATGCTGTTATGAATTTAACAAAGATAAAATACCAAATAGTGTCAAAATTGACATAAAAGAGTTTTTAAAACAAATATTATATAATTAATTGAAATTATATTCCTAAAAACCTAATGTTTGGTCAAAATATTTATATAATAGTAGTTGTATCATTAATGAACCACTTGTGGTTCTCTCGAAAGTTTTTAGTAAGTTTATTAACTATATAATATAAAAATACAAAGAGACATGGTAAATGTCAAACTATTTAACTAAGAGTTAAATCTAAATGATAAGGTTAATATAGTTACCCAAACCTGTCCAAAACATATTATTTGAGAGTTTTTCACCCATACCCCCCTTATCCTTTTAATAATTTATTTTGGGAGCCATTAGAAACCAAAAATTAATTTATTATAAAATAATATTTTAAGGTTTTCCTAAGGTGCCTCTCACCACTCTTATAAAATGGAACTTCCCCTTCTCTCTAATTCACACCTTCAAAGACCTTTGGATCGGCCAACCCTCACAAAATTCCCTCTCAACTGTCCTAACATCATCCTAGAATCCTTCCTTTAGTTATAAATCCAACCAGATAGCCATTTTGATCAAATCAAAAGGAAGAACCCGAAGAAGAGGTAAATATTTCATCACCTCTTTCAATTTCCTTCCTTCTTACACTCCCTCTTTATTTGTTTTTTACATTATTTAATAATAACTCCATTATCTTATATATACTGTGATGTTATTATATATATGGTATAACCATATTCATTATTCTTTACATCCTTTGAATTTCATGTCACCATACGTGCGTGTGTACGGCTTATCGTCTCCACGTCGTGGTGTAATTGTTATTCAATACATTATTATTTGGATGGGTATAATATTGATGTGTAATTGATTTAAAGAATAAATATAACATGATAATGATTCTATATATATGATATACCATCCAATTATATATTATTCTAATATTAAAAGAATGATATTGTCGCTCATGCGTACGTACGGATTATCATCTCCACGAACGCGATGAGATTCATTCTCCATCGTATCCATTAAATAATAATTTTCATTATATGATTAAAAATAATGTTTAAAAACTAAATATCATTCTGAATATGAATATGATACATCTTATTCATAACAAACGTTACTTATATAACAAAACATATTAAGGAAAATGAATCAGTTAACACCCAAAACGACGATAATACTAAAATATTATTAACAAAGAATTATTAAAAGATCATATATGATATCATATTAATGTATATGATTCTTTAATAATTTAATAAAAATTATTTCAACATTATATATGAGGTTAAACTACCCTCGACCAAGTAAAAATACAAGGTAAGGGTTAATTTCACAATCTCTTTAATATCTGAGGTTGTTTTTACGTAACTATCTACTAGGACCTCTTGATCATCCACATTCATGTTTCAAAGAAATGTATTCCAACACATTTTTACTATTTATTACACTATGTTTTAAATTCATTTATAACCTTGTTTGAGTTTTTATGAATGGTTTTAAATGAATCTTTCCGTCATTTTCCAAATAGGGTAGCTTATGACCTTTTCCACAAAATTAAGGTAAGAACGTTATTTTAACTTATACGGTAGGTGCTGCTATTTTATGTCGTTATAACTTAGTTGAATAATCCCTTACAAGATTATAAGATTATTTTCAAATATAAATGTTTTCTTTTATAATTACATGACTTTTAAATTATTTCAAAATAGAAAGAGATGTTTATCTAAAACGGTTTTGATTTTATCTATGTCAACATCCTTTAATGGATTTTATGTTTGTTTGAAGTTGATTTATTATGATACAAAACTTCCATATTGTATTTAAGGTTTCATGATATGTTTGAATGTAGATGTATTATTTCATACCATTCATGGTTTATGGATAAATTATTGACATTTCATATGCCATTTTTAATATGAATGTTTATGTTATGTTTAAACCTTTTCATATGAGGAACGAATTAGACCTAGTAAGTGATGGGTGGTGCCCGCTATAGCTCCTCAATGCATCGGTATGTCTCATGAGACAAACTAGTGTCTTGGAAGAAGGCCTTGACAAAATATTCTTTGTAGTCTTGGCACAAGGCATTGACTACTTGGTTATGAAAGTCTAGCATTACGGATTTCATCATTAAGATAGTGGCTATTGATATTGCATGTGATTATTCTACTAGTAGAATATACATGAGAGTAAGTAAATGGATTTTTTTTTATTTATATTTTCCATATTATGATGAATGTTATGTTTAAATGGGATTTTTTTAGTTTTATACATTTCCTTAAATGTTTATTTTTATTTATGAAAGTTTCTTCTATATTTTTATCCTTACTAAGCAACTGAGATCACGCCTTTCTATATTTTATTTTTCCCGGAATGCGAAGAATTATATTATGACTGACCTACAGGGATAGTCTTTGGGATCTCAATGTTGTGTATGAAAATAATTTTGTTATAGTTTTCTATTTTAGGATGTAATGTAAACCTTATGAATGTATCTAGTACTTCCATGTCTAGTAAACTAATCAGTCTTTCAAGACTTGGTCTTTTTTTATCATGCTAATGATAGATAATAATCACCGAATCTGAGATTCGGGGTTCGGGGTGTTACAGTTGGTATCAGAGGAAGTTTAGTAAAATCCTTGGAAATTAGATTTAGATAAACATTGATTAGAGCACATAGCCCTAAGATACACTTTGAAGATTAGTATACAAGAACATCCTAGAATTTTGGTATTTTTGTCATTTTGTGAGTTTTCCAAGCAATGCATCCATGTCTGGATATGAGCAGGTAGAGGTGGCTTTGGGATAGATGTACCTAGAGGTAAAACAAGAAAAACTTGTTTTGTGCTAGAATCAAATGAGAACTGGTGCACAAAAATGGGCATTGCTGCACTCTTGGTTACGACACTCCTAGGGTGTATGTGTAACACCCCCAAGATTTCGTACTACATTATTTCTTCAAAATAATTCTATAACATGCACTATACACAACACCAAGTTAAAGTGAACCACGAATTATCAAAATAGCCGTTCAAATGCGGTTATGAATATTATTTATAGAATTTTGAACTTTAAATAATCCCTATAATTTTAGAATCCATATTATGAGTTTCTTAGACATAATGTATGAACAAATTCATTTTTTTTAGATGAAAGAATTATTTTTCAAAAAAATGGACTTTTACCACCTTTTAATGGTGAACCCTTGTTAAATCCAATTTTTGAAACTTTTATATATTAAATTTAACAAAATTAACTTCTTATTTAGAATCAAGACATAATAATTTAGTTTCAATAAATTTTTGGTGTTTTTCTAATAACTTTCATATTTGGGTGAATAGTGAAAAATCCTAAATTTTAACTGAAAACAACTTTTTTAATCAAAATAATTTTAAGTGTTAAATTATAAATTTTAATGGTTTATAAGTATAACTAGATTATATTTTTACAATTTAATCCAATTCTGGTCAATTTATGCAATTTCATATTGAAATTGGACATAAACAAGTGTTAATCTTTTGATAGTTATTGTTTCTTAAAAATACGACTTTTGTTTTTGACAACGACAATTAGTTTTAAACTAATAAATGAAAATTCTATGTTTTTAATTTGGTAAAATAGAATTCATTTTTTAATTTGGAATACAAGAGACAAAATTGATATATGTAAGTAAAATATTGTTCAATAAGATGAAAATATTTTTTGGTCAGTAGTAACTTTTGACTTCTATTTACCACTGTTAATGGTAAATAGGGTAATTCAAGGTAAAAAGAATATTATAATAACACACTATTACCTTAAAACTTATCCTAAACTTATTTTATGAGTCATGGATGACCATAAGAATCCTTGGGTAGATTTGGGGACCCCATGGAGCCACGTGGAGGTGATAATGACATTTTATATTAAATAATTTGATGTAGAGACAAAAATAACATAAACAAATATCTTTTAGTAAAACAATTTTTATATGAGTTTATATAATTGATCTATTAGAATATAAATAGTCATTAGAAATATAAAATTGTTTCCTACATAATGGTATTTTATTTATAATTTTTAGAAATTAAACAATTAAATTTATTTATGACACAATGATGATGCAGTAATTACCTTATTAATGAAAGAATCAAATAAATTGTATTATAAATACTAAAATAATTATTATTTCAACATTTTTATGGAATCCACAAATTTTATAGTTCAATATGACATATTAACGTTTATTTAATGAATTTTCTTCGAAGTAATAATGTTGTTATGACTTTAACAAAAACCAATTATTAAATAATGTCAAAATTAACATAATTGAATTTTTAAAACAAATACATCATTATTGGTCGATATAATATTCCAAAAAGTATAATATTAAACCAAAGGTCCTAAATTATATTATATGTGTCATTAATTAACCTTTTGGGGTTTTCTTGTAAGTTTATGTTAACCATATAATATAAAAATACAAAGAGACTTGGTAAAGGTCAACTATTTAACTAAGAGTTAAATCTAAAAGATAAGGTTAATATAGTGACCCAAACTTGTCTAAACCCCATTTTTTGAGTGGTTTTAGACCTATAACTACCTAATCCTTTAAAAAATTCTTTTTTTAGCCATTAGAAACAGAAAATTATTTTATTATAAAATAATATTTCTAGATTTTCCAAAGGTACCCCTCACCCCTCTTGTAAAAGTGCACTCCCAATTCTCTCTAATTCACACCTTCAAAGCCATTTGGATCAGAAACACCCTGACCCAATATCCTACAAATTATTCTACCTTCATCCTAGAGTCCTTACATTGGTCATAAATCCAACCTAATGATCCCTTTTTATCAAATCAAAAGGAAGAACCCGAATAGGTGTGAATGATTTCACCACCCTCTTTCATGTTCTCTTATTCTTCCACTTTATTTTTCTTTGTTGTTTCCATTATAAAACACTAACTCCAGTATATTATATATTTTTTGATGTTAATATTAATATGGTACAACTATATTCATTATTCTATCCATTTTATGAATGATATTGTCAGCATGCGAGCGTACATACGGCTTACCGTCTCCAAGCCGTGGTGTAATTTGTTACTCAACACTATGTTATTTGGATGGATATAATGATGGCTAATATGTATATAAATTATCAAAATAACATGATAATTTCTCTGTAAAATTTATATACCATCCTATTTCAAACATTTAAGGAAATTATATTCTTACTCATGCATGCGTATGGATTACCGTCTCCACGACGCGATGAAATTCATTTTCACGTTCACCAGTCATTGACGATTATAAAAATATATATTAGTAATAATTATGTAATATATGACATAATAATTCTATTATATATATATATATATATATGTATTTACGTACTTACATATATCTTATTCACTTACTTCCATTCAATACGATATGAAAAAAGAAACAACGTTTATGCGTATGTAGGGCATACCGTCTCCATAAATGATGTTTTCCATTTCATATATCTATCTATTATAAAAAATTATATTCTAAATATATATGATATATGAATCTAGGTTTATATTCTGGAATTATTTAAATCATGACCTTAATGATACGGTCTAGAATAACAAGTTAAAATACGTTCGATAAAGAAAGCGATTATTACCAGAAATGTAAATTTAACATGAAAATCATTATTAAATGTGTATAATAAAGTCATAAATGAATCATGTATGATAAAATAAATGTGAATATGGTCCTGGAATAATCTAATAACATACAATGGTCATTAAATGGGAGGTTAAATGTACCCAATACCAAGGAAAATTACAAGGTAAGGGGTTTTCATGTCACTCCTTATTCTCGTGAGATTCATGATATATCACCACTATTTACTTCTGTGTGGGGTATGTAATGACCATAATTTTATAATTTTTGAAATACAATTTAATTTATATTTATTTACATCTTCATTTTATGGTACCTCTTTCATGGGTGTATGTTTCAAAAGATACCAAATGGGTAAGGGTTGGTTTGAGAATCTCTTTATTATCTGAGGTTGTTTTTATGTAAGTATCCACTCAAACCTCTTTATCTTCCACATCCATGATTTCTTAAAAAATGTATTTCAAAACATTTTTACTATTTACTAAAATATGGGCTAATGTAATTTATACCCTTATTTGACCTTATATGTTTTGAAAGGAATATTTCCAGCATTTTCCAAACAAGGTACTTTATGTCATTTTTATCAAAATTAAGGTAAGAATGTTTTTTTAACTTATACGGTGGGTGTGGTTATTCTCTGCCATTGTAACACCTCTGAAGCTTCCATTACAAGCTTATAATAATTTTTTCAAAATAATATTTTTCTTTATAATTATGTTACTCTTAAATTATTTCAAAATAGAAAGATATTTTTCTCTCAAATAGTTTTGATTTCATCTATGTCAACATACTTGGATTAATTGTACACTTGATTGATATTTATTTATTATGATACAAATCTTATATATTGTATTTATGGTTTTGTGAAATGTTTGGCTGTGGATGAGTTATTTTTATGCCATTCATAGTTTATGGTTAAAGTAATCACATTTTGTATACTAGTTGTAATATGAATGTTTATGTTATATTTGAACATTTTCTTATCCTGAATGTATAGGAATATAATGCTTCGGGATGGGGACCGGTAAAAGTAAGCCCTCCGGGTTCGGGTCCGGTTACAACAGACCCTCCGGGATGGATTCCGGTTATAGAGGATATCCAGGATGGAGTCCGGTTATAGTGGCTCTCTGGGTTGGAGTCCGGTTATAGAGGCTCTCCAGGTTGGAGTCCAGTTACAGAGGCTCTCCGAGATGGGTTCTAGTTATAGTTAGCCCCTAGGTCCTGGCACGAGGCCTTGAGATAGGAAATAATGTTCGGGTTTATGCATTCCGTCATTATGAAAGTGGTTATCGAAATTTCATGTGATTATTCAACTAGTAGAATATACATGTGAGTAAGTAAATGGCATTACATTGATTTTATATTTTCCATATTGTGTTGAAGTTATGGTTTAATAGGATTTTTTTAGTCTTATACATTGCCTTAAATATTTATGCTTATTTATGAAAGCTTCCGCTATATTGTTATCCTTACTTTGCATCTAAGCTCACCCCTTTCTATGTTTTTTTCGGATGTGAAGAAGTATATTATGACTGACCTGCAGGGAATGTCTATGGGATCTCAGTGTTGTCTATGGTAACAATATAGTTGTAGTTTTCTATTTTATGATGTAATGTCAACCTTATTAATGTATCTAGTACTCCCAAGGCTACTAAACTATTCGGACTTTTGAGACTTGATCTTTTATGATCATGCCAATGATACGTAATAATGCACTGACTCTGGGCTTCTGGGGTAAGGTAATTATAGTTGGTATCAGTGGATGTTTAGTACAAACCTTGGAAAATATATTTAGATAAACTCTGATTATAGCACATATCCCTAAGATAGACATTGGGGATTATTATAGAAGAACATCCTAGATTTTAGGTATTGTGGATATTTTATGATTTTTCCAAGAAAATACATCCATGTCTGGATACGAGCAGCTAGAGGCGGCTCTGGAACATATGTACCTAGGGGTAAAACCTGAAAACAACACTTTGATCTTGACTCAAATGGGAACTGGTGCACAAAAACATGCCTTACTACACTCTTGGTTACGACACTCACGGGGGATATTCTTAGGATAATTCTCATTATATTTATAAATCATTATGAAGGATTTACAAGTATATACCTCCTAAAAGAAAATATTTTTATGAGTATGGATTATATCCATAAATTGTTCAAGTTACATTATGTATTTTTCAAGTTTATAATTATTCATTACAATTAACAAACTAACCTAGTTTATGCCATTGTATAGAAATTGATCCCAGTAGAAGGAATGTGAACTCCAGCAATACGTATGACCCAAAGAGTAATAAGGATTATATCTTTCATGGTATTAAGACAACATTTATAAGGGAAATAGTCTCCCATGTATTCTCAACATTTGAAGAAATAATATCATGTGTTAATAAGATAAGTAAAGAATTCTCTGAATCCTATGGATTTAAATGTAAGAAAGAGAAGAAAAGGATGGCAGAGATAAATATAGATAAAGGGAAGAGGGAAAAGAAAGATTTTCCCACATGTGATAGCTGTGGAAATAATCACCATTGTAAATGCATGAAGAGAATGGTGGTTTTTATAAGTGTGGAGAAAAAGACACCAAGTACGTGATTGCAAGGGTATGAAAAAAGTTTCAAATGTACAATGCCACTATGTGATTCAATGTCCTAGTCATTAGAGTATACCGCAAATGATGAAATTGGATAATAATCATGTTATGATACTACCTCAGATGAAGAGGAATTGAGAGTGTTTTTATGTTGTTGTGAAAGCATTATTTCATTTGACTATTGTATTAGCAATATACTGGTTTTGTTAATTATGGAGATAAATAAGGATTGTACCACAGAACAATTTTATTGAGGATTTTAGATTATATGGTTCTAAAAAAAGTGACTTAATAGTAAGCTACACTTTTTGAAAAATACATGGTTGAAGGAATGGTAACCCTTAATCTGATCCTAATAATGAGGTAGTGATTTTGGAATAAGAGATGGTTGATTTGGATAAATTATATTGGATATTCATGAATACCTTGAAACTGATTAATGATTTGTTTATTCCATAATTGTTAGAGTTTAAAACATTTTTTTATAGAAGGAGTATATCCACTATTCTATAAGGAATTAGATATCATGAATGTAATCAATATGGTTTTTTGATAATTCAGGATGTTGAAGTGTTTTAAAGAAATACATGATGAAGGTTTCCAAATTTTATTACGTGGACAAAAGGATCTTTATTATGTTTACCTTCCTTATAAATTTTGGACTGTGAGTTTGGACAGAAGTATTTTGGATAATTCTAGTTTGAGATTATTTTTGGATTGACATAAGACGGACATCCCAGAGTTCAGCTGGCAACCCGTCGCGTACGGTAACGCCGCCAGACTTGAACCCACAACCGAAGGGCGACAAGGGTGTATCACCTACCACTATCCCACGTTATGTCTTGGATTTAATAATGTAGTTTTTTTAAAAGGACATGTAGAAGAATTATAAATTCATTTTTTTGGAACCCTATATGAATTGGATAAATAAAATATATTTTTTTAAGTTCTAATATCTTTTAGAGTTAAAGATGATTTTCGGTTAAAATTAGATATAAGATGGAACTATACATGTCATGTATATATTTTTTTTTACTTATCTTATACTATGGAGAAATTAATTCTTAAACATTAGGTAAGGGATATTAAAACTAAAAATGTCTTTTCTTGATACCTTGTGTTTTGTTAAACCGGTGATATTTTAAATCATCGTAGATTGCTGGCTTTGAGGCCCTCAATTCTACAATTGTTTGTTATTAATGACCTAAATCACTCCCTATAAATATTTATTTTTTTCCTCCAATTATGTTTCTCTAATTTCGACAAATGTTCTCCTAATCGAGATCATAATTTGGTGGTGACTTTTTCATTCCCCATTTTCTCTTATAAAGACTAAATTTTATTAACCCAATATCCAATGTGGGTTTTCCCACAAATGTATTTTCTATTTTCAACCTTTTATTTTTGAAGAACAATTTGATATTTCGAGGATACAATTCAGTAAAGGATGGAAGAATGTAACACCCCAAGATTTCATAGTACATTATTTCTTCAAAGTAATTCAATAACTTTCACTACATGCAACACCGAGTTCAGGTGCACCATGACTTACCAAACTAGTCGTTAAAAAGCGGTTATGAATAGTATTAACTGAATTCTTAACTTTATATAATCCTTGTAATTTTATAATCCATATTATGAGTTTCTTAGACATAATGTATAAACAAATTCATTTTTTAGATGAATAAAGTATTTTTTAAAAAATTCACTTTTACCACCTTTTAATGGTGAACCCTTTTTAAATCCATTATTTTAAAATTTTATATTTTAAATTTAACAAAAAAAAATTCTTCTTTATAATCAGGACATAATAATTTAGTTTCAATAATTATTTTGGTGTTTTTCTGATAACTTTCATATTTGGGTGAACAGTGAAAAATACTATATTATAACTGAAAAAAAAATTAATCAAAATAATTATTAGTGTGAAATTATACATTTTAATGGTTTGGAAGTATAAATAGATTATATTTTTACCGTTGAATAAAATACTGGTCGTTGTAATTTCACTTTAAAATTCGACATAAACACGTGTCAATCATTTGATACTTATTGTTTCTTAAAAATACACCTGTTGGTTTTGACAACGGGAATTAATTTTAAATTAATAAATGAAAATTCTATGTTTTTAATTATGTAAAATATACTTTATTTTCTAATTTGGAATACCAAAATTTTCTTAGGGTGAATTTTTGGTATTTTTCTGAAAACATTCAATTTTTTATGAATACTGAAAAACACCATGTTATTGATTAAAACCGACTTTTTAGTTAAATAAATATTTATTTTTTTTAAATTAAATTTAGGTCAAAATAGATACATAATACTTATATATGATCAATGTAATTAATTGGGGTCATTTTTTAATAATATTAGATATATAAAATTTTATTGAACTTTCCACCGTCATTTACCCACCTCTTAGGAGCATTTGCAAAAAAATTTTAAAACATAATTTTACCGCTTCTGTGAATTTAATTTAAAAAATAAAAGATAAACAGTTGATATAAGTATTTAAAATATGGTTCAATAAGATGAAAATAATTTTTGTTGAATAGAAACATTTGACTTTTATTTACCGCGGTTAAGTTAAATAAGGTAATTCAAGGTAAAAGAGTATTATAATAACACAAAATTACCTAAACACTTGTCCTAAACTTATTGGATGAGTCATGGCCGACCATGGGAATCCGTGGGTCTATTTTGGGACCCCATGGACCCCCTTGGAAGTGATAATGACATTATATATTAAATAATTTAATGTAGAGTCAAAAATAACAAAAAACAAATATCTTTTAGTGAAACAATTTTTATATGGGGTTATATAATTGAATTATTTGACTATAAATATAAATTATAATTCTCAAAATATTTCCTACGTAATGGTATTTTATTTATAATTTTTAGATATTAAATAATTAAATTTATTTATGACACAATGATGATGAATTAATTACCTTATTAATGAAAGAATCAAATAAATTGTGTTATAAATACTAAAATAAGCATAATTTCCAAGTTTTTATTACATCAACGAATTTTATTGGTTAGAATTACATATTAACTACCCATAAATTATTAAATAATGTCAAAATTGTCAAAATTGAGTTTTTAAAACAATACTATTTTATTGGTTGATATAATATTCCAAAAAGTCCAAGATTCTTCCATAGGGCCTAAATTATATTATATGTGTCATTAATGAAACTATTGGGGTTTTCTTGGAAGTTTATGGTATATTTATTAACAATATAATATAAAAATACAAAGAGACATGGTAAAGTTCAAACTATTTAACTAAGAGTTAAATCTAAAATATAAGGTTAATATAGTGACCCAAACTTGTATAAAACCTATTGGTTTAGTGGTTTGTGACCCATCCCCACTTTATCCTTTAAATAATTCATTATTGAGCCATTAGAAACCGAAAATTATTTTATTATAAAAAAATATTTCTAGCTTTTCCTAAGGCGCCCCTCACCCCTCTTATAAAATGGAACTCCCCATTATATATAATTCACACCTTAAACCCCATTTGTCTCAGAAACAACCTGACCAAATATCCTCCCAACTATCCTACCTTAATCCTAGATACCTTCTATTGGTCGGAAAGCCATCCTAAGGATCCCTTTTGGTCAAATTAAAAGGAAGAACTCAGAGAAGAGGTAATGATTTCACCACCCTCTTTCAAGTTCTCTTATTCTTCTACTTAATTTTTCTTTTTTGTTTTCACTCTAAAATAATAAATCGAGTATCTTATATATACTATGATGTTATTATAAATATGTCCCAACTATATTCATTATTCTATCCATCTTATGAATGATAATGTCACTATGCGTGCGTACGTACGACTTACCGTCTCCATGCGGTGGTGTAATTTGTTACTAAACACTATGTTATTTGGAAGGATATAATGATGATTAATATATATATAAATAATGAAAATAAATTTCTAATTACTCTATGAAATTAATATACCATCCAATTCCACACCTTTACGGAAATTATATTGTCGCTTGGGTGTACGTACGGATTACCGTCTCCACGACGTGATGAGATTTCTTTCCACATTCATCATTCATCGATGATTATAAAAATATATGTTACTAATAAGTATGAAATATATGAAATAATAATTCTATTGGATATATATATATATATGTACTTACATATATCTTATTCACTAACTTCTGTTCAATACGATATGAAAACAGAAACAGTGTTTATGCTTACGTACGGCCTACCGTCTCCATAAACAGTGATTTACATTTCATATATCTATCTATTATAAATATTTATATTATAAATATATATGATATATGAATCATGTTTTATATTCCGAAATTATTTAAATCATGAACTAAATGATTCGGTCAAGAATAACAAGTTAAAATATGTTGGATAAAGAAAGTAATTATTACCCAACATGTTAATTTAACATCAAAATCATTATTAAATGGGTAGTATAATGTCATAAATGAATCATGTATGATATAATAAATATAAATATATTCCTGGTATAATCTAATAACATACTATGATAATTATATAGGAGGTTAAACTTACCCTTGAACAATGAAAAATACAAGTTAAGGGGTTTTCATCTCACTACTTATTCTCATGAGATTCATGCTATATCGCCACTATTTACTTTTGTGTGGTGTATGTACTACCCATAATTGTATTATTTGGGCAATAAAATTTAATTTATTTGTATTTACATCCTCATTTTATGATACTTCTTTCATGGGGTGTTTGTTTAATATGTTACCAAATGGGTAAGGGTTAATTTCACAATCTCTTTATTATCCGAGGTTGTTTTCATGTAAGTATCAACTGGGACCCCTTTATCATCCACATCTGTGTTTTCTTAAAAAAATGTATTTCAAAACATTTTTACTATTTACTAAAATATTATTTAAATTCATTTATACCCTTATTTTCCCGTATATTGTTTGAATGGAATTTTTCCATCGTTTTCCAAATATGGTACTTTATGACCTTTTTATAAAATTTAAGGTAAGAATGTTTTATTAACTTATATGGCGGGTGTGTTTATTCTCCACCATTATAACACCTTTGAAGCTTACCTTACCAGATTATAATAATATTTTCAAAATAAATGTTTTCTCTATAATTATGTGACTCTTAAATGATTTCAAAATTAGAAAGATATTTTTCTCTCAAATAGTTTTGATTTCATCTATGTCGACATAGATGGATATATTGTACACTTGATTGATTTTGATTTATCATTATACTAATATTCCATATTTTATTTAAGTTTTTGTGATATGTTTGACTGAGGATGAGTTATTTTTATTCCATTCATGGTTTGTGGTTAAAGTATTCACATTTCATATGCTAGTTTTAATACGAATGTTTATCTTATATTTCAAACTTTTCATATGATGAATGTATTGGACTAGAATGCACCGGGTTGGAGACCGGTAAAATTAAGCCCTCCGGGTTGGGTTCCGGTTATAGAAGACCCTCATGGATAGGGTCCGGTTACATAGGCTCTCCAGGATGGTGTCCAATTACAGAGGCTCTCTCAGTTGGAGTCCAGTTACAGAGGCTCTCCAGGATGGAGTCCTATTATAGAGACTCTCCGGGTTGGGGTCTGGTTACAGTTATCCCCTAGGTCCTGGCACGAGCCCTTGACACCAAAATTAATGTTCTACATTATTCATTCCATCATTATGATAGTGGGTATTGATATTTCATGTGGTTATTCGACTAATAGAATATACATGTGAGTAAGTAAATGGAATTACTTTGATTTTATCTTTGCCATATTGTACTGAAGTCCAAAATTATTAGGATTTCCTTAAATGTTTATGCTTAAATGTTTCCTTAAATGTTTATGCTTATCTATGAAAGTTTCCTTAAATGTTTATGCTTATCTATGAAAGTTTCCTTAAATGTTCATGTGGTTTTAGTCTTATATATTTACTTAAATGTTTATTCTTATCTATGAAAGTTTCCTCTATATTGTTATCCTTACTGAGCATCTGAACTCACCCCTTTCTATGTTTTATTTTTCCCCGGATGCGACGAAGTATATTATGACTGAGCTTTACGGAATGTATATGGGATATCAGTGTTGTCTATGGAAACAATATTGTTGTAGTTTCCCATTTTATGATTCAATGTCAACCTTATAAATGTATCTAGTACTTATAAGGCTAATAAACTAATCAGTCTTTCGAAACTTGATCTTTTGTGATCATTCCAATGATATGTAATAATGCACCATCTCTGGGCTTCTGGGGTTGGGGAATTACAATATGCATAGGATAATTCTCATTTTTCATTACAACCCATTGTGAAGGGTTTATGATTATATAATTACTCAAGGAAAACATTTTTTATGATTATGGATTATATACATAAACTTTTCAATTTATGTTTAATATTTTAAAAGTTTGGAATTATGTATTTGGATTCATAAACTAATATAGTTTATTCCATTTTTTAGAAATGGAACCTAGCAGAAGGAATGAAAACTGTATCAATGCACGTACTTCATATAAGGATTTCCCTCCTGCTCAAGATCATTATAATGGAGCTATTGATGCAATGGGTGATGATCAGTTAATCACCAAACCAGGATTACTCACTCAGGTTATGAATAATAACCTTACCTGTATGGAGCACCCTGATCCGCAGCGTGGAAGATCAATGTTAGATCACTTAATGAGGCAACAAAAACCAACATTAAATGGGGGTACAAATACTCTAGTATCTTAGCAATGGATAAATTCCATAGAAAAAATATTCCACGCCTTAGGGAGTACTGAAGTTAAAAAGATATCAAATCAGTTTACCGCCTCACTGAATATGCTGATAAATGGTGGTATTTGATTCCAAACACAAAGTAAGATGATGAATTACAAAATATGGAATATAGAGGGTTTACAAAAATTCATAGAAAAATATGTTCCTCATGACCATCGAGCAGATTTGGAAATACAATTTCGGAGTCTGAGACAAAATGAGGATGAGAATATCGTAAAGTTTGAAGCTAACTTTTCTAGGTTAGCAAGGCATGATTCAGATTATATACATAACCTAATAAGTACAATTGATTGTTTATTTTATGGGTTAAACCCATTTCTCCGAAAATCATTAGTCTCACAATCATTTTCATCGTACAAATATATTGTCTCATGTGCTATCAAGAAAGAAAAATAATTCTCTATGTCTTACAACTTTAAATCAAATAAATATAAGAAGAGATCTGTTGAACACTCTGGAAATGGAAATAAGGTGAAGAAGAGAGAATTTTAATATCCATCCTATATTAAATGTGGGAAGAAACACCATAGTACTTTCGTGAAGGGAATGAGAGTTTGTTATAAGTGTGGTGCAAAATTCCACCAAGCACTTGATTTCAAGGGGAGGAAAGAGGATGTCGATGTTAAATGCTACAATGGTAGATAAAGGGGGAATTATGGAAATGATTGTTCTAAGCATTTCGGAAACTTACCTTTGAAAAGACCATGGGATCAAGGATAAGATTATGTTATCACAACTGCTGAGGTTGAAGATCTGAAAGACATAGTGGCAAGTGATTTAATGGTTTTCTCAAGTTTAGCCAATGTTTTATTTGATTCTGGATCATTGAATTGTTTCATATCTTCCTATTTTTCTAAGAAAATTAGATATTTCCAATTTGATTTAAGAAGGGTGTTGTCAGTCAAAACTCTTAAGGGAAGTATCATTGCAACAATGTTTTGTGAACGAGTCCCCATTAGGGCATATAAATGTTCTTTATCTGCTGATCTCAACTTCATAACCATGATTGAATTTGATATAATCCTCTATATGGATTGGTTTTCGGACCATGATGCAAAAATTTATTGTAAGAAGATGGAGGTTACAATTTTTTATGATGATGATAAATAACACCTTATCTTAAGAGAAGAATCATCACCACCTAATTCTTATCTAGATCCACCCCCAGTAGCTAAACTAAATTTAATTATTGGGGAGGAAGAGAATGAAATAACTATGGGTGAGGAAAGGAATGTTAAAATAGAGTATGTACCTATAGTGAGAAAATATTTTTATGTGTTTCCAGAATATTTACCTGGACAACCTCCAGAATGATAAATTGAGTTTTTCATTGATTTAAATCCTGGATCAAGGCCCATATTAAATACCCCTATTAGAATGGCCATTGTGGAATTAGTTGAACTAAAGAAAAAACTAGAGGAATTGAGTAATAAGGAATTTATTCACCCTACTGTTTCTCCATGGAGAGCCCCTATCCTTTTTGTTAAAAAGAAATATGGATCTATGAGTTTGTGCATTGACTACAGGGAGATAAATTCTATAACAATAAAGAACAAGTATCCCCTACCTCGTATTGATGATTTATTTTAACAACTTCATGGACCTCAATACTTTTCAATGATTGAACATTGATATGCATATCATCAGTTATGTTCGAAGAAGGAAGACATTTCGAAAACAGCATTCCGAACTAGGTACTGGCATTACAAGTCTATAGTAATGCCTTTTGGATTGACTAATGCACCCTCTGTCTTTAGGGATCTAATGAATAGAGTTTTCAAGGAATATCTTGTTGAATTTTTGGTGGTATTTATTGATGATATCTTGGTATATCCAAAAGCTAATAAGATCCTGAAAATAACATGCGCATTATCTTAGAGACTCTTAGAATACATGAATTATATTGGAAGTTTAGCAAGTGTCTATTCTGGCTGTAGGAGATTTCTTTTCTTGTCTATATTGTCTCTAATAATAGAATATATACTGATCCATCTATGAACAAGGCAATCCAGGAATGGCCAGCAACGACAAGTATAACTGATGTACACATTATTCTTGGTTTAGTAGGTTATTATCGACGTTTTGTCTAGAATTTTTCCAGGTTGGCTTACACATTAATAAATATCACACGAATAGGGGTTAAATTTGTTTTCAAAAAAGTGTGTGATTTTTTTTTGATGAATTGAATAGAATATTAGTCAATGCTTCTATCTTGAATCTACTATCGAGGAATGATGGGTTTGTTATTTATAGTGATGCTTCAAAATAAAGGACTTTGTTGTGTCCTTATGCAGAATGATATGGTTATTGCTTATGCATCACGATAGCTAAAAATTCATGAGCAAAACTATAATACTCAGGATCTTGAGTTATCAATTAGAATTTTTTCATTGAATATTTGGAGACACTATCTCTATGGTGAAAAATGTGAGATATATACTAATAACAAGAGTTTGAAGTATATTTTCTCACAGAAAGAACTCAACATGAGGCAAAGGATATGGATTGAACTACTAAAGGATTTTGATTTCATTATACACTATCACTCGAGGAATGTAAATAAGGTGTTAGATGCATTGAGTAGAAAGGATCGTGGAGTTTTGAAAAAATGAGAATTTAAAAGGATCATATAAACAAGGATCTAGTAAATATAGATATGGGAATCACCATGGATGGTGAAACATCTACACTTTTTCAAATGGTTTCCAATCCTTCATTACTATAAAGGATAAAGTGTTATCAGACCTGTGATGAAGAGTTTCAAAAAAATATTAAAGCTATGAATGATGGGATATTGAGTGACTTTGTGTATGAAGATGCAATTTGGAAATTTTGGAAGAGAAATTTTGTTCCCGATATACCTGATCTAAAAAGGGAATTATTGGATGATGCTCATAGTTCCAATTTCTATTTACACCTTGGGAGAACCAAAATGTATAGATATTTGAAGAAACATTTTTTGTGGGACAACATGAAGAGGGAGATTACTTATTTTGTGTCATGAGGTATGGTTTTTTAACATGTGAAAGCTAGAAGGCAACAGCCTAGAGGAGTCATGCATCCTCTTTCCATAACTGAATGGAAATGGGATAATGTCATGATGGAATTTTTCATGGGGCTACCAAAGACTCCTAGAAGGAAAGATGCAATATGTGTCATTGTTGATCATCTTACCAATTCATCACATTTTCTTGCTGTAAGGGAAGATTTACCACTTGAATGTTTACAAAGACTATATATTAATGAATTTGAAAGACTATATTGAGTGCCACTATCAATTGTTTCTGATTGTGAACCTCATTTTACATCAAGATTATTAAAAAGTCTTCAAAAATCCCGGGATACTGATCATCGTTTGAGCACTACCTACCACCCCCAAATTGATGGAAAATCAAAACGGACTATTCAAACCTTAGAAGACATGTTTAGATCAGGATCACTTGACATTAAAGGTATGTCGGATTAATATTTACCTCTGGTGGAATTTTCCTATAACAATAGATTCCATTCAAGTATTCAGATGGCTCCATATGAAGCATTATATAGAAAGAGATGTCACACACCAACCTGTTGGGATGATGTTGGAAAAAGAAAACTCATAGTCCTAGAACTTTAGGTGGAAACTATGGAATGGGTGAAGTTAATCCAAACCCACATCAAAGCAGCTCAAAGTAGGAAGAAGAGCTATGCCGTTAACCAAAGGAAGGATTCAGAATTTCAGGTAGGAGATCAAGTTTTTTAAGGTATATCCAATGAAGGTTGTTATACATTTTGGTAAAAAGGGAAAATTGAGTCCCAGGTACATGTAACCTTTTGAAATTCTAGAACAAATTGTGATTGTATCTTACCATTGGGCAATGCCTCCAAGTCTCTCCAAAGTTCATTATGTATTCTACATATCATTGTTGAGAAAATACATGCATGACACAATGCATATACTCTCCTATGAGTAATTAGGACTAGAACCCAATCTATCTTATTGCGAAGAACATGTCACGGTTCTTGATACAAGAGAACAAGTTATGAGAAAATGGACGACTCGTCTGGTAAAAGTTCTATAGAGAAACCATAAAATTGAAGAGGCAATGTCGGAACAAGAGGAACTTATAATGATGAACCAAAAGAGTCTCTTTATTCTATAATATTCTATATATTTTTAGGACAAAATTATTTTAAGGAGGGGAGAATGTTACAACCCAATCATCCACTATACGCTTCTCTTTGAAAAATAAAATAGTGTGTATTGTACGCAACTTCGAGTTCTAACACACCACAACCAATCAAATTATCCGTTATGAATTGTAATACCCACTTTTGGAAATTTTATAAATTTTATCATTAAAAATGGACTTTATTTTTGGATTTGGAATATTGAAATTAGTTTAGGGAGAATTTTTGGTATTTTTCTGAAAACATTCAATTTTTGATGAATAGTGAAAAACCCTGAGTTATTGTTTAATACCAACATTTTATTTAAATAATTAATTATTTTATTTAAATTTATTTTAGGTCAAAATAGATACATAATACCTATATAAGTTCAATTTAATTCATAGGAGTCAGTTTATAATAATTATATATATATATATATATATTTATTAAACTTTTTACCGTCTTTTATCCACCTCCTAGGAGAACTTGAAAATTTACATAAAACATGATTTTAATGCTTCTGTGAGTTTAATTTATAAAATCAGAGAGACACGGTTGATATCATTAAGTAAAATGTGGTTCAATAAGATGAAAATATTTTTTGATGAATAGTAACGTTTTAATTTTATTTACCACGATTAAAAGTGAATAGCGTAATTAAGGGTAAAAAAATATTATTATTATTACCCTAAAAAATATCCTGATTATATTTTATAAGTATAATCTGACCAAAAACAACCTTAGGAATAAAATATGATCATTTCGGTCCATTTGGATTAGATTAAGACATTTATTATTATTTAATTCCAAGAAGAGTTAAAATTGTTAAATTCAAAGTTTAATAAATAAACCATCTTTAATATGTGGTTACACATACAATAAATTCGAATATAAATATTCATTATAAATATAAAAATATTTCATACATAATGATATTTTATTTATATTTTTAATATATTAAATAATTTAATTTATTTATGACACAATAAGGATGTTGTAATTACGTTATTAATGATATATTAAACTAATTGAAATTATAATTGTCTAAATAAATGTAATTTGAGACTTTTTATGAATTTCAATGGTTTTTTAGGTTATGGTGACATGTTAGGGTTAGTTAGATGGATTGTTTATGAAGTAATAATGCTATAATGATTTTTGAAAAAACAAAATACCAAATAGTGTCAAAATTAACATTAAAGAGTTTTAAAAAAAATATTATATTATTAATTGATATTCTATTCCTAAAAATCCTAGGATCCACCAAAAGACTTATATAATGACAGGTGTATAATTAATGAACCACATGGGGTTCTCTTAAAAGTTTTTATTAATTTTATTAACCATATAATATAAAAATACAAAGAGACATGGTAAATGTCAAACTATTTAATTAAGAGTGAAATCTAAAAGATAAGGTTAATATAGTGACCCGAACCTGTCTAAAACCAATTGGTTGATAGTTTTTGACCCATCCCCACCATGTCCTTTGAATAATTCATTTTGGATCCATTATAAACTGTAAATGATTTTATTATAAAATAATATTTCTTGCTTTTCCTAAGGTGTCCCTCACCCCTCTTATAAAAGGGAACTTCCTCTTATCTATAATTCACACCTTCAAAGCCATTTGGCTCGGCCAACCCCTGAACAAATACCCTATAAATTTTTCTACCTTAATCCTAGAATCCATACTTTAGTAAGAATTCAATCCTAAGGAGCCCTTTTGATCAAATCAAAAGGAAGAACCCGAAGACAAATTAAATATTTCGTCACCTCTTTCAAGTTCCTTTCTTTTTACACTTCCTCTTAATCTGTTGTTTCCATTTAAAAATGATAACTCTAGTATCATCTATATAATTTTATGTTATTAAAAATATGTTACAACCATATTTATTATTCTCTCCATCCTTTGAATGACATGTTATCATATGTGCGTACGTACGACTTACTGTTTTCACGTCGTGGTGTAATTGTTATTTAATACATTATTATTTGGATGGGTATAATAATGATGTGTAATTGATGTAAATAATTAATATAACTTGATAATGATTCTGTATATATGATATACCTTCCCATTATATATTATTATAATATCAAAAGAATGATATTGTCACTCATGCGTACGTACAGATTACTATCTCCACAAACGCGATGAGATTCATCCCCCATCGTATCCATTCAAGACTAATTTTCATTAGATGATTAATTTTTTTTTTAAAGACTTAATATCATTATGAATATGAATATGTTAGATCTTTATAATAAAAAAACATTACATACATAACAGAACAAACAAAGGAAAATGAATCAGTTAACATGCGAAATGATTATAATACTAAAGTATTATTAACAAACCAATATTAAAAGATCGTATATGATATCATATTAATGTATATGATTATTTTGTAATTTTATAACAATTATTTCACAATTATACAGGAGGTCAGCCTAACCTCGAGAAAGGAAAAGTACAAGGGGTTAATTTCAAAATATCTTTATTATCTGAGGTTGTTTTTACGTAAGTATCTACTGGGACCTCTTTATCATCCACATCCAAGTTTCTTAAAAATGTATTCCAAAACATTTTTACTATTTACAAGACTATGGGTTAAATTCATTTATACCCCTTTTTTACTTTTTATAAAATGGTTTGAAAGGAATCTTTTTGTCGATTTCCAAATAAGATAGCTTATGACATTTTCGACAAAATAATGGAAATAATTTTTTTTAACTTCTATGGTGGGTGCAACTATTTTTTGCCGTTATAACATCATAGAAACTTCCATTACAATATTATAAGAATATTTTCAAATATAAATGTTTTCTTTTATAATTAAATGACATTTAAATGATTTCAAAATAGAAAGAGATATTTCTCTAAATTGGTTTTGATTTCATCTATTTCAACATCATTTGATGGATTTTATGTCTGTTTGATGTTGATTTGTTATGATATAAAACATTCATATTGTATTGAAGGTCTTATGATATGTTTGACTATAGATGTGTTATTTCATACCATTCAAGGTTTACGAATAAAGTACTGACATTTCGTATGCTAGTTTTAAAACAAATTTTAATGTTATGTTTAAACTATTTCATATGAGGAATTCATTGGACTTCGTAAGTGACGGGTAGAGCCTGCTATAACTCCTTGATACATCGGTAGATCTCATGAGACAAACTAGTGTCTTGGAATAAGGCCTTGACAAAAATGTTATTTTTAATCTAGTCACAGTGCCTTGACTATTTGGTAATGAATGTATGGCATTATGCATTCTATGGTTATGAAAGTGGCTATTGATATTGCATGTTATTATTCGACTAGTAGAATATACATGTGAGTAAGTAAATGGAATTATTTTGATTTATATTTCCCATATTATAATGAAGTTTATGTTGAAAAGGCTTTTTTAGTTCTATTCATTTACTTAAATGTCTATTCTTATTTATGAAAGTTTCTGCAATATTATTATCTTTACTGAGCATCTGAGCTCACTCCTTTCTATGTTTTATTTTTCCCAGGATGCGAAGAAGTATATTATGACTGGCCTACTGGGATATTCTATGGGATCTCAGTATTTTATAGGGAAAAATGTTTTTGTAGTTTTCCATTTTATGATGTAATGTAAACATTATAAATGTATCTAGTACTTTTAAGGATACTAAACTAATCGGCCTTTAGAGTATTGATCTTTTGTGATAATGCCAATGATACGTAATAATGCACCGACTCTGTGCTTCTGGGATCAGGGCATTACAGTTGATCATATGAAATTTCTATTCCCCTATATTATATTTTTTAATGAGATAATGTAATGGGAATCCTTAGTTGTATTATGTTAACTTTTTTCACATTTAATTTTGGACACACATAGCTTGAAGACCCTAATGGTATTTAGTTATCAAAGTGATAATGTTGAATAAATATATATGAATAATTATGATTATGATTTATCCCCTATAATATCTAATATACATATATGATATGATTGACATGATTTTAATCCTTTGTAGATAAGTTGTGAGAGGAATGAAAAATAAGACTCATTTCATATTGAAATATTGTGCTTATCCCACTAATGGATATGATGAAATTTTAAGAGGCCCATTATTATTGTAGGGTTTAATTTAATAAAATTACAAATTATGTTTATAAGGAATATGATTCTAATCTCATAAAAGATTTTGTTGTAGATATGATGACATAATATTTATCCAAATTTACATTGATATCAGTCATTGAAAAGGATAACCTTGAATTAATTATAATATTAGACTATTATATAAAATCAACAATTTTTCATAAATAATAAGTTAATTTTATCTATTAACGAAATATCATCCTATGTAATCAACAATTGAAAATTTTAAACAAAAACAACTAGATTAATATGAGAATACTATGATGATTAAATTTTTTTCAAAGGAAGTTGATGTTAGTGGACCAATGGAAAATCATCTAAACACAAAAACTAAAAATAATAGAGTCTGTTATTCACTTGGATAGATTGGAGTTTTTCTTATGGATTATTCTAATTAATGAATTCATTTCACATTTATTTTCAGAAATGTTTTGATAATTTCAATGTGTTAAATAAAATTAAAAATGTTTTATAAAAGTGATGAAGATAGAGGAACTATAGGTGTTATATTTGGGTTTTAATTATATATTAATAGTATAATAGAGTACATGTTTATAAAATAAGAATAATATTGGATTTGTTTAATATCTATCCATTTTCATCGAAAACTATAGGTAAAATCAGGAAGGAAGGATTTTATTTCCTTTGGAAGTAATTTTATTACATAACAGAATGAATATGGGAAACTCCTTGCCATTTTCATGATAGATATCAGTGATATATAAATCAAATAATAGATTTTTAAAGGGTATATGATTCAAAACATAAATCATACAAGTTTTTTAAATATACTATAGTTCAAAATAAAGGTAATAATTGATGGATATTGTACTTTGAATTCAAATGATGAAGATAATTATTATTAAATATTATATTTCAATGCATAGAAATAAATAATTCTTATACATATCTTATTAATGGTTGTCTATAGTTGTCTCATTTCTCTTATTTAATAAGGCAAGTTTTTTTATGAATATTTTTATAACTAATATATTGTGTTTCATGTGATTTTTTATTCATAATAACCAGTAAAACACTTGAAAAGAATATAAGGATAAAATAAGATTAAACTAGGATAATGTTTATGTACTATTTATTAGTAAAAATATGAGGAAGTGAGTTTACAACACCCAATAATGGAATTAGATAATGAATAGAATCATATTTTCCAAAATATCTCTAAATACATATAATAAATTTTATATTATGGTGCTCAATATTATATTTGAAAAACATTCTCACAAAAAAATTATTATTTCCCAACATAAGTAATCTTTTTTATTTTTCAAGATATTCTGAAAAGTATTATGTTTCTCATAGGCAACTGGGAGTACAGATGGAATTAGAAAACTTTAAAGGCATAAAAAATTATTATTCTATACAAAGTTAATATTTAATGACCCTTGAAAACATAAATAATTTTAAGTCATATCAACGAACATAAATACAAAGTGTTATATTTTGTTACTATAATTAAGTGATAATATTGTTATCTCTTATAGGTGTTTCGGATTTGGTACTAATTTTTTTAAACTGTTACATAATTCTGTCAAACTGAAATCAAGTGAAACTTTTGATGGAAAGGCGTCACAGAATTATTATGATGCTGAAAATAGAAATAGTTAAAAGTAGAAATTGTAAGTTATTAATATTTTATCATTGGATATTGAGATATTAAAGAGTCTTACAACATTATAAATAAGTATATGTTTAGGATTATGATTCTTAAGACTCTCCATTATTCAAATAACCTTTCATTATAAATAAAAGTCAATAAAATAGATTATTAAGCGGTTTTATTCTTATGGTTATATAGAGATATAGTAATAATTACATTGTAATGTAATATTTTAAACAAAATCATAAAAGTGTAGTGAACAAAAGGCATACTTGGTGATCTATCATATAATATGTGACTGCATGGATTCTTATGTATAGTTTTATTTAATGTTCTTAAATAAGTTTAATAATATAAATTATATAATGTTATATAAAATCTTATCTTCATACTACTATTCCTTTATATTGGGTGCATGGAATAATGAAGTTAAATAATAATTGACCTTTAAATGTTTGAATTTTATTTTCCCTATAAAATTTTCACCATATAGAAATATAAGTTATAATGAAATTTTAAGGTTTTATTTATTATTTTTTTCTCTTGAGATATTAGATATCCACATATTTCACAAAATGGGGGTTGTTCACTTGATGAACTGCTAGGTATACCTCATAGATTATCATACACTATACCATTAGTGTAACATGGATGAATGTTATATATTTATATTTTACCATATGTATGGTTTTTGTGATTTCAATCATCGGAACATTTTTAATTTTATACCATTCATATACAAGACTTGAAGCATAGATAACCTTACAATGGTTGGGTATGTTATAGATCAGGTCATCAATTAGATCATAATAAATATGAAATTTTTTCCATCATACGATTGGTATGAAATCTATGACATCAATTAAAATATACTGGGGGATTTTATTGTTGTACCAAGAAAATAAATATGATGTTTTGGTCTATTTTGGTGAGGGTAATGTGATGCACTCATCCACATCAAAAAATTACATGTGATGTATTCTTCTACATTTCTAAATTGTACATAGAAAATCGATAATCTATTATTAGCTATACAATATTGAAATAAATTCATTCCTTTGGTTACTTTATGTCTTTGATAAAGGAATAATATGAAAATTCATGACTATATATGATACAGAACAGGGAATAGGTGTAAAGATAATTTTTTTATGAAAATCATGCGAAATCCCTTAGTACTTTTAGAAGCATTGATGATTTTATAAAGGCCACTCCATGATTAAATTTCTGAATTTGATAAGTCATATTTGACATCAACACTATTAAGGTCCATGGAATAATAACTTTTTATGAGTGAATGGTGAAGGGTTTTAACTTATACACCCACTCAAAAAAATCTTTAAAGTTTGTTAAATGATTTGTTAATAGATATTTGCAAGGTATGGAATATGATCTGAAACGTATTTCATTTGAATATGAAATCCAAAATGGTTTTCTAAATATCCAAATGATGTTATGAATGTGATTTAACATGTAATTATATTTGATATAATAGGTGTATAAATAGAACAAAGTTAATGGGATTTAGATAAAGTGGGATATTTAAGGTGATATTCCCTAAATCCTTACACATATGATGTGTACTTATATATATCATGTGTTATAATATAATTTTATTTTAAACTATGATATAAGTTATCATACAAAAATATTTTTTGATATATAGTGTACAGTATGGGATCATCAAAAATCAGTTTTATGGGGAAATCAGATTATATGTTTAACATAAAAATTCATAATTTAATTGAATATTTTTCAATACCTCCTCCCCCTAAATAGTACCCCTCATAGTCTAGAAATAATATAAGGTGGATAGTGACCACACTAATCCTACCTCTAGTAGTCCCCATGTTGACCACAAGCACTGGGGTTCCATCATACATACAAATGGGAGGTATTTCCCTCTTATATAATATGCGGAAGAGATAGATAATACTCTTACACCAAAAAATTAATTATAATGTTTATATATATAATATAAATACCAAGTAAAAACAAGTATTTTAATATAGATTATAATAAGTATAAAAGAAAAATATAACTACCTGAATGGTAAAATTGGCAATAACCACAAATCTCATATAGCTACTAAAAAACCATCGGGAAGAAATTTCCTTCCCGATCCCCATCCTAATACTTATGACTTGAAAATAGTTTATATATATGTGGGGTGATCATAACAAAAAACATATTATGATCCTATTTGGGCCTATAATGTACACTATAATGAAAGCAAACTAAATCCTAGTTAAAAATAAGTGAAACTACCTTTCCACAAAAAATGGTATACTATGTTCGTATCCTCGCCATGGAAATATCTCACCAGTTATTATATACAAAAAGTCATTTACTATACTAGTGAAATAAAATGTGTACCCTATAGGTTCTCCCCAAGGGGTTTTTTTCTCAACCCTAACATCGCACGTTGTGATCTATCTCTCTCCACAATAAGTCATCCCAAAAACTCATAGGAAAATATCACAGTATGCATATCATACATCACATCTCCTCATCATTTTAGGATATATCTATTGTGGAAATGATTCATGGGTCATTAACAACAATTATTTTTGTCATTATAAATTATCACTCCAATATTTACATGTTGATAATTGTTGTCATATGAAAAATTAAATCAATAAATATAGAGAATGGATGAAATGATGGAATCATATTATAGGTTTATCACATAATAGTTATAATTAATTGAAACAATTAAAGAATTTACATGAATGAATTTTTCTAAATTGATGGATCATAAATCAGATCTATGCCACACCATCATTTCATTATAGTAATCAAGGGATTATTTCCTATATTTGTGATCCACACATGTCCCAATAATTTCTGAATGCTGTTGTAGCAATCACTATGTTCCAGCATGGAATATACTAATGCTTCTATTGTTTTCCATTAATCTCCTTGAGAATCACTTCCAAAGGATCATTATTAATATCTATATACTCGAGATTGGATAATGGATGATGATCTCTCTCCATTATGGAGAGCATTCTTGGATAATGGATATTTCCAATGTTTTAAAAGGATTATCTATATTCTTTTAGCAAAAATAAAATAAATTAATTGGATCTATTGAAAAATAATATAATTGTGTTAATACACTAATTGGGTTATAAATAAATAATTGTACAATTTCCCTTTATTATTTACTTAACACCTATTGAACACCATGTATAAAATAATATTATTATTTTTATTATTTCTTAACATGTAATAATATCACATATTAAATTAAATACCTTTTAATCAATTAGTATTCAAAATATATTATTTCTCACCGGACAACCAATTTCAGTCTTCCATTCATCCCTAATTTTTTTCAGGTATTTAATAATTACTATTTATTTAATAAATAATAATTTATTAATTATTAATCAATAAATAAATAAATATTATATGCAATAAAAAGAAAATAAACATTTATTGAATTTTCTACTCACATAATATTCTATTGAATAACCTGTGATGAAATATATGTGATCAAGGAAAAATGAATAATTATTAAACCATGTACTAGAATAATTTTTATTCTCCTTTTAAAATAATAAATATAATAATATATTAGTTAACTAAGATTCTAGATATAATAATTGTGTAACATTATAGGCCTCTTTCCCAGTGGTATTAGGGGAAGATGCCTAAATTCCAAAGTTAGAATCTAGAAACAAGACATGGAATCCATAGAGATATAAGTTAATGTTGAAATGATATAATAACTTATACAGATGCTCACTAGGTGATGGTATCCCTTTATCATGATATCTCAAATTATGTAGGATGCATGGTGGTTCTATTAACATATGTTTGTGAAGTATCATTTTGTAACATTCTAGAAATATAAATTGCCTATTTAACACTATTTCTATAGTTTTACCAAGGATATATCATTTCTATCAAAGGACCAAACATATAATCTTTTTTTAAATAACAAAAGACACAAATCATTTATACCATTACTCATTTCGCACCCAACATATCCTACCTTTCCATGTACAAATGTCGCCATATATTTTATCAATACATTAAAGTACACATATTATAATACTCATTAGTAATAGTAATAAAGTATAAGGATTATTACACATTTCTACAAATAAGAATATCCAATGAAACATATAAATTTGGATTTTATATGGGTGAGTCTAATTATCATAATATCCTAAATGGGATATTACCATGGGTGTGTCCCTTGAGAAGATACCTCAATGTACTATGATTATCCACCCCTAATAGCCTCAATTATTTGTGTCAACAAAATTAATTTTTATATCCCTAAAACATAAATTTAAGAATATGGTGATTCCACTTCTGGGTCCTCATCATAGCGGGGAACTGATATGACATTTTAGTGTGAATGCTAAACATAGGATATTATCACATACAATGTTACATAGAAAAAAATCCTAGTGTGATAATAATTTTACTAATATCAAAAATTAGAAATATGGGTTATCATAAAGCATGTAAAATTTGGGTCTAAGGCACTAATACCAACAGACTCTGACTTACACTAGAAAAATGCTAATATGATTTTGTATATTAGCTATCACACGATACACAATATTCTACTAAGATAAGACATTAGTAAAAAGATTCACCAAATTTTCATTTATGGGAACTCTTCTTGCTGAAACTTCATCTATATAATAAAAATGCCTCAAGTGGCGATAATTCTTCATTATTCTCTTTGTTTTTTGGTGTAAAAACAACACTTTTCCCCAAGCCATCGATATAGTTGTTGGGAAAAAATCCCTCAAGGTAACATTGTAATATTTTTTGGTTGATTGTGTTTGTTAACAAAGAAGTTTTCAATGGAGAATTGTAAAGTTCCCGAGAAGTTGTTGACAATCCATGTTGATAAAGAACGATGACAAAGGAATGGATGATCTGGAGGCGGTACAAAAGAGCAGTACAAGGTGGCACTATTTCCTAGTGTTTGCAAAATTTTTGGGGTCCAAAATTTGGAGTTTGGTGAGCATCACGAAAATACGATATCCATGAAGATCATATTTTAATATGGAAATGGAATGAATTTCACGAAGAGAGGCTTCATGGTTTGGATTTCGTGAAGACCATAAAAATGATGGCGGTGATTCATCGTGATTACGTCAAAGCTTCACGAATGACAGAGGTTGAAGAACATCACAACGATGAAGGGATTTGTGAGGGAGCTTCCCAGAACAGGCACGAAGGGAATGATGGGATGCTCCACAATTACGACGAGCTCCACGATCGGAATATTGTCGTGGTGCTTTGTGATTTTGACAGAATTATGGTAGAAACTTCGGAGCTTCACGATAGGCAATGATGTGGCACTAACTTCGTGTGGAAGGGTCGAGGGTTGGTGGAATTTCCTATAAATAGAGGTCAACCCCCTCGAGAGAAGTAGATAATTTTCTAAGAAGAACTTTCACTCTCATTTCGTGAAGGTAGTTCGCGTAGCCCATGTGCTTCATGAAAGAAGAGCTTCGCGGCGGCTATTTTAACTCCGCGAAAGTGGATTACTCCACGTTGGCTTAGTGAGCTTCACGAGGGAATTTTCTCTGCAATGACTTGAGCTTCGTAATAATGCTTCGTGAAAAGTCAAGAGCTTCGCGAAGGCTTGTTTGAGATTCGTGAAATTGGGAGCCTCGCGAAGTAGGGTTCTTTGAAAAGGTTTTTCAAAAGAAATTGCCCAGTGTTTAAGGGAAAAGGGTTATTCATCAGTGGATGAAATTTGGACTTCAATAGAGCATATATCAATAGTTGATGATGAATTATTTAATGCAAATGATTATACCTACAGGTCTATAAATTGTGAGTGGATATTTTGAAGAAGAAGTGAGCTCACTTCGTTTGAGAGAGTAGTGAGTTCTCAAATTGTGTGTGGTTGTAAACCAAGAGGGATAGTGAGTCCACTTCGAACTTGTTAACAGTAGTGCGCTTATAGGGGAATTGGTACATCGGCACACTTCCAGTGTATGCTCCTTGGACGTAGTCCAGTGAGGGTGAACCAAGTAAAAATTGATGTGTCATGTGCATGCTTTAATGTTTTCTCATACTCTGCATCGGGAAGGAGATAGAAGAGGGTTTTTTCTAACAGAAAAACAAGATTAAAAGGGGCAGTTTTTTTAATCTGTCATACCCTGATTCACCCCCCCCCCCTCTCAGGGTATCTAGCCTAGTGGCCCTAACAATGGTATTTTCAAAGAAAAATTTCGTTGGTTATTTAATACTAAGTACCACTTCAAGATCCAGGAAAAGTTTCAATATCTAAATGCATTCCTTTCCAACATCAAAAGTTTATATTTACATAGTCTTCACTATAGAATCAATGAAAACCGGCTACTTTAAACTTTTCGAGCTCACAGATCATCAATTAATATAGAAAACCTATCCTAGATTCTAATTCAGATCATTATAATTATTTTGGAAACTAGAATCAGTATGAACAATTATAAAAATCTATTTGTCTCTTCCATACACTAGGAACATATCCCTTATTCTTCTTAGATACATATGGATTGACGTAACAACATAGTAATTTTGTTCTTCTAGATCTTTTCGATATCTCCCTACTATTCTTAATGTATATGAAATATTAAGTACATTACATATTACTTCATACATGATTTATCTTATCACTAAATCATATGGTATTCTACTCATTATTGCTTACTCCTATTGTGTCTGAGGAGAAATGTTTTTATAAATATGTATACCATATTCCACTGTAACCAATTCCCTATAGGATTTTTATAGACTATATATCTTCATCATCTTATAAATATATATACCTAGAATTAGTCCAATAAAACTCATGTATATATCACAAATTATGTTGATACCTAGAATATAAGCTACATCACCTATGTCCTTTAAGGAGAGGCACCTTTTTATAAAGTCCTTAATATTATATAAGACTAGTGTGTCATATCTAATATGTAGTATGTCATCATCATATAAAATTAAGATATTGATTTCATTCCCCCAAAACCACTTGTAAACACATTGTTGACATTCATTATTAATGAAACCAAATTCTTTTATAGCTTAATCGAATTGAATGATCCATGACTTGGATGCTTTCTTCAATACATAAATAGATCTCAAAAATAGGAAAATAAATTTCTAGTCACCTAAAGTCAAAAACCTCTACGGTTTTTTCATATAGAAATATCCTAAAGAATCCCATTAAGGAAATCAATTTTCATATCCGTCTCTTGAATTTCATATTCGTGGTAAGATTCTATAGAAAGTAGAATAAGGAATGTTTTAAACATGGAATGTGTTAAGAAAATCAATATAGTGAATTCCTTTATGTTGATTAGAACCTTTATCCACTTCCATGTATTTATTGGTAATTACTTCACCTTCCACATCTAATTTTCCCTTGAATACTCTTTTTTACCATATATAAGTTACATCAACTGGTGCACTGACCAGAATGAAAACATGGTTTTGATACAAGGATTCCATTTCAAAATTCATTGATTATTACCATCTTGAAGATTTTAAGATCTACCCTATCACTTTTAAGGAGTGAGTATCATAATTATCAACTAATAATGATTCACTAACATCATTTAATAGAAACAAATATCATTCTGGTTCTCTTCATTCTTTAGTAAAACTATTTAGTACATGTGTTTTGGGAAAAACTTCTTCCATGCGGACCTATGGAATCTGATCTTATACTAACTCTTGTATAACATAAGAATAAAATTCATCAAAGTCAATATTTCTCCCACTATCAATTTCTAGGATGTTATCCCAATCAAGATATATTGATTTTCTACCTTCATTCACTTTCTTATATGAGGGTGGTATTTGTAGTGTCCCTTTGTTTTCATTGGATACAGTTTAAAGATACACTTTGTGACTCGGGTGCTAGTTTATTTTATTAAGGCCCTAATCAATTCCTCACAACCCCATACACTTTTATGATTAAAAGTTAGTTTATTTACACTACATAACTTGAATAGAATTCCTTTGGATACTTTTTTGGTACTCAGTTTAGTGTGTATTCTGCGGTTTGTTTTGTAATACATATCCCCAAAAGTATAACAGAATATCTATATGACTCATCATTGACCATACCATTTATAACATAGTATATTTCCTTATTTCTCTAATACTATTCCAATATTTTATCTAGGGTCCAAAATTCTCATAAAAAACATGATAAACTTTTGGTTAAGATATTCACCACTTAGATCTAACCAAATGTTATTCATATTCTTTCCAAGTTGATTCTGTAATTCATTTCTGAATCCTTTTAATAAATAAACACCCAGATGGTGATGTTATAGAAATGTGTGATTTTATTCATGTGAACATGATTAATTATATATTTTCAATACTTTTTTCTTTAATTTAATACATAAAGACCATTATTTAAATTCTACATACCATAACATAGTTTAACATTATAAAAGGAAAACTTTTAGTCCCAAACATAAAAATAAAACCATCTATATCTAGGCATGATACAGAAATTATGTTCCTGGTAGTAGTTTGGAAATAATAAAAATCCCTTAAAACCAATATTTTTCCCGTCGTAAATGAAAGGTTTCATTCACCAATGGTTGGAGAATCCATCCCCACGCTATTGGAAGCTCAAAAATCCACCTTTTCTATAGAAATATTTTGGAATAAACTTGGTTACTACATTTGGAAACAGATGTTAGCACCGTGAATTGTATCTAATAACAAATTTCTAAACATTGAAATATTACATAGGATAATGAACACACCATTAGCTTCCCTTTGCTTCTAGGTGTAGTTAATCATCAAGTATCCTTACATTTCACATCCAAAATACACATCCTCATTTTCTTTTCCCTTACTTGGTATCTTTCACTTCATGGAACTTCTATGTCAAAAGATTTAGACTTTATATAAGTCTTTCTTCCCTTTACCTTCTATTTCATTTTCTTATTCACTAAAAGGATCATGGATTTTTCATGCAACATGACTTTATCCACATACTGAATCGAATTAATATATTCTGAATGAATCTTCTAATTATTTCTCATGTTATAATTAATAATTAAGCAAGAAAATTTCTTTGTTAGTGAGGAATGTATGATATCTATGTGATACTCATCTAGTAATTTTATCCCAAATATGTCTAAGCGTTCAATGTATCTAGTTATATCGACAACCAGGTGGCCATATATAATAGAATCTCCATGAATAGTTATAAATAAACCATTTGATATCTCATACCTCAATTTTCTCGCATACTCAGGATAGAGATATAGAAGCTGAGACATCGTACTTCATACATCTATGTCCTTATATTGCTACAAACCCTCATTAGACATGGAATATATCATAAAACATTGAACATCTAAAACATAATTCAAATGTTACTCATAGGGAGGAAACTCCTCCTCATTAGACTCATTACCAAGAGCATTAAAAATAGGTTCTTAAAGAAAATATAATTTTCATTTAGGGTGTATGATAACATAAATGCACCATTAGAGATCCTAAATATTTTTACAAGTGATAATTATATAATTATCTATTATGGATCAAAGTTATATATTTAAATTCATTTTAATTGTTTTTTTTATCATGTAATATGAGTAGTGGTTTGGTACTTTATCTGATAAAATTTAGAAAAATAAATAAATATTAAATTTATTAATCCCCAATTATTTTATCAAAACCCAATAGACCTCACAATTGGATTTCAAATATCATTTTCCTTGGAATATATAAGGTAAAATATTAATATTCCCCTACACATTACCCCAAATTTGGTTGTTCCATCAACTGAAAGGGATTTAGGTAGGAATTCAAAATGAAAATATCATTAACTACCGTTTTCATGATCTATTGAGTGGACACTCAAATCCTTAAATCCATAAATTGGATTTCCTCAACCCTTACCTATTAATTACTCCATGTTCTTCTTTGTAAGTCAACCACTGAGGTGAACTATGTTATTTCAAACTAAAACTTCAAGTTATAATTCCCTTTTAATTAAAAGCAACACAACATGGGTCATTCATGAACATTGAACTATGGTTTCATTTTAAATGAAATAATTGAAGTCTATACTAACTTTATATATAAATTTGAGGGATTCCTCCATTCATTCATAAATTTAAAATTATTATTTTTATTACATTCTTGTTAATATTGTCTGGATTTACTTCAGTGTTTAACCATTTATTATATAATATTTACAAATAAGTCAATTTTTTTAAGTTCTATCTTACATTCCATCTTATTCTATAATTAATATGATCGTGTCAAAACAAACATAGTAAAATATTTATGAACCTTAATAGAAATAAAATAATTAGTTGGTACGATCATGATATTTTACTAATGGTTAGTTTATCTAGCGGCTGATAAACTAACATTTGACCTAGTAGAAAACACCTTGATCCAATTAAGGATCATGATGAAATCTTCCACATGTCTTCAAATGAATCTCTCTTGGATTGGTTTCACGTCATCTTCAAATATAAATTGCATCCACTAGTTTAGTATTTTCGCCCACTACACCTGCTTTTACTCACATGCATGTAAGGGTAATGGGTTTTTATAAAAGAAACTATGGGCATGAAAGCACTTACAAAAGAAAAGGAGAGATAGAATGTAGGCTAAAAATTTAATTATTTATAAATTGGATGTATCCAATCACATAAAATGATATGTTCTAGGGTCATTAACATACACATTCATGAAAAAAATTATAAATTTAATAAAATTAGCAATCAATTGTATATCTATCTTATTTAAGATATATTTTACTCAAATAAAATAAATATCTTATTCAGTTAATCATTTATTTTATCATAATTATAATTTTAGTTTCCATTATATTCGCATCCATCATAATTTTAACAAACTAAATAAATTTATTTATAATTAACCATTAACATAAATTTACCTTGGTGAAACATTGTGACTACACATCCAAAATACACAACCTAAATTAAACTCGTATACTAGTTAATCATGCAATATGTTCCATGAAAATAATGTCACATAATTTTATGATGTATACAATAAAATTAATGAATACATTGATTAAATTATTTTTCTATCATGTATAATGCTTCAATTCATGTAGTTTAATAACTATAATAAGACTCATACATGATATGTAGATTCAGAAATTATGCATAAATTAATTTAATATATATATTAAAACCCATCACATGGAATTTACTATGAACACAATGAACAAACAGAATTACATGTAGACAATATTTTCATAGTATCTTTATTTAATTGTAATTATTCTTTATTTGAAAAAAATATCATGGAATTGACATTAGGGCTATACTATGTGTATGTTCTCTCACCATTTATCTGTGGTAGACACATAGGGAATCTATGTGTAAATATGCCCTGCAAAAAAGTTTGAGTACACTATTTTTACATGGGTAACACATCATGTCATCTCTAAGTAACATGGTCATAGTAATAATGTACTTCAAAGAAGATACATGGATCATCTCTCACTAAGAGATAACACAACATGTGCAGAAGTTACACAATGTTTACTCAGGTGGACATTTTTCAATGATGGCTCAATCAAAATTTGGTGTATAATTAAAATAACCATGTGTAACAAATTCACAGGCCTAGATTTAATTATGAATAAACTATTAGTGCACTAAACACTAGTACATATCATGTACCTACGGGTTACATGATGTGTACTCTAGGGTTATCCGACCAGATTCCTCAGTACTAATGTATGAGATCATTGGTTTTGTATCATTAATAAAACTAATGGATTCAATTATCATTATGAGAAAAAATTTTGGATCTCCATATCATGAATTTTGATTTAATGAACTATTAAATTTTAATCAAAAACCAATTACTTATTTGTCAATTAATCAATTATATTTAAATAATTATATGTAATTATTTGACCACTCGAATACATCTTTTATATTCCAAATGCATTTGAAGCATGTTATTACCCATACCCAACATTGATTTTCTTTCATGATTGATGATAAATATGAGAATTACATGATTATAAACACCGTGATCAATGTAATCAAATCCAATGATATAAAAAATGGGTAAAATTCCACAACTAGAGTAAAGGATCACCACATATTATTTATAATGAATTTAAGAAATTTAAGAAATACCTTGCAACAATTATCTTTTCACTTACAGGTCTAACAATGGATGTATGTCATACTATTTTATTTTTATAGTAATTAAGGGATGATTCTCTCTAGTGAAAATACACACATGTTCAAAAAATCATCAAATGTTGCTTTATAAATCTATGGCTCTAGTTTGGAAGATCCCAACACATGCATTGTTTGCATTTGATCTCCTAGAGAATCCCTTCAAAATGATTCTTCTTTGTCTCTCTAGACTCAAGAGTGGATGTTGAAGGATTATTTTTCTCCATTTTCCGTAGAATTCAATGAGAAGTGATCTCTCTAGGGATCCAAGGGGTTTCTATAGATTTTTTGTGCAAAACAAAATAAATGACTTGCCTCTACTAAAAAGTAATAACATTGTTCTTATATACCTCTAGGGATTGAAATATATAATTTCACAAGTTCTATTTATTATTTATTTAATTCCTAAATTATTACATGTTTATAATAGTATTATTATATTTTTTATTGAAATAGCTAAACTGTCAAATTAAATTTAATATTATTTAATCATATAATATTTAATATATATTATTTTCTCATCAGACCATCCAACCTAGTCCATTATTGCATCCAAATATTTATTGATTCTATAATAAAGGGTATTTATTTAATAAATAAATAACACTACATTACTCCCCAATAAATAAATAAATATTATATTATATAAATTGAAAATAATCTATTAATAAATATTCTTCTCACATAATATTATCCTGAATCACTACTGACAGAATAAATAGAAATAATTACTAAAATACACGTATTAATAATGTCTATTTAACTTATTAATTTATAAATAAATACATAAAATATTATTTAATTGAGATTCTGAGACAACATTTTCTGTGGCCCTATCGACCTCTTTCTCAATGGCATTAGATGAAGCAAACTAAAGTAGATGATTAGCATCTAGAAAGATGTCAGGTCAAAAATAGAGAATGAATTTTATCCCACAATGACATAACACCTCATAAAAAATATCACTAAGTAATATAAAACATTTATCATGATATCTATAACCAATTAGACTGAATATTTGTCCCATCAACCTATGTGATTGAGGTCTTTATATTTTACTTTTCAAAAACAAACGTTTTTTATTAAACACCATGGACATTGGATTTATATTGGACATATCATTTCCATGATAGGGCCTAAGCTATCTACTTATGTTTAAGAATATAAGGGAAAATTCCTTCCTCTCATTATTCATTAATTCAATATTACTATTGATGTACCCAACATATTCTACCTTACTACAAACATATTTCATCATGGAATTCACAAATAAATAAAATTTTGTAACTTATAATAATCATTAATAATAATCATAAATTCTGAGGATCAACACACAGTCCTGTAGATAATAAAGTCCAATAATAGATATAAATATGGATTTCCTAATGGCAGGTCTCCTTCTTATAATATCCTACATTGGATATTACTAACGGAGTACTCCATAAGAATATGACTCAATGTCAAACGAGTCTCCACCCCTAATATATTGAATCTTCTATGTCCCTCAAATGATTTTTTCCATCCATATAAAATATATTTAATAATCTTGTCATGTTACTTTTGGGTTCTCATGATAACAGGGAACTATTATTTCCTTTTACTATGGAGGCTAGCCTTGGGACATTATCACACACTACGTTACACAGAATAAAAATCATGATTTGATAATAATTTTATTAATATTATAAACTATGTATAAAAGCTATATTAAAGTAAACCGAATTTTTTTAGGGAACTAACTTTGAAAATCAAATAATATCACACAATTATACATTAACAAAGTAATTTCTGATGGTTATGGGTAAAATGGAGGCATTTGATGGGTCTTTTCTAGATTTTATTTTTTTATGATAGATGATTATTCCATAATTTACATGATAATAAGAACCATGATCAACAGAACTAAATAAAATAATATATAAAATAGATAAAACATTTCAACCAAGTGAAAAATCATCACATATTATTTATAATTAGTTTATGAAAATTACTTCATCCATGATTAATATGATAATGGATCTACATTGTATCTTTATCGTGTTTTTGGAATCCAGGGAAGATTCCCTCTTATTATGATTCACATGTGATCTACAAATCTCGGAATGTCTCAGTTGTAATATTCATATGCTAACGTATAATATCATAAAACATGTGTTGTTATCCTTTGATTGCCTTGAAAATTTCTTATAAATGATTATCCTTGAGCTATCAAGACTTAAGAGTTGAAGGTGGAATAATATTACTCTCAATTGTTGAGAGCGTTATTTGATAACGGATCACTATAGGGATTCTAGAGGATTCTCAAGAATTGTTGTTTACAACAAAATGAATTGGATCTCTTAAAAAATAATATAATTGGGTTTATTTACTGATAGGTTTAGAAATAAATAATTACATAAGTACCCTTTATTTTTTTTATTCCCTTTGGAACCACATGTCTATAATGATAATAATATTATTATTAGTTATTGACATGTTTTAAATAAGAAAATCAAATTAAATATTATTTAATCAAATAATATTCAATAATATTACTTTTCATCCGATCATTAAACCTGGTCATTCATTCCTCCAAAATATTTTTCATGCCTTGGATAATGAATATTTTTTAATAAATAATTATCACAATTTTATTCACTAATAAATAGATAAATGATAAATTCACTAAATAATAAATAAATATTTATTAAACCGTTCACCCACATAATATTCTCTTGAATAACTAGTGATAGAATATATTTGATAAATATCCATGAATAATTATTAAATCATGTGCAAGAATAATATTTATTCATATTTGTAAATAATATATAAATAATATATTACTTAACTAAACTTCTAGATACACTTAGTGTGTGGCACTCTAGGCCTCATTCTAAGTGGCTTTAGGAAAATCATCCTAAAGTCCATGGTTAAAATTTAGAAACACACCAAGGCATAAATAGGAAAATAAGTTGATATTATAATAAAATAATATGTCCTATGGATTCTAAATGTGTAATTTAATCCATTTATTGAAATATATAATTAATTAAGTAAGTTGTATGTCAGTGCCAATAACCTATGTTCATGATGTCTCTTTCATTGAATTTCATGAAATCAAACGTTCCTATAGAACACCATAGAAAACGATTTATTTGGTATATATCATTTCTATCCAAGGTATTTAAATATCATCTCCCATTAACATAAGGGATAAATACTTTCTTGTATTATTTTTATTTTAGTATTACTCAAGTCACCCAATGTATCCTACCTCACTGCAAACATTTATCATCAACATTTTTATCAACAAATCTAAGTATGAGACTAATAATACTCATTAATAATAATATCAAATTATAAGGATCAATACAGATGTTCATAGATAGGACCATCCAATTAAACATATAACTATGGATTTCCTGTTGGTGGGTCTCATTCTCATAATATACTACAATGGATATTACAAAGGGTCGACACCAAGATAAGACTCCTCAAAAATCAATGAGTCTCCAAACCAAACATATTGAATAATTTGTGTACCTAAAATTATTTCATCTTAATATAGAAAATATATTTAAGAATATTATTGTGGAACATTTAGGTACTCATTATAGAGGGGAATTGGTAAGACCTTTTAGTGTGGAAGTTGTTCATTTTACATTATCATGTACATTCATACATGGAAGATAATCATGATGTGATAATGTGCTTATTAATATTTAATAATATGGATAAAATAAATATAATTTAGTTCTAGATAAATATATCCCACATTCTCCCACTTGTACTAGATCAAAAAACTAACAACCTTCATTCTTATATCTCTCATATGATACTCAATATTTTTCTATGATAGTCCTTTATTCAAGGGGTATAACATTTTTTATTCTATGGGAAATCTTCCTACTATAATAGTACCCCTCTTATAAAAAATATATCTAAAGGTGATACTTCTAGATTATGTTCTTTGTTTTCTAGTGTGACCTTTGATCTTTTACAAGATCTAGCATTGTAGTATTACCATAACACAAAGTGATAGGGTATTTACTTCTATGTATAACCTAAAGATCATAGATATTGATTTGTATCCAAATGGATTCCTTGTATGCATCAAAAGTTTCTATATACTCGAACACCATAGAAAAATCATTAACAATTGGATTCTTTGAACACTTCAAACTCAAAGATACTTTATTCCAAAAGAAAACAAATCGTGACTATGACTTTAGATCATTCTGGTCTTTTTGAAAGTTTGAATCACTATAACCACTCGTGACTAGTTCCTCATACCCTCCATACCCACAGAACATTTCCATAGATCGTCTTAGATACTTAAGGATATCCTTAATAGTATAATATTATTTTTCTTCTTGATATTTTTGATATCCTCCTACCATGCTCAATCTATCGGAAAAATCATGTATAGTATATTAAATGGAATACAGGATTGATCATATCATTGATATTTATTGCAACTAAACAATTATATCTACCTCATATTGGGTCAGAGGACACATTTTCAGGGAATGTTTTACACCATGTAATAATGGAACTAATCCCCTCTTCGATTGTTTCATAATAAATACCTATAGAACCATTTCTATGTATTAAATTTTACTTAGTACAAGAATCACCTTGAATATATCACCATTATCATCATATATTTATTTATTAGGTAAAGAAAAGTTAGGGTCAAAAATAATTAAAATGTGAATCTATGGGATCAAAAATAGTATAACCCAATAGCAAGCCCTATAATAATATTAATCCCCTAATGTTTCAAAAAGATTAAAATATTTAGGTGGGAAACACTAGAGACTTGAACCCTTAGAGAAGAATGGTGATCAATAAACATAAATGGATATTTGCGACCTGAAAATCCTTTTGGAATAACTTGGTTACACAAATCCATCTAGTTATGTCATAAACAGATATTCGTGAACATTCCCATTAAGAAAAATAGTTTTGATGTCAATTTGTAAAATTATATATCCATGGGAAGCTATTATAGCAACTAGAATTTTTAAGGATATAAAAATGGATACTAGAGAAAAAAATTCATCATATTCAATTCCTTGATATTTATTAAACCCTTAATCTACTAGACTAACATTAAAAGGTATTTAAATTACATTCCTTGTCAAGTTCTCTCTTCAATACCCATGTTCACCCTACAGGCATTACATAAAATGGCACATCGACCAAAACCTAAACAAGATTCTGATACAAGGAATAAATTTCATAATTCATATATTCATTCCATTTTACAGTTTCTAATCTATCTACTGCATATTTTTAGGATATAGGTTCATAATATTCAACATATATTGAGTCACTCTTTTCGGTGACAATAAAACCATATATTTCTGGTTCTCTTACCACTTTATTGATCCTATACATAACATATGTTTCATGAACTACTACTTACATGAGAACCTGTGGAATTTTTTCTTATAATAATTAGTTTCTACATTAAGCATCAAATTAATCAATTTAAATCTTTCTATCAGTATCCTTTTTTATGATATTTTCCATCTCTAGAAAGATATCCTATTTGGAGACAGTTAATTTATATCAGTGGGAATATATATGTAGTATTTCTATTTTCCCTTACATTTCCTATAATGATAACCTTTGTGCCTTGTAATGATTTATTATTCCCTAATAAGTCCTTAAAACCCTTAAAATCCCCATATAGGTGTATGTTAAAAAATTTGTTTCTTTCCACTCGATTGCTCAATGGGAATTCCATTTCTCATTTAGTTATTACTTAGTTAAATTTATATCCTGTAGTATGTCATTAATATCCCCAAAAGGATAATGGAATATCAAGATGAATAATCAATAACCTTTCCATGTCTAACAATGTATGGTTTCTCCATTCACTAAAATTATTACAATGTGGTGTGTAAACAATTGTTGGTTTATATAAGACCCAACACACCCATAAAATATTAATAAACTCTTGATTAATATATTCACGACCACAATATGATTGAAGATTCATTATCTTCTATCCAATTTGAATTTCTACTTCATTCTAGAATTGTTTGAATTTCTCAAAAGACTTAGACTTATACTTCATCCCATATACATAAACATATCTTCTTAAGTCAACAGTATAAGTTATGAAGTAATACTAACCGCATCATTCTTATACTGGAAATGGTCCACAAACATCATTGTATATCAATCTCAGAATCTTTGTGGTCATTTCACCCTATCCACTGAATATTGTTTTGGTAATTTTTCCAATCAAACAAGTATGTTGTATTTAAATTGTTTTCAACACAAAATATTATAAAGAACCTTTTCGATAGACCTTTCCAAAATTCATATCTTTTAAAATAACAATATGGTGATACCATAGTTGGCTATTATATAGGAAATGTGTAAGTGATTATTTATCTATTTTTCAATACTTTTTTTCTTAATTTAATACAAAATTACTAATATTTAAATGATTAATACCATAAGATATGTTTTATTTATAAAATAAAGCACTGTTATTTTTAAACATTGAATCTAGATATTTTTTCATCTAAGAATGAACAATAAATTATGTTCTTGGTAACATTTAGTACATAATAAAAATTCATTAAAATAAATATAATTCATGTTTAAAATAAAGGTGGTAGAAACAAAGAGTTATACCATCCATGCTTTCACCCTTGGAAGCTCTAAAATCCAACTCTCCTTTAGATATATTTTGGAATCAACTTGGTTCCTATATTTGGATAAACAATTCAGCACCACAAGGTGTATCTAATATACAATGTGTTGATATTGAATAATTATATTAGATAACAAACAAATAATTAGATTCCCTTCTCTTATCGGTTTAGTTCTTCTTCTAGTGTCTAATATTTCATCATGAAAAACATAATGCCTTCTTTTACTTACCCTAAATATAGATCCTCCTCTTTGTGGAAGCACTATGATTAGTATATTTTTGCTTTATATGAGTCTTGGGAACATTTTTATTATTATTCATTTTCAGTATTCACCATAAGGACCCCAGGAATTTCTCTCCCAAGTTCCTTACCCACATAGAGAATCAAATAAAGAAGTTATAAAAGAGTCTTCTAATAATTTATCTTGTTATACTTAATAAAAAAACCTGCAAAAGTACTTGGGTAGTGAGGAATGCCTGAAATTGGTAAACATCTCATTTAGGAATCTAATCCCTAAGATCTCTGAGAATTTAATGAATCAAATAATCTTGAATAAATGAGGCCTAGCTCAATCAGAATCTCCAAAAATAGTTGTAAACAATTATTGGAGATCTCATTTCTCTCTTATCTCACCATCTTTGGATAGATTTATTGAAGGTGAGACATCATGTTATATGAAACCACGTCCTCATGTTGCTTCAACTAATCACTGGTCATGGATGAAAAAATAATATGTCAAACATCTTTAGCATCATTCAAATGTTCCTCATATAGAGAAGACTCTTCCTTAATAGCCTCATTACCAGGGGAATTAGGAATAGGTTCTTCGAATAAATATAATTTCCTTTCGTAGAAATGGATAACGTGTAAGCACCTCTTCCATTCTTGGAAATTTATGCCAGGGATAAGGTCATCCATCTCACGTATGGATCAATGTGATACTTTTGAAGACATATTACTATAATTTCTTCAAATAATATGGGAATAATTTTATTAATCTGTCTAATAAAATAAGAAAAATAAAAATATTTATTTTTTAATATCCCACTTTTTTATCTAAACCCAATATACCTCACAATTGGCATCAGAATATCCTATTGCTTTGAAATTATAGTGGAAAGGATCAATATTACTTTTCTCATTAACCAAACATTGTTTAGTCAATATATTTGATGGGTATTAGGTAGTAATTACAAATTCTAAAAGTGATAACTCACAATTCATTGATTATTTAAATGGACTTTCCAATCTTGAAATCCTTATATTGGATTTCCTTAAAAATTTCCTCTCAGTTACACCATGTCCAACTTTGGAGGTAAACCCTTGGTGTGAACTAAGTTAATTCAAACCAAAACATCATGTTATAATTCCCTAATAATTGAAACAACCCCACATTTTTCTGGCCATGCACTTTGAACTATAGTTCGATTTTAACTGAATTGGTAGAATCCTATACCAATATAATATATAGAGTTGAGGGATTTTATCTTTTATGAAAAAAAATTAGAATTATTATCCATATTACATGATTTATAAAATTAATTGGATTTACTAAAGTGATTGACCATGTCTCAAATGATATTTATGCACAAGAAAATATATTTTAGTTATATCCTATATGATTATTAATTCATTAATTCATGTGATTATGAATAAGAATCCATAATTAAATAACCATAAAACATGATAGAAAGAAAATAATAAATTGTTACGATAATGATATTTTATTAATTCATAGTTTTTCAAGAGGATGGTGAAGTGATTGTTGACTTAAGGGGTGAAAACCTTAACCATTAATAGTTTGTGTTTTATTTTTCGATCTATCAACCTAGTTATACATCCTATATTGGTTTTTCCTCATCTAAAAACATGAAAAAACTCCACTACCATGGGATCTACATCCATTACACTAGTTATAACTCACACATAGGTGAGGGGAAGGGGATTATATAAAATAAACCACATGCACATTGGCCCTTAAATAATAATATTAAAGATGGAACACATGTCAACAATTTAATTTAATAATAAATTTTATGAAACCAGACTTATAAAATGGCCTGGTCTAGGCTCACGATCATCCTAATTCATTCTATGAATTAAAAATTTAATAAAATTAGAATTAAATTATTAATGTTCATATATAAGATAAATAGTTCTCAAATAAACTAATTATATTATTTAATTAATTGGATCATTTATCGAAATTTTCATCTGAATTTCCATTATATTATCTTCTATAATAAATATAAACAAATTAAATAAATTTATTTAAAAATGTGTATGTTCTATTAAGATTGTACCTTGGAGGAAGCGTGGTGAGTACCCATCTAAACTACTCCACATGTGTTATAATCCTATAATATTTACTCTTTAAACCTATGGAATATATATCTTATAACATACATTCATGGAATGTACTCTCTGAAGTGCCCAGATCAGTATGAATCATTGAGAGGGGGAGGGGGTGAATCAGTGATCCTTTAAAACTTTTTACTAATTGATTCTTAATCAATTAAACCTCTATGGATTGTTAAGGCCTCGATCCACTCTTCTTATGTCTCTCAACCTTTCCCGCATAATGCAGTAATGAAAAGGCACAGGACACAAGGATTTACAAGGTTCGGCACCAAAGGCCTACATCCTTGTCATGCTCTCCCAGCATGGATTCTCCCATTATAACTTGTTAGAATTACAATGGTCGATACAGCTTCCCACCGTATCTCTCATGAGTCCCACAGGAGGGTCTTTATACTGCGTCCCACAGTGTTACCAGAGTCCCACTGGCCTGCTCCAGAATCCCACTGGAGACTTCCTCCACCCTGAGTCTCACAGGGGTCTTCTCCTGGCTGCTCGAGTCACACGAGTAGCTCTTCTTCTTGTTCAGCTCTTCAAGTATCTTCAGCAGTCTGGGATAAAGACTGCTGGCCTTGCTCTGTACCTCTGATCACTTGTGATGATCAGGTCTTCTCGTCTTGCTCAGGCTTTATCTCCTTCTTCTCAGGATGACCTGGCCTTCTCTCTTCAAGAAACTTCAACAACCTCTGAAAAGGTCTGTTGGTCTTGCTCAGCAACTTCTGATCACTTCTGTTGATCAGGCCTTCTAGTCTTGCTCAGGATTTATCTCCTTCTTCTCAGGATGACCTGGCCTCTCTCTTCAACTACTGAATACTCAGACAACTGATATCTTTAACTTCAGTCTGGTTCAGTCTCACTCACTTCAAATTCATGCACTGAGTGCATGGCAGCTCTGCATCCTCATGCACTAATTGCATGGCTTCTCAATACTCTTCAAGAACTCCTGGTCTTGGACAACTCAATTGCACACCACTGATTTGTCTATGTTCACGTGTGCACATGCATGCATGCATGCATGCACTTTCCTTTTTCTTCTCGGTGCAATAAGCCCACAAAGGGTGTAGTCTCTTTAAGCACACACCAGCTTCTCACTTCTTCACACACTTTATTCAATTTGCTTACACACTTGAATGTGTGTTATACTTTAGTGTGTATGTCCTCCCTTTTCTTCTTCTAAGTGTATACACACTTCTTAGTGCACACACCTAGGTTCGGCCTTCTTTGTTACTTGTTCAAGTACACATAAATTGTTCTTTGTTTTGCACACACTTGACTTGGCCTCCTCCTCTTCTTGTTCCACACACACACTTTAGTGTTATTTTAGTTTGTTTTTCAAAGTGTGCACAAACAAGGCTACGGCCTTTTGTTGCTTTTCACATAAACCACCCGTAGGGTGTCTTCACTTGGCACACACACAAGATATGGCCTCGGGTTCTCCTTGCACACACAATACCGTAGGGTATTCTCTTTGCACACACACACACCTGTAGGGTGTCTTTGTCTTGTTGCACTCACTTAACCCGTAGGATGTAGATACCCTTCACCCGAACTCAAGGAGGCGCGCAAGGGGGTGAAGCCTTCTCTACTTCAACACTGCCTGCCACGCAAGGCACCAAGCCGCGCAAGTCCTCAGGTGTAACCGGCCGCACAAGAAGAGCGCGCAAGTGCGCTGCCCAACTTTTCCTTCCTGTCGCGTAAGGGGTAGCGCACAGGGAATCCTTCTTCTTCTTTCGTGCAAGTATGCACGAAAGGAACCTCAGCCGCGCAAGTACCTTGCACAAGGCTTCTTCCTTCGTGAGGCAGAGCACTCACGGGACACCAGATCTTCAACAAAAAATTCAGCAAGAAAAAACGAGAGTTTAGCCTCTCTTTTTATAGGCAGTAGAAGCCTCTGTCCTCTGCATGAGATATCTTTCGAAACCCCGAAGATTTCGGTTCTTTAAAGATTTTTTCAAATCTCGTTTCTCATCTGTTTCACGCGGGTTCTCTCTTCTTTTTATTTTCCTCCTTTTCTTTCACCTCTATGTGCATGGAACGTGTGCATGCCTCTGTTCAGGCCCATGCATGCAAAGCACGAACACCACATGGCCTCGGCACCTTCGGTTTGCCTTCGGCCAAATCTCAAATTCTTCTTCTCATCGCATGCAAACTCATTTTCGTGCATGGATGGGTTCAGAAGGGCCAGACGAGCTCCATGGTTCCTTTATCTTCGACAATGGTGGTTGGGAGCTTCAAAACCATCTTCGGGGAGGCTCTGGTTCAGCGGCGGAAAGCGGGTGGCTTCGGGGAGGCCTCGGACGAGCTCGAGGATGAAGACGAGCTCTCGTCCGTCGATGTTTAATGATGCTCAACGGCCAGGATTATAACATCTCGGCGCTAGATGAGATAAGCGGTCCAGATCGGCGCGCGATGGAAAGGACAGCCGCGATTAGATCCTTGATGAATTTTCGCCGTCCCACATCGAAACGCCGCGGGATTTTGCCGCGGTTTATCAACCATCCGCTCCCCCAGCCGGCTCAATTGAATCTCCTCCCCTCTCGGTGCCGCCCCGCACCGAGTTCTTCTGCGGGCGCGCTCTGCGCCCACCTCTGCTCCCTACGGGCGCGCTCTGCGCCCACTCACGCCTCCTGCGGGCGCGCTCTAGCGCCCACCATGCATCCTCCGGGCACGCTCCTCGCGCTCACGCTGCGCGGGCTTCATCACTGAGTGGCCTCAGGGCTTATACACGGCCCCTGCCGCCTTGTGCTTGCACCATGGGATCCCCCATGGGCGTGCCGCCTTAGGCCCACAAGTGCCTTGGGGTTGAACCCGTGGGCTGGCCTTGGCTGGCCTAATTTTTTCTAAGTATAGGAATAAAGACTTTGTATAAAAACAAAGTATCCCCATATGCCAAATGCCACTTCAAGCCATCTTCTTCATAATTCTTCTTCTTCTTAGGAATTTCCCATCTCCTCCTCATGTTCTTAATAACTTTTCAACATTTCACAACTTAGGAGGGAATTCCGAAGGTTCTTCATCAACCGAGCTCTTGAATCACATAAAATCTCCAATGTTCTTCATTGATCCAATCAGATATCAAGTCAGATCAACTTCATGTTCACATGCACTAAGTGATAGTGCATGGACTCTTCCATCCGCTCACTTCATCCACTTTGAACTTGTGGATGGATCTTTTTCATCTCATCATGCATTGTCAATACAATGCATGGTCTTCAAACATTGTTGTGACATTGTATCCAATTGATACAAGTTCGTTGAACTTAAAGAACAGTTCAAAAATCGTCTGATGTAACTAGAGAATGTTTCAACCATCATCTCCTTTGTTACTTAGTGAATCTCCTAAGTGACATGCATCTTAGTACCATGGCCATTCTCCATTCATCACCATCACCATCACATCCTTTGTCATTCACATATTGAAACTCCTTGACATCCATCCATTCATTCCTTGACAACAACATACCTCATTGACAACAAATGCAACACAGTGCACTTCACTCTCAAATTAATCATTACAGGGATTCCATGATTTTTTTTCCTTCTGTTATGCTTCCATGCACATATATTAATAACTATAATACAACTCATACATGATACGCAGATTCTAACATTACAAAAAATTAATTAAACATTCATATATATTAAAACCAATATCATGGAATTTCTTATCAACTTCATTTCCATATGAGAATGCATTTTTATTAGTTTTTTAATGTAAAAAAATTTAATTTTAATTTTTTGTAATGCGGTAAAAGTACACCACATCTACATTAGAGATACACAATGTGACATTTTTCACACTGTCTATCTGCGATACACGCATAGGGACTGAGAGTGTAATTTTTCCACAATAATAGTTAGTCTAAATTGAGTGTACATGGACTACAGATCATTTTAAATCTATGTTACATGGTCCACAATCAACTAAGGTCGTTTAAGAAGATGCAAGTCCAATTTGTGACTAAAGGACTACACGTCGTGTATGGAAGTCACATAGTGTGTACTCAGGATTATTATACATCAGTCTAGCCCAGTCATCACATGTCATATAATTAAATGAACCACATGTATTAAATTCACATGAATTGAATTAATTCCTAATTAATTATTTGTGTATTAAACAATAGTATAAAGTGATTTCCTCTAGGTTACAAAACGTAGACTCTAGTGTTATCCTTCTAGATTCCTTAGAACTTATTAATAATATCTTTTATTTTACTTTATTCATAAAATTAATCAATTGAATAATATTTAAGAGAAACAAATAGGAAGAATAATATCTCGTAGTTCATATTAAAGAACAATTAAATAGGAACTTAAAATTAATTATTTGTGAATAAATAAATAAATGATATTTAAATAATTATAAATATTAATATGACCTGCTCTAACACCCCTTGAGTGTTGTAGGAATATAAAAAGCTTCTGAATGATCATGCCCAACTTTTATTTTTTTCACGATCCAAGATTAGTCCAATATTTATATGATGATAAATGTTGTGATATGAGAAATTAAATCAAAGAATATTTAAATTGGATAAAATAATATTACCAAGTTCCAGATCGTCACATGTTATTTATAATTATTTTATGAAATCAAAAAATTACCCTATGATAATTGTTTCTCTAGTGATGGATATAACAGTGAATTCATATTGTATCATCATTTCACAATAGGAATCAAGTGTTTATTCCCTCAAGAGGTGATTCACATGTATTCCACAAATAATCAAATATCACAATAGGAATCTTTGGGTGAAATCCTGGAAGATCTTAATTCTTGTGTCATTCACCTTTGATCACCTCAAGAATCACTTTCAAAGCATTCTTCTTGATCTCTCTACACTCATGAGTGGAAGGTGTAGGAAGATAGCTCTTTATTCTTGAGAGTGTTTAGGAGATGATATATCTCTAGGGATTTGAGGGGATTTTCAATATTTATTGTGCACAAAAAACTTTATTGGTTCTCTTAGAAAAATAATATAATTTGATTTATATACCGCTAGGGTTAATAATAAATGATTTCACAAATTACATTTATTATTTATTAAATTTTTTCAGAACCCAATGTATATAATATTAAAAATTTTTATTTCATGACATGGTTAAACACTTTAATTGTATTAGATATTATTTATTCAAAGAATATTCAATATATATTATTTCTGACAAGACCATGAAACATGGTCTATCATTCCTCAACAATATTTATTGATCCTTGAATAATGAATATTTATTTAATAAATAAATATCCCAGTATTATTTTCCATTAAATCAATAAATACTATATTTAATCATAAAAAATAATCATTTATTAAATATTTTTCTCACATAATATTCTATCAAATAACTGCTAATAGAATATATGTAATCAAGAAAACATGAATAATTATTAAACCACATGCAGAAGTAATATTTATTCAACTTGTTAAATAAATAATAAACAACAAACTATTTAACTGAGATTCTCGATACACTTTTGTGGGACTCTCTAGGCCCCCTTCTCAGAGTCATTTAGAAAAGTAGCATGTGCCTAGAAACAATCCAAGGAAACCATATAGAAATAATTTATTATTGTGATGACATAAGACCTCATATGAATTCTCATTGTTTTATTTAATCCCTTTATCATTATATCTCTAATCAAGACGATTCCAAACTGGTTGCATCAACCTATGTGCTTGATGTATTTTTCATTGAATTTATAGATATCAAACTTTTATATAGAACACCATATACATTGATTTATTTAGAATATATCATTTCCATCAAATGGAAAGGGATATCAAATTTTTTCTAAATAACCAATGGAAAAATCATTTCTTGTATTATTCATTAACATAATATTACTCATGAGACACCCAACATATCCTACCTCAACATGAACATATTTTATCACTATTTTCATCAATACATCGATGTACAAGACTTACAACACTCATTAATAATAACATTAAAGTGTAAAAATGAATATAAAAATCCTATGATAGGAACATCCAATGAAACATATAAATGTTGATTTCCTACTAGCATGTCTCATTCTCATCATATCCTACACTAGATATTACTAAGGGCATACATCATGAGAAAATGACTCAAAATCCTTTGAGCCTCCACCTGTGACTGCCTGAATCATTTTCTCCCTCAAATGATTTTATCAGGCTATAGAACATATATTTAAATTTCTGTAATGGAACTTCTGGGTTCTCATCATAGTGGTGAACTTATATAACCTTTTAGTGTAATAGATACTCTTAGTAAATCATCACATATTATGATTTGTAAAAAAATCATGATGTGATAAGGATATTATTAATATTATATACTAAGAACATATTTTATCATAAAGTATATATAATTTAGATCTAGGAAACCAACTCCAATAGTTAATGGACACTACCATGACGCATTTGAGGTGTATCATACATAGGTATTATACAACAAGCCATTATATCCCAGACTCTATGTAAGGTACCTCATTCTATCACAACCTATACACATCATAACTATAATAATATTTTGGATACTATATATATATATATATTCATAAATTTGGGTGAAATAAAAAAAAAATCCATTGCATCTATCTACAAATATATATGGGAAACAAAAAACCTTGTATACCAATGAATAATTCTACTAAAAGAAGGGATAGGGGATATAGGGGGATATCATTCATCAATCCCCACAATCAATATATTGGACAAAACACTCTCTTAAATTCCACTAGTTGCCATTTTCACTATAAGAAGGCATGTGGTAGCATAAAAAATCTGAAACAAATACATGAAATAATATATCTCACAGCCACAATATATGTATAACCTAGTCCTAGGATTAACTACCACTATCATCTCATAGACACCCAACTACCACTGCTAAGAAAAAGTTAATCTATAAGAACTCAAAACTTTTAGGAGAATTTTACTTATTTCCTTATTATCATTTCATTTATGTATGTTAATTCGTAATCCATTAATCCACATCATTATTACGTGATATATTTCCATAATAAATAAGGTGAGGTCCATTCCTTCAATATATAATCAAAACTGAGGTCATAGTTTCTAAATATCGTCCATTTTGTATTCTAGAAACACCAACCTCATTGGTTAAAAAATTTAATTAATTGATTCTAAAAATTCAATATTTCTTGGTACTATATAAAAAACCTATTCTATCACTGAGATAGAAGAAACCAAAAACATTTAGCCTCCCCAAGCCATGGGTAATGTTTATATGAAAAATAAAAATCTTGTCCATTTATTCTATCAATATATTCTTAAAGAAAATATCTTAACTTTCATTATCACAGTAGTGGGTAAGCTCATCATCAACTAATTCCATCATCGCAGTTCCATCATTGATACAATCTTGTGTATCCCCTTGAATCTCACAATCATAGGGGTCAAATACTACCTCAACCTCTAGTCTCTATTCCCATATCTTGTCATCAGTACAAGTCGAAAATCAAATCACAAAGATAAAATCCACATAAATATGAATGAAAAAAACAAACAAGCATTGTCAGTAGGTAAATCTAGGCCCAAAAAAACAAGGCATTTATCCTTTTAATCCAAATGGTCTCTCACAATCCCTAATAGATAGCATCCATCCTTTATAAAAAAAATTGGATCTCTAAGTCCTGAAGGTTTATATTTATCTAAAAGACTAGTTTTTTCACATAGAATTAAAAAATTCATTGTTCACATATTCCAACTATGAGAAATATAAAGCATCAGCTATAACAAGATATCAAATTGTTTAAACATGATCTATATAATAAAAACGATTCTTCAAACTGTGAGAAACACAATTATCAATTTTTAGGAATTTTAATTCCATTCATCATTTTCATATATTCCAGCTTGATGTTTATTATGAATTCCATTAACACACAAAAAATGAAATATTCAATTAAACATTTACACATGAATCAATTTCATTTCTATCAAGTCATAAGAATTTCCAGATTTATTGAATATCACTCATAAATTTTTTTAGAAAAAAAATAATTATAGATTTATATTGATTTCTAGTTTCATCAATTTAAAAATTATAAACCAATAAAAACAACATGCTATTAAATCATAGGATTAATAACTCACAATCTAGAAATTAAAGAGGCAAATAGTTATCAGGGTGGAATGAAAAAAACATGTGGTGTAAAAAACCATAACTAATTCAAAAATATAGTATAGTGTTATATTAATTAGGTTATTTCCACTACCATAAATAGGCATAAAACATTTTCATGTTTTTATTTCACATAATATAATGGAGAAGAAAAGAATCTTCTTCTTCAGTATCATCAAAATTCTCTGTATGAGAACAGATCAATCTCACAGATCACTAATCACGTCTCTAAAATAGAAATTATAATATCTTAAATATTTAATGACACAAATAGATAATAAATAAAAAATTAAACTTCAACTGTATGATGGGGATCATCCTCCATATCATGGAAAGAATAATATGGGGAAAATGAGATCGATCTGAGTGAAAATGTGACCAAGGGGTGGTAGAACGTTCCTTGTATTGACGTTGTTCAAACATGGGAATTTATGATCAATACATTTTTAAATGTTATTAAAATACATAAAAATTACCATAGGTAACCTAGGTCTTGATATAGGTTAGTTATAGAAACAATTCTTGAATGGACCTAGGGTATTTATAGACCCCCTAAAAAATAGAGCACCACAGCGCCACCCCATGGGCCATGTGACATAACTAGCTGAGATGGGGAATTCTATGGTGCATAAAAAGGTACCATGATATATCAAAAAAATTAAAAATATGTTTCTAAGATATATTATAAGTTAATATAAAAAGGTATCATGGGTTATAGTGTAACCTTATGCACTATTCAATGGAACCCCTTTTTCTGTAGAGAGGCTACGCCGCAACCCACCCACCATTGGGAAACAGACCCTAGATTTTGTAGTATCTTAGAAACATGTATTTCATAGCCAATATCATAATTTTAATAGATATAAAAAATTATGAAAATCATATTCCATATCAAACCACAAATATGGTGCAAAAGCATCAAACCACAAAACATACTCAAAGTTCTACACCGTAGACATATAAAAAATGGAAGTGGCCACCTTCTAAGAAACTGTATATAAACTGAACACCTTGTAACATTCTCTGGGAACCTATTTCACCTAAAATAATAAAAGGAAGGTCTTCAAGGATCTGTTCACTTATCTCAGGTATCTATAATACCATTCTAATCAACAATAATTTCAAAACCACACCCGAAGAATAAGAAAGATCAAGGGTTTTCTATGAAACCACCCCATGATACAATGCTCAGGGATTTCACCATCATAGAATACCTACAAAGTCATTTAATTAACATGAGGAAAAACATCCAATAGTGACAAAAAGCTCCTAAAACACTCTACATGGTTGATATGTCTCAAGCAAGATAAAGGGACACAAGAAAAACCCATCTCTAAGACCAAAATATATCAACATCCAAAAAATTAGGAACACAATATGGAGAGTGATAAATCAATTAAAATCATGGAGTAATGAGAATGTATCTATGACTTGCGTTCCTAGATATTGTCTTCCGGAACCAGGATGTTACAAAGTGGTATCAGAGAGGTTCTTTACTCATGATTTACTGTTTGGAGCCCTTAGCCAGGGATAGGATGGATTCAGTACTTAGTGTTAAGATGTGCTCGTAAGTATCTAAACCGTCTATAGGGAAAAGCCATACTACCTTGATTATTGTATTTTTTAGGTTTTAAGATTTTACAGTTGATATGATTTCACCTAGAGTGATTCACATGATTGTGTTTTCATTGTTGTTGCTATTCTAGTTCTATTTATGTTGCAACGCGATGAGATGAGGGTATGCCATCTCATGCATCATATATGGACTTTTTAGAAATCAAATTCCATGCATTATTTTCATTCCATCTAGGGTGAATTAGCAATTGCATGTTGTTGTGATGGACCTTGTGTAGATTATGCATGCTTTTTTGATAGATGATTTGTTAGAATCTCTGCTGATTGTTAGAGGATTGTTTGTATCGTACTTTTCTTAAATGGATTCCAAGCATTGATTTGTGGGTAGTATGGGCCCTCAAAAATTGGAATTTGGCACCTTCTTTCTCGTTTTTCAATGTTTATGGGCTTCAGTGCAGTTTTAGAGCTACTACCTAGAAAAACCCAGAATACATGGCGTGTAATTTATATATACATGTCGTACTATTTTAAACAGTGTCACTGACTGTGTGAGCAGAAACACGGGTTGTGAAAAATCTCCAGGAACACGCTCTATACAGAAGATACACACCGTGTAGTAGTGAGCATGTACCCCACCATGTAATGAAAAAAACGGGTCGAGGAAGCTCGTGTCATACACGTCGTGTTATGTATAAACACGCCATGTATCCTTGTTCTCAGTACCCGGCCAGGTCACGAACAACATCAGATGATGTTCTCATCAACTATACACACCGTGTTTGTTCGGAACACGCCATGTAAGGGTGAGCCATGTACTGGCTGTGTTGCCAACAACATGGGTCGTGAAAATATTCTAGTACATGCCGTGTTTATTCGGAACACGTCGTGTAGTCTCAGCCATGTGGCCGGCCATGTAACTAACAACACGGGTTGCAGAAACCTTTCCTACTACACACCGTATCCACTTGGAACATTCCGTGTAGTCTCAGTTTAAGAAGACCGAGTGGGATAGCCATGCAAGGAGACACGGTCAGGGGAGTGGAGTTAAGTATACGTCGTGTAGATTTTATACACACCGTATAGTCTTGTTTTGTAAATCTTGAGTGTTTCCTTCTCATGTTTCCTTTTTTACTCCTTTGTTCTCTATCCATGTTTTTCTAATCAAAGGCATGCTTTTGAATTTTCAAAGCTATGCCTCCAAGATGTCCTCCGGTTGTACGTCAGTAGTAAAGTAGTGATCAGACGCCAGAAAGGGCTGATCAGGGACTTCCTACCGATCCTCCAGTCGAGCAAGCCTTGGCACCAGCTGTCATACTAGTTGTAGGCACTGATGCGCAGTTTTGGGAAGGCTTTATGAGGATAATGCAGACCATTTAGGGAGAACCACCTCCTACCACATCTATGGAAGGCTTGACGCAGGTTTTCCAGCAGCAGCATCCTCCTACTTTCTCGGGGGAAGGAGGACCACAGGCTACAGAGACATGGATGGAATCCATGGTGACTATCTTCGAGCATCTATAGACACCTCCAGAGAGGCGAGTCAAGCTCGAAACCTACATGCTTCAAGACTCCACCAAGAGGTGGTGGGACGTGATATCACGGGTCGGTCATCATCAGGTTATGGCTTGGGAGGAGATACAGCGCATGTTCTATGACTACTTCAATCCGGAGACCCTGAGGGCCAATCAAGCCCTGAAGTTCATGAGTCAAGTGTAGGGTACTCTTTCTGTCATGGAGTATTCCTCTCATTTCACTGAGCTGCAGCGTTTCACACCCCTCCGGGTTGGGAGTGGGGTGTTATTAGCAAGGAAGTTTGAGGATGGTCTCAGGAGGGAGATCCGCTCGTAGGTGAATATCTTCCTGTTGACTTATATCACTTCCATCGTCACCCAGGTGCTGATTGCAGAGCAAAATTTGAGAGACTTCGGAGCTGCGAGCCAGGGGCTCTGCTTCCAGAGCTAGTATTCCTATATTTGATAGCAGGAAGCATCGTAGGGAGCCTAGGTGCGGTGATCCGAGGAGGCGATATACATCTTCAGGTAGCCTAGTGGTATGCTACCAGTGTGGAAGGGTGGGGAACACGAGGCCGTAGTTCCAGAGAGACCCAGTGGAGTGCCGATCCTGTGGCAATATGGGTAACCTTTAGCATTTCTGCCAGATTTTCTCACCAGTAGCTGGTGACAGGGGTTCTTCCATGACCCCTAATTCAGGAGAAGCACCACTGGTTTCTCACCAGTTAGGGAACTAGAGTTCTTCTAGTCATTCGGGCCGAGGTAGAGGTCGAGGCCATGGAAGTCAGCAACCAGTCCCTCAGCGCCATCAGGGAGGATCAGCTTAGAGTGGCCAGGCAGGGTCACAGGGCCGCATGACAGGAAAGACTTTTTTGATGGAGAAGACCTATCAGGATAAGGATCCCATACCTTCTATCGTTCAATGTACAATTTTAGTAGCCTCAGTTTTATCTTCATCTCTTTTCGATACTGGTGCTACACATACCTTTATCTCTGTTGCTATCGTGGACAGCCTCAGGCTCCGTATCATTCCTTCTGTCGACTCGTTGACACTAGAGACACCTTTGGGGACAAGGACATCTAATGTACATTAGTGTAGAGAGTTCCCTCTCGAGGTTGCAGGGTATCGTTTCTTATGGTATCTCTATATCCAAGAGATAACAGGATATGATTTCATTCTCAGGATGGACTGGTTGGTTCCCTTCCAGGCAGTCATCGACTGTTGTCGCCACAGGGTGAGTTTCATTTCACCAGAGGGTGAATCATTTCTTCATTGAGGCGAATGGGATGTTGAGGCTAGTCGAGAAGGATTGGAGAATCATGGGCTAGTAAGGGTGATGGCACAGATTGCTAGTCTTTATCTGGATAACCAAGGGACATCACAGTTTTATTTTCCTCCAATGGTGGATCATTTTAGTGATGTCTTTCCAAAGGACTTTTCAGGTTTTCCTTCGGAGAATGAGGTGGACATCTCTATTTTTCTCATGCCAGGAGCAGCACCGGTGTCCATTCCTCCCTATAGGATGGCTACACCTGAGTTGCAGGAGCTCAAGAAGTAGTTGGAGGAGTTGCAGGAAAAGGGTTTCATCTGACCCAGTACTTCTCCTTGGGGTTAGCTTGTCCTGTTTGCGAAAAAGGAAGACGGTGCCCTTAGGCTCTGTGTGGATTATCGGAAGTTCAACCAGTTGACGGTCAAGAACTAGTATCCCCTTACTAGGATTGATGACCTTTTCAATCAGCTTCTAGGAGCCCGGGTGTTCTCAAGGATTTATTTAAGGTCCAGTTATCATCAGTTGCATGTTAGACCATCAGATATACCTCTGACAGCCTTCAAGAGAAGGTATAGTCTCTACGAGTATACAGTTATGCCATTCGGTATCATGAATGCACCAGCAGTTTTTATGGCACTGATGAACCGAGTTTCCCATCCTTACTTGGACTCCTTTGTCATGGTCTTCATGGACGGTATCTTGGTGTACTCTCACACTTGACACGACCATGTTAACCCCCTTGAGATCGTTCTGAGTACACTGAGAGAGAATCGAGTTTATGATAAAATCTCAAAGTGCCACTTTTGGATGGATCAGATTCATTTCTTGGGTCACATCATCGCAGAGGTAGGTGTATCTATGGACCCAAAGAAAGTGAGATCTTTAGTTTCCTGGGAGCAGCCGAAGAACGTTTTTGTGGTACAGAGTTTCCTACGGCTGGTTGGATACTAAAAATGATTTATTCCGGACATTTCATGCCTAACATCACCATTGACAGGTCTGAACAAGAAAGAGGTGAAGTTATTATGGTCATATTCTTGTGAGTCATCTTTTCAAGAGCTGAAGGGAAGGTTACTGTCAGCACCGATACTAGTCTTTCCCGTGCCAGGCAAGAGCTATAATATTTATTGTGATGCTTCAGGTATCGGGTAGGGTTCTGTGATTATGCAGGGAGATGGAGTCGTTGTGTACGGGTCTCAGGAGTTGAGGCCACATGAGAGGAACTACTCGACGCACGATCTGGAGTTGGTAGTTGTTGTTCATGCCTTACGTTGTTGGAGGCATTACATTATGGGAGAGTACTTTGTGGTTTTCACTGACCACAAGAGTCTCAAGTACATCTTCACTCAGCGTGATCTGAATCTGAGACATCATAGGTAGGTCGAGTATCTTCAGTCTTTTGATTTCGAGCTTGCCTATATGACGGGAAAGCGCAATGCAGTGGCAGATGCGTTGAGCAGGAGAAATCAGATTCAGGTCGTTCAGGAGGCCAGTAGTGAGTGGAAGATTATGGCTATGTTCCCTGAGATGCATCTGCAGGTCCATGATAGAAAGTGATATACTTTTCTATCTTCTGCAGCTATTACCTCCACACTACTTGATCGGGTACGGATGAGGTATCTATTAGACTCAGAAGGCTTAGTCCTGTGAGAGAGTGTGTCAGGAGAGGACCCTCTACCTGGATGGACAGTGGGTGAGGATGAGATCTTGCGTTTCCAGGGATGCGTATGGGTTCCAGTAGACATATGTGAGGAGATGATGAGGGATTTTCATTCCTCAGTTTGGGCAGTTCATCCTGGCGTCACCATGATGTATCAGGATCTTCCTTGCCAGTACCGATGGCCCGGTATAGAGAGGGATGTTTCTAGTTTCATCTTGTGTTGTTCTACTTGTCAGAAGGTGAAGGCGGAGCATCAATGACCAACATGCCTTTTTCAGTAGTTACCCATTCCTGAGTGGAAGTGGAACGATGTCGTGATGGACTTTGTGACCGGATTGTCGAGATCGCTTCGAGGGAACGATGTTGTTTGGGTTATCGTCGACAGGCTTACGAAGGTTTCTCACTTCTTACCAATCTTGGAGATGTTCAGTGTTGATGATCTGGGATGACTATAAATATAATAGATTGTACGTATGAATGGAGTTTCACACTCCATTGTTTCATATAGATATGTGCATTTTACTTCTCGGTTCTGGCAAGGGCTTCAGAAGGCTTTGGGTACACATGTACTTTTGAGTACAACATACCATCCCCATAAAGATGGAAAATTCGAGCGTACGATCCAGGTGCTTGAGGATATGCTCTGAGCATGCATTCTAGACTTTGGAGGTTCTTGGGAGAAGCATATCCCTCTGGTGGAGTTCACCTACAACAACATTTTTCAGGCGACTATTCAGATGGCACCTTACGATGCTTTGTATGGTAGGCCATGTTGATCACCCTTATGCTGGCTGGAGGCAGGAGAGGAAACTTTGTTGGGACCTCGCCTTGTTCTGGAGACCTCAGAGTAGATAGAGTTGATTCAGAAGAGGATGACTACAACACAATCTCAAATGAAGTCTTATGCTGATCAGCGGAGATGACCTCTAGAGTTCGAGGTCGGGGATCAGTTTTTCCTGCGTGTCGCACCGAGGTTGGGACACAAGAGGATTTAGAGACAGGGAAAGATTTTACCAAGATACGTCGGGTAGTTTGAGGTATTGGAGATAGTTGGGATATTTTCCTATCAGTTGAAGTTACCTCAGTGGTACTGGGCCATGCAAGACGTCTTCCATGTCTCTCAGCTCCTACGTTACTTTTCAGACCCGTCTCATGTCATTCAGTCGGAGGAAGTTGAGCTCATAGTGGATGCATCGTTTGAGGATAATCTTATCTAGACTGTCAACCGTAGTACGAAGGTTCTCTGTGGGTGGTCTGTTCCACTAGTACAGCTACTAGGGCAGGACTGACGAGTACATGATGAGACTTGGGATAGGGAGGCCGATGTTCGATCACAGTGGCGAGAGCTGTTCAGGGTTTCTTCTTCCACGCCTTGTTAGGTAAATTTGTGGATGAATTTCTTCAATGGGGGAAGTTTTTAAGAACCCAAATCTTCATTTGAGGTATGTATTTTCCTTTTTTGGAGTTTTTGAGAAAAATGGAGTTTATGGAAATTTTTTAAGTACACGTCGTGTAATTTCTAAGTACACACCGTGTACTCTTTTCCGGCTCGAAGCCGTGTGCTGGCCATGCCCGGGCCACACACATGGGGTGTAGGGGTGATGTGGAGGCCAGATAAATTGGAGTACCGAAAAACCTAGTACATTCCATTTACTCTAAATGTACATTTCATTTACTTTCTCTTTTTCATTAAATGGACCGGGGTCCCACTTAATCAACATAAACCTCTTCTTCTCCAACTTCTTCGTCTGAGAGCACCAAGAATCCACGGAACTTCGGCGAGCTTCTGTTCCTCCATCCATTCTCGGAATCGATCGCCGTTTATTGCATTGGAATCGCATTGGTGATTTCCCTCTTCTAATTTATCCTTGTTCTATGTTTCCTCCTCATTTACAAGTTATCGTGGGTTGAGCATTTTTGGCGTTTTCTCAAATCTTCATCATTTTAAGGGGAATCAATCGTCATGGTTCACATATATCAATATCCTAGAACTAAGGTAGGTGGTTTGTGCTTTCCGTAAGAATTCTATGAATATTTTTTGCAAACTCTACAAATTCCATTAAATGGGGAATTGTGGGTTTGATGTTTTGACACTATTTTTTTACTTCTTTTGTTGATTGCTTGAGTAGAAATCATTACTTGTGAATTTGGATAATTATTACTATGTTCATGTTCTATGCCTTGCATGTTTTTCTTATTAGGTGTTTTTCCAGTTTCTATTCCTAGTTGTAGAATAGTGGAATTGTTGTATTGTTATGATGTTGTGCCTTAGAATGATAGCCAAGTAGTTCTTGAGGTTTACATGGGCCGATACACGTGCTATGCATGTTTTTTATACACAAGGCTATGAGAACCTATTGTAGTGGACCATAGGGAGAATGGACGGAAGGGATTCTCTAGAGTGTCCATAATTTACGATGTGAGACCATAAGAGGAATTGACATTGAGTGCTTCCTCAGAGAGTCTGTTTTTCGTCAAAGTGGGCCACAGGGGGAATTGACATTGATAGCTTCCCCAGAGAGCCTTTAGTACGATATGAGACTATAGGGGGAATTGAAGGTGAGTGCTTCCGCAGAGAGTCTATTAATTCTTTAGTTGAACCAGAGGGGCGAGACTATGTGTGCTTCCCTGAGGGTTGATGTACATGTAGGTTGAACCTTAGGGGTTAGGCTGTGAGAACTACCCTGTGGGTACCTTTTTGTTTCACTTTCTTGAGTGGTTGTTTCTTGTTTGTAGATTATGTGCTGGAAACTGTGGTTTGTTACTACTGTGTATTATCTTGTTTACTACTTACTTTTTACTGCTTACTGTACTTTACTAGCCATATACTCACTGACTATTAGGCACAAATCATTGGGTGGTTGCCTATTGGGACTTTGTCTCACACCCTGTTTGGGAAATGCTTTTGGGCCCAAACATATTATGTTATTACAGGTATAGATAAGCGAAAGTGCCCTTCTACATAAGGTTCTTGATTTCACTAGAGCTGGAGAGCATGGGACCGAGCCGAGGCTTGCGATGCTGAGGAGTTTCTCATTTTTTTCCTTGTGTACTTGGGCTTAGTACTATATTTCATCATTGTGACTTGTTTGGCTATTTTTTCTAGACATATATGTATCATACATCTTTTCATATATTTCTGCTGTATTTGCTTATTGTTAGTCTTCCGCTGTTTACCGTTTACTCTTGTATGCATGTATTCTACTTCTGCTTTTGGTATTATTTATTTTTATCTTCCGCTATATACCCTTCCAATAAGGGAATTGTTTCTCCATTATCACACCCAAGGCCCTCACTTCTAGTCGGTAGCCTTTGGTGTTTGGGGAAATGCGCTTGAGCCCATGTGACCAACAGGGTACGGTGCGCCTCTGGGTGGCTTCCAGAACCTGAACATTACAAAATCAAGAGTAGTGTGAAAACATTTATTTTAAAAAAAACTTTTCCAAAGGTAGGTTACTCATCCATGAACCTCTAAAATATTATAACCAACAATGTAGTAAATCTTTAAGATTCTGGATGGCCCTCTGTATCTGACCATATTTGTATGGATGAAAAGTATTGATAATTTATAACTAACATAAAAAATAATATAGGATAACACTCCATACTTTTGAGGTATATTGAGGATGATGATCAGTGGTCATCTTGCTTGGTACTCCATAGAGTCCCACCAACTCCTATAGGTACTTACTTGAAAAAACCTCCATTAATATCCACTCTTATATCACTATAAAGTTGGTTGAATTTTTCAAATGATCCATTATCACCCATATAGAATCAAATAATTCATAAGATCGAGGTAAACTAGTAAAAAATAAATTTATAAATCCTTTCACTTCTATAAGAAAATATTTAATTACTAGAAAAAATCTCTAAAAAATAGTGTTTGACCATTACCTTCTTAAAAACTAGACATTTAGTCAGAAACTCTACAATTACACACCTCATCCCAGGACACCAAAACTACCCCCACTATATCTCATTTATTCTTTCACACAAGATGTATCACTAAGAGTAACCTATTGAGTTCATGGATAACCATCTCATTCATCAATAAATGAACAAAAAATTTCACTTGGAAAAACTACTTGTGTTGTCCATACTCATACCAAACATCAAGATAATCATAAAAGGAAACTCATTCTATCCAAAACTATAACTCTAAATTCCCACCTTGTACTGCTCCACCTGCTGCACTAAATATAAAAGCACCATCATATGAAAAAGATAAATTTTACCTCTAAAATCTCTCATATTTGATGAATTTTTGAGATATATTCTATCACTCTCTAATAATATCGATATTCATGCATTGAATAACTATGTTTCTTTATATATAAAAAACAGTCTATAAAATTTCCATTTTCTAGTGTATATGAATTAAAAAATTTGTAATCCTTCAATAATTCCATCCACCATCACTTTTATATGGACAATTAATATTCAAATAATATAAACTTAAAGATCTTATGATTGGTGAAAACCCAAAAAAAACTATCTTCAATGATATAATTTCCCCAAAAATTCATGGTAAAAAAAAGATTCCAACTCAAGATCATGTGTGTCATATTTACACTCATTAAAAAACTCCAATATTTTATAGTATTTCTCTTTCTAAAGTTACTCTTTTTAAAAAGATATTTTTCACTCAACACTAAGCTTAATTGAAAAATGAAATATTATTATAACATAGAAATTATGTTTCTTGGAATGAATAGTATTAAGAAAATTGTAAAATTTATATATTATATATTTAATAAAAAAAATTAAATTCCCCCAAATGATTTATAGGGATAAGATAAGAATAGATCTATCTTTATAGATTAAAAGGCTATACTTTTCTAAAGAATGTTTTACCACCTTTTGATTGAGAACTTGTTTTAAATATATTCTTTAACACTTATAAAAATTCTATTTGAAAAAATAAGCTTCTTATTTTAAAGATAAATATAAATATTAAATTTGTTTTAATTTTTGGTATTTTTTCTTAAGTTATATGTTTTGATGAATACACTGATAAAATATTTCATTCAAATTGATATAGAATTTTCTTGTAAATAATTTTTTGTGTTAAATTATATTTTAAATTGGTTTTCTAGTATAATTGGAATATTATTTTATCATTTAACCTAATTTATGTCACTTGAAGTAATTTAACATTGAATTTTGATATAAAAACAATTCATGCTTTTGAATGTTTTCACTTTAAAAACTTGTTCTCCATTCTGTCCACAAGATTAATTTCAAATAAATTTTATCCTATTCTATGTTTCGAATTTATAAATATTGATTTCATAATTGGACTCATAATTTCCAAATATTGTAAATATTTCGCATTTTTTGGTAAAAATATGAATAGTAAACTTTGGTAATTTATATTACCACGGTTAAGGGTAAATAGTGTATTTATGGGTAAAAAGTATTATAACTATTAGAAAGCTACCTAAATCATAACTTAGTTTTATTTTATGAGTTAATGTCAACCCAAATCATCATTAATGTGATTTTTTGCCTATTTAAGCCACTTGGATGACTTTAATCCATTTATATTATTTTATTCAATGAAATTTCACTATTTTGTACTTTTTATTTTAAAAAGTTAAATATTTATAATATGGAGTTATATAGGGTATATGTTCTACTAGAAATATTAATTTTAAATAAATTTTTTTTTTCTTCATTGTGATAATTTATTTTTAGTTTTTAGAGTAGATATAATTAAATAAAATTCTTATACAATGATGATGAATAAATTGTTTAACTAATGGGAATATCATATAAATGTTACTAAAAATATTAAAATAAAAATATTATGATATATTTAATGTCCTCCATGAATTTTATAGAATAAATTGACATATTAAAGTTGTATTAAAAGTTTTTTCTAATTTATCATCTGTATTGATATTTTTAATAGTCAATAAATTAATAGTGTCAAAATTGACATTAATACTGTTTTAAAATAAATAATATTTTATTATAAGACATAAATTTAAAAAAAATTAAAAAAAATTTGGAAAGATGGTTGAAATAATTTTTAAATATTTATCCATGAATCATTTATGGTTCTTTTTTCATCTTAAAGTGACTATATTAACCCTTAATGTATAAAAAGCCAAGTTATGTGGGTAATAGTTAAATGTCTTAACAAGGGGTTAAAGCCCAAAGAAATGTGTAATAATGTCAACTTAACATCTCTATTAATTATTATTTATGATTATTTCAACCCATACTAATATTAGATTTAAAATAACTCACATTAAATCCATTTTTACTTAAAAGCTAATATATATTAATTTAATATTTTGAGACTTTTCAAAATTTCCATTTACCTAAATTATAAAACAGAAGTAATTCCTTCACTTCCTCACCCAACATTGATCATTATATCTCATCAAAACCTACCCATGTAAGCTTTTAACATCCCTAACCTAATCCTAGAATCCTTCCTTTGGACATAACTCCAACCAGGGAAGTATTTGGGTATAAACCAAAAGAAGTTACTTCAAAAAAAATATAACATTCTTCAACGATCACTTTTGTTTTACTTTTTCTCAACCCATTCATTTATTCTCATTCCATGATTATATAATAACACTAGAATAATCAATATACTGATATTTGGTTATGTAAATTGTTAAACCTGCACATATACACACTTCTAGTAAATGGGTAACGAACTTACCATTCATGTATAGCAAACTACCGCCTCATGAATTTATGTCATTTGTTTTTCATTTACCACCTCCCATGGTTGGTAATTATGATGGAAACTCTATTTTTATAGGATATATGTAAATATATGATATTTTTTGTCTTAATACCTTTGAAATTATTATATAACACAGAACTTCATGCCTACCATTTTGTGTAAATACACTAACATCGTTTGTAGAAGGGTGGATTGCCACCTACTCATAGTGATGCAATTCGTTCATACTATACAAGGAAAAAAATAAAGGATGGTTTTAATAATCATGTGTAAATTATGAGACATAAATATTATATTTTAATTATAATATACATATATATAATTTTCTTTTTATTATTTTAAAATGAAAACAGAATGGAAGTAGCGTTGATTCATACATACGACATACTGTCTCCATGAACAATGTGTTACATTTCATATCTCATGATTTTATAGATTATTCTAAATACATAAATAGTGAACATATATATTCTATTTAAATAATTGATAAAATTATGGATATCATAAAATCAAGATCTAATTAATAGGGAGAACATGTAACATGTCAAAACATACTCGAAAAACATGCTAATAATACCCAAAATAGTGAAAATAATGAATGATTTCTAATAGAAGAGTAAAAATATATTATAAGAAGATAATATATGATATTATAAATATGGTTATTGTTCTTTTATAAGTTAAAATATATCTTAAAACAATTATTACTAAGGTGTTATGAAATTCAACAAAAAAAGAAATGTTAATTAAGGGATTTTTGTCTCACTTTTATTTCTATAGGACACATGTCATTTACACTACTTGTTGTTTTTTGTGCGGTGTATATACATACCATGAATTTATTTTATGAGTATTATTATGAATGTTATTTTATTTTAATTTCCATATAATTTTATTTCATGGGTAATATGATTATAATTATTATAAAGTTATAAGGGTTTATTTTATAATCTCATCGTTATTTTGGGCTATTTTTGTTTAAGTCTCCACTGGGTGATATTTATCTTTAAAGATAGTGTTTTATAAAAATGTTTTCAAAACAAAATACTAATATCAAATGATTTTTAAAATTCATTTTTACGTATTTTTACTTTATAAAATTATTTTAAATGAATCTCGCTATAGTTTTCTAGAGAACAAGGTACTTTATGACTTTTCATATAAAAGTAAAATGAATGTTTTTATAACATATATAGCATGAATGAAATTTCATTCCATCATGGAACCCTATTGTTTCAAGTATTCCACTCTTATTTTATAGTGTTATTTTCAATGAAAACATATTATTTTAAAAATGAGGGTACTTTTAAATAAATTATTACAGAGTAAAAATTTATTTTCATCTCGCTTTTTTCATCTATGAGATAAATGTTATATTCGTCACTTTTTTTGTGGGGTGTCTGCTGCCCCTTTTGATATATTATCTCAATAATACTTTTATGTTCATTTTATTAAAAAAATTCAAATTTTTGTGGGACACGTTTATTTAAAAAAATATTTTTAAATTAATTATTCGATATATGCTGATTGATTTGGACATGAACTATACTAATTAGAGACCATTTAATGAAATCCCCTCGAGGTATCCATAGTCTCCTGAGATGAAATCAATAGGCATAAAACCCTTCTTGTTTGTTTCCAATAATAATAGATGCTTTTTTACTCATATATTTAAACTTTCTTGATATTAGTTCTTGACAGTAAAGGTATCATGTACCTTGGAAACATGACATCCAACAAAAAAGTAATTCCTTCTATTCAGTTATTTTTATAAATGAGAATTTTTATTTTCATTATCTATAAATTACTTTCATTTTAATTTTATTGATTGAATGAAATATTTTTTAAAAGTAATCATGCTTCCATATTGACTTTCCCTTATCTAATTATTTGAATGGCATGTGTTGTCAGTTATTTAGCATTCAATGGTGATTTATTATCATTGATTTGTTATCGCTTAAATTTTAATAACCCTTACTATGTATTTGAGATAACACTTAATTTTTTTCTTTTCTCAACAATCAGATAAGTGTACTAGGGATGATCTTCAAGGATACTGTAGACCAAAAAACGTTATCCTCAAAAGAAACCATTTATATAATAATTACTGTATTAATTTACAATATTATACACATATATGAATATGGATTACCAAGACTGCTAAACTGATTGCTAATTTATTCTACATTTCATTGTAATCAATCCAATTTAGTTTTATTAGACACTGACTTCGGGCTTACTAGGTTTGAGCTTCTATAGTTGGTATCAAATGAGGTTTAGAAGAATCCATGGGAACTATATTTAAATAAATATTGATTAGATAACATAACCCCATGGAATACTTTGAGGAACATTATAGAAGAACACCATAAATTTTTATTTAAATAGATATTATGTGGTTTTCAAATAAATACATCAATGTTGGGATACTAAAACATGACATCGTTCTGGAATAGATGTACATATGGGAATTAACGTCAAAAATGTGTGTTTGGACTGACTTAGTAATAACCCGGTAGATGACAATGTGCCTTACCACACACCTGGTATGACACTCTGAGGGGGATATTCTTAGGATCATTCTTATTTTCGTTACAACCTATTATATGGGATTTGAATATATGATGAAAATAGATAACCTAAGTTAAAACTAAGGGTAATAATATTATAAATATCTTTCAATTATATTCTATAAATGATTATATTTTTTCTCACTCGGATTATTGTTAATCACACTATGCCTTATATTTTTAGATAATGGATGGAACTTGAAGGAATCATGTGAATATATAACTTGAAGGAAAGGGTGGTGTTGATAAGAAACTAAATGGGATGTTTATAGGAGTTAAATATATCTTTTTTATTCCTAATATGTTTTCCTAAAATGTCATTAACAATATATACCTTAACCTACTCTCGAACTCACCAAAGAATAGAATAATAGAGTCTACTAAGAGTCTCTATAGTGGAGATTATTGAAAAAAACATGTCTCAACTTCCATCATGAAAGAAATGTGGAAGGAGACACCTAGGAATTTTTTTCAATATAAAAGATGAATTATTTATTTGGGGGAAAGAAGTATATAAAGCAAATAATTGCTAAGGGAAAAATGAAGAGTGTGATAGAAGGAAATAAAACTCACAATAAGAATCCATTTATATATCATTGCCTTAAATTTGGGAAACAATGGAATTACACATGTAAATTATCTCTTCTCGAGGACAAACTCTAGAATAAAGAAGAACCTATGTGGAAATAAATTGATGAAGTATTAATGTATTGGGGTTGTATTGAAAACAATTGTTAAAAGGTTATTTAGTGATTTACCTTATTTTTTGGGTGTCCATGATATTTAATATGGATGTTATATTAATATGATTTTATAAAAATGAAAACATATTTACTGGGCAAAAAACGTCATGTCCAACATCGATGAGGGGTTTGAACCTATAACAGAAAATCAATAAGGGTGCGACACCTACTGATAAAATATGTGACTTCCTAGTTAGAATTAAATTTTTTTAGTTAAAAAATATAATGGATAAAGTTTATTTTGATTTTAGGGAAAATTGTTTTATTAAATATATAATCATGGTATTGGAAAATGATTTGGTGATTAAGTGATTAATATTATTATAAATTATGTTCATTAATTTTAGAATCATATAAGATAAATCTAAAAACCAGTTTTTTTTAATAATGTTTGAATTATATTCTGGATTCAAATATGATTTATTGTGGACTTATGGAAGTTCATATTATTAATTGAAATATCATGGATATTATGCGATTTAGGAAAATAAATTTTTTGTCTAAGATATTAAGAGTTATTGATGTTATTTGGAAGGCTATATGATCAAATACTACAAATTTTTTTGGGTCTCAATATTAATGTAGAATTTCTATAGGAATTATAATTAATTTCTAAATAATCTATTTTCTAATTTGAATAATAATTTTTAAATTTAAGGATCAAATTATTTTTTCATTATATAAGTTTTTATTATTTTGGGGGAATGTAATATTTATATTTATTTTTTAAATTTAAAGACCTTTTTGGACTGTTATTTTGGACATAAGTTTTTAGGGTGAGTCTTAGGGTTGGAATGGATTAAAATTAACATTGGATATTATTTCTTGAGGTGTAACTATGATTTATTTGAATAATTTTGGTTATTAATTTTGGTTTTAGTAAATATTTATAGTGGATCTTATGATTCATTAAAGTGCTACAGGTATTAAAATTGAACATTAATATCCATTTCCTAGCATAAGAGATGAAGTGAAAATAGATCAGTGAACGACCAAAGGATAAGATTTTGGTTATAACATGTAATTAATTCAAGTAAGATTATTTTTTCAAGTGATTATCTAAATAAAAAAACAGTTCAACTATAGGAATTTAATTTGGAATAAAAACAATATTCATCTAATTTTCTTACCAAGAAATCAGTGGTCACTTTAACCTGTAACAAATTAATTGTTTTGTGATAATAGACTTACTGTTGATCATGTTCTTGAACACTCTCCACCATACATTTATGGTTTTCTTTCTCTATTTTTTCCCTATTATCTCTTTCCACTAATTATTTCCTATTCTAGAGACTATTTTTTGGTGGCCTTCATGTATATATTTCCCACTTATTAAGAAGATTTTTTATTAACTCAAAATTCTATGTGGGTTTCCCACAAATGAATTTTAAAGTATCAACCATTCACTTTTGAAGTGAAATTTAAAATTTCAATAAATAAATTTTCTAAAGTATTGTAGAATGAAACAACACAATAATTTATGGTATGTCTCTTTTTAAACATAGTCTCTTTTAAATCTGATGTTTCACGCAACTCCCAACCTAAACGATCAATGGAATATTATTATAACTTATCCATTAAATTGGTGGGAATGAATATTATTAACCAGATAATAAAATTTATATATTAAATGTTTAATAAAAAATTTAAATTCATCCAGATTATTTAAGAGGTAAAAGGTAAAATAAACCTAATTTTATGTATTAAGATGCTATATTTTTTTAAAGACAATTTTACCACCTTTTGATGGAACATTTATTTGAAATATAGTTTTTGAAAAATGTATTAAATATATTTTTTAAAAATAATATTATTAATTAATATCAGAATATAAAAAAATTGGATGATTGTTTTTGAATTTTTCTAAAAGGATTCATGTTATGGTTCTTAGTAAAAATATATTAAATTATAATTGAAAAAATATTATTCTTATAAATAATATAGAGTGATAAATTATATATTTATTTCATTTTGAAGAATAATTAATTCTATTCTTTGTCATTTAATCTAATTTACCTCATTGGAATCAATTTCAAAATTAATTTTTATATAAAACCATTTCTATATTTTGAATATTTTTACATTAAAAACACGTTCTCCCATTCCATCAACAAGATTAATTTTAAATTAATTTTATCCAATTATTTGTTTTTAATTTTGAAAAATAGATTAAATATATATAAAAATAATTTAATAATTTTTTCAATATGACCCATTTATTTTTGAACAAAATTTTAATAGTAATGTTTGTTAATTTTTATTACAACTGTTAAGGGTAAATCTGGTAATTAAGATTAAAAATAATATGATAAATATTATTATATTACTCTAAAACCATTCCAAATTCTATTGGATGATTTAATACTTATTATAATCATCATTAGGTCAATTTTATGTCCTCTAAGATCCAATTTTATGATTTTTATCTATTTATAGTATTTTCTTCAATGAAAAGTCAATTTTATCATACTTTTGTTACAACAAGTTAAATATTTTTAATATGTGGTTATACACAGGATAAGTTAAAATATAAATATTAAATGGATATATAAAATGATTTTATTAATCATTATAATAATTTTTTAATTTTTATTTATGGGATAATTAAATTAAATGCTTTCATAACGATGATGTAGTATGTGTTTAATTAATGGAGATATCTAATGAGTGTAATTAAAAATTTTAAAATAAATATAATTTACTATATTTAATGTTAAAAAATAATTTTATATACTAAATTTAAATATGAGGTAACTTTTAAAGTGTTTTTTGAAATTATCTTAGTTATTTATATTTTTAGAAAGCCAATAATTGAATAGTGTCAAAATTGACATTAATGTTGTTTTAAAATAAATATTTTTTCCAAAAATGATATAAAATAAATAAAAATAAAAAATTCATCAAAATTATATTTATAAGTTTAAAAATTAATCTCATACACAATTATAGTGCTTTTGGAATCTTATAGTAACTATATAAACCCTTAATGATTAAAAAAATCAAAGTTGGCAGGGTAAGAGTTAAATGGTTTAACTAATAAGTTAAATCCAAAAGATAAGGGTATGAATGTGACCATAAATTGTATAAAAAATATTTTTGGTGACTATGTAGACCCATATTCATATTATCTAATAAATTAATATCATTGAATCCATTTGGATTTAAAAATTAATTTATATTAAATTAATATTTTGAGATTTTCCAAAATTTCCCCTTAAAAAATGATAAAAGAGAACCTCCTCCCTCACTTACTTAGAAAAAATTAAGAATTTTATATTATCAAAATCCTACAAAAATAATCTCCCAACTTTACACCTATCATCCTAGAATCCTCACATTGAGCATAAATCCATCGAAATAATACTTTTGGTATAAACTAAATGATGTAACCTGAAAATGATGTAACATTCTTCCATACTCACATTCATTTTTTTATTTCTCAAACCATTAAATTATACTTATTACAGAATAATTTAATAAAAAAAATATACTCAATATAGTGATATGTTTTTATGTTAATTTATCTACCTACACCTATAGACACTTCCAACGAATGGGTAATGAATATACCATTTGTTTACGGTGGACTACCGCCTCACAAAACAATGGCGTTCGTTTTTCCTTTACCACCTCTAATGGGTAAGAATTATTATGAAATTATATTTTTCTATAACATATATATGATGATTATGTTTTCCTAATACTTATATAATTTTTTTATAACACATACCTTCATTCATTCCATTTTTTAAGTACGATAACATCATTTGTGGAAGTGTTGGCTATCGCCTCCTCAAAGCGATCTAATTCATTCACACTATGAATGGAACTTATAAAGGATGGTTTTAAAAAGAATAAGTGACATATGAGACATAAATATGATAATATAATTTTCATATATATATATATATATATTAAATTTCACTGTATTAATCTTACAATGGAAGGGAATTAACTTTCATACATATGTACAATCTACCATCTCCATGAACGGTGAATTTAATTTCCTATTTCAAAATTTTAGGAATAGTTATAAATAAAAAATATAATTAATTTATATTATATTAAAGTTATATATTATATTATTTAGAAGATAAAATCATGATCTAATTAATATGAACATCACAAAATAATTATAAACATACTCAAAAAACTAGTTAATTAACACCCTGAATAGTTACAATAATAAAAAATTAAAAACTAAAGGGTAATAAGATATTATAATAGGATAATATATGATATTATAAATATGATAATGGTTATTTTATAATTTAATAACTTGAATAAAACTTTTAAAATTTTGGTTAAAGAACATTCACCCAAAATTAAACGCTAAGTTAGGGATTTTTGTCTCACTTTTATTTATGTGGGACACATTTCATTTACACTACATGTTTTTTTTTCTTGTGTATATACAAACCAAGAATTGATTTTATAATTATTATTCTAAATATTATCTTATTTTAATATCCATATAAATTTATAGCATATGAATATAATTCTGCTGATTATAATGTTTAAGGGGTTATTTAACATTATATTCGTTATTCGGGGGTGTAGTTGTTTTGGTCTCTACTGGGTAATATTTATCATCCATGTTAGTCTTTTATAAAAAAATCAAAAATGTTTTTACTATTCTAAAATGTTTTTTTAAATTCTTTTTTGCTTATTTGTTATTTTTTAAATAATATTTTAAAATGAATACTCTTATCATTTTAAAAAATGAGATACTTTATGTCATTTTTGAAAAAAATGGAATATTTTTATAAATTATAGAGTATGAACATAATTTCACACCATCATTAAACACTAATTTTTTAATATTACTTTTCATTTTTTTAATTTTCTTTTAAAATAAAATATTCTCTTTTACAAATGATCACCCTTTTAAATAAATTATTTCAAATTGGTAAGGGGTTTTCATCGTAGATTTTACATCTATTAGATTAATGTCCCATTATATACTTACTTATTTTGTGTGGTGTATATACTACCCCTATTGATATATTATATCATGAATCTTTTTTTCTTCATGGTAATCAAATGTTTTAATATATAATGGGACACTTTGAGATAAAAATCACTTATTAAATCGATTATTCGATATATGAGGAATGCATTGGACATTCACTATATAGGTTGTGGATCGGTTAATATAATCCCCTCTATTCATAGATAGTCTTATAAGATAAAATCTATTATTTAAAACCCCTTTATTTCTGTTTCGAAGAAGAATATATAGGTTTCCACCCATATTTCTAAATTGTTTTGAGATTAGGTCTTATTGGTAAAGGTATAATGTGGTTGGGAAAAATGGCATCCAATAATTTATTCATTTCCTGTATTTCAATTATTATTATCCATGAGATTTTTTCTTTTACATTATCTATAGATATATTTCATTCTATTTTTATTGGTTAAATGGAATTTTTTTCAATTTACTTCCTTCCAACATTGATTTTTCTTTATCCAGTTGTTTGAATGGCATGTGTTATCATTCATTTACCTTTATATGTTGATTTTTCTCATTAATTTGTTATTGATTCCATTTTACATACACTTAATAATAATTTGATCTCATACTTATTTTTTTCCTTCTACAGGAATACAAGAAGTGTACTAGGAAAGATATGTAAGGATATAGTAGATGGAATAATTTTATCATCAAAAGAACGAAAGTATGTTGTCATTAGTGTATTAATTTGTAATATAAGACTCATGTATGTGTCTGGATTACCAAGACTATTAAAATTGTCGGCCCTTCATGCAGTATTTCTTTTTAATCATGCAAAAATAATGGTAGTATACACTAGATTCCATCTTACTAGGGTCAGTTTTCCACACACATGGGAATATAGAAATAGAAATTCATAAAAACTAATTGATCACTGATGAATCATAACACATCCCAAACTAAGAAATGAAGTTTCATATAAGAACATAAACTAAACTTCATGTTCTTCCAATCAAAGAGATGGATAACTGGCCAATTTCTAATTCTGGTGATCCACTTCTGTCTGACATTGACCAATACACAAGAATTCTTAATCAGTTTTGGTACAGGTTGTCAGAGGGGTCACAACATAATAGAAAGCAGAGATGAACCTCCTATAATAAACTTGTGTACATAGAAATTCCACACCTTCACAGTAATATTAGGGGCTTCTAAAGAAAAATAAACATCAATATTCAATGGGACCACAACTACTCCCTAATGGGGCATGATATTCCCCATGAAAAAAACATCACATTCCCAAAACTCAAACTTAAAAAACATATTAATTCCCATGATGACATAATAAATCAGTATTCAAAATATCCTCAACACTCAACTGCATCTATTTATATATAAACTATGTATAAATAATTGAAAACCAACTAGATACCTCCAGCGGGTTGAATAAATCAACAATCTACAAAATAGAATAGTTCTTATTCAATGTTCCCTAGTTAAAGTGATAAAAATTGGTACAAATATGAAAACTAACAATGGATTTTTCACAAAAAAAATTAATTCACCCTAAGGTGATACACTATCAACTCAAAAGGCGTCATCCTATGTAGATACATCAATATAATAGAAATGCCTGGTTATAGAACTATCCCAAGCTTGAACTCTCGTAGAGGGGGAAATTATATAATTTCATTTGGAAATACATTATGATACTCTTTTGTAACCTTGGGAAAAACTCATGGGTGAAACACTCAAGAACTCTACATCATCTAGCCCATCAAGGATAACATATTTGTGACATGTATCTGGCCTATTAGATTTTCCAACTAACCAATGAATGCAGAAGACTCATCGTCATCATCATAAAACACAACCTATATCCTAAACCAATTTACAATATCTTTCACCTAATGCTGCTAATCCATACTAAGGATAATCCCATATTAATTTATCTATAAACGTATGAAGTCTCTCAAAGAGTGGTGTTACCTCAGCACTAGATCAAAGTCTCAACATACTTCATACATATAAGCCCAACATCTAAGTAGTGTAATCAATGCCAAGGGAACTAGAATCCCCTTGTTGTGTACTTTATTCCTCTCTTGTTTCCACATCCATTTTCACATTTTATTTTTCTTTTATTATTAAGGAATTTAATTTTTTATAATAATTAACAATTTTTTTCTTTTTTATTAAATAGTTAAAGTCATTAATTATTAATATTTTTATGTATATTAATGTTTATCTTAATTTTTTATCAACAATTTAATATTTATTAATTAATGTAGAATTATCTTGCACTTTTGTGATGTGTTTTTCTTAAATTATAATTTTTCATTTTTTATTGTCATAGTTCTTGAATTATTTCATTTTTTTATTATTAAATATCTTTATTTTGTTGGATTTAATCTTTAATTTATAATATTTTATTTTATAAATCTCTTATTGTTTAAATTGAATTTTTATTTAATTGATTTTATTATTTTCATCGTATCTGTCATTGGTTTTACTTCCTTCTATTTTTATTAATTTATTAAATTAATTCATTAATTGAATTTTTTCACTATTTTTTTTATAAATAAATATATTTCAAATTTTATTTTTGAATATTAAAATAATTAAATTAATTTTAACTTTTTAATTATATTCTGTAAATATTTTTTATACTTATTAATAGTTAGTTTAGAATAATTCAACATTAATCATTTATTAGATTATTAATTTAATAATTTTAATTTATTTTTTATCTAGAGGTTTTAATATTTATCAAATCATAATTCAATTTAAATTATTTTTTTAATAAATTTTAATTGAGATGTGTTGGTATTTAAAATTTTAAAATATAGTTTTTAATGTTTTCATTTTTCATTCTTTTGAAATTTTTGTTTATTCATTGTTTTCAGGTGATGATACTGTCTCAACTGCCACCGTAATTTTCATCCATCGCCAGAATAGGGAACTTGAATCCAGACCACTTATCTTCAGACCACCTACCATTATCATTCAGCTAATGGTGTCACCTAATCCATCAATGGAACTCCTTACATGGTGAATCGTTTGAGTCATTGTTTCTCCACCACCCACTACTAGATCATACCCAACAGTATCTCCCAACCCACCAACAGAACCTTATCCATCCGATCCTTCTGGCCCACCAAGCGCCACCACTAATATATCCCTATGGTGGAACTATGGAATCACCACTATCCATTGTCTATAATTCCCCCTACACCACCACTATTCAATGTTGGTACATGAGTCACCATTGTATCACCCACCTCTGTGGCACCTTCTCTCATTGTCTCCTCACCCACGACTAGCATGAAACATCATCAAGGCCACCAGCTACACCTCCTCTCTCTAGATTAAAACATAATCCACCACCACTAAAAAGCACACCAAACCCACCATAAATTAAAGAACATAACCAATATCTCTATATCAAAAAATAGATGAACCCAATAAAAAACACCAAATATTTTTAGACCTGAAAATAATAATCCACCAGATATTTGAACAATGTCTATCCTCTTTGAAGACTGATCTGAGAACATACCTATATTCATCTTATAACCACCACCATTAGATTTGAATCTGAAATCAGACCCAACATTGTCCACTATCCCTAAAGACATTATAACCATATCCCCAAAATTTTGATAACTACTAAACCGAGCTAGATCACTTTTTTCATTCCACCGCACCTCGGATCCCACCTTCACTGCCCCCACTGATCCTCCCCTTGCTTTCCATATGTCAATCACCCACTTCCCCTTCTCCGAGCTAAGACCACCCCCCTCTTCCATACCTCTTGAGCTGAGACCACCTCCAACCTATTTTATAGTTATATAATATTTAATAATATATATTTATAATTAATATTATTAATACAATTATAATAACATATTTATCATAATTTTTATATTTTTATATACTTATTTTTATATAATAATAATGTTTATAATAGTAATTTATGATTTTATATAATATTATGCTAAAATTAATAATTAATACTTTTTTATAAATTTATGTATTTATTTTTTGTTTATATAAAAATAATATTATTATTATTAACATACTAAATAATAAAAAATATATTTATATTTATATTTATATTTATATAAAATACATTTTTTATATATTTATGTATATATTTAATAATTAGACAAACATAATTTAATTGAGTATTATTTTTGTGTATAATAATTTTGTCTATCAAGTGTTTGACTTTTTGTTTTTTGTTTTACCATTGAAGAGGTTATAATGGGAATGGAAGAGCCTTCACTCAGCAATCTCGGTCATTGATGATTCTGCATGGATAGAATTAATGTATGTGATTATGGTTTCTTCTTGTATCATAGTTATAAAAAGTGGAGCATTCTTTTAGACTGGATTCCTTGGTCATCACATAAGTATTCAAGGAGTTCGCAATAGGGACCATTCAATAATTCCAGGTCCATCCATACCCATTCTAGAACTATCTTGGGGGGTCCAACCATTTTAGACCAAAAATAGATAGATCCATTCCATATATACAGATGAACCGATCATCCATTACTCCATATTCATTCACCAAAGGGAAAAGAGTACTGAGATGGGAAACCAATCTAGGAGTAGAGCACCAGAGCAGGAGCTAAAAGAAAGAATTCATCTTTGAATAGAAGTTTTCTAATCACTTTTTATTGTTATTTTAATTTTAGTATTCACCCTTAGCATGTGTTGTTAAATTTCATAGGTTGAATTAGATTAATATGTCTTGAAATTTTTATTATGTTCTACTCATTTTTTCTATCTTTATATCAGCACACCATAATCTCAGAGATCTAAATTAATTTATGATGAGTATGATTTTCTTCAATATGATATGTACTAATAGGAGAATATAGAAATCACTTTTCATTTATATATTAGCCGAAGTAATGAAAATAGAAAAGTTTAATGTTATTTTTCCATTGAGAGTCATTTAAATTCTTAAGTGATTATTAAAATATAATTTCTAGGAAAAGATCAAAGAGTTATGTTGATCATCTAAAGAAGGAGACCAGTGGATCGAAACCATTTTTCTCATCCTTAATTAAATTTTGGTTAATGAATGTATGCAAATAATATCCTCTAATAAATTCATGAATGTCTGATCACCCTAATCCCATACATTGTTTCAATCTCTCTCTCTTCCATTTTTCCACTATACCCTGAAACCATTCAATTTTACCCACATATTCAACATTTCACCATCACTTTTAGTTTTTGTTATTTTTTTCTTTTTTTGTTATTTTGTTTTTGGTCCGCACAAAATTGGACATTTCCGGTGTTTTTACACCTTTCCTACCACTACACTACGAGTAATTAAGTTTTATAAATTTTAAATTTTCATCACTCCAATGACCTCATGGGAAATTTTTGGAATCATTGTCGTAAAAGAAACATGCGACCAATTTAGAAAAAAACAAAGAAACTATATGAAAAAAAAAATTAAAAAAACATAAAACCAAAAAATATATATATAAAAATTAAAAACATTATACAAATTTAATAAAAATATCAGAAAAATAACATATTACATGCACACTAGGACATCTAAGATAGAACATGGAATACCAATTTTAGAAATCCACAACCAATGTTATGAAAATTGAAATCCAATTAAATTTGAAATGGTGAATTTATAAAACTTTTGAGGTATGAATAGATTAAAAACAATATGTGAATATTCCAAAATGCATAGTACCTTACTTTGAAATACATAAAAATAAGGAATTTAAAATTATAACTTTGTTAAGAAACGAATATTTTATTAGTTATTCCCCTTGGACATGGATCTTTGATATCAAATTATATTCTTTTTCTCAGTTATCATCATTTAATGGTCTTCCAATAGAATACTCAATTGAGGTCATTATAGACATTTATGGTTTTGTCTAGAAATTATCACTTTGATATTTCAGTGATGAGGGGTCTAGGATGTGGTCGTTTCCATTCTTCTTAAAGTAGAGGGCTATGACATAGTTCTAAAAACAATAATAAGAAATATTTCAGACATGGGATGATGTGTTCAATGATTTTTTCTCTAATTTAAATTCTAGGATCACCACCATTGAAATTAGTAATATGATCGCTGTATTTTTCCAGGATGAGGGAGAGTTTCATCATGAATCATAGGATGGGTTTGAAAGTATTTTTAGAAAAAATATCATTCACAAATTAACTCTTCACGTGCTCATCGACACTATTTACAATTCCCTCACCCCTTATAACCCAAAAATGGTTAACCAATATTGAGTGGGTGACTTCTTTGATTATAATAATGATGAACGTAAAAAATTGTTTGATGGTTTTGATCAAAATTCCCAACATAAATGCACTTGAAATAGATTCATCCATAGTAAAAAAAACTAATACTAAATCTATTATTACTAACAAAATAGTTATAAGAGATTAGTGTTGTTACAGTTCAATGTTTTGTCACACTCATAAATGTTGTATAAGAATTGATTTACCTATTCAATCTGATGGGAGTGCCCAGTTTTAAGATTATAGAGCTAGAAATCAGGGTCCCATGATCCCTTCACCAATGAATATAATTATTAATACAAAAACAATTTTCGACTTCCATGGAGAGAGAAATATACAATCATACATACCACGACCCCAAACTAACAGTCATATATTAGTTCTTATAATTCTAATAAACATGGAACTAAATCATAAAATTCCCTAAGGGATCTCAGGGGATGTTCTAGAAGATGTTATATGATATTTGTTTCCTAAAAAGGGATACTAATTCTAGAATTCATAGTCTAGAAATTCAAATGGGGTGAATGGCTTGGTACTTTTTAGGTAGAGATAAATGGAAGATTCTCGTCACAATAGAAAATAACCTTGAAAAAAATGTTATAGAAGTAAAAACCAAGTTGGGAATTAAATTTAAGAAAGTAAGAAAATTTTTTGAAAAAGGAAATTGATGTTCAAGCTAAAACTAGAACTAGAAACCTGTAAGACAACCAATCATGAAATATAGATAAATAAAAATAAATTTATAAAAGTATTGAAATTTTCCAAGAAAAATCCCAAGAAAAATGAATAATTAAATGGTAATATATAAAAGTGGTAATGAATAAGGTGATCTTTGAGGATGAGTTGAATATCAAACCTATTTAGATGAATCACCCTACTCATATCACTTTTCCATAGGGAAAAAATATAATGTAACCTAATTAATTAAAGTTTCTTCAAATGTTTTAGAGATTTAAGTTTAACATTCACATTTTGGAGGAATTAAAAAGTGATCCTTCTTACCTAAAAATTTCCTAATATTTTCTCATATATCAATATGGGTTGGGGTGAGAGATCAAATGTGATTTATAAAGAAGAGTGTTGTGTCATGGTCCAAAAGAACATCCCCAAAAATTGAAATACCGATGAATGATTTCATTTCTTGTAGAATTAGATGAAGTGATGTTTTAGGTTCTTGTGTTATTTAGGATCTCACATCAATATCATTCCCTAACCTCTATTTTAAATGATGGGCCTTATTTAGATGAACACAACTTCAGTGACACTATAGTCAGCTAACTGGTCACCTGACTACCCTTATATGTGGGTGGATTATTTTTTAGTTGATGTATGGAATCTTGTTTCCCACCAACTTCAATATTCTACACATGGAGTGTCACAAATGTGTTCCAATAATTTTAGGTAGGGCATTATTGTCCACTTATAGGGTATTCATCTACGTATAAATGGGTAAGATGACCCTCCATTATGATGAGTATCAAGTTGAATTTTAAGTATATAAAGTGTCTCCACCTAAGGCTAGTTGTAAGTTGATTGATTTTACTGAATATTTTTTTAGAAATAGTATTAAAAAAAATCATTAACCAAATAATCAATAAATATTTTAGAGGACATTTTCAAGATATCTTTGTTGAGTCTGAATCCACACAAGAGCTATAATGGTTGGGGAGAGTTGAGATACAAATTAAGAGTTACATTTCTCTAAAACATGAAGTAATATTTATCACTCTAACCAATATTACTATTATTTTTCTAAAATAGTTCAAGGATTCCATCCCACCCAAGTTATCAACCCTGATATTGCTTCATGTGTTGTAAAACTTATGTGAAGTCATTATGGTCTTGTTATATTTTCTATAGAGAGGGAAATTTTTGGAGAAAATAATATTTCTAGAGTCACCCATGTTCATATTGAATTTTATGGTTCAAATTGTGGCTCTTTTAAAATTGAGTAAGAGGAGTTTACAGAGTTTTTTTAGAATATTTATAATTAGTCTACCACTGATTATTTCCACAAATTGGATGATGAAATTTATTACCATTAGTTTGAAATATTATTAGAACAACTTGATGATTTTGTCACTACTTTACCTAAGGTTAATTCCTCATTAATTCATCATGATGTGGATAGTGACCCATATCCAGTAACTTCCATTATTTTATTGAACATGTTTATCAAATAATTGTGTGGGAGACTCTAAGAGGGAATATTCAGAGCGACGTTGGTCAACATGAAAATCATGCGGAGTTGTTTCTTATTTTACCTCATTATTTGAGTGAAATTATTGATATTTAAGCTATAGGTGTAGGAGTCTTAGTCCTTGAGTATTGGAGTTTTTAAAAATACTTTTTTAAGCTGTTGAGTTTCATGAGATTTTGTGTGGACTTAGTGAATTGTAAAAAGGTAACACTGAGGGGTCATGAAATGAAGAATATTAAACCCTAAATGAACATAGTTATAAACCCATAGGAGATAATGACTAGATGGTAAATTTAAGACTATTACTGTATGGGAGGAATCACATAATTTTCTTTTTTTTCTGTTTAATTTTATTATTGAATATATTCTCCTTCTTTATCGTTTCTATTTTCATTATTGAAATTTTTTTACTAAGATTATCATAGACATATTTTTTCTTGATTGATGTACTGTTTTTTATAGTTTGCTGATTTCCTGAGGGGAATATGGTATGTTGGTCTCAGTTGGTTATGTGAATTACTTTCTAAAGATAGAATCTTGTGGAATGTTCATTCTAAGAGGAAGTTTCTATCTTGAGAACATTACATAAAACTACCCTCAACTTATACTCTATTCTATTCCAATTTTCTGTTTAATTCCTCAATCTCATGTAAATATCTTTATTATATAGGAACTTCAAATTTTTAACCAGTTGGTTTTTTCAATGTTTTAAGGGAGGATGTGATTACACAATACAATATTGAAAAGAAACTTCCATGATCAGGGAAGTACTATTTCTTTATTTTTTCAAATTTTTTATCTTTAAATTCCTATTTGATGTCATCTAGGAATAAAGTGTTCCAGATTTTCCCAGATTTCTTTTAAATTTCATTGTAAAACAAGCTTCCATAAATTGAATTCACTTTTATTCTATCCTTTTTTAACAATTTAAATCATTATGCTTATATTTGAACTAAATTGTGGGAATAATTTGTCTGTTTTTTAAAATCAAAAGCATAAACATATTCAAAAAAATAAAAATTAAATATTTTGTGCCTTATGTTTTTGTATTGGTCGATGGTTTCTTTTGTATTTTTTTTTTGTTTTTTTGTATATTTAAATAAACTACTTGAAAATTCATGAAAACCCTTAATTAATATTTTATTTTCATATTTCTAATTTGTTTTGACTGAAGCATTCTTCCACATTGAGCCTCAATATAGGGGAAAATGTTGTTAATTTAGTATGGTTAAGGGGTCATCACAAAGCTTAATTAGGGTTCACTAAAAACACATCAAACCCCATTAAATTGTTTTTAAATTTCATTTTAACCAAGATATAAATACATTCTGTTTGTGTACATAGTTTTTCCAAAAAACAAACAATGGAACAAAAAAGTTTTTTCATTCTTCTTAGGTAAAAACTGCATTCTATGTAGAGGGGATTCAAATAGTATGAAATTTCTAGAAATATAGAATTTATGAGTGTTTATGACCCACTATTTGATTTTGTAATTTCACAACATAAACTTGGTAAGGGATTTTGATGTGAGATATATTCTTGGAATTAATATTATAACTTAAGAAAAAAAATGAAACTTATACCTAGGATACACATTCTTTTTGGGCTAATACTTTAGGGATACAACTCTAATAATGATCATTTAAGTCTTTTGAATCTAGATTAAAATGGGGAAATTGTATCTTACGGCGAGTCTTTGTGAAAAGGGTGATGGTTGACAATATATTAAAAAATAAAATACATTTTATATCTCAATAAGTGTTCTTCTTATTTCTTTGCGCAGGAAATATGGCTGTTAAAAAATAAAATTATATTCTTTTCCAAAAATGGGATCATTTAGGTGAAAAGAATTTAAATCCCAAATAATGAATAGATGGTAGACTTTTATAATAATTATTTGAGTTGAGTCAATGAAGTGATGGATAAATAAAAATGAAAACCCCCAAAAAATATGGATCTTCATTTCGATGAACCAAGCGGAGAGTGAAAATTAATGGCCTCTCTATTTAAATTACTAATCCAATTTTTATCTATACTTTTACACTCATAGAACTAGAACCCATTTTAAATGGAAATATGTTAGTTAGTAATATTCACATTATATGCATGAGTTTTTCATGGAGTGGAGGGATTTTTTTATATCCGTATATTTGGAGTCACATTGAATTTGGGAAATATAGTTTTTCTATTTTTGAAAATAAATAATAAACATTGAATTTCCTATAAGTTCAATGGAAAAAAGTATGGGGTGTTGGATGTGGCCTTTAATTATCCCTTTTTTCCAAATCAGTTTACACATTTTTTCCACTTTTAATTATTAACATAACAAATTTTTTTAACAATAAACAATTATTGACCTTTATAAGTTAAAGTGTTTAAATTATGCATTGTTTTTCATTTTATGTGTTTTAGTGTTTATCGTAGTTGTTTCTAAATAATTTAAAATTAATCAATCAATGTAGTATTAACTTCTATTTTTATGATGGTTTTTTTTATTTTCATTTTTCATTTTTTTTCAGTCTAGTATTATTTCATTTTGTGTTTTCCAAATATCTATTTATATTATTTAATATCATTATTTATTTTTTTTATTTACATATTTTTATTCTATTTTTTATATCTTATAATGTCTAAATTATGTTTTTAATAATTAATTTGATTATTTACATTGTATATGTCATTAGTTTTACTTTCTTCTATTTTTTGTAATTTTTTAAAATAATTTATCAATTTAACATATTATTCATTTCTGGTTTTAAAATAAAAAAAACTTACTTTTTTTGAAACTTTTAATAGTTAAATTAAATTAATTTTATTATTTCTTTTCATTAAATATATTTTATACTTAGTAATATTTAAATTTAATATAATTTAATATTTATCATATATTAGTCAATTAGTTTAATAATTTTAAATTGTATTTTACCTAATGGTTTTAATATTTACAAAATTAAAATTCTATTTATTTCATTTTTTATATAAATTGCATTGAAATAATTTTTTTTATAATTTTTCTTTCAATGTTTTTTTTTCTTAATTTTTAAATTTTTGTTATTTGTTTTGTTTTTCAGGTGCTTCTACTTCCCCACCAACCACCAGATTTTTCACCCACAGCTAGAATATTGCACCTGCTGCTAGACCACAGGTTATTTGACCACCTAATGCTAGACTTCACCCAATACTGGCACTTATGCCACCATTGGCACACCTTCAAATCTGACTCATCTGACTCATTATTTCTCATTCCCACACCATTGTACCATACCCAACAGTAGCCCTCAAACCACTAGTGGCACCTCATCCATCATCACCTTCAAGATCACCAACCCCTGTAACACGTCCAACCCACCAGTGGATATTCAGAGTCACCACGATCCACTACCCAGAATTCACCCACCACTATAACCACTCAATAGTGGCACTTGAGGAACTGTAGTCCCACACACTATCGTCGCACCTTCTCCCAATATCTCCACACACACCACTAAGGTAAACCACCATCAAGGACACCACTCGTACCTCCTCACCATATCAGAACAAAATCCACCACTATAGAAAAACACAGCAAATCCATTATAGATTGAATAAGATAACCGAGATCACAATACCAAAAAATCTAAAAAACCCAAAACAAAACACCCAATATTTCCTTATCTGAGAATCATAACCCATTTTATATTTGAGAAATTCCTAGCCTCTATTATGACTAAGATGAGATCCTCCTCTGATCCATCCTTCAACCACCACCACTATATTTGGACACAGTAGTCGATCTGACATTGTCCACTTACCCAATTTAAAGAAGGATTATGTCTTTTAGATGTTGAGTACCTCCAAACTAAGCCATACTGCATATTTCATATCACTTCACTACAGATATCACATTCTAATCCACCACCAATCATCTCTCTTCTTCCCCTCTGTTGAACTCCCCCATCTAATTCTCCTAGATGAGACCCCCCCCCCCTCTCCAACCACCTTACCTCTTGATCTGAGACCACCACCCACCTTTATAATAATTTTGTGATATATAATTATAATAAAATTAATTAATAAAATAATAATATTAATAATAATAATTTCAATATTTTTATATATTTATATTTATATGATCATAATATTGATACCATTATTTATACAATATTATGACAACAGTAATAATTAATAATTTTGTATAAATTTCTATTTTTATTATTTTTATATTATAATAATAATAATAACATGTATAATAATAATAAATTTATATATATATTAATATATAAAATACATATTTTATATATATTAATATATAAAATACATATTTTATATATTTATCAATATATTTAATAGTAATACTAACATAAATAAAAAGAGTAATTTATTTATTATTTCGTTTTATTATATTTTATTTTTTGTATAATAATTTTTTCAACTAAATGCATTAAGTTTCTCAATTTTTTTCCAATCAAGAGGCCATTGAGGGAATGGGAGAAACTTCACTCAGTAATCTTGGTTGTTGAGCCTTCCACATGGAACTATCGAGGTATGGGATTATGGTTGATGCCTAGCTCATAACTAAAAGAAGTGGAACATTATGTTAGGGGGTGACCTGGTCATCACTTGAGCATTCTAGGAGATCATAGTAGATACTATTCAATGATTCCAAATCCATCCATACTAATTCCAGAACCATCTAGGGTGATCTTTCCATTCTAAACTGATTATAGAGAGATATATCCCATATATCTAGATGAACCTAATAACTATTCCACCATCTCCATTCACCGAGGGGATAGATAACAAGGACCAAAAATGGTCTATAAGTACAGGGTTAGAGTCTGAGCATAAGGAAAGAACTCATATAGGAATACATGTTTTATATTCACTTTCTTCATTTTCATTTCATTATTAGTTTCATTCGTAGAATATGTACTTAATCTTCATAGGGGTATCCGACTATTTTGTTTCTAAATCTTTTTTATGTTATACTAAAAATTTATGAAATTTATATGGTTCTCTTTATGCTCAGAGATCTCATTTCATTCTTGATGATAATCATTTTTTTCATTAGGCTATGTACCAACAAGTGATGATGGAGACAAGTTTACCTTCTAATTTTAAATGAAGTGCTAAAATTTAAAAGGATAAAATTACCTTTCCCATTTAGAATCATTTAAATTACTAAGTGATGATTAAAGTATTTTTTTAAGGAAAGATAAATAATATTTATTGATCCAATGAATATAGAGCTCATTATATCAACACCATTATTCTTAGAAACTTTTAAACAATAGTAAACCAAAGAATGAATATAAAATATTTTAATCAATTAATGTTAGTATGATCTCCCTATTCTCACCCAATTATTCTCTATATATATCTATCTATCATTTTCTCCGCTACACTGATGCACCAATCCATTTGACACTTATACTCATCATTTTATGGTCACTTTGAGTTTTATTTGGTTTCTTGTTTTTTTAGCTTTGTTTTGGTTAGAACAATATTGGTCCTTCCAAGTGGTTCAACACCTTTCATACCACTGCTCTAGTAGTAAATCAGATTTAAAAAAATTTAAATTTTCATGAGTCTAATAACCTCTAGGTCACTTATCCACCTCATGTCTCTAATAATAGACTAGGTCAGGTGATATAAAGTTTTTTGTAGCTCTAAATTCAAAAAAGCAAAAAACCATGTAGAAACCTAGGAAAAGATACCTCAATTGACATCTAAATCACTAGATGTTGCAAACTCTTGGGAAAAAAGCTGACTATAATCTACTCCATGACTTATTGTACCCTAATGTTTTCCACCTCCACATACACACTCATATCTCTTATGATTATGAGTATCTTGAGGTTTTCCACTATCAACCCTAGCTACCATCTACTGATCCCAAATTATAAATCATATTTTTGTTGCCATGATTGAAATTGCATCAATATAGAAACATAAAGTGGAAGACTTAATGAACTAAATCTAAACAAAAAGGTACACAACTGTCTCTATTTATGACATTTTAAACAATAATAAAATAACCCATCGGTTTACTAGGAAATGGCCAATGATACTCAATCCTGAAAGGAATGAGATGATGAGGCATGGGTCCGACCCTCGGCTATCTGAAATCTCTTATGTATAGTCCTCAGAACATAGATCTTCCTCCTGAGGAATCTGAAAATCTCCCTTTCCATGATGAATTGGTCCTTTACAATATCCACTCAGTAACCTATTCCTTTTAAAACCTTTATGAATGTCATCAATATGAGTGGGTTGGCCAGAAACTAGATCTCTTGATGAAAATCCTTCTCAAAATTTCTCTCCCCAGCCTCCTCATCAGAAAATAATTATAAAACATGATGTAGAATGGTTCTGAAACATATCCCAAAATCTCACACATTAAAAATTATCTATCAAATGGTAAGTAGATCTTAGGCTCTAGTCTCATTCATTTTTGAAGAATGAAACTCTTCTTAGAACTAATATCGTAACTTCTCCCACTATATTTCTATCGCCTTATGATCCCTGATTAATAAGATCCACCACTACCTCTAGAAAAACCTTGATAAACATGAATATATATTACATCATTTTTTAGGATATTTTATACATTACAAAAAAATATGTCCAAAAACTATATTAGTTTAGTTTATTTGTAAACATGGAGACATCAACACTAGTACACAAGTGAGCTACATTATCTCCCACTAGGTTATTAATGACTAGATCTCTTCTTAGACATGTCATACATAATAAATATCTTCATAAACTTGGGAAAGGAAACATAAAAAGGGGTGATATCATCTCCTCAATAAGGGTAAACAATCAAGATATATAAGAATTATAATGATCATAAGGTATGATAATGTGATCGTAACATTATAAGATCATACCTTGTATATCAAATATCATAAACATGAATCATGGCATAAATATTTTATGTTTATAAAACACGATTCATAAGGGAATCAAGAGCATGATCCATGAAAGAATAACATAGGAATAAGACCTAAAATTATGGTAGACACATAATCATCAAAAAAATAACTTCCTATAAGTCAAGGATAATTTCCAAAACATATCAGGGAACATTATGAGGACTACACATACTGGGCTCAAAACACCACCATCATCGGTCATAGTCTTTTTCTTATAGGGGATCATGATTCCACTTCTTCCCATAATGGACTGAGCTTCCCCTTATTCCTAGAGTGGATCTGGACCATTGACTTGTTCCCCATCATAATATCATGATATATAAATCCTATCAAATAATTTTAGGGATATATAGTTCCCACCCATCTCATTATGAAATCATGCATACATGGTCCACTAGATCATAAAAATCATATCACTGCCCAATAAATTAAATGGGTATCATAAACATGCCATCCTATCATAACTTCAGAAAAATATACTTGTTTCATAATCATTTTCCTCAAAACACAACCTATGAAAAGAAGTGGGTTTCCTAATCATATAACCCATGAAATATAAATGGGTTTCATAATAATCATACCATCAAAAAACATAAATCATTTTGAGAAAGTATATAAATGGAACATTTTCATTATTTCCTTGAAAGTAATGACTAACACCATGTTATGTCATCTTCTATAGAAAATAATTTTGAAATATATTTTAAAAATATTTCTTGAAGAAAATATCCATTCTTTTTTAAATAACACTATTTAAAACATAAAACTATTTTGAAAAACGTTTTCTTTAGAAAATGTATTTTAAAACAGAAAAATAGAGTTTTGAAAAGCATAAAACATTTTTAAAATCCTATTTCATTGAAAATTATCTTAAAATATCATTTTAGAAATGTTTTTGGAAACATTATTTTTTAAATAAAATTTATTTCTAATTGAAGATAAAAACAATGTCAAATGTTCATAAAAACTTTTCTTTAATCATCATAAGTACCAAACATTTGAAAAACGTTCCCAATATACAAATATATCATGAAAGACATAGTAAAATAAAAAAATTGTTCTTAATAGGTTGATCATAATACCTCATCAATGAAACTATAATTGTAAGTAATCCTGATAAATGATTAGATTGTGGAAATAAACTATTACCACATTGGTAAGATTAAATAATAATATTTAAGAGATTATAACATTATATGAACTTCATAATATCAGGAAAATAATAATATTCATTATATAACAGGTCAAAGGGATACTATAAACACCTCGTAAATGAATATAGGTATATAGAAAAACATTTGTCTCAATGAATACAAATTTAGACAAAATTATCTTACTGATTTGGTAATATTCAGAAAGTAATCCCTATAAAAGTGAGATCATAAATTCAATATGAAAGTACACATTACTTTAATAATAATAATAGTATAATATTTTCATGAATATTATATACACCACACAAATGAAACAACTTTTTAATAATACACATACCTCAGAGAAAAATAGAGAGACTAGAAATCCCTTTACATTATGTCTTGACTCTCTTTGTACTTATTCAATCATCCTATAAAATCAATGAAATTTCACATATTATAGAATCATATTCGATACTATCATACTATATATTATTTAATTATTACCTTCTATTTTCCATTTATTAATAATTCCATGTTAACGTTATGTTTCGGATAATAACTTATTCGTTTTTCTTTTTTTATTGGTTACATTTTATATCCCCATATTAAAATCACAATATCATGAAATAAATAAAATATGTAAATATAATTTATATTCAGTATATATGTATTTATAATAATATATAAAATATATAAATATTAAATGGATTACATAGTTCATGGATATTCAAGTCTATACGTATGCATGAACGTTGTTTCCATTTTATTAACATATTCAAAGTAAGAAAGTAAATGAGATATATGTGTATATATAAAAATTATCAATACCATAGAATTATAATTTCATATATATAAATATATATATAATATATTATTACTAAACCCATCTTTAATAAAATCCATGTAAAGTGTGGAAAAATCATATTACTTTTAGGATGCAGTAGTCCACGCATCCTCAAACGATGTTATCTTAATTACCAAAAACAGGAAAGCATTAGGGTATGTTTAATATAATAATTACATAAGCATAAGGAAATAATAAATATCATATATATCATATAAAAATATTATTCACATCATAATAACTAACCATAAGTGGTGTTAATGGAAAAAATAAACAACATTGTTTTGCGAGGCAGTAGTCCGTTGTACGCATGAACGGTATGTTTATTATGCATTTCATAGAAGTGTGTGTATGAGTTTTTAAAACCCTTATAATAAAAAATATATAACTATATTTTTTATATTCTTATTGTTATATAGTCATGGTATAGAAATAATTTAGTTGGTGGAGAAGGAAAATAAAACAGACGTTCATGTTGAAAGATATTACCTCTTTTTGGGTAAATCCTCTTGGTTTGCACAAAAGGGATAACTTAGTTAGATTTATACCCATTGAAAGGATTATAGTATTATGTTAAGGAATTTTAGAGGATATTCTGGTATATTTTCACTGATCCAAATGGTTGCGTAGGTGTGAATGAGTGAGGGGGTGAGTTCCCTTTTATAGTGGTAGAGGAGTGACATTCTTGTAAGTGTAAAAATAAAAAAACTATTGAGTGTCCTCCCTTAAATCATGTACCTCTGATAATTTTTATCATTTTTTAAAAGAGTTTAATTAGTAGATATATTTCCATAAAATTTATTTTTTACACATGGATATTATTTTTCCAAATAAATTAAAGTTTTATCAATAAGTCAACTACTTTTTACGTTAATCGATATAATTAATTTTAATTACATGCACTAATATTTTTTCCAAAAACTAATATGACCATATTATTAATTATGAATTGTGATGATTTAAAATTTTGAATACATTTTTCTAAATTCTAGTAACATAAGTGGTAGATATTTCTTTAAAATTAATCTTGCAGACATGTCCCGGCAATAGGTTTTTAAGAAAATGTTTAAAAGAATGAAATGTTTTATATACAATTTTTATTTTCAATTGGTTATAATGACCTTAATTGAATTAATTGACATGAAATTTTGATAACAAGAATTTATAACCAAATTAAAATATAATTTAAAAATATCGATAAATTATTGAAATGGAAGTTTTTAAATCAAAATTCATCATTTTTAGTTATTCATCCAAAATATTGTTTTTCATTAAAATACCCAAAATTCACCCTAAGATAATTTTGACTTGATTAATTAAAAAAAGAAGTTAGTTTTTTCCTATTTAATTTAAAAAATTTGGAAAAATGTATTTTATTATTTTTCATAGAAGGATGTCAAAAGAGGTTCATCTGAGAGAATATTGTTTGTCAAACATACAAAAACATTACCACAAATATGTTTTGTTCATATAAATCAATTAAAATATTTAAAAAAAATATTACTTTTAATATTTTTAATTTTAAAGACTTTATTATAACTATCACATTTAAAAAATTATAATAATAAAATGTTGTTTCTTAGAAACTCATTGTTACATGTAACATAGTTCAAATCGATGTTGTGTGTAGCCCTAAGATTATCCCGATGTGGTGTATTAAAAAATATTAACATGTTCTATCATGGAATTATGAACATAAAAAATTAATTTATTTTAAACACAACTTCATAAATACTGGGGCTGTTATATTCTACCCCCTTAAAATGAATTTTTTCATCAAAATCGTTTATTTTAATACAAATAAATCAGGATACTTCTGCCTCAACATTGCGTCATGTTACGACATGTATTCCTCTATTATGTGATTTCACCACAAAACTTTTACCAGGAGAGTAGTCTTGTTTCATAGAAAATTCTATGTATGATCCATAATTTGAACTACTTTTTCCTCATAATAATGATCCTGCTCCAATGGTATGACCTCTAAGTTCAGTACAAAATGTGATTCGGGTAATTACATCCTCAAGAGACATACAAGGAAAACATTATGGACTTGAGAGATATTAGGAAGAAGTGTTAACTGATAGGATACCATCCCAATATGATCATAAATTTAAAAATCACTGATATACATATGTTCTTAGTTTCCCTTTATTCTTGAATCTAAAAATATTATTCCATGGAGAGATTCATAGAAATTCCATATCACTAGCTTCAAATTCATAATCACACCAACAGTTATTAGAATGAATTTTCTTCTTACTATGAGCTACGATGACATGATGTTGAGTGGTTTTAACCTTCTCACCCAATTCTTTAGTGATCATAGGTCTCAATATCTTTTTTATCCGACTTCATCCCAGAACTTTGGACCTCTATATTTCCTTCCCATATATGGATTTATAAGGATTCATATGAATGCTTGGGTGAAGTAAATTTTTGTAATAAAATATAACTAGAGGAATGTGTTAATCAAAACCACCATTTAAATCCAAAGAAAACAATCTCAAAAAATCATCTTGGGTTTGAATTTTTCTTTCATATTCACTATCTGTATCAGGATGATAAGCAATGAGGAAACTCAATTCTATATCATGTAGTTGCAGAAGACTTCACCCATACATTGAAGTAAAACATGGATCCTGATCAGATACAACAGAACGTGGAAATATAAGGAACCTTAACAGTTCCTTAATATATATCCTAAAAATTTGATCTATAGAAAAGTATTCTATAATAGCAATAAAGTGTGATGACATAGTAAGGTGATCAACTACCACCCGCAAAGTATTAAAAACTTTTGAGGTTTTGGGGAGTCTGATGAAAAAATCCGTAGTGATGTTCTCCCATTATCATTATGGTTTGGGTAATAGATGTAACATCCCTATATACTTTTTTCTTTCATCCATAACTTATTGGAATAACAAAAACCAAAATAGAAAATTTATGTTATCTTTGTTCATTCCATCCCACTAGAAGTATTATTTCATGTATTTAAACATCTATGTACTTATAGGATGAATAGAGAATGTAGAAATATTAGCTTCTTATAATATCCCCTTCTACTAATATGGTATGGGCGTAAAACATACACTATTTCTAATCCTAATCATTCTATCATGATCAGGGTTAGAGTTACGAACATATCTAACCTTCTATTTTATCTCTACATATTCCTTCAATTCCTCTTTAATCATCATATAGATAGTGGGTTGAATATTCAATTGTGTTAAATAAAATTATCTCGTTTCATAATGATTTCCAAGTCTATCCTTTATAAATCCATAAATATTTGATCTTTTTTCATACCCTTCATTGATAAGATAGATATATCCTTTCAACTCAAATCACCATCCACCTTAATCTCATTCTCATGATGGTAATGTATGGAGAAATAATAATCTTATATCATTTCTAACCATCCTCTATGGCTCATTTTTAACAACTTTTGTGTGAATATATATTCCAAAATGTTTAGATTGGTATATTTATCTCACATTTCTCCGTAAAGATAATTCCGCCAAATAATTTATGAAAAAATTACAACAATTAACTTCAAATCATGAGTTGGGTAATTTTTATAATGAATATTCAATGGTCATGAGGCTTAGTCTACAACCATGTCATTCTACATGAGAAAAAACCTCAATCCCTTCTTGGATTCACCACTATAGATTACAAACCCTTCTCTATTACATGGTAATGTAAGTAGTGGTGTGATAACTAACCTTGTCTTCAATTCCTTGAAATTTTCCTCACATTCATCTATCGAGAGGAACATGGAATCATTTAAAGTTAACATGGTCAAAGGAATGGATAATCATGAAAAATTCATCTGAACCCATCCATAATATCCAGATAAACAATTAAATTTGGTGATTGTAGTAACCATATTTGGTTTGGGCTAGCATTCAATAGACTCCATCGTCAATGGATTTACTGTAATACATTCTATTGAGATTTTATGACCCAAAATAGAAATTTTTCAACCAAAATTCAATCATTTTAAATTTCTTATATAGTTTCTCCTTACATAGGTTCTTTAGTACAATTATGAAGTGTTCTTCAAGATCTTCTATGCAATTTTAAAAGATAACAATATCATATATAAATACTACCATAATCTAATCAAGGTAATCTCTAAAGAATATATTCATAAGAACCATTGATGTAGTAGGGTCATTAGAAAGATGAAAATGAATCGCAATATATTAATAGATTCTATACCTTGTATAGAATGTGGTCTTGGGTATATCATCCTTCATACCCAGACATACGAAAAGGAATTCCTTACACGAGAGGAATTGAAATCAAGTGACCATTCAACAAGATGAACCCATCTAGGTTTCAAAGAAAGGGACCCAATACTCCATGCATGAACCTTGATAGCATTTGATTGAAAAATTCAACGAAAGAATCCACGACCAAGAGAAATGCACCGCCAATCAGAGGAACCCCACAAGAACAAAACCCATCGGACAAGATCATCAAATTTCCAGGATGTCTCACACTTCACTAAAAGAAGACAGGAAATAAGAGAGTTTTTACAAATTGATATCCTCAAATCAAATATTTCGGGACTAACAACAACATGAGATGCTGAACCCTTTCGAATAATCCTACTTGAGTGGGAGTCAATAAAAGAAGAAAATGAAGGCACAGATGTAGGACAACCTTCTTGGCCATTCGGATCCTCTACACTGCCATCTAAAGCAGCTTTCAAATTCACCAAAGAAGCCTTCAAATGGGTATTGGACAAACTCATCGGTAACACCTTCTTTGATTGAACATTGATGACCTAATTATCCACCCAAGATCTAAAATCATCACCCACAGCTTGGAGATTCACAAGAAGTGGTTCAAAAAAACAAACATTGTTAACCTTGTATGCATCAACAGCGATCAGAACAGATCCATCATGGGCATCGGATAAATGAACCACTTTCGAAACAACTGGTAGATCTTAGGTTCCTTCAGCTCGGCGAGCAACAGGAAGATCTCCTTCAACCCGGTGAGTAACAGTAGGCAACAGATCTGAGTATCCTTCATCCCGATGATCAACAGTCTGAGCATCACACCTAAGATCTAGAAGTGAGTCTTTCACTGATATAACGTATTCATTCCAGGAAGATCCCGGTTCTCCTTCCATGAGCGTCGAGTAGAAACCACTATTTTGTATCGAATGCATGGTTGTTGGGAACTCGTTGGAGTTTTATCAGAGGAAGATCTCTTGTGAGAGATGTGGGATGAAGGGTCATATGACTACACTTTATAGAAAAAGACTTTAGGGGAAGCATGTGGACATGTAAAATCATGAAAGAGATTCTCTCAAAAAATCATCTGCCACTCTGGATGAGATGTTGGCCTCTAGAAAACATATTTTTCATGTGAAAGGGAAAGGGTTGATAGTGGATAAGTCTCCAATGAGTGGCCCCTCTAATGTTCGGTTTTATCTTCATAATGATATTACATAGAAAGATGTTTGTGTGGTTACTCACACTAGGTTAGTTGAGACTGGACATAATCCTAGCCTCTCTATTTCTAGATCCCCTGCATGTATTGATCCTCCAAATGTAAGTAATAATGATAGTCCTGATGCAGGCTTGATACAAGATGAGACTATTTAGTTGGATCCTTCTGGGATTTCTCAAAATGTTGATTTCTATCAAGAAATTCAGAATCTATTCATCTACTGTATGATTTTTGGGAAGTGGGGTGACATCTTTGAGGCCGAAGAGACAGTGACGGGTTGTGGTGGACCTAGAAATTTCAAAGATGCACTTATTTCTGGGAATGGGAAGGCTTATGATTGATTAGTCTCTGATCCTTATCCTTCGAAGAGATGTCCAAGGAAGGATTATTCTAACATACCTCGTACGGTGTCTACACAATCTTCTAAGCTCTCAGGCATGTTCAATTCTGATATTCTTAAGATCCTAAATCTTTATAATTCCCACTCTGAATGGGAAACTGTTGACCACTCTGATTATAGGAATGATATGTCTTATTATGATCTGTAATATTGTGGTTGATGGATGAGGGCAAGATCCTCTGTTTGACCCCACCCGCCTCCTCTTTATCTTTTTCATTATTTAATAAATAGTCTGAAGCTTAGCTTATGGATGATCTTGCTGGTATATCATCCTTCATACCCCTCAATTGGTGATATCTAAAAGGAAAGTCAGTCTTGGAAAATTTTTGATCTCCACATAGTTGATCAATCAAGTCATCAATATGGGGAAGATGATACTTGTTCTTAAATTTTTTCTTGTTTGACTCTAAATAGTCAATGTAGACTCACATTGATCCATATTTCCTTTTCAAAAAAACTACCGGGAAATACCAAAGTGACACACTTGGCTGAATAAATCCCTTATCAAGGTCTTCTTTAACTTTCTTATTCAATTCTTGCAAATCAATTAGGGCTATTCAATAAGGATTAATTGAAATTGGTGTGGATCTCAGAATGAGTTCTATCAACAACTCAACATCAAATTTTTTGGTAGTCTAGTAAACTCTTCCAAAGACACATCCACAAATTCCAGATCAATATAAATATCATTAATGTATATTTTATCCCCATCCATTTGCAATAAACATCCCTTATAAAAGGTAATTAAGACCCATACACTAGAAGTAATCTCTATAAGAATTTCAAACTTATTATCACATTTATACATGATCATTTGTTTTTTAAAATAACAAATATAACTTCCCTTCCTCAAAAATTTATGGGGGGTTTATACAGAGAAAGTAAATCCATTACTAAGAGTACATACAATTCAACTAGAGCATGAATGACATGATTTTCAAGTAGTACATTCTGACAAATTTTAATTGGAGAGGAATCATAGACATGATATGAAATAATTGTAACATTAGGGGTTTGTACTGATAATTCCATATATAATCATTATGGTAGAATCATTATACCCTTAGAAAACTATTTAAAATATGTAAGAGTTGGTAGATCCAGAATCAATAAAGATATTTTCTCGTCTATAGTCAATGATAAGTGTACTTTTCAACGTGTAATTTTCAAAACCCTCATCAGAAATAGTGATCATGTGAGATAACCTTATATTCCTTGGAATAAGAGGTTTTTAACCTCAATAAACATCATTAACCTTTTGGTTTGGGAACTGGTTATCATAATTCTTATTCTTCTTATACTTGTAGCACATAAGTGGGGTAGGAGAAATTTTTTCATATTTCCACGATCTGAATCATAATCCAACTTCTTCCCATCAGTTTGGAAATAAATTGCATGATGTCCTTCCCTTCCATACTAAAATAATTTATTAGATACCATAAAACAATTTCTTATATACTTCTCCCCACACTTAGAGCATAATGGAATGTATATCCAATTTTCTCTATGGTTTTTATATTTTCCTCCAACATCCATCTTCCTTTTCTTGTCAAAAACACAAGATTTATACATAACTTCATCGTCCATTTCAACCTTGATTGCACAATTACCAATCACTTCATAGAAACTAAGGACTCTTATGAATAACTCCCTTCTGAGACTTGTCTTAATCCCCTAAAGAACTTATCAATATTAATTTTGGGTTAGATGATAATAATTGAAGTATACCTTGCTAGCCATGTGAAATTAGCCTTATATGTACCAACAATTTCATTATCCCATTAAATTAAATCAATAAACTATTTTTACATCGTTTTACAAAAAATAGGTTGAAATTAATTGTTGAAAAATTAATTCTTAAACTCATCTCAATACATGGATTCAATTTCATCTTGACTCCTTGTTTTTTAAATTAGAGACCACCATGGGTCTTCTTCTCCTTATAACTGAAAAATAACCAAAATGACTTTTTCATGTTCCAAACACTAGAGGATGGAAAATAATTTTTAGTGGAACTAATCGATTGTTTAGCCAAAACTTGATTAGTGGACCCACTGGAAGAAGGTGCACACTACCTCATGAAAGACTGAACAGAATGTTGTTCCCTCTTTTACTAGTTTGGAATTACCGCATGATTCCTTGATAGAGAAATTTGGGTGAGTGTGTCAGGGATATTTTTCATTACAGATCCCATAGAATTTAGTTTCTAAAGAGGACCGTTTTTGGGTTTTCCTTCACAAAAACCATTAATGTGGTTTCTTTTGGTCCCAACTATTGAATGAAAATGTAAAATCCATACCAAAACCAGGACGTCTGAGTCATAATGTTAAATGAGCTAATGAGTGCTGCAACATATATAAGAGGATTTCAACTAGTAGTGGGGGACGGAGTCTATTGGTGTGGAGAGTACACCCTCTATATAATATCATAGTACAATTATAAATAATTAATATAATAAATAATAAAGTAAATCTCATGAAATTTACTGATGGGATACATGTCATACAAATAATATAGCTCCAAAAGTGGAAAGAATTAACAGTATATCTAAATTAAATAAAAATAATAATAAAGTGTAGATCTTGAAAGTGTCTGTACAAGACCACCACTAGCTCCACACTCCTCACCTCAGTACTCCACCGAAGAGCCTTTTCTCTTCATCGTATCCCTCATGAAATCAACAAGTGCACTGAGTTTTTTAAGAAGGGTGTGTGTACAAGATTTTGTAAGGAATAACTAATACATCATTTACCCAATGTTCTAACGTATAAAACTATATTTGATAATAATAATAGTTGTGTTTCAAGCAAAGAAACACACAATCCAAAACTTATTGGTCATGAACTAACCAATCCTCTACAAACCTATATTCGTACCTGCTTCAGATCCATTTTGAAAATGTACTATATGTCGATATGTATCCATATCAGACAAAAATATTTGGGCTAGTCACTCAAAATCCCTAAGTCATTGAGTAAAAACAACCTACCTAGAATTCACAGGTAATGGGGTGATACACATAATCAACATGGTATTCAGTGTCTGTAACCTACCTAAAACCCACAACGCATCAGTTAACACTCAGAATTCGCAAGGCATTATGTTTTGTTCATCTACTTGGAATCCATAAGGAATCGAGTAGATTATAGGTTACATGGTTATCATATTGAACCATCATCATCATTTCACATCATCCTCACACCCCATAGGGAGTAATCAGACCACGAAGAGAACATTTCAATTATAAACATACCAATCCTTCATAGGAAAACATGAAAATTCATAAAATGAGAAAAATGGTAGAACACATCAATAGAAATATAGCATCATCATATACATCAACATGTGAATCAAACATCATCAATGAATCAAGATATCACAACAATATCATGGATTCAATTATACCATATCATGGGCTACACACACAAATCACATCATCACAAGTAAGGTAGCACAATAATACATGTGATGAACATTGAACATAAACAATAAGCTACTAATATCTTATTCTACTAAGTGTCATGTAATCTTATATGGTAAACACACACACCCACAGGTGATCATAATCTAGTATGGTCATAAAATATGTCTACGAATAAATTATATTACTAAAACTTGTGTAACAAAACACAAATGGTAAGTAACTTACTACCTTAAAAGTCGTCAGTGTAAAAAGGTGGGGATAATCCTATCAAAAACACAACTTTTCTTATTTATTATCAAAACAGAAACACTCAAGGTTCATCAAGGTTCCGTAAAACCAAAACCAACTATTTTATTTCAAAAATAAATATAGTATCCCATGCAATGATATATTTCATCTCCTCGATAATTCCTAAATTACATATTTATACTTATTTTTGGATAATTTCCCATAAATTACCCATTTAAAATTATCTCTTAATAATAATATTTTTATAAATTTCATGAATTATCCTTTTATGATTATCTTTTGATTATATCTCATATATTATACTTTTATCATTATATTTTTAAAATTTCTTGAAATTATATTTGTAAAATTAGCTTTTGATAATTTTCCATAAATTACCCTTTTATAATTATATTTTCTGAATTTATAATAAATTTTCCTTTAATAATTATCATATGATGAGTTCTTGTAAATTAACAGTTTATAATTATATTTTTTTTAAATTTTCCTAAATTGCACATTTATTAATCCATGTGATTATCTTTTGAGAATTTTTATTCCCTAAATTATTCTTTGATAATATAATGATTATCCTTTGATAAAATTGATAATTTTCTAAGTGATAATCACATTTTCACTATCCTTTAATAAATTTATTAATATTATCTTTGATAAATTCATTCAATTATTCATTGATAATTAATGGTAACTATCCTTTGATAATTATTCATTTTTAACCTTTGAGAATTAATTTTCATTATATTTTGATTATTATAAAAATTAATCCTTAGATACTTTTATTTATAATTTTAAATTTATATTCTATTGTAATTATAATGGATAATTTGATAAAATTATCATTTAATAATTATAATAATTATACTTCGATAAATTTTTCAATATTATCCTTGATAATAATTTTTAAAAAATAATTTCCTTGGATAATTTATCTTAAATTATATATTTAAAATGAAAAATATCATATTGAAAATACCTCAATCCCTTAAAATAAAGGATAAGATTTAGGTTCTTCTTGTTAATATGAATCCAACAACACTAATTCATAATTATGATCAATAACTAAATGGTTATTTAAGAGATAGGTTTTAGAAAAAAGTGATGAAAAAAATGAAACCACACAATTGTTTCTAGACACACCACACAAAGAACCATAGAATACCACCACAATCAATTAGAAGACCATCAAAAAACATGAATATTTCTGAATAAGGGATTTTTAGGATTATCTAGATCCAACGATAATGATTAATGGTGAAACAGAATCATTTGGCTATTTTAAAAGCACCAAAATCATAGCAATTAGAACCATCAATTAAAATACTACATTAAATATTTGATTCAATCAAAAATTGATTATTGGGTCATTAATACTACCTCATTCATGTGTATCCCACGAAAATATGTAAAATAGTTTAAAATTGAAGGTTTTAAAAATTTTGGTGAGTAAAAAATGGCATATGTACGTTTTTGGGTGGAATAAGAATACCAAAAATAATTTTTATTTTTATTTTATTATTAAATTAAAAATAATTATCTTATATAGTTATTAAATATCTTAATTTAATGAGAGAATTGAACAAACACCTAATGTGTATGAAATTTATTCCCCACCTAGGGTTAATTCTATGTTCCGAACCTAACTAATGTCTTCGATTTTTCATAAGATGTATTTTTTGAAAGATATAAATTAATAATTAATTTAAAATAAAATAAATTAATAATTAAAAATAAAATACATTTTTTCACTTATGATGATTCCAAACACCCGATGCACAAAACAATTATACCCCACCTATGGTAAAACCCACATTACAGACCTAACGGTGATCTAGGAATTTTCATATAATAATATTTATTAAGAAGAATATTGATAATAAATTTGTTAAAATTAAAATTGGTTTTATCTCATGAAATCATTTCAAACAACTAATGCACATAAAATTTACACACCACCTCATGTAAACCCAATGTTCCGGACATAACGATGGGCACAAATGTTTTATACGGTGCACCATTTTTGAGATATTAAATTATTTTAAAAATAAATAAAATAAACATCTTAAATAACTTATTCTGTTCAGATCAATTAATTTAATTATTATTTTTCTTTTTCTTCCACTGGAGCTTTAAGGGTCTCAGAATCTCACACTTACTCAATATTTGACTTCGAAAACCTTCGATTCAGAATCCAAATGTGTTAACTTGACTTTTAAACTTTTGAAAAAAAATTAATAAATTTATTTAGTGATTTAATTTGATATTTTTTTTTTGACATAAAACGATTATAATTTATCAATAAGAAGGTTTTTATTATCTTTACAAAAATTAGGATATTACAAAAAAAACAGAGTAATAAATAGTTATCATGGTGAGGAACCACATAATAATAAAAGAAAACTTATAGAATTTCTAAATTATGACAACATTTTTAATCTATGACATTTTAGGTATATCCTTGTTTATTTATAGTTAACTTATATTTAAATATTTCATGATCATTACTTAAGATTTTTTGAATTCCCAAAGCATATCCCGTCGGAGTATCAAAACATGTTTGCAACATGACCTATTTCCAAGAACTAGTTCTTAATCAAGTCTACCTTAATACTTTTTTAAGGTTATTACTACTATTTACATATATTCCATATTCATGTCTATATGTAGTATACTGATAGGTATGTATAGAAAGAAAATCATTTTCTCTAACTTTATCAAAATACTAAGACGTTTTCTAATATGTTTCATCAACCATAGACTTATCCATAGATACCTCCTTAGAGTTCTCACTATGGTTTTCTCATCATATTCACCAAAATTTAAATAAAATTTCATATGATACCAACTATATAAACACCCACTTAACATGAATAAATCATTTTTTTCAAAATACTTAATATATTATATAAATAGACTCCCATAAAACAAATTAGTTCATTGTCATTGGAATCAAAAAAATACAAACATTGGTACATAAGTAAGATCCATTATCTCCTACTATGTTCTTCATGACTTGAAACCCTCTTACACACATCATACATAATACATATTTCATAACCCAGGGAAAGGAAACATAAAAAGTGGTCAATATAGATAATACATAAGAGTAAATAAGGGAGATATCTAAGAATAATCTTGAGCATAAGGGTATAAAAATGTGATCATAACATTATAATATCATACTCTACATATCAAATATCATAAACATGATTCATGTAATAAATATGGGAATCTCATAAAATAGTAATCACAGGGAATTCAAGATCATACTCCATGAAGGCATAATATATAAGTAAGACAAGGAATTGTGGAAGGCACATAAGCATATAAAAGTATTCCATATAAGTCAATGATCATTTAAAAAACATATCAAGGCAATTCATGTGGACTACACCTACTGGATTGGGCACTCCACCATCCCCAGTCATAGTCCTTTACTTATAAGGGACCGGTTTTCCCCTTCTTCCCATAGTAGATAGGGTTCTTCTTTCTTCCCCTAGTGGATCGGGTTCTATTTCTTCGTATAGTAGATCTTGCTCGTCCAATTTTTCCCTATCATTATCTCATGATTTATAAATTTTTACCCAATTAATTGGAGGGGGATATAGGTCTCGCCCATCTCATTATGAAATCATACATACTTATTCCACAAGATTATAAAAAATAATATCATAACTCATGAAATGGAATGGTTATCATAAAAATTTGATCATATCATAACCTATAGAAAAGATGTAGGTTTTTTAATCATTATCATCAAAGCATAACCTGTGAAAATAATTGGGTTTCATAATCATATAATCCATGAAATAGAAATGGGTTTCATAAACATCATGTTGTCAAAAAACATAAACCATTTAAAGAAATGACATGAATAGAACCTTTGGATCAGTTCTCATAAACCATGAGTAAAACTAATGGATGTCAGGTTATATATAAAATAATTTATAAATATTTTTTAAAAACATTTCTTCAGGAAAATATCCTTTCATCTTTGAAAAATTATTTTTAAAACATAAAACATTTTTGACAACCATTTTCTTTGGAAATAACTTTCAAACTTTATAAAGGAAGTATTGAAAAACCCAAAACATTTTTAAAATAATTTTTACTTAAAAATGAGCTCAATATATTATTTTGAAAACATTTTTCAAAACATTTTTCAAAACATTATTTTTTTGAATAAAATAGATGTTTTACTAAAGTGATATATAAGGTCATATTTTATTAAAAACATTTTTTAAATTTTATTAAGTACCGAATAGTGGGAAAAGGGTTTCAATACTTGAATATATCATGAATAAATAGAGTATAAGAAAAATCAAAATTGTTCTTGGGATATGGATTCTAATTCTTCATCAATGTAAACATAATTGTAAATAATCTTGATAAACAACGAGATTGTGGCAATGAACTATTTCCACTTTGTTAACATTAAATCATAATTACTAATTGATAATAACATTACATAAAGATTATGATATCATTAAAATAACAATTTTCATGATATAACAGGTCAGAGTTATAGTATACATACCTCATAAAATAATATAGGTACCTTAATTTTTGAAAAATCCACTTATTTCATCCATTCTTCATTTATAATGTTTTTTTTTTCTTTTTAATTTATTTTATGTGATTTATGTTATATGAAATAATTATATGAAATTAAATTTCATTGATATAATTTTGGTTATTTACATTATTCCCCATTATGAAATATCTCCCTTCAAATTTAATTTTATAAACTATGGGGGAAACAGGTGGGGGTACTTCTCCTTCATTTCTTCCTACACTTCCCATGTTTCTTCTTCATAGTTATTCTTTCATCGCAGTACTTTGATTAGGTGAGTGTTCTTTTTTCATAGAGATTTATCTCAAAGACACAAGATCTTCATTGGCTGCTCCTCATTTGAGATATCATTTTCCAACTATACCACATTTGAGTTCATTAGAGATTTGGTATTTACCTTATCAATAGGTATATGTGGAATACGTCCTATACTTGAGAAAAAGTTAGAGGAAGTGTTATTCAATAAGAAACACCCCTAATACGATCAAGAATCTCGAAGGGCCTGATGTACCTGAGACTTCTCTTTCCTTTATTCTCTGGTCTCATGAACTTCTTCCATGGAGATATGATAAGCAATACAATGTCTATAACCATAAACTCATGTTATTATCAATCATTATCTTTTTAGAGACCCAAAGCTTGACGTACATAGACATTACTTTACATTTGTGGAATACTTAATACATAACAAAAATAGACCCCAAAGGACCGTAATAGTTTAGTGTCTTTGGAAACTTGGAACATAATCTTGTAATCATGGTGAGAGATCTTCAACATCTCCCATAAATATCTTCCCCTTTTGTTTTCTTACCAAAAACCTTTCTTTATATCCTGGGGAAAAGAAAACATATAAAGGGTGAGCTCAAATTCTCATTAAGGGTAAGAATGGAGAAAATAAACCAAACCATATACATTTGAACATAAAAACATGAACATAATGTTTAAACATCAAAATCTTGAGTAATGACATAAAACATGGTAGTACGTAAGGCATAGATAATAATGGAACATCAATCATGATAAAATATCTTATAAATAAAACTTTTAATTGTTGAAAAACATGAAGAACATGATATGATTTCCATAGTAGCCAAGACATTTCTTCCAAGACCATCTTAGTGGACAAATCCCCTTTCTGAATCGAGTTCACTCCTTGTTTCGGTCCTATAACACTGAACTGGATTAACTTACCATTCCATCCATGTCTATCCCATGAGGTATAAATCTTTACCCAATGTATCATAGGGAGATATAGGTCCCACCCATTTCATAATGTAATAATTCTTACTTGTGCCACAAAATAAACTTAAAACATTCATCATACCCCAAAGAATAAAATGGGTTTCAAAAGCATCATCCCATCATAACATAATCCATATAAAACAAATGGATATAATTTCATCATAATAGATGTAAAACCATGTAAATCATAGGGAAATTATACTAGAAACATACACATATGAAATAAGGTCATCTTAGATTGAAAATGGTTTTGATAAAACATTTGAAATGACTTCTTGAGGAAACTATCCTTTCTTCTTCAAAATCATTTTATTTTCAAAAAATTCCATGCAATATTAAAAGAAAAATATTTTGTTGAAAATAGTCATAAAATTTTGTAGAGGAAACTTCATTGAAATAAGTCATTATGAAACCGTAAAAATCCATTAACGCCGTATAAGTTAAAAATAACATTATTCTCGTACTTTTTTCGGGAAAGTTAAAAAGTTCATCGTATGGTAAACAAAAGAAAGATTCCTTCCATTACACAAAGTTAAATTCAAAGATGGGTAAAAATGACATTAAACATATATAGAAGAATATTAAACAAATTGTCAAAAACATTTTATGGGAATGGATGAAAAATATAACCCCACTAAATACTTACAAATAAATAATCTCGGATAATAATGAGATTGGAATAATTATCCCTTACCTTATGTCCGATATTCTTTGTATGTATCCGGACCTCCTGTATTATTATTTAAATAGTGACATTGAATTATTAAAAAATCATATTCATAATTATGTTATCATATATGGTTCACTTATGACTTTATATTACCCGTTCTTTTGTAATTTCCATTCTAAAGCAGTGTTTTGGGTAAAATTGTTTCATTTATCGTTCGTGTTTTGACTTGTAATTATTAATATGATTACTTAGATCATGATTACTTAATTACATAATATAAAACATGATTTATATATAATATATATTCATAATATAAATATATATAACATATCGATAAATGGAAATAAATACACCGTTCATGGAGACGGTAGGCCGTATGTACGCATGAACGATGTTTTTCGTTTCCTTATTGAATTGAATGGAACTAAGTAGATGACATACATATATATATATACATAAATAAATTATCATTATTATGTCATATATTTCATGATTAATTATTATATATACATTATAATCATTCATGAATTGTTAACATGCAAAATGAATCTCATCGCATCGTGGAGACGGTAATTCGTACGTACGCACGAGCGATGATATCGTTCCAATATTTATTGAATAGAATTGGAGTGGATGATATAATATCTTATAATAATTATGATGTTATAATAATAATATATAGATATTCTTTACACCATTATACCCATCCAAGTAACGTGGTGGTGGAAAAACTGATTACACCACGGCGTGGGGACGGTATTCCGTACGTACGCACGCGCGGTGATTTCGTTTTCCGTAGGATGGATAGAAGGTGAAATAGGGATGTTTCGTATTTACAATAACATATAAGTATATAAGTAATACTGATTTTATTACTTTATAATGAAACAACTAAATAATATGATGTATAAGAAGAAATAAACTTGAAAGAGGGAAGGGGTGCCCTTTTTATAAGGGTAGAGAGGGGCACTTTAGGGAAAACTTAAAATATTATTTTATAATAAAGTCATATTCAATATATAATAGCTCCAAATTGATTTATTTCAAAGCTAAAGTGGTTATGGGTCGAACTAATCTCAAAAAATAGGTTTTAGGCAAGTTTAGGTTACTATTTTATCCTTATCATTTAGATTTAACTCTAAGTTAAATAATTTAACTTTTACCGTGTCTTTTTGTCTTCTTACACTATATGGTTAATAAACTTACTATAACAATCCAAAAGAACCCCAAGTGGTTAAATATTAATATATATATCCTTATCTAAGTCATTTTCCTGATCCTTATATTTTTAGGAATAAAATAACAATTAATAATATAATATTTGTTTTAAAAACTATTTTATGTCAATTTTGACACTATTTGGTACTTGATTTTTGTGAAAATAATAACAGCATGATTATTTCTAAATAAGTTATTTAAATCAATACTAACATGTAATATTAACCCAAAAAATTAGTGGAATTAATAAAAAGTCTATAATTACATTTATTTGGGTTTTTATAACATCAATTATGTTAATATTTCATTAATAAGGTAATTACTACATCATCATTGTGTCATAATCAAATTGAATTATTTAATGTATATAAATTATAAATAAAATACCATTATGTAGGAAATCTTTTTATATTTCTAATGAATATTTATAGTTGAATTTATCTTATGTATTACCCTATATTAAAAAAATTTAATTATTAAATTTTGATTTTAACTATTTAACTCTTCTTTAAATAAATTAATAATAAGTGTCCTAATCTAATCCAAGTGGACCTAAATGATAATATTCTATTCCTAATGTTGTTTTGGGTCGAGATACACTTTTCCAATAGAATTAGAAAATGTGTTAAGGTAAAATTAATCTCATTTTTACCCTTAATTACCCTATTTACTTTTAATCGTGGTAAATAAAAGTAAAAAGTTACTATTCACCAAAATTTCTTTTAATCTCATTGAACCAAATTTTACTCCTTGATATTAACTGTGTCTCTCGGATTTTTGAAATTCCACTCACAGAATCGGTAAAATTATGTTTTATGTGAATTTCCAAATTCTCCTAGGAGGTGGGTAAAAGACGGTGAAAAGTTCAATAAATTTTTTATATATCTAAAATTATTATAAAATGACTCAAATTAATTACATTGAACATATATAGGTATTATGTATCAATTTTGATCAAAAATAAATTTAAAAAAATAAATAATTATTTAAATAAAAATTCGGTTTTTAAATAGTAACCCAATGTTTTCACTATTCATCAAAAATTGAAAGTTTCCAGAAAAATACAAAAAATTCACCCTAGGATAATTTCGATATTCCAAATCCAAATATGGGGTCAATTTCGAAAGATAAAATTTATAAAATTTCAAAAAGTGGTTATTACTATTCATAAGGGTTAGTTTATATAACATATCGTTGTTTAGAAAAACCTGGTATTGCGTACATCACATGCTATCGTGGAAGGTCCCGATTGTGTGTAATGCAAGCAAAGTCAGGGATGCATGTAGTGAAAGCTCCTTTTATTGTAGCGTAAAACACAAGGCATCAATGAAATTAAAATAATATTTTTCATAAAATCATAGGGTGGTACATTCTACCCTCCTTAAAATGAATTTCGCCCTTGAAATTCGTCAGGGTTATAAATGGTTTACTACTCAAAAGTTTCTTTAATAGAAACCCAGATCATAAAAAGGAATACCAAAACTTATATTTAAAAACTAAAGTATGAAACATACTGGTTACCCAAATTAACTAATCACTGGGTTTCCACATAAGAGAACATAGGTGAAAATATGGATATGGAAGAGAACTATAACCATCATGTTCTGATGGAGAGTGGTAGAGAACATGGCTATGAAAAATACAACAATCACAAAGCCATAAATTTGTGATGATCTGTGGTACCATCTGATTCATCAGATATGAGGGCACTAGGACAACATTTTTGGTTTTCAAGATCATTTCCCTAATGTGGAATATTTTTTGAATTAAAAGAAATACTTACTTGATTTTGGTACAATCTCACTATTGTTTGGGCCTTAAAAAATTTCCACTTCAACTCTTAAAGAAATGAAGTTTAATTTGTCTTCCGTGAAGTGTTAGAAGATCATGCGATAGAATGATAGGTCATTTCATCTTTCTCAATCCTAAGGTTAGCAAAAGTTATCCAATATACATAAGTCCATCTATAGTGAGATTAATCGTATATGGTTCCTAAAATGGACTTATACATTATATATCATACCGCTTAATATAATAAATCTAGTTTCTACAAACCAGGGACTTCCTATTGGCCAGTGGTAGGCGATAAAGGCCAGTCACACTTCGGTTGTGGGTACGATTCCCACTGCCTTGTCCGACACGACGGGTTGTCGCCTGTCCTGCAGGTTTTCCTTTTTCTAAAACTACATTATTATAACTTTCCATCAATAATATCAAAAAAAGTTCATGCCTTAAACAATAATATCTGATGTCTAACATAATCTATTACAATATTTAGGCTAACCCAAACTCATAGTATAAGGAAAAATATTGATAGAGGGGTTATCTTCCAAGCATGTAAATACCATCATTTATCCACCATATATCATAATATATCTCTTGTTTGTCACATTCCAAACATTTGAATGCCTTAATATTGTATTTTATTGAAAAATGAATACCCATTAAACCTTAGTGAAAACATGAATTATGTCAAAAGTTAACTCTTTCCACTTACCAAAATCCAAAATATTCTATATACTCATACCATGATATCACTTTTTCCTTATATTAGTCATGAGCTCATTAATACTATCAAACATTTCATTATCTCCTTATCCCTTATTTATGCGAATATTAGGTGCTTTCCAAAAATATTTGAATAACCTTTCATGGTTACCGGTACCATTCAGAATATACTTTCAAAACTCAAGAAAAGTCAACAGTGTAATAATCCTTATATTTTTCTTTATTCCATAGTACCATACATTATTATTGATAAACATACAATCATTACACTGCCTTCTTAACCCACTGACTGAGCTTCATCATTTCTTCCATCTCATATATCATTTGTAATCTCTTCATCATCATCCACATAAATACTACCCATATGACCATGCTGATTATTTTTATGAGATTTTCCCTTAGGAAATTTGTTTGCATAATGCCCGTACATTCCCAATTTAAAACACTTAACTGTTGTTAATGTCTTAGAAATACCATTATCCTTGTCCATGGTTTTAACTGAACCTTTCCCTTTACCATTTCTAGCTTTCTTTCCTTCTTTTCCACACCCAAAACATCTTCCAGTTGCTTTGAAACAATCTCCCGGATGCCTCTTCCGACATGATTTACATGAGGGAAATTGAACTTTCTTTACTCGATGATCATCATGAAACTCGATCTTTCTCTTATTAGATGAGTCGGGAAACTTACCAAAGTTGAGATTATTGATCATATTATGAGATTTATAATTAGAAAAAATAACGATATGTGGACTTCTAGATCCAATTTCATTTGGTTTCTCATGAATAATATCATTCCATTGTCCATCATATCCTCCATTATCGTGAATCATCCTGTTTCCAGCCATTTTCTAAAACCCAAAAAGAATAGTGTGAGAGGCCAAAATCAAAATCAAGGGGGAGTAACCTCAATATCAAACATCTTGGGTTTAATTACAATATCGTTTCTGTAATTTTAGTACTATAACCTATACTTATACTTAACTTTAGAGAAATCCCTAGACATACCATAGAAATATCTCTCGGGATTTCACTAAAGTTTTCGCATCCTAGTTTCCAAATGTTAACTAATCCTTCCCTCTGATACCAACTGTAGAGACCCAAATCATGACGTACATATACATTACTTTACATTTGTGTAATACTTAATAAATAACAAAAATAAAGCCCAAAGGACAGTAATAGTTTAGTGTCTTTGGAAACTCAGAACATAATCTTCTAATCATGGTGAAAGATCTTCAACATCTCCCATAAAGATCTTCCCCTTTTGTTTTATTACCTAAAACCTTTCTTTATATCATGGGGAAAAGGTAACATATAAAGGGTGAGCTCAAATTCTCAGTAAGGGTAAGAATGGAGAAAATAAAACAAACCATATACATTTGAACATAAAAACATGAACATAATGTTTAAACATCAAAATCTTGATCAATGACATAAAACATGGCAGTATGTAAGGAATAGATCATAATGGAACATAAATCAGGATAAAATATCTTAGAAATAAAACTTGTAATTGTGTAAAAACATTAAGAACATGATATTATTTCCATATTAACCAAGGAATTTCTGTCAAGACCATCTTATTGGACAAATTCCCTTTCTGAATCGAGTTCACTCCTCGTTTCGGTCCTGTAACACCGAACCAGATTAACATACCATTCCATCCATGTATATCTCATGAGATTTAAATCTTTACCCAATGCATCATTGGGAGATATAGGTCCCACCAATCTCATAATGAAATAATTCTTACTTGTGCCACAAAATAAACTTAAAACATTCATCATAACCCAAAGAATAAAATGGGTTTCAAAAGCATCATACCATCATAACATAATCCATATAAAACAAATGGATATAATTTCATCATAAGAGATATAAAACCATGTAAATCATAGAGACATTATACTTGAAACATAAACATATTAAATAATGTCATCTTAGATGGAAAATGGTTTTGGTAAAACATTTGAAATGAATTCTTGAGGAAAATATCCTTTCTTCTTCAAAATCATTTTCTTTTCAAAAAATCCCCTGAAATATTAAAAGAAAAGTATTTTGTTTAAAATTGTAATAAAATTTTGTAGAGAAAACATCATTGAAATAAGTATTTATGAAACTGAAAAAATCCATTCATTCCATATAAGGTAAAAATAACATTCTTCTCGTACTTTTGTCGGGAAAGTCAAAAAGTTCATCGTATGGTAAACAAAATAAAGATTCCTTCCATAACACAAAGTAAAAGTCAAAAATGGGTAAACATGAAATTAAACATAAATAGAAGAATATTAAACACTTTATGGAAAATATTTTATTATAATAGATGAAAAATATAACCCCAGTAAATACTTACGAATAAACAATCTCCGATAAGAATGAGATTGGAATAATTATCCCTTACCTTATGTCTAATATGCTTCATATGTATCCAGACCTCCTGTATAATTATTTAAATAATTTCATTGAATTATTAAAAAATCATATTCATTATTATTATATCATATATGGTTCACTTATGAGTTTATATTACCCGTTCTTTTGTAAATTCTATTTTAAAGTGGTGTTTTGGGTAAAATCATTTCATTTATCGTCCGTGTTATGACTTGTAATTATTAATATGATTACTTAGATCATGATTACTTAATTCCAGAATATAGAACATGATTTATATATAATATATATTTATAATATACATATTTATAATAGATCGATAAATGTAAATAAATACACCGTTCATGGAGGCAGTAGGTCGTACGTACGCATTAACGTTGTTTTTCGTTTCCTTATTGAATTGAATGGAATTAAGTAGATGACATACACATATATATATATACATAAATAAATTATCATTATTATTTCATATATTTCATGAATAATTATTATATATACTATATAATCATTCTTGAATTGTTAACATGGAAAATGAATCTCATCACGTCGTGGAGACGGTAATCCATACGTACACACGAGCGATGATATCATTCCAATATTTGTTGAATATAATTGGAGTGGATTATATAAATTATTAGAATAATTATGATTTTATTATAATCATATATAGTTTTTCTTTACACCATTATTCCCATTCAAGTAACATGGTGGTGGAAAAACTAATTACACCACGGCGTGGAGACGGTATTCCGTACGTACGCACACGCGGTGATTTCGTTTCCGTAGGATGGATAGAAGATGAAATTGGGTTGTTTAATATTTATAATAACATATCAGTATATAAGTGATACTTATGTTATGAATTTATGATGAAACAAATAAAGAATAAGAAGTATAAGAAGAAATAAATTGGAAAGAATCGGTAAAGGATATTACCTCTTCTTTGACGCACATCTTCTTAACCTCCTCTTAAGGAACTAGGGTTGGTATTTTAGGGAGACCAGAACCTCTATAATGTTTCTAGGGAAGATGATAAGGTACATTTTCAGGGTTTGGCCGAACTTAAAGGCTCAAAAGTGTGTTAAGAGAAGAGGGATGGGGTGCCCTTTTTATAAGGGAGGAGAGGGGCACTTTAGGGAAAACTTAAAATATTATTTTATAATAAAGTCATATTCGGTTTATAATAGATCCAAATTGATTTATTTCAAATCTAAAGTGGGTGTGGGTCGAAATACTCTCAACCAATAGGTTTTAGACAAGTTTAGGTTACTATTTTATCCTTATCATTTAGATTTAACTCTAAGTTAAATAATTTAACTTTTACCATGTCTTTTTTTTCTTACACTATATGGTTAATAAAATTACTATAACAATCCAAAAGAACCCCAAGTGGTTAAATATTAATATATATATCCTTATATAAGTCATTTTCCCGATCCTTAGATATTTAGGAATAAAATAACAATTAATAATATAATATTTGTTTTAAAAACTATTTTATGTCAATTTTGACACTATTTGGTACATGATTTTTGTGAAAATAATAACAGCATTATTAGTTCTATATAAGTTAATTAAATAAATAATAACATGTCATATTAACCTATAAAATTATTGGAATTCATAAAAAGTCTAAAATTACATTTATTTGGGTATTTATAACATCAATTATGTTAATATTTCGTTAATAAGGTAATTACAACATCACCATTGTGTCATACATAAATTAAATTATTTAATGTCTAAAAGATACAAATAAATACATAATATATAACATGATTTATATATAATATATATTCAGAATATACATATATATAATAGATCGATAAATGGAAATAAATACACCATTCATGGAGACGGTAGGTCGTACGTACGCATGAACGTTGTTTTTCCTTTTCATATTTAATTGAATGGAATTAAGTAGATGACATACATATATATATATACATAAATACCGTAAAATTATTATGCCATATATTTCATGATTACTTATTATATATACTTTATAATCATTCTTGAATTGTTAACATGGAAAATGAATCTCAAGGAGTCGTGGAGACGGTAATCCGTACGTATGCACGAGCGATTATATCATTCCAATATTTATTGAATGGAATTGAAGTGGATGATATAATATCTTAGAATAATTATGATGTTATAATAATCATATATAGTTATTCTTTACACCATTATACCCATCCAAGTAAGGTGGTGGTGGAAAAACTGATTACACCCTGGCGTGGAGACAGTATTCCGTACGTATGCACGCGCGATGATTTCATTTTTCATAGGATGGATAGAAGGTGAAATAGGGTTGTTTCAGATTTATAATAACATATCAGTATATATGTAATACTGATGTTATTACTTTATAATTAAAAAACTAAATAAGAGGAAGTAGAAGAAGAAAGAAACTTGAAAGAATCCGAAGAAGAGATTACCTCTTCTTCAACGCACCTCATTTAAGCTTCCTCTTATGAAAGTGGAGTTGGTCTTTTGAGAAGACCAGATCTGCCAGAATGATTCTAAGGAATTGTAGAATAGAAATATGCAGGGTTTGGCCGAGCTTCAACGCTCAAAAATGTGTGAATAGAAGAGGGAAGGGGTGCCCTTGTTATAAGGGAGGAGAGGGGCACCATAGGAAAACTTAAAATATTATTTTATAATAAAGTCGTATTGGGTTTTTAATAGCTCCAAAATAATTTATATAGAAGCTAAGGTTAATATGGGTATAAATCCTCTTAACCAGTAGGTTTTAGACATGTTTAGGTTACTATTTTATCCTTTTCATTTTGATTTAACTCTAAGTTAAATAATTTAACTTTTACCGCGTCTTTTGGTTTTCTTACACTATATGGTTAATAAACATACTATAACAAGACAAAAGAACCAAAGTGGTTCATTATTAATATATATATCCTTATATAAGTCATTTTTCCAAGCCTTAGATTTTTATGAATAAAATAAAAATTAATAATATAATATTTGTTTTAAAAACTATTTTACATCAATTTTGACACTATTTGGTACTTGATTTTCTTTAAACTCATAATAACATGATTAGTTCAAAAAAAGTTATTTAAATCAATACTAACATGTCATATTAACATATAAAATTAGTGTAATTCATAAAAAGTCTAAAATTATATTTATTTGGGTATTTATAACATCAATTATGTTAATATTTCATTAATAAGGTAATTACTGTATCATCATTGTGTCATAAATAAGTTGAATTATTTAATGTCTCTTAATTATAAATGAAATAACATTATGTAGGAAATTATTTATCTTTCTAATTAATATTTATAGTTGAATTTATCTTATGTATAACCCTATATTAAAAATTTGTTAGTTATTAAACATTGATTTTAATTATTTTAACTCTTCTTTAAATAAAATACTAATATGTGTCCTAATCTAATACAAGTGGACCTAAATGATAATATTTTATTTCGAATGATGTTTTTGGTTGAGATACACCTGTCCAATAGAATTAGGACATGTGTTAGGGTAATATTAATCTTATTTTTACCCTTAATTGCCCTATTTACTTTTAACTGTGGTAAATAAAAGTAAAAAGTTACTATTCACCAAAATTATTTTCAACTCATTGAACCACATTTTACTCCTTCATATTAACCATGTCTCTTGGATTTTCTAAATTCTACTCACAGTAGCGGTAAAATTAAGTTTAATTTAAATTTCCAAATTCTCCTATGAGGTAGGTAAAAGACGGTGAAAAGTTCAATAAAATTTTTTATATATCTAAAATTATTATATAATGACTCAAATGAATTACATTTAAATTATATAGGTTTTATGTATCAATTTTGACCTAAAATAAAATTAAATAAAATAAATAATTATTTAAATAAAAAGTCGGTTTTTAAATAGTAACCCAGTGCTTTCACTATTCATCAAAAATTGAAAGTTTTCAGAAAAATACCAAAAATTCACCCTAGGCTAATTTCGATATTCAGAATCCAAAAATAAAGTCCATTTCGAATGATAAAATTTTTAAAATTTTGAAAAGTGGGTATTACTATTCATAACGGCTAGTTTATGTAACATTTCGTTGTTTAGCGAAACTCGGTATTGCGTAAAACATACACTATCATGGAAGGTCACGATTGCGTGTAATGTAAGCCAAGTCAGGGATGCATGTAGTTCAAGCTCCTATTCGTGTAGCGTAAAACACAAGACATCAATGAAATTAAAAGAATATTTTTCATAAAATCTCGGGGTGTTACAATCTTCATTGATATTCTCTCCCTTTTGGGATTCTTTGATGTGTTGTTGAATCATTTTAAAAGTTTCCTCCATTTATTTGACCATTTCATGTCCTAGTATAAAAATTTAACTTAATACACCCCAACATGCCAATGTTATACATCTTTTCCCATAAAGGGTTTCATATGAATCTATATGGATGCTCGAATGGAATCTTTTTCTATATGAGAACTCATCCACAGATAGATGTTGGTACCATCCTCCATTGAAGACCATAAAACATTCTCTTAACATGTCATACATTTTTTTAAATATTCTATTCATATTTTAAATATGTTTGAGGATGGTAAGCTATATTTAAGTTCAACTTAGTCTTTAGAGAATGCTGGAGACTTTTCTAGAACAAGGAGGTAAATCTATAATCTTAATCAAATACAATAGAATGTGGTACACCATGAATCCTTACCACTTCTCTGATGTAAATCGATGAAATATTAATCAGTGATAATTCTTATCGAATCATGATAAAGTGAGATGTATTTTTATGAATATCCAAGACAACTCATAAAGTAGTGGTTCCACTAGATGACTTCAAAATTCCAGTGACAAAGTACATGGTGATTTTTTTCAATTTCCATGTTGGTATGGGTAATGGTTTCATCATACCCTGAATTTTTCCATTCATCATTCACTTACTAACATACCATTTACTTTGATATATATTAAGTTATATCCTTTTTGTATTTTCCCACCAAATTTACTCTTAGAGAACTCGATAAAACATTGTACTCCTTTGTTGAATAGAGAAGTTTGAGATTTGGGCATCACCCAAAACCTCTTTCTTTATCTCTAGATTTGATTTTACACATAGTCAATATCCAAATCTTACAACTCCTTTCTCATTAATTTTGAACTCTGAGTATTTCCCCTTTCACATGGATTACGCATTCTTCTAAATTTACACATTGTTTTTTTGAACATCCTTTATTTTCCCTCTAAGGGATGGTTGTGTAATCATTTGAGAAATTATTTCTGTTGTTCCTTACATAATGATTCTCATTCCCATACTTTGACAATAAAAGATAATTGGATACTTCTCAATTCTCATCATTTATAATATTTCAGGATCCTTTCTATTAATATCATCCTCCACTTTATTTACAACACTAGGTTGGTAGAGTATTGAGAATTTATAATCCTTAAATATATCAAACCATATTCCCTAGAAAAATTAATCTCCTTCTATGTGAATATATATTTTATCCTCTTAAAATTAGTATATATTTCACACTTCTTCCAAGAGATATAATAAAACTACATCTTCAACACAAATATCCTAGATTAAAACTTCATATCATGCTTGGGATAGTTTTACAAACGATTTTTTACTTCCTTGAGGTGTAGGATATAACATTATCATTTTTTATTAGTACACAACCTAATCCCTTATTTATAGCATCACTGCACACAAAACATAGTTCACCACTTTTTGGTAGAGTGACAACTGGTGCCGGGATAAACCTCATATTTAACACATTGACATGGTATTCACATTCACTAATCCAAACAAACTTAACTCCCTCTCAAGACATCTTGGTTTTTGGGTTTTACAATCATCATAATTTCTTCACAAATCATTGGTAATAACAAGCTAGACCAAGGAAACTATGGATCTCCGTAACAGATATTGTCCTTGCAAAATCTTTAATTTTCTTTTTCATGGTAGGGTCTAAAAATATACCTTTTTGGTGATAACTCTCCCAAATAATGATACATCCTCCATCTATAACTCACATTTATTATACTTTTCATAAATTTTTTCCCTACACAAAGTCTTCAACACAGTATGCAAATTATCCGCATGTTCGTCCTTACACTTAGAGTATATCATAAGATCATCAATTAATACTACCACAAATTTTTATAGGTAATATCTAAAGGACATATTCATTAAATAAATGAATATTTAAGGATTATTATTGAGTCTGAAGGAAGTCATTGTGAATTCATATTGTCTACCTTTGCGAAGGTCCACCTTTGAAAAATAATTGGCCCCATATAGTTGATTGAAAAACTCATTTATCCATGGAATTTGATACTTTTTCATTATAATTATTTTTTTATCTCATGAAAATTAATACATAGGTTCATTGATCCGTCCTTCGTTTTTATGAAAAGGACAGGAACACCCCAGGGGGAACCACTCATGCATATAAAACCCATTTCGAGATTATCTTGTCAATGCTTCTTTAGTTCTTCCGTCTCAACAATGGACATTATATAAGGTGTTTTTTATATAGTTTGAGATAAAAGAATATGTTTGATTGACAAATCACCCTTTAGGTCAACAGGGAGATGAGGATATTCTTTGGTGAACACATCGGTGTAGTCCCTCAAAATTATAATGTCTCTGAGAAATATAATCTCCTTTGTATAATTAAATTTAGATATATATGCTCGATCATATGGAAATTGTTTCCACAATTTAGATGATTATTCTAAAGTATATTCATCTTCTTAATTACACTTATATATAATTGAAAGATAATTTAAGATATGAATAGTGATCTCACTTTTCTGATATTTGATATTGGATTTGTATATAGATATCAAATCCATGCACAATATAGCATCAAACTCCCCAAAAGGATTTAAGAAAAGATTTTTTTTGTGGTTCAATCATCAAGGGGTTATATACATTGAATGCAATAACATTACCCCATTTTTCTCAAAGATAACTCAACATTAATATTTTGAGGTGGTGTTAAAATAGTTCAACTAAATATGCATGATATGAAAGAATGAATAGAACCAAAATCAAATAGTACATTTTCTATTCATGAATTAATACCAGTTTACATGTTTCCATATCATTTTTAGGTTCCTCCTCAGTATTAGTGATATCATATTCCCTTCCTTATTTCCTTGGAGGTTGGTTTTCTTAATTTCATCCATCAACCCTTAGAATATGTTTGTGGATTGCACAATTCCCATGTTCCATTCAATTGAATCACTCCACTATATGATAGATGTTTATTTGAAACATACTTTATAATTATTCTTAACTATAATTATTCATATCCCTTTAGAATTTTTTACCCATATGTCCCAGTCTTCTACATTTGAAGCATCTCTTAGTTCCATTTTACCAATTTCCAAGATCCTTCTTATCACACTTTTGAAATGCCAGATATTGGGTATTATTTCCATCATGGGATTTATATATTGATCCACCCATATTAAACTTCATTTCCTATTTTCATCATCGGGACCACAAGACCCCTGAGAATCATTAATCTCCTCTTCAACATTAAAGGAACAATGGAAAATATTATTATTAATGTAAAAGTAACAAATTGAAAGCACTTTGCATAGACTTATCTTTAGTCTTATAATGATGTTATCCACCTTTATTTAAGTGTTCATAAAAAATCCAGAGGCATATCATTCAAGCCTTGTGAATTTTTCTTCCAATGCATTAATATACTCATCTTTCTTTTTCTTCAATATGTGGAACTCCATTTCTATCTTAAGATATATGGTTTGAGGAAAATATTAATTGAAAATTATTTTCATCAAATATTCCATTTTCTATAGAATCAATTTCCTCCTTTTACTTTTTGTTCTTTTTCATTTTCAACCACTAATTAGTTTCCACATCAAAAATTATACCACCAGTACAACTTTCTCTTTTTCTGAGCACTAGAGGACTAAAAATATCTTCTCAAAAGTGATAATCCATTGTTTTTTGATGATGGGATTGAAGGATCCAATGAATACGAGAGGTATTTGTGGAATGAAGGATTAACCCAAAAAAATTATTTCATATGAGAAGTAGGAAGCTTCACAAGATTTGAGTTATTATTCATATCATAATCCAGTTGAGTGAGTACTATTATGATGTATTGAGTACTGATTCCCATCATATTTGGTATATCATTATGGAAATCATAACATTACCTATCACATTTTTTTATGGTCATGGGTTCTTTAATTTTTATCCATTACCTAATAAAGGGAAAGTACAATTAGAGGGATTGAAATATTAGCTAATAAGAATATAAAAATAAAACATTGAATATTGAAAGATAAACATGTAAATGAAAAGTATATCCAAAATTGTGATACCCAATGTTTCAATCTAGGTTATACATGGGGATAGAATTATCCTTATGGATCTTACTAAATTTTTATATTCCTAAAATCCATAAATAAATATACATTCCTCTAATACCAACTATCGAGACCATATCCTTTCACACATATTATTATATGATTTTATTCAAAATTAACCATCAAATTACCATCCAAGGATCATAAATTCTATTATCTTTTGATTATTAGGTACATAAAACTGAAAAAATGGAAATAGAATAAGAAAATTATTATTTTAGTTATCCATAAAGATATTTTATATTCTATTTAGATCATACATCTATATAGTATATCTTATAGAATTCAAAAACAAGAGGGATGAGATAAAATGTCTAGGTAGGGTATAAAAATAGGAATAATGAAACACACGTGTGTTAGAAGGCATAAGATTATGAAATAAAAATGCATGGAACATGAACAACTAAATTAAGTATAAAATTTAAATAATGTTTGAATATAATCACAGAATCATAGGAATTTGGAAACAACACACAATAAGACATAAGCATTAGTCAAGGCTAACTACCAAGACTATTTCAATTGGAATACAATGTCCCATAAAAGAATCAGTTTCACTCCATGTCAGAACATGATGTCCCATGAGACTAAACATTACCAAATGCAGCAGATTAATATCTATTTCCACCCATTATATCATGTTCACATATATGTGTTCCTCGTGAAGAAAAAATCATAGGTTTTACCCATGGACACAATCGGGTGTCATAATAATATCATAATGCATAATAATGGGGAATATTATAATGGTGTCCATGAAAGAATGGACTTAAATCATACATGTAAATTTATAAGGTAAGATAGGAATATAAAATGATATTTAATCTCATACTGGAGTGAAAACATTTAAAAATAGTGTTTAAGAAACGTTATAAATGAAACATTTTGGTACTGTTTATGGAAAAAACTAAAGAGTGTTAAAATAGAAAAATAAATTTTTATTTTAATTAAACAATAAATAATCCAAGATATATTTTCATGATTAAATTAGTGGTTTTATTAAAATAATTTTGGATTAAAATATATTATGGAGTTGACTTAAAATGGCTAAGAAATCGGGAAGTTCTCTTTAATTGAGTTTTCTTATTAGGAATATTTGATAAGGGAACCTATTTAAAACATGTATTTCTTTATCTAAGAATGATGTATTGATCTTGAAAAATTATTTTGAAAGATAAAAACATAATTTAAAAGAATTATATAAAAAAATAATAGTTTCATTGGGGTAAAGAGGTAAAAGGTGTAACTCGAAGGAAAAAATAGAGGTTCAGAAAGAATCACTTACATTATATATGAAAGTGTTCCATACTAGATATTAATGTCCTGGATAATAAAATCAGATTCATTAATTAATTAATTCAGAAACTTTTATACATTTATTTAATTTAATAAAAAATTTATTATGTTTATTTATGACATTTTTTATGAGTTATAAGATACAATTCATCGTTCGGGAGTTTTCGTTTCCTTGGCCTTCAGGATTGGTTAGCATAAATAAATCAATGAAATATCTGGTAAAATGGGAATAGATATATAAAATTGAATTTATATGTTATTAATGGAAATATATAATATTAAATGTGTATATAATTATGACATCTCTCCTTTTTATCACATAAACATTCATTACATTATAAAAAACTGAGGATCTTTAAGGTTTAGTGTCTTGGAAACCAGGAACTTATTACATGAGACAAAAAAACATTCTTCATAAACACTTGAAAGGCTTCTTCATTTGTTCATCCTAATTTCATTACAGTATCTCATAACCTGGGATCATACATCAAAGGAAAGGGTGAGTAGAAGGTCCAATAAGGGAAACAAGGGAAACATTTTACATGAGAACTTGAGACACATCAAAAGTCATGAAAAATAACATTAAGGCATGAGAAAGAGTTCATGAGGAATATCATAAAAAAAATAACGTGTTTCATAACATGAATATGTGGCTAAAAAATTTAACATAGGAAATCATTTCCATTTCACCAAGGTCCATCACTTAGGTGTCTTTAAAAATTACCAAGGTTATTCACCAAGGTGTCGTTAAAAATAGTCATCTCTAGAGATTAAGTCTTTACCCCATGAATTGGAGCACTATCAGGGCACACCCTTATATTTATCTTTATAATCATGTGAGACACATATATCATCATCAATCGTTTCATAAAAAATCCTTATAGCATAAATGAAATGGGTTTCATTTCATAGTCATCACATTTTAAAAACTTCTTTAAACTCGCGATCTTTATGTCACTTTAAACCCACGAAAAAGGAAAGTAGGTTTCGTTTATGTAAATCCCAGAATTTAAAATAGAAAATTTCGATATATATGTGAATAAAACTATAGAATATTGATCTTTTAGTATTAAATTAATAAAATAAAAGAATTTGAGAAAAAGAGAGAGACATTTTGAGATGAAAATTCTGCAGCATAACGGCTATGTTACAGGGTTTTAGAAAACATTGAAAAGAGAGGGTACATGGGTCACCCACTCATAAATGATCAATAAAATAGTAAAGGGACAAAACATAAAGGATATAAGAACATAGTAATGAAATTTTAAAGACATTCCATATGAAATTAAAAACATTAAATGAAGACAAAAATAAGATTTCCCTTAAGAAAATTCGGCAGCCTAACGGTGTTACTTAAAACATCAAAATACTGAATTGACGAGATAAAATAGGGTCTCTAATCATATGAACATTATAGATCGGTATTAGTGATATAGAGATCATACCCCAACATAAGAAAAAGTAATATTAAAGACTTGACATGAAAATAGATCTTGAAAACGAGAAGGGTGAAAGAATCCCTTAAAAATTCGGCAGCCTAACGGTGCCACTTAAAACTTCAAAATACTGAATTAACGAGATAAAATAGGGTCTCTAATCATATGAACATAAAATATCAGTATGATAGATATAGATATCATACCCAAACATAATAAAAAAAGATAATGAAATACTTGACATGAAAATAGATCTTGAAAACGATAAGGTTGAAAGAATCCCTTAAAAATTCGGCAGCCTAACGGCGCCACTTAAACATTCATAAAATGAAATGATAAGAGAAAGAGGTGGTCTCTCATCATATGAACCTGAAAATTATAGTAGTATGAATATAAAAGAACTTCCTCTAACATAAGAACATGGAGCTTAAAATAAATGACCTAAAAGAGAGTACTTGGAAAGAAAGAGAGAGATAGGATCCCTTACCTTAAAAAGTATCTCTTAAAACTCGAAGGTCGGGACCTTGAGGGGTTGGGGGCACCTTGGGAGGACTCCTTGAGAGTTAATGAGACCATAGCTTCATTGGGAGAGAGTTGGGAGTGAAAACTAATGGAGGAAAGGGTGGGTATTTAAAGGGAAAGTGAGGGGAAAGGCATTAATGGCCAAGGGACACCTCATTGGTGGTATTGGAAAAACCATGGGATTGCCCATGGTATTTTCCCATGGTATTGGCCACTTGGGACACCGCATACCTTATCTAAATATTCATAAGTTGGCCATATTGATTAAATACTTAATACATCATTTAATGATGTCCTTAAACACCTCTAACTTAAAAACTGTATTTCTACTATTCATCGAAAAATCAACTTTCTCAGAAAAATCCTAAAATTTCTCCTTAACCAAATATAGACGCTCTGATTTCAAAAATGAACTCCATTTTAAAAAAAATATTTTTCTAAATATTTTTAATTTAATTTTTAAATAAATACACGATTCACCGAAAATTCATTTTTTTCAGAAAAATCCTCAAAAATTACCTGAACATAATATAGATACTCTGAGTTCAAAAATGAAATCCATTTTATAAAAATAATTTTATAAATATTTTGAATTTAAATCTTAATTAAAAAAACACTATTCACCTGAAAAAACTAATACTTGACTAGTAATTTATGAAACAGTTATTTACATATTTTATTGAATCGCATTACTTAATCAAGGTGCCTAGATTATATTAATACTTTATTTAAGTGAAATTACTAATCCTAAGCATAAAATCACTATTCATAATTTACTATTCATCAAAATCAAGTTGATCTTATTAGACTCTAAATTTCCTACTGAACGTAATTGTAGAAGACCATTTTTTGAAAATCAATACACATGTTTAATTATTTATAGTTTACATAAATATTTTTAAAAATATTCATTCTCTAAAATTCATCAAAAATATGCATACTATATTTATCCAGAAATTTTAAAATTCACAAACTTCATCATAAGAAGAAATCAAAATTTTTATTTAAGTCAAAGGATTACACAAGGTTGTTACGGTCTCGTTACATAGCCCCTTATAACACCAGCATAGGACCTAAGAGTATGGTGTGCTAGGGTGATAGAATCTTGGGGCAGCTCGTCTAACATTGCACGAGTAGTAATTTCTATCAGTTTCAACATCTCGCGAAGGCGATTCCGTTCTAGCGTCACATGATGAAGTTCGACTTGGGTTTGGTCCAAAGCAAAGCCCAGCGGTGCTACCTCCTTCCCAAGATCCGTTAGAAGGACTTCGATTGGCATGAGACTACTGGATGAGGCCATCGAATCTTCTTTCTATATTAATTAACCAAGATCACTTGTATTTATAGACAATAATCGAAACATTTAGTTTCTAGCAGTCATATTGACCAATGGTCATATAACAGTCGAAACCCAACGCTCGCATTTTAATTATACTCATGTTATCAAATGAAACAGTTTTGTTGAGTATGAAATAAAATAGCACACAAAATTAGGAAACATGATTTTTCAAAATTTCGGGTCATTACAATAATTCATTTGTTTTTTTGGTGGGGATGAATCATTAGATAAGATGTTGGTGATAATAATTTGGATTATTTTGGTGTTTTTTTTCATCACGAAATTTTTTTAATTATTTATTATTGTGTATAAAATTTGTTTTAGAACATTAAAAAGGTTATAAAATAAATTTTACAATATTTAATAACCATTATAATGATTTTATATCCAGCCTTTAAGTTGGTAATTGAAAAAGAAAACATGTAATCATCAAAGGTGATAAATCGACACATCACCGATGATATTTGCATTTTTAGAATAAAAGAAAGATAATAAGAGATATGATGCGGGATATTTTGTTAATGTAATAAAAAAAGTATATATATGATATTGGAGTTATCTTTGTTGTTTACATAGAGTATTTTAGGATTGTATAATAAAATAAAATAATGAGGAAATAAAATAAAGAGGGAAAAAAGAGGATTTCCCCTCTTGAATTTCTCCTTTTTAGAACTTCCTTTGGGAAATTGGTTTTGGTATTTTGTTGAAACTAGAACCTCCTAGAAGTGGGGAGGAGAATTTTTTAGAATATTGGGTATAAATTTTACAAACATCAATACTTAATAGGTTTGATGAGAAGAGTATTTGAGGGGTTGTATTTATAGTGGATAAGAAGGGTGTTTTTTATTATTTTAAACATTTCTTGATTATTTTTTACCAATACTATAATTAGTGTGGGTTCGTATGGCTAAGTATAATAACTAGTGTGTGTTAGTTAAAACCAATTCTTCTTACATCATAAAAACATCATCCATGACTTTATAATTCATGTATTTAGCTTATACTGTAAATTATTGTATTTCCTTATTCCCCAAAAATTCATCTATTTTAGAAAAATATCAAAAAATCACCCAAACTATTTTTTGACATGTAGAAAATAAAAATGAACATATTCAAATGAAAATAATATTTTTAAATTTTAAATTTTAAATTTTTATTAAATTCATCATTTATTCAAAAAAATTACATTTTAAATGATTTATAACAGATTTTAAAATGCTTTGAAAAATTAATTAAGGTCTCATAAAATTATATTATAATAATAAGATAATAAAATATTAATTTATGAATCCAATATGGAAAATAAATTTGTTTATAAATCATTTTTCTAATTCTAAAATTTTAAATAGACATTTATTTCTTTTGAAAATACCAACACTGAATTTATCATTTTGAAAACATTTAATTGCATATACTATGATATAATTATATCATATTTTCATTTTTAAATGGAAATTTTTTATTTAGACATTCAAGAGTGAGTTTAAAATTCTATTGGATGGTCTTCTATTCAAAAGGGCCGTTTTTTTATTTCAAATGTTGACTTACCATTCCATTGTTATAGGTTCCTTAATTCCTAAAAACCCACTTATTTAATTAATTATTAATTTATAATGTTTTTTTGTGATATTTAAGTAATTTTATGTGATTTTTACTATATGAAATAATTACAATAAAGAGAACTTAATTGATGGAATTTTGGGTCATTACAATATCACTCTATCATGACCCCCTCCTCATAAAGATTACCCCTCTTAGTACATCAATGAAAGAAGTGGGATAGTGAAAACCTCAGTCATGCCTCCAATAGGCCATGATTTTGTGACCAGCATCAAGGGAATACCCAACATACAAATTAAATTTAATTCCCTTTTATATAATATATGAAAGAAATAGATAATATAGTTTAACTAAGTAACTCTTAATTAGGTATATATATAAAAGAAAACACAAGTACATATATGTAATTTTATACAAAAAACAATTGGGAAGATAAACTAAAAGTACTAAAAAGGTATACATGATAGTAACAACATATCCCAAAAAACTTTTATTGAACCACAAGCTTGTAATTTATTACCTAATCTTTAGCCATATCCTGATAACATAGAAAATAGTTTATATGTACATCAGGTGAGCATAACAATATACTCAGTATGATCCTCCCCATATCCTCTCATGAAAAAGGAAATGAAATCCCACTAAAACCTGACCAATAAAAATCAAAAATAAACCATCACCTATATATGTATACTATGTTCCCAAACTCAACCGGGATATCTATCACAAAATATAACATACAATAGATCATTTATTATAGTAGTGAAATAATGACGGTACCCCACTATTTCATCTACATTAGTTTTCCACTCTCCATCAACATCACACATCCAGAGTATTCTTTCTTTAATTGAATCTAGCTTGAAAACATGTGGTATGAGTATCATAACAAGAATATTATGCATCACATCATCTCATCGTTCTATATAGGATAATCATATATTAAACATGTAGTTTCTTGGATCCATTGTATCTTATATGAGTTGCATCATACGTTATACATTATACATCAATCCATCATAGCCCATACACCAAGTAAGGTACCTTAATTTTTCATAGCCTATATGTTTCATACCTATAATAATCCATTGGAGACTATATATCTAGATACATGTTTATGAAATAAACAATATCCATTACATATCTTTATAAACATATATTTAAAACTATCCACTAAGAATATTAGGATATAATTCTACCAAGAGAAGATGGTGTGGCCATATGGGGTAGTTACCCATATATCCTCACCCCTATGATGATAGAGAAAACACCCTCCTAGAGTCAGTTGTCTGTCTGCCACCTTCCCAACATTGTAGGGGTATCATATTAAATCACAAAACAAACATATATATTATATCTCAAAATCATGCTATAGGAATAACCTATACTTATGGTCAACTGTATCCATTGTATCTCGGACACCCATCATCCACTTTTAGGAACTAGATATCCTATAAGAACGTAAATATCTAAGAATATTAACATTAAATGAATCCTTTAGTTTTTTTCATTAAATATATGTTAAATATTTTATTAACAGTTAATTTATAATCAGTGATATTCCATGAAATATTTCATTATTCAAAAAAGTTAATTCCAGGCCCTCTTGGTTAAATCCAAACTTATACCAAATATTTATAAAAATATGCCATATTAATTACAGCAAAAATAAACCCTTTCATTAAAACATTTAATGAAACATTAATAAACATTCCATAATTCCATTAACTCAATGAAAACATCCTAATCTACCTCCATATGAGATGAAACTAAGCACATCAACCTACCTCATGCATTAGGTAAATAAAAGTAGATAAAAAAGAAATATATCCATTTGACCTCTCAATAGAATCAACAATCAAGAATCACATCTCTCAATATCACAATAATGGGTAATCTCAACTTCAACCAGTTCCATCATCCTAGTGACATCCCCAACACCATTATGAATATCCTCTTATATCTCACTATCACATGAATCAAAAACTACCACAACCTTGGGCCTCCCTACCCATATCACATTAGTCATACTAGGATCACATTACGTTAGGAGCATTATATTCGAAGAACATAGAAGGATCAAAAAAATTAAAGCATAGTCAATAGGTAAATCTAAGACAAAAAAATAATAAATCCTTTCTTCATATACAAATAGTCTCCCACTACCCCTAACATAAGATATACTCCCTCTATAAACAAATGGGAAATATCATACCAAAATGTTTATCTTTATCGAAAGAAATGGTTTTTATTCCATCTTAATATAACTAATTAAATATTCATAGGTTTAAAATATGGGAAATATATGGAAATATCTATAATAAGATATCAAATTATTTAAATATGAACTCTAACTAAAATTGGGTTTCATCAAATTATGAGAATAACAATTCTTAATTAATAATACATTTCACTCCCTTCATCATTTACTTGCATTCAATATTCAGTTTCTTTATCAATTCCATTAATACTTGGAATAAAGTATTCAATTAAATAATAATACTTGTATAAATTTGATTACTATCAAATTATAAAAAAAAACGAGTGTTATTAAACATGCCTTTTAATTCATTATCAAACAAATAAATTTCATCTTTATTCTATTTTCCAACTTCATAAAATTAAACATTGTAAAACATGCCTAAAAATGATATAGAAGAGTAGTATAGATAACACACTATCTATGAAATCATGATGTAAATCATTATCACAGTGGAAAGAAACAACCTGTGATCATTACAACCATAACCAATTAGATTATTCCGTCTGTTTTAATAATTGTTATGTTATTTTCACTACTATCCATAGGGATTACCAAAGATCAAATTATTACTGAAAATTAAATAAAACAGAATCATGGAATCCCCTACCTCAAAATATCAATTTTCTTCGCATAAGAAGGAGTAAAAGATGTGGATATATGATCACTTCTTCTTTAAGGATTATATTATCTCATAAGGAAGTCATTCCATAAATACATTGTAAAATGAAATAGAAAACTCCATTATGAGTAGTTTTATTTATGTATTATAGGAACAAACATTAAATTATTATTGTATGCAATGTGGTAAGAATGATTAAAAATATATTTTTTTGTTTCAAATAAATATCTTATTTAAAAACATGTGTCATGTGATCAAATTCTAAAAAAATTGACACTAGATTATCTTTCAACTCTTTGACAACAAATAATGTATTTGTAATTATTTCATTTAGGTATAAACCATATATCATTCCAACACTTGGAGTGATTAGAATGACCCAAAGTGTGTCTTTTTCAATTAAAAGCATCATTTTAATTCAAAATAATAATCCCAATATCAGTTTTGAGAAAAAAAAATATTAATGTTATAATATTGTTGGAGTTTTTTGTTGATTCATTTATGGATTAAAGGAATTAAACATATGTAATATTTATTTGTTTTGTGGGAAAATTATCCACAAAATTATTTCTTTCAGATTAATATTTTAAGAGGTGCAAAGCATGCATCACAAAATCAAAACTAAGAAAACATAATTGAATTTTCCTTAAAATAAATATAAATTGTATTGGATTCAATTGTTACATTTATATTGGTCCTTACATAATTCCAAAACTAAGTGTTGTTAGAATAAAATAAAAAATCTATTATCAATTTAGTTCTGACAGTTTAGTTAAAAAAATTCACATGCTTAATTCCAGGAAAATTAGATCATGTTTTCGTAAAACTAGAAGAAAATAATATTTGATTCATTTTTTTTATATAGGAATGACCCATTGGGAATTATGACTCTATGTATGATTATAATTTCATAAAGTATATTTCTCTATGTTTAATTATTTTTTTGTTTATTATGACTTATTAATAAACCATGTATTGTTTATTTATTCTTGAATATTACTCATAAAAATATAGGTACAATTATTAGGTTAATTAAAAGAAAATTTATTACTGCATCATTAACAAAAAATTTTGAATGTCTTATTTTTATAAATATAGCATTAGTCATTCTATAAGCACAACTATGTATGAAAATAAAAAATAAAATATTGACATTAATATATTTTTTGAATTATGTCAATTGTAAAATTTACCATATTTATTTTCGAACTTATTACATTATTTATTTTCAATGGTTTTGTTAGTGGGTTAATACATCAATAAAAATAAATTCTTGTAATATAGTGGGATGCTTCTCAATGATAGAAGGGTGCGGATAAAGAACCCATTTCTCAGTGATAAAAACACATCGAGAAAAGGGTGTCCTTTCTCAATGCAAAAAAGAATTGAGAAAATAATATTTTCTATGAATTTTTTAGCATTTTAAAATATTATTTTAAGCACTAATGAAGGGAATTTTTTTGTGGTGTGGGTCTATTTATGTATGTATTCATTTATATATTTATGTATGTATTTATGTATGTATTTTTATTATATATCTATATATATATATTATAGGATTTTAGGAAAATTTTGGTGAATAGGATGAGAATTATTAAATTGTGGTTGTTGTTTGTGTTAAGAGGTATTCTTGGAATAACTACTATAGGAATTTTCTTATCGTATTTCATTCATATATTTTCTATTATGTATATAGTGACCCAAATTTTTCAAAGTCATGACATATATCATTTTTTGTGTTTTAGAGTCTCAAGTCCTCTAAAAGGGTGAAATGTTAAATTTACCCAACTAGATGACCATGGAAATGTTTTTGATGGTTCATTTGATCTCGTGGTGTATTTATTACCTTTGGAATAAGTTTAAAATGATAATAAGAGTTATAGGTAATATTAAAACTTATTATATAAATTAATATTTATCATATAAGTGATAAAAGTGATATATCATAATCAGGTGTACATATGGGAAAACATAGTTTTTGGTTGAATCTGAAATTATGGGTTTACACTAAGGGTGGTGTAACTTTATATCTAAACTCAATTCCCTAGGTCCATCCCATCGTAGGTGTATTATAAAATAAACAAATTTGTTATTTATTAAATAATTATTATCCATGAAATCATAAAATCCCACAAATTATCATACTTTAACATCTCTACTTAGGGTTATCCTCCATATACCCTTAATTATATAGGGTTATTAAAATACAATTAGATATCTGAATTTTCATGTTCTTTGAGGGATTAATAATAGAGGCCAGTATGATTACACACTTCAATAAAAATTTATCTGATCTATAGTTATAACTTATTATTCCATATTTCTAGTATTTTCTTCATGATTCCCATGTGGATTCCATTATTAAATTTATCAGTCGTGGTCTATTATTACTTCTCACATTCATCATTTTTTTCAATTACATAGCGTGTATTTCATATCTACATTGTGTGTAATTTTCCATATATGGTGGTTGGGATTATTTGTGAGAAATATATCACATGGAGTATAACTAAGAAGTAATTAGTGAGCAGGGTCACTGGTGTGGCTAGGGTTTTACTTTTATATGAATACTTCATTATGTGTAGTATATGAGTATATTTATTTTAGTGTTATCCCACTATACATAGTGTGTACTCAAATACACACCTGGAATGCATATAGAATATAAGTACACCTCATGTACTATTCGACATTGGGTGTACTTAAATACACGCAGAGCTAGTACATGGAATGTATGTACATCGAATATACAATTCAACATACGTTATACTGAAATACACAACTAAGTCTTTCATGCCACGAAAATAACATGTACTTAAAAGTACATACCATATATTAGGACATCAAATGGTATAATACTATAAATACAAGCTGATAAGGAATACATGGCATGTAAAAGAAAGTATATATTGTTTATTGCGTATTATTTATTTATTTATTTTCCCTCTTGGTCTAATGTCATAATTACACATTTATATAATCTATTTTTACCACCTTTCTAGGAAAAAGATGATGGTATGATCCTCTTGTCCATTGGAAACCATTTAAGTTCTATCTTGAGAATGTCAAATATTTTATCTCTCTAAAAAATGGTTTGGTTTGGTAGAGATGACTAGAGGAAACATAAGGCAACATACTCCCCTGGGATATGTGTTTATTATAGTGTACTTCTCCCCCATATTCGTATTTGAGTTTGGTATTAACCTATATATTCAAGTTTGTGGTCCTCCAAACTGAGGGTTTTTTAGTACCCCATACTTGGATAAGTTTTTGGTCCCCCACACAACTTATTGAATTTGGTATTTCCCCACATACATGTGGCATGAGTCAACTATCCCTAGAGTTTGGTACTCAAACATTCGATATTCTTTACTCAGTGATACATGGATTCTCCAATAGGTTTTCTCACTCCATTGACTGACACTTATATTCTATAAGGTGCAGGTCCCCAATAACAGCCTTGGTGAGGTGTGTGGGATTTCACATGGTGGTATTGTAATGAAAGGCATGGTTTGATGGTCATATTCCCTAAATCTTTAAAATTTTTATGTGAATTGGTTATATCATGTGGTTTGATAAGGTTACATTTCAAATCATGAACACATTCATATCATGTATCAACCGTGTTTCACAATATCATACAATATGATAATATCATAGTGGGGGTTACTCATGGAATATGATTAATTTGGAATTACAATTGAAGTAGAGGTTGAACATTTATTGTTCACATTCATGTAATCTTCCATGTGAACTTAGTTATCATTAATTATGCATTTCATATAATGAAACATAGATGTATTAAATTAGAAAGGGTTAAAAAATAATTTTAATATGTAAAACATTTACTGATATGTTAAAAATTATTAGTAAATTTATGAGAGATGGGTATTTTCCTTTAAATTTATATAAACAAGTCGAAATATTTCAGATGAGTGGATTCTTCATGAAATCCTTTCCCAAGATTCAAGTTCTATTTTCCCTCCTTTTTATTCCCATCCATTTACTTCTCATGACATTAACATGTCTTGGAAGGAAGTATAATTTTTCCTATATGATGGTTGATTCAACTTCGTATCAAGATACATGATTAAAGGGTAATTATTTTTTCTTCATATTTAATATCTTCATCAAACACATGAAGGGCGACAGTGGAATCATGGATCGATGATTTAACGAATGCACCCGAGTTTTTCATTCAAATTTATAAATGGCTTTAGTTATTTATAAAATTAAATATTAGGATTGAGGTTTTGATTGGTTGACACTATATTTATTAAGGGTTATTTTATCCATAGAAACCCATAAATGGTATCATATTAATACCATGATCTTAGATTTTGAAAATAATGTTGATAAATAAAGAATTAGGTTATTGTTTTGTTTATTATATGTCATATCCTACAGTGATATTGATATATTATATTTTCTATAATTATATGATATGTTATATTATATTCTAAAATAAGGCCTCATAATACGATATCAAATATCATAGGTATAGACACATTATAATCCTATAGTTATTTGATACTATTTTATTTTACATTATATCCAGTTATGAGGAAAGACAGTGTAATGCTTTAAATGAATAGTAAATATTTGTATCACCCATATGATATAGAAGATATCATAAGCTAAAAAACCCAGGCATCAAGGGATGATGTCACAACTGAATATTATCTTAAATAAAATATTACCGAAAATAGTCCTAGACATGGATAATAATATTATTATATCAGAGTAGAATATAATAAAAAAATTATATTCATTTAAATTTCAATTTAGAATTAAATTTTATAATTTATAAAATATTTACAAATTTTGAAAGATGGTATTTTTTATGTTTGAATAATTTAGAAAGTATATACAAAATAATTAATTATAAAATGTTTAAAATTAAATAATATATATTTATAAAACATATAACAAATAAATATTTTCAACATATTGATTTTTAATTTTTAAATATCATTTGAAATTATATTGCAAGACTTAAAATTTTGGTATAAATAGTTTATAAAGAAATTATAAGCATAATTTATAATATTTTTGTAAATACAAACAGTATAGAAAAATTTAACAATATTTATATTTATAGTTATGAATTTTTCATTATTATTTTATTTTATTTTTTCGAATTATAATTCTTTATTGGAGGAAATCATTTAAATCATATCAAAGTTGTTTTGATAATTGATATGACCAAGATTTAAATACTATATATGATATTCAGATAATACAATTGTTTACATAAAATATTTGGAATATAAAATGTTTATATTTCATTTAATATAATATGTATAATTAAATACCATTTCAAATTAATATGAAATAGTTCATATAGTAAATAAATATAATATTTTTATGTTTATGTAATTATATAAATTCAATAATATATGACTAATTTCTAATGTCTTTAGAATTTCATAATTAGTAATTGTTCCTAAATTATTATATCATGTTTAAATATATGAATTGTCTATTTATTTTGTTTAGACCATTATTTATTACTCACCATTATAATTTTTATATTATGATTTTGTGTATTTTTATGTTTTTATATTAAATATCCTCTATAAATTTCCATGCATGTATATAAGGTGTAGCAAGAAAGGTATGGTAATTCAGTTTGTTTTATTCTAGCTTGACTTTTTATTGTATTTGGAATGTTATTAAATTAGAATTTTATTATCGTTTATGCATATTATGTTATATAAATATGAAGTAATTGAACAATCACTTCAATAAATTTTCCATGGTTAGAGATACTTTAAGTCAGATTACTCACTGGATTGGAGGTCTGTGGCCTGTCTAGAAAAGGGGTTGGCTTTCTGTCTCTCCAAAATTACTCTTTTTTGTATTTTTGGTATCATATAATTGTAATTAATTATATAAAATGGTTTCACATACCATGTAAATTTTGATGTGTTTAGTGATAGTTGTATTTTAGTTTTTATTATTTTTACCAGCTATGACTTATGTCAAGTGTTACACATCAATATAGTCTTAGAATGATGATTTGGTAGAAGGGATATGAATATAAAAAAATTATTAAAATCATGTATACATGTCATGGGAATTTATGAGGTAATGTGGTGGGGGTAAAATCCCATTTAAAAATACTAAGTGTCAAAATCCTTCTAAAGGAGACATTTTTCAAGACCTTAGTAATTCAACTCGGTAGTTTTATAATAAATATTGTTTCCCCTAGTATATCTTTTATAAGGAAAGTAAGTTATAAGTTGAACCTAACCATTACATGCTCGTTTTGGGATTTTTATTTGTGTTAAACCGAGGTAGAAAACCCTATTCATTAGGATACCATAGGAATAATTTTGAATGAATCTATGTAATTGATTAAGATAAATAGTTATACAACAAACAATCACTAATTTATATGTTATATGATTTACATGATAATATTTCAATTATAATCATGTCTTCTTTAAATTTTTAACACTATGATGATCTTATTGGGACTATGAAGGAAAAAGTTGTTGAAAGGTTATAGATGACATGGATATTATTCTTCCACTATATTTTTTTAACACATAAATCATGTAAAAACTCATATACAATAAATATTGTAATATTAAATTAATGTCTTAAATAATTTTATATTTGTTTTATAAGAATTTTGAAAGTATTTATCGAAGTGCATTTCTTCTATAATTTATTGAAGTTCTTGAATTGGAGCTGATTTTCATAAATTTTGTGAGTCTAAAAGATAGATTTTATATAATCTAGGAGATAAAGTATCTGAAATGTGATGTTTCATGAGTTATTTATATAGGGTGTTTGAAGATGAAAAATTACTTTAAGTCTAAAATATTTGAAATTTTATAATGTAGAAGTAAAGGGAGTTCAGATGTCCAAAAGGCAAGTTATCTAAAAGTAATAATATTTTGGTTTATTTGAAAATTTATTTAGAATATAAAGGTAACTATAGGATTCTGTGTTTAGTTCACTCTAAGTAGAAATCATAAAATTGGAAATTTCTTGAATTTCACTATAATACATAAAGGTATCATTTTCCATTTTGTAATGTTCACACTAAGTAGATAGTGAAAATTCAAAAAAATCCTCAAATATAGGTGTCTTTCCCTGAATATATAATGATCATTTCTATGTCATAAATTTATACATACCACATTGGTATTAGTAAGATATAACTTGCTATGTGGATAATTAAGGTATGAAACATGTTCTTATTTCACCACTTTTTCATTAAACTCTCACTACCTTAGGAAATCTGAACCTCATTATTAGTAGGATAACTCTGGGTTTTTTTCAAAGATGATCAGATTGAGATATTGTTTATGTTTTCCTTAATATGATCTGATCATTGACTACATAATCCATCTACATGGATTTATGTCATGGAAAATTAATTAAATCATCCATAAAAGACATATAATATTACATGGTTCACACATACTGGCCTAATCCAAGAAGAATACAATGACAATGTGTTTATGTATCCAAATCCACCAAATTGATTTCATTTGTGGGTTTAGTATAGGTGATAAAATTCATCGTGTCAGTCCATTTATAATTTTTAGCGAGGGATAATTTCCCCCCAAAGTTCAATCCCTTTACAATGATCTTGGTATTCTTCACTTCTCACCCTAGAGTAATAATACACTTCAAGGGTCTATTATTAATTCTCTATTATTCTAACTGGTCAATAGAGAGAAATATTTTATCACAAATTATAATGTGATACATTCCTTAATTTTTATTTCCCCATGAATGGGTAGGTTTTTAAAGATCTTCATGAAATTTTCTTTCAAACATCACATATGAACTTCATTATAATAATAGCTTCAATTTCACTAATTATCTTCAACATATCTTTCTGAATTAAATTCTTCTTTTTGAAAGGTCTTCAATAATTTCCAACTAACTTTCAATATAATTAACATAATTTTAATTTTTAATTCTAAAATTCATGGAACCTAAGTTCACATAAGAACACTGATATAATTTTTTTATAGAACTTATTCAAGTTAAATACATTTTTACAAAATAATTCATAAATTTTTTTCCCAAACAGTATATTCAGTAATCTTAGTGGTTCTCAAAAATTTAAACATGGAACATAATGATTCTTGCAAAACCTATTGAAAACCTCATATTTTATAAAATATAAGAATTTAGATCTCTTAAAAATAGTTCTCAAAAGAATATATCACTTATTCGTAAGATATTATGTATTTTTTGGAAAATAATAGCCTCTCACGTAACCTTTATATTTATAGCCCTTCTTTGCCTGACACATCAGATCATGAACAATACCATAATTTCACATCTCTGATTTGTGATTTTATCAATGTTATGCCAGATTCTACCTAAATTACATGAGAATCCACCATTTTCTCCGAATATTTGATAAATCTTCTTAAAAATATTTGAAACACATACACAACCACCACCCTCATGAATGTATTGTGGTCTTCATATTCTTTTAACTTAATCATGGACTTTTCATGATGATTATACATCTTTATACTCATCTATCTTCATATATTATTCCAATATTATTGATGAATACATTAAGACTTCTATTATTAAAAATTACAACCAATGTTATTGGATAACCACCAAAATCCATTATGATAACATAGTTACTATTGTCACGATATACATATTATTCTCCCAATATGATACACTAGCCTTCGTGAAATATACATTTTTTGTCGGAGCAATTGGAGTGGCTCCATATATCATTATTTATTTTTTCTGATAATTATAAAATTCATATTTTATTAAATACCTATAACCTTAGTTTCTAAAAATTACTACCTTGTTTTATTAATTGAAGCATTCACTAGTTATAAAAGAAAATAATAATGTTTAATTTATTAATCCTTCATTGAGTATTCATTAAAGAATTATTATTTTATTTTTTATTATCTATTATTTCATATTATTCCTATCAACTTTATTATAATATATTCTATGTGAAATTTATTTTTCAATGTTTATGAAGTTTTTGACTAACTGTTTTAACATTATAGTGTTTAATTTTAACATTAAAAACTTCAATTTTTACATTATAAAGTTCTTGTAAAATTCTTTTTTGTAAGGAATGAACCTTACTATTAACGTTACAAATTATAAGATTCAACATTATAATGTTGTTTTTTCAAAAATTAATGATCCTTGAAAAGTTATATTAAAACTTATAATGTTTAAAATGAACCATATGAACATTATTTAATCTTATTATATTATATTTGACAATATTAATTTCTATATGAACCCTATGTAAATAATTTAACCATATAAAATAGGAAATTAATCTTAAAAAATAATAAAACCTTGTGAAAATAATTCAACCATAAAAAACTGGAAATAAACCTTATTAAGATACTAACCTCCTACAATCATCTGTTTATGTTTATTTAGTTTCATTATATCTATTAACATAACAAAATAATCAACTATGAAACTCTAAACATGACATGTACTATTAATTAAAAGGTATGTCTTTTACTCGTCAAAAAGATCAAAAACTAAGATAGAATTCCATTTTACCTTTCTATCCCAAGAAAATTTAATGTCATCAGTCAATTAACAACCCATTTTATAGCCCTTCCCATCATAAGACACAACTTATAAAGGCATATTCGCGCCACAATAACCCCCCATATCAAAAACCGAATATCAAAACACCTCTCAAATGGTCTATTAACCCACATGATGAAGATTCTCTATCACTACACCCAATTACACATTATAACACTATTTGGTCCTCCTATGGATACCTTTTATTATAAATTTCTAAACATACACTCTAAGGTGTTATCTAAAATTTTGATCCAGATAAATTGACTCCTAATGTAATAGAAAGATAATTAACACCCACAGTGAAGTCTAGACCCAACATCCAGTGTAATTCCATGGTTTTATCCACAAATAACCAAGCTAGTCATTACATTGTCACCCTAAACCCAAACACACAACTGATTTGAATCACCTATAGATCATATTGAAATGATCATGATACTAAATCAAAAATATGATATCAATCCAAAATTAAATGTAAACCTCAAATCATGCATTTACCAAGGAACTAGATAAAATAGGATTCACCTAAAAATCTTCATCAAAATTCCACCTTGACCAAAAAATGACATATATCCAGACACCCAATACCCAAACCATTTGATAATATTTCCTCCATATCTCACACATTATATATCACATCATGTAATAACTTGATAGATCCATTTATCTCATACTCGACCAAGAATGAAAAGTAGAAATCACAACCTGCCCATATATCAAGAGGACATCATCCTAGAAATATATCAAAATTCTTCAATAATAAGGGTCACATCCTCCAACAATCAATATTGAAACACTTAATATCGGTATTTCATTATATGACTCATTAGGTAAAACATAAATAGTTTCCATCATCACACCTCCCGGAAAATACTTGTAAAGGAACACACTAAATTCGTCTATATCATGAAGAAAAATCCAACTCCAATTTTACCTCTTACTATAGAGAGACAATTCCCACATCCTCGAAATTCACATCATTCATCCCATTATTGATTCACTAAATCTCTCAATCCTACACCCATATACATTCACTCACATATGCATAAAAAATAAGTAGCATGCATACTACTGTGTGATACTTTAATCTCATCCAAAACAAAAGAGTGCATTCTCCCTTTCTATCCATTTATAAAAACTAACTAGAAAATGTTTGAGCCATATCTTATTCAACATGGAATCATGTTCCTATACAACAGACCATAATATACTACATGTTAATGTATTTTAACTAGAATCACATTCATTTGCCCCCTTCAAAATCAATCATTTCATATATTCCATGGTCAGATACATGACAAACTATCACATGAGGCCTCATTCTACAACAGAAATCATCTAACGCCTCTTCATCCATCCAATATAGAATAATATGAGGTTATTTTATATTATATAATTGAAAAATATACCTGATGCCCCTCAGGATATTCATCCCACTGATCCTCCTCTAAGGAAACCTCTTTGATAAAAAATATCCTTAAGTGATTTATTTCATGAAATTACAAATCACATCACATGCTTATAACATACCAAATAGGACCTCTTATGAACCAATATCATAAACCAAATCATTTAAGTATTCTTCCTACCTCTAAGGAACTCAAAAGCATGAGCTAACCCTTCTATGAGAATACCCTCTTAAACATAACTCATCTCCCCAATACCCTAATTCATATCCAAGAAAGACATTGGTCCCTCAAAACTATCCTATATTTCACCTCAATGTCCTTTTATAAGTCACAGGTAAATAACCGTACTCTTAACTCAAATATGTTGAGGTAATTTAAATCCCTAAAAACCCACTCTTGGGTTCTTATATCAATAATAGACATCACATTCCCAGTCATCAGCCTACTAAGGAACTAATCCTAAAGTAATGTCCCTCTAAAGAATACACATGAACTATCACACAATTCACTATACACAGCGATCTTATATAGTACAATTACACCAAAATTTTATATAGGGAAACATCATATAAATTGTTATTGACTTTGTAAAAAACTATAACCTCATCATTGATTATATCAATCACACATAAGATTAAGTATTCCATGTGAATCATTTATTTAAAATATGATTTACGAACATCAGCCTCTTGTTAACATGTTAAGAGACAAACCCCCAAAATCATAAATCTCAAAACTCAATTGCATATTTCTTGGCTAAATTATATAACTGTTAAAGTGAAAATAAATAATAAAAATCCAATATATGGGAAATAATGCAGTTCCTAAATAAAAGGTTTTCATGATTTTCTAATTTGATTCCTATCACAAGTTGTAAAATTTCTCAAATCGCTTTCCATTATAACACAAATAGTATGAAAAAGAAAATAACTCTATGATTTCACTCTAAAACTATTTATCCCTAAAACATTTGTCAGTGTCTTGACCAAAAAGGTATTAGGGACTCAGGAACCACCTCCTTGTATTCTAGAGTCTACTAATTGGTTTCATTTGTATAAGGTAGTGTCATGAGGAGACTATAATATTGTATTAGAGTCGAAATTGTAATGAAAAATAAAACAAAACCATCTATAATGAATAGATAGTGTAAAGATAGTAAAAATAATCATAAAATACTATGATATAAAGAATATATAATCATATTTACTTATGTTAATTACAACACACATTAGCTGATTTCCCACTATGTTAATAAATTAATTGTAGTAAATTAATGAAATTAAAAAATAAAAGAGTACAATACCATAATCAAGTTATAAGTAAATCCCCACCTCTAAGTATATCTGATTTTTCTAGCTTTCTTGAGTAACATCGAGCCTCTTGCAACCTGAACCTATAATCAATGTAGTTTTTTCAACTACCAAATTTCCAAGACACCTGAGTAGGGTGTGACTACAACTCGATAGGGCACCACCAATGTGGGATCCTTCGTAACTAGTAAATACATGGTATTCACATATGATATTCTCATATGAACAAATAACAATAACTATGGAAGTGTAAAAAATAAAAACCCTTGATCATAAAGTTTTAAAATAACATCTAGGATTTATTATTCTTTATTTGGCATGTTCTGGAGTATCTCTAAGCATGTTATATAGTCATAAAAACTAACTATAGGCCCAAAATACATATAAAACATAGGTTTAAGGACCAATTTTTATGAGTTAATAATAGTAAATCTAATAGTATCAAACATACATCTGATTCCTATAGAAATAGACCTAGGAAATCCATTATTATTAGGCCCATGATAGATTCTTAAGAGATATTAATAGGTAATTTTGTTCCATGAAAAGAGATTATTCTAACGATATATTCCACGAAAATTGTATAAAATAAGAGGCCAAATATTAGTATCCTAAAATTTCCATATATAACTGAACACCATATGCATGGGTATTTCTCAAGGAATTATAAATCAGTTAGAATGACAACCAAATACAATGTGATTTCATAGGAAATTAAAATAGTATCATGCTCGATAGCTATGTCCTAAATGACCATCCTTGGACATTGCATCTAGACCAACGGTCTAAATCCAAAGTAACCACCTGGGAATTCAACATAAAGAATAGAGGGTAGTGAATCCCAATAATAATATCTCATAAAATTAAACTTATAAGATTTGAAAATCCACCTAACCCCATCCAACAAAAACAAGGTCGGCCTCAGGATAACATGACCAAGAATCATCACTAATTTCATATAAATCTCAAAAAATCAATTTAGGTTCTAATGTGAAACCCATGATCATATCTACCCATTCCAACATATACACACTCAGGGGTCAATATATTTGTGGGGAACTCACTAGAGTCCCCTCAGTCACATCATATCATGGATACCAATATGTGATTCTAAATATTGATCTAAACTCTTAGGTCATCACACTTAACTATAATGGACTATCATCACTTAGAATTATTATAATCATATTACAACCTCATTAGTATCATAACTTACCTCATATTAAATTCATGTATGGTTGATGGACTCAATCCCATTCCCATTTCAAATTAGTAAGGTTTATTCCTTATACACCCAACCTATTCATCAATATATTCATCAGATACCGATTTCGGTAATCACATATCAATGGGAGATGAAATCTATCCACATACTCGTCTCACTATAAAATTGGATCTAAATCGTTTCACAGTATCATAAAGTCCTACTAGGGACAATCCCTACAACATCAATATATATCACTACTTAGAGATCAACGAGGAACATACTCTAAGGGACAATGTACTTATATGATCTATATAATTCAAACTTATCATGTCCATATATCACAAGGAAAAAATTTAGAGTAAAGGACTTATACACCATTAGAAAAGGCATCAAGGTAATGAAAATGACCCATCATGTCTGTTAGCACATTTTTCATCCTAGTTATATTTGTTTTTGTTTAATAAAAAATTCATTTAAATTAAGAATATTATTTAATTTAAAAATGTGAATCTCTATAGTGATGATACTTCATATCACATGTCATAAAAATTCGTATTATATTGTATGGAAATGTACAGGGGTACACCTACCTCGGACAGGGTAATTCCACTTTAAGCATATCCCTAAAACTCTTTCCCAATATCATCCAATCATCCTCTATTATAATTTAAACACTCAAGAGCCCATATCAATTTTCACGTCCAATTATTATTTATAAATGATTTAAAATTAGTTATTCAATTAATTTATAATAATATATAATTGAATTCCAATTTAAATATACTATGAAGAATTTCCATAAACTCACTACTTTCCATGTCACATCGAAATTGTGACATCCAATTAACAAATGGTATATGGTATACTATTTACATAATATTAGGAAAATCACTAATAATTGAAATTAATTCTTTTTCCAACATAATCAATTTAAACTAATTTTAATTAAACCCCTTTATAAATCCACATGGCTTTGTACCTCTAAAAAATGATATGTGATGATGTGTGATCATCCTCTTAGGATTTCCCTCATCCAAGAACCAGGAATTCCACTATATTTCAAGATGATTCCACAATGATTTTGTGGAATCATCACAAGAACACTATTTTATATAACCCAAAAATCAATCATGATGAAGGGAAATCAAGAATAAAGAGAGATAATTGGCCATCTTTCATTCCATGGCTATTCTATTTGGAAAATTTCTTTTCTCCTCGTTATTTTAGAAAAATCGTGTAATTCTTCATTTAATGATAGTGTTGGTGTTTACCCTAGAAGACACCCCTCATGTTTTACACATAGTGAAACATCAAACCAAATAATTTATCCTAGATGGTTACACACTTTGAGGCACCACAAGTACCATTCCAACAGAAACACCTAGCTCTATGGTGTCATAGTGTGGTGGGTTTCCTAAGCACAACCCCCTCACCCAAGAACTAAACCCTCTGCATCGAGTTTTTTTTCCTATACCACACGGTCAATACAGAATGGCCCTACCAATAGTGGTGCACCTATAGAAAATTTTATTTATAGGTTCACCAAGATTCACCCCTCTATCCACCAAATCTCACAAATAAAGTCTAATTATTTGAAAATTTCCCAAAAAAATATCTTAACATTATGTAAACTCTAATAAATAAAATCCAAATATTGTTTCTCAAAAAACACCTCACCCAAAATCAATCTAAATTAAATTTCTTTTAAAATTCACATCTAACAAATAAGTCTATTTTGATAGATTTTTTGACAATGGTAATGAATTTTTAATATAGTGATGATATATAAAGGATGATAACGGGGATTAATTTGAATGAATAATGAGTATGCATAAAATAATAGTGGGTTTTATTAATATTAGAGTTCTAAAATATAAGGTTAATGATGATAGGGTATGTATAATAATGATATAGGAATTATTATGTAAATATTTCTAATATAAATGTTTCCCAAAGTTATTCATGGTTTTTTTCCTTCTTTAAAAGTAGTTGAATACTATATTTAATTATGTATTAAATCAAGAGAATGGGATAATGAATAATTCATTCACCATGTAATTCACCGTGCGATGGTGAATTTTCCCAAACTAGAGTGGACATGGAAATTAAATGACTGACTAAAGATACTTTGGTATGAAAATAACATGTTGGACATGCTATAATTGAAACTGTGTTGGTTCGAACATCTACTTGTTAGAAATGATGAAGTGGACCACACCATATTAGATGGAATTTCAGTAAAATTAATGTAGTAAATTTAAAGAATGTATTATAGATAGAAAAGTGTAATTAAACCCATTTCACATGGAATTTTAAATAATTTAATGACAATTCCACTATAACAAATTAGTGGAGATAGTTACCATGCTAAATAAAATGAAATTTTTTCTAAGACAGATTTCTGTGAAAAATGGTGAATCCTAAAATAGATATACTGGAAGGTTTGAAGGTATTACTAAATCCATGTTTAAATCATCCATCTTGATAATAAAAAATCATATAGGTGAAAAATTTAACCATCAAAGTTTTTGTAATTTTTACAACATGGGAAATTATCAATGGAGTAAAGTTTTTTAAATGGTGTTTTCATATAAAATAATGACAATGTTATTGTGTTTGGTAAAACATGTTGTGGAAAGTTTGAGTTGTATACCATCATGGGTGTTTTGAGAAGGGACCACACCCTAGAGTTCTCGTATATTATAGTTGCATCTATAACGTGGAGATTGACATGCATTCAACTTCTTGACAATTAGAGTTCGAGTTTAAACTGAAACATTTGAATCTAAGGGTGATGGTTTGATTGATTATGGACTATTTATTTAGGTATAAGGTGAGGAAGTTTTAATATGGTTCATATTTGAATATTGAAATGAAATTCAAATTATTCTGAGGTTATATTTGATCTATTTTTTGTAAAAAGGGATAGAAAAACTCTATATTATAGGGAAGAGGAAACATAGAAGAAGAAGAGAGAAGAGTAACTTTGTCAACCTATAGAAGAGAAAGGTATCCAATAACATGTTCTTTAAAATTTATCTGAATGTAATAAGTATAGTGTTCCAACATAATTGATATTTAATTAAAGATTTTTTTTAATGTAAAGTAACATTATATGCATATTCTGGAGATCATATTTCATGATTATTAAAGAAGCGTCTAATTCATTATAGTAAATTGAATTATAATTCATTGAATAATAATTATATTTATTAGAACTATAATATAATGTTTTTTTATTGGGTGAAGTCCAATTGAATAATATAGTTATCAATAGTATCTTAAGGACTTATTCATATTCATATGTTGTATTTAAGGAAAAATTTACAATTCATTGAATCATAAATTCTAAATATATATTATATTATACATAATAAATACAAATTCAAGATGTATTGAGCCTTTTGTAATTAAAATTGATAAGAAACCTACATTCCAAATAATTGATACATTCACTAAATTAGTTCGTGGAGGAGAGGAAAATAGTGTGACTCTTGGGAATTAGTGAGTTATAACTAAAAATTTTACTCATGGTGAGCCTTAGGAAATAGTAACCTTACAAAAACATTATATCCACCATATAACGAGTAATGTCATATCCTACTATACTATAATAATGCCAAGTTCATTATCCTTGGAGTGTAAATTTTTAGCTTAATAGTGAAAAATATCTTTGTTATTTTACTTCACATGTTTTCATTTGTTAGATTGTGTGGAGAAGAAATTATATATTTAATTGTTTTACTTCAATTGAGGGAAAAATTATAAATAATAGTGTATAAATAGAAATTTTTATTTTAAATGTCAATTTATTTAATGTAAATTGTTTCAATAAAAGGAATAAAGAATTTAGGATATAATTTGAATTGAATTTTGGGATCTCCTATCATGGAATTATTCATTAAATCCATTTTCTATGTAAACATAAAATTGTGAATGAATTGAATCAATGGAATTTTAGAATTTATAAAAAAGGTAAAAAAATTATAGGATGCTCCAAAAGATGACATATTTAAAAAGTTATGTCACTCAAAATTTTATAAGGATATGAGCATCAAGTTTGTAGAATTACACTGAAAAAATTGATTTAAGGAAATCAATATAGGTTACTTATATAAGTATAGAATATGTAATAGTTAAAATTCTATACATGAATTCTATTAATGAGGAATATCATTTTGTGATAAGAAAGAATAATTAGAAAAATATGAATAATACACTAAAGAAATTAAGTATGTCCAATGAGGTAAATAAATATGATTCAATATAAATATATTAATCAAAATATATACTATATTGTTATTATAAATATAAAATATATATTTTATATATCCCCTAAAATCTTATAGGACTATAGAAAAGCGACAACCACATCATGTGGTAAATTGGAGAATTTTTGGTGTTGTAAATTAGAGGAGATTTAAGGGTTACAGAGTGATATAATTCTTGAAGGCTTAAAGTGAGAGGAATTATTCTTATATATATTATTTAGAGGAATAAAATAGAAATTTTACAGTGGAAGATATTTATTAAAATGATAACATTACATGATAAACCAAAAAATTAGGGATCATAGTGATATAATTTATAATATTTTTCAAGATACGTGGTTAGGAACTGAAGATGAGAAACACCTTGATTTACCAAGGGTCGTTGTAAGAGATTAATATAAATAATAGGGTCATATTTTTAATTATTTAATTAATTCTGTGATTTATAATTTAAGATAAATATTTAAGAATATGGATTTAAATAAAGAGGGTCTCGAAATAAAACTTTTTTATATAACAAATATGTCTAATATGAAAGATTTTACCACAGAAATTTCAATATGTATATAGAAGAATAAAAATTTAGATTCATTACAGTAAAAAAATATTAAGAAAATATAACACTGTAACACCCCCAATATTTCATAGTATATTATATGTTCAATGTAATTCAATAACTTGCGCTACATGAAACAACTAGTTCGAGTGCACCAAAACTTACCAAACTAACCATTCAAAAAGCGATTATAAATAATATTAATTTCATTTAAAATTTTATATATATCATATATAATTTTAACATTCATATTTTGTGTTTCTTAGACATAATATAAAGACAAATTCAATTTTTTAGATAAAAGAATTATTTTTCATGAAATGCAATTTTACTGCCTATTTAATGCAGAATCCTTTTTAAAACAAATATTTAAAACTTTTATATATTCAATTTAATTAAATTAAATTATTATTTAGAATCAGGACATAAAAATTTATTTTGGATAAATTTTTGGTACTTTTCTGATAACATCCATATTTTGATGAATGTGGAAAAACACTGAATTTTAATTGAAAATATAATTTTTAATCAAAATAATTTATAGTGTTAAATTCTACATTTTAACAGATTATATGTATAATTAGATTATATTTTTATCATTTAATACAATTTATTTCATTATAAGTAATTTCACATTTAAATTTGACATAAAAACATGTCAATCTTTTGATAGTTTTTACTTTATAAAAACCCACTTTTTGGTTTTGACAACAGTAATTAATTTTAAATTAATAAATTAAAAATTTATGTTTTTAAGTTGAAGAAATAGACATCATTATTTAATTTATAATATCAATATTATCTTAGTGTGAGTTTTTGTAATTTTTCGGAAAACTTTCATTTTATGATGAATAGTGAAGAACATTGCATTATTGGTTAAAACCGACTTTCTCTTTAAACAATTATTTATTTTATTTAAATTTATTTTAGGTCAAAATAGATACATAATACCTATATAATTTCAATGTAATTCATTGGAGTCATTTTATAATAAGTTTAGATATATATAAATTTTTTTGAACTTTTTACCATCTTTTACCCACCTCTTCGGAACATTTTCAAATTGGCATAAAACATAATTTTACCGCTTTTGTGAGTTGAATTTCCAAAATCTGAGAGACATGTTTAATATCAGTAAGTAAAATATTGTTCAATAAGATGAAAATATTTTTTGTTGAATAGTAACTATTGACTTTTATTTACCACAGTTAAAAGTAAATATGGTAATTAAGGGTAAAAGTGATATCATAATTACCCCAACACAAGTCATAATTCTATTGGATAAGTATAATTCAACCAAAAACAACCTTAGGAATAAAATATTATCCTCTTTCATCCACTTGGATTAGATTAGGACATATATTATTATTTTATTTAAAGAAGAGTTAAAAGAGTTAAATTCAATGTTTAATAACTAAACCATTTTACATATAGGGTTACACACAATATAAATTCGAATATAAATATTAATTAGAAATATAAATATATTTCCTACATCATGGTATTTTATTTATAATTTTTATACATTAAATAAGTAAATTCATTTATGACACAATGATGATGCAGTAATTACCTTATTAATGAAAGAATCAAATAAATGGTATTATAAATATTAAGAAAATATAATTTCAATGTTTCTATGACATACACGAATTTTATAGGTTAATGTGACAAGTTAGGGTTGATTAAATGTATCTTTTTCAATGTAATCAAGATGTGATGACTTTCACAAAAACCAAACACCAAATAGTGTCAATTTTGACATTAATTAATTTTTAAAATAAATACTATGTTATTGGTTGATATAAAATTCCTAAAAATATAAGGATCATAAAAAGGTCTTAAATAATATTTTATATGTAATTAATGAACCACTTGAGGTTATATTGGAAGTTTATAGTAATTTTATTAACCATATAGTGTAAGAATACAAGAATACATAGTAAAAGATAAACTATTTAACTAAGAGTTAAATCTAAATAATAAGGTTAAAATGGTAACCTAACCTTGTCTAAAACCTATTATTTTGACTCATTTGAACCCATAACCACCTTATACTTTAAATAAATCATTTTTTTTCTATTAGAAACCGAAAATTATTTTATTATAAAATAATATTTCAGGTTTTCCCTAAAGTCACCTTCACGTCTCTTATAAAAGGGAACTTCCCATACTCTTAGAATCACACCTACAATGCCATTTTACATGGACAAACCCTACCCTAATATACTCCCATCATACCTCAAATAAACCTAGAGTAATTAATTTTATAATAAAAGAAACCAATGGATAACTTTAGATCAACTCAAAAGGAAACAGTTGAAAAAGATGTAACAATTTCACAACCCTCTTTCAAGTTCTTTTCATCTTCCACTTCCTATTTTTTTCAAACCAAAATAATAAATCCAGTACCTCCTACATACTGTGATGTTAATATAAAAGTGGTACAACCATATTAGTAATTCTATCCATCCTCAAAATGACAAAGTCACCATGCGTGTGTGTATACAACTTACGGTCTCCACGTCGTGGTGTTGTTTGTTATTCAAACACTTCATTATTTGGAAGGTTATAATAATGAGTATAAATGATTTAAATAATAAATATAACATGTTAATTATTCTGTATATAAAATATAACATCCAATTACATATTATTTAACCATCAATATAAGGATATTTTCTCTCGTGCATACGTACGGATTACCGTCTCCACGACGCGATGAGATTCATTCCCACATTCACCATTCAACACTGATTATAAAAATATATATTATTAATAATTATGTAATATATGACATAATAATGATATTTGAGATATATATTTATATATATGTATGTCTGTATGTATTTACTTACATATATATTATTCACTTACTTCCGTTCAATACGATATGAAAACAGAAACAACGCTTATGCGTACGTACGGCATACCGTCTCCATAAACGGTTCCTTCAATTTCCAATATCTATCTATTGTAAATATATATATTATAAATATATCTCATATATAAATCATGGTTTATATTCTGTAAGTATATAAATCATGATCTAAATGATACGATCAATAATAACATGTTAAACCTTGTACGATATAGAAAGCCATTATTACCCAAAATGTTAATTTAACATGGAAATCATTATTAAATGGGTAGTATAAAGTCATAAATTAATCATGTATGATATAATAAATATTAATATGGTTCTGTTAATATTTAATAACATACTATGGTCATTATATATAATTTTAAACATACCCTCAACCAAAGGAAAGTGTAAGGTATGGGTTAATTCAACAATCTCTTCATTATCTGAGGTTGTTTTTAGGTGAGTATCTACTGGGAACTCTTTATCATACACATCTATGATTCATACAAATATTTTCAAAAGAAGTATTTTATGGTTTTATAGAAGGGAATCTTTAACTATATCATCATTTTAAATGGTTTAAATATTTATTCATCTAAATCATTATAATTAATGTACATGTTTTCAAAATGGTTTTTAAGGGTTTATTTATATGGACATTAATGTTTTAAAATGTTAATTACTTTCAAAAGTTTCAAAGTGGTATCGGAAAATATGATTCAAAACTATATTTTAAATGACATCCTTTATAAATGATACGAATTTCAAAAGTTTTCATGAAAAAAGGTATATTTCTCTCAAATATTTTTATTGATCATTTTCAACTAGGTCAACATCCTTTGCAGGATATTATTCTTGATCATGGTTGATTTATTATGATACAAATCTTCTATATTGTGTTGATGGTTTTGTTATATATTTGACTATGGATGTGTTATTTTTCTTAACATTCATGGTTTAGGGTTAAATTACTGATATTTCATATGCTAGTTTTAATACAAATGTTTATGTTATTTTTCAACATTTTTATATGAGAAATGTATTGTACTTAGTAAGTGTTGGGTGGAGCCCGCTATAGCTCCTCATTTCATCGGTAGGTCTCATGAAACAATCAGATGTAGAATTGTATGAGACCTTTCCCAATTTGATATATGGTTTTGGCTAAGGACTAAATCATTTTTAGACGTCTTGTTCGAAGCCTTAACAAGAAGTTTCCGAATGTCTGGAATTATACATTCCTTTATTTTGAAAATATTATTGATAGTTAATGTAGTTATATTAGACTAATAAAATACCCATTACTATGTTTTATTATGGAATTATTTACTTATCTCATATTCCTGCCATAATGTTTTCATGTTTATTATTAGTAAATCCATGTGTTTTAAATTATTCATTGTGCCAAATGCTTATGTTTCCTTCCACTTTATTTCTTACCCTTACTGAGCATTTGAGATCACCCCTTTCATATGTTGTATTTTTCTAGGATTCCAAGAAGTGTATTATGATTGATAAGTCGGGTTAAGCTAGGGGATTAATGGAGTTCTCAAAGGATCATTTATGTTGTGTTTTATTTTCTAAGGTGTAATGTGACATTAATGAATATAATATATTTTCCAAGACTACTAATCTGATCATTCCTTCAGGACACGATTCCTTGTAATCATGCCAATGTATTAAAATAATGCACCGACTCTGGGTTACTAGGGTCAGGCATTATATTTTGTATCATAGGATGTTCAGAAACACACTTAGAAATATATTTAGATAAAATTTGATTAGAGAACATTACCCTAACATAGACTTTGATTATTAGTATAGAATAACTTCCTAGAGTTTTGGTTATGTATAGATTTTGTGTATTTTCCATGTAATACAACCTTTTCTAGATATGAGTAGATAGATGTGGCTCTGGCATAGATATACCTAGGACTGAAAACTCTGACAAGGAGTTTTAGGCTTGACCCATGGTATCCAGGTACATGGAAATGGTCCTTGTTCCACTCTTGGTTATGAGACTCCTGGGGGATATACTTAGGGTAATTCACATTTTTATTACAAGCCATTCTGAAGGATTTTAGAGTAAATAAATTCTCAATGAAAACATTTTATGATTATAGATTATATAAAAAATATTTTCAATTTAAGTTAGGAATTTTACTAGTTTGGAATTATGCATTATGATTCATAAACTAACCTAGTGTATTCCATTGTATAGAAATTGTGCCCAGTAGGATGAATGAGAATTCCAGTAATACACATGATCGAAAGATTAAGAAGGATCATATTGTTTATGATATTAATCTAAAATTTAAAAGGGAAATGGTATCCCACTTATTATCATCATATGAATAAATAATATCATGTGTTAATAAGATAAGTAAATAAATTTCTGATTCTTATGGATTTAAAGGGAATCCAGAGAATAAAATTATGGTAGATATAATTATGGATAAAGGGAATAAAGGAAAGAAGGATTTTCCCATATGTGATATCTGTGGAAAAAATAACTTTGGTAAATTATTGAAGGGAATGGGTGTTTCTTATAAGTGTGGGGAAAAAGAACACTGAGTATGTGACTGTAAGGGTAAGAAAAAGGTTTCAAATGTACAATGATACATCTTTAAGGAGTTTGGACATTATGCCAATCAATGTAAAAATCAGAAGAGTAGACCAAAAATAGTGTTGTTGGATAATTATCAAGTTATTATATTACCACAGATGAAGAGTAATGACTAGTGTTCTTAGGTTGATATTAAATAATTACGTCATTTGGGTATTTTATCAACAATGTACTGGTAATAGTAATTATGGAGTGTATAAGGATTATATGACAGTTCTATTTTATTAAGGATTTGAGATTGTGTGATACCAAGAAAAGAAACTCAATAGCATGTTAAATTTTTTTTAAAATACATGGTTTAAGGAAAGATAAAACTTTAATATGGTTCTGATACTGAGGTATTGATTTTTTGAAAAAAGATATGATTGATTTGGATAAATTATATTGGATAATAATGACATCCATGGAACTGATTAATGGTTTGTTTATTTCATCATTGTTGGAGTTTACATCATTTTTGGATATAAGGAGTATATCCAGTATTCTATAAGAAATAAGGGAGCATGAATGTAATCAATATGGATTTATGGTAATTCAGTGTGATTTCCTATTTTAAAAGAATATATGATGAAGGTATTCACGTTTTATTGTGTGGAAAAAAACATCTTCATTGTGTTTACCTTCCCTATAAATTTTGGACAGTGAGTTTGGACAGAACTATTTTGGATAAGAGTAAAGGTTGGAAAGGATTAAGTTTAACATTGGATACTATTGTTAAGGTTAAATCATTTCTTAATATTATTTTTGGATTGTTATAAAAAGGAAAAACCTGAAGTCAGACGACAACCCGTCAAGTCTGGAAAGGTCGTGACACATCAACTCGCAACATAAGGGAAACAAGGGTGCATCACCTACCACTGTCCTACGTAATTTCCAAATTTTTATAATGTAGTTTTTTTAAATGGTTTGAATGATTAATTATAAATTCATTATTTTTTTAACCCTATATTATTAGGATAAATAGAATATTTTTGATTTCTATTATCTTTTGGAGTGAAATATGAGTTAGTGGTAGGAATTTGTTGAAGGATGAAACTCTACTGGTCCAGTATTTTGTTTCCTCTTATTCTATGAATAAATTAATTCTTAAATTTTTTTGAAAGGGATCTAAAAATAATTGTGTTATCCTAATACCATATGTTTTGTTGAACCAATAATATTTTAAATCATCATAGATTGATGTCTATGAGGCCCTCAATTTTACACTTGTTTGTAATTGATGACCTCAATTACTCCCTATAAATATTTACATTTTTTCATCAATTATATGTCTCTAATTTCCACCGATGTTCTCTTAATCATGATCATAATTTTTTGAAGACTTTTTCATTTCCCTATCCCTCTTATTAAGACTAAATTTTGTTGAACCAATTTTCAATGTGGGTTTTCCACAAAGGTATTTTTTATTTTTATCATTTTATTTTTGAAGAAAAATTTCAAATTGCAAGGATGAAATATATCGAATGAGGATATAATGTAACACCCCAAGATTTCATAGTATATTATCTCATTAAAGTAATTCAATATCATGCGCTACACACAATAACGAGTTCGAGCGCACCACGACTTAAAAAACTAGCCGTTCAAAAACGGTTATGATTTATATTAACCGCATTTCGAATTTTATATATTTCTTATATAATTTTAACATTAATATTTTGTTTTTCTCAGATATATTATAAGGAAAAATTCAATTTTTCAGATAAAGGAAATATTTTTCAAAAAATGTAATTTTTCCACCTATTTAATGGAAAATCCTTTTAAAAAAATATTTTACACTTTTATATATTAAATTTAATGAAATTAAATTCTTCTTTAGAATATGGACATAAAATTTAGTTTGGATATATTTTTAGTACCTTTCTGATAACTTTCATATTTTGATGAGTACTGAAAATACTAAATTTTAATTGAAAACAAATTTTTTAATAGAAATCATTTATAGTGTTAAATTATAAATTTCAAGGGATTATATGTATAATTAGATAATATTTTTATCATTAAATATAATATAGTTTATTATATGTAATTTTACATTTAAATTTGATATAAATACATGCAAATCTTTTGATAGATTTTACTTTTTAAAAACCTGATTTTCGGTTTTGAAAATGGGAATTCATTTTCAATTAATAAATGCAACTTCTATGTCATAAATTTGGTAAAATAGACTTAATTTTTTAATTTATAATATTAAAATTATATTAGGTTAAATTTATGGTATTATTTTGAAAACTAACATTTTTTCATGAATAGTGGAAAACATTGTGTTATTGGTTAAAACCAACTTTTTATTTAAATAATTATTTATTTTATTTGAATTTATTTTAGGTAAAAATAGATACATAATACTTATATAAGTTCAATATAATTCATTAGTCATTTAATAATAAATTTAGATATATAAAATTTTTATTGAACTTTTTATTGTCTTTTACCCATCTCCAAGGAGCATTTTCAAATTTTCTTATAACATAATTTTACTACCTCTATGAATTTAATTTAGAAAATCCAAGATAGATAGTTAATATCCGAAAGTAAGATGTGGTTCAATAAGAAGAAAAAACTTTTTGGTGAATAGTAGCTTTTGACTTTTATTTTTCACTGTTAAAAGTAAATACGGTAATTAAGGGTAAAAATGATATCTAAATTACCCTATCAAATGTCCTAATTCTATTAGATAAGTATAATTCGACCAAAAAAACCTTAGGAAAAGAATATGATTTTATTTGGTTCACATGGATTAGATTTGGACATTTATTATTATTTTATTTGAGGAATAATTTGAAGGATTTAAATTCAAATTTTAATAACTAAACAACTTTTAATATAAGGTTAAACACAATATAAATTCGAATATAAATACTCATTATAAATATATAATTATTTCCTACATTATGGTATTTTATTTATAATTTTCAGACATTAAATAATTAAATTTATGTATGACACAATGATGATGGAGTAATTACCTCATCAAGGAAAAAAATCAAATAAGTGTTATTTTAAATATTAAAATAAATATAATTTCAAAGTTTTTATGAAATAAAAGAATTTAATAGGGTAATATTAAATTTTAGGGTTGATTGAATGTATATTTTTCTAATTAATCAAGTTCTGATGACTTTCACAAAAACCAAATACCAAATAGTGTCAAAATTGACCTAAATTAGTTTTTAAAACAAATACTATATTATTGGTTGATATAATATTCCTAAAAATCAAAAGATCAGAAAAAGGACTTAAATAATATTATATATGTCATTAATGAACCACTTGAGGTTATATTGTAAATTTAGAGTGAGTTTATTAACTATATAGTGTAAGAATACAAGAGGACACGGTAAAAGTTAAACTATTTAACTAAGAGTTAAATCTAAAAGATATGGTTAAAATTTTAACTTAAACTTGTATAAAACCTATTGGTTCATATTATTTACACCCATTACCACTTTATCCTCGAAATAAATAATTTTGGATCAATTAGAAACCGAAATTTATTTTATTATAAAATAATATTTCAGGTTTTTCCAAAAGTACTCTCACCTCTCTTATAAAAGGGCACTTCCCCTTCTCTAAAAATCACACCTCCAAAGCCATTTTTCATAGAAAAACCCTTCCCAAATATACTCCCAACATCTCTCAAATAAAACTAGAGTCCTTATTTTGATCATAAATCCAACCTAAAGAGACCTTTTTTTCAACTCAAAAGGAAACACCTGAAGAAAGGTTAATAATTTCACCACCCTCTTTCAAGTTATTTTTGTCATCCACTTCCTCTTTCATTGTTCTATCCATAAAAAAATAATAACTCCAGTACCTCAAATATATTGTGATGTTATTATAAATATTTTACAACCATATAAATTATTCTATCCATCCTCTAAATCACAAAGTCACCATACATGCGTACGTACGGCTTACAGTCTCCACGTCGTGGTGTAGTTTGTTATTCAAATACTTCATTATTTGGATGGGTATAATAATGAGTATAACTGATATAAATAATAAATATAACATGTTAATTATTCTTTATATATTATTTACCATCTAGTTATATACAATTTCACAATCAATATAATGATATTTTCACATGTGCGTACGTAAGGATTATCGTCTCCACGATGTGATGAGATTCATTCCCACGTTCCCCATTCAACAATGATTATAAAAATATATATTATTAATAAGTATATGATATATGACATAATAACTATACTAGAGATATATATATATATATATGTATATATGTACTTACAAATATCATATTCACTTACTTCCATTCAATACGATATGAAAACGGAAACAACGTTTATAGGTACGTACGGCCTACCGTCTCCGTAAACGTTGCCTTCCATTTCATATATCTATCTATTATAAATATTTAAATTCTAAATATATATGATATATAAATCAAGGATTATATTCTGAAGGTATTTAAATCATGATCTAAATGTTAATTTCAAGAATAACAAATTAAAACACATACGATAAAGAAAGCGATTTTTACAAAAAATGTTGATTTAACATGGAAATAATTATTAAATTGGTAGTATATTGTCACAAATGAATCATGTATGATATAATAAATATGAATATGGTTTTATTATTATTTAAAAATATACTATGGTCATTATCCAGTATTTTAAATATACCCTCATCCAAAGGAAAGTGCAAGGTAAGGCTTAATTCTATAATCTCTTCATTATCCGAGATTGTTTTTACATGAGTATCTACTGAGAACTCTTTATCATCCACATCCATGTTTCATAAAAATATTTTCAAAATAAATATTTTAAGCTTTTATGGAAGTGACTCTTTAACTAGATCATTATTTTAAATGTTTAAATATTTATTCTTCTAAATCATTCTCATTAATGTCCATGTATACAAAATAGTTTTTAAGGATTTATTTATATGGACATGAATGTTTTAAAATGTTAATTACATTCAAAGGATTAAAAGTGGAATGGTACGCTTTTATTTAAAACTATATCTGAAATTACTTCCTTTATAAATTATGTGACTTTTAAATGATTTCATGAAAAAAGGGATATTTCTTTGAATGATTTTTACTGATAATTTTCAACTATGTCAACATCCTTTATGGGATATTATTCCTGACCGAGTTTGATTTATTTTGATACAATTCTTACATATTGTCTGGAAGGTTTTGTCAAATTTTTTACTATAGATGTGTTATTTTTATACCATTCATTGTTTATGGTTTAAGCATTGACATTTCGTATGCTAGTTTTAATACATATGTTTATGTTATGTTTCAACCTTTTCATATGAGGAATGTATTCGACTTAGTAAGTGACGGGTGGAGCCTGTTATAGCTCATCAGTGCATCGGAAGGTCTCAGGAGACAATTAGACATGGAATTGGTCCTGGCCTTTCCCAATTTGATATATGGTTTTGGCCGAGGCCTAAATCATTTTAAGACGTCTTGGCCGAGGCCTTGACAAGATGTTTCAGAATGTCCGGAATTATACATTCCCTCATTATGAAAATATTATTGATGGTTCATATGGTTACTTGACTATTATAATACCCATGAGCGTGTTTTATTTTGTCATTATTTACTTATCTCACATTCCTTCTATAAAGTTTTAATGTTTATTATTTGTAAAGTAATATGTTTTAAATTATTCACCATGCCTAATTTTTAAGTTACCTTCCACTGTATTTCTTACACTTACTGAGCATTTGAGCTCACCCCTTTCTTATGTTTTATTTTCCCAGGATTCCGAGAAGTTTATTATGATTATACGTAGGGTTAACCAATGGGATTAATCTCATTATCAAAGGAACATTTATGTTGTTTTTTATTTTCTAAGTTGTAATGTAACGTTCATGTATGTAATCTATTTTCCCAGACTACTAAACTGATCGGTCTTTCGGGGCTTGATTCCTTGTAATCCTGACAAGGTTATGTAATAATGCACAGACTTTAGGTAACTAGGGTTGGGATGTTAAAAAACAATAATAATTTACAATATATTTATCTTGAAATAAATTTATCTTCATTGATAGTTCACATTACACGCAAAAATCGGTTTAAACAACCCGTCGTATACTATTAAATTATTATTATTTAAAAATGATTGTTATAACCAATAAATTAAAATTAAGATTAAAAATATGAATAAATATATTTTGAAAAATATTTATAAAGGTTTTATATAATTTAAGTCTATTTATAAATAATTAATCAATTATCATAAAAATCACTTTAGGCTTCAAAAATTCAATTTCCTCAAAAATGGTTTATATTTCATTTTATGAGAAAATAATATATACGAATTATTATGTTTTATAAATTTTATATGAAAAAAATGAAATAATTTTTGAAATCATCATTTCAAAATTATCTTCTAGTTATGTTTCGATAATTTTGTGTAAAGATTTATTTTTTGATGAATAATGAAAATAATTATTTGTATTCAAGACTATCTTCTTGTTTAAAGTATTTAAAAAGATTAATTTTGTTTTAAAAGGGTTTTTAAAGTAAAATTAGTTCATTTATTAAATTAATAATCCAATTATTTTAATTGGAAATAATTTTATTTTGGATTTTTTTATGAAAACATTTTATACTTAAAATTACATTTTTTAGGAAAACAGCTTTTCATTGCATTTTGTAGGGTTAATTTTAAATAGATTTCTATTATTTTATTCTTGAAACTTTTATTCCATATTTTAATCTAAGATGTTCAAATTTGGTAATTAGGCCACTTTTATTTTTTTTCATTATGAATTGTATCCTTGGTAAATATATGTCCCCTTAGTAAGGGTGAAATAGGTAAAAATATGATTAAAATGTTGGGTTGAGGATTTAAAATTGATCTAAGAGTTTCCTTTATCCAATTTTATGATTTTATTTCAGTAATTTTTATCCAATTATAAAAAATATGTCCAGAGTGTTTTATTTTTCTTGGATATTGACCTTTATATTTTGTTAAGAAAATATTAAAAAAATTCCACACTCTTGAATTTAATATCGATATGTATAGTTTTAAATATTGAAATTAAATAAAAATTTATTTTTATTATCCTGAAAATTTATTTTTAATTTTTATTGATTGAATAATTACATTAAATTCTTTCATAACACTGACACTATATTTATTTAATTAATAGAAAAATAAAATAATATATTTTAAAAATATGAAATTAAAAAAATAGATTCACTATTTTTCCCAAAATTTATACAGCATAATATATGATATTTTTGGATGTACTAAAGTATTATATTTTAATTCGATGATTTTATTTATGTATTTAAATTTAAATTAAATTAATTGGTTCAAAAATAACATTAATGATATTTTATGAAAATAATAATTTATTAAATTATTGAAAAATAATAAACATATTTAATGATTTCAATGGGGATAAGATATGGTCTAAAATCTCACACCTTGGACATTTATGTTTCTATTTACACATTATTTTTAAAATTATAACACTTTGATATTTGAAAAATCATTACCACTGTTAAGGTTTAAATTGGCTAAGAAAATTGTTAATCCAAAGGATATGGTTTAAAATGAAATTAAAAAATCTTAAAAATTTATTAGATGATTAAATAGTACAAATAAAAAGTCTTATTCCAACCGATATTTATTGAAAAATGGATTATTTGTTGGCAAAAATGACCAATTCCAAAAGATAATAAATTTTATTATTACAAATTTTAAGTACCAACGCTTTTTTAACAATAATCATATTTGTTGATATTGATCATTTAACACCAACAAATATTTTACCAATAATTAAATCAATTACATTATCAAATAAATAGTAACATTTTTTTATCCAAAACAGTATTTATTACTCTTAATTTTTATTACCATCTATTTTTTAACCAATAATGATCTTTGTTGCAAAAAAACTATCCAATAAAAAATAAATATTTTACCTAAAAAAGAATATATATATATATATATATATATATATTATTTTCAATAAATGTTATAAATTATAAATATTTTATTAAAATCATATAATCATATGATTTCATTGAAACATTATATGTTCTCCATATATATAATATCAAATTAATGATAAATGATTATAATTTCTAGAGACATGAATAAGATCGAATGTAGTAAGAACCCAAAAAATAAATTCATGTATATATAATTTCATTATAAGTTTAAAATGTATTTTTTTATTCATAATATATATAAATTTTAAACTTTTTATGTTATACATAAATTATATTCAAATTTATTATACATCATGATATTTTTTTTAAATTATAAAAATATTATAGCACTCTCTTTTCTAAAATAAATGTCTCAAGATGTAGTGATCATATCACTCTTATTATGTCTTCTATTGCCACACCCGACCCGGTTAATTTCATTTTCTTGTAAAAAAAATTAATACTATTATCATTGTTTTATTTCATTGTTTACTAATTCACATTTTTTCTCCCTTTATCACCTTCTAATTTGTGTCACACATCCCATCCCAAAAGAACCCAGTAGCACCCCTCCCTCCTCCTCCGTCCAAAAAATCCTTTCATCTCCCCATCTAATTCCTTATGTGGTATCCTCAAGTTAGCATTCATTCTTCTCTACAATCTTATTATTCTCCTGTGATTTCCCTATCTTCCTTATGGTATGTATGACCCATCAGAACCTTAATATGATCTTGAGAATTTTATTTATTAATTATTGATGGTTAAGGTTAATGATCCTTTATTATGGTAAGTTTTAGCCATGATTTTTATTGTGTTTTATCACTGAGAACATTTATTCTTATGATAGAATTTAGATTCGATGGTGGATCCTTTCAATTGGGTTAGAGGAAGAGAGCGGGACTGGGTTTTTGGGATATTGTTTTGTGGTATTTCTTGAAGAATCAAACATCATCATTAGTGAATCTATCATGAAGTTTGAGATAATGTATAATATTCACCCTAATGAATCATCTCCTTCCTCTGATTCAGACCACGATTGGTAAATTTCTTCTTCCATGAAGAAAAAAATTTATAACCTCTTTGGGAGAGAGAATTCAGTGCATAGGATCCTTTATGCTAAAAAATATATTGATTTATTTCTATAGAGGTATAAGAAATTTTCAGTGGTAACACTAGTAGTGGAAAAATTCTTTTGGATTCTATTTGAATTGCATGAATATAAGGTTCTCACTCTGATCTTTAATTCCTTGATACTCTCTTATGTGTTGTGCTTCATGCGGTGCAATTCATCTACCTTTATCAAAATGACCACCCCACGTACAATATAAGGGCTTATTTTCGAAGGATTATTACTATATTCTGCATCTTTATTAAGGAAAGAATCTAAAAAAGTAGTGCTTGTTCAATGATAGATTTATCTGGGGAAAGATCTAATTATTTTCCTCGTGGTTATTGTTGTCTTTTGTTTTTTTCCATTATGCGGAGTTTCTAAACTTTTGTGTCCTTCTACTAGAAAAACAATTGTGCCCCTTCACACGGTTCTAGTTCTATATGATAGATATAAGGATAATATAGAGTCTTATGTGGAAAAGGTGATGACATTGATGAATAAAAGTATTTTTTTATGATATGTTATTGAGAAAGATACATATGGGGCCGAATAAAAATAATAAGGTTTTAGGAGGGGTGTATTAGGTTGTTTTTATATACTAAACTTATTATATTCCAATAGATTTTTTTATTGTTCTTTGGATAATTTCCTGGATGTTATCTCTTATTGTCTCTATGAAAAATGTAATGAATTCAAATCTATAAGGAATTTTAGTCATGGATCATGAGACCGATTATTTATTGATTATTGATTTTCCCTCTCTTCCTCTACTTGATGTTGTCTTCCTTGGGGTTTTGTTTAATGTTATATAAAGTTTGAAATAGATTTGTATTTCTATGATTTGGGTGTGATTATCTATGCTTATGTATTTTTCAGGTTTTCCATTGAGGCAGCTCAATGGTTCATGTTTTTTATGTGAGGAAGCAACACAATGACTCAATGAAAGTGTTGACATTTGGTAGATAGGTTGGATTTCATATCTTTTACATGATGTATCTTGTCCTTTTTGGTTAATATCCATGCTAATAATAAGGGGATGTGAGTATTCTCCATAGAATTAAAAGATCTTAATGGAAATTTATTATGCTGATGAAAGTTCTTGTCTGATCTACTGCAACCATGTTTTCTTGACTTGAATAATTAATACCCCTCAAAAAACTTTGGCGAGACATAATGGTTTTGGATTGACTAGGATAGTATAGTTTATTGGATACTCTGAGTCATCTTTTCCAAGATAATGGATGTTCTTTCTCCCTGATATATGTGATAATTTCTTTTATACTTGAAATAAATTTGAATTCCTTGACGGTGAAATTTCACCTTGTGTATGCACTACAACATTTGTTTTATTTAATAAATTTTTAGGGTTTGGGGTTGGGAACCATCTCATTTCTAGTATGGTTTAGAATAGATTATATAATATATACTTATGTGTCACTCTTAATTGAATTTAGTGTCATTGTAAATGGTTTTTGGTCACATTTTAGATAATATTATTGTTATTTTTATATCATTCAATTTTTTTCATTTTCCCCAGTCATTGGATATCTTTTATTATTGTGGTCACTTGTAATTTTTTTATATTAATTAGTTCTTCAAGACATTTTTCTATTTTTATGCTCACTGTATATTTTTATATCACATGTTATGTAAATTTTTTTGGTATTTGTTATATATTCTTGTTATGATCATACTGGATAATTTTATGGTTATTTTGGTATCTAGTAATATTGTCTTATGTTTTTTGTTTCCACTTGTCATATTATAATCTTTTTAAGTTCATTTGATGATAGATTTATATCATGTGTTATTATTTTAATATCATTTATTTAATTGAAAACTATTTTCCCACTGTTTTGTTTGATTATCATAACATTTCTTGTGATAGTGCATGTTTAAAGTGAAAAAAGTGGGGAAAGTTGTTGCTTTAAGCATATAAGGGAGGTCCACTATATACAAAGGGATGATGGTGATGTTTTACATATTTTAATCCACTACATTAGATAATTTATTCTATGAGGTTATGGGGATTCCACGATAGTGATTTCTATTGTTTGTGAGAAATAGAATTCAAATAATGTTTTATTGAGTTTTATGTATGGTATCATATTGTTTTAACAGGTTTAAACATTCTTGTGATATGTTTATTGGATCTTCTAGACTTTTCAAGAAGTTTAAGCTTGTATTTGTAATTTATGGGAATGTGTTTTTTCAAATAAAGTCTCATTTTTTGGTCCATTATATAATATAATTATTTATTTATGATATAAATATAATAATAGGTTATATATAATTATATTAATTAACATAATATAAAATTTTAACCATAAATATTGGAATACCAATGTTTGGATTATAATTTAAAAAAATATTAACTGTTGATAATGTTTTCAAATGTTAATAATATTACAAATAGATATATTATTCGTATTAATCTATTTCTAAATTTTTTTACCAATATATATATTATCTATTGGTTTTATTTTAATTAAAACATAATTTTTTTATCTATCACAACCACATTTAGTGACAGAAGTTTTACCAAAAGTTTAGTGACATGACAATTGTTTTTGGTAAAAAAGTTTACCAATAGAAAATGCACTTTTTCCAAGAGATATACCCATATTGGTAAAAGATAATTATGTTTTAGTGTGATCATAACCACCTTATAATTTAATCTATTCTATTTTAGAACCATTTTCCTGAGGTATGCATAAATTATATTGTAATATTTTATTTTTTTCATAGACTGCCCCTCCCCTCTTTTTTAAAGGACACCCCTTCAAAACTTTTATTACACCACATTGTGCCATATATCTCAACAAAAAACTGACCGATACACTTATAAAAAATCTAATCCATGTTTTTAGGTTCTATTATTTCCAAATAACCAACCTTATGTCTCTTAAGAGGAGATATAATGTGGATCATTCTAAGAAGAGGTAATCATCTTCACTATACACCTTCATTTTTCATCATATTTTTTCATATTCAATTATGTTTGGACAATTACCATATAATAATCTCATTATATCCCATATGATAATATGTCATTATGTGGATGAATTAATTTTTATCCATCTCCTTTTCTATCAAATATGAATAAAAACATCGCTCAAGTGTATAGCAGACTACCGCCTCATGAACTGATGTAATTATTTTTTATTAACACCTCACATGGCTTGTTATAAATATGGAAATAAAAAAAAAATTGGATATTTAAGAAAACATTATTCTTATAAAATTATAATATATTATATAATTTCTTACCAACTAACCCATCATAAAACGGTAATGCTGCTTGGACGTACCTATCGACTACCACCTCTATGAAGTGATGTGGTTCAATTTTCATTTTTTATTGACGTGTATGGTAATATAGATATATTTAATGAATATATAAGATAAAATATTAATTCTATAATGGTTTATTTTTATTTACCTTTATTTTATCCCATACATAGAGAAAGTAAAAAATAGTGTTAATGCGTACATACAGCCTACCCTCTCCGTGGATGGTGTGATTCATTTCTCTATCCAATTTTTTTGAATGAATCTAGATATATATATATATAATGAACATATATGATATATATTACATGATTAAAATTATATATATGGTGGATCTATAATCAATGTATAAGGATGTCAACTACCAAAACAAACAAATCTCATTAAAAACAAAATATTTAACTCCAAAAAGAATAATAATAATAATAAATGTTTGATAACAAATGAGTGATAAGATGTTATAAATGAATAATATATGATATTATTGATATTTATATGGTCCTAATTTATTATTTTAACCACTATATTATTAGTTTACAATAGGTTAGAAGAACTTACAAGGTAGGTCGAACACGAGTTAGGGGATTTGATTACTCAATTTCTTTTCTTTAGGTTATATTACTAATTTATTTCCTTTAATAGGATAGGGTTGTGATTAAAATAAAAAAAATTATAATGTATTTCAGATTAATTTATGTGTATTTACATTTGATGAACATAATCGGTTCAAAGATTAATCCTCACTTCTCTTATACAATCTTTTTAAGGGTTTTCAATACACTATTTTATTTCATTTGGTTATATTTATTCTCCAATAACTATGTTATTACTAGAATACATATTAAATTTTAATTTATAATATTTTATTTTATTTTCACATTATTTAAATATTTTCAATTTTTATACATAATCACTTCATCAAATAATTATCCCTTCAATGGTACAATCTTTGATAGGGATTTCATCTCAATTTCCACTCTATCAATACGCATTTGGTATTAGGAACCTATTTACTTTTATAAGGTGTATATACTTCCCATTAGATATATTTAACATGAATATATATTTATTAGTGATGATTAATGATTGAAATCAAGTTACTATATCAAGGTTCTATAATTTTCAAGTTACCGAAGATATGAGAATTTATTTTAGAATATCATTTTCTTTTGGCATTTTTATCATTTCATTGAAGGGTTCTTATAATATATTCTTAATAATAACCAATAATTTTTTTATTCTCGGTATATATAAGGATTTTACAAATTTTCTTCTAATAATTCCTCTTTTTGTAACTTCAATAAAAAATAAATGTTTCAAATAAAAGTTGGTCTTATTTCTCTTCTGATCGAGTATATTTTTCTTCCAAGTCTATAATTTTCAAACAAAAAAATAAAGAAATCTTTTTTTATGTACTCAAATCGTTTATTAAAGATATTTTGTTCTATACTTGTGTTTTTAAAAGGCTTTCAAGGAATATTAATAATTATTTCTGAAAGCTTTGTCTTTTACTTTCTTTATAAAAAGTCTAATGGAGTATTTTCTTTTTAACGTATACAGTATAAACAAACCATTTGACTAACATAATTGTTTTATGATATATGGATTCTTATATATATTTTTAATGGATTTAGTTATAAAAATACTTAAAGAAAAGTTATTTTCATTTTTTCTTTCATTTTATTTTATTCCCCAAAATACGAGAATTTATTAAAAATCCGATATTTCTAATGATTTGATCTCTCGATTAATTTTGTTGTAATTAACTCTTTCTTGAAAATTCAATTTATTATAATAATATTTCATTTAAAATTAAATTTATCTTATATCTATTTTTTATCATGGATAAGTTTAGTTTCAAACCATTTACCAATTATACATATGGTATGATATTATAAAAGTTATTTGATTAACTTGGGAACATATAATTTAATGTATCCTTTACTCGAAATCGATATTTCTTGATAAGGAATAGTTTTTTAAGTTATTCTAAAAATTAAATAAATAAGAAATAAATTTTACATGCAATAACTTGTGTTCCTAGAAGTTATAAAGCCAATTGATGCATCAAGATGTATCATGTGTCAAACCAGTTTTGAAGCCTTATTAAAAGGGTTTTTGGTTTATACCTACCAATTTATTAAACTTTCTTAGCTAAATTAATTAATAGTAAAGATATAATGATGTCTAAGATCGTGAAATCCAAAATTAAGAATTTTTTACAATAATAATTCAGTTGTTATTAGTCATGATATTATTACATTGATATTATCATTAAATGCATTTTTCTCAATTTATTGATAAAATGGAATTTTTTTCAGTTGTTTACCATTCCATATCAATAATGATTTATTTAATAATTATATCTTCAATTGTATAGAACCCTTGTTGATCATTTGATCCCACCATTATTAAGTTTCCATTTCTAATGATATGAATATTAAATCTTCAAATGTGTTCAAGGATGTAGAATAATTACCTTCAGTATGGTTAATTTATAATTTAAAATAAGAAAAATATTTTTATCTAGTTATTCTAGTATATTAATTTGATTATTACTTCAGAATAATATACCATGTTTCTTACATAAATGTAATAAAGTAGCCACTAACTCTCGGTAAATATAGTAGGGGTTTTAATATTAGTTAGCATAGGGTATTTAGTATAAATCTTGAAAAATATTTTTAGTAATAAATAGATTAGGGAACATAACCCTATAAAAAAATTATATCTTTAATTTTATGATAATATAATAAAAAAGTTTATATGGTTGATATTGTGTGGTTTTCCTAGAAATAAACCTTTGTATGGATACTATTAGTGGACACAGTTTTGGTACAGATTCATCTAGGGGTAATGACCCTAAAAAGAGTTGGTTGAATATATCTCAGCCTTATTTTTTGTGCATGATGATTGTTCACTTACTATTCATAAATTTTAAAACTCTTAAGGTATATTCATGGGTTAATTCGGATTGAATTAATAAACCATTATGAGGTATTTAAATAGTTTATGACTATGAATGTATTTGGTTAAAACTAAGGTGTCTAAGACTGAAAATAATGTGTCGTGGTTTTTAAATATTATAAAAATATTTCATGATTACATGGTTTCTTACAATTATTATTGTTTCTCATGATAATATTTTTGGTTTTTTAAAATTGATGGAACTAGAAGAATTTATTTTAACTCTTAATGTGAAGAATAATGGAATTAATTTTTTAGGAGAGACCACATGAAATGTGAGATGGAAAGATGAACATTGTGATTATTCCTAATCATTAGTATCATTCTATGATTAACAATGTCAAAATGGGTGAGTTACTTAAATCAGATAATACGAGGAAAAAAGAGTACAATGAAGTCCATGGAAGGAATAAAATTCATTTTTCTACATATAAAGCATATATGAAGAATCCTTTTGGAGAGTGACATAGAGGAATGAGAAGATGTTTTAAGTTTGTGATGTAATGGTATATATTAAGTATTTTTTTATGAAAATGAAGAGTTTAATGGATAGAAATAAATTTCATCCTATGTTACCATTAATATGGAATTTTTTATGTGTATGAAGATGGTAATTATCTGAGTTAACTCCCTAATAAAAGGGTTTACTCATATACCATGGAAGGGATTATGATTTTTTGATCAGTGAAGAGAAGATATTGAATTGTTTATGTATTGGGATTATATAATTATATTTTACAACTATTATATCAATGATATTATCATAATAAGAATCATTAATAAGGTAAGGATTATTCCACAAAATTTAGTATTTAAATATTTAAAAACATATGTTGAATGTTACCAATAACCAAGAATAATGATATAGTGGTAAGAAGCTATTATTAAAGAGGAATTTATTAAGGGAAATGTAAAACTTAATATGTTTCTAATGTTGAGTTGATAATTTTTAGTTCAGATAAAAATATTAGTCACACTAACAAAATAAATGAAATAGTATTAATCATCCTTGAATTGGTTAGTGATTTCATAACCAAGTGATTTAGTTTATATTTGATGAATTCTATTGTATTTTTTAATTTATGGAATATAGATAGTGAATATAATTATGGAATATGGGTAGTGTTAATTTTTTATATAGTTTGGTTTTCATTGAGTTTTTATGGTGATTCAGGTTATAATATGTTTTATGAGAATATATGATCAAGTTATTCATATATTTGTTATGTGATATTATGAGATCATTTATGTTATTTGGAGAAAATTCTTTAATCAATATTTTCAAATTCTTGAGTTTTGAAGTTGTTCAGGCATATTTGGGAGGAGGCTTAATATTAATTATTTATGTAATGTACTACGTTTAAATTTGGGATCATTATTGAGGTTTTAGAGAATAATGCATTTATCCATATCGAGTAACATTTTCTAACCATTTTCATTTTTTTAAATATATATAAAAATAATGAATGATTTTTTGTTCTTTTATAGATATTGTGATTCATAAAAAGTTTATTTCAGTGCTTGAGGTTTGAAAATATTCATCATAAATATTAATTTCCTCGATTAAGAGATAAAGTAGAACTCATCGAAGCATAAAAAATGATGAATTTGTACTCTTGAAATGTAAATAAATCTGGTAAGTACATTTTCTAGTTTTCTCTATGTTGATAGTAAAAAAATTAATAAAAATAATCAAAAATATCTTGAAATAAAAAATTTATCCTTTTACAATCATTTCTAATGAATTGATGGACTTTTAACCCCACTCTCATTTATGGTTTTCTGTTCCTTAGCTATCTCATGAACATGTTCTATATCAATCTCTATTAATTATTTTATGTCATTATTCCCTTACATTTCTATATTTTAACTTCCCAATAATGTACGCCTTTTCATGAAACGCAAATAAGCCACATTTTATATAACATTATCGTTTCCCACGTTACCATTTCAAAATAACTTTTATTATTTTAACTCCTAAGATTTAGTCATTATAAGTGAATATTATATTTTTATAAAACTATAGTAAAATTTACATTTTAATTTTTCATATCAAAAAAATTCTAATTCCATAGGTTGAATATCATTTTAAAACTTATTTGGTCAAAATGAATCTCAAATGAGTTTTTGAAATCTTCCCATAGAAATAAGCTTTTTTGAATAATTGAAATGATATTATTTAACTAATCTTGATTTTATTTATAATAATTTGTTATAACACATGTATAATTAAACATGTATTTTCTATCAATTTTATATAAATAATGATAATATTATTGGGAGGGAAATAGATATTTTACACAAAATGGTTTTTTAAAGGAATAATGTCTTTCCATTAGAATTAATTAAAATAATCCTTAATTTCTAATTATGTTAATAAAATTTAAAGATTATATATCTATATAAATTTAAATACATATAATGATGATTACTAGTCAGGTATTTAATGGTAGACCATATTATTCTTGAGAAATATAAATCTTGAACAATGATTTCCGACACATTTTGTGGGTTTATACTAAAATTAAATTCTAAAAATTATATGAATTTAATTTTATAAAATGAGTTATATATTTGGTATCATCATATATAAATTTTTTTATAATTAAAATTTCATATTAGTGTTAATGTATAGAAACAAAAGTAAAAATATTTGATTATAATTGAGGTTAAAATAGATTTACTAGTGTTAACCTAAAAAGATAAGGGTTAAACTGACCTAAAAATTTGCTAAACCTCATTAGTCAATTTTATTTCTGAATTAACCTTATAAAATATTAATATAATCCTTTTAGGTCCATTTTTACAAGAATGTGACATAATATTTTTTAAATAATAGAAAAATTACAAGTTTTCCACCCACCTCAATTATAAAAAAGCACAACATACCGTCACTTATTATAAAATATTAAGATATTTATATTAACCAAACCCTTAAAAAATCTCCCCAAAATTATTATACAAGTTCTATAGATATTTTAACTTCAAAAAAGTCCATCCCTAGTGGTATTAATTAGATATCCAATATAGTTTTTTCTAAATGAATGCAATCATCTTCACCAAGCACTTAATTTTTACATATTCTTTCACAAATAAAAATTATGTATTAAAACTTATAATATAAAAATACCATTATATATCATACACTAAGACGTAATTTTTTATTTATTAACCTTTAATCATATACTTCTCCATCAAATGGGAAATAAAACCATCACTCATGTGTTCTGTATCACCTCACAACTCGATGTAATTTATTTTCCATCACCAGCAAATATAGATATTCATAATTATTGAAATAATGAATATATATGATACTTATGAAAAAATATTTGTTATTTAAAATTAATATATCATCCATTTTTTTACACTTTCTCCCAATAAGTAAATGAAAAACACTGCTACTATGTACGTATGACCTACAGTCTCTGGGAAGCAATGTGATTCATTTTTCATGAAAAAATTTCATGAATATTTATAAAAATGTATATAATGAATAAATTTTATATTTATAAAGTTAATATAAAATAATTGAGGATGTAAATATAACTTACTCACAATAAATATAGCTTTTAATATAAAACATGCTTGAGAAAATGATGTAGCTAAAATCCAATTAAATGGTAATAATGAAACATCATTAGTGAATGGGTGATAAGATGTTACCAGAGGTTCATAGAGGATATTATAAATATAAATACGGTTCTATTATAAATTAATAACATATTTAAAACCATTACATAGGAGTTTAGATTATGTTTAACTAAAGGTAAATGTTGGGTAATGGATTTCATCTCAATTACTACTTTATTGAGACATATTTATTATTATGCACCTAATCCTTTTTTTGTACTGTATATTCTATAAAATTGAGGTATTCAAAATTTATAACACATTATTCATGATTATTATATTTTAATCTCATGTTTACTCATTGAATATGAAAGTTTAAAATAAAATGTTATCTTATTTTTCTTCTTTATAGGGTATTTGTTTCTTCCATGTCCATAATTTAAAAAAATTACCAAAGTAGTTTTATTTAATCTAATGATTTATTAAAGAAATATTAATTTATAATATACTTTTTAAAAGGGTTTCAAGTGATATTTTTAATTTTTTCTTAAAGTTTCTTTCTAAAATTTCTTTAAAAAAGGTCAAAAGAAATTATTTTAAACATATATAGCATTAACGAATAGTCCCTTTACTACAACCATTTTTTATATTTAGCATCTTATATAAGTATTTTTATTTTAAAAATAATTATATTTAAAGTAAACGTGTATTAAGGATTTACTTCCAATTTGTTTAATTTTATAAAATAATTTCATTTATTATAAGACCTATATTTTTTATAAATTTATTGTCATAATTTATCAATTTTTAATAATTTTATGTTAACATTATATTGAAACACCCACTTTCCCATGATCATTATACATTAAATTTATCTGAAATTTACATATTATTTGAATCATGGATATTATCATGTCCAAAACCATATATCAATTCAACATACAGTGTTTTACTTTGAATGTTATATGAATGACTAGATAAATATTGATATTATTTATTCTTTATGCAGTATAAAAACTTATGGATAAGAACTATAGATTTTGAGTTGAAATGAACATTCAATACATGATGAATGTATTGGACACTCAGTGATGGGTGGGCCTCAGTTTTGGATATCCCTTTGATGCATCTAATGGTCTTATGAGATAAATTTGTTGGAAAACATATTAAATCGTTTTTTGGTATATATTTACCCATCAATTAAACTACCTTATCACAAGATTTTATGGTAAATATATCTTGATTAATGAGATAATGAAATAACATTATATGAGTTTCCTTTTTTGAGAATTTAATTACTATTGTCCATGAAAATATTTCATTGATATTTTATAAGGATTAATTTCATTATCAAGATAGTGATTAAATGGAAGGTGTCTTAGTCTATCAACCTTATATATTGATTATACTTTATTTACTCTTATTATGTTCCATTGTACAAAACCCTTAATGATTATTTTATCTCACCCTTGTTTTTTTACCTTTTTTATGTTATAAAGAAGAAGTCATTAAATTAGTTTCAAGGTTTCATAAAATTTAATTTTGTTATGTTTTATATCTTATTCCTAGTGTGAAATAGGTATCTTGTATATATATGACTCCATAAGACTAAAAAAATAATCAGTCTTTTGGGATTAGATCCTATGTATCTATGCTCATGTAATAAAATAGATACCATCTTTATGTAACTAGATTTGGGGTTTCTACATTTGGCACTATAGGATGTTTAGTAGAAACCTAGTGAACTAGATTTAGTAAAACATAGATTATAGAATATAACTCTACAAAAAAATATTGATGATATATCTAATTATTTGATAACATGATATGGTTTTTTTGTAAGGAAATGATTATGATGTTTTTATTTCAATAAATCCATGTATGGATATAAATATTTAATGTTAGTTTGGTACAAATAAATCGAGGTTTAATAACCCCGAAATGATTTGGTTGAGTATATCCCAAGAATAATTCTATTATATGGGTTATGTGACATTACTATGCACCTTATTTTACACTCCTAGGGGATATTCCTTAGTTAAATAAAATTTTATTATAAAAATTATGAAATATTTGAAAATATTTTTATGATTTAATTATATCCCCAGTGATACTAATTTTATGATTCTAATAGTAACAATGTATAAATTTTAAATTTATATTCGATGATTCACCAAATATAGAATTATTTATTATTATTTAAAATTATAAATTTTATGAACTAATTCAATGCATTATTTTATTTAATCGTTATTAGAAGAATGACTAGTATCAATACTCATTCATAAGTTAGAAATTTCATTACTGATCAAGCTAATAGGACTAGTGTTGGTGCTAAATAGTTCATGTCCATATTAGCGAACATGATCCTTATTGTGATTAATTATCTTGCGCATACAGATCAACATGATTTTCAATTACATGTTCACATATATTGTATCATTTTATGAGATGAAAGACCCTATAATTTAGTGAAACTACTTATCCAGGGGTAATTGGACAATGGATAGGTTTATTGAAAATATATTTCCACACTTAGAAATGGATGAATGGGGAAAGATTATAAAATTTATACTTTTAGTATATTTTCTCATACTAAATATTGATAAAGGGTAGTAATTGATAAAAATAATTGGGTGGAATATGAAAAATAATGCATGGAATTTAGATATTTTAAAGTTTCATTCTTCAACAAATATAAAAATCATGAGAAATGAACCAAAATAAAGATAAATTATCTTAGGTTAATGACAAATGAATAAGAAATTTTTTTGGAGTATAAGGATACATTTACAAAATTATCTAGGTATTACACAGATTACCTAAGAAATATAGAAAGAAATATTGACAAATTCTAGGATGTGATTATGCCAGGTCTCTAAAGAGAACTATTTTCTTAGAATTTTTAATAATATGATGAAATATTTTTATGCACATTCAAAATAGAGATATAATTTCTAAGAGCCGATTTTTTAGGGGAAATCATGAGTGGGATATGTCAATTTAACACCATTAAAATTCTAATGCACTCATGAAGAATAATAATAATAAATTTCTATCATGTGAATATTACTTAAAGAAGCATCTTGCATTGAGTTTGTTTTAACTGTAGAGATAAGAATAATTTATCTTGTGACTGTAAGGTAAAGAAAGAGACAATTATTTTTTAATTCTTAAACTATTAAAAATCATAATTAATAAAACCAATTCCCAAATCATTAAATGAACTTAAAATTGAGGATTCTAAGGGGATAATTTCTAGTTTATTAAATTAGCACGTTTGAGGTTGATGTTCCTAAATAAATAGTGGTAGTAAAATTAATTATGTATTCAGATTTAGAAAAAAAATAATGGATTATAGATCCTCACACTCTTTTATATATTCTATATTTTTAAAGAAATTATATATTCCCAAGAACCTTAAAAAATGAGTTTTCAATCAAAACTCTTAGTGGAAATCTTACTAAAACCAATTTGTGTCAGGAATTTACCATTAAAACACATAAACATGCTTTATTTTTTAACTTTATCATTATACATATTATATAATTTTATATATTACTTGGTATAGAATAGCTTACAAAATATGATGAAAAAATTTATCATAAAGAAAATGAAATTATGTTTCTTGATGAATATGTGTAATTTCTTCTCCATAGATAGGATAATTCATTGTATATGTCATGTCTAGATCCACCCCCAGTAAATCGTACGAATAAAAGTCTTTGGGATGAAGTTCAAACAAAATATAAAGATCAAAAAGATAATATTAGAGTTTTGAATGTAACTATTGTATATGAATGCATTGATGTATTTACTAAAGAATTACCTAGACATCCACTAGAGTAAGAATATAGGTTTTCCATTGATTTAATCACTAATTCAATCCTATATCAAAAACATCCTACAGAATAGAGATTGTGAAATTAGTGTAATTGATGAAAAAACTAGAGAATTTTTGTAACAAGAGATTTATACACAATAGTGTTTCACCTTGCGGAGACCATGTTATTTTCATTAATAATACATATAGATCTGTGAGGTTATACATTGATTATAGGTAAATAATTTATATTATGATAAATAAAAAGTATCATTGTCTTCACATTGATGAATTAATTGATCTTCATCATGGATATAAATATTTTTCAAATATTAAACTCTATTTTGGGAATCAATAATTTTGGGTAAATATGGGAGAAATTTCTAAGACTGCTTTTAAATTACGGTGTTAACATTAAGAGTTTATAGTAATTACATTTGGATTGACTAATATACCATCTTTTTTTATATATATAATGAATAGAATATTGAATAAATATATTGGAAAACATTTTTTGGTATTTATTGACGATATCTTAGTATATTCTAAAATATATGATATATAATCATTTGACGATCATTCTTGAGACTCATATAAGAAAATTTCTATATATGAAATTTAGAAAGTGTGAATTTTGGATTTTTTAAATTTATTCTATTGGATATATTTTCTCCAAGGATGAACCATTATTGATCCTATGAAGACAAAGGTGGTAAAATAATGGCTTACATTAATTATCATAAACAAGGTAAGTAATGTTATTGGTTTAGTGGGTTACTATCAGGAATTTTTTAAAAAAGATCCCTGATTGGATAACCTGTTAACAAAGATTATATATAAATGGGTTATCTTTTGTGGATAAAGTAATTTGAAGAATGTTTTAAAGAATTGAGGATGATATTTCTCAATGATCCAATATTTACTTTATCATTTGGAAATGATTTATTTTTTATATACATTAACATATCAAAGAAGGGACTTGGTTATTTCCTTATGTTTAATGGTAAATTTATTTTCCATGAATCAAGTAAGTTAAAAACCGACAAACAAAACTATCCAACTCACGATCTTGTGTTAGTAGGGGTAATATTATCTTTGAAGATGTGGAGACATTGTCTCTATGGTGAAAAATTTGAGATATACAAAGATCATAAGATAATGAAATATATATTTTACTAAAAATATACCAAAATAAAGAAAAGATGATGGATTGAACTACTCAAGTATTATGATTTATCAAAAACGTACCACCCACATAAGGATAATAAGGTAGTCTAAGAATTTAGTAGGAAACGTCGTGGAGTACTGGAAAAAATGAGGATTGAAAGGGAACTTATGTTCATAGAAAAGATAGAGCTGGGAAGTATTAAGGAAGTAGAAACAGATCTCATTTTTTAAATTATATTCATATCATATTTATTATAAATTATAACTTGTTCATATCCTAATGATGAGAATTTCCAACCGAAAATTAAAACCCAGAATGGTGGGAAATTTGTAGAATTCTAATATGAAGATGGAGTTCTTAAATTTGGAAAGAAGCTATGTGTTTCATCAATAAATGGGCTAAAGGGGGAAAATTTAGATAATTATCATAGCACAAATTTCTCAATACATCTTGGGAGAACCAAGAAGTATAGGTATTTTAAGAAATATCTTTGTTTGGATAACATGTGGTTGGAAATTCATGATTATATATCAAGATGCTTTGTTTTTTAATATGTTTAGGCTAAGATATAGAATCATAACATATTCATATAGCCTATACATATTCCTATATGGAAACAAGATGATATTACTATTGGATTGTTCACTATATTTACAAATAATCCCATAAAGAAGGATTCAATATGGGTTATTATTGATCACCATACCAAATCTACACATTTCCACGCTATAAGAGAATATTTATATCCTGGGAACCTCGCATGGATCAATATTAATTAAGTTACAAGACTTCTTAGCACACCACATTCAACTAGGTCTGATCAGGATCCATTATTTACATTGAAATTATAGAAAAAAATTTAAAAGTAACCTCATATAGAGATTCATTTTAACACCACATATCATACTAAAAATATTGGGTAGTTTGAAAGTACTATTCAAATATTTGAAGACTTTTTGATATCATAATAAATTGACTCTCAAGTTATGTGGGATCTATATTTACTTTCTGACAAATTTTCCTATTACAATATCTTGAATTAAAAAATCAAATGGAACTATATGAAGCATTTTATTGAAAAAGATGTCATACTCCAACTTGGTGGGATTAAATTGGTCAAAGGAAGATTCTATTCCTAAAACATATTTAGGAAATAATGACAAAGCAATAAACTATTGGAAGTCATATAATATCAAAATAAATAATGAAAATTTGTTATACTTATAATCGTAGGAAATATTTGACATGTTAATTTTGGGTCATGTTTATATACAATATCTCCATCGAAGGGTGTTATATTGTTTAGTAATAAATGGAAATAAAATCCTAGTTTCATCAATCCATTTGAAAAACAAGAAGTAATTGGATTTTTTCTTTAACATTTTGAAATTACACGAAGACTCTCTAAATTACATGATGTTTATTATATTCCATTGTTAATGAAGTATAGGCCAAACCAAATTCATGTTCTCAACAATGAATAAATAGAATTGGAACCTGGTCTGTCTTAAAATGAAAAGCCCATCCAAATTACTGAGACTATAGATAAATTATTGAGGTATCATATGGTTCCTCTAGTAAAGGTACTTTCGATAAATCATAAAATTGATGAAACAATAGGAAAAAAAGATTTTATTATATATATGAACCATATTTAAATGTTTATAAACTAATATCCATTAAAATTTCATGGATGAAAATTTTATAAGGGAAGAATGTAACACCCAATATTAAATTATAATAATCGAACATTCTATTATCATTGAACTATAAAAAAATCACATTTTTGTTTTTTATGTAAAAAAATTATAATTTGATAGAATGAATATTGATTTTAAACTAACTTTGTAAAATTAATCCTAGAATGAGTTTTTTGAAATATTCCCCCATAAATAAGATTGTATGAATAATTAAAAATTTAGTATTTAAATATTCCTCATTTTATTTATAATATTATTATATAATATATATAATAAACCATGTATTGTTTTTCAATTTTATAGAAATAAAGACAATATCATTTTGAGGTAAAAGGAGTAATTCTTCAGAAAATTATTTTCTGAATATATATTGTACTTGCATATTAATTAATTTAACTAATCCTTAATGATGAATAATTTAAAAAAAAGGTATGTATTATATATCAAAACATTTGAATTTAAATCCATTTAATGATTATTACTAGTCTTATAGTTAATGTAGGACCATATTATTCTTCAAAAAATGAAATTCTTGACAAAACCTTTTTTGACAAATTTTGCTGCTTTATTTTTAATTTAAATTATAAAAATTCTATGAATTTAATTTTATAAAAATGGATTCCATATTTCTAACCAAAATGCATTGTTTTTTTAATAATTACACATTCTTTTTTTGTCATAATTAATAATAAAATTTTAAAAAATCACCATGGTTAAGGTTAAAATGGGATTATCGAGGGTTAACCCAAAATGATAATTGTTAAATTGATATTAAAACATGATAGTATACCATTGTATAATTTTATTTCAAAAAATATCAAATTTTATTATGATCCATTTTGTAACACTTTTCCTTAGAAAGATACAGAATCATATATTAAAGATTTGAAAAATTAAATGTGTTCCCCTCACCGCAATTACAAAAGGGAACCTCCTCCCACCACTTATTCACACCACTTAAGACATTTAGCTTCACCAACCCCTGCCAAAATCTCCCTCAAAAATCACAATTGTTGATATGGATTTTAAAATCCTTAAAAATATCTTTTATCAGCATTGATAATTAAGATGATATTCAAAAGGGGGTCACTTTTATCTGTTCTACAAAAAATGGCTGATAAAAGAAAAGAAAAAAAAAATTATAACTTGGAGGCCCTTTTAACAATGTTGGACCACCCCTATGCCACACTAACCCCCCACCAATCACTCCTTCTCACCTGTTTAACAGCGCTAGAGCCTCATGCACCAACCCATGCTCTCATGCCTCCATTTGGATTCGAACCCAAGACCTCTCCCTTGCGTGCCTATACCTCTACCACTCTCCCTTTTTGTTTTGTTCTTTATTTAATGTTATATCAATTTATTTATATATATATATATAGTTAGTTATATTTATTCATATATTTATATAGATTTGTATTGACATATACATAGTTATACTAATATGTATTTATATGATTAGTTTTAAATATATTTAAAAAATATGTTTTTAATGTGAGTTTATAAATAATTAAATAAATGCATACATATATAAAACATACATACATATATATATATATTATATGTGTGTGTATCTATAAGTATAATTATACATATTTATATATATTTGCATATATTTTATATTAAAATGTATATAAATATGTTAGAGTATATTGATAAGATATATCTATTTGTTAATACAGACACAATAATACACACACAAACACATTATAAATATATATAAAAATTTATATATTTAAATTTTAGTTAAAATGGATGTTAGTTTTTATTTATATATGTCTTATATAATGATATATTTATTTTATAAGAAAATATGTTTAATTATTTCTTTATGAATTTAAATTTTTATTTGTGAATATATCAAAAATATGTATATATTGTTATAGATTTTATTATAAATAAAATTACATCATAAAAATAGATTAAATTTCAAAGAAAAAATATCAATATGAATATAATACCAGAAAATAAAGTCATTACTCATTTAAAAAGGTCCAAAAGAACCCCTTAAATGAGGCGGAAAATCTATCGAATGTTAAACAATTGGGGTACCCCGACTAAAAACTTTGTTTTTTAGGCCTTCTAGGGATTTTATCCCATGAAACAACGTGATTAAGGGTTAAGTATAATTTATTTAGGCAAAGATCTCGTCGCATACTTTGATTTGATATGTGGTAGATCCCAAACGGACACCCGGATCAAAAGTTATGGTCATTTGAAGTTTGAGTTTCATTTTTAAATTATTTAAGATACTTTAATTTTTGTTATTTTTTATTCCAATTGTTATTAAATGACTATTACATGATAAAATTTAAAAAATTATTAATTTATAATATTTTAAAAATTATTTTATATACATTTTCTAATAAATATATAATATGTTATATTTAAAGTTTTATTTATCCTTAGGTAAAAAATATTTAAAATATATATGTTATATTTATATCAATATAAGTATATTTATATATTGATAACAATATATTTATATATTTATACGTTATTTATATTGAATTATTTTTTTTAATATACCCCCCTTTATCAGTGCTTGTAAAAAAAAGCTGATAAAGAGGGTCTTTATCATCACTTTTAAAAATTGCTGATAAAAGGGTGCTTTTAACATCACTTTTTTAAGCACTATTACAAGTACCATTTTCAATTGTTTCTATTATCACTGATAAAGGAACTCCCTTTATCAATATTTTTTTACTAGTGTTAATAAAATATAGTACTTCCCTTGTGCGAATTTGTGTTAGTGAATCCTTAGCCATTTTATATAGGTTTTTTTCTTCCCAAAAATTCTAACCATAGGGTTATTAAAAAGATATCCAAATGAGGTTTTTCTAATATAATTTAATCACTATCACCAAGAACATTCATTTTACTTCTTACTTTACCACCTTAAATTATTTATTAACAATTAAAATAAGATAGCACTACTATCAATCATATACTAATAATTTATTGTATTGATAAAATATTATTTATCCATCTAGTTCTCTACAAAATATGAATCAAAACCATCGCTCGTGTATACGATGGAAAACTGCCTCGTGAACCAATTTAATTTTTATTCCATTTCCAAGTCACATGGATAGACATAATAAAGTAAATAGTGAATATTTATAATAATTATGACATAGTAATTTTTTTAAAAATAAATATTTCTTCCACTTATTTAACCTTCACTCAGTAAGGAAATGATAGCATTATTTATTCGTACATACAACCAACCATCTCTACAAAACGATGCGATTAATTTTCCATATAAAAATTGAAATAATGACTATAAAAATGTATCTAATTATTAAATATGATATTTATGACATTAATATAATTTTTTTATATAATTATATCCTATGAATAAAAAACAGAACTCCTCTGACAAAACAAGCATGAGAAAACAAAAAGGCCTAGCACCCGAAACAATTTAAATAATAAAATATTATTAGAGAATGGGTTATAACATGTTATAATTGGATCAAATATGACAAAATAAATATTAATATGGTTCAGGTATAAATAAATAAAATGTTTATATACATCATTTAAATCGTGTTTAACTAAATGGAAGCATGGTGTGAAGGATTTCATCTAAATTTACACTCCATTAAGTCATATTTGGTATTATGCACCTATTCATTTTTATATAGAATATATACTAACACTGTGAGCTATTTAAAATAACTATATGTTTTTTCATGATGATTGAAGTTTCATCTTAAGTTTAATCATTCTATCATAATGTTTAAATGAAAAGTGTTTTTTGTTTCTCTTCTTGATCGGCTATATTTTTCTTCTATAATAATATTTTTTAAATTTGTTTTATAAAATTAATTATATTTTCTAAAATTATTTTATAATGAATTTTATTTTATTATTCAATTTAGAAAAGGTTTGAGAGTAATATTTCTAATTTATTTTGAAAGTTTAATTTTTTTCAATCCTTACAAAATGTCAAAAGATATTTTTTTTAATTTATACAGTGTTAATGGACTTTACTACCGCCATAAAAATTTTATGATATCGAGATTGTTATAAAATTTTTCTATTGTTTTGTAAATAAAAAATTTTAATCAAAACATATTTTTAATTTTTTCCCACTTAATTTTATCTCCAAAATAGTTTAATTTATTATAAATCCATTATTTTTTATGAATTAATGGTTTTCCATTATCTCTAATTAATTTTTGGATGTTAACTTTCTTTTGTAAATTTCAACTTCTTTTTATTATTAGATTTTAAATTTATCTTAAATATAAATTTTATTTTCATCGTGTATAGGATCATTTCATAAAATGTATATCAATTATATAGATGATGTTTTACATTTAATGATATTCAATTTACTATGGAATTATTGATATTCCATATTCATTATTTAGTATGAAATATTATTCATATGGAATAATTTTTGTGAATTTAAATTATCATTCAGTATATTATGTATGCAATGGACATGTATTGATAGGTGGGCCTAGTAATAGATATCCCATCTATGAATTTATGGGTTTTATGTGAAAAATAATTCAACTAAAATTATTAAATGGGTTTTTGGTTTGTACCTACCCATCGATTAAACTATTTTCAACAATATTTTATAGTAAATATATAATGATGTATAAGGTAATTTAATGAAATATAATTAATTTCCTTCATTGGTAATTAAATTGTTATTATCCAAGATACTATTGCATTGATATTATCTATGGATTCATTTAATGCTAGACTTAGTGATTAAATGGAATGTTTTTTCAATTATCGACCTTTATATATTTATTATTCTATATTTTATCATTGTATATTATACTATATGTAATCCTTGGATAGTATTTAAGATCACCCTTATTTTTTTCCTTTCCTCAGGTTGTAAAGTAAAAATATATGAATGATTTTTATGGATGCAGAATATTTACTTATGTTATATTTTTTATTTTTTCCCAATGTAAAAAACTCTCAAAGACTATTAAATTGATCAGTCCTTTATGATTAGATCCATTTTATGTATTCCAAATTCATAAATCATACACCAGCTCCAAGATACCTGGGTTGGGGTTTTTATAATTATCCCCGTGTATAACATTCGTTTTCAACAAATGTTAAACCGTTGACGATTGTGGTAAAGTTATAGGGTGGAAATTTAATTTAAGGGAGAAGAATTTAACACACCTAGATTTTAAAATATATTTATCTTTAAATTATTTTAATTTCATTGAAATTTTGTGTTACAATAAACAATGAATTTAAACGAATCATGATAAACTATTAGGATATTATTATTTAAGCATAATTATTGTAACATAATTGTTAAAAATGGAAGTACGAATAGGTATAATAACATTTTGAAAAAAAATCTATAAATTTTTATATAGTGTAAATTAATTGATAAATAAGTACTAATTTTTCATAAATATCATTTTTGATTTAAAAAAACATTTTCATCAAAAATGATTTTTATTAATTTGTTTGATAACATAATGTATTTAATTTCTACCAATTTTAGAGTGTATTTAAAAATGTGAAATTTATTTTTCAAATCATTATTTTATAACTACATTGGATTAAATTTTTAATAATTTTCAAAAAAAATTATTTCTCAATGAATATTGAAAAATATAGATTTTTATTGAAAATTCCATTTTATTTTAAAATGGGTTTAAAAGTAAAAAATAGATAATTTATACTAATAATAGTTAAATTAAGTTCATTGGAATTAATATTTTTGGCTTTTGTTATACAAAATTTTATACATCAGAAAATATTTTTCTAAAATATTGTTATTCATCAAAATTTTAAGGATTAATTTTGAATTTAATGCTCTCACTTATAAAATTTAAAACTTGAAAAAAGGTCTTTATATTTTTAATTATAATATATAAACTTTTAAAATGATACCCCTTTTTCATTATGAATAGTCACCTTCACAAATAGTTTTCTCCTATGTTAGGGTAAAACAGATAAAATATGGTTAAAACATTTGAAAAAGTTTTTAAAATTCTTTAACAACTATGTTTATCCCTTTAGAAAAATTAATTTAATCTATTAAATTCCATGTCTCAAAAATATTTCAAAATGTTGAAAGTTTTCATTTGAATGTATATTTATATTACATTTTGAAAATAATAAAAACAATTTGTCACCCTAACAAATTTAATATCAAAAATATTTTTCCTAAAGGATAAAAAAAATTTATCTTTAACTTTTATTTTTATTTTTATTTTTGAATTAAATTTTTTATCGTGGTAATTTATTTTCAATTTTTAGTGATGGAATATCTATCTTAAATACTTATGTGACTTTGTCCCAGTATTTATAAATTAATTGAAAAATAAAATAAATGATTTTAAAAATATAAAAAGTAACACAATTTGGAAGAATAATTGTGTTCCAATAATTTTATAGATTAATATATCATAAAATAGATTTATAAAATTATTATATTATAAATACATATTTTTATGTATTTGAGTAAAATTAAATAAATTATGGAAATAAGGACATTAATGATATTTTATGAAAAAAATACCTTATTAAAATTTTAAAAAATCATAAGAATAATGAAATTGTACACGGAGGTTGTTATAAGGTTTAAAATTTCATTACATGGCCATTTATGATCCAATTTTCATCTTTTAATTAAAATTATAACCATTTAATATTTAAAAAACATTACCTCGGTTAAGGTTAAAATTGGTTAATAAAGGGATTATTCACAAGGATAAATTTTAAAATCACATATAAACCAGTAAAAATTTGACTAAATGATTATATTAATACTATACCCTCATTACTTTAGAATCTATAAAAATCAATTTTACATGATTTATACACATGTTATATTATAATATTTCTTGAATTTTTGAAAGTTCCCCTCATCTCACAAATAAAATAAAACCACTTATCACATTAATTTACACCTCATTAATCCATATAAATAAATAAACCATGAACACTAATATATTAAATATAATTATATAATTTTTTTATGTACTTTTCTTCACAAAAGACCAACCCTATGTCCTTTAAGAGGATATCTAAATGATATCTTTTAAAGAAGAGGTAATCATCTTCACCAAGAAATTTCTTTTTTATTCTTCTTCTACCACATTAAATTATATCATTAAACTTACAATTAAAAATAAAATAAAATATATAATAATATTTTATAATGTTTTCGGCATAATATTTATCTTTCTCCTTCTCCATTACATTGGAAACAAAACTGTCTCGCATGTGTTTAGCAGAATATCACTTGGCGAAATGATGTAATTTGTTTCACATTATCACCTCACAAGTGTTTTTATAAAGACAAAAATAATTAATATATATGATATTAATGACAAAATTATTCTTTAATACTTAATTTATCTTATATATATTCTTTTATTTCAATCCTTTTGTAAAATGATAACATCCCTCATGCATACGTGTCGATTGCTACCTCCACAAAGTGACGTGATTGGTTTTCATTTTTTGATTTAAGTGTCATATAATAAGTATATATTCAACAAATATATATTATATATATGATATAACACTTATTCAATAATTGTAAAATATTATTTACCTTTCTTTCATTCTATCCATCAAAAAGACAAAAACATCATTCCTATGTACGTATGACCTACTATCTCCATGGACAATGTAATTCATTTTTATCTCTCTAATTTTTATAGATGAATATAAATATATAAATATATAATTAATATGAATAATATTTATATAATTTTTACCATTATGGATATTAATTAACCATAATAAAAGGATAAGGACCGAAACTACTAAACCAAAATTCTCATGAAAGAAAACGCAGTTAACAATCAAAATAATGATAATAATAAAAGATTGTTAATAAATAGGTGATAATATGTTATAAATGTCTCATATATGGAGTTATAGGTATTTATATAGTTATATTATGTAATTTTAATAAATATGAATTCATTATGAAACATTTTAAAAGGACATCTAAGTAAGTCTAACTTGAAGTAAGTGATTTCATAGCTTAATTTATTTTCATTGGGTTACATTACACCTTTATTGATAGGATAATATTATGTGTGAAATGGAAATTTATTATTTTATGATTTATATAAACATTTTTATGTTTATTTACATTTGATACACATAATAACTTCATTTACTAATTCTCACTTCAATTATATGATCTTTATAAGGTGTTTCAAAACTTAATTTCTTTTCATTAAGTTATATTAATTCTTCATTGATAATATTATTTCATGATTATTTGTGAATGAAATTTAATTGAATTATCTAATATTTAAAATTATTTATTTGGATTTACATTTTTTTACACATAATTATTTCATTGATTAATTCTCACTTCAGTAATATGATCTTTTCAAGGGACTCTTTCTCAATTTCCCCTCTATAGAAACACATTAGGTATTATGCACCTACTTACTTTTATGTGTCTTATGTACTTACCATTTGATTAATTTGACATGAATATATATTCATTCATGATTATTCAATATTTAATTCGATTTACTCTTCCATGGGGTTACAATTTTGAAATTACCAAAGAGTTAAGAATTTATTTTACAGTCTCATTTTATTTTTGCATGTCTTATATTTTCATAAAAAGAATATCATATTTTATCCTTCAAAGGGTCCAATAAATTCTCTTATCCCATATATTTTTATGAATTTCGATATTTTTTCCCAAAATTTCTTCTCTTTGGATATTGAATCAAGAAAATAAATGTTCAAAATAAAATTTTATATTATATAAATTTTGATATGTTATATGTTTATTCCTTGTCTAAAATTTTCCAAAAAAATAAACAAGGAATTTTTATTTACTGAAATGATTTATTAAGGAAATATTATCTTATATATTAACATTTAATTGTTTTGAAATGACTATGTCCACTGTTTTCTAAAAGGATCATTTTTTATTTACTTCAAAAAAATTCCAAAGGAATATTTTCCATTTATTGTACATAATGTTAACGAACATTACCATAACCAAAACTTTTGTAAAATAATTTTCTTTTGAAAAAAAAAATATTTAATAAAAACTTATTTTAATGTTTTTTTCAATTTATTTTATTTTTAAAAATATATAAATTTAATAAAAACCCAATAATTTGAAGGAATTGATCTCTTCATTAATTTTAAAGTCTATACATGTTTTTGAAAAATTAACTTTATCATGATCATATTTTATTAGATATAAAATTTCACTTAAATATCCATATTCTTTGTATCATTAATATTTTTATTTATTAAGACATACACCATTTCTATATATAGTGTTTTATTATGAAATTTATTTGATTTACTTATGAAATCATGATATTTTTTCCTTTAATTGATATAGATATTTTTTGATAAGGAATATTTTTTATGAATTAAATTAATCATTTGATATAAGAGGAATGCATTGGAAATTTAGTGGTGGGTGGTTCTATGAATTATATACCCCCTTTATGAGTTGATAATTATTTTAATACAAAATGGTTTTCTAGCCTTAATAAATTTGTTTTTGGTACATACCTACCGATCGATTAAATTGTCCAGTTTTAAGGCAATGATGGTAAATATATAATTATGTTTGAGATCACAACATCCAACATTACACATTTTATTAGGGAATTATCTAGGCTAACTTATCCCTTAATGGATTTCACCATGTAAGGGGTGTATTTTGAGTGGGATAAAATGTTAAAGAGTTTATTTGATATTTTTTTAGCCCACCTGACATCTACATATATTTTATCCTTCCTTATCCTTAGAGAGTTTATGTAGTTTATTCTGATGCTTCTATTGTGGATTTGTGGTGTGTGTTAATGTGGGATAACCATGTGGTGGCCTATGGATCAAGGAATCTATTAACACATGAGTATAATTTTCCCACCCATGACTTGTAATTATAATTATTCAAGCATGCGTTGATGATTTGGTGAAATTACCTCTTCAATATGTGTTTTGCAATGTATTCATATTATAAGAGCCTGAAGTATATTTTCAACCAGAGGGACCCAAACCAAAAGAAGAGGATTTGGGTATAATACCTTCATACCTTTGATCTCAATATTTTATACATATGAAAAAAAGTAAATGTGTTCACTGATGCATTTATCAATAATCCTCTAGTACAGGTCATTGGTTAATTGGTTGATGAGGCGGTCTGATGAGCATATTTTCTAATCTAATTCTTAATGTGTAGAAGTATAGAGGGTATTTATTCATGTAAAATGTTCAAGTTAAACCCTCCCTAATCTATTGGGTGATTATTGCATGTGAATATAATCTTGAGTTCTATTAGGTTACCACTTCCTTAAATTCTGGTGAGATAACGGGTGATTGGTCTCAGTCTCTTGAAGGTTCTCTCTTCTTTTATAAGTGGTTGATTATTCCTTTGAGACTAAATAAGGATATGATACAAGAGGTTAATCATTAAACATGGGTTTTCACCTAGAGGTGACCATGATGTTATATACCATGATAGTAAAAAATTGGTGGCATGGTATGAAACATGCAGAGAAAGATTTTGTTTCCAGGTGCTTAACCTTCCAAAAGATCAAAGGTGATCAATAGGGGACATCCATGTTTTTTCAACCACTTCTCAAACCTATATGTAAGTGGTATGATATATATTTAAATATCCTGATCAAAATACCTCATACTATGAGTGGGTAGGATTTTCTTTCGTGTATTTTTTTCACTTGATGAATTCAACCAACTTTCTTCTCATTAGAGAGTTAATGAAGGTAGATGACCTAAGACGCATGTATATTCGAGGGTTTATATGGATTTAAGGAGTTACCATGGTGGTTTTGTAAAATAAATATGAACATTTCACATATCATTTTTATTAGGTAATCTAGGATGATTTTGGAAACCCATTTGAAGTTGATAACGTCATATAACACATAAATGGATGCCCAATCTGAGTAGACCATCCTGATGCTTGAGGATATTTTGGGTCCATGTGGTTTTTATTTTGGAACCTCATAGAAAAGGAACATACCATTAGCTACATTTTATTATAAAAATAGTTATCATACCTCAGTTATGGTATCACTATTTAATGTATATTATAGCAGTTTATTCCAATCCCCATTGTTCTAGGATGAGGTAGGTGAGCATTCCTTGGTAGGATCACGGTCCCTTCGGGAGTTGACATATAAAATGTGGTAATTAATAAATAGTTAGTTACATATCAATTTTATCATAATTTATATATCAACCTTTATTATAATACTTTGGAGCTTTGGGTTATTGAATAGATTTTCTCTAGGCGTCGATTCATTTGGTTTTCCATCATTTGAAAATATAGGGGAATGTGGCATCATGTTATGTAAATATATAATATGTTTTAGAGAGCCTTGGGAAGGTATTTTAGCATTTTGAGGTACCAACCTGGGTGTCCTTGATTTATTAAATCATTTATTTCTCCTTGACAAAGGTATTCCATCCATAATTGTCTCATATAATGGAGTGGGAAGATTTGAAGTTAGATTGTGATGCCACTATGGTTGAGTGTCATGTTCTTATCATCAGTGTTTAATAAAACCCGCTTCATTGGAAGGTCATAATTTTCGTATTTGTGATATGATATCATGGATATTATATCCATGAGACAAGGGATTAGGAATGTTGGGTGAGGGAGTAATGGACTCACTAGTTCTTAAATAGTGAATCCTGATGACATTTTGGGGTATGAAAGTGGAATAGTGGGGAGTTTGTAAAACTTATCAGGTCACTAGTAAAACTTATTTTGAGGTTTATTTGTCTATTTATGTGTTCATGAAGTTCTTGGGTAATAGGATAATCAATTGTGAGTTATTGATGTGAAATTGAACAAGCACATTGTTAGAAAATAGTCTATTAAACCATGAGATTAATCATGTGAGAGGGATATAGTGTGTGACAGTGGGGTTTTTCATAGTTTTAGAATGATTTTTCAAACCTCATGACACCCATGGTGAAATTGTGCAGCCTATTTAGGATGGACAGTGGCCCTTTCATGGTTGGAACACTATTTTCCTCGTCATGCGACCAAATGGTGTAGCCTTTACCAACTCCCTAAAAAAGGTGTTTTATCCCTATTAACCCTATTGATTTCCTATGTTTTGGGGGATCATTTTCCTTCCCCTACATTATATGCCTCTCTCATTTGGATTTGGATATCTTCACCATCCTTGGTGGTGATTTTCTATTGGATATATTGGTGTTTTGGCATGAGAAAAGTCCATATCTTCATGATACCTTCCTCCTTCCCCTATCCTCTTACTTGTTCTTCCATTTTTAGGATTTCTGAATCCCTGGGATAATTTTCACTAAATATAGGGCTCATGATAGTTATTTTGGTTTTCTTTATTTCTTATTGGATATATAAGAACATGTTCTATCGCTAATGAGTGTTCATCGTCAAGGGTGACATGTTTTGGACCGAATCCAAGGTATGTGTCTCTATTCAAGGGGTTTTTCCATTGTATTTGCTTAAATTTGTAATCTTATTTGGATTTTCATTATATATTCATCTAAATTTCTTATTCATGTTGATTATTACATGATTTATGTATTTTATGTATTGGTCTGTAATTTTTGTATCTAAGGTGTGGTTTTCCAAATGGGACTCGCTTGTATGCCCACCAAGTGTTTGATAAAATTGTTTAAAGAAATTTTGTAATTCTAAATGGATTTATAAAGTGGTTTTATAAATGATTTTACCATGGAAAGGGTGTTTTGATAAAATAAACATGTTTTTTTATTAAATTCCTATTATGTAGTTTTATTGACATAGAAAATTGTTTGTATATGTGTTTCCTTGGAGTATCACATGGGTTAACTAGATTGTGGGTTAGGGGTTGTGTGAGGGACCATGTGATCCTTCATAGGGAAGGCTATTAAAGATTCCATAGTAGTTTTTATGTTTTTTCATTTGATCCATCATAGAAGGACTGTGCGATCCATTAATTTTTTTTCTAAGGGACCAGGAATGCTTTTTGGTAAGAAGGCCCTCAGATCTTCTAGGATAGGCTTAGGGAAGACTGTGAGAACATCCATTTATTAGCTAGATAACATACTAGTTTACCCACTCATGATAGGTATGATGGTTAGATCCATAGGTTCAGATTACTCATGATGTATTTTTTTATATTATTTACACATTTGATTAGTTCTATTTTGATGTGATGATATGTTTTATGGCATTTTTTTCACTTTCATTAGTACGGTTATTTTATATTTATGTTGTGACCATTTTCATTATGAATTATTTGGTTATGATCATGATGAGTTGTATTTAATTTATTTTTCCATGTTGGATATTTTTTTGTAAAAACATTTTTATTGAAATTGAAGACTAATGGTATTTCAATGGTTTGTTTACAAATGTTATATTTTCAAGTTGTTTAGTTTTGAAAATGTTTTCGAACTAGTATATTTTTTTTCAAGGATAAAACCCTTAAATAGATTCATAGTGGAATCTTACTGGGATTTGAGCATTTCACCATTCATGGGTATCTGGTAAATTACATATTTCAATTTTAAAGACATTGTAAAATTAAAGGGAACCATGTACTGAGTTAACTCATTTTGATTACTGGAATCCAATGTTTGTAGAGAAAACAATGTCTTGTATAGATTGACTCATGTGGAGTCATGTTTTGGTATTATTATATCTTTTGGGATGTACATGGGCCTTTTTTTAATTTTTCCCTTTCCTTTCAATTTGGGTTATTTATTTTGAGATTCCATGTATACGTTTTGTTATAAAATGCTATGTTTTTTAAGTATGATTTTGTTTAGGGTGTCTTTTATCTTCTAGTTTTTCACTCTGATGTTATTTATATGACCATCTTACCTAGGTATAGGTCAAACCATTTTACTAGTTGATAAAATGTTCTCATGATTTAGTTGGTTATGCATGGGGCGTGTCTCCATCCTGTGGCCATCGAGAAGGAGCTTCTGGGATAGGTATTTGTTCAACTTCGGTGATGTTTTAGGTCGACTCAGGTTGGTTTATAATAATAACCTAGTGAAATGAAACAAAAAAGGTATGATATCAGATTCATAGTATGGGTAAACAATTGAGATATCAGTTTTCACTTGTATATAACATGAGCATAAGGTTATGAGAACATGGTCAAAATATTTTATAACCATACGCTTAATATCATATATCATAATCTTGATCCATGGAATAAATATTAGTAGTTCATAAGACATGAATCATAAAGAAGTCAAAAAAACATGATCCATGAAATAATAGCATTGAAATAAAAAATAAGTTTTTATAATACACATATTTTTTTAAGATAATTTCCTTAGTCAAGGATCGCTACCAAGACTATAATAGTGGATTAAGTTCACTCCTCATTTCATCATATCTCTACTCACGGTTCACTCCCTAGAAAATCATAGTAGACAAACTCACTTACTGAATTGTGTTGACTTCCAATTACATTCCTCAATATCTCCTAATATATCTATCATTACACAATGCATTGGAAGGCTATATTATTCCCAGACCATCCACTAAATAATGAAAATAAAACATATGTGTGCCACCATACCACAAATATTTCCTCACTAAATAACCCATAGAAAGAAAACAAATTTCCAAAACATTTGATCATTTCATGTTATCTTAACTTGTAGAAGTGAAAGGGGTTTTTAAAGGGATTAATCGTAACATAATTAACCCATGTGTAAGAAATGGGTTTCATATTCCATCCTTAAGTCATCACCATCATAATACATACAAATGAAGAAAGTGGATGGAATCATTGGTTCATATACCTAGTAAAGAAAATGTAAAATAAATGATGTTATCATAGAAGAAAAAATCATGTAAAATTATAAAGGAAAATTTCTTGAGGAAAATACCCTTTTCAATTTTAAATCGTCAATTTAAAATGTAAAAAATTCCCAAATATTAAGGAAAATGTTTTATTTGAAAATAAATTTGGTAAAATATAATGTAATATTCATGGAATTGACTGGTCATGATAGGGGAAAATTTAATTCATTCTATGTATGTTAAAATAAAAATTCCTTTCACATTATCAATAACAATTCATATAAACACTTTTCAAAAAATGACAAAAACTTCCCATTTAAACCATTTCAGAAAAAATAAATCATTAATAAGAATGAATTTAAAAAGTAATAGGAAAACATTAAAAAAATAATTTGAAATATTTTTTGAAAACATGGATATTAAAGAAAATGTATTTTCAATCAAAGAGATAAATTAAGTCAGTTTTCCTTAAAAACATTCAATCGATTCCTTGAGCACTTAAAGAGAAAAAAATGAAAGAAAAATTTGTGATATCAAGAAATAAATAGATGAGAAGAAAATTAATGGAATTTATGATAGATAGGTCATAAAATATCATTATTGAAAACTTTATGATACACAATATCAATAAACAATGAGATTATAACATAAATCTTGTAACATGAATTCTACTTCCTTTAAAAGAGATTTAACCTCCCCTTCTTTGATAGGACTCCTATATATCCTTTCTTAAGGATCCATTGAATTGTATTTTTAGAAGAACATAAACTATAATTCAAGGATATTGAATTTTATAAGTTAATTTGGGATTGTTTTATTGAACTAAAAGTCATAAATAAATGTAAAGAATATAATGAAGGGGTGTCCTTTTATAAGTGGGGGAGAGGGAACAAATAGAATTCATTAAAATATTTAAATATAATAAAGTCATTGTCAAGAACAATTCTTCCAAATAACTATTTATTAAAATGTTGAATAGGATAGAGTTGAAATATGGGTAACAAATAGGATTTATAAAAGTTTAATTTTTAAATTTATACATACCTCTTAGTTTACCCACTCCCGATAAGTCCTTTTTAACTATAACCATGGAGAGAAAATATCACCGTTTTTACTACACATTATTTCCAAAAATTAAAGAGGAAAAATTAAAAAATGTGTACATGTTGATTCAAAATATGAAATTAATTTTATAAAATTGAATCTATGAAATTAAAAAAAAATCACTTTTACAATAAACTCAAAAAACATGACGGAAAATATTTTTCCTGAAATATATTCTCTAGTATAAAATGATTTTATACCAAAATCTATATTAAATTATTTCAAATGACCCTAATTGTATTATTTGTAACATAAATGAACCAATTCTACTTTTAAACCCATTTTAAAACAAAATTTATCTTGTAAATTATTTAAATGAAATAAAATATTTTCATTAAAATCAGTATTTTTGAATATTCCTTGAAGAATTCATTTTTTCATAATGTTCTCTAACATTCAATCTATGAAAATTTGGACATGTTGATTTCAAAATAGAAGTTCATTTTTTCAAATAAATTTTATAAAGTGGAAAAGAATTATTATATTATTTTATCACAAAAAAAGTAATAAAAATAATTTTTAAGGTAAAATTTATTTTTTAAAGCATGTAAAATGTTATTAAAATTTGAGTACTTATTTCTCAATATATTTTATTTATATGAAACTATTATACATATTTTTAAATTTTGGTTATTACTATTCATACCTCCAATTTAATGGATATTTTATAATAATATATTATATTATTGTTCTTTTATACTCAGGGTTTCATATATTTAAATCTATCAAATAAATTAGATTTTTTTTAAAAAAATAAATATATCATGAAATCATAGGTTGTAATGTCGTTGGTTTGGTCTAATAATTATATGATACTTAGTAGAAGTAAAAGTAAATTTTTATGGGCATAGTTCCCATTTTACCACAATATCAATGAGGGTATTATGCCATAGGTGTAAAGACCTAGAAATTTCAAAGAAATTTTTTTCTTAATTTTCTTTGGAATTTTACAAGAACGTACTTTCTGACGGTGCCTGATTCCAAGGCCCGGTGTGCCCGGAATCATTTTCTGAAGTTTGGCTCGGGTATGTTCTGTGAACGAATGAGTCGGAATTCCTATCTTTTGAACCGGTGCTCGGAATCAAATTTTGAGGGCACCGATGGAACTGTAGTGCCAGTATTTGCTTAGGAACGCCTTTCCTGGAGTTGTGTTTGCTCGTTATGAGTTGTTTTAATTTTTTGAAGTTGAAATAAAAATTAAACTACAATTTTTATTTTAATTAAGTGGATTAGGCTTTGGGTTGAAGTTGGGTTACTACCCAACTTCCCAGCGGAGGTTATAAAGGTGGTGGGGCCCACACGAACCCTACCCCTTCACCTTCCCTAACCTTCCATAACTCTCCACATTCTTTAACCCCCCTCAACTCACATTTAATATTTGACAACTTAAGTTTAATAACTTATGTTATTAATTAAGTGAGTTAAGTGTGGTTATTTGAATTTTAAACTCATGAAATTCAAAAATTTGTTATGTTAATAAAATAAGATGTAAGCTTATTTTATTTTGGGGTTGGAACCTTTGTTGCTTGAAAGGTTTGGGGAGAAAAGCTAAGGAAAGCTAGATTTCTTCATCTTCTTCGTTGAAGAACACGAAGAATGCAAAAAACGCATCGAACTCCGTTGAAGAACGCCAAGTCCTCGGAGACCGACTATGCGACGACTTTTACCGCGACGGTTCTTCCGCGACGTCTTCTTCCGCAACGTCTCTTTCCGCGACGAATCCTCGTTCGACGAACCTCTGTTCAAGCTCGCACAAGGTAGGGAATTGTTTTGTGAATATTAAAGAACCCCATGTTACTTCCTTCTAAATCAAAGAATGTGGATCAACTAAACATCAAGTTGATCCGCGAAGAATATGTTGCGGGTTGGGAATTCTTGTTTTCGGGAAAATTGTAGGGGGTTTACGTGATTATTCCATACGTGATTCTCTTCCGTCTTTTATCTGCGTTTATTTGGACTGCATGATATCAGTTAACGGGAGGAGGCCGGACCGCACAAACACGGACGCCCCCTCCCTACTGTTTTTCTTGTTATTGCGGATCGAATGAAAGTGACGAGGTGCCATCGCACCGTGTGGGATTGAGCGACGAGAAATGTGTGACGTCGTCACGCCGCGCATTAAATTTTTTGAACCAATTCCGCGGCGCCGTCGTGCCGTGCCAAAGAACCGCGGCTGGATTTGGGCCGCAACGAAGGGGCACGGCGCCATTGCGTCGCACCGGAAAACCACAAAGATGGTACGTTTTGTTAATTGACGTGTGGATTTACGGGCGATGACAAACGGTGCCGCAATGTTTTTTTGAAGCTTGTGCAGTAATTTTCGAGACCCGAGATGAACACCGGATCAGACGGTTTTGAAAACAGACCACCGGAGAAACTCTGGTGGCCAGTAGAAACACCCGGAGGCGCGGGTTGTCGGCACGGCGCCGTCGACGACTGGGTGCAGCGGCCGGAGTCGTCCGGCCGCCAGGAGGCGGCGGCGCTCAAGCGCACCGCCAGAATATTGGCGGCGGCGGATCCGCCGCCAGCCTCAATCAACGGCGAGGGCAGGCCGCGCACCCCCCCCCCCCCCCCTCCCGCTCTGCGGCTTCCGCTCGGCCGCACTGGCCGAGCCGCGGCTGGCCGGTCGAGCCGGACCGAGCCGGTCAAGCCGGGCCCCTGGAACGGAAAAGCTGCTATCTTTCAGACCGGACGTCCGTTTGACGAACCGTCAGCGGCGTTCGTGATCACGTTGAGAAACGATCCCTATGAGTATACCCTATGAGTGTTCGGGGTATAGTTGAGATACGGCCGGAATGGTTCGCACACGAAACCAACCGGGCCCCTGGGACGAAAAGGCTAGTAACTCACAAACCGGGCGTCCGATTGACGCACCGTCTGTTGCGTTGAGACCCCTATGATGAGACAGTCCTTTGAGATACTTCTTCGTGGGAATTGTGATACTTTGAGTATCGACCTGTAGCTCGTGGAGCGGACCCTCCCAGAAACGAGCGTGCGGAGTACGGAAACCGTGTACCCGACTGAGACCTGACGACTGCTTGACTGACTCGACTTGGAGTGAGTCGACTAGCCCAGTGGACGGAGCACTACTTTGTGAGGTGCAGACCCATGGAGGACGGAGCACTACCTGTGTGACAGTGCAGACCCGCGGTTCTCGTCCGGAGAGTACCTCAGCAGGCTACTAGGGGGTGTGCACTGCTGTGTTTGGGTGACATACCCCGGCGGGAAGCACTACTGTGTTTGGGTGGCTGACTCGCGGTACTCGACAGGAGGAGTACCTCAGCAGTGTTAGGTTAGTGAGCAGTACCTCGGAGTCGTGACAGGACCACTGTACACTCCAGAGAAGGGGCTCTTCAACAGTTACAGTTTCGATAATGAAGATCCTGGTTTGAGTTGAGACTTTTGACCTTTATGTTTACCTCATGATTGAGATGGGTCACTTGATAACTTAGGTATATGTATGGGCATATATCTGGGTAGTGGTTATCCGTTGATTTCATGATCTTGGTGTTTTCCTCATGATTGAGATGGGTTACTTGATAACTTAGGTATATGCAGGAGCATATACCTAAGTAGAGGTTATCTGTTGAGATCTTCTTTTTGGTTAACCTTGATTGTTTTAGTGAGACCTTGAGGGTCTTGGAGTCCCTACTGAGTATCATTATACTCACCCCTGCACGGGCTATGCCCGTACCTCGTTGTGTTGGTTGCAGACGACGGGCAGTGCTGACGGAGGCTGAGTGTTCGAGGACTGGATGGTACTCGGAGGTGGACTACACGACGAGTCAATACCCGGAGGTGGACTACACGACGAGTCAGTACCCGGAGGTGGACTACATGACGAGTCAGTATCCGGAGGTGGACTTCACGGTGAGACGACACTCGGAGGAGGTTGACGGGCGAGAGAGTTTTGGAGGCTATCTGTACCTACCCTTCAGGTAGGATCTGTGGTGGATGATCGAGGAGTTGCACCATCTGTACCTACCCTTCAGGTAGGATCTGTGGTGGACGATCCAGGAGCTGCGCCATCTGTACCTACCCTTCAGGTAGTATCCGAGGAGGACGACCCAGGATCCACTTCTGTTCTTCCAGCTGTTGTCTTTTTCTGTTGTACTTTCATTCAGTTGTAGTTGTACTTTCATTTGGGTTTGTATTCTGGCCCATTTACCTTTCAGCACTTCTCTTTGTACATAGTGTTTTACTTCCGGTTGTATTGTGTGGTGTTTTGTTTACTTTTATAAAGGCAATTCCTTCCCAATTATCGGGATTTACGCCTTTGGTGCTAGTCGCCAGCCCCTGGCCTATGGAAGGCGGGCTTGGGGTAGTCACGGCACAGGCCTCGAGGACGGGTCGTGACAAATTTGTATCAGATGAGTCGGTTCTACTTCAGAACTTATAACTCTGATATTTTCTTTCTCTGAAGCAATAGTGTTAAGAGTACCGAGTGTGGGTTTTAGTTCAGGGAGTCCAGTGTTGGTGCGGGCGGCCGACGTATCCATACACCAGGACCCTGACAACTAATTTCCGACTTTGTGCACGAAAACACTGATTGCGTGTGTGTTTCCAGAAGTTTTTAAATGTCAGCTCAAACTAGGTCAGCTCACTAGGTATAAACGTTTGACTGTGTCACGTTGTTTCTTTTAGGATGCATTTTCTCATATGACTAGCTAGAGCCTAGAGGGATGTGTGTACTGACAGCCTGTCGAGCGACGAGGCTTCGGTACAGGGCCCTCATGCAGTCGAGGCACCAGCGGAGGCACCAGTGGTACTACCATACGTTGGGCCACCGATGCCACCAGCCCCAGAAGTAGGCGATGCACGCCACTTGAGTACGCTGCACGAGTTCCAGCGCCAGAGGCCACCCGGGTTCCAGGGAGAGACGGACCCGCAGGCGGCTGAGGATTGGCTAGAGGCTGTGGTGAGAGTCTTCGGGCTATTGGGGATGCCAGCAGACTTCATGGTGATCTTTTCTGCCATCCTTCTTCAGGCAGCAGCAGGCAGGTGGTGGAGCAACTTGTTCCAGTTTTGCGACAGGATGACCTTCACATGGGAAGACATTGAGATCTTCTTCAGGGTGGAGTTTGTGCCAGTAGCTCTACACCCCGAGCGTGTTCAGGAGCTGCTTCCTTTGCCACGTGTTTTTCGATCGGTAGCCGAGTCATTTGTGGGCAGTAGACAGATGATGCAGAGGTCCAAGAGGGCCAGAGCTAGCCGTACGAGAAGAAGAAAGTGCTATGAATGCGGCGGAAAGGGTCACATGGCACGTGACTGTCCGACTCCTCGTATAGTTGATCCGCAGGCTTTGGAGGAGCCACCGAGGAAGAAGCAGCGGTTGGTGCTTGAGCAACAGCCGAGCAGTGGACAAGGCAGTAGAGCTCCGGGAGCAGATGTACAGGAGCGGAACTAGTGGATACGTCCCTTGTACTTCTAGTTCCATATTGCTGTTATATTCGTGTCTTTATTCTATGAGCTGCAATAATAAAAATACACTTATCTTTGTGATGTTTGCTTTCCTGTCCCTTTGTTTGGTTGATACTGAGAGGTCCCAGTTAAATATGTTGACTTGACCCTCACTTTCGAGATTTCTACTGGAGGAGACCCAGTGACCTCACACTGATGCTGACAGCGTGACTCGAACCTTGGAGGTGAGAGTGACAGTTGGATCTCTTGGTAGTTATGTCGAGGCCTTACGACGTCATCCATGGAATGAATGCATCATTCATGTCAGGATTGACTGTATTAGGTAATGGGTGTGGTTAATCCAGGGGATGAGACCGAGTTTCTCTTTTCGGCAAAGGAGAAATTTTAGCAGCTCTTCCAGATTGTAGGAAAAGAAGTTGCAGATCATCCAGGAGCGGATGAAGATGGTACAGTGCAGTAAGAAAAAGGAAACTGGTGCTAGTCTTAGAGACTCGAGCTTGTTAAATGTTTCAAGAAGAGGAAGCTTTAAGGATAGATGAGTCTGCGAAGCAGCAGACGTGGAGGAAAATCTAGGAGAGTAGGATGAGGTGGTGTACATTTTAACATGCTACAACCACCCGCATTAGTTATCCCCGCCAGGCTCAAGGAGCTGGAGGGTGGAGGAAGAGTGCGGCTGCATGCGGTCAAGGAGTGTGACCTAATGACTCTAAAAATGATTCAAAGGAGATTCTGTGTCCACTACTAGCTTCTGTAGTAACAGATGTCGACATGAATCATTCCTTACTTTCAAAAATCTTGTTCCAGACCTAGAGTTTCTGGTAATCCATGGACTTGACTCTCACGTCTGGAGATACCTTAGGAGGAGACTCGATAATCACACTTACGCCGACGGTGTGGTCAGACCCTCGAGGCGAGAGTTCCGGTTGTAATCTCTTGGTGGCAGCGTCGAGGCCTTACGACGTTAGTTTGAGTATGGAATGGGCAATAACTCTTCATACTCAAATTGGCGGTTTTAGGCAAACGTCGGGATGGGTTTTCCTTGTTCGGCGAAAAGGAAACCCCAGGCAGCACAGGGTAACTCATGCACAGTAGGGTGCGACCGATCACTCTTGAGTCGGTCAACCATACCCTCGTGACAGCAGTCGTTTGAGTTTCAGTTCTAACAGGAATTAGAGACCTCTAGTGTTCGTGGATAACGATCACGTCCTTATACGGATCTCACCTCGACGAGGTTTACGAAGATGTGGCCAAGGCGGCAAGTTATATCTAAGGTTCAACGGACCTTTCTAGGTCCTCAGTTGGGTAGGCGGGGTGGTTTACCGCTTGACCCATCCACCTCAGTTGCACCAGGTGCACGACGACCTCCACGTATCTCAACTGAGGAGATACGCACTCGACCCTTCGCATATTATCGACCATGAGGAGCTCGACGATGGCGATGGGGTTACTTTTATGGAGGTTCCAGTGAGAATCAATGATCTACAGGATCGGATCCTATGAGGATAGTCGATTCCTCGGGTGCACTTTCTTTGGCAGTACGGAACCTCCAGGTAAGCACATGGGAGCGGAAGGCTCAGGTGTGTGATCAATACCGCTTTTGTGACCCTAGTTTGTGTTGAAGCTTTATGGGGACGTAAATCCCTGAGGTGAGAGTAATGTAAAGACCCGGAAATTTCAAGGAAATTTTTTTCTTAATTTACTTTGGAATTTTACAAGAACGTAGTTTCTGACGGCGCCTGATTCCGAGGTCCGGTGTGCCCGGAATCGTTTTTGGAAGTTTGGCTCGGGTACGTTCAGTGAACGAACGAGCGGGAATTCCAATCTTTTGAATCGGTGTTCGGAATCAAATTCTGAGGGCACCGATTGAACCGTAGCACCGGTATTTTCTTAGGAACGCCTTTCCTAGAGTTACTTTTGCTCATTATGAGTTGTTTTAATTTGTGGAAGTTGAAATAAAAATTAAACTACAATTTTTATTTTAACTAAGTGGATTAGGCTTTGGGTGGAAGTTGGGTTACTACCCAACATCCCAAGGGAGGTTATGAAGGTGGTGGGGCCCACACGAACCCTACCCCTTCACCTTCTCTAACCTTCCATAACTCTTCACATTCTTTAACCCCCCTCAACTCACATTTATTATTTGAAAACTTAAGTTTAATAACTTATGTTATTAATTAAGTGAGTTAAGTGTGGTTATTTTAATTTTAAACTCTTGAAATTCAAATATTTGTTATGTTAATAAAATAAGAGGTAAGATTATTTTATTTTGGGGTTGGAACCTTTGTTGCTTGAAAGGTTTGGGGAGAAAAGCTAAGGAAACTAGAGTTCTTCATCTTCTTCGTTGAAGAACACGAAGAACGCGAAGAACGCATCGAACTCCATCGAAAAACGCCAAGTCCTCGGAGACCGACTACACGACGCCTTTTACTGCGATGGTTCTTCCGCGACGTCTTCTTCCGCGACGTCTCTTTCCTCGATGAATCCTTGTTCGACGAACCTATTTTCAAGCTCGCACGAGGTAGGGAATTGTTTTCTGAATATTAAAGAACCCCATGTTACTTCCTTCTAAATCAAAGAACGCGGATCAACTAATCATCAAGTTGATCCGCGAAGAATATGTTGTGGGTTGGGAATTCTTGTTTGCGGGAAAATTGTAGGGGGTTTACGTGATTATTCCTTACATGATTCTCTTCCGCCTTTTATCCACGTTTATTTGGACCGCATGATATCAGTTAACGGGAGGAGGCCGGACCACACAAACACGACCGCCCCCCTCCCTATTGTTTTTCTTGTTATTGCAGATCGAATGATAGTGACGCGGTGCCGTCGCACCGTGTGTGATTGAGTGGCAAGAAATACGCGACGTCATCACGCCACGTATTCAATTTTTTTGAACCAATTTTGTGGCGCCGTCGCGACGTGCCGAAGAACCGCAAAAGAACTGCAGCCGGAGTTTGGCCGCGGCGAAGGGGCGCGGCACCATCGCGGCGCGCCGGAAAACCACAAAGACGGTATGTTTTGTTAATTGACGTGCGGATTGACGGGCGACGACAAACGGGGCCGAAATGTTTTTTTGAAGCTTGCGTAGTAAAGTTCGAGACCCGAGATGAACACCGGCTCAGACGGTTTTGAAAACAGACCACCGGAGCAACTCCGGTGGCACGCGGAAACACCCGGAGGCGCGGGTCGCCGGCGCGGCGCCGCCGGCGACCGGGTGCGGCGGCGCCCGAGCGCGCCGCCGGAAGATTGGCGGTGGCGGATCTGTTGCCAGCCTTAATCAACGGCGGGGGCGGGCCGCGCACCCCCCCCCCCCCCGCTCCATGGCTTCTGCTCGGCCGCGTTGGCCGAGCCGCGGCCGGCCGGTCGAGCCTGACCGAGCCGGCCGGGCCCAGCCGGGTGGACCCGGTTCGGGCCGACCCAGGGGGGTTCGGACCGGGTCGAGCCGACCCAGGGCGGGTCGGACCGGGTCGGGCCGACCCAGGGGGGTCGGACCGGGTCGGGCCGACCCAAGGGGGTCGGGCCGGGTCGATCGGGGCCCAGACCCCCCGTTTTCAGACCCTCTTTGGTCTTTTGCCCATATATTGGGCTACGGACCGCTAATCGGCGTACCGTCAGTTGCGTAGCGATCTTTGGAACGAGACGGTCGTTTCGGTATATCGCACTCAAGGTTTAGGAATACTTTGGGTTCGGACGGGTTCGTTCGGATACGAAACCAACCGGGCCCTCAGAGCGGAAAAGCTTATTTCTTGAGTTCTGGACATCCGATTGATGTGTCGTCGACTTTGATGGATACCTCTAAGTGAGACGGATATTTTCACTTACTCCACTCGAGGTTTGGATGTCGTCGGAGTGCGGTCCGGTTGGTTCGCTCACGAAACCAACCGGGCCCCTGGAACGAAAAGGCCAATAACTCACAGACCGGACATCCGATTGACGCGCCGTCTGTTTCGTTGAATTCCTCTTGATGAGACGGAACTTTTGGAATACTTCACCCGAGTTTTGGATGCAGTTGGATAGTGGTCGGATTGGATTGCACCCGAAATCCAACCGGTCCCCTGGAATGGAAAAGCTGATATCTTTCAGACCGGACGTCCGTTTGACGAACCGTCAGCGGAGTTGGTGATCACGTTGAGAAACGATCCCTATGAGTATACCCTATGAGATTTCGGGGTACAGTTGAGATACGGCTGGAATGGTTCGCACACGAAACCAACCGGGCCCCTGGGACGAAAAGGCTAGTAACTCACAGACCGGGCGTCCGATTGACGTGCCGTCTGTTGCATTCTGACCCCTATGACGAGACGGTCCTTTGAGATACTTCTTCGTGGGACTTGTGATACTTGTAGTATCGACCTGTAGCTTGTGGAGCGGACCCTCCCAGAGACGAGCGTGCGGAGTACGGAAACCGTGTAGCCGACTGGGACCTGACAACTGCTTGACCGACTCGACTTGGAGTGAGTCGACTAGCCCAGTGGACGGTGCACTACTTTGTGATGTGCAGTACCATAGCGGACGGAGCACTACCTGTGTGACAGTGCAGACCCACGGTACTCGTCCGGAGAGTACCTCAGCAGGTTATTAGGGGGTGTGCACTACTGTGTTTGGGTGACATACCCCGGCGGGAAGCACTAGGGTGTTTGGGTAGCTGACCCGCGGTACTCGACAGGAGGCGTACCTCAGTAGTGTTAGGTTAGTGAGCAGTACCTCAGAGTCGTGACAGGACCCCTGTACACTCCAGAGACGGGGCTCTTCAATAGTTACGGTTTCGATAATGAAAATCCTGGTTTGAGTTGAGACTTTTTACCTTTATGTTTACCTCAGGATTGAGATGGGTCACTTGATAACTTAGGTATATGTATGGGCATATATCTGGGTAGTGGTTATCCATTTATTTCATGATCTTGGTGTTTTCCTCATGATTGAGATGGGTTACTTGATATCTTAGGTATATGCATGAGCATATACCTAAGTAGAGTTTATCTGTTGATATCTTCTTTTTGGTAGACCGTGATGGTTTTAGTGAGACCTTGAGGGTCTCGGGGTCTCGACTGAGTGTCGTTATACTCACCCCTACACGGGCTATGCCCGCACCTCGTTGTGTTGGTTGCAGACGACAGGAAGTGCTGACAGAGGCCCAGTGTTCGAGGACTAGACGGTACCCGGAGGTAGACTACACGACGAGTCAGTACCTGAAGGTGGACTACATGACGAGTCAGTACCCGGAGGTGGACTACACGATGAGTCAGTATCGAGAGGTGGACTTCACGGTGAGACGACACTCGGAGGAGGTTGATGGGCGAGAGCATTGTGGAGGCTATCTGTACCTACCCTTCAGGTAGGATCTGTGGTGGACGATCGAGGAGTTGCGCCATCTGTACCTACCCTTCAGGTAGGATCTGTGGTGGATGATCCAGGAGCTGCGCCATTTGTACCTACCCTTCAGGTAGGATCCGAGGAGGACGACCCAGGAGCCGCTTCCATTCTTCCATCCGTTGTCTTTTTCTGTTGTACTTTCGTTCAGTTGTAGTTGTACATTCATTTGGGTTTGTATTCTGGCCCATTTACCTTTCAGCACTTCTCTTTGTACTTAGTGTTTTACTTCCTCTTGTACTCTGTGGTGTTTTGTTTACTTTTATAAAGGCAATGCCTTCCCAGTTATCGGGATTTACGCCTTTGGTGCTAGTCACCAGCCCCTGGCCTATGGAAGGCGGGCTTGGGGTAGTCACGGCACAGGCCCCTAGGACGGGTCGTGACAATAGGGATAGTAGTGGTCCATTTAAAAAATTCATTCCACTTATTAATGATTAAAGAGTTCATCTCAATGAATGTTTTATTGAGGTAGTATCTGAAGGTGGTGATGAGACTATATGGAGTCCCAAGGATGATCATCTTGGATCATAATATTCATTTTACCTATACGGTATTGATTGGTCTCTATGATTCTTTTGGATATCATTTGTGACTTATCACTAGTTTTCTTCCATGGACAAACATTTAGCTAGAGCTGACAATCTATACTTTTTAAGGCATGTTTTAATCTTGTATCCTAAATTTTCACGTTTTTTGGATGTGGAACATGTCGTTTGTTTAGTTTTCATGCAATGCTATTTTTCACTCCACCATTGGTAATAAACCATTTAAATATTTTTATGGTATTCCTTTCCAATATCTATTATTTTGGAATAAGGTTAGGGAAATACAAATTATTAAGCCAAAACTAGTTGAAATATTAATAGAGATGATTTTGTTGATTTGTGATAGGATAAAGGTAGAATAAGATATTCATAATTACAATGTTGGCCATAAGAGTATACCTATAGATTTTATCATTAGAGATCTTTTGTTCACGAAGTTGGCTCCCCATAAACTACAATGGGGGTTTTCTCATGGGATTAAGATTTATGTCATTTTGGTTTGCCCTTTATAGGTATTAGCTCACATTGGAGTGTCATTTATAATATGGAAATTCTCTTATAGATGATCAATATTAATGATAATTCATGTGTCACAGCTTCAATGTTACCTTAATGTAAACTCTCATTCCATAAAAATGGGGTGAGATATAGGTTGATCATGATACAATGCTCAAGGAGAAACCAATGGAGATCCATGACTCTTCAGAGAAGGTGTTATGTGGGGATTATATTCCCTTGGTTTTTGTCTTGTTGTCACATGGATGAGTGGAGGTGAGAACCTAGGAACATGAGTAATAGATAAATGATAAGTATCCAAATTTTATTGATGTTTATCAATTATTTTGTCATGCTTTTTTGTTTTTTTTTACCTTTATCTAGTTTCTGAGATGGTTTCATTCTTCTGTAATGCCTTGTTTTTGTCCTTCATCATGTTTGATGTGTATCATCTTGGGATATTGTTTGAGATATTTTTGTAGTTTTTTCATCTCTTTTTCTCTTTTTCTTATAAGGGATGTATTTATGCTCCTATGATGGTGATATTCTTGAGAGCTATCTCATGGGAAAACTCTTTAGTGGTCCTTTTCACTTTTCCTACTTACTCTGGGTTTGGTTTTAATTTATCAAGAATTAAAGTTGTTTGGTAGGATTCTAATTTAATGGTTTTAACCTTCTTGTCATGTCCATTATGTCTCCCTAAGGCTCAGTGATACTAATAGAGTGTTTAATGGTGTAACGAAGGCTAAGGATCTATTTTTTTCATTTAAAGGGGACACCACACTGTGGTGGTGGGTGTGGTGGAAGATATTTTTGGTTTTTCATGTAGTGTAGGTCTACCATATCCAGGAACATGTCTTTTATATATATTTTTAAGATTTTATGGATCTAGATTCATTGTGTTTGAAAATCTAGTAATAGAAATTCTCAGGAAAGGGTGTGCCACTAGGTGTTGTACCTTGGACGACCACCAATCCAAAATGGGTAGAGAAAATCACCATACGTATGGTATTGGGTGTGGTGATGGAAATATACCCTAGATATGATAATTAGTCACTTTCACAATCCATTTTGAGTTGAAACACTAAATAAAACCACAACCATAATCGGTCTATGGTATAATCCATAGTCATGTCTTGCCTAGTTATTAAAAAAACAAAATAGGCACCAATATTTTCAAATATTGACTTGTTTGAAAGGGGAAATGTGTGAGGATTTAATAGGGGTATTGAGTGTGAAATTAATTTTATTATCCCCTCTATCAATTTATTTTTACCCTAACCTTGAGAATTCATACATTTTACATGTGCTCTAATGAACTTAGATCATGGTTAAGAAATATCTCTCAATAGATATTTATTGACAGAATTTATTGATGGGTAGTTTTCATTCTACCGCATTAAATAATTCTGATTGATTCATTATGGTTTATAAATCAAACAATGGTGAATTAGTTTTTTTTGTTCAATGTACATTTCCCTTATCTTATCCAATTTTTTCGTCATTTTATTGAACTTTTTTGGTGTTCAAACCTTTTATTTATACTACTTTTTCATTATCATTTATTGGTGGTTTATGGATTATTGGTTCTTTCTATCCTTCCAAAACACCAAAATCATTAATTATCAAGTGTTATTTTAAAACCACATCTAAAAATATTACTTCTAACACTTTTACACCCCCAACCTGAAACCCCCACCCCCTCTTCCCCAAACCCCATAAAACCCTATCCCCCTCATCATCGCCCCCTTCTAGCCCTCACCATTGGCACCCTTCTCCATTGTTGTGGGTCCCCTTCATGCCATACTCCACTAAATCCCTAACTACATTGTTGTCCCTCTTCCTCACTAATTTCTCTTAGCATGAGTCCAATTAATTAGCCCATCTCTCCCCTAAACAATCATTATCATTTATCCCTTATAAAGGTATGGTTGTGGTATTCCCAAAAACATGATTCTTCTATTTTTTTATTCATGGTATTCAGTGTGATATCTTATTTTCCTAATTCAGTTATTGTGAACCTCTTCTATTTCTTTGGTTTTCTTCTAGTCCAGCTATTGATGGGGTTTAGGTTAAGAAAAACTAAACCGATATTGTTGTTTCTTATTCCTAAATTTACTTTCTTTATGGAAGGGATATAAAACCAAAAAATGTCAAATATTATACCTATCAAATTGAATTATTAATAGCCTATCATCTTCTTCTGGACCTCAAAATTGAATTATATATTTATTTCAATAGGAGTAACCTTTATTCCAATCATATTCTAAATGGTTTGGTCTAAAAATGGATTTCATCTGAATGGAAACAATAGAAATATATATTTTTCCACTAAAAAAATTACAAATTGTTTTACAATTTTGGTAAGTTTTTTTACATTCCATTTTTTATGCTTATCATGATGAAAAACTAGAAGACAATGATTTTTAATTCTTAGTTATTTGGTTAATTCAATTTCATGTTAAATAATGTATTAATGTATATAAAATATGGAATTGATGTATTATTTATGTCCTGATGTCACCCTCCATGATTCAGAATAATTTTCTGGTTATAAAATGTGTTATGATATTCGTTATTTCTTTCCCGAGATGCTCTAAAATCGAAATACATGTTATACGTTTTCTTAAATTTGAGATTAGTAGAGTATGTAGAATTATAGAATGGGATTTTATATGATTATATATAAAGTTTTTATCAGGTACGCCCATTATCAATGGGCAGGTTAAAGGTATGTGATGGAATCGTTATGCCTGGACACTAGTATACCCCTTAACTTTTTCTTGAATGGATTGGATTTAATATTTATCTAACCCTAATTTATATGATTCCATTTCCCCTTAATGGGATTAGTGATTCACCTTAACTCTTTTATATCAATTATATCATATCTTGGGTTAGACTTGAAGTAGGTGCATCATGTATTTATCCTCTCAATATAGTGTGTTTGTTGTTATCATTAAAATCTATGTTAAATGAATTTCTTAAAGTATATTATTTTTTATATTTCTTATTCCTCTATATTTTTATTATTATTTAATACACTTTGGATTATGAAAAGATAATGTGGATGGGGAGGTAATTATTTAATGATTAGTTTATGCTCATACCTTATATGTGTCTCACTTAGGATGCATGTAGAACTTCTTGTATATGATCCCAGTTAGGGTAATAAATCAAAGAAAAACATTTAGTTAAATTTAGAGTCTAGAAAATTGGTAGGATCATTTCTACTATTTAATTTATTATTAGAGAAGACAAGCATGTTTTCTCCATAATTTTTTATCCAAGAGATCCCACACATTAAACATCCATTTTTGGTACTTAGTATGTGTTTGTTTTCCTAGCTTGTGTATAAGTGGTCTTTTACTAAATTCATAAAAATTATATAATTTATGGATATTTTGGATTTTATCTTGTGAAATTTCATGTTCATATAGTTATTTTCATTTATTATAATCCTGGTGTTCCTAATAGGGATGTACCCTTTCCAACGACAAGGTTATGTGTGTGAGTAATTCCAACTTATGATAAGGTCACGATGAAATTTTTTAATTAACACTTAATATATTAGTTAACACTAAAAACAGGTAAATACATCTATTACATATTTATTTCTCAATCCCTTGTATTTACACCAACCTTTGGCAATATAAAGTTACATATGATGTGTTATGGTGGCCTATTCTATGTATTATTCAGATATTTAGTTCATGGACATTATATTTGTGATTTTGGTCAAATAATTATGTGTATTGTGGTTTAAAATATCACTTGATAGTTTAGGTAGTAATTCCATAATAATATAATCCAATCTAGTGAAGGGTTTTTTATTTTGTGTTACACTTATATTGGAAACATTTACACTACTTTCTAAGAATTCCTCTTTAATTCCATCATATAACTTGTGAATTGTTTTCCAAAATATCTATCAGCTTTTTTATTTATTAAGAGAAACATTTATAGAAATTATCATTGGTGTCTTGTTCTCTCTATTATAAATACATATGGTTAATTAAAAGTTAAGGGATATAATTATAGATCTAAAGGCTGTAATAAAGACAAAAATAGAATTGGGTTACTTAACTCAATGTTTTACACTTCCTATGAAAGATATAAATAAAAAAACACATTTTCATTGAATAAATAGTAAAAACATCAAATAAATCAAAAGTTATTTCATCTTCAGATGGTTGGATGGAATATTAATTTTTTCCCCAAAACAATTTCATCAAATTTTCAGATCTTGATTTTCCTCCCAAATGAATTATTTAATATATCAAACAAATTTTTTTAACATAGATTATACTCATTGGAATGTGATAATTTAAAAAAATTGGTTTACTTATTATGGTTACATGATGATATCAAAAATAATAAAGTGGAAAACATTTTAACCAAACTCTATTATTATTGTACCTTCATGGACATTTATAATTTCATTTATTATTTCTAGGAATGGTTTTCCATGATTATAGGTGACTAGGAAGAAATGAAATGATCCACAATGATTAAAACATAAAAATCAAAAATTAAGATAAAATTATTCACTCCAAATAAAACATCTTCCAATACTCTCTCTTGGAATATAGTGGATCTGTTAGGTAATTTTAAAACCACTCTAGTTAGTTTAATATAGACCATATGTAAATAAGGAAAAATATAATGTGACATACGTAAATATAATCTCTTAAATCACCAAAAGTAATTCTAGTGAAGCACTATGTGTCACCACCTCTACCTAGAAATGTGTTAAAACTCTAAATCCACTACTATGGGGATAGATAATTACAATTATCACCAAGACTTAGTGGACCAAGGGTATTTCCCCTAAGAAGTATATTTTAAATTAATGAGATTATGATTTTTCTTTTGATTCTATTTTTCATAAAACTATCTATGATTGATTTACATTTTTTAATTTTACTTTTTTAGTACTTATATGACTTTTTTATAACTACTTGGGTTGTTTTTTTCACTTATATTTATCTATTTACCTATATCGTAATAGTTTTTTGTTTTAATTTTTTAATATATTTTAATCACATAGTGATATGGATAAAATTTTCATCACATCACTGAGTAACACACCTCAGTATACAAAGGGTTTGGAGGAGTTTTTTGATTTTTCAATTTCCAATTGACCTGTAGATAGAAGAATAATATGTCCATGTCCTAACTATAAATTTAGAATATGGTTGAAGAGAGATGATATTTATAAACACTTGATATTGAATAATTTACCAATTCAATATTTTTTGGATTTGGTATGAATATTCGAACATTATAGAAAATTAGAGCACTGATGTCAATCGACAGAATGAGCTCCCAACTTCATTGATAATGGAAAATGAAATGAAAAAACCTTATAAATGATGTATTCATCATTTCAAGACTCCAACATCAATATAAATACCTTTAGAACAACCAGTTGAGGGTGGAATATATAAAAAACATTACAAGTGATGGTTTTGATACTATAGGACAACCATATCAATATTGTAACATTTCATTGGATCCCCATCTTGATTTTGTAGAGACTAATGTAAGGGAAAATTTTACAAAGAAAAAAATTTTGTTTCATGGTTTATTAGATAATGGAAATCAACAGTTGTATAGTGAATGTTTGAAATATTGAAAATATTCTTTTTTTTATTTATACTATATCAAACACTTGTGTGGAATTACAAATAAGGTTATTTCCATGACATTTGAATTGTTTTGTGATGTATTTCTTTAAGAAACGATCATTGATCCTTTTTATGATGTGACAATTGTTGTTAACAATCTTGTTCTAAATTATATAAAAATTCATCTGTGTCTTAAAGATTGTATACTTTATAAGGGAGAATATTCAAAGATATAGGATTGAAATTATTGATATTATTCTAGATGGTAGTCAATGGGGCCTGTTGGATGTTTGAATCAACATAATACTATAAAGTTGAAAAAAATGAACACGTCTGTAAAGGTTTTTCTTTACATTCCTTTAAATCATCGATTAAAAATAGTATTCAGGCCATCAAAAACCATTGAACATCTGAAGTGGAATTATATAGATAATAATGATGATGGTTTAGTTTGACATCTAATAGATTAAAAATCAAGGAATAAATTTGATTCATTACATCTAGATTTCTCATCTGATTATAGGAATATTCAATTGGGATTGGTTACCGATGGATTCTACCCATTTTGAACTCTGAGCACTCATAATTGGATTTGGATGGATATTTTGATCCTTTACAATCTTCCTCTATGGATGTGTATGTAACAAATTTATATTCTAATTTTGATTATTATTACTATAAAAATTTCATGGAAATTATTTTGATGTATACATACATCCTCTAATTGACGAATTACAGGAGTTGTGGAGCAATAATGTTGGGACATATGATGCATATTCTAGATGAATTTTCAAAATGCAAAATGATATAATATGGACCATTAGTGACTTTCCTGAACTTTGGAATTTATCAGGCTTGAACACTTACATGAGTTTATATTTTCTTGTTTGTAACAATGATTTTGATAATGAATTGCTACCTCATAGTAAAAAATGTTGCTTCTTTTGTGATCGAAGAATTATTGACGCGTCTCATAGATTTCAGTTGAAGAAGTCAAAATTTAATGGTTCTAATAACAATAGACCACCTCCAGTCTTTTTAACAGGTTATGAAATATTGGCACAACAGGGAAATATTGAAATTGAAATTGGGAAGGAGTATCATTTGAATGATAGTGGGAAATGAGTTTGAAGTGCATCATTAAGTGAAATCAGAATGCAAAAATGGAAGACAAAATGTATATTCTTCAAACTTATATATTTGGAATATAATTTGATGCGGACTAATTTTGATGTTTCGAATAATGATAAGAATGTTTTTGAAAATTTCATCTTCATATTGATTAACGAGCATATACAATCTATGGACCATCTCAATGCTTGGATAGACTTATAAACAATAAACAAAAAGTGTGATCTCTGGCTAGATGATAATGGAAAGTTTGCTCTAGAAATTTTTAAAATCAAAAATAGGGATAAGGATATATTATTTTGGATTTTAAAACATATGAAGGTATCTTATGGGTATTCATGTAACTTATCAAGTTGTATTGATTTAAATCATCATTGGTCACATGGATTGAAAATTAATTATTCACAGATTTTGTTATAGCAGTTACTACCATTAGTATTATGTACATTATTACCTAAAACGAATATCATTTTTGAACTCTGATTTTTCAAATTCTTCAAAAAACTTTGTGATAAAACTCTACAATCATTTAATATTGACAACCTTTAGAATATATTTGTATTGACACTTTTTTCAATGTATATGATCTTTAATCTATTACTTTTTGTTGTCATGATGCATTTAACTATGAATTTGGTTATGGAAACTATATTAGGAGGTCTTGTACATTATAGATGGATGTATCCAATTGAGAGGTACATTATTTATATGTTTTTTATTTAAGTAAACAATTCTTGGAAATTCATTAAATACACAATTATGTTTTTTTATTCTATTTAATATATATCATGGGAATTTTAAATCATATGTGAAAAATAAAAATCAACCATAAAGGTATAATTCTGAAGGCTACTTGGAATAAAAGTGTTTTACGTGTTATTCCAGGTTGTTGTATGATATTTAGAAAATATTGAATCAAGTTGGACATCTTGACAAAACAACATCTAAATCTCAACTACATGGGAAATAAAAAATCATTCCTTATATTAGTCAATCTTTTAAGAGGAGTTAAAATATTAAACTGAAATAAAAAAATTATTACAGGCACATAGATATGTACTATTGAATAGTGAAATTGGAGATCTATTTGTTGAAGAGTTATGGATACAAACAAATACATGAATGTGAGGCCAAGCACGGAATGATAAAGATATAACAAAATATGTTAATAAAGTGATTTTAGAATGGTTTTCATAACGTTTTTGTTCATAAATATTGCAATCTATATGGATATAAGGTTGAAACGTATATTTTGTAAATATAATAATGTATATTACATTTTATAGATCATGTGTACTAATACTTGAGTTGAGTTTCCAGGATATAGGAATTTTCTTTCTCTAGGTCCTCTAAAACATTCTAGAATGTTCAATACTTACAATGTGAATGGATTTAAATTTTATATAGCCAATCGGGAAAAGGATTTGAAAACATATAATAGTGGTATATTTATGTTTTCCGAATTGGGATATTGTGCAATGTTTACTGATGTAATCGAATTAAACTACCACATGTATTTTTTAGTTGTTTTATTCAAATTAAATTGGTTCTATATTATCAGGGGTCTTAAACAAATTCCTTTAAATTTACTTCTATGAACTTCTCGCACTTGATGGATGTTGGTGACCATGAATTACATGATCCATATATCTTATTATCACAATAAAAAGTTTTATATTATTTGGAAGATGTAATGGATTAAGAGTGAAGTGTAGTTTCTTACATAAAACAAAGAGATCGGTGTGATATGGTTAATGAATTGGAAGATTTAACATCTGACATTGAATCCAATTAATATCAAGAAGAAAACATAATTTTCCATCAATATATAGAAAATACTAGTCTTTCTAGGGTGTATAAAGTAGATGAACTAATGATGTAGTAGTAAAAAGACATGATTAAAGGGGGAAATGATTGTATGTGAATTCATTCATTCATTTAACAACTACTTATGTCATTTTTGTAGTCATTAATTATCATTTTCATGTATATTTTGTTTGTCAGTACATTACATTTGTGTTCCTTTCTAATTTTTATCAGCATAAATTTTTTGAAATATATTTTTAAAATTTAATTTTATTTGATTTAATTCTAGGAATGCCAAGGAGGAAGCGTAATAATGTTTCTAGTGGACTCTGAGTCAACATTACCTTGACCATACCGATAGAGGATGATCAATAAATCTCCCACCAACAATATCTAAGACACCCACTACTAGCCCCCTTACATAGTCTTTCACACCCTCCATCAGTATCCCATCAGCAGATCGTCTAATGCCTCTTCATTTAGCAGCCTTAGTAGTGAGGGAATAAGTTGCCACCTCTGCTTCTTTAAAGGTATATTTTAGGATGACCATTATAGGTACAAATTTTAATATGAATAAAGTTATTGAACTTTTTTATACCAACAAATATTTTTTCATAAAATATAGAAACAATGCTACTCTAAAGAAAAGTATGAAAAGTTTAGATGTATAGCTTCTGAACGGACTAAAGATAGTTGTTCCATTTGACTGATATGGGGTCCCTATGGATGACATCGTAGGATTCTTAGGCCAGATTCTAGTCTAGTTAGTGGATAAGTCATTTACCTTTCTAGTTATGTATACTGATTGGATGCATATGCCTTCATCTTCGAAAAAATAAATTTGTTGATTCATATATTAAGTTAATTTTAATACATTAGTCTTTAATTTAATTCCATTATGTTATTAAATTCTATTATTTTCAAAATAAATCTTTTTGTACAAATTTTCTCTACTTTCTAATTGTTTATACTATAGTATGAAAGTGGAAATTTAAAAAATTGGGTAAAAATGGAATGTTTCTCAAGGATATTATGGAATAAATTCAATGATACTACATTGGGCACTAGGAAACTATATGATAAGGTACACAATGGGGTTCCTAGAGAGTGATGGAAGGTTTTTTTTATAGCCATTGTGATAATAAGCACATTCTATTTAAATATATATTTTTATATTAATCTCATTTTAAATTTATACGGGCATATAAAAAGAAGATGAAAATTAATACATCACTATTAAATTACATGTTATTTATTTTTAGATGTTTCAAGGAATAATGCATTGAGTCAAGCTATGTAATTATCCCTCACACTGTGTGGTCAATGTTTTTTTTAGAAACTGGTCGACTTGGGTAATATTTTTAATTAGTTTAAATATTTATAAGACATAATTATATGTTCCATATATTAAATTGTTTATTTATCTTAGTTTAATACTGTAAAATAATTTACAGCACCAAGTCTCCTAAATAGAACTATGGTTGTATGTTCATAAAAAATCTGATGGGAGTTATGTTAATGAGTCTGCCAATGGATTTGGGGTATGAATGATTTTTTCATTATAAAAACTTTTTAATAGTTGTAATTATGTTAATATATATTGATTCAAGTATGAATGATATTTTATTTATATGTAAAATTTAAAAAATTATGTTATTCTAGTCCCAAGAAGTCCTTCTCATTCTCCCAACATAATGCATTTGGTATAGTACTTGTCAATGAGCATCCTAGTCAATTGTGTGGGATGGTTTTGGGACCAATACCATCTAAGGTATTTATCATGCCATCATTGATTAAAGGTATAACTTTTCATAGTTATAGTCACTCCCTACCTCAATATTCTTAGAGAGATTTTGTTTCTATACAAACCAAAATTCAGGAATAGGGGGATCTGATATCCGCTTTGCAGAAAGCATTGGTTGGTTTATATCAGAAGAAAACTAGATATATCCCAAGTGATATTAAATTTATTACTAGTTGTCATAAGGTAAATAACACAACTTAAAAATCATATTTTTCACAAAATTTTATTGGTTTTAAGATTAAATATAAATATACAACATTTTTTAATTTTCAAGATAATTATCTTGCAATTGCCAGTATCAGGAATTAGAGACAAAGATGGAGAGGGTGACGAGCAGAGTTAATCACTAGGTAGTGATAAGTAGTATATTTATTCTCTTGGAATAATATAGAAAGATATGTTTTGTTCATGTATCATTTTTGGCATAGAGTATTCAAATGAAATTTTCATGATTTCCCTTTTTAGAAGTGGTTGAAACCATTTATATCATATTTTTGTAATAACATTATGGTTGAATGTTATGGTTTGTGTAAATTAATATAATTTTTTTCATATTATTACTTTCCTTCATTCATCTTTCAAGGGACTGTGTAGATTAATAGGGTTTAAGAAAACTATAGAGAAATATATAGTATTGTTTTAGACCACTAAATATTTGAATAATTAGTACCTTACCCTGAGTAGTCTTGTATTGGGATATTGGATCATTCCTTGAGTAATATTATGTTGTGATAGTGGACTATGCCGAGTGAGAGGGTTATTTCAAGGTATAATGAGATTCAAGGATGATGTAAATTACCTTTATTGATGAAGTAGGGTCTAGGATTTAGATTTTTGATTTAATAATGATTGTTTAGGTAGTGATTCAAAGATTTAGATGATGTCCACCCCGAGTCTTCAAGTATGCAGTGGGTTGTCAGTAGGATGGTACGAGGTGATGTGATGATGATATTTTGGAAAGAAATAAATATAGGTATGTTAATATATAATATTTTCCCAGTTATATATTCCCTCACACCCCACGCAGGCACCCTGGTGTGTATACATACAATATTTTTATTTTTTCCTTTCATATCATAGGACGTGTAGTTAATTGGAATTGAGAATCTTGATAGGTTGTTGGAGGGAGATTAATGAGGTATGGGGATTCCTGTCGATCTAATGTGTGTATTTTTTATCTTTTTCTTATATTTTAGATGGGATCAGGATAGTGGGTGACCAGTGTTTTTTTATAACCATGGGTCTATATGATGTGTTTCATTTGTTATGTAATTATTTTATTGATTTATATGTACTCTGATTGTAAGATATATACATTTTGGTATAACGATATAGGGAAATGTTCTAGTCTGTGCATTATTTGTTTCTTTCTATGGATTTTCCAGGGATGCAGATTCTATAGTTGGATTTTTCTTGGTACATCATCATATAGTGATGGTTTAAACCGCCATTAAAAATTGAAATAATTTTTTCAGCAGTTTAAACTACCGCTATATGATGATTTTTTTAAAGGATAGAAGTTAAAACAACCACAAAATATGCCACACTATTATTTAGTGGCATTTTTCTTCGTTTTAATGGAGGTTTTATGGTAAAAATAACTTTAGGATTTAGTGGTTGTTTTAGCCACCACTAAATCCTCATCATTTTTTAGCCAGAAAACTATTGCTATAATGAAGAAAAATGTCTCTAAATATATGTTCTATGGCGATTACTAGAAACTAATACTAATTGGAAGGAATATCCATGTGTTTAATGTTGACACCAAATTTAGTGGTGGTTTTTTGGAATTTTCATAGAACCATTTGGTGGGGATTTAAACCACAAAAAAATGGAAATTTTGTTATAGTGTTCCACTAGATTCATGTTGTTTATTCTGGTGTTGGTTAATCTTTGATTGTATGTTCTTCTACAAATTACTTTGAACTCATAAATCATGTTTGGGGATTCATTATTTATCCTACTGTTTTATGAAAAATTATAATTTTATCATGCATTATTTATTTTTGTTAGGCTGGAATTAAACATAATTAAGGAATAAACATTGGTTTCGGTTGTAGTGATCACATATGTTTCATTTATGATAATGGTTTAATTGTTGTTTTTATTAGATAGTTCATTATCAATATTAATATTATGGTTAATATGTTTCTTTATGATTTATATTATTTTGTCTGTTATGTTTAAATAGGTAAAAAAATCTGGAATTCATTGTTAGAAAATTAAGAAATATGCATGTTTAAATAAAATAGTTGTTCTTTGTGTTGTTTATTGAAATCCAAGTGATTATTTATTCACATTTAAATAAAATGGTTCTATATTATGTTAATAAAATTTTCTAAAGAATATTAATCTAGTATTCATGCTGCTAAAATAATAATGAGTCATATTTTAAATGAAATTTTCTTCATTGAGTTTAATTAAACTAGATGTTATTCTTGGAATTATGATAAATATTTCTTAGATTGTATTAGCTGATTCCCTCATATTATTATAGTTTTAAAATGTGATAATTTAATCCATTAAACTAATATGGTAATTAACTTAATGTTATATTGATATAAATGTATGGGGTTAATAGATCCAATTTGACTTTGAAGGGTAGATTACTTGGTTTTTGGGCCTAGTTACCCTATTGACTCAATTTTTTATTTCCTTCATGCTTTTGGTGATTTTGATGGATGTGATAATTGTGATGTGATGTGATATAATCCTCGTATTGAAGATGTTTGATGATATATGGGTTGGGATTCTTGGTTTTGTTGTACCAGTCAGTGAGATTAATTGTATAATGGGTGTCTAGTGATATGCATAGTGGTGTTAATAATGGCATCGGGACTGATAGAATAGGTTGAAGTATAGATATTTTGTTCTTGTGTTAAAATCTAGGATATTTTATTGTTAGTGAATCACATTAAATGTTAGATGTCTGAGTTTATTATTTAACTAAATTCCTTTCCCAACTTCTTGAAGTGGTTTTTTAGTTGTAGTTTATGCATATCATGTTGGGGAGCCTAGGAAGAGTCCTAGATGGCCTGGAAATATTTAATGTCAATGATTCATAACATTTATAGTCCATGGGGTTGGTACTATAATGTAATTATGATGTTAATATTAATAAACTATGGGAATGTTTAGTTTATTCCTATAGGTAATGGTTATTGGTTAATGATCATTGAAAAAAATGTTTTATAGCAGATAAAAGAAATAATTAAATAAAATTCTTCTATAAATGATTCTATGTTTATAGAATGCAAAGTATTTAGTGGTGCCTGTAGTATATCAAAGATATTATATCTATATATGATCTTGGCTATACATTCATTCCCATTATTTTGTGTAATCTATATATATCATGCATGATACGTGATTTTATATGCTACCCCACCCATTTAAAAAGTGAGACTGACACCCAACAGATTCTTGGATGGCTTTTTACCCAATATCCATTTTGGAAAAGAACATATGGATGACTACCCATTCTTACCCCTCTATCTTCTCCTAGTAGTATTATGTTCTATAATTCCTGAAGATTACCTTTACCATTTATATTCTTTGATTACTATAATTTATTGTGGTTATTTTACACACATGTTTATTGGGTTATAGTATCATGTTGTTTATTGTATGTATTTCATGTATGGGATGTGATCGATTAAGGTATAATACGCAAGATACATGTTGTGGTGCCTCTTAGAATCTATTTAGAAACTATCTAGATATATCTCATGATATGATGAGATGATGTGATGTATAGGGGGAAGGAACATGATGATTAGATGATGTGATGAATGGGGTACATGGTATACTAAGTATCCTTAGAATCATTGTGAAGGCTTATGTTTGAGATAGAAGGATCGGGACATGCAGCATTGGGGTAGAGCACCAAACAACTGGGGAAGTGGTAGTTCAATACATTCATTGATATATGTTGAGTATTATATTACTCTTGAATATTATACCTAGTGAGAGATCTATAGTGAGGTTGGGAACATAGCATACCTAATTAGATAATGAGTTGGTTTCTCTTATTATTCATTAGTCATTAGAACGTATTCTTTATCTTTTACATGAGATGATATGGGAAGGATCTTATTTAGTATAAATTTTATTCTAACTTAACATACATATAAATAGTTGCAAGGATTGCAGGAGTTTGTCGGTGATTGGGATGGACATTACTAGCTCTCAGACCTTTCTAGAAGTTGATTGGGCTTTGAGGTTACATTCAAGGATATCATTTTGTAATTTTGGTTTCTTATGTAATTTTTTTAGTATGAATAACAATAAATTAATTTATTTTATTCTTTTTATTTATCTTAAGAATTATTTTTAAGGTTTTTTATCTTATCTCTCTTTCCTTGTGTTCTCCTTAGGGGGTAATGTCTCTCATATTTGGGTATGATATACCATTGGTTCTTTTCACCAACCCTTATCCTATTACTGGTGCATCATTGGAATCATTATCACCATTTTCTCATTATATACCTAAGGTAGGTACCTAACGCACACCTATAGTAGGGTGTGGAAAAGGAAAATTTATAACTTCTCATAGTGCAGGATAGTGGTTGACGATGGTCGTATCACTTGAGAAGCTTTCTCAGTCTTTCACCTATTTATTCTATCTCCCCAAAACTAATTGTTTTTTGTTTTTATTTATTATATGAATATAACTAAGTATAAAATATAAATGAAATGATAAAACTTATAATAACATGAAATTATTGAATGAGATTAGTAAAAAATAACTTGGATTTAGTGGTTTGGTCTGTGGGTTCCATTATTCTACATGTTGGTGTGTAAAATAAGTTTTATAATTAAAATCATAGATCTTAGTCACGAATTACAAGTTTTTTATTTTGTTATGTGGAATTTCTAATTCATTTAGAAATCTTTATTCCACTTCCTCATATAATCAATGTAAATGTTACACCTCGATCGAGAGTGTGAAATCTACCAAGACCCGGCTCCATCATATGACATATTATCTAATAAATGGCTCAAATCTATCATATAAAGACCTTTTATCTAGTATAAGGGAAGTAAAATATTTAAAAAAATAATTTAAATGAGTTTGAAATAAATTTCATGGTGGAAGATTTCCAAACCCATTCCCATCACATTTTATCATCACATATTTAATAAAACATAATAATTTAAGCTCTTAATGAATAAAATTTTCACATACCTCCCTCAGGCCAATCATAAGGTTACCCATTAGTTTTTACATTAAGAGGACATGGTGGAATGAGAACAAAATAGAATAATTGGATTACGGATGAAAGATAAATAGAGATATAAGAATATAAAAACACTTGAATTAAAAATATACATATTTATTACATGGGAAAAGATAAATAAAATAAAAACCAAAGAAATAAATTAAAAATAATTACCATAGCCCTTTTCCTCCTCTTCAGTGGTGGGCAACTGGATGGATTTGAATGATATGGGAAGGAGGATCTTTCCTCACTTAATAGGCCATAATTTACCCTTGAAAGTTACCGTGTCTCATACCCATTAAATGGTCGATTAACATGTGTACCCCTTCATGGAAGTTTTTACCAATTTTAGTTTTCATTTCTTCTAAATATTTCATCATATTTGGCCATGTTTAGCATGACCTATGACCATTTCACTCTAAAAATTTAATCTTCCCAGACAGACTCTCCATTTTCAATGTCTCTATTTTCTCATGAATTAATGTCCTTCCAAAAAGAAAATTCACACATTTCCTCCTTAGTGAATGTTTTTAATAAATCCATGTCTAATTTCATCTTCATTGTGCCATCTAACTTCTATATATAATCTCATATGTAAAACCTTTTAGATCTGTGAACTATTTTCCTAGCCTATGTTGTGAGTTTCTTTTGGGAATTCAATTGATGCATTGAATTTGTGGTCCAGAAGGAAGAAATAAAGCCTTGTATATATATAATTCTAAAAATGAATAATTTAATAATTTTTATGAGTATAGAAAAATTTATGGGTGAAAAACAAAAATAATATAAAATTTTTAAAAAAAAAATGTGACATTTTTTGATGAAGCTCTAAATACCACTAAAATAATAAAATGTGACAATTTATCTTAAAATAACAGTTTTGGGATTTAAAACCCATAAATTAATATTAAAATTATTGATAATTTTTGTTCTATCAATTCCACCATACTTAAATAATGTTTATCCTCAAGCATAAAATCCCAACATTGAAAATCATAAGGCATAAATGTTTCCATTATTCAAATTACAAAGCAATAAAATAAAACAATAATCAATGTAAAATAAAATTTTCAAAAAGGCACATAAAGTAACAATTTAATTTACCAATTTCCAAATAAAAATAAATTCATGAAATTTTACTTTTCCCTTTTCCAAATTGATATATGCTCTCCTCCCATTCCTTCATTATCCTCAATTCATTATTATCAAACATTCCAAGTAATGATTTACCTTAATTTTTATTCTTTTCTCTTATAACTCATGATAAAATTCAAGTACACTTATGATCATATAATGAAAACATGATATTAATCTATAGGGTTGTAAATTAACTACTTTATCCACTTTGTAAAGGGAAAAAAGATATATAAAATCATTATGAATTTTCAATAAAGGATCAAATAATAATGAGCCTTGGGGTTGGAATGATTTGATGCTTTAAAAATTATGGCTCAATGAGGAGTTTTATCTCCTAAGTTGAAGTATTGATAAAATGAGTGTAATAAAATTTTCCCCTTTAATGTAGAAACTCTAGCTTCTCTATAAATGCAAAGTAATGGTCATAATCATTTTAAGAATATTGAATGATTTATTCACCCTTTTGAATATATTTTTTTTGATAGTTTATTTTATTTTTGAAATAATCTTTTCATTTTTTTAAAAAAAATTATGCATTATAATAAACCTCACATCCACCACCTAACCACGTATGATATAAATCATAGGACTGGTAATGGGGATTTTTGGTTTCCCAAATCACCACCCATTTTTTCTTTTTTTTAGTTCTTTTTCATTTTCCATTTTTTTATTAAAGAGGGGAATAGAGTTCAATAAATGATTCCAAAACCTTTTAAAATTACCACATTATACACCCCCACACTAATTACTAATATTCTAAATCTTCCAATTTACCATTAACCCCTTCACTCACACACTTTGAATTTAAAATATCATTTTAATACCAAGAGTAAGGTAGGAATGGATGAAAAATGTCTCAAACATGGATCATCCCTATAAAGACCTTTCATAGTCTCTATGTGAAAGAATAATGATTGATGGGAAAGTTTTATTTTAAGGATAATGGATTTTCAAAATATGCCTCAATCATATTAAATGTGGTTTTTTATAGTTATAGATTTGAAAAGTTCAAATTCAAGTTCTAGCATGTCACATGTTCTAAGATCACTCAACAAATATGCTCATGGTAAAATAGTATGTACATGGTCTATTGATCCTATAGATAATAGGAATATGATATTATAAAATAACTCAAGTCTTGATTAATAATAACAAATGGATTCACATGAATTTCATAAATTCAAATGAATAAAATTGATTTGTAAATTTTATTTACATAAATAAAATTATTCCATCAAATAATGAGTCAATATTTAAATATCCAAGCATCAATTTAATAATCTAATTATAAATTTTACTCATTAAATTTCATTAACATTGAAATATAGAAAGTGGAATCACTTTATTCCTAAGAAAATCACGTATCCTAGATAATTTAAGTAAAGCATGAATTAAAGAAATGGTATTAAATTTATAGTTTAATACTCAAATCATTATTGGGAAAAATTTAAATAGTTTAAATGACAAAAAATAAAATTAAACTCCCTTTTGAAATGAAGATTAGTCCTCTTTCCTTCTTGTCTATTTAAGGATTCCTTGATCCTTCATGATCCTAATAAATAAAATTACACAATTAAGAACAATTATCATTTCATTTAACCTCAAAAATATAAGAGGGAGTGGGTTGCATTCTAGACTAATTCCTAAAATTGAATTTGAAATATAAATTCCTAAGAATGAAAATGAAATTACAAGAAATAAATTAAAGGATAAATCTTGTTTTGATCCCCCAATTTGGACTTGAATTTTTATTGTCTCTAGTGGGTAGTACCAGCTGTCACCCATAGTTTTTGGTGGGTGGATCTTTTGGATTTGAACCACCACATGTTGTTAATTATTGATTTTACTTCTTTGTTCTTGTTTATTAGAATTCCATGTATATAGTCCACCATATGTTATCCCTTTGCAATGTGTTATAACTCACATAGTGGGGGTAGGATGAATTATGGAACCTCCTCCTCCTTATTTGTTACTTTTTCAAATTTTTATACAAAATCCAATGGTTTCTAAAGGTATTTTTCTTCAAAAGAATAATCAAATCAGAATTCAATGTGTAAATATATTGGAATAGAATTAAAACATAAAGTATGAATATAAAATTCTTCCACATCAAAGTATGATATATTTGGCGTGGTTTTCATAGGATCAACAATATGGACATTTTCATTGGTTTCCTAAAATGTATATTAACTAAAATATGGAATCTTTATCTGTTCCCTAAAAGGTGTATGTTCAGTTTCATCATATTCTTCTAAGGAATAGAAAGGATTAACCAAATTTGAAAATTCAAAACCATAAGGTGTGATATCCAAATCATAATGAATGAAATCATAAAAGGAGGAGTTTAAGAAATAATAATCTCCCTTAGTTCATTAAGTTCAATCAATTCTTCAATGGTAAGTGCCTCTTCAATTTGGCTCTCAGTGGATGGAGTAAGGTAGTCGAGATCATCCATATTTTCTTCAAATTATACAATTTGGATGGCTTCCTCCTCTTCCATAGATAGAGTGACATGAAATAGAACTAGCTCTTATACTTTATAAGGATTTGGGATATCAAGTGGTACCTAATAATAATTCTAGAATTCAGTTAGATCATGTCAATCTCCCACATGTAGCTCATAAGGTAGGTCTTCCTCATTATGAATCCACTATATCTCATCATAGTATTCTCGGATGTTGTTTTGAAAATTCTTAGGATCTTCATTGTCCTTGATTTGGGACATAATCTCTTATATATATTCAGTGAAATTGGGGAAAACCAAGGGAACATCCTTATTGTTCTTCATTCATGGATAATAAATTTTAACTTTATTAACCATTTCTGCCAGTTCCTAAAATGAAATTTCATTGTCTTTCCCATTTAGGGTATCCATCTCTTCATTACTTTCAATTATTTTTTATTATACCTCAGGGTATTTTCTGTGTCGTTAATTGAAAAAAAATTCATATTAAAACATCATAGAAGAAAAAATTATTTAATTTTTATAAAAACAAATCAAATATTTCTAATATGTGAAATAAGAATAATTAAATGAATAAATGATTTTATCCCTAGAAATGGCACAAGGGATTAATGCACTCTTGTCGTAGGGTGTGTAAAATTAAAATTTAAATGTTTTCCTAGTGCAGCATAGTGGCTAACTAGAGTTGTCTCGGTTGAGGAGATTTCTCAATTGTTCTCCTGCTAATTCTATCTCACTTGAACTACTTATTTTGTTGTTTTTATTTATTCTCTGTTTGTATTTAAATTTAAATGATAAATGAAATGATAAAAATTATACCAACATGAAATGATAGAATTAGATTAGTAATGAAACAATTTGGCAGGTGTGGTTTGGTTTGTGGATTCGATTATTCTCTTTGTTAGTGTTTAAATTAAATTTGATAATTATATTTTCTGGTCTCATTTATGAATTACTATTATCTTATTTAGTGGTGTGAGATCTTGAATGCATTGAGAAATATTAGTTCAACATCCACATTTAATAAAAGTTAGTGTTACACCTCGATTGAGAGGGTGACATATTTCAAGACCGGGTTCCATCGTATTCCATTTCATCTACTAACTTTATCAACTCCATATAATATGAAGATTTAATATAGTATAAGGGAAAGAAAATATTTAATAAAACAATAGAAATTATTTTGAAATCAGTGTTGTGTTGGATGATATCCACACCTATGAACATCACTCTTGCTCATAAAAATCTTAATAATAAATAATAATTTAAGCGCTGAATTAATGAAACTGTCACATACCTCCCTAGGTCCAAGCCTTGTGTTTTCCCCTAATTTTTAGGGTAATAGGTCACGGTGGAATCAGAAGGGAAGAGAATAATTACATTAGGGATGGAATATAAAAAGAGATAAAAGAATATGGAAACACATGAATTAAAAATATGTATGTCTGTTACATGGGGAAATACAAATAAAACAAAAAAGAAAATAAATATATCCCAGATATTGAACAAGACCCTTGGTCACCTCTCCAATGCTGACTAAATGGATGGATTGTAATTATTTGGGAAGGAGGATGTATGCTTCTTTTATAGGATAGAATTTCCCCTTAAACATTATCGCATGTTATACCTATTAAATTGATAATTCAAACATGGCCCCATTAATTAAAATTTTTACCAATTTTCATTCGATTTTCCCCAAAAAAAAAACAGAAAATTATGTCATTTTTTGTGAGATTTATGACTATTTCACTCTAAAAATTTAATCTTCACTAACAGACTCTCTATATTCAATGTCTCTGGCATCCCATGAATTAATGGACTTCCAAAATGATGACTCACACGTATAATCCTTAATGAAAGCTGTTAATAAATATATTATATAGATACATATATAATTTCATATTCATTAATCCCATAAAAATCTAGATATAATATCATATATAAAACCATCTAGATCTGTGAACAATTTTTGAGGCATTTGTTGTGAGCTGCTTTTGGGCCCCCAATTGATGGATTGATTTTTTGGTCCACAAATTTGAAATGTATTCCAAGGTTTATAGAATCCTAAAAATAAATACTACAGTGATTTGGTTGAGTATAATAAATGTAATGGTGGAAGTAAAAAAATTATTTAAAACGATTAAAAGTACAAAATATGTCATTTTTCTGATTAAGCTCAAAATACCACTATAATAAAAAAATGTGATTATTTATCTAAAAATAACACTTTTTTGGGATTTAAAATATTTCAATAAAATATTAAACTATTTAAAATATTTTTTCTATAAATTCCCCCACACATAAACCATTCTTTTTCTTAGGCATAAAATCTCATCATTGAAAATAAGAGGGAACCAATATTTCCATTATTCAAATTTCAAAGAATGAATATAAAAACACAATCAATTTAAAAACAAATTTTCATAGTTCCATATATAATATCAATTTAATTTCCCATTACCCAAAAAAATGATAAATTTAAGACTTTTACTTTTCCCATTTTAGAAATGATGACAGTTCTCCTTTCATTCATTCATGCTCCTCAATTCTTTATTATCAAACATGTCAAGTCATATTTTACATTAATTTTGATTCCTTTCTCTAATCATTCATGATAAAAGTCTTGTAGAGTTATGCTAATATCATTAAAATATTATCCTTGTCCATAAGATTTTAAATGAACTAATTTCTCCACTTTTTAAAGATAAAAGGAACACAAAATCATGGGAACTTTTCAATAAGGTTTCAAATGACCCTGATGCTTAAACTTTATTGGAATTGATTCATTAAAAATTAAGGATCAAGGAAGACATTTGTCTCTTCATTAAAACACATCATATCACAATTTTTAATGAAATTATCCTCTTCAACGTATAAACTACCACTTCCCTCAAAACTCAAAGCAATGGTCATGATCAGTTTAAGAATAATGAATGATTCGTTTACCCTTTTGAATATTTTTTTTTAATGTTATACTTTTTTTTATTTTTCAAATATCCTTCAATTTTTTTCATATGTTATGCTTTATAATAAATCTAACATCCACCGCCTAACCACATATGATATAAATCATAGTTCTGGTAATCGTGATTTTTGGTTTTCCCAAATCACAACCCATCTTTATCATTTTTTGGTTGTTTTATCATTATCAATTTTTATTCAAGAGTGAAATAGTATAAAATGAATGATTCCACAACATTATATAATTCCCACAATAATAACCACCAAACTTATTCCTTACAATTTAAATCGTCCAATTTACTATAACTCCCTTAACCCCCATACTTCAAATTTAAAATGTAATAAAAATACCAAGAGTAGTGTAGGAATTGATAAAAAATCACTTGAAACATGGATCATCACAATAAATTTCATTCATGGTCTCTATGTGAAAAATAACGATTGATGTAAAGGTGGTATTTTAAGGATCATGGATTTTCAAAATATTAGTTAATCATATTAAATGTGGTTTTGTATAGTCAAAGCTTTTACAATTTAAAATTACAATTCTAGAATGTGGCATGCCCCAAGATCACTCAAGAAATGTGCTCAAGGTAAAATAGGAATTACATGGTCTATAAATCCTATAAAGAATAATAATATGATATTATAAAATCACTCAGGTAATTTTACACAAATTTCCAAATTAAAATAATGAAATTAATTTTGAAATTTTATTTACCTGAATTAAAATATTACCTCAACTCATGAGTCCTCATTTCAATATCCATGATTCACTTTAATCCTAAAATTATCCATTTTACTCATTCAAACTCATTAACATTGAAATATAAAACAATTAATCAATAGATTCCTAAGAAACTCATGTCTCTTCAATAATTCAAGTAAAGCCTGAATTCAAGAATTGGCTTGAAATTTCTAATTTAATACTCAAATCATAATTGGGAAAAATTATACGGAATTTAAAAGATAAAAATTATAATTCAACATCCTTTTTAAATGAATTTTATTCCACTTTACTTATTTTCTATTTAAGGATTCCTTGTGCCATCATGATCCTAAAAAATAAAATTATGAAATTAAGAACATGGGTCATTTAATTTAAGCTCAAAAAGTTAAGAGGGAGTGGATGAATGATAGACTAATTCCTAAGACTAAATTAGAAATATAAATTCCTAATATTGAAAATGAAATTATAATAAATATATTAATATATTAATCTAGTTATGATCCCCCAAGTGGGCCCTAAATTTTTACTACCTTCATTGGGCGGTACCAGTTGTTATCCATAGTTTTTAAGTGGGTGGATATTTTTATATTTGAACCACCACATGTTTTTCTACACATGTTGTAATTATTTGTTCTTGTTGAATAGAATTCCATGGATATATTACCCTGGATTTTTCCACTTATCAATGTTGTACAGCTTTCAGGGCTGGGTAGGATGAATTGTAGAACCTCCCCGTCCTTCATTGTTACTTGTGTAATATCTTCTTCAAAATACAGTGAATTCTCATGGTATGATGTATCAAAATAATAATCAAATTTGAATTTAGGGTGTAAAACTATTTGAATAAAATTAAAACATGAATTATAAATATCAAATTATTCCCCCATCATAGTAATAATATTTTTTATTTATTTTCATAGGCTCACAAACATGGAATTTTTCATGGGCCTCACGAAATGTATGTTTAATAAAATCAAGGAGCTTTATGTGTTCCTCAATAGGTGCATGTTTAGTTTCTTCCTCTTCTTATTCCTCTAAGGAAAATCAAGTATTGACTGAATATGAAAATTTAAAAGCATAAGTAATGATCCTCAAATCATATTGAGTGAAATTAAGAAATGAATAGATTAAGAACAGATCAACTCTATTAATTGGTTCTAATTCCATAACTTCTTCAGTGGTAAGTGTCACTTGAAGTTAGATCTTAGTGGATGGAGGAAGGTAGTTGGGCTCCTCATTTTTTATTCATATTCTACCATTTCTATGGATTTCTTGTCTTCCATTGATATATTTCACGCAATAGAACTAGATATTATACTTTATATGGATAAGTTAGATCATGTTGTACCTCACACTCAATCCATAATTCATTCAGATCTTGTTGATCTCCCACACATATCTCATTGGGTAAGTCTTCCTCATTATGAATCTACTCTAGCTTCTCATAGTATTCTTCGATCTGGTTCTTAAAATGGACAGGATATTGATGGTCCTTGAGTTGGTCCACAACTTCTTGGATGTCTTTAATGAAATTGGGAAAACCTAGGCGAATAAAATTATTGTTCATTAGTACTTGATATTGAATTTTGAATTTATCGACCATTTATTAGAGTTCTTGAAATTAAATTATAGTTTCTTTCCCAATTATCATCTTTTTAGATTGGTTAGTGAGTTGATCAATATTTTTTAGAAGATCCACCTCTTTAGTATTTTAAATTATAAGTTCTTCCATTGGAGCTTATTTTTTATTCCATTAATTGAACAAACTGTCATATGAAAATAGCAAGGAAGAAATTTTTTTATTTTTATTTAATTATTATAAAAATATTTGAAATATATCTAATATCTTAAAATAGACATATTAAATGAATAACTGATTGGATCCCTAGAAACGGCAACATGTTTTGATGCACTGCTATCGTACGGTGTGAAAAAAATAATATTTCTAAGTTTTCCTAATACAACATAATTGCTGACCAAGGTCCTCTCACATGAGGATCTTTCTCCATCATTCACCGACTTATTTTTTCTCACCTAAACTACTTATTTTTTTGTTTTTATTTATTCTATGAATGTAATTAAATTTAAATGATAAATGAAATGATAATACATATAATAACATGTGATGATAGAATGATATTTTTAAAGAATGAACCTGGAATTTTTGGTTTGGTTTTAGGGTTACATTATAATTCTTGTTGGTGTTAAATTTAATTTTGATATTTCAATTTTGATATGTGATTTGTTGGACCCAGATTCCACTTAAATAGGTGCCCCGAGCCATGTGTGCCACATGGCCTCAAGTGAATCCCCATAAACGCAAAAGGATTCTATCTAGCAACGATGGCCTGGGGTGTGTCCATGGGTAGACTATTCCCTCATTACCAAAGTGTATCATAGAAGGTGATTATAAAAATAGTGTAAATATCATAATAATTATATGTAAATAGTGTAAGTCGATGATAATAATAGATAAAAAGGATAATAACAACTCAAACAACTGGAATAGAATTCAACAACTGAAGATATGTTAGGTCACTAGAAAATTGGTAACATTGATACAAGATAGCAGACATAACATGTTCCACAAAAGTATAAAGGAAATCAAAAGACTATACCTAGAATTTTAAGATCCAAAATTTTCCTCTGTTATCAAGTTCCAAACAAAATAGTAAAAAATATATTTTTCGAACCCATATACTTTTTATTATGAAAATATTCATTCATGTAATCTACTTTGGGTACTAAACCACACCCAGAGAGGGTGTGAGAAAAAAATCAATGGGCCACAACCAATGGTGTCTATAGCATCTGGCTCATGTAATGGAATATAATTGTGTTTAATCATAAATATATAAATTAAAGTAGTACAATGTAACTAAATACCCATTTTTCTGCTTCAGCACTCGGCCGGTGTCTGAACATGAAACCAATTCATCATTTGGTTATTACTAGTTTATAATATGTTACATGTTAATATTAATAAATTTTCAATGATTTAAAGAGGAAAACTATAATTATATTTAATAATGAAGTCCCAAGGTAATAACCAAGGCAACATAGAACTCAAGGGTCACTATCTCAGTAATAACTATAGCCTATAATGAGGTAAGAGTGTAATCCAAAGATCATATTCTAAGGAATTCCATGTTGAGATGCATACTAAGTCCAAGGATTTCATTTTTAGTAAATCAGGGCTAAGAAAAGACTGGGCCTAGTGGGTTTTAATCATATAACTAACTTTTCAATTCTATATCCAAGGAGTATATCTAAGGAATCATGTAGTACTACATGAAAGATACTACGGTCTCATACCGGGAATCCAAAGATTAGACAATTATTGAGTTCAAGGTGGGTCTCAACCTAAGCAAGTTGTGTCCTTGAATCAGAATGGGGTTAGTGAGTTATCATGTTATTCTCCAATTATAATCCAAGGCAATCTTGATTTAGGCCATTCCTATTTAATAGTGAAGTGAAATAATAATTCAATTGGTTCAATCCTTTACATTAATTAGTGTGACAAGGCTATGTAGTATGAAACTTTTGTCAAATAAATTTAAGGTATATTAAATAATTAAGGTTTACTCCTCTAACTTCTATCAACATGGAAGGGGGTGTTAGATACATGTAACCTTTATTCAATTAAATTTAATAAGGCCAATTCATATACTAGTATACTTTCCAAATAACATTTCATAATTATTTGTATAATTGAAGCACTTACCTTAGGCAGGTCAAGTGGTAATCATACGTGGTAATTTACATTATACAATTCACATCATAAACATTCCATTTAATATAGAAACACTTACCCTTAGGAAGGTCAGTCCAAGGAATACTTGAACAGTGGCTCTAACATGTCAAAACACTAAAAACTCAATTTTGGCATAACACCCTACATGGGGTGTTAGGAGTTATGGGTGTAACCAACAAAAAATAATCACATATTCAGAAAGTTTATAATGATATAGTTATAATGAGTATAAAAATGGTATATTAATTTAATAAATATCTCCTAATGAAATCGGTGGGCCCTACATGATAATTCCAAAATCAACAAACATTAGGGATGAGTTATATACCACCCACATTACACTTTTAAAACTCTCGTCCTCCAATATCAGACCTCGATTTGGTTTGGATTAGATTAGATCTAAGAAAAATAAAAAAAACTCCCACACCCTGGAATCATTATCCAGAGCAAGAGAGAATAGGAGAGGCTTAAACAGACTCGAGTACTTACTATTGCACATCCAACATGATGAACGGAAGATCGATCATATCTCAGATGAAGGATATCTATTTATTCATTATTTAGGTTATAAAAAAACAAAATGGGAGTAAATTACATTATTCCTATTGGTTGTTGGATTTTAGAAGAAGAGGTGTCTTAATAGATTTTTATGGGAAATTTTGTAAAAGTATCTTGAAAATGGAATGTTCACAGTTTGTCTGCATGATTTCCTAGGCCGATGAAGAAATTTCATGGTTAGGCCACTATAATGTTCACAAATATCCTGAAGTTGTTATATCAATGAATTTTAATCATCACGGTTAACCAAAGAGTGAACTAATAATGCGTTGGCCATGTGACATGGATAGTTTCCCCAAAAGGATGGGTTCTAATCTCCAAAAATTCCTCGAACACCCATGAAACCATTTCTCACCCATTGGGAATCTATATTAAGTACAAATTAAATATTGAGACTGAATTTTACAGGATCCATCCTGAGTGAGAAAACCGGGTTCTTACAGTCTTCCCCCTATAAAAGAAATTGTCCCTGGGTTCACCTTAAAAGGGTGTAGAAACAATGTCTTAGAAGAATTATGGACATTGGGAATGTACTTTGGCTTCTGTCTCCCAAGCCTCGTCCTATACACATTTTTTCTTCCATGTCAACCATAAAACAGGGACAGACAGGCCTCAAAGAACCTTCGTACTCCAGTTAACGATGTGTATGTGATACTCCCTAAAGGAAGCATTAGAATCTAACTCAACTTCCTTAGTATATAAAGTATGAGACGGGTCGTCATAGTACTAGAAAAGCTGTGAAATGTGGAATTCATCATTCCAAAAATGGTACCTCTTAGGTAGTAGCAACTGATAGGATATCATTCTGACTCTCTTCATAATTGCAAATGGCCCTACATAATGAGGAGACAATTTTCTCTGCTTTTGTAACCGTCTTTGACCAAGCCTGGGTGATACACAAATGAAAACATGATCCTTAGCCTTGAACTCAAGAGCTCCTCGATGGTGATCTGTATAATATTTCTATCTAGACTAAGTAGAATTCATAGGATATTTGATCATTTGAACCTGCTCCAAAGTCCCATACATGAGACGAGGACCTAGTAGGGTTTCCTAGCCTTTCTCTAGCTAGCAGAGGGGTGAACGGAATGGCATATCATATAAGGACTTAAAATGATCCATCTGAATTTTCACCTAAAATTTGTTATTATATGTGAACTCGAAGAGAGGGATATTCTCTCCCCTAAACCATTGAAATCAAGGATGCTTTCCTGGGGAATATCCCCTAGAACATTTATTGTCTCTCCCAATTGTCAATCAATCTGAGGGTAAAAATATATGCATAGAAGTACCTCTATTCTGATATCCTTCTATAATCTCTTCAAGAATCATAACATGAAACAAGAGTCCCCATCTTAAATGATATTATGAGGGACCACGTGTAATCAAATGTTCTTACAGACATATATTATTTCCACTTAATCAACTGTGAATATAAAGACTCGGCCTTAAAAATTACATAATATTGAATTAAATGGATAATTCACATTGAGGATCTTTTCTGGTTTAGAGTTTTAGATAATTAGGCATAAAAATTACATTACATCTCAATAATTACAAAGTATATATTTCTACACAGTTTCATTTTTTTTACAAAACATGAACTCCTAAAAAAAGATTCAAGTCTAGATCCATGTTTTAGACAGCATGACTTTTCCTTGATCCCATCCTTGACCCTATTCATCTTTAAGTCCTGTGAAAACATTTCAAACTTGGGATGCTCATAAAAAGATCAGTAAGGGTTATAAATCAATGAATGAAAACATTTGTTCATAAATGCATTCAAAACATGAAATCTTTTACTTACCTCGTGAAATCATAATTTTTATGAAAGAAACATAGAAATCACAAATCATAAAGGTAACTTGTGGCATCCATATCATACATACATTGTAGCTATCACAGCTACATAGGGAGTTACTTTGGAATACCCATCACAGTATATTCCCTAAATCTCTTAGGAGAAACATTCACGTTTACCTTCAACGCGTTACCCAATGCATTGGAGATCTATCTCGGGCTCACCCGCCCAAGGTTTATCACAGAACCACCCGTATACGTAAATAATGCCCAAAAACCATAACATGATCCTAACACATAACATAAGCAAAAAGGAAAGATAAAATTTCCACATTGCAATAATAAAATATCATTTCAAGATATTGAAATAATAAGTCCATTGTCAAAATAATTTTCAATACAAAAATACATAAAAAGATTTTATGGTATTTATTTTTCCTTTTAAAAACATTTCGTCTTGTTAAGGAAGAAAAAGATCAAATAATACTCACGGCGGCGGAAAAGTCGTTTTCACCGCTTACGTTAAAAAAAATATTCCTTCTTGTCGTTTAGTAAAACACTTCATATAAAAAGATTCCCTTTGAATAAAATGAAAAGGTAAAAGGGGTTTAGACACCATATAAAATAAAGTCGTGTATATATCTAAAAATGCCTCAATGAAAGAATATTGAGATGAAGTCCCTTACCTCGTGTCCGACTTGACCCGTTCGTTCTTTAATCTCCTTTAATTTGGGTAACTCAATTTGGTTTGAACCAAAGGACTTATTATGTGCCTTCTACCAAAGTTAAGTCTTCTAGGAGGAGGAGAGGGATGTAGAGAGCTTAATTGGGTAGAGGTTAGATGAGCCAAATGGCTTGAGAGGTGTGAGGAATTGGTTAGAAGTGGTCTCTTTTTTTAAGGGAGAGGAGGGGCTCTTTAGGAAACTTTGAAAATATTATTTTATTATAAACTTATATTCGGTTTATAATGGTCCAAAAATAATTTAGGTCGAAGATAAGATGACTCATATTTGAAATAAAATTATCCAATCAGAATTGGACATGTTTTGGATAATATTTTAATCATTATAATCTAATTTATTTAAATCATCCATTAATACGTTAAAAACTGCATCATTATTATGTCATTAATAATTTAATTTATTTGATGTCTAAAAATTATAAAACAAATACCATTATGTAGAAAATATTTTTAGATTTCCAATGAATATTTATATTCAAAAGGAGGACTTATATAACACCATATAAAAATTAATTACTAAACGATTTTTTTAATGGAAAACCAAAAGTTTTATTAAAAAAGAAGGGATTACACTAGACGAAAAGGAGTTTTGTTTACATCTTGAATATAAAATGGAATCAGCTCGGGGTGGAGTTTATCACTCCACGTAATAGCATGCACCACACCCATGTTTTCCAGACCATCAGTAATCCTGTTAGCTTCTCTATAGGTGTGCGTTGCAATAAAGCTGGTGGAGGAGAGAGAATGTAGGCAGTCAATCTAGCGGGAAGTGAGTTTCCATGCTATATGAATTGTACCCTTCCAAATGGCTTGAACTATGGTAGAGGAATCACTCTCTATCCAGATGTTGTTCCAGTTGTGAGATTTAGCAAACGAGATAGCAAGAATAACACTCCACATCTCAACTTCTAAGGAGGAGGCAAATCCGCATGAGCCGTAGAAGCATCCAAATATCTGATCCAAATGATTTCTGAAGATGACACTACAACCCGCTGAGCCAAGATTTACTTTGGAGGCCCCGTCCACATTTATTTTGATCCACCCCGTAGGTGGGGGTTTCCAAAAAACGTCTATCATAAATTTAGGGCGAGGAAATTTCCCATCAACTCCAATGCGCCTCAAGATCCCAAGGTCTCTGACAGAGTTAGAGCAGTGTTCATTCTAAATCGATGCCACCTCTCGAATAGAAATGAGAATTCTCATTTTGCCTGTATTGAGATTAAATTAGTTTTTATAAAAAATGTAGTCATTCCTGCCATACCAGATCACATTTAGAATCTCTGCAACAGCAGCCATAAACAGATTCTTGGTTTGCTTAGAGTCTGATATTTCCATGCATCTCTGAAGCTGCAATGTTAGGGATGTTCCAAACAACCATCTGCATTCAAAGATGTCAAATACATGGTTCCAAAGAGCAGAATCCATATCAAAAGACCGAAAGAAATGATTAATATCCTCTCTATGTTGATTACACATACAATATTTAGAGCAGAGGTTGACCCCGAAAACCTATAAACATGTGTCTGTGGGGATCTTACCATGAGAAATACACCATACCAAAGTAAAGAGCGAGGGTTTTATCCAAGCTTTGTTAAAGTTTTTGATCCAGTTTAAAAAGTTGTTGTCATTATTGAAAAAGAAGTTGTAGTAACTTTTAGAGTCCAGAATGCCGTTATTCTCAGGCTCCCATATGATAAAATCATCATTCCACGAGAAGGGATAGAAATTAACAATGCCCTTGATCTTATCAGGAAGATAGTTTTGAATTAAATTACAAGATTTTCACTATTCATTAAAAAATAAAATTTATCAGAAAAATACCAAAAATTCCCCAAAGTAAATTATGATGTCCTAATTCTAAAGAAGGATTTTATTTGGTCATATAGAATGTATTAAAGTGACCAAAACTAGATTTAAAAAGGGTTTGCTATTAAAAGGTGGTAAATCGACCTTTTAATGTAAATTATGCTTAAAATTAGATTCATTCATATTTTAAGCCTCTAACTTTTATTGGATAAATATAAATACATGTATAATCATATTATAGTTAGTTTTTTTCATTCCTGCCAATGCAACGGCTATGAGTTAACTAAAATTTAAAATAATAATATTATATTATTAGTGTGCAACGTAAGATTCCAAAGAAACTCATTGTTGCATATCGGGTACGCTATCGAACATAGAAACCCCTTTGAGCTAAAATTAAAATTTAACTCACAAATATTAATAAATTTAAAAATATCTTATTCTTCATTTACCTTGGATGTTACATCCTTCCCCCTTTTGGAAATTGTGTCCTCGTAATTTCTATCCACTTATCAAAATAAGTGGTGGTATTTATCCCTCATAGTATTTTTAGATTATCATGTTGTATCTTCAACGATATGGTTTTCCAAAAAACCTTTTCCTGGTGAATTACCTTATTCTGCAACACTTTATCTCTACGGTCAAGAATTTGGACTGGTTGTTCTTCATAAGAGAGATTCTCTTCCAACTGAACAACCTCTGGGCTCAAAACATGAGAGGGAACTGGCATATACTTTCTCAACATTGAAACATGAAAAACATTGTGTACCTGGGATAAACTTGGAGGTAAAGCAACTATGTACGCAACTGATCCAACTTTCTCTAGAACTTCATAGGGTCCAATGAACCTTGGACTCAACTTTCCCTTCTTACCAAAACACATCACAATTTTCCAAGAAGAAACTTTGAGAAAGACATGATCACCTGCCTCAAAAAAAGATCCTTCCTATGGTTATCTGCATAATTTTTCTGTCTGATCTGAGCTGTTCTCATGTGCTTCTGAATCAACTGACTTTCTCTACCATCTCTTCTAACAATTCTGGTCCCATCAGCTTTCATTCACCTACTTTATCCCAAAAATCTGGAGTTCGACAACGTTTTCCATACAATGCCTCAATTGGAGCCATCTGTATACTGGAATGAAAATTGTTATTATAAGAAAATTCAACCAAAGAAATATGTTGGTCCCAACTTCCCTAGTAGTCCATTGAGCAAGCACGTAACATATCCTCCAAGGTCTGAATTGTTCGTTCTGACTGCCCATCTGATTTAGGATGAAAAGATGTACTAAAATTTAATTCAGTACCCAATTACTTATAAAGGCCTTTCCAAAAGTTAGAAGTGAACCTGGGATCACGATCAGATACAATGGAGAGGGTAACTCCATGAAACCTGGTTATCTCTTTAACATACAACTGAGCAAGTTGATCTAGAGACAAAGTATCTCTAATAGGATGGAAATGAGCAGCTTTAGTCAAACGGTCACCTATAACCCAGATTGCATTATTACCTCGAGATGTCTTTGGTAATCCCACGACAAAGTCCATGGATATATTTTCTCATTTCCACTCTAGCACCGGTAGAGGATGAAGCATTTCTTTTGGTAAATGTCGCTCTACATTAACCTGCTGACAATTCAAACACTTCACAGTAAAATTAGCAATATCTCCTTTCATTCCATCCCACCAGTAATACTCCTGAAGATCTTTGTACATCTTAGTACTGCCAGGATGAACTGAAAACGGAGAACTATGAGCTTCACATAACAACTCATTCTTCAACTGTGAATCACAAGCCACACATAATCTCTTTCCAAACCTCGAAAAACAATCATTATCAATGTTAAATTTAGGCAACTTCCCCTTCTGAACCAACTCTACCTTTTTCTGCAACTCACTGTCTTCCTTCTGTGCTTTCTTTATTCTGTCTGATAGAGATGATCTCACTGACACATAAAACAAAACTGAATAATTTCATGCACTAACAACTTCTATGCCAAATTTCATCAAATAAAAAACCAAAGGATCTTGTTCCAAATGTAGCATGCCTAATGAGACATTACTTTTCTGAATCAAAGCATCGTCCACTTTATTTTCTTTTCCCGGATGGTAATGGATCGTGAAATCATAATATTTGATTAATTATAGTTATCTCCTATGTCTCGTGTAAAATCCTTTCTGAGTGAATATATACTTTAAACTTTTGTGATTAGTATATATTTCACACTTCACTCCATACAAATGATGCCTCCAAATTTTTAAAGCAAAAACAACAGCAGCTAATTCCAAATCATGTGTAGGGTAATTTAACTCATGTGGTTTCAACTGACGTGAAGCATAAGCAATTACCTGATCATTTTTCATTAGGATGCAACCCAGTCCTTCCAATGAAGCATCACTGTAGATAACAAACTCACCATTTCTGGAAGGTTGTTCCAAAACTAGAGAATTCACTAATATTCTTTTCAATTCCTGAAAACAATCATCACATTCTTTTTTCCAGATGAACATAACACCTTTTTGAGTTAACTTAGTCATTGGACTAGATAACCGTGCAAACTTTTCAACAAACCTCTGGTAATAACCTGCCAAACCAAGAAAACTACAGACCTCGGTTATATTTGTGGGTCTTGGCCATTCTTCAACAAATTTTGTTTTGGCAGGATCAACAGTTATGCCATTTTTTTAAATAATGTGACTAAGGAAAGAAATTTGTTATAACCAAAACTCACACTTTCTGAATTTCCCAAACAATTTCTTTTCTTTTAAGGTTTTCAAGACAACACTAAAATGAATTTCATGATCCACTTTAATTTTTTAACAAACCAATATGTAATCTATGAAAACAACCACAAACTTCTCCAAGAACTCCGGGAAAATTCTATTCATAAGATCCATGAATACAGCAGGTGCACTGGTTAACCCAAAAGGCATAACTACAAATTCATAATGGCCATATCTAGTACGAAACGTGGTCTTCGGAACATCTTTTTCCTTTACTTTCAACTGATGGTACCCTAACCTCAAGTCAATCTTTGAAAAATACTGAGCTCCCTGGAGCTGATCAAACAAATCATCGAAATGAGGCGAAGGATACTTATTCTTAACAGTGATGTTATTCAATTATCTATAATCAATGCAAAGTCTCATTGAACTATCTTTCTTTTTAACAAACTAGACAGTAACACCTCATGGTGATGTGCTAGGTTGAATTAAACCTTTATCTAATAACTCTTTCAATTTCTTCTTTTATTCTAAAATTTCAATTTGAGCCATTCGATAAGGGGGTTTTGAAATTGGCTTAGCATCAGGAACTAAGTCAACAGTAAATTCAACTTCTCGATCAGGTATAATACCAGGTAACTCATCAGGAAAAACATCAAGGTACTCATTTACCACTGGCACATCATTACTCTGAACAGTTCCTTTATTTTCAACACTCTGTGCAAGGTAACATTTATTTCAATCTTCTACTGGTGTTTCGACTTCCTGATATGTTATCAAAAGCAAGGGTTCATTATTGTACAAAAACTGAAAATCATTCTGAAAAGAAACCTCTTTAGCTCTTCATTCAATCTTAGCATGATAAACAGAAAGCCAATCCATGCCCAACGTAACATCAAACTGTACTAGAGGCAAAACACTAAGGTTTGCAGGTAGATTATTTCCGCACACAAGGACAGGAATGTTCTTATGTTTTCTTTTTTTCTCAACATTTCCTCCAGGTGTTTTTACTATAAGTTCATTATTCATATCATGAGATGGAATTCCCAATTTACTATAAAACTTTTCAGAAATGAATGAATGTGTAGACCCTGAATCAAACAACACATTGGCATAATTTGAACAAACAAACAATGTACCTGATACTACTTCATTTGATAGACCAGCATTTACTGAAGTAGTTGCAAAGGATTTCACCACCCCATTTTGCTTGTAGTCTGAATGCTTCCCATCACTCGAGCTCTTTGTCGGACACTCATTTTCATAATGACCCATTTCATTGCACTTAAAACATTTTACTGATTGTAAATGATATTTTGTCTTACCATTACCCTGGTCTTTTTCAGTGGAATTATGAGCCTTATGTCCCATTTTACCACATCGGTAGCACTTACCAGAATTCAAAAGACATTCCCCATAATGCTTTTTACCACAATTTTCACAAACTGTAAACTTAAGTTTCTTACCATCAATCTTTTTTGAAGAGTTATTCCCTTTCACCTTCCACCTTGACCTCTTATTTTGTTGTTTTTCAAAGAATACATGATCATCAGAAAACTCCATTTCCGCCTTCTCTGCACAACGAACAATATTTTCATAACTTTTGAACTCACGAGAAGGTAAAGCCCTTTGATAATTTAGCGTTAATCCTGAGTAAAAATGGTTGATTTTACTATCAAGATATCGTATGAAATTTCGAGCATACCTTGCCAGTCGAGTGAATTTTTCTTCATAAACAGCCACTGAGTCATCCTCCAACCTCAATTCTAGGAATTGTTTTCCATCATAAGATGAATCACCTTAGGAAAATATTTCTCCAGAAACATACCTTTGAATTCATCCCAATCAAGAGAATCAATATCCTCACTATCCCTGATATTTTTCACCATCGACCACCACTGATAAGCTTCACCTTCAAAATGGTAAACACCGAGACTAACCTTTTGATGTTTTGAACAACCCATGACATCCAAAATCTTTTCCAGTGATTTAATCCACCCTCCAACTAGAACCGAATTAGATGAACCTCTGAATGATGGGGGATGTTGCCTGATGAAATGCTCCACTATTGACATGTTCCTCTGAGGTTGATCTGGCTGATCTCGTACATGGATACCACCACCATTTATAGCCTAAGTCAATTGTTCCATCACTACAACAAACTATTCAGTTCCAATTCTGACCATCTCAGGTTGCTGATTTGGAAGGTTGTCTTTCTCCTGATGTCATCCCAACATAGGTGCCTTGTTTCCTCTATGGAAAACCATTATAGACAAAGAAATATCTTAGGAGAAGTAATATGGTAATCTGTAAATGCTAGGTGATATCAATATTAACATAAATTACATTATGGATATTAATTTAACAATATCCTAACTCCTAAAGTTATCTAAACTGACATCTGATACCAACAATAAAGACTCGGCCTTAAACATTACATAATATTGAATTAAATGGATAATTCACATTGAGGATATTTTCTGGTTTAGAGTTTCAAAGAATTAGGCATAAAAATTACATTACATCTCAAAAATTACAAAGTAGAAATTTCTACACAGTTTCCATTTTTTTACAGAACATGAACTCTTAAAAAAAGAGTCATGTCTGGATCCATGTTTTAGATAGCATGAATTTTCCATGATCTCATCCTTGACCCTATTCATCTTTAAGTCCTGTGAAAACATTTCAAACTTGGTATGAGCATAAAAATCTCAGTAAGGGTTATAAATCAATGAATGAAAACATTTTTTCATAAATGCATTCAAAACATGAAATATTTTACTTACCTCATAAAATCATTAGATTTATGAAAGAAAAATAAAAATAACAAATAATAAAGGAAACTTGTGGAATCCATATCATACTTACATTATAGCTATGAGAGCTACATAGGGAGTTACTTTGGAATACCCATCACAGTATATTCCCTAAATATCTTAGAATAAACATTCATGTTTACCTCTGTCACGTTACCCAATGCATTGGAGAGCTATCTCGGGCTCACCCACCCTAGGTTTATCATGGAACCACCCGTATACGTAAATAATTCCCAAAAACCATAACATGATCATAACACATAACATAAGCATAAAGGAAAGATAAAATTTCCACATTGCAATAATATAATATCATTTCAAGATATTGAAATAATAAATCCATTTTAAAAATCATTTTCAATACCAAAATACATAAAAAGAGTATATGGTATTTATTTTTCCTTTTAAAAACACTCTGGTTTGTTAAGGAAGCCAAATAATAAATAATACTCGCGGCGTCGGAAAGGTCGTTGTCATCGCTTATGTTAAAAAAACATTCATTCTTGTCGTTTAGTAAAACGATTCGTATAAAAACATTCCCTTTGAATAAAATAAAAATTCAAAGGGTTTTATACACCGAATAAAATAAAGTCCTGTATAAAACTAAAAATTCCTCAATGAAAGAAGATTGAGATTAAGTTCCTTACCTCATGTCTGACTTGACCCATTCGTTCTTTAATCTCCTTTAATTTTGGTAACTCAATTTGGTTTGAACCATAGGACTTCTTAAGTGCCTTCTGCCTAAGGTAAGGAATCTAAGAGGAGAAGAGGGATATAGGGAGATTAATTGGGCAGAGGTTGGATGATCCAAATGTCTTGAGAGGTGTGAGGAATTGGTTATAAGTGGTCTCTTTTTATAAGGGAGAGGAGGGGCTCTTTAGAAAAGTTTGAAAATATTATTTTATTATAAACTTTTATTCAGTTTATAATGGTCCAAAAATCATTGAGGTCGAAGATAAGATGACTCATATATGAAATAAAATATCCAAATCATAATTGGACGTGTTTTGGATAATATGTTAATCATTATAATCCTATTTATTTAAATCATTTATTAATGAGGTAAAAACTGCATCATTATTGTGTTATTAATAATTTAATTTATTTGATGTCTAAAAATTATAAAACAAATACCATGATGTAGGAAATATTTTTATATTTACAATGATTATTTATAGTCTAAAAGAGGACTTACATAACACCATATAAAAATTAATTACTAAACTATTTTTGTTAATGTCACTTTTGTCTTCACATTAAAATAATTAATATAAATTGTCATTATCACTCCCAAGTGGCTCAATGGGGTCCCAAAATCGACACAAAGATACCCATGGTCGGACATGACTCATCCAATAGGATTAGGAAACGTTTAAGGGTAATTTTATATTTTTATAATATTATTATTTTACCCTTATTTACCTGATTTACCCTTTAACCGTGGTAAATAAAATATTTACTTAAGTTAATATTTAAAATGTCTAAAAATAAAAGTTACCTATTTACACAATTTGGGCCTCCTGATTCCAAATATGGAATTAATTTTTCTAAAATCAAAACACAGATGTGGCGTAAATTAATTTAAAATTAATTCCCGCTGTCAAAACAAAGACCGTGTTTTTAAGAATTAAAAACTATCAAAAGATTGATACTTATTTATGTCCAATTTCAAAGTGAAATTAATTCCAATGACCAACATTGGATTAAATGGTAAAAATATATTTCAATTTCTCTTTAATACAAATTAAAAATAAAATCTAACCATATAAATATATTGAATTAAAACATAGTTTTAAATGAAAATACAACATTTTCACTATTCATTAAAAAATGAACTTTATCATAAAAAAACCAAAAATTTACCCAAAATAAATTCTGATGTCCTAATTCTAAAGAATGATTTTATTTGGTCATATGTAATGTATTACAGTGGCCAAAAATAGATTTAAAAATGGTTCGCCATTAAAAGGTGGTAAATCAGCCTTTTAATGTAAATTATGCTTGAAATTAGATTCATTCATATTTTAAGCCTCTAACTTTTATTGGATAAATAGAAATACATGTATAATCATATTATACTTAGTTTTGTTCATTACCTCCAATACAATGTCTAGGAGTAAACTACCATTTAAAATAATAATATTATTTTATTAGTGTGCAACGTAAGATTCCAAAGAACCCCGTTGTTGCGTATCAGGTATGCTATCGAACATAGAAACCCCATTAAGATAAAATTAATATTTAATTCACAAATATTAATAAATATGAAAATCTCTTATTCTTTATTTACCTATGATGTTACAGTGAAAGTTTCCTTAATAGGAACGAAGTGGGATGATTTCATTAGTTGTTCAAAAACAACCCATATGGCATCACTACCCCTCAGTGACCTTGGTAAGCCAACAAATAAATCCATCTGAATTTCTTCCCATTTCCATTATAGTACTGGAATCGGTTGTAGCCATCATGCGGGTCTCTGGTGATCGACCTTCACCTGTTGACATGTGGATCACCTAATGATAAATCCTGTTATCTGACATTTCATCCCTGGCCACAAATATTGGTGTCGCATGCCTCAGTGAATCTTTGAGATTACTAGATAAACTTCCCAATGAGAGGCGTGGGACTCTTTCATCAACTCCTCTATCATATCTATACGAACCCTAATATATTCACATTGTCATAGGACTTAATCTCTATCCACAAACCAATCTAGATGCAGGTTATCTATTGATATACTCTCATAGAGTACCAAGCATTCAGGATATGATAACCTTATACCCTTTACCTTATTAAGGAGGGAAGAGGTAAATTTCAAGGATGATAGGTAAGAATACTCATGAATATTATGGTAATCTAGATCAAACTTAGAAAATAGTTCCATTAACTTCCATTCATCACTAGCTTCTTGTATGTCAATTGTTTGAGTTTTTTTACTCAAATCATCTACAACTACATTTCCCTTAATAGGTAGATAGGAAAGATCAAAATAAATGGATTGGATATATATGAATCATATATATTGTTTGGGGTTCAAGTTACACTGAGAAAAGATATACTTTAGGCTCTTTTAGTCCATGTACACCACAAAGTGCTCACCCAACAGATAGTTTCTCCAGCAACGTAAGGTGTGGACAACTACTGCTAGGTCAAGGTAGTGTGTCTGGAAATTTCTATCATGATTCCTTAACGGATAAGATCCATACATAATAACTTTATCCTCCTAAATCATCACTAGTCCTAGGATTATTTGAGATGTATCACAGAAGATAGTACAACCTTTTCTAAGATCTAGAAGAATTGTAATTGGTGCCTAAACAAGCCTCCCTTTCAACTCCTAAAAGGCTTTCTCATATGCTTCTGTCCAAAGGAACTTGGCACCCTTTATTATAAGATTATTAAAAGTAGAAGCAAGTAATGATCAGTATTATATGAAATGACTATAATATCCATCCAACCTATGAAACTCTGTATATCAAACCCTTTTATGGGATTTTCCTTGGAAACTACAGCACTAACATTTTCAGGGTCAACAGATACACCTGATTCTAAGATAATATGACCCAATAAGTTCACTTTGACTATCTAGAAGTGGAACTTAGGAAGCATGAAATAAATTTGATGCCCTCTATGTGTACTAAGATATATCTCAAGATGTTTGGAATGGTCTCTATGAGTGTGATAATACACCAAGATGTCATCTATGAAGACTATCAAAAAAGCATATAAATAGGGGTGGAACAGCATATTCAAATGATCCTTGAAAATGGTGGGTGTTTTCATAATACCAAATGGAATTACATGGTATACATACATACCATACGTACTACAGAAAGTTGTGCGAGGTATGTCTGATGGATTAACTCTCACCTCATGATAACCTGATCTCAGGCCGATCCTAAATAAGACATTTTCTCCTTAGAGTTGGTAAAAGAGATCATCTATTTATGGTATTAGATAATGTTTATTGACCATAAATAGTTCGACATTCTATAATCCACGCATGGATGTAAGTTTTCATTCACCTTCTTAGTGAAAAGAATGGGTGAACTCCAAGAGGATGTAACGGTCCATAAAAATCCTTTGGCCTCTAAATCCTTTAACTATTGCCTGATTTCTAGAAGCTATGTTGGTTTCATCCTCTATGGAGGAATGGACACTAGTGCTACTCATGGATCAAGATTTATTGTAAAATCTACCACTCTTTTAGGGGGTAAACAAGAAAAATTTTGGGGAAAGACATCCTTGAAATGATCAACTACTAGAAAGAAATTAGTTTGGTGGAAACCATAATCCTCCACTAAGATATTTTCAACCTAGGGGGTCACTCCACCTAGCCTGTGATTTTCAAGTCGCACTCTTCAAGCCTGGACATCCCAATAACCCTTATTTAGATAACTAATTCTCTCTGTTTATGTAAACCATACCCTAAGGCAGTAGTAGACTGAAAAATCCAGATACTAAACAAACCAATATATCCTAATAATGACATCAAATCCCACCATATTGAAAAAAAGAGGTTCTATAAGTAAGGGTAATTACCAACCTCAAGGTTACAATCCCTACACTAGTTTATTCCCACTGCTCACACCCCTAACAGTGTATCTAGGGTTATTACACCATAGTGGTCCTATATCCCCAATCTGAGTATTTCCATAATAGATAGAGATATAAAAGCTTTCAATGAACCTGTACAAAATAAAGTAGATACTCTGGCAGAGAATACTTGAATAGTACCTCGTACTGTAGATAGTCCCACTACTTGATCATCGGGTATTGGTTGTAGTGCATGAAACTAGCATGATCCCCAACCTTGTGAAATAGATGTACTTCCATGATTATAACTTCTCTGTTGGCACTGGTGATGATTAGGGGTATGTCTACCACATCCATGACCTCATATTTGGTCATATCTATCGATATTATTCCAACTCCTAGCCTAATGTGTCATAAAGTAACCTGCTCTTGGAGGTGGAGATGGTGTGGGTCTATTTCCACTGGATGCTTGTTGAAAGGTCCTAAAAAAATAATACAGATTCCCCATATAACCATATGTCTAAAAAATATAGTGGTTCTTTACCACACTTAGGATTTAAATGCCCCTTTCTTCCACACAAATGACACAATTTATATCGGTCAAAATGGACACTCTGTTTGACACTACCCTGATGAGAAACCTTGGGAGAATGTTTCCAACCAAAGGAAGAACTACTGGCCAGACACAACACTAATCCTTTGAACCCGATACTATTTTCTTCCCACAGATTATACTTAGGGATAATATCCTAATTGACTATCTCAAAAAAAGTAAGAAGGTGAAAGACATTCACTTATTTATAAATTGTGTAGTTGATCCCATATTTGAAATGTTTAGCATGTGAAATCTCATCACCAGCTAGAAGTAGTGTGAAGTGCTAAAACTCCATTAACGCGTAGAATATTCCCTAACTGATATAGAACCCTGCTTGAAATGCATGAAATATCTAGATCTATCTTCTCTCAATGTCTAAGTAAATAACTAATAATTTAAAATAGTTTTGAAGTCAAACCATAACATGTCTTGATGGTGATCAACCTAGGTAAACACATCCCACCAACACTTGGTTGAATCCTAAATCATGTATGTATAAAGTTTGACTCTTTTATCTAGAAGAATTTACATATGATAAAAGATAGATAGGATACCCTATAGCCAAGACTAAGCAGTCTGTGGACCGCCATCCCCTAAGATAGTATTAGGATGCTACTTCTAGAACTCACAAGTCAGATCTTCCATCATAGGTCCATGTTTTGGAGCACCATTCTTGGACTGCATCATAAGTAGGAAACTATTACGAACTTGGGAATCTGTTCTTGGATCAGGTAAATTGGAAGATTCATGAAGTGTCACTCTTTGAGGTAAGATTGGTGGCTCAGGGCCGACTATGTCTGGAGCATGGTCATCAACACCCTCCTGGCATACGATATGAGGACATCGTGGTGGCATTAGTCTACAATAGTTAATCACACTCCTTAGAAAAAGATTAAGAAGAAAGATAGCATCCACAATAGAAGATAAACCTAAGAAAACTAACTACCCAAGGCATACTACCCCCAACTAACCACTTATATGTCCAGGTATCGGTAAGTGATCAAGTATAAGTTTCATTTCATTTTACATTTAATTTATGGGTTCACTCCTTTACCATTCATAAACATGATAACGTTGGATAAGGATGTGCAACCATTTCACTTCAGAATGTCATGATTCACTTTATATTTGTTATCCATTTCTGATGAGTCATTTCTCATACACCTATAACCAAAAATGAAATCAATTTATTTATAACATAACGGATAGACACAGTAAATTATTTATACCAAACCAAGATAGTCCGTACACCTCATGAATTGAGATAGGAAATCACTCAATCGCAAGTAAAAATAATACGAGCGTAAGATATTTTTCACGACATAACTCAAAAATCATAGTCATATCAAGCAATGGAATATAGGGAAATGCACCTACATGTCATGGAAATATGCATGACATGTGAATTCTTGGAACCTATAATGATGCATGTAACTATTCACATTGCCCTCAGATCATCAGGCCAAGGATGAAAGAAAATCCTCAAATAGAGTAATAATCAACAACCCCCCACAACATGTGTGTCCCTCAACAGTGAAATAATATCAACTCTAATAGGAAAAATAAGAACAACAATTATAATTTAGGCAACTTGGTTCTTACCCTGAATATGGTTTTTCATAGCCTAAGCATGGATTATGACCAAGTCTCAAGTGTTTATAACCTCTGACCTATAGTCTCCAAATAGAAAAGAAACAAAATAAAACTGCTTTGATACCACTTTGTGATATCCCATACCTGGATTCCACTTAAACAGATGCCTTATTCCCAATGTTCTGCATGGCCTCAAGGGAATCCCCTTGAATACATGAGGATGTCGACTAGAAAAAAGGACATATAGTGTGTCTGCGGGGATACTATTACCTCATTACCAATGTATAGAATAGTGGGTGAGTATAAAAATAGGGTAAATAGTGGAATAATTATAAGTAAATTGCGGAAGAAGACGATAAAAATAGATAAACAAGGATAATAATAACTGAAAAAATTGTAAAAACATTCAAAAACTAATGATATATCTTGTATCTAGAAAACTTTAAAACTTGGATAAAGATAGAAGTAATAACATGTTCCACAAAAGTATAAGGAAAATCAAAATACTATACCAAGAATCTTTAGATCCCACCCAGTCCTCTAATATTGAGCTCCAACCAAAATAGCAAGAAATTAAGTGTTTAAAGTCATGTGCTTCCCTATATAAACACCTACAGTCTTGTAATCTACTCTTGGTACCAAATGGTGCCTAGAGAGGGTGTGAGATAAATATCAGTGGGGCACCACCAATGGTGTCTGTAACATCTGGCCCGTGTAATGGAATATAACTATGTACAAGCATGCATATATAAAGTAAAGAAGTACAATGTAACTTAGTACCCAGGTACCTTTTTCATTCCTCGTTCGGTGTCTAAACATGTAACCAATTCATCACTTGATTGTAACCGGTTTATTATATGTCACATGTTAAAAATATTAAAGGTTCTAGAATGTAACAAGGAAACCTATAATGGTATTTAATAATGAAGTCCCAAGGTAATAACCAAGGTGATGTAGACCTCAAGGGTCTCCAACTCAATAATAACTATAGCCTGACATGGGTTAAGAGTGTAATCCAAGGAGAATAGCCCAAGGCATTCCACAATTAATTGGTTATATTTATTAGAGGGTAGGGAATATATTTAATAAAAAGATAGAAATGAGTTTCAAATCAGTGTCCTGGTGGACGATCACCACACCGGTACACATCACTCTTTCTCATCACAAACATAATAAACAAAATAATTTAAGCACTGGATAAATGAAATTGCCACATAACTCCCCCAGGACAAGTCTTAGGTCAGCCCCTAATTTTTTTGTGTAAGTGGTCATTTTGGAATGATAATGAAATTGAAGAATTATGTTAGTGATGAAAGATAAAGAGAGATGGGATAATATAGATACACATTAATTGAAAATATGCATAAGTGTCGCATGGGAAAATAAAAATAACATAAAAATAAATAAATACTAAATAATAAGAATAGACCTTGGCCTCCTCTCTAATGGTTGGAGATTGTATGGATTTGAATGATTAGGGAAGGAGGGTCTCTCCTCCTCTTATAGACCATAATTTCCCCCCAAACATTTCCACAAGTTATACCCATTAAATGATCAATTCACAGGTGGACCTCTTCATGAAAGTTTTTGAAGATTATATAACACAATTTCCCCAAATATTTCAGTGTATTTTGAAATATTTATTGTGATTTAAGACCGTTTTTCTCTAATAATTTAATCATCCTAGAGAGACTCCTCATATTCAGACCTCCCATGAATTAATGTCCTTCCAAGAGGACAATTTACACATTTCATACTAAATGAATGTTGTTAATAAACCCCTTATCCATCTCTATTGCGAATTTCATTATCATTTGGAAGTCTAACTTTGAGTTATTAGATCATATTTAAAACCTTCTATATCTGTGAAGAATTTTTTAGGCTTATGTGGTAAGCCGCATTTTGGCCTCCAATTGATAGATTGAGCTTGTGGTCCATAAGGGTAAAATTTATCCGAAGATGTATAGAATCTTGAAAATAAATAATTTAATCATTTTTATGAGTATGGAAAATTTTATATCCAAAATAAAAAACTAATTTAAAATTATTAAAAATCCAAAATGGGGGATTGTTCCAATTTAGCTCAAAATACCACTAAAATCAGAAAATGTGACAATTTATCCTAAAAGAAAATTTTGGTGGGATTTAAAACATTGAAATTTAATATAAAATATTTTAAAATATTTTTTCTATCTGTACCTTTATGGGGGTTTAGTTGTGATATAATTTTACTCAATGTAAATTAAGCATAGACAATCCTGAGAAAAAATGATATTGTAACATAAACCCTTCCACATGTTTTATCTTTCTTCATACGCATTTGAACCTACAATATAATGAATTTATATTTAATATAATTATATAATAGAACCATAATCATATATATCATAATATATATGATTTACATATAACATATTATCACTCATTTGTTAAAAATTTCTTATTAAAATATATATTTTTGGTAATAAATTCTTAGTCTTTCATTCATTTTCGATTCGATAGTACATATCCTTATAATTTGATCATTATTCCACTATATCTAGAGTTTCATTCATGTCATGAGTATCATATGTAATCATTATATTCATTTTTATAACTATTCATAAAAAATGGTGATGTAAAATAAATTACATAACTTCATGGATACGGTAGTTTGTCAATACGTCCAAGTGATATTTCTTATTTTTGATAGTTAAAAAAATAAATAAATAAAAATTCAACCATAAATAATAATAATAATATGTAAAATATAAATTAATTAAATCCATCAATATATCTATTAATGTGAATCTATGATAAAAAAAATGAATCACATCATTATGCAGAGGAGGTAGTTCACACGTATGCATTGGTTAAGTTTTCATTTACCCTAGGATTGAAAGGAGGAGGATACTGATTAATATATCTACAAAATAAAAATTAAGTATATATAATATTATGAATTTACTATTTTATAATGGATACCATTTATTTTTTGGAGTATTAATAATAAATGAAATTCAAATTACAAAGTTAAGATTTATACTACTTCATTGGTAAACCTCCTTTGGTTTACACCGTACACCTCAAAAGTACTTTATTTCCAAAAGATAAAAAGCTCTATGATTTGTGTAAGGAATATATTAAGTTATTTTAGTAGGTGTAATCCAATATAAAAGGATCAAAATTTATGAATAAGGAATTAGAGGAGGTTCCTTTTCATATTTAAGGTAATGGGAATACTAAGAATTACTTAAAATATTTAAATATAATATATATCATAATCAAGTGAAGTCAAATAAAATGGCCATAATTTAAAATTTAACACATTATAAGGTTTAAAAAAACATCCACAAATAAAATTTATACATGTTTAACTTTCATTTTAAACATTATATTTTGGTTTCACATGCTCGTTAACAGTTTTTAACCTTAATTGTGGAACGATTTAATTTGTCCTTTAAGGGACATAAATTTACTTATATGGTGACAAGTAGCTTAAAAAATTTCCAATGTTTAAATTTTTGGCCATTTAATAAAAAAAATATTTAAATATTTTAGTTATTTTGAAATCATTTAATTAAATATTAGTTAACATAAAATATCATTGATTTCATTTATCAGAATATTCATTTAATTTGACTTAAAATACAACAATAAAGTAATTTAATTAGAATATAAACACATTTACCATAATTTAAAATTTATTATAACCTATTAAATTTTCGAAATACTAAAATTCACCTAAAATATATTTGTTTTATTATTTTCAAAATCAATAAACTTGATTTTTCTACTACCTGAACATTCATTATACGGACATTGTGTAAGAATTGAAGGTAAAATATCATCACTAAAAATTAAAAATTAACTAAAATCATAAAGGTATATCATTTTTATTAAAATTTAAACTTAATATTCATTTTTAAAATCTTTTATTCCTATTATAGTATATAAGTGATATAATGATCAAGATATTTATATATTGTATTTATCCTTTTCTTATGATAATGTAAGGGTCATAATTAAAAAAATATAGACCAACTTACTATATTTTTGAAACTTTTATGAAAATGGATGAACTACCCTAATAGAATATGATAAAGAAAAGTGTTAGATATATTTTAAATCCTTATGTCACTATTTTATCCATGTTTTATCTATTGTATCCTTATAGAGGTAAAAAATCATTACCATGGTTACTATTCAAAAATAACAAAAGAGTTATTTACAAAATTTGAACCTCATGATTTTAAATATGTAATCCATTTTTAAGTATTAAATTTTCTACATGGTAGAAATCTATATCAATATAATCATGCAAAATCTAATTAAAAACATTTTCAAAAAAAAATAAAAAAAATGAATTTATTCTTATCCCATGAATGGTAAACACCGTTATATGAATGATAAACCATTTTATTAAACATAATATATATATATATATCATTAAAATAATCAATCAATGGAAAATGATATAATTTATTAAAAAGACAACACATTTCTATTATTAAAATAGTTTTTCAAAAAACCAACACATTTACTTTTGAATGATTTTATTTTCATTTCTGATAAATTTATAACCAATGAAATAATGTGTAAAAAATAATTTTTTTTAATTTATTTAGTCTTATTCATACCTTCCAATCCAATGTATATGTGATAATTTTCACAATAAATAATAACATACCAATAGTATATCATGGATTGATTAAACTCAATATTTCATGGAAAGTAAGTTATCAAATAATTAAAATTTATTTAAGGAGAAATATATCATAAATTATTTGGGTGTTAAAATTATACTGTAAAAATAATTAAACATTCTTGAAATAATTCAACCTTAAAAATTTGGAAATAAGCCTCATAAAATTACTAAACCGTATTAAAATTAACATGATCATTACAAAGTCATTCATCCTTATCAAAATTCATATGAGCCTTTTGAAATTATTGATCCTTATAAATTTTATACTATTCCATTTTTTTAGTTTTTTTAGAATTACTTATTTTAATTATTTTTATACTTAATTTTGTTTTCTTTATTTCTGAAATTAGAAATTTTTTGTGTTTCTGATTTAGAGTTTTTTTCTAGTGATGATAAATATATGGACTGTAAATGAATTATGCAATTTATGTTCACTCTAATTTTATAAGTGTTCAATGAATCATACATAGAATAGGAAAATGGTTCATATATAGGTTTTAATGACTCATATACTAGATTTAATGACTCATATATTTTATATAATGACTCATAGACTACATATAATTACTCATAAACTAGATTAATTAACTCATACACTTAAGATAAATGACTTATATGGAAAACGACTTTGCATAATTTTTTATTTACACAGAATATTAGTAATTAAAAATTTTATTTATTTATTTATTATGGATATTAAATATTTAGAATTCAATTTATTATCATACTAAGGGATTATTTTCATGATTTCAAGGATCATTATACGGGAATAACATCGATTTTTTGGGGTTATTTATTTCTAAATTAATTGTTCATTATTATTATGAAATTTTAGAATCAGTTGGTTTATTTTATAGAATTCCAAAACAAAATAGGGTTATATCCACATAAAATTTTTTGGTGGTGATGAAGACATTGGAATTAAAAGAATAAAATTTTTTTATTATAACTATATTTAAAGAGGCCAAAAGATAAGTAGTTAAAAATATTTTGATATACACTACATGAGAATCACTAGACAATAGTTTGAACTATTGCACGTTCCGGGATCTATTATTATCACTAACATTTCTTGTTTTTCTTAAGACTCATCATCTCCATCAACAAAGGCCAAAGAACTACACATTACCAATTCTAGAATCTCTTACTTGAATATTTCACTAATTCTCTAACATTATTTTTTATTTTGTTATAACATTATGCACTATAAATATATTCACTTCTACATGTTGCATAAGGAAATAATACAATCCAAAAGTTAAATCTAGTTATGCTTGCCTAACAAAAAAAACATAACACAAGGGTTCTATATTAACCTATTAAAAGGATAGAGGTTAATAATAAACGGTTGAAATTATAGTATTGGTTTTCTCTTATAAAAGGGTGTACTTGTATCTGAAATATTCAAAGATAAGTTCTTTAGTTTATGACCCCCAGTTGAAAAAGTCATGTTGAAAATGTTGTGACTCCCCTTAAAAAGTCATAACATTTTATACTTGTTTATAAACTCTCACAATTATATTTTTTACATTGATATAATGTTTAAATTTTTTAAACACATCAATTCACTCCCCCCCAACCCCAACTCCTATTGTCTGTTGTCAACTCACTCACCGAGAAAACATTATAAACATGGTAAATAACGAATCCAACAACCACCAATTCACCATGTCAAGGTTGAAAAAAAATATGACACACAATAACACATATTATAATTAGATTATAACAATCGCTTTCTTTAGATTTATTGAAATCACATTCATGATTACAATATTAGCAAGGCACCATGAAACCATGAGGTTTCAGGATGATCTCTTCTCACTTTTTTTATTCATGAACTCTATTCACCCCCATTTAACATTAAATCCCAAGAATATCCACGAATATATATAAAGTATATAGAAAATAACTTGAGGAACAAGATATATATAGCTAAATGTATATTTATATTTCACATATCTTCTTTATTTCATAAAACACAATCTCCAATACTTTGATACCATATAAACCATCCATTATCTCATTGAACACAACATACTTTGTCAATAATGTATATAATGGTAATACAGATAGATTAAAACCCCCTATATCAACATGGTCAATAAATTAGATTTAAGGAGGCCATGTTCCCACTATGATATGAACCTCCAACACATATTCCTACTTATTTGTCACACCTTATAGTCTCACATCTTATCTTCTCCCCCTAATTCATTTCTTCATCATTAACTATAGGGTTGAGAAATCTATCAAGCATAAAAACATCTGTCAACTATAAATACAAACTAAATGCTTTCGAGTAGGTGAACTTACCACATAGTAATGATTCATCAAAAAAACAACTAATAATACTTAGTGAAAAATAAGTGTGAGAAGTAAGAGATAAATTTAATCATATCAATGTTGTTAATTACACTCACTTAATTACACACATGCATGTAATAATAAAAGTTGCCTCACTTCAGGAATATCCATGATAACCCCATCACACTCCCACAGAATCATTAGTGAATAAACCATGAATCACTAAGTGAGTGATTCATACCAAATCTACTTTCAAAGTATATAATCTAGAAAATAATTTGATTCCAATTTTGAAAAATAATCTTCTTTCATCCGTATGATATATTTATTTGGTTGATAGGGACACCACTTTTCATATACTCATGTCAAAACTACCCATGACATTATCAAATTCATAAAAACCAACTTCATTGATTTTTTTCATGACATTAATACAAATAAAATACAATTTTTTATCTTGAGCTCAATATAAATGATTCTATTTTGATCAAAACAAATAAATATTTAAAATTATTTTTGTTTCTTCTTCTTTATCAATTTGTCTTATTAAAAATTCATGGTTTAATGATAATGGATAATATATTCACTTGACACTAACACATCCATTAGATATTTTTAAAAAAATTTCTTTCAAAAATGATACTTTTTTTACCAATGTACATATAATTCCAAATCCAAAAAGATATCACTTATACTACTTTAATCAACAATGGGAACTTCAACGCATGCCTCAATACCACTCTCATATTACAATAAAATCTATATATGGATATTATCTCCCCCACAACCCGAAATGATTCAACGGAAATTATATCATTTAAATACATTGGTGGAGGGGATCTTCTATTTCTTCTTGTTGAGGAAGTTTGTGAGTAACTATATACCACTAGTTTTCATTTATCCATCATTTTAGAATCCATCATTATATTTGAAATGGATTTGATAAAATCCAACTTATCCTCATTTTATGTATTCATGTTCTTTAAAAAAGGATATATTAAAAATTATTGATCTTATCATTCCAAAAACCTCTTATGACCATATTATTAATTTATGAATCATTAGTTTGAAAACCCATTCTTTATTTTTGTATACTTATTCGCACGACAACATTTTGGCATCCTTTTATTTTTCCAATTCAACTTTTTGTATTTATAAGAAACATTATATTAAATATATATTTAGAATGCATATTCAAACCACATTCAACATCGTAATATTTTTTAGCCATCTCTTGAAATCAATTTTTGGAAGGAATTGGCCTGTCATTTAATTTATGTCGATTTTCTCCACTCATTTTAGTTGATATTTTTTTCAACACACCCTATGGTTTTTACCAGTTATTGGAACCTTCTTGAACATTTTCTCATTAAATATATATTTTTACCCTTTCATGTAAAATCACATTTCTCTTTTCATCACTTTCAATGTGGAAAAGGTTTTGAAAATACTCAGGCATTCTTTGTGTGGAATGCCCCGACCTGAGAACCCCAGATCTGGTGCATTGTTTTGTTACATTGGTATAATCAAATACCAAAGGAACAATCACTTTATAATTTTTTTAAGACTATATTACATATATTATACTCATATTATATTGGGAAATATATAAATTACAACATGATACATAACAAAAACAAATAAACAACATCTTTGAAGGAGTATTAAATGTTTTCTTCTTCATAACCTTGGGAAATGAAACATAATAAGGGTGAGATAAAACACTCATTAAGGGAAGTGAATAAATAGTAATTTAATTGAATACAATAATTCATATACATTATGGAAAGGTAAATAATTTAAAAAACACATTTCATCAATAAACTTGGAATAAACATGCATCCCAATATTTTTTCATAGTGAAAATCTCATGGAAAGTAATAAGTGAGTACTGAAAGGAGAGAATTATAATTTATTTGATGTAATATATCTACCACATGATCCATTATATAATAAATATGGTTTAATTATGAGGGTAGAATTCCATATGATTCTATTTGGAAACAAACATGACAGTTTTGTCACAAACTATTTTGTCTCATGAGACCTGTTGATGCATCGAGGGCTATAACCGGCCCCACCTGACCCTATAAGTCCAAAATATTATTCATAAATATATTTAATTCAATAAAAATATGTATTAAAAATTTATATATTGAGTATCTTATATGTACTCCTTCAAGTTTCTCGAGTTAAAACCGCATTCAAAATAAACACTGTTTGTAAAATGGTATACATCTAAAACAATAATCATATCCATGACACTAGAATATGGATATTTACTATAAATTTAATTTAAAATGAAAAATTATCTCAAATGGGAAGTATATACAAATAATAATATTTATTAGGTGCATAATACCACATAATTCTCAGTGAAATAGAAATTGACACAAAATCTCTTACCTTAATTCCCGCTTAATGTTTTCACATTTGAACTTCCTGGAAAAAAAATTGTTAAAAGGCTAATAAAAATATAATTATAGTCATTTACATAACTATTTATAAATTATAATCATTTTATTATATTTATTAATTACCTTTGATAAAAATTGAAGAATTTCAATATCCTGATTTACTTAAAAATTTAAAGTTTTTCAATACTTTTTCTATTAAATCTAAATGTGAATTATACATTAATATAGTTAATTATAGAAGTATATAATGCATATAATTATATTTCTATATATAATATATAGTTTATTGCATCCACCCATGATTATTTTTTTATGTGTTGACCTGGAAATGTCTCCATAAGTGGTTGATCGTCCTTTGATGAGATATAGACGAGAGAGCTGGAAGAAGTTGTTTTAAATATTTATATATAGAAGTATGAATATTATAATAGGTTCAATTTGTTAATATATATTTAAATTTCTGAATAATTGATTCCTTTAATTATTGGTTATTAAAATGTTGGTGGATAAGGAAAGAGGAAGTGTAACTTGAAGGAAAAATTGGGGGTTCGAGAGCGTTTTTTCTATGGTTTTAATGATCGGTTAGATTATTTATAAGTAATAAACCTAATGTAAAATGAGTATAATTATCCATAATTGGAATTATATGATATTAATGTACATAAATGATTATCAATGTATATATATATAATTTTTTTAAAATGTTATCAGGATGAATCATTAGATAAACTATTAGTGGTGATTTCTTAGATTATTTTGGACATTTTTTCGATCATCGCATAGTATTTTTGTTTAATTAATTAATAATATGTAAATATAATAGTTCAAGAACGTTAAGTAAGATTTAATACATATATTATAATATTTTTCAACCATAAAAATGGTTTTATTTCCATCCTTTAAGGATAAATTGAAGAAAAAACCATTTTCGATGAAGGTTGTAAATCGGCACCTCACAGATGATGATGTTGTTTTTAAAATAAGAGAGAGAGAAATGAGTTTCATGAATTATATTCCATTATGTTGATATAATTACATAATATAGATTATATTATATTTATCATGTTAATTTTGATAGAGGATATTAGTACAGGATAATAAATGAAAAGGGAAATCAAAAGAAAAGAATGAGGATTTTCCTCTTTAATTCCCCTCTTTTTGTACCTCCTTAAGGGACCTTGGTTTGGTCTTCTCTTGAGGACATGAACTCGTGAAAATGGTGGATATAATTTGGAAGATTATTAAGTACAATTTTAACAATTCTCAAAGATTTTAAGGTGTGAGTAGAAGTGGTGGTGATGGGTGGTATTCAAACTAGAGGAGTGGGGTATTTTGCGAATATTTTATTAATTATTTTATTATTTTGGCTCAAGAAAGGAAATGGTGATTATTCTTGTGACTAAATAAATTAATTGATACATGTCAGTTCGAACAAATGTTTCTTACATCATCCATGACTAAATTATTTTTTATTTTACTTATAATGTATATATATCATAAATTAGAGTATTTTAATATTCACTAAAAACAAGTATTTCAGAAAAATCCCAAAAATTCAACCTAACCACTTTTCTATGTGTAGAATAAAAAATTGATATGAAATTTATGAAAATACTTTTATAAATATGGTAAATTTAATTATAAATTAAAATTTTTATTTACTCAAAAAATAAAAATTTTAAATTTATAAATAATTTTATAACACTCTGAAAAAATAACTAAGGTCTCACAAAATTATCCTAAAATAATAAGAAAAAATATTAATTTATGAATAAATTTTATGAAAATAAATTTTCTTTCAAATTATTTTATTAATTATAAAACTATAATTAAATATTTCATACTTAAAAAAATATCAACACATAATTAATAATTTGTAAAATATTCATTTACACATACAATTATATAATTATATCATATTTTCATTTATTAGATTCCTATATTTTATTTATACATCATGGGTGAGGTTACTATACATTTGGTTGATTTATTATTCATAAGGTTCATGTTACTATTCATAAGATCAAGTTACAATTTCATCGGTATAGGTTTCTTAACTTCTAGAAATACCTCTTATTTGATAAATTATTCATTTATAAGGTTTATATTGTGTTATATATGTTATTTTATATGATAATTTTGTGTTCAATTTAAACTATCAAATGAATTAAATTTATTTAATAGGATACTTACCCTAAAATCCTAGGGTGTCATATACGTCCCACCTATAGAAATTTCATTCTTGAAATTTCTAGGAACATTTCCTTATAAAAAGATAAGAGTGGTTCTTCTTCATAACATCTTGGGGTTCCCACCTTCCTTTCTCTATATTATGGTTTCTCCAAATCACTTTTACTAGCCGAGTTATCCGATTTCTTAATACTTTCTCTCTTTTGTCAAGAACATAGATAGGCTCTTCATAGTAAGTCAAATCATGTCCCAATTATATTTCTTCATATGCGAGTACATGTATGGGGTATGGCACGTAATTCTTTAACAATGAAATGTGTAACACATCATGAACCTTAAAGAGGCTTGGTGGCATTGCTAAATGGTAAGCCACAGATCCAATTATTTTCATAGTTTCAAATGGTCTGATGTACGTAGGGATTAATTTCACATTCCTACCAAACATTAAGGAACCCTTCTATAGAGGTACATTCATAAAGACATTATCTTCATCTTGAAATTCCTAACACTTTCTCCAGTTTTCATTATAAGTATTTTTTCTATTATGAGATTCTTTAATATGATCTTGAATTATCTTTACCTTTTTCATTGTGTCTTTAATAAGTCCAGGGCCTATAAGCTTCCTCTTAAGAATTCCATCCCAACAACTTGTAGTTTGATATATCTTTCCACATACTCCTTCATATGTCTTCATTTGAATACTATAATGGAAACTATTGTTGAAGGAAAAATCCACCAAAGGTAAGTACTGAACCCACATTCCATTAAAGTCAAGTGAGAATGATCTCATCATGTCTTCCAACATTTGAATTGTTCATTTAGACTTTCCGTTGATTTGAGGATGATAAGAAGTACTCATATGAAGATCAGTATCCAAAGGCTTATGAAGACTCTTTCATAATTTTGGGTTAAATCAGGGATCTCAATCAAACACAATTGATACAGGTGTACCATGAAGTATTAAAACTTCATTAATCCAGTGTCTTACAAGGGACTCCAGTGGAAAATATTCATTATTTTGAGGAAATGTGTAGATTTTGTAAGACAATAAACAATTAACCATATTGTATTATTCTTTATAGGTGTCCATGGTAGTCCTATGATAAAGTACATCATAATTTTATCCTTGTTATGGCTAGGAATAAGTAGAGGTTGCATGACTCCTCTAGTATGTTGTTTCCTAGCCTTCACTTATTGAAAAACTAGACACCTTGACACATAGTCAGTAATTTTCCATATCAGGTTATCCCACCAAAAAATTTCCTTCAAATTTCCAAAACTATTTGTGTTACCAAGGTCTATAGGGAAATGTGAGCTATGATAATCATTTAATAGTCCACCTTTTTTCTTAGGTATTGATGGAACACATAACCTCTTTCCAAATTTTACAACTCTAGCACCAAAAATGATGTCCTCACATCTTCTATCCTAAACATATTTAATTTATTTTGATGGTTCTCATCATCATATTGGGATATTTTTATCTTCTCCAGATAATATGTAAGAACCCGGTTCTTAGTTTTGAGAAAATAAGGAAAAAGGGGGAAAATCCTAAATTTTGGGACTACATGCTATGTACTATTCTACACTCTATTTACTTTGGTCATGTGGGATGACTACACAGGGTGTGTATCCTTGTTGGCGGCGAAGGGTGTAAAAACTGACTACATGTCGTTTAGTGAAAAATTACACATCATGTAGTCAGTCGACAGGAAAATAGTAAGGCGGTGGAGGCAGCCTCCAGCGGAGCGGTAGTGCACGCTATGTAATCAGAAATACACATCATATACTCATGTTGATGGATGAACAGTGTGGCGGTGTCGCCAGAGGAACAGTTAAATGAGAAAAGTACATGTCGTGTAGTCAATAGTACACACCGTGTAGTTTGTTTTTTCACTTAAAATGGGCATTAGCCAACCCTGTTCACAGGATTAGCTTATAAACAGAAGAAGGAGTCAGGAGAGGAGGCCAGACCTTTGAGGACCTCTAGATCGAGAGTTGGGAATCTGTTTTCTCCTATGAAGATCTCGTTGGAACCGCACTGGTAATCCATATACTCTCTTTAGCCATTTCTTGTCAATTCTTCCTCTAAGGGAAGTTATTAGAGTTTGAATGGGGATTTCATTCACCTCATATCTACGATGATCTTGGGCAATTTGAGGATCGTCATTCCCATATACCGTTCAGGGGCATTTAATATAGGTGGCTTGGTGTTTAATTTCCAACTGTTGTACGTTTGTCTGAATCGTTGTGCCACGAACCCATGTTGGGTGTCATGTGGCTGAGGCCTTAGATGTTTTAAATACCTAGAATTGTATAGGTAATTAAATTTGATAATAAACTGTTTTTTGGGATCACTGCTTGGATCCAGGACCACCCCGGGGGTGCGTTCCTCTGTTTAGCCGTTTGGCCAGGATACCCGATGGTATTCCACGTTTATTTTGCGCATTACTTTTTCCTCAAGATGAATTGTATGTGAATTTCTTTATTATATATTGGGAAAGGCCTGGTTACTTGCTTAGCCTAAGGGAAGTGCTTTACTTTTCCTGAGGGAAGAGTTAACTTTAGCCTGAGGGCAGTGGTTATTTCGGCCTGAGGGAAACTTCTTTCATGCCTGTGGGCAATAGACTCTATGCCTAAGGGATACACTTTGTATGCCTGAGGGAAATATATGTTATGCCTGTTGGAAATTACCTGTGGGTTACGTTTCTGATTACCTGAGGGTAAGGGTTTGCGTGTCTGAGGACAGTGACTGTTTACATAGAAATTCATTATGATGGTCTCCTTATAATGAACGATTAAATGAATATTAAAATGGAAATATAACTGGTAGATCTAGTTACTTTTGAGTACTGGTTTGTTTATTTAATTTACTTTTTCCACATTATTGTTGCATGTTTACACATAGTTGAGAACGGGCCTTTGGTGGGTGCCTACTAGGATTTATTTCTCACACCCTGTTTGGGTCATGTCTTTGACCCAAACAGATTACATTTTGTAGGTGTGGATAAGGGAAAGGGTCCCTATACAGGTACTTGATTACTGCTAAGGAGTAGGGGAGCATGGGACCGGGATTAGGCTCGCGATGCTACTGATTGTTTTGTTTTTTTTTTCTGTACTCTGTATTTTACTGCATTGTATTATTGTGTAACATGTTCTGGCTATTTTCTTAGAACTTGAGACATGTTTCATAATTATCTATAAAACTGTTGGTTATCTTTTACTACAATTGTTTATTTTAAATTTGTATGGTTTATTGCTTCCGCTGATGTTGTATGTTTTATCTTGTATTTTGTTGTGCTACACTTCAACAAATGAGTCCATTGTTTCCCAACTATTAGACTTGGGCCCTCTCTGCTAGTCGGCAGCCTTTGGAGTTTGGGGAAATGCACTTGAGGTCATGTGATCAACCAGGTTCAGGGCACCCGTTGAGTGGCACCCAGATCCGGGACGTTACAAAATATAGTTTAAAATCATTTGAAAATGGAATGATGTTTTCCCATCACTAACAGTCCCCAAATCCATCTTTACTAGATCCATGAATATAGGGTCTTTCTCAACACTCATTTGGGGAAGAAGTCCATGATCATTCCAGCTTTATGAATCTTCTACCTTATTTCCCTTTCTAGGGTGGTAGTGTGTTGAGAAATAATAATATTTGACTAACTTGACCCATCCCCATTGCCTCATGTTGAGTTCTTTCTATGAAAAAATGCATCTCAAACTCTTGTGATCCATATATATCTAACATCATTCACCATAGAGATAGTTTTTCTATATTTTCATTGAAATGATTATGGTTTCTAACTCAAGATCATTAGTTGGATAATTTTGTACATGTATCCTTAACTACCATGAATAAGTAATGACATTATCATTTTTCATAAGGACACAACCCATTCCATTCTTTGATGAATCACTTTATATCAAAAATCAATCATTTCCAAATAGAAGAGTCGAATTTTGATCAATGAATAATATTTTATTCAATTCCTCAAAACATTTTGTACATTATTTTATACATACAAACCAAATCCAATTACATGTGTGCTTGGATATAGGGTTATCCAATCAAGAAAAAAAATTATGAAACATTTATAGTAATTTTCTATGACAATAAAACTATGTACCTAAGTTATGATGATTAGAATAGGCCATTAATGGAATGAATTTTTCTTTATAGTATCTGATGAGATTCCATACTTAGAGAGAATGTGGTCAAGAAAATAAACTATTTGAAGCCATAAATCAAGCCTACAAAACTTCTAATACAACTCATTTCTTATAAGAGACTCTAAAAAAACCCACATATGGTACTCATGGTCCTCATATCTTCTGTAAAATATCAAAATATCATCAATAAAAACCCAAAAATCATAAAGATATTCCTTTAAAATTATTTTCATTAGATCCATCAAAATAGAGTGTTCATTACTCAGTCAAAATACCATTATTGTAAATTCGAAATGTCCTTACCTAGTTTAAAATGTTGTCTTTGGAATATATTCCTTCCTCGCACACAACTGATGATATCCATATTAAAATTAAATCTTTATAAAACATTGATATTCATGAAGTTAATCAAATAAATCATTGATGAGAGGTAGGGTATACTTTCTATTTATTGTAATATCATTTGTTTTTCTATAGTCAATGAACATCCTAATGTATCCATCTTTCTTCTTGACAAAGAGAATAGGGGCTCCCTAAGGAGAAACATTAAGCTAAATAAATCCCCTTTCGCTCAATTCCTTTAGTTGTTTCTTTAAATCCACTAATTCTACAGTGTCCATTCTATAGGGAGTCTTTGATACCAGACATACACTGGGAATTAAATCAATAGAAAAAGAAACTTCCCACTCGGAAGGAAGACTAGGTAAATCCTCTCGAAATATATCAAAATATTATTGAAAAATATGTACATCCTTAATTTAAATATTTATTTCCTCATCGATAGATTTTTATTCTATTAATCACCAATAATTTTATTCTAAAGAGCTATTGGGCTGGGAAATAGATAAGAATTAAATGGTGATGTTTCTTCTCTAAATATAAGGTATTCTACCCCTTTCTAACAAATTATAACTTCCTTCTTCTTTAAATAAATTTTTTCGTCATAGTTTGGAAACCAGTTCATACCAAAGACTATATCAAAGTCAATAATAGGTATGATGATAAGGTCAGTAAATAAAGTTTTTTTATGTATTATAAAGGGGATTAGCTAACACATATTTGATGAAAAGATACATCTCTTATGGGTTTTGACTAATAGATCATTTATTAAATCAAAATAAAAATGTCTACTTTTCTTGAAAAACCGGGATGATATAAAATAATATGATGATCCACAGTCAAATAAAGTATTTTATAAGTTTGGGTCAATGATTAAAGTACCTTACACTACATCATTAAAAACTTCAACCTCCACAGTGGTGATTCCATAAGCGTGGTCATTCTCTCTTGGCCTTTTCAGAGGCCAGTTTTATTGATTCTTAGGACAATAATTTTAATAGTGTATCATCTTCTTAAAATTTTAGCAGTAAACATCATTGATTTGTCTCTTCCACTTTCATTCATTATCCCGATGACCCTATTCTCCACACTTAAAACAAACTCTCATTCTTTCAAGCATTTTCTAGGATTATTCTTCACATGGTTTTCGCATAATGGTATTTACTTCATTCTCTTGTTATTCTATAGAACATCACATTTTCCATGGTTTTTAGAAGAAATCCTATTCTCTTGATTTCCCTTCAACAAATTGGATCTAGAAAATTACTTCTCTATTTTTATGGAACTTATCCCCATTTCATCATATGTTAAAAATAATTGAGAATCAAGTTCCCTTCATAGACTTGCCTTAAGAACTTAAAAAAATGATCAATCTTATCTTCTGAATCACATATATAATTTATAGAATACCTGGATATTATTGAGAAGGTATCCTCATACTCTACAACACTCTCTTATTCCCTTTTATTTAAGATAATTAATTTTCATTTCATTTCAGTTCATTGCTCATGGGGGAAGTATATGTTTAAGAATGTTTCTTTAAAAGTTATCTAAACCATATCCTCTATTTATTCTTCCTCCTTAGTATTTTGGATCAATGACCATCATTGGTCAGCATCTCCCTTGAGACATTATACTTTCAGTACTAACTTTACATTTTAATTGCTTCCTAATGCTATAAATATCTTTTCAAGGGACTTGAGCCACTACTCGTCTACCACTAGTTTAGTAGTCCCACTAAATGATGGGGGATTATACCATATTAAATGATCCATCATAGGTGTATTGTGGTTATTCTTCATAACCTGAGTATATTTTCATAATATGGTCATGATCTTCTCAACATAACCACTAACTATATTGTCTTTCTCAGTGGGAAAATATCTATATTGTCTGCGTGAATTGATTTCACATCTTCCATACAACGTCATCACTAAAAAAATTCATACACTAAATTTTTTTATGAGTCATAATGCATAATTTAGAATTAGAAAACACTAGACATAAATTGAGAATTTATACAGGGAAAATCTCGTAATTGTAAACATGGTTTCATTGAGGACATATTTACATTTAAACCCTTCATAATAGTTTGTAAAGAATATGTGAATTATCCTAAGCATATCCCCTAGTAGTGTCAAACTAGGTGTGTAGTAAGAACCATTATCATGTACCAGGATAACCCATGTCATGCTCGGAACACCTTTCAAGAGTTATTACTCCTATGTGCATCTATTCTAGAACCATGTCCACTTATAGTATCCATATAGGGACGGATTTCTAAGAAGAACCACATAATCTCTTCTTTACAAAAAATATAGGATGTTCTTGTATGATTATACTCAAATTCCATATTTGGAACATGTTACCTAAACTAATGTTTCTAAATCTAGTTTCCAATGTTACTAATAAACTTCTTTTGATACCAACTGTAACACCCAGTCCCCAAAATCCCTGTGTTGTTACATTATTTTATTACATTGATATAATAAAATGTCAAATGAATGATTATTTTAGTAGTTCTGGAAGATCATATTACATAAATGGTACTCATTTTACATTGTGAAATTTATAAATTATAACATGATACATGACAAAAAGAATTAAACAGTATCCTAGAAATATTATTCAATGTTTTCTTCTTTATAACCCAAGGAAATGAAACATAATACAGGTGAGATCAAACACTCATTAAGGGTTAAAAAACGAAATAATAAGAAAATTAAATTCAATAAGTAATATACATTATGGTAAGGAAAAAAAATTAAAAACATATGTGATTAGTAAACTGGGAATGAACATGAATCAATATATTTTTTCATAGTGAAAATACCAAGGAAAGTAATAACTAACAACTGAAGGAAATGATTGATTATTTATTTGAAGTAATGTATCTATAACCTGAACCATTATACTATCAATAAAGTTTATGTCTGAGAATATAAACCCATTAGATTCTATTTGGAAATAAACATGAAGGGTTTCTCATCAACTGGTTTGTCTCGTGAGACCTGTCGATGCATTGAGGGGATATAGCGGGCCCCGACCATCATTTAAAGTCCAAAGAATACATAATACATGTATTTAATTCAAGAAAAATATATATTATAAATGCCCTTATTGAGTAGAGGATGCATATTAATCAATATTTCCGCAGTTAAAATAGATTCAAAAAAACTCTATATATATAATAGTATACGGCTATGACACTAATCATATCCTTGACACAAAAATATGGATATTTAATATAAATTTAATTTCAAAAGAAAAATGATCTCAAATGAGGACTTATATATACCACATTAAAATTATTATGTGCACAATAATAAGTAAGTCTCAATGAAATAGAAATTGAAACAAAATCCATTACCTTAACTCATGATTAATTTTGTTGTGTTTTCCCCTCTTGAACAACAAACATATATTTGTTAAAATAATGATACAGAAGTGAATTATATTAATTTATATAAATATTTATAAATTATAATAACTGTATTATATTTATTGATTTATGTTGAAGAAAATTTAAGTGCTTTGACGTCATGATTTACTTAAAAATATCAAGTTTTTCAATACTTTTGTTGTTTTACCTAAATATAAATTTTACTTTAATATAATTAATTAGATAAGTATATAATAAATATAATTATATTTTTATATATTATATATTTTTTTTAACATCCACCCTTGAGGATGGTTCTATGTATTGACATGGAAATGTTTCCATAGGTGGTTAACTGAGCTTTGACGGGATATTGATGGGGTAGTTGGAAGAAGATGCTTTAAAATTTTATATATATTATTATGACACTTAAAGTAGGTTAAAATAATTAATATATAGTAAAATTTCAAAGTAATTAATTCCTTTAATGAGTGTTCATGGAATTTTTGGTGGATAAAGAAAGAGGAAGTGTAACTCGAAGGAAAAAATTGGGGTTCTGGAGAGTTTGTTTCTTTAGTTTTAATGATCGGTTCGCTTATTTATTAGTAATGAAGTTAAAGTAAAATGGGTATAATTATCCATAATTAGAGTTATATGTTATAAATTGAGATAAATAATTCTAAATGTACATATATATATAATTCGGTTAAATGGTATGAGAATGAATCATTATATGAACTTTTAGAGATAATTACTTATATTATTTTGGGTTTTTTTGTCATCATGAACTAGATTTATTTAATTAATTAACATTATGTATATATAATGGTTAAAAAAATTACATAGGATGTAATAAATATTTTATAACCTTTTTAAAGAATAATGAATGGTTACATTTTCAGTCTTGAGGGATAAATTGATGAATTAAAATATGTCGTCCACAAAGGTTGTAAATTAGCACCTCACGGACAATGATTTTGTTTCTAAAATAAAAGAGAGAGAGAAATGAGTTTCATGAGGGATATTCCATTAATATGATATAATTATTTTATATATATTAAACTAGTGTTATCATGATCATTTGGATAGAGGAGGTTATTAGAGGATAATAAATTAAAATGGAAATTAAAATAAAAGAAAGATGATTTACCTCTTGAATTCTCCACTTTGAGTACCTCTTAAGGGAACTTGGATTGGTCTTTTGTAGAGACAAAGAGCTCACAGAAGTAGGGGAGAGACTTGGTAAGAGTATTGGGTAGAATTTGGACAAGTCAAAAAATTTTGAAGTTATGTGGAGAAGGGGTGGTGAGGGGTGGTATTTGTAGTGGAGGAGTGGGGTGTTTTGTAAATATTTTATTCATTGTTTTATTATTTAGGCTCAAGTGAAGAAATGGTGATCATTATTATGACTAAATAAAATGATTTATACACATGAGTTTGAACCAATGGTTCTATCATCATCCAGGACTCAATGAATTGTGTATTTAACTTATCATGTATATATACAATAAATTATAGTATTTTACAATTCACTAAAAAATCATGTATTTCAGAAAAATCCCAACAATTCACCCTAACCATTTTTCGATATGTAAAATAAAAAAATGAAAATAATTTTATGAAAATAATTTTCTAAATACGAAAAAATTTATTTTTCATTAAAATTATTATTTACTCAAAAAATACTAATTTAAAATTTATAAATCATTTTATAACACTCATAAAAAATAACTAATGTCTCAAAAAATTATCCTAAAATTATAAGAAAACGAAATATTAATTTTTAAATAAATTTTATGAAAAAAAATAACTTTTAAATCCTTTTATTTCTATTAAAATTTTAATTAAATATTTCTGACTTACAAAAATATCAACACATAATTAATAATTTATAAAATATTCATGTACTTATACTATGATAAAATTATATCATAATTTCATTTCTAAGATGCCTAAATTTTATTTATACTTCCATGGGTGTGTTTACTATTCATTTTTTCGATTTACATTTACAAAGGGTCATGTTATTATTCCTAATATTAAGTTATTATTTCATCGGTATAGGTTCCTTAAATTCTAGAAATACCTATAATTTCAACAATTAATAATTTATAAAGTTTTTAATGTATTCACTGTGTGATTTTATATGATAATTTTGTGTTCAATGTAAACTATCAGATTAAATAAATTTATTTAAGAGGAAATATATCATAAAATCATTTGGTGTTATATTATGCATGTCATCCTTGATAAAAATTTTAGCCACATTAGACATTTATTATCCTTGGTAGAAATTTATTTGAATGATCTTATTTATTTCTCATAAATACATAAGTTTACTTCTTTTTCCTATAAATATCTTTGTTTTATTCCATTATATAAATTCAACTGAACTAATATTGGTTCTGATTTTACTCTTTTATTATCTTAATTATTCTTCTTGAATTCGGTAAATCTTTTTTCAATCAAATATATTTTCTATCAATGTAAAACTTATTCATATTTTTTTAAATAAAGGTGGAACTCTTCATGAAACCTATAGTTCCTCTCTTACTATATTTTCTATCCATATTTCCATGGCTAGTATAAATAAAAAAATCCATCATAGAAAAAAATAATTTATATTATTGTCTCTCGATTGACATGTTCTTGTAGTTGATTTTCTTCCACCATTCATCCATTGGGATTCTGGAAACACAATAACAGTGTGTCCTAATATTCCAAAGAAGTTTCTCTTTGTATCTACCTTATTTTGGGGATCCTTTAATTTTATATTCAATAATAATCTTTTTCATTACTATAGACTCTAGATTTTAATATTTTTTGACTTGACCATATGATATTCCCAAAAAGAGGATCTTTTAAATTTCATAAAAAAAATTAAGTATGCTCAAGTCCTTTGATATTCCCATCAATCTCCTTTGATATATAGGATATTAACTTCAACCATGAGCTATATTCATTTTTGGATTATATATTCAATTAAAAAAATGTGATGGATAATGCTATATTTTATCTCTTTATCTATGTCCATTTATTCTTTTATCTCTTGGGTAACATCTTTGATTAAATCACATTATCCCTTTATCTTTAAAATAATTTTCTTGATATTATTTTTAAACCCACCACCACTTTTTTCCTTTGATTCTCTTTAACTAATTCTTACATTTTTGTGTAAATTTTATCCTTCTTTTGATTTTTTCCCATTTATTTTCATGACCTAACCCACCAGGGGTCCACCTATACTGATGATAACCTGAGAGTAACACCGCCAGTCCACCTCCAATTGGCCAGGGGTTGTTTCCTATAACCAAGTAGGAATATCACAAATATAGAATTATATATCCTAAAAACATGTGAAAAAATATGACTCAAAGTGCATCACACCCATGTAGGATAAATATAACAATAAATACCCAAGAGGAAATAATGCATGTGATGATATATAATAATAACCATGGTGTATCGATATAAATAATCCCAAATTATAGTAGAGTAAAATACATTACCAATATGAAATAAAGGGATTCCCAACATTATAGTTAAAGAGGAGGTATAAACTGCATCTGAATCCCCAACACTAACCACCACCTATGATTATTATCACTAAGTAATTGTAAGATACACCAATATCAGTCCCCCCAGGCCATCGTTTAAATTTATATCATATGAATAAACATTAAATGTGGAAAAATACCATGAAGGGTGAGTATAAACATACCTATTGAGAGACTCGGAAAACCATAAAGGTAAGTATTCAAGGTAAAATAGTTATCTCAACCCACAATATGAAGAGGTGTGAATAAACCCAATGAAAATAAATGCTTATAGGAGAGTCCCAATATATTCAGTGGAGGGAGATATATATATATATAGAGAGAGAGAGAGAGATCTTGATCTACACTACTAGATAAAAATGATGAATCTTTTAATAGCTTGAAGTTCCAATGTTTTCTAATGACATTATCCCCATGTATCCTTACTAAATCGGTTATAGGGACCTGTAACTCTTCAATGGAATGTCACGGATAATGGGATAGTGACCCCAAAAGTATAGAGGAACCATGTTGTTCCATATCTTGAAGAGCATAGGTTTCACTGTGTAGATAGCAGACCCACACCCCGAGTTGTGTATGGTAGGTTTCCAATCCAACATGTACCAAGGAATGGGGACCCATTCCCTGAAATAAATATGTTTCTGGGGGTTTCTATAACACCCTTAGATTTTTGTGAAATATTTTTTTTCGAATTAATTTATATCACTGATAGTTTTCATTTCATGTGACACTATAAATAGTAATTATGTATAAATTAGAAACACTAATTCAAGTGTTTCTTTCATAACCAATACCGATTTGTCATTTGCTACCCACAATACTAACCGGGGTGGCACTACATGCAATACCAACTTGATTTACACTACAGGAAAGACCGACTTATGATATATGAAATACCTACTTGTTTTTCAATACCCACAACATGGAGTTGGAAAATTTTATATGCAGCACCGACGTTTTCTACGAAATGTCATCTTATGGTTAAAATTATTTAATCAAGATAATTATTACTTCGCCATTAAAATTACTAATATAAATAGTAAAAACAAATTTTCAAATAGTTTTTATAAGTTTTTTATATAAATAAAAATTATTTATAATGAAATATATAATTTTTATTAAATTTCTTATTTGTTTAAAAAAACTTTTTTCCCAAATGAACTACACTTCCTGTCCTTCTTGAAAAAAAAATTGAATTTAAAAATAGATGGAAATTTAAATTTTTTTTTTCAAATACATTTTTAATCTATAATGCAGAAATTATATTATTAGGAATTTTTGGGATTTTTCTGATAAACCTTATTTTTTATGAATAGTGGAAAATACTGCATTTTAATTAAAAATGACAATTTCGTTTAAAAATTTATTAATGGTAAATTATATTTTAAATTTACTTTAAAGTAAAATTAGATAAATTATAAATTTATTAATACAATTTAATTCATTAGAACCACTTTTACTTTGAAATTAAATATTAAAAATATAATAAATTTTTAGAACGTTTAAATTTAGAAACTAACCCTCTCGCCACATTTGTGGGATTAGCATTAATATTAATTTTTCCTCATTTGTATATTTAATTATGAAAAAATAATATAAAAATTTTTAATTGATATACTTCTTAGAGTTTAATAATATCAACTTAATTTTTTCCCAAAAATATTTGAAAAGGTGATTAAAATTTATCATAGTGATTATGGAGAAATTAACATTAATTAGGGAGTAACGTTAATATTAGGGTGCCAAATGACCTAGAAACTTGTCCAAACGCCATTAATGGAAATATTTAGTCAGTAATCCTTCCATAAATTATTTGCTTCTATTTTTTATGACTTTTTATACTTAATAACATTTGTAAACCTAACTTGTTTTCATAATTTCCATGTGAGTCCTTTTCCTTCCCTATAAAAAGACACCACCACTACCCATTCCTCACACCTCTCAATCCCCTTGGATCACCCAAACCTTGGTAAAATAAGATCCAAACATACCTAAATTACTCATTTAGGCTTCCTTTTTCCATAAATATTCTAAGGAGGCCTTTTGGCACAAACCAAAAGGAGTTACCTAATTAAGATGTATCGTCTTCTCTCAAGTCCCTTATTTTATTTTCCTTCTCCACCCCCTCAAATTATTTTTATTATATGATTATATAACAATAAAATTATACTAATTATACTATGATGTTATTATGTAAATGTTTTTCCCTATTCTTACACACACATATATCTAATGGGTAGCGAACATATTGTTTCTGTGTAGGGTGAAGTATTGCCTCACGAAAAGATTATTGTTCATTTTTCCATTACCTCATACCATGGTGTACATTATGATGTAAAATATGTTTTTATATATCATATATCATATTTATTATGTATATAAGATTATTAATCACTTTTTATAACACATATCATTTTACTTTCCATTTTGTGTTAATACGATAATTTTATTTGAGGAAATGTGGACTACCACCCTCTCAAAGTGATATGATTCGTCAATACACTACATGGATGTATTAAGAATGGTTTTAGTGAATATATTATAAATATATATATATATATTATAAATATAATGTAAAAATTATATTTATTTATTTATTATACTTTTTTTCTTTCAACATGATAATTAAATGGAAATAGCATTCATGTGTATGTACGGCCTGAGGTCTCAATGAATGGTGTATTCTGTTTCATAATTATATATTTTATATATTATTATAATACACGTATAATATATATAAATAAATTATATTTATAACATGGTTTAAATTCTTGAAATCATGATATAAAATATAAACTCAATATAACAAATTGTGACTCATGCGAATAATAAAATGAATATTACCCGAAGTGAAACATTAGCATATAATTATTAACAAGTGGGTAATATAAGGTATAATAAAACCATATATGGTATTATATATAATAATAATGTTCTGTAAAATATTTATAATAAATTTACATTTTTTATACTTGTGGTATGAATGCGTACGGGGGGAGTCAAGACACAAGGTAAGGGGATTTCATCTCAATTTTTATTCCTATGAGATACATTCAATGTTCACCACTCTGTCCTTTCATGTGGAATAAGTAGTACCCTTGATTTTATTCTATTTATCTTATACCTATATTTATTGTTATTAAAAAATCCTTTTTATGAACTTTTATTCACAGGTTTTAAGTTTCAAAAGTTACCAAATTGGTAAAAATGTATTGTCTTAAGTTACCTTCTTTGAGACTCATGTTTTGTTATGAACCTAAACTCTTTTAATTTGTATAAACTTTAATTTTAAATTTTCTATAATAAATATAATTATTTTTATGCTATCTTAAGTTTCATTTAATTTATTCTTCTTACATGGAGAGTATGATCCCAATTTACCAATTTATAAGAGTTTATTGATATGGTCTCATCGCTTTTTGAGATTGTTTACATTTATGATTCCTTTGATGAATTATTATGTTTCATATCTCAATCATCATCATAATAAATATAATAAAAGTTTTTTAGAAATAAATAAAAAGAAAAACAACTCAATCCACAAGAGGGCAGGGTAGAGAGACATGTTTCTACGGGGGTCTAAAAAAATGGAGACCTAGAACATCACCTCTTAGAGTGTTAACCCCTAGTGTTTTCAAGCTCTAGAAGTCATGAAAATATACGCACTCTGTTCCAGGTTAATCAAGAGATTCCAAGTAATCAGCCGCCCTGTTACCTTCCCGCCAAGTGTGAGACTCTTTTTTATGAGTGATGAGAAGAGAATGGAACTTACGAATGAGATATTCAATTGACCAAGGAGTAGGTCACAGGACCTGAATAGCATTGTGGACCATCATAGAGTCATTTTTGGATTCCAGGAGATGTAGGTTACGCTGCCTACCCATAGATAGTCCTATGTACATAGTATTAGCTTCTTCCACGAGAGTGGTACCATGCCCCAGCCGGGTAGAGAAAGCCAAAAAAACTGAACCAGAGTAGTCACGGACAACACCACCTCTATTTATGATTCCATATTTACATGAGCCTTCAGTATTAAGTTTCAAACCATGAGTCGGAGGGAACCACCTTACCCAGTTTCCTAAAGGTTGATTAGTAGAGGCAGGTGCACCATGAGAAGTAAAATTAAGTCATTGCAGCGTAGGATCCTCCCTTCAAAAATTGAGTGCTCTCCTCATATCAATAAGGAGGGATATGGTTCTAGAGATGATCTCTCAGCCGGATGACAACACCCCCTTGAAGACATTTTTGTTTCACACTTTCCATAAAAACTAACAACCTGCCTGCAGTACAAGGTTCCACGCTTTTCTTTCATAACTTGCCTCACCCGAGATGTGAAACCAATGGACCATGAAAGGCTCCTCTCTCATATTTGGACTAGAGACTACCATGAATTCAGTGGAAAAAACCCCAAACTGCCTGTTCCCACTCGCTTTCAAAGAATAGGTGCACCGAGGTCTCCTCCTGCTTCCTCCTACAACAGACGCACCTAGAAGCCATTTTCACACTGCATCTTCTAATATTTTCATCAGTGGGGAGTGCTCTGTTTTATACTCTCCAGACCAAAAAATTGAACTTTTAAGGGATGAGGTTATACCATAGAGTCTTGTTCCAGGTATCACATGTGTGATGATAGGAAATTGTGCGCTGGTACTCATTGGAGGAGAAATACCCTGAAGAAGACGGAGTGAACACACATTTATCGGGAACAGATGAATGTTCTATAAGATGAAACGTCTCATGCTAGTTTCTATCCAGAACAGCATTAATGAAAGAAGGATAACAGCCAGCCTCCCGGAAAGTGATGTTCGTAGCAGGGAACCCCGGTAAGCTGATGATTGTGCCGCTCCAGTTGTCATACCAAAAGGATATGTCGCATGTATCGACAATCCAACGAACTTGGGGAGAGATGGAGCTGATTCGCGAAGCAACCGCTTTCCAGAGGCTAGAGGATTGAATCGCAGGAGAACTCTCGTCCTTAATATAGCATGCATTCATGGGAAGTTCCCCACAACGAGGTCTTCTCCAACACTTCCCAAGATAGTTTCACACGCATGCATGCAATGGTATCTATTAGACTACGAACATTAATCCCCCCATCGCTTCTAGGCCTCGACATCCTGTCCCAAGAGACCCAATGACATTTCCCTTTGAACTGAGGATCCCATATAAATCCTGCAAGAATTTTATCCAAACTCTAAATGACTCCCTTGGGAGATTTGATGGCGGAAAGGACGTGCACTGGGGTGGAAATAATAATGCTATTAACCAACGTGATTCGCCCCCCGAAAGAGAGATACATGTTCTTCAAGTTGATGATTTTCTCAGTGACTCTGCTAACAAGGGGATCAAAATCGTAGATACGCAGGGATTTCGAAGACAGAGGGGCTCCCAAATATTTCATAGGAAACTCAGCCTTTTGGATTCCCAGATATTTGCTTATAGTGAGGACCCGAGCATCCAAGCATCTATTCGAGATGAATAAGATACTCTTGTTTCGGTTGATGACTTGCCCACTCCACTTTCTATACACCTCCAGCACCCTGTTAAAAGCCCTTACCGACCATCTTAAAGCATTAAGGAAAACAATAGAGTCATCCGTGAACATGAGATGTGTGACCGGAGGAAGATTCATTCTTCTACAAAACGGTATGATACCCCCGCTTCTGATGTTCTGCTGAATGAGGCAGCTAAGAACGTTCTGGGTGATGATAAAAATTGTCCGCAAGATGGGGTATCCCTGTGGAAGGCCACGAGATGTTTTGAAGAATCCGAAGGATTTTCCCATGAAGATAAGATACATCCATGTTGAGCTGAAGCAACGAAAAACCAGATCGATGTTCCACATGGACAGACCAATACCAGCCAGTACTTTGTTGTTGAAGGCCCATTCGACCCGGTCATAGGCCTTACTCTTGTCAAGCTTGACTACCATGTTGGATCCCCGAGTGTTAAGATTAATTTCTTTGATCATTTCATGGGAAAGGGCTATATCCCCTGAATAGAACAGCCCCTAACGAAACCATGTTCCTCAGGTGAGATGCAGATAGGAAGATGAAGGGCCAGGCGGGTGTTGAGGATACTATCTAGGATTTTATAGGGGATATTGAACATGTTGATCAAGAAAAAGTGATCAATGGAAGAGGGGGCTTTAGATTTCGGAATGAGCACCACAGAAGTAGCATAGGCCACCCGAGGCAACGGACCTCTATGGATGAAATCCTGAATCGCCTCAATGAGATCACTTTTCACTGTCTCCCACGATGCTCTGTAAAACACTCTAGAGAACCCATCCGGCCCAGCCACACTATTAGGGTCAAGCTTCTGCATGGCCTCACGAATTTCCGCCTCATGTGGAATATAACTCAGGAGCACGTTGTCCCGATCAGTAAAGGTAGACTGCACAATATCAAAGAATCTGAAAACGTCTTTAGGCTATCCAGGTGAAGTATGGTCACAAGGTCTAGCAAGGAGGTTGCAGAAATGGGAGCATACAAGCTTCCCAATCGTATTCATGACTTCAGAAAAGGACCCATCCTCAAGTTCGATATTCAGGAAAACCCATCTCTTCCTCTCTTTGATACATGCGTGGAAGTATGCAGAGTTATTATCTCCCTCCTTAAGCCATTTGATGTGTGTGTCCACTCTCGCTTGACATTCCTGTCTAAGAAGCATATCCCTCAACTCCTCTTTTCTGTTGGAAATATCCACAATGATATATCCGTTCCAATCCATTTCAAGTTGTCTTTCGAGTAGATCAACGTCATGCATGGCCAGGTCCACATCGTTGTTAGATAGGCGATTGTCCCTCGACCATGTCAGGAGCTTTGCTTTGAGACGCCGGAGTTCAATGTGTAAGGCTGTCCAAGTGTGTCCAAGAGATGGGTCATTCCATGAGTCGTGAACCAGCTCATTGTACCCGGGAAGGTTCACCCGGTGAGGGTAGAAATGAAAACGATCAGAACTCTCTTGTCCATTGGATAATGAAAGGAGTAGAGAGTGATCAGAGATCCCTTGTGCTAGATGCATTACCTAGGAGTTAGGATAAATAGATAATGCATTCACGTTGGCCAAGCTGCAGTCTAGATGACTCCACGATCGCCGATTTCCCTGTTGATTATTGCACCACGTGAAACAGTCACCTACAAACCCAAGGTCCAGAAGCCCCCGACCTGCCATGAACTGGGAGAAGGATTGGCTTGATTTCCTTTAAAACATCTCTCACCCCTTTCTCTCCTCTGGATCAGTGACAATGTTGAAATCCCCCACAAAAAACCAAGGGTGATTCCCGAGATCAAAAGCGTTAAGATCCCCCCACATAACATCTCTTTGATGAGAGTCTCAACTTCCATAAATGAACAAAACGAAAAAGGAGTGGGTTCCCTGAGACCCCGCCACCGTGATGAACTGATCCCCCAACCAGGAGAGGACAACTGAGGTTCTCTAGTTCCAGAAGATCCATATGTGCTTGTTATCTGGTTCCGCATGTATTCACCCATGAAAATTAATATTCCTCGAGAAATCAGTTATTTTACCTAACGGTTGTTTGTGTTCAAGAAGGGAAATGAGTGACATTCTGTGTTTGGAGACCTCCGAGGATACAAAGTTGGTTTAATGCGAGCTCCGGCTCCTTGAACATTCTAGATGAGCATTGAAGTCATTGAGAAAAGAAGAGTCTGGGACTGGCCCCAGAGTACATGGCATTTTCAAAGTGGGAGGGTACTCTCCCCTGAAGCTTCATGTATTGAGATCAAGTACATATTCCAGGGTTGCTAGTCTTGGGCATACTAGAAGGGTATTAGCAGCATATGGCATTGAATGTGTTGTATTCTTTCTTTCTGGGGGAGATTGAATCAGCCTCACCTACCTATCATCCGACCATGAAGCAGATTCCTTTGGAGGATGCGGGGAATTATCTGAATCCGAGCCAGGTGGAGAAACCTTGAAGGATAAGGCCAAAGGAACTATTTCCAAGGACCGAACATCCCACCCAAAGGTACTCCGGGATAGCATTAGATCTGTTGGGAAGATGGGAAGAGGAGATGGAAAACCTGAGGAAATAGTAAAGGAGTATAATATGGTACTAAACGGTTCAGATAGACCTCTTAAAACAAAAGGCTCCATGGCTCTGCAACATCCACTGACTGATTTCATATTTGCCTCACAATTGGCTCCGAAAGCTGCAAAACCCTGGAGACACTCCAAACCGGCCTCAGGAACTGAAGCCACATCCGCAGAACTACCAGGGAGGGGCGTGGAGGGGAGAGAAGCCCCCGCGAAAGAGGATCTGGAAAAAGATAGAACACTGCGACCACCCTTCCGAAGACGACGGCACACTTTCTTGGAATGGCCTCGGACGCTATAGTGGGAGCAGAATCTCAGGAGAACAGGGTAGGAAAGGTCTTGAGACCAGCAGGGCGAGTCGCCACCCGAAGATCAAGATGCTCTGGAATAGGAAGAGAGAGATCCAGTTCCACACAGATGTGGTCCACAGCCACCTCCACGCAGCATCTGGTATGGGGATCGGAGCACAGGAAACCGCTGAAAGAATCTCCAACAGCTCTGAGAAGACCTTCATTTTGGAACGGTAGAGGGACACCCGGAAGGCTAACCCACACCGCAGCGAGGGGAGATTCGTGCCCCGGTGAGCATCCATAGACCATCTGGAAAGATTAAACCTCCAACAATCCCATGAGAGAGGATCCATACACCACGCCTGAATAAATTCCTCATGCAAATCTAGAACGATATAGAAAGAAATATGATGGAGCACAGAGACCTGATCCAGAAGACGGAGACCCTAGGTGCTCACAAAGCACTGAAACACTGCCAGATAGGGGTTCGCTTCGCCAAAACGGGAAATCAGGGTAAAGCGCAGGTGATCTGAGGCCTCACTATATGTCGCAGTAAGAACGTCAAGACTGATCCGAGAGCCGACTCGCAACGAGTGAGGACCGGAAAAGGAGACTACTGGGAAAACGGGGAGGGCACCAGAAGATCCACAGAGAGCATCCTGGAAAGAGGGTCGGGCACCGGGAGCACCAAGCGGCAACACAGCCCCTGAAATGGAGGGTGAGGGAGAGGGACCGTAGGAGGAGCCAGGGAGAAGAGGATCCAACGCCGAGAAGGGGGGAACTGGCCAGACCGAAGATTCTGCAACGGTTAGGAGATTTGAAAAAATTGGAGGCGCGTACGGCTCGTTCTCCTGATCTGAAGAGAGAGACATTTTTTCAACATCCTTCCTTTCATATCTCAATCTTATTCAATAAATTTATTATATTATGGATATTCATGATGTATTTAGGAAGTGTTACCATTTTATACACTTTGGTGCATAAGATAGTTAATAAAGTTTTTTTTATAAAATCTTGGCTTTACCCTCTATTCAGTTGGAAATCTATGTTCCTACAAAACCATTTTTTATAAAAAGGGTTTCCAAGAATATCATACGTATCTCATATGATCATTAAAATATATTTTAACCATTTTATTATTTTACTAATGTTTCAAAATGAATCATATTTTCTCTTTTTGAATGAGTAAATGTTCAATCCTTTTTTACATTGCAAAAGGAATGTTCTTTTTACCTCATACGACAAGTACCGATTTATCTATCATCAATACTTTGAATATTTCTTTTCATGGTAAAAGGTTATTTTTTTAGAAAAAAATTTTAAAATATATTTCCAAGGGAAATTTTTTTTAAATATATTTTCAAGGAAAATGGTTTTTAAATAATTTTCAAACTTCTTTGATAAGTTTTTATAGAAAATGGATTTCAGAATATTTTCAATATTTATTTATAAGTTTTCAAAGTATTTTCTAGAAAAATGTTTATCAATATATTTTCAAGAATATTTTATAATTTTTCAAGTAAAATTTATTTAAAACATTTTCAAGCCTTATTTATTATTTTAAAAAGTATTTTCAATGAAAATGGTTTTCAAGATATTTTTGTGCTTTATATATAAGTTTTCAAAGTATTTCCAAGGAAACTATTTTTCAAAGTATTTTGAAGGAAAATAGATTCAAAATTGTTTTCAATCACTATTTATAATTTTTCAAAGTATCTTAAAAGAAATTACGTTCAAAACATTTTCAAGATTTATTTATAAGTTTTCAAATTGTTCTCAAAGGAAAAAAAATTAAAATATTGTGAATCTTATTTTATAAGTTATGAGGGAAAACAAATTCAAATGATTTCAAGTCTTATTTATAAGTTTTAAATTTTATTTTTATAAAAATTATTTTCAAATGGTTTTAGGTATTAAAAATAATTTTTAAAATAATAAAGTGTATTTTCCTCAAGAAATTATTTTGAGAGAAATTTCAAAATTATATTCCATCTATGATTACATCCATTGATGTTACTCATGCCCTTCTAGGAAAATATCTACAGGTTCTATTAATATACTTTTTATTAATGGTTTGTGATTAATATCATGGTCTTTATGCAACATGTTTCTCTTCCATGGGTTATACATTTATGAAAATTCATTTCTTTTCCACAGGATAAATGATCTTGAAACCTGTTTCTTTTTATGGGTTATGATTTGATTAAATAATTTTGAAACCTGAATATTTTCCATAGGTTTTGATGTGATAAAATGATAATTATACCCATTTAATTTCTGAGGATATGATTTGATGTTTATAAAACCCATATTTTTTCATGAGTCATGATATGATTAATGTTTTGTGGAACATGTGTGTATTATTTCATTGTGTGACAAGTGGGACCTATATCTCCCGAAAATGAATTTTGAAATGAAAAATGTTTTTTGAGATAAAAGGGTACATGGGAGGGCATACCAAACCCAAAACAAGAGGTTAAATAGGATGAAATTACATGACCAAAAAAAGTGGGTAAACAGGAGGAAATCCCAATCCCAAAATAGGTGGGTAAATGGGAGGAAATTTGATGGCCAAAATAATAGGGTATACAAGAAGAAATATCATTCCCAAAATAAGAGGGTTAACGGGAGGAAATCCAAAGCCCAAAACATGAGGGTAAATGGGAGGACATTCCATGCCCGAAATAAAATGGTAAATGAGAGGGCATCCCAAGCCCAAAACAAGAGGGTACACTATAAGAAATCTCATGCCTGAAACAACAGGTTACATCTAAGGGAATCCCAAGCCTGAATTAGGTACACGAGTGATTAACCCAAGCCTAACACGTTACAAAGTCATTAGTAGGAAACCTTGACGTATGGTTTTTTATATGTGTTTTCCAAAATTCCAAGTTTTATTCCTATATTTTTATTTCATGGATTATGTTTAATATTTACTTATAATTACTGTCTTATGAACTACCAGTTGTTGTTATGATCTCTGATATGCAAGGTATGATCTTCAAATGTTATTCGGAAATTCCATACACTTTTTTTGATGGCATGCTTATACATTTTTATTATTTACCCTTGTTGAGCATCTAAGATCATCCCTTTATTAATTTTATTATCTACAGGTTATGAATAAAGGTTTTAGGTAGAAAAACTAAAGATGTAGATCTTTATAGGATATGATAAAGATCTTTCACCAGGATTGGATATTACTTCCAAGTTTATAAATACACTAAAATATTATAGTCCTCAAATAGGTATTTTTTCAATATACTTCATATTAATCTAAAATTATGTAATATCCTTGTATGTTAATCATGGGTCACTATAGTTTCAAACCCCAATTTCACTCTAGAGATCACACTCATATCTCAATGTCATCAAACTATACAGTAAAAAATGTGATCTGATTGTGCCACCTCACATTGTATATCTAATATTGAAACAAATTACATCATTATTTACTAAAAGGAAATATACCCAAAAAGAACTACTTATGGGTCTAATTTTGAGTTTTAAGGAAGCAGGTAAAAGAAGTATTACCTTCTAGGAAAAACACAAAGTGTGTCCCTTTGTGCACAAAATTTATACACCCATGTTAATTCACCAATGTATTTCACTAGTTGACCTGGATTATTAAAATCTATAAAAAAGGGATTTACGTAAGAAACATGTTGTATGGGGCCACCCAGGTTCTTAAGAATGTACTCTACATAGGAAGATCATTTAGATAGGTATTTTCACACAACATATGGGATTTCCACATGGTCATTTGGTGTTTAACTTAACATAAAACCCTGGAAACTATAGGAAGTGAACTATACTATTTTGGTTCTTCTATAAAACATAGTTTGTAGTCAATAATTTCAATATAGGATGTCTTATTAACCATATATTCATCATTCTATCAATTATTACATCAATATCACTTGAAGCTTCATCCAAGGACACATTATCAATGTTTTTTCCCTCGTTCTTCTATTTTTCATCCTCGCTCTTTAGAAAAAAGATTCTCCATCATTCTGCATAATTTTTTCAATTCCACACACCACCCAAGGTGTGCCCATCCCCATTCATCTATTGAGATTCCATAATTGGTCATTAGTACTCCCAAAAAATTGAATCCATGATGATCTAACCAAAAATTATTAATCTAGGGATTGGTCGATACTTGAAATGGAACTATAGAAAAATCATTGACCTACTATAGTTCATCTATGAATGAGAAGAATATTGGGTGATAAGAATAATTAAAAGAGTTAGAATCGAGGGTGTTTTTTATCTAGAATAGTGCTCATAATCATAGGAATCATATAAATGGATAAGGTTTCTAGTTAAACAAATATATTCTAGATCAAAAAATAATAATAAATCAATAGGGATATTCTAAAAACATATTAGAGGAATGAGTAAATTAAAAATAATAATTCATTCCTAAAATTAGAAATAACAGGGATTTAATCCAAAAAAAACAAGACCTACCTCATTATTAGATTTACCATCAATATAGAACAAATTTTTTTCACTACTATTGGTGATCCCCATTCATTTCCTTCATCAATACATGCTTTTCTATTTGTTCATAGGTCTTCCTAATAGTGGATATCTTGATTCTCATGTTTATGTGGATAACCCTTGAATATTTCAATTAGAAATTTTTAAAATATAATGGGATAGTTCAAATAATTAATTAATCATTTAATTAATTATTTAATATCTACCCACAACAATTTCTCAACTTGGGGTCCAATGTGAATGAACTTTAAGTCTCTCCTAAGATAAAAAAAACACATATTCTATATCCAAATACACCTTAGTTATATATATAAGATTCTATTCAAGGGAAAAATTGTATTTATATATACATTCATGCATGTGATTTAATTTATTTAAAATTATTAATATATCGATTCTAGGATACTGTAACACCTGTAATTCTATACAAACTCTAATGAAAAGACTAAAATAAATTATAGAAATATAAAATGTGTTAAAACCTAAAAATAATAGTTGTTACATTCTCCCCTATATTTATGTATGTTATCCTAGAAAAGAAAATCCTCCTCAAAAAGGTTAGGGTATTGATCCTACATTTGGATCTCATGCACCCATGATCTCTCTTGGATCTTCCCACAATGCTATGAAATTTCACTAGTGTAGTAACTCACCCATGAAGGGTCCTCTCATAGGATCCTTGATTGCCATCATATACCCTAAAAATAGGATCTATCTTTGATGTCCATATCATCCTTGTCTATAAATTATGATATTGCATGCATGCATCTCTTTTTTTAGGAAATATGAAAGACACAATTCACTCATCCCAAATGTGAGGTTAAATATAACTTGTGTAGAACATCACCAGCCTGATTAGAGAATTTTAATAGACTGATTAACATTGGTGATATCATGTTACCCAAACCTAACCTCAATAAACCCCATTACAGGGTGACCTTCATAAAGATATGGTCACCCTTTTAAACTCCAAGGGTCTGTGATATTGGTCTGTGTATGATTTATAATAACTCTGAGGATTCTTCATTCACTCCTAAATTACCTAAAATATATTTATCTTTTCTTATACCATCTCTAGTCTCATTAGTGATAAATCACTTATTTCTTTCTATCTTCATGTTGACCTATAAGGTCTCCCATAGAGATCCAAAAATAGTTTCATTCCAATAGAGTAGTGAGAAGCATTTTTATAAGTTAATTCCACAATATTGAGGAAAAGATTATTTGATTTTTAATTGGAATGAGAAATAATATAGTTATAATAAATAATTATTGTTTATGGTGTCTTTATTTATAGTAAGTAAAAAAACACATAAACTTTTTGAACTTTTAAATGGAATTTTTGGATAGATTATCATGTAAAAAATATGATTTGACTAATTATAGATAAAAATTGTGATCAGATGGAGTTTAGAAGAAAATGGTGATCAGAAAAATTAAATAAAAATAAGTAAATCAGAAGGAGAATAATGAATTCCTTCAATTTATTTATCTAGAAAAAAATTGGGCGATGCACTATTGTTCTTCAAATAACTGAAAATAATGATTACCAAAAGATCTCAGGATTCAAGATAATTTTTATAAAGAATTTTATCAACTGATTTTAGTGGATCAACATAATTGAATTAATATGTACTAGATAGAGGTTTCCTAATGAATTCATCAGACATATTTTTATGAAAGAATTAGTTAGACATAGGTTTCAAAATGAATTCTTCTGTAGAGTTTCCTAAATTAAGTTATCATATACAGTTTTCTAGAAAAAAATCATCCAAAAAAATTCTGTGAGAAATATAGATAGATAGAATATATAAAACCTATAAAATAAATAAATAATATTTCTAATAGGATAAGGGGAACCAAAAAAAGAAAAACCTTAAGAAGTTGAGTCAGATGGAACATTTAAAGATAGAGGAGGTGTAACACCCAAGACTTTTATGAGAAATATTTTGTTTTTATGTTATATAAATCATCAAAGGAATATTTCACTACACACAACACTATCTTCGCTTGCTTTACATGCAACTGCGGCCTTCCTCGATAGCTTGCGTCGTACGCAATACCGAGTTTCACTAAACAACGATATGCTATTAAAATATTATTAAAACTAGCAGTTATGAATAGTATTAACTGAATTTTGAATTTTATAACATTTTAATTCAACTTATACATTTTCTAGAATGAGGTATAAAAGCAAAATCAGTTTTTTTGGATAAAAGAAGTATTTTTCAAAAAAATACAGTTCTGCCGCCTTTTGATGGAGGACCCACATTAAAGCTAGTTTTTGACATGATTATAAGTTCAATTTGACAATATAAATTTCTTATTTTGAATCAGGGTATAAAAATTTACTTTGGATCAATTTTTGATATTTTTTGATAACATTCATATTTTGATGAATAGTAAAAATATGCTAATTTTTAATTAAAAACAACTTTTTTCATTGAGATAATTTATATGGATAAATTATAATATTGAATGGTTTTAAAGTATAAATAGAATATAATTTTACCATTTAATATAATTTATGTCATTGGCATTAATTTCACATTGAATTCATAGGTAAAAACATTTCAATCATTGGCAATGTTTTAACTTCTAAAACCCGTTTTCTTAACAACGGGATTTATTTTAAATTAATTACTGCAACTTATATGTATTGAATTTTGAAAAATGGATTCCATATTCAGAATCAGTGGGTCCAAATTATGTTAATAGGCTACTTTTTATTTTTGGGCATTATGAATAGTAACTACGGTAAATTTTATTTACCATAGTTAAAGGTAAATCTGGTAATTAAAGATAAATATAAGACTATAAAATTACCCTAAAACCTTCCAAAATCCTATTGGATGACTAAACGTCGACCCATATCACCTAGGGGTCGGATTAGATTTATTTAATGGACTTTGGTCCATGAAAATAATTTAATTATTATTAAAACCGAAGAATGTGACAACATGTCACTTTCTTAAATCTTATAAGTATAATTGTTTTAATTTAGTGATAAACTTCATGAACCTTCGAACACGAATAGTATCCAGAAAGCTAATTCAATTATCTACATCATAGGAATTTATTTAGAATTTTTAAGGATTAAATAATTATCATTTATTACGACACAATAGTGATGCTGAAATTATTTTATTAATTAAAATATCAAATAAATGGTTTTAAAAATAACAAAATAAATATTATATGAACTATTTAATGTTCTCCACTAATTTTATAGATACATATGACATTTTATGGATCTATTAAAGCTTTTATTTCGAAATTATCTTCTGTATATATGTTATTTAAATTCAAATAAATGAATAGTGTCAAAATTGACACTATTGTTATTTTATAAAAATAACATATTATAAAATTGTTTAAAAATAAAAAAAAATATTTAAAATTTATAAATTAAAATTTATATGGTCTAAAATTTTATAAAGTGTCAAATTATGGAAAATTCACAACACATATGTAATTATTTATAATAATTTAAAATTTAGAATATTATTACCACAAATAAAATTAAATTGATAAATAAGGATAAATCAAGTTGATAATGTTTAAAATAAATTAATAACATGTCTAAATTTTATTGGTTGATGATATTACAACCATATATCATCTAATATTTGGATTTGAGTCATTTTGGAAGTTTTTAAGTGGGGTTGGTATTTAATATAAACTAATATTTCTTATATTTCCAAAGGTGCCTCTCTCCTCCCTTATAAAAGGGCACCTCCTCCCTCTCCTCCTCACACCAATTTGAGCCTTCAAGCTCATCCAACCCATCCCACTTTCTCATCTCCACTTCCCTAGAAACGTCCTAGAGGTCATTTTATTCTTCAAAGACCAATTTTAGTGCCCTAAAAGGAGGTCTCAAAGAGGTGCTTCAAAGAAGAGGTAATGTCTGTTACCGATTCTTTCAACTCTATTTCTTCTTCTACTTCTTCTTATTTAGTTATTTCATTATGAAGTAATAACATCAGTATTACTCATATACTGATATTTTATTATAAGTATGAAACAACCCTATTTTCACATCTATCCATCCTACAGAAAACGAAATCACCGTGCGTGCGTACGTACGGAATACCGTCTCCACGCTGTGGTGTAATCTATTTTCCACCACCACCTTACTTGGAAGGGTATAAGGGTGAAAGTAATGAATATATATGATTATTGTAAAGTGGTATTTATTCTGAAATAGTATACATACACTCCAATACAATTCCACGATCATGGTAACGATATCATCGCTCGTACGTACGTACGGAATACCGTCTCCACGATGTGATGTGATTCGTTCTACATGATCTTCATTGCATAATAATTATATAAATGCATTTAATGAATGAATATGATATATATTAAACTAATACCATTCTGTAAATTTTGTACCTATAACCTAAAGATAAGAATAAGAATTTATTCGACAAACACGCATAAGAACAAAAAGTAATAAACACCTGAATAACAAGTAGTAATGAAATATTACTAATAAGAAGCTAAGAATATGACCATATATGATATCATAACAATAAGTACGATTCTATAATAAGTCAATAACATTAGTCAAATCATTATACAGGAGTTTTGGACACTTAAGAAGCAAATCGGACCTAAGGTAAGGGAAATATCACAATCTCATTTTTATCCGAGATTGTTTATACATTGGAATTTACTAGGGTGTATTTTATCATCCACATCCATGTTTCCTCAATATGTAATATTTATATCCTTCTATAATATTTTATATCCAATTTTACCCTTCGGTGAGTTTTTTGTAAAAGATATGAAAGGAATCTTTTGTCGTTTTTCATACGAGGTACTTTTTGACTTTTCCGACAAAAGTACGAGAAGAATGTTTTCTTTTAACTTATACAGCATGAATGGATTTTTAAAAATTTATTTCCAAGAATCTTCCCTTACAAGTTTTCAATTTATTTTTAACCAACTTCTTTTAGTTTAGAATTGTATGACATGTTAATAAAGGAAAAGTGTTTTTGAAGTAGAAAGGATATTTTCCTCAAGAATGGAGTTCAAGTGTTTTATCAAAATTATTTTCCATCTAAGATAATAAAGGGTTATGTTTCTATCCCTATTATTACATTGATTTGATTATGTTGTGATGGAATTTTTTTTATGAATTCCTTTATCTTATATGAATTGTCTTATGATGTCATGATGTTTAAGATTCCCATTTTTATTACATGGGTTATGCTATGATGTGTGGTTTATGATTTTGTGGCACACATTAGAATGGTATCATTATGAGATGGGTGGGACCTATATCTCCCTCCAATTCATTGGATAAAGATTTTATATCTCATGAGATATATATGGCTGGAATGGCAGGTTATACCGGTTCAGTGAAACAGGACTGAGACGAGGAGTGAACTCAGTTCAGAAATTGACCTTTTCCACTAAGATAGTCTTGGCAATGAGTCTTGACTAATAAGAAATGATTCTCTATGATTATGTGTGTATGCCACAAAGTTTCATGTTTTATGTTATGATTATTGGGATTACATTTTACTACTATGATTTATCCCATGTTATGAAATTATGATCTCTTTTGCAGGTTAATATTTCCAAAAGTTATGTTCTTATGTATATGATGTGATTGATATTTCTTTTGTTTACTCTTACTGGGCATTTGATCTCACCCTTTTTTATGTTTTATTTCCACAGGTCAGGAAGAAGTTTATTAAGTAAGATATTCCAAAAAGGGACTCTAGATATGATGAAACAAATGGGTGGGAAAGTAGATGCTTTATGAACCAGTTGTTTATGCTTTCCAGTTTCTAAAGACACTATACCTATACGATCCTTTCATGGTTTTGTTATATGTTGTAATAAGTGTGCTTAAATTTTGATGTAATAACAATGTATGTAAAGTATGGGTCGTTATAGGAGGTTCTATCAATGTGTACTAAATAGATAATTACCATAAACAAGATTTCCTATTAAGTGGTACTAGATTGGGAATTTTTAGATAGAGGAATTCTCATAAATATTTTTTGGAAAATAGTTTTAGGATCTTTAAAAAAGTTTGGTAAATTCATTAATTATGATTATGTGGAGTTGGAAATTCAATTCCCTAATAATGATGAAGGAAATATCATGATTGTAGCCAATATTTTAGGAAGTATTTAAGAACATTAATGATAATATAAGAGTAAAGTTCCTAGAAGTATTGTTAACTACAATTTATTTGGAGGATTGAAGGTGTTAAAGTGAAGATATACTTGAGTGAGACATTCAAATTTAGAGCAGTAAATTCAAGTTTTAAGTGTATTCTCCTCCCTTTATTTTTCCAGAAACTATGTGTATATAAGTGAGGTGCAGACTAAGAAGATTACGATATTAATTTAATAATCTTGTTTATATAGATGTGTCAAAAAAGTGTTATATGATAGAGGATATTATATATATTGGTATTAGATAGAATGGTATTAGATTGATAGTAATTGGATAGAGAGTATCAAACATAGTCATACCAGATAAAGAGGTACCAGATATAGGGCATCAGAAAAAGTTGTATTGAACATAGAGGTACCAGAATGAGAGGTTTTGGATAAAAAATATCTATAAGGATAATCATAACAATAATTAATTCATATTATTTTGTATGAAATTTAATAATATGAGCTTTCTAAGATAAAAGTTTTTGTAATTCAACCAATACAGAAATGACATCTTAAGGAATTTTGGTAAATGTTCATTTCATTTATTTAAAAAAATTGTATAATTATATTATTTATTTTAAAATAAAATATATTTTCAAGGGACTATAGTGATATGAAAGTGATGGATATACATTGATTTTTGTAAACCCTAAAGTATTTATTTCAGTGGGATGTTTGATCTCATATTATTTCAGAATAATATAAAAGAGCAGTTACACTTATTGGGTAGTGAACCATGTAAATTACTATATTCATATTAGTCTGATTTTATATTGTATTTCAGTGAATTCATTTCTATCTAAATTCTAGTGAAGGTTTTTTTAAATTGAAAAATATTGAAAATATTTGGTCAATAATTCACTTCCCACTACTCAATGATCACACTGATCATGACTAGTCCTTTCAAGTAAAAAAAAAGGTAGGTTCTTTCATTGACCCTACTTTATGTGGGGGTGAAGAAGAATACTTCCATAGATATTAAAGAATATATTAATTGTAATATCATTCCTATATTTGATTGGTTTAATTATCATTTCTATTAATATAGAATGATTCCCTTACTTTTATGCATTTTCTATAGAGTTTTAGAAGCTACTATAGATTGTTTCACCCAAACTGATAATGGTACTCTCATAAAATCTATAGTTAAGAAGAATATATAGAATTATGGGTATCTATAAGTATTATACATTCATATCTCTATTAAGTTGAATTTTTTAGGAGTAAAGTAATTGGGTCAACTAAAGGAATCGGGGATAAGCTGAAAAATATTTATGAAGGAAACAGTAAAATGAATAAATCCAATTTTGAGATCTATAGATTAAAGTATGAAGATATTAAAATTTGATATAATGAATCTTCTCGTGAATTATTTTTAAGAATTAATGAAATTATAATAACCATAAGATTTTTGGGTGATAAATTATAAGATGTGACTATTTTTGAAAATATTTTAAGAATTATTCCAGATAAATTTTAATCCAAGGTATCATCCTTAGAATATAGAGATCATAAACATCTCTCTCTATATTATTTCATAATATTCTCATCACATATCAAATTATAAGAGATAAATTGTCAATAACAAGGAAAATCTTCATCTATAAACCTCTCATAGAGTTACTAAGAATGAAACTCTAAGAAAGGTTATGAGGAAAAACTCATTGAATATTATAATTAACATGAAGTAATTAAAATTTTTAATGAATTCATGTATTTTATTTCATGAAAGATTAAAATATAAATATATAATTATTAAGGAAAGTTAATATTTATGTGTTTTAAAAGTGAATCTATTATACAATTCACAAAATAAATGTCCAATATTAAAGTAAGATGAAGATTATAATGAATAAGGTGGAAAGTAAAGAATATATATATAAAAGAAGATATAAAAATAAAAAACCTTTTCTAAAGGAAAGAATAAGAATTTATCTAAATATAAAACAAAATTTACTTTTACCAAAATGTGAGAAATATTATGAATGTTAATTGGAAACTGAGAGTACCAGTGATGATGGTGTTGAGAAGTTTCTTATTAAAGAATTAAATGATCGTAATTTTAAAATTGAATAAATAATAAACTTTTAAGAAGGAGATGATGAAACACAAATGGAGTTTATACATAAATGGTAATTAAATTAATCTCTATCCGTAAAGATTAGAATTTTGGAAGATAAGATGATGTTAAAGAACGATGATCTATATGGAAGAAATTAGAAATAAGAACTCTAAGAAAAATCATGGTTGTTGAAATAAATTATTGATCTGATATAATTTCTTGATGAAGATAAAAATATTATATAAAATAGTGGAATAATTAAAGGTGAAGATGAAGGAAATTGATCTGGAGTAGAAAAAATGATTAAATCAAAATGAGGAATATCTATATTTACAATTTCAAAACAATATATTGGATAGTGATATATGAAAGGTTAAGATTATGTGGATTACAAAAACTTACCCATAAATATTCATCAAAAGTATAAGAGTCGTGATAATAACCCTAAATATAAGAATTTAGTCAAGAGGACTATGTATATAGCTAAAATAAGGAAATTCCAAAATTATAAAATCTATGACAAATAAAATTTTGATGCAAAAAAAACTACTACAACTGGAGAATATATTGTTGTTGATATGAATTAAAAATTGAATAAGAAGATGTCATGATTTTATCAAAATTTTGGTTCATAATAAGTATCAATGTTTGATGGTCAGAAATATGTTGGAATACACATACACAGTTCTAGATAGCATACAGTTTAAAAAAGAAATATTTATTCTATGTATAATACTATTACTTTTATGGATTTTGGCCAACAAAAAATATGTTTGTGTTTAATTATCAACACTATAGTTAATTGAAATAGAACTGGGTGTAGAGGTATAGGGGAGGAAACCCACTAAATTAAAACAACTTGAAAATGTAGTTTGAAAAATGTAAATATATTTCAACCACCAGAAATTATTTTCAAAAGATGTGAGCATCCCAAAAATATTTCTAAAGGATGATTTCTAATAATTACATGTAAAATATATATATATAATATCCAAATAATCATGAGAATGTGATAAAAGGAAGATAAATTTCCTTGTTTGTTGAAATTATTCTCCAAGATACAAAATGAGAATGAAAATTGACATTGGATAGTGGTTATTCTTTACATATGACTAGATATTTTAAATTTTAAAAAAAAATGTTGAATATTATAAGGAATAGATAGTGATGTTCAGAAAATATGAAACTCTTGGAATAAAATTCATTAGATCTTATATTATTGGAAAATTAATATTAAAATATAGATGTTACTTATTTATTTTTGGATTGAAATAATACTTGTTGTGTGTTTTTCATCCCAATGATGAAGGAAACAAAGTGCTTTTCAAAAGATATGGATTTTTTTAAAAGTATTGAATATGGGAAAGATGTAACAAAGAGATAATGAAATATGGGAAAATATGTTAATGGTAGACAAGTAAAGGGTTCACACTATCTAATAATTATTGAAGGAAATCAATTTAGGTATAAAAGGATTGGATATATGTGCTAGAGGAATGTGAACAATCTGGGAAAGAGAGAAATTATTTATGTTATTTTTTGCATGATAAGTAAAATATATTTGTGTTTTAAATATTCATGAAAGGATTGATTCTATAATCAGTACATAATATAGTAGAGATACATTTAAATCATCCCATATAGCTCAATAATCCAAAAATTTATAGGCCCCTGGGAAATAATTTGAAAAATGTAGATAAGTATATTTTTTTCTTCTATTAATGATTTCACTAGTATTATATGTATTAGGTTTTTGAAAAAAACATAAAAGGCTCTAAAAATGATAAATATCTTTATGATAAGTGTTGAACGGAATTTGGATAATCATTTAAGTATATTTGAACATATAATGGTGTTGAATACACAAATGAGAAGTTTGAATAATATATTTAAAAGTATGGAATTCATCATATACAAAGTGAACCATACACACCATAACAGCATGATGTTGTGGAATTAAGTAATGGAAGCTTGTTTGAGATGGCTCACACCATACTAATTTAACATAATACATCTCAATTAATTTGGAGACAAGATATTGGAGATGTGGTTCACATTCAAAATCAATATATATACTGGACAAAATCTAATATGACTCCATATGATATGTATTACAATAACACCTCATGATTGATTTTATTAAGGATTTTTGTAATTTCGTTCATTATCAAGGTCAAGGGTGATAATCTTCTGATGTTTGATTAAATAGATGTTGATATTATTCCTTTGATATTCTCTTAATGGTAGAGGATACATGTTTCATAACAAGGAAACTATAAGGATTTCTGACTCTGCCTATGTGAATGTTCTTAAAAGTTGTTACAAAAAGATTTTATATTTTGATATCAATATAAGACGAAGAAAATATGAAGTTATTTCAAGAAAACCATATGAAAAATTATCTAATAGAGGTGATGATATAGAAAATGGATAGGATGAAGATGTCGATTCATAAATTTTAAGTGATGATGCAAAAATACAATAAACCATACATTGTTTAGGAAGCAATTGAAGGTGCAAATTATTATTAGAGATCAAGGTAAAAATGGTTAAACCTGGATAACATCAAGGATAGTATCACACACCTCATTGTTCTCAGTGTTTTAGACACGATATGTTGAAGAATATTTGGAGAATCAATAGTGGATTGATTCCATTAAGGAAAAAATTGATAGGATTGAAAAAAATGATACATGGGAGTTTATTCACTAACCTCAATATAATAATTTTATTGGAACAAAGTGGGTTTTATTGAACAAGCTAAATGAAATAGGTGAAGTGGTAAGAGACCATGAAATACTAGTTTCTAAGTTTTACTCAACGGTTTAAGGTATTTATTTTTTTTTTGAGACATTTTGTCTATTTTTAATACTTTAAATAATCAAAATATTTCTTTTTATTGTTGAAAAAATTAGATATAAGATATTCCAAATCGATTTCAAGGCATATTACCTAATGGTGAGCTGTAATAAGATGTTAATATTAAGAAACCATGTGGGTTAATTATTGTACAATACTAGAACTATGTTTGTAAGTTAAAGAATTATTTTTAAGGGTTTAAACAGGATTTGTGAGATTAGAATTATATATTGGATACCTACATCAAAAATTTTAATTTTAGAAAAGGAATAGTTAGTAGAAACATTTAAAAATAATAATAATAATTGGTTTCTATAATTATTATTGTTTATGTTGAAGATATCATGTTTATATAGATTAATGAAGAATATTCTAAATTATTTTTTAAATAGTTTATGATTCTATTTGAAATGAGTTTTCAAGGATAAATGAGGCCCTTTCTTGGCCTACAAAATCTTCATGATAAATGTAACATTTTATTATCACATGAAAAATATGTCGAATAATTACTTTAAAGATTTGTAATAAAAGATTAAGAAACTATTTGCACGCCTCACTCAGTGGGAAAAATGTTTTTTAAAGATCATATTGTAAGTAATTTTGATCCAATAGAATATAGAAAATTTATTGTAAGATATCAATATTTAACATCTTCCAGATAATACTTGGTTTAAACGATTACTATGTCTTCTAGATTTAAACGTACACAAAATATGAAACAATTTGTGGATGAAAAAATAATTCTCCAATACAGTATGGTACTATAAATAATGGTATAATTTATTATATCAAGGAAAATTTGATTCAATTAGGCTGTTCAGATATAGAATGGGCAGGCTTTGTTGATTCAAAAAGATCCACATCTGGTGGATTTTTCATTCTTGGTGAAATATGTGTGAGTTAACATAAAAAATAAATAAATTTTAGTGACTCTTAGCTTTATTAAAGATGATAATTTATCTACCAATAAATATTCAACATAATTAATATTTATGAAGACACAACTGGGAGATTTTTTGGTTGATGTGAAGTTTCCCCTTTTATTTGGGTTTTGATAATTAAAGTGTTAATAATCTCACCATGATTCTAATAAAACATTAAAGATCAAACCACGTTTATATTAAATATAATTTTATAAAAGAACATGTTTAAATAAATAAAGTAAATCTATATATTTTTTCTATAAATGATGAATTTGTTGATATCTTCGCCAAAACATTTCCAAAGGAAATATTTAAGAATCTTGGGTTGTTTAGGGGAATTCAACCTCACTCACTCCAAGGTTAAGGTATGTGATCTTTATCCCCTCTCTCTTTTTGAAATTGGATATTGTTGGAAAATTATGGAGAGAAATATGACAAAATAAATTTTCCCATTAAAATGTTTTTAACCTTAAATGGGTGTGAATATATTTAGGTGTGCTTTTAAATGTGGTAAGTTAGAATTTCAGAATGTGTAAACTATTTTAATAGTTTCTTAAAGGGGATGAAGAAATTTTTTAGAGTATATTTTGGTTTTGTATGATTATTTATTGATTTTTTGGAATTAGTTAAGGTCATTTTGAAATTAATCTATAAGGGATATAATTTTATTGTAGTTCAATGACTCTAGTTTCATAAGCACGGAATTATTTGATAGTGATTCAGGGATTAATTTTCAATATTTAAATGATTTATTCTCCTGGGATGACTTTTTTGAATAAAAAATACAAAGGGGGATATTTTTAAAAACAAGAGATGTTGAGTTTTTATAGGACTAATAAACAATCTACATATGAGGAAGATAGTTTGTTTACGGTGTTTTCTTTTGATGTTAGTACATAAATCACTCGAAATATTTTATTCTTCTTATGTTTATTTTAGATGGAGTCTCAAAGATAATGTTCATTTAAAAAAATAAAGAATACAAATTTGATTAGATATATTCAATAAAAAAGGTAAGGTGATAGTGTCTAGAGGTCTTAAGAAATAACATAGAGAAAAATGAATTTATCAGAAAAAGATTTCTAGAAAACCAAAATCAGTAAATGATTTTATTTTATTAAAAATACTTAACATCATAATTACTAAATTTTATCTTCATCCAAGATATGTTTTTTATGAACTTTTTTTAATAATTATAATAGACTGAGATAATAATATGAAGTTGTATTAGACAAAGGTTTCCAAATAAAGTAATTTGATTAAGGTTTACAAATTTATTATGTGAATATAGGTCTCCTAAAAAGTCTTCAGATAGTGTTTTTAAAAATAATTCATCAAAAAAAGGTTTATAAATAAATTTTCATGAGAAGAAAATACCTTTAGATCTTCAGATAGAGGAAACCTGTAAATATCAGTGGAAAGAAAAATACTAATTATACCATATTGAGGGGAACAAAACAAATAATAACCATATGAAATTTCCCTGGGTGGTGGTTTAACTATGAAGTTTTAATGTACATATTTATATAAAATGGAGGACTTCTTATGATTTTATAGAAAATGGATTAGTTACCAAAAATAAGTACCATATAAAATTTTGAAGATCTTTACAATGATTTTTAAAATTCATTCACTATGAAAATTGTGTAATTGATTAGTAATGTCCCAATAATCATGAAGTAAAAAAATAGTGACTCTAGATATTATTCCAAAAAAAATTGAAGCTCATTGAAACTGATATTTGAAGAAACATATTATAAAAATTACTAACTCCGATTTATTCAAAGGTATAAAGGTAGTTAACAAAAGAAATAATCAAGTGAGTCTTTAATATTTTGACTGGTAAATTCCAATTTAATGTTCATGCTCCTCACTTGTTTCCATAGAAACTAGAAGTATATAAAGGGGAGAAGATGAACTGATAATAATTTAATAAAGATGTTATGTTTCAATCAATAATCATGGGAGATAATTATTGTTGTACCTTATTCAATCTAGTGGTATTTTAATGACAAAAAACACTCAATTTTATATCTAATGGTTTCATTCCAGTGGTTTAAAGTTACTTTATTGATGTTTGTGTGATTTACATAATGAATATTTTGAAGGAATATTTTTAAATGTGGTTCTTATTATTAAAGACATTAAAGTTTCATTAGAGATATTTTTGAAATTGAAGTTGTTGAGATGAATATTTTCTTCCAAGATAGAATTTAAAATAGTCAAAATTGACTTAACGGTTGTCTTCTTATTTCTTAGTGAACCTGATGAGTTCTATAATTTTCCTAGTCATTTTGGAGACTAAATAGATGATTAATATAATTTTTAATCAATAATAAACTAGTGCAACAACTCTATGATCAAATCAAAGGTGAATCAATCACATTCTCTAGATCCTCTCTTAAGAGACAATTTCTTTTCCCATTCTCAAAGGATCTCATCTCTTTATTTCTATATATTTCTCTCTAATTTGTATAAATATTTATAGGGAGATAACAGACCTCATTTACCAATGATTTTCTCTAATAAAGTCTCTCTTTTCTCACATCATCTTCTCAAATGTTACTCACAACTATGAAATGAAGTAAGACTATTTAAAACTGATGAAGTGAGGGATTTTATCAATGAGTTTACATCAAATACACAAGAAGGAAATGAATTATTGGTTTCTTTAAATATCTAAAAATAATTTTAGGGAATTAGTTTCTTAATATTCATCAAAATCAAATGAATAAAGACAAAATTCTCAACCATATGGGAGGAGATATAGAGGTTCAAACCACCCAATTATCAAACTCCTTTTTCAAGCCTTCTTTGTTCGATTTTTTAATTTACAATTTGAATAATCTAATATCAATATGAATAAAGTTGATAAATTCAATATGTCTTCTTTTGAATATGTATACTTTCTTAATTAAATTTGGTATTATATTTTATAATATGGAATGAATTTATTGATTTATCATATATTAATCATTTTATTTTCATTTTTCCTATCAATTTATTATTTTTTAAAAGTAAATTCAACCCCCCCCCCTCCCACACCCACACTTGCCACTTTACTTTTTCAAACACTTTTTTGGAAGCATTGGATGGAGAGGTATCATAAAAAGTGGTACCAGACATAGGGTATCAGATTCAGAGATATCATAAAAAGTTTTACAACATAGTTTTGTATAAAAAAAATGGGTATCAAATAGAGTGGAACTAGATGGAGTCGTACCAGACATAGGGTAACAAATAGAGTTGTACTGGATAGACAAGTATCAATAGATTATTCCATGTTGTTATGTATGAAATAGAAGAAAAATAACTTGTTGAGATGAAAGTGTGAAAAATTCATGATGTTCAGTAATGATGTCTTGAATCCTATTGGTGAAGGTTTATTTTTTAAAAAATAATTTAATTCATTATATTATATTCGATATAATAATATTCACTATAAATGGACTATACTATTAAGAAAGTGATGGATATAACCCACTTACTATAAAAAATGAATTATTGATTTATATGGTATGTGCAGTCCTATATTATATTTCGATCATTCCAAAGACTAGCTACTATCATTGATTGTTGAGTTATTATGTTCTCATGGGTGTAATTTTGTGTTTTATTTCAATAAATTCAATTCTCTTAAACTAGAGGTGAATATTGTTTTAAAGAGGATTAACTTAAAAGGCATTTATCACTGATTCACCCTTACCCAAGTGATAACATTGATCCTAGATGGTAATTTCAATCTAAATATAGGTTATCCTCTCTACTCCAACCCAATTACAATATATAGACTCTCATTAGGTCCTTTAAAATCTAGACGGTTCTTTTGATCTAGCCATCTGCTTGTGGGTGGGACATTGTGATCATCTATAAATGGGTCCCAAATACTTTCTTCAAACATATCTACAGTAGTGACATGAATCAATAATTAGATACTAATACAATCATCAAGTCTAACCCATTATAAAAGATATATCTCATAAGTACAATAGACTCAAACTCTCCATCAAACACAACTTCTCTATGGAAATGATATAAGCTAAATTTAAAAGAAAATCAAAAATCAACCAGATAGAAGTGTGACCTATCACTATAAATGGATGACCCATCACAAAATCCATAAATATTTCATCCCACATCCACTCTTAAATCTTTATAGGTTGAGTCAAACCTACCAAAACCTGATAATATGCCTACACATGGTGGCAAGTGAGACTTCAAGAGACAACCTCGGTAACACTTTGCCTCATGCTTGTTCACCAGAGCTACAACTAAAGGTCCTAGTGTATCTTTTCTAATCCATTATTTTCAACCAAGGGGGAGGTATGAAACATTCATAGAACCTCATAATACAACATAAATAGGTACGTTGTTCTTTATTGGTAAATGTTGAGGTGATCTCCATCATAAAAAAAATCCATATGGTGAATCTCTTGAGCATATGTAATTTCTTATAACTTCATAATCAATGTATCCTAATAGATCCTCACTCAACACCATAAGAGTAGTGGATTCACCACTATCAACTGCTAATAATATTCCCATCTCTCCTTCACTAGGGTCACTTCTAAATAGGACAACTACTCTAACTCCTCTTACACTAAGCGATAGAAATATTTCTTGTTATATGAAGCTACTACCAAGTTTTCCTTCCCCATACTATAGAATATATTGAATTCATAATCCAATATAAACTCCATAAAACATCTTTTTATCATGTTGAGGTACCTCTGGAAAAATATATACATCAGACAATCATTGTCTGATTAGACCATAAACTACTGATCTATAAGATAATGTCTTCATATATTTAAAGTGAAGTATACTAGTAAATATTTAATTTCATGGGACGTGTATTTATGATCATAGAATCTAAATTACCAAGAATATTAATGAATCACTAATTACCTTTATATCAACACGCACTCAAGCCCAACTCTATAGGCATTGAAGAACACCACATTCTCAATAACCTCCCTGATAGTCTCAAAATAGATACATTATTAAACTTATATCATAAGACCATAAAGGATTTTTTACAAAACTTATCCCCATTAAACAACATCAATTTTAAAATAAATCTATTAAAACCTCCTAAAATCATATATAATTATACAAAAAAAAACATTCTTAGAATCCTAACAAACCAAGAAACTTTTGTACCTCGAATAGGATCTTAATTGGTTCACAAAATGAAATTGCCTCTATCTTTTAAAGGTCTATAGATACAACTTATTCAGAGATTAAATTCCCTATAAATTACACCACTCTAATATTGAACTGACACTTCAAGAGATTACAATATAAATGGTTCTCTCAGAGTAAGTCCAAGATAGTCCCCAATATCTTGGTATAATCCTCCTTGAATGTAAGTAAGTATTTATTTCATTGATAAAGAAAACAATGAAATGATCCAAAAAAGATTAAAAAAATGGTCATGGGTCACATGATTATTTTAGGATATTCATGAAAATAAAGGTAATTGCTAGGAACTCATAATTATTATAGAGATATTTGAATGTTGTTTTTGGTATGCCCGCCTAGTTGACTTTCAACTAGTGGAAGTAGGATATAAGGTCAACGTTTAAGAATATTATCACATTATTCATCTGGATAAAGATTCCATTGATACTTAGTAATTGGTATTTATTCTTGATCATCACATGATTCATGAAATAATAATCAATTCACATCCTCGGGATCTCATCCTCTTTATTACCGAACAAAAATAGAGTTTCCTAGGGAATGCATTGCATCTGATGAAACCTTTCACTTGAGGCTCCACTAATATCACTCTCAAAATATTGATATTATTCGGGTTCATCTAATAATTCATATAATATATTTATTTGGTCTTAGGGTTCATGTTAATTTATAATTCAATATTTTTCCTTATACGTAAAACAAAACATCATTGAGGAATACATCTATGTATTCAAACACTAACTCTAGAATCTGGGTGTTTGAAGAGCTCACTATACCAATGGAAAACCTCACTAATTTAAGGTAGATAGGTTTTAGCTGCCTAATCATTATTATCAATAACTACACTAGTAGTTACTCCTTTCTATTTAAGGATAATGTCATTTGATACTCCTTGTAATAACCCATGTCTAAATATTTAAATTACTATATAAACAACTAGATGGAAAATAAGATCTTAAATAAAATTATTAAATTTTTAGGATATGTTTAAATTAGTTAAAAAATATATTATATATTTTGAATTTCTTCTTGGTGGTCAAAAGTAATAATATTATTAGTACAATGGTTAATTAAATGTATGGTTATGTGGTTAAAAATTGTTTTCTTTTTATGGAAATGGTTTTTGTGTTTGGATAAAATTTAGGCTATCTAGTATGAAATAAATGGAAAATATTATTAATTAGGTGATAATAAAATTTTTAATTGAATCTATTAGAATATGAAATTAATATAGTTTTATTACTATTTTTAGAATTCAAAAAATAAATAATTTTAATATTTTATATGGAATGTTTGAGTATGATTTAATAAAAGAAAAAATTATAAATATTTTGGTTATAAGAAACAACATTTGTGTGCGAAATATATATATATATATATATCTTTGTGTGTGTGTGGAAACATATTTAAAATTATTTATATATATATATATATATACTAGTAATTCTCCCATGTAAATTCACATATCTGATCAACATTACATTTCAAAAAATAAGAAAACTTAAATTAGTTTATAGAATATAATAAGTTATATTACATTAAAATGAAATTTAATATAAAATTAAAAACATTTTATTAGTTCTGATATTCACTAAGTATATAGAAAAAATAGTAAATTAGAAAACTGGATGATAAAATGTCAATCATTTTTTTAGCCTTCCTTTTTAAGTTGGTCTTTGTAGATTGTTGTGGTCCATTTTAATAATTAGCTAAAGTGGGAGAGTCCCTTCACATTATAATGTCACATTTCACTAAATCCACATCATTGAAATCACATGACATATTTCTCTGCAAATACAATCAAGTTTTATGATTAAAAAAATATATTAATATAAAACAATATTGTAATTATAAATTTAAATCTTAAAAAATAAGTGAAAAAATGAAAAAGAGAAATTGAAATATTATTTTAAACAATTTAATTCTTGTAATGAACACAAAAAATGAGTTTCTATCAGATAATTTGAAATTTAATAGCATTATCACTTGATAAAAATACTTGAAAAAACATACAAATAAAATTTGATAGCATAATGACTAATAAAATAAATCATTTGAAAAAAATTGAAGAAAAAAAACAATTGTTTAGCTTTCAAAATAATAATGAATCTATGCACAATAATAGATATTCACAAACTACTAAAAAAATAATTTTAGTATAATATACATAAATTTAAAAAAATGTAGATAAATAATTTTTGATATGTGGTAGTTTATGAAAAAAATGGGAATATAACATGCTGAATATAAATATATCTAAAATCATTGTCATAAACTCCATTACTGGTAGTATTTTCTATTTTTCATGATCATATACTATTGAAGTGGTATGAATTGTTATGAATTACTTACATTGACTATATTTGGTTGGGTTAGTGTGTGTGTGTGCCATGTATTTATAGATCACAATATCTCCATTATAGTGTTACCTTATATTTTGATACTTCATAAATGGGTGGGATTCAGTGTATAAAGTTCTTTAATTTTCTAAATTAAAAAGAAAATGAAATAAAACTTTAAACAATACATTCTATTTTATAGATCCATAATATAAGTTAATTTCAAATAGAAAGTGTAAAATGTATGAATCTCCATGTATACATAGGGTGGATTACTAAAAAATAATAGAAAAGTTCTGATTTTTTATAGGTTAAAATGATATACACAAACCTCATAAGATGATATGTAAAGGTTATCAAACATAACATTTAAAGATAAAAACAAAAATTGTAAAGATAGAAATACTAACATATGTAATTTTTATAGAATTAGAGACCTCTATAACACAAATTGAACATGCCTGAACTAGATGTAAAATCCTATTTATAAGGAACTGGCATTATAAATGAAAGATAACGACAACATTGTTGTAATATATAACAAATACTTAATTTCTTAGTAAAATACTTCATGAGTAAAAAATTTTATCACAAATTTAGTTTACCATTCCTCACAAGAAATATCCTTATAGGTAGGCACACAATTGGTTTCCTTCCTCATAGATGTGTATCCCTCAAGTTATCCTACAAAAAAAATGCATTCCCTCATAAGAATTGGTTTCCAGTAGATTTGGATCCTTCAAACAAATAATTTGGATAAAACATCTCATAATTAAATTAAGAACATTTTGTTTAGGATTCAATTCATCATATCATTATGATTCAACTCATCTCAATCGTAATTGTATATAACAAACCATAACATTTTGTGATATGCACTGATTATGGAAAAACCATAAAATTGGTAGATTATTATCAATGCTTGTGAAAAAAAATCAAAAAAAGAAAAATAAATATTACCATGTTAGTTCATCTTATGTTATTGGCCAAATCACATAGGTCTCCAAAACATTGTTTTGAAATTCATTATTCTAAACAACTCGTAAAAATAACTCCTCGTAACATTCATTTATAGTAATGTTTTTCAAAATCCTTGGGACCTCCTATGACTTCTTATATAAATTAGTTGAGTTAAAAAATCAATTATATATGAAATAGTAATCATAACTTTCTTTTACTTTTATGAAAATCCTTAATGTCTCAAAAATTACTTCATGGGAAAAAGTATAAAAAAGGGATGATTTTTGTAGGATAATATGTTATTCCTACATTGAATAAAAAATATTTAAAATATTTTTTATGAGTAATTCATGCTACAATGTAATATACTCATCGTTATGGGTCAACTTATTTTGGTAATAGTTAATTCATGATAAAAAACTTATAGAGACAAAGAAGATAAAAAATATCATTCTTCTTAGTATGTTTTTTCAATCTTTTTCTCCTTTATAAAATTAGAATAAAGTGGGGTTGAGTTTCAATTTCTCTAAGAGTTCCCAACTAAAGAATGAATATAAACTAGATGTGTGTATATGATAAATGTAAGTATAATATTAATATGGATAAAAACTAAATTCTTGTATTAAGAACATGGTAAAAATACTACCCTAAACTAATATTAACTATTTACCCAGGTTGTTGTTCATCGATTTATTTAATTATATCCATTGTTCTCTAATCGAAAATATATTACATATTGGTTAAAAAAAATTATTAAATTTAGAAATATAAATGTTATAAAACAACAAAGATACTATGTAACGAACCAACACGGTTTACCCTCAAACTTGGAACATGACTTGATTCGTCATATACTTGAAGGGCATTCTAAATCTCCATGGGCTGGCAACAAGCACCCAGACATCGAAAAAAACAACAGGGAACAATTTCACCCAAAATGAACAAAAACATGGAATATATACACATGAAGTGATAGGGAATAGTGAAAATCTAATAAAATATAAGTATTAAAGATGTTTTATAGAAAACTTGGTAAACATTCCCTCTAAATCACAGTTATAAAACAAAATCAGGTATATATATTTCAAAACACATTTTCCATATCATATTTTAAATTTTCAACATGAATATCAAATCTAGAGTAGTACAAATCCAATCAATAAAAAATAGAAGTAGAAGTACGGGCATCACAACACCAAGTAATACAACAGGTCATGTAGCAGACTACTCATACACAAGGTAACCCATGTTCTCTTTTTCAAAATAATCTCAATGTTTTGAAAAAACGTTCAAACCCATTAATTCAACTAAACATTTAATAGTATAATCATACCCACTTATTTTTCACAAATCATTCAATGCCCTGAAAATACCCCTTTTCTTTCCATTTATCAATAACCAAGGAAACCCCACTTTTCTTCAAAATCCATTTCCAAGACACACAAACAATCATTCCAATTTCATACTAATTTATTTTCAATTCAAAATATAAAAACAAAACAATAAGATTTATTAAAAAAAGGTAGATATCTAACCACCTACCTCAAAACTCATGTTGCACACACCCACAACGAAATCCACCAACAATGAAAACCCAAATATATCTATGAAGTCCCTAGAATCCATTCCATCTCTCATGATAGATTCAATTTAGAAAACAAGGGGAAGAGAAAATGACAATTACCTCAAGAACAAACACCCGCCGCACCACAACCAACAAAGGAATGGCCTCTGAAAAAAAAAAGAACACAACAAATCAATAATAGGACATGAAGAAACGCCAATTTAGACCAACAGATATGATAAATGAACCCATGGTAACCACCGTGATCAATGGACATTAATAAGTGAAAAGATAACTTGAATGTAGAGACACACCGTAACAGAAAAAAGGATTTAACACTAAAAAAATCAATATAGAATGAAATTTGACTCCAAAAAACACAAGATAGGAACTTTTTTAGAGATAAAAGAAGAACAGGCACTTGATTGGACACCCAAAAACTCAAACGGTGCCCTAAAATTTTCTTGGTCAAGGAATTACATGATGAGTAACTCATTTACAAGTCATTAAATTCACATTGTTTAAGTATACTGAAAAATTCATCACCTCATTATAAAAATATAATATTTAAATGTTTCACAATGTTTAACCATTCATCATGTCATGTAACCTTTCACCTCATGATTCCCTTTCACTGTTTTCACCCAACAACCATTATAGGTCATGTAACCTAGTTACACTGTGTGAAATCCACCTGCAGTCTGTATAAACCTCTTTTTAAAGATGAGAGTCCAAAAAATATATAACTTCACCATTATAGGTATCCTCCCAATTACTTTCCAACCCTATATGGAAAATGGAAAATGAAAATACCATGAAAAGTTTAAGAATATACCTGATATATTGGTAATGAGAAGTTACAAACTCCCCACCACAAAGACTTCATGTCCATAGGAATTTATCTATAAAAATTAATTTCTAGAAAAAGATTATTCAACCACTCCCTCCTCACTCTCTTCTGTTTTTTAATATTTTCCTATTTTCCCCCACTCCATCATTCAAGATTTTTTAGGTTTGTCTTCTCTTGGCGGTGGCATCTTCGGTTGGGATCGGTAGTCCAAGTGAGGTTATGCTTTTCTATGGAGGTCATTCCGCTCATACTCTTCCCTAGATTTTTTGTTTCTTATCTTCTACCCTAGTTAGTTTTCTACGGTGGTTCTAGGAGACTTTGGGAGGTGATATTTATTTGTATGAAGGTGCTCTAAGGGGCACGCACATCATCAGCTTCGATTTGAGCCATGGAGGGTCTCACCAGCTGATGCTTGTCGGTGGTGCGGTGGCATCTTCATTTCATTTCAATGGTGTGCAAGGACTTATGGGGTTTGAGGAAAGATATTTCTTTCGTTCGATTTGGTTTGGTCTCCAGCGATAGTGGAGACTGTGGAAGTGTTGGTTATTTTTGCGGTACTTATGAATTTAATTATTTTTCTATGGTTCTGTGATAGTTCTTTGGTCTTCTCTCTATGTCTAGAGTCTTGATTTTTGCATCAATAGTGGTGGATGAATTTTTATTCATTCACTAAACCCTACTCTGACTATAATTTCCATCACCATTTCCATATTAGTCTAGTGCACTGGTCCACTCGGAGTTTTGGGAGGTGTGCCTCGAGTAGTCAATGGAAATTTAGGAGATGATTCTGGAATAGGACTCTTCTCCTTCAGGCCGCTATTTCATTCAGCTTATTTCAAGTGGAGTTTCTCTTTTTGTTAGTTTGGTCTATCTCATTGGGGAAGATAGTAGCTTGTTTGGTTACAAATTACCAGTGATGGTTCATTTACCATAGTGATGGTGTGTAGGTGGTGTTGTCTTGGGGCGCAGCTTGAGGATGTTGATGATGATTTCACAGCTCGAGGTTTTTTTGGTATGTTTTTCAATGCAAATTTTTGTTTGATGTTTGAAATTTGAATTCTTAACCTGATGATGGATTAGAATGACGGAAAAGTGGGGGGCAACAAGTGTTTTTGATGATTTTGATATTTAAATCTGTTTTTTATTGGATGGTAGAGGTGGTTTTGGTTTTTGGTTATTTTTTCAGTTTGAATTTTTTCTACTTTTTTATCACTTTGTTTGAAAGTTTTCAAGGTTCACGCTTAGAATTAAAAAGTGTTTTCAGAAAATACAAAAAGTATCAATTGGTGGTGGTATCTTAGATCTAACTTTCAATGTTTTCCAACCCAATGGTGACCCAACTGAGGAGAAACATTCATGAAACCCCAATCACCAATGGAAAACTCCAGATGATGATGTCAACAGTCCTCATATGGTTTATATAAACTCTGTCTTATAATAAAATATCGATGTACATCTTTAATCTTTTTGGATTTATCCTGAACCAAACTTGGTCAAACCAAAGCTACTTCATATAACTCATTCCAACAAAGAGGTGATCTTCAATGGTGACCATACAATTCCTTAAAAGGATCCATTCTAATCGATGACTAATAACTGTTGTTATAAATAAAATCAACCATTCCTATATGTCTATCCCATGATCCACTGAAATCCAATACATAGGCATGAATCATATCTTCCAGTATCTGAATTACTCTATAAATATAGCTATCTGTTGGTGGATAGTAAGTAGTTCTCAACTTGACATGAGTTCCCATAACCTCTTGGAGACCCCTCCAGAACCTCAAAGTAACCCTAGTGTCTCTATCAAAAGAATTGGTCTAAATAATTCCATGTAACCTCACAATATTCTACACATACTTCTTTCCCAGATCATAAACCTTAGTGGTATCCTTGATCAGAATGAAATGAGAAGACTTCATCAATTGATCAAAAACTACGCAGATGGCATTCCACTATATAGTCCATGATAATCCAACAAAAAAAATCCATGGATACAATATCCCATTTCTAGGCTTCCACCAGAAGAGTTTGAGGAAAAGCAGAGGGTTTCAAGTGCTCTACCTTTAACAGTAGATAGGCGTAATAGTGGAATATATAATATGAAATGTCACACTTCATACCTAGCCACTAGAATCATTTTCTCATGTCATAATACATCTTCTTTGTTCCTGGATGAATGGTACATAAAGAGATATGATAATTCAATAAGACTAAACTCCTCATAGATACTGGGATGACAACTCACTTCCCAAAGTAGAGCATACCATCTGAAGAAAGTGACCAACGAAAAATGATCTCTGCACTATAAAATCTTTTTCAAATTTTCTAAACTCATCATCCTACTACTAACTCTTTAAAACAGACTCCATGAAATATTATGACATCTGAAATTTTTTAAAAACCATACCTAAAACATACTCCTGAGAATTTAGGTGTTACTAAGTGAAAATCCCCAAAAGGTTCCACACCACCTTCCATTCTATAAGAGCATGCGACTGTACTTTCCTACTAAGAGGATCTGTAATGACATTCCCATTCCATGAGGTGTATTCGATAAATAAATAAAACATATGAAGGTATTATACACATCAACATTATCTATGATTTGAGTCCATCTCAGAAATTATATAACTCTATATCTAATGATCATAGAATACCTTAAACATTTCTCTAAAAATATATTTCCACCAACATTTAAGTGCGTGTGTAACTATAGTACACTCTAAATAATGAGTGGGGTAATTATTATAAAGAGTAAAAAGCTAATTAAATAGAGTCTTAAGATATCACATGGTCATCATGTATAAGTATGCATCCTAAACAAGAACCAAAATCATCAAAAAAACACCATGTACCCCTTATCAGGCACAGGTAAGAACAGAATATGATCTGATGTCATAATTAATTTCATTTCATTGAAAAAAGACTGACACTTCGTATCCCAAGTTAATTTAACTAATTTCCTAGTAAAATCAGTCAAAGGTGGTGCTAATTTAGATCAATACTTAACAAAGAATTGGTAGTATCCAACAATACCAATGAATCTTTATATCTCAAATACATTATGTGGTTCCTTCCAAGACTAAAATCCTTCACCTTCTTAGGATCAACCGATAATCCATGTCTAGAAATATTTTCCCTAATAAATTCACTTATTGAACTAGAAACTACTTTTCAAAATATTTTCATACAAATAGTGACTTCACAGAATCTTCAAAACCAAACTGATATGGTTCCCATGCTCATTCTCTAATTTTTAATAAACCAAAATATCATCCATGGAAACTATTATAAATGTTTAAAGATATTTAAGGAATATCTAATTCATCAAATCTATAGAAACTGCAATAGAATTATTCAGACCAAAAGGCATGACAATATATTCTTAATGGAAATACATATTCTTGAAAGTCATATTTGGTATATAAGACTCTCGAACTATGAGCTGATGATAACCTGACTGAAGAAACCCTTTGAAAACCACTTTCCCCTTTAACTAATTAAACAAATCATCTATGTGAGTAAAAGGATATTTTTTCTTAACTTTTTCCTAGTTCAACATCCAATTGTCCAAACACAATCTAATTGAACCATATTTGTTCTTGGAAAAGAGAATAGGGGTTTTCGAAGTTGAAACACTAGGGTGAATAAAACATTTTCCCCACAGATCATCCAACTGAATCATGATCTCTTTTAACATTGATGGTGCCATATGATAAGAAGGTATCAATATCAGCTATATACCTAGAACCAGTTCAATCGTAAACTCTACCAATCTCTCCGGAGGAATAATGGAGAATTCAAATGGGAAAATATTAGAAACTTCATAAACAATAATGGAAATATCAACAACAAAAATAGATGCCATCAGGCTCACTAAAAATAGTATACAAAAAACACCTGAGCTCTGGGTGTGAAGGTCCTGCTTGACCAGGCCTCGGATCTCACTCCCACTGAAACACATGATAGATCCCAGTAGCAGCAAGAAATGAAACACACTAATGACAATAATCAACCTCAGCTCAATGAGAAAAAATCCAATCCATACTGATGATGTCTTCAAATAGATCTATGTCAAGAATGTAAAACTCACATACCAACTCTTTATCATCTATCATTAACGAATAAAGAAAATAAAAAATTTTCTCTATTCTCTTATCAAGAGGTGTCACTAACTCCATTAAAAAGAATATAATTACTGTTGGATGTCTATGAATATGAACAAAACAAGATAACATAAATGAGTGGGAGGAAATAGTTTCAAATAAAGTAATTACTATGGAAGATACAATAAGGATAGTATATCTCACTACTGTCAGGCCTTCATTGACTTATATTGGGCACTCATCAAATGTGTGAAAGTGCTTCACTCCTATTGCTCATGCCTAGATCCCTTGAGTCTTTGAAGCCTCTGAATGTACCATAGTATACTTTAGAGCCTCTAAACCCTGACTATAACAAGGTATAGTCATAACCTAACATAATAATTGTAAATGAACAACACATCCATAGCTATTTCATATCTTATCAGGCAGAGGACAAAAACTTCGGGTGTGTCCGGCCTTAATAAAATGATAGAAAGTCAAAGATACATTTCTAGCTGTAGTAGATGGTATGGAAGATGCTCACTATTAAGACCCACCTCAACAACTTATGTGTCGATCCTACTACTTCATTTTATTCCCATGAACTCCACTAAAACTTCCACTAGATGGAAGAAAAGGGTTGGGGAAAACAACCTTTCCTGCCATATCCATTTCTCCCATCAAATATTTGTCTGCCATCTCCACACAGTTATAATGTTTCAACATAAATACCTATGATCTAATGTCTGATCGCAAACCCTGTAGGTAATTTTGATCCTTCAGTTGGTCATTCTTCACTACATCTGAAGAAAAATAGACAATCTCAGCAAATTGATTGGTGTATTCTCACACTGAATGCTCTCCCTATTATGAGGATAGTCACTCTAGATACTTTCCCTATATTAGAGACTCTCGGAAAAACTTCCATAAGAATAAGGTTTTGAAACCCTTCCAATCCAAGTCCTTGTGTCTATCTTCCTAGATAATATAATCCCTCCATCACTTACCGGATCCCACAAACATGAACGTTTCACACATTACCTTGATATTCTCTCATGATTCCAAAAATTCAAATATGTGATCATTCTTACCCAGCTATTCCTTCACCTATTAAGTCTCATTTTTCCCTTTAAAGGATGGTGTCTTCTCATATAAGAATCTCCACAATCGATCGATATTTCTCTCCTCCATCTTTTATTTATAACTCAACAACTGAGTTTTGAACTTTTGGTACATATTTATCAATAGTATGAAATACATGTACGATAGTATCGATGAGACTATAGCCTATTATTGGATTCCCTTGAGAATCATCAATTACACCCTCTTAAAGAACTAATGAAAGACGTCTTAGAGGAATATTGCTTCACATAAAAACAAAAGAAACATTAGACAATAGAACAAATCTCAGTTTAAACCATAAAACCTATTGGAAAAATTGACATTTAAAACAAACTCAATCACTAGAGACACATATCCCAACATCCCATTGAAACTTGAGTCTTGTCATGAAAAGAGATGATCAGGAACATATCGCGACATACCTCTCAAGTCCTAAAAATCCTATCTCTAGTATAACATACACCCAAGATAAGGAATTATGGGAATAAACCTCCTCTAAAACCATTTTGTAATTAACCAACCAAGGTTACCCTAAAACCTAGGACCTGACCTGATCTTTCACATAGCCAAATGGAATTCCTAATCCCCATAGGTTGGGAATAAGTACCCAGACAAAAAACAACAAACTAGAAGTAATGATCTCACCCTACATGAACCAACACTTGGAATATATACATACGAAGTGGGAAGGAATAGCAGAAATATAATAAAATATATTCCATAATAGCAAGAAAATATCAAAATCAAAACAGCTTTAAAAGTATCAAAAACTCCAAGAGACAAGTCTAACTGCAAAGGATAAAATACAAATAGCTACTCCATGTGATAGTATAGATGAACTCTCCCCATATCACCACCAGCTACCCAACTCAGCTGACATGAAACCTATATGTATGATTTTGGCACCTTTTCTTTCCCTAAATTAAAACATATATATAGGTTTGTACACCACCAAAGTGGTTCACAGGGTTTGAGATAATAGGATCAATAGGATCTCACATAGGTGTTCCATAACTAGTCTCTATATAAGAATTCATGTATTCTCATTATAAGTAAAACTTGTCATTATAAGCAGTAAAGTAGTTTTATAGAAAAAATGGTTAAAATTTCCTCTTTACAAAATTTTTAAAACAAAATCTAGTATATCAAATTCAAAGAACATTTTTCATATCATCCTTCACAATCATAAACATGCATATTAAGGCTAAAATAGTAAAAATCCAAGAAGAAAATAAAAGTAGCAACAAATACATCACAACACCAAGGAATACAACATGTTGGGTAGCATACTACCCATACCCAATGTTACCCATGTGCTCATTTTCATAATAATCAAAAAAATTGAAAACCATATATGAAATTCAACATTTAATAGGGTACCCATACCCACTTATCTTTCAGAAAAAATTAATGCACTGAGAATATCCCCCTTCTTTCTATTTATAAAAAAACATGGAAATACCTTTTTCGTAAAAATATATTTCCAACACACATAAAAAATCATACCAATTTCATACCAATTTATTAATAAATCAATTTATAAAAATAGAACAATGTTTCTTATAAAACATAGTCTAGAGACGGAACTGCCTACCTCAAAACTTGGATCACGCACACCCATAATGGAATCCACCAATAAATAAGACCCAATGATGTCAAAAAAGGGAGAAGAATCTTTTCCCCATCTCAAGATAGATTCAATTTAGAAAATAACGGTTCACTAGATAATAGAAAATGTCATGTACCACAAGAATGAACACCCACCACACCACAACCAATAAATGAATGGTCTTCACAATGAGATATCAAAATGGATCCAAACTAATATAATAAGAAACACAAATTTAGACCAAAAAATATGATAAAAAACCCAGGGGATCCACTACAATCAATTAAAATAATGAAATTGAAAGATCAATCACTCGGAGAGATGCACTACACATGCAATGATGATCAAATGCCGAATAGATCGACATGGAAGGAACAATGTCTCCAAAAACCATCTAATAATAACTTTTCTTCAAGAGAAAAATAGAAAATTCTATCAAATAGACACTCAAAAACATGAACAGTTGCCTAAAACTTCCCTTCTTGGGAAACTGCATGATATGTAACTCTTTTATGCATTGTCAAATCCATGGTGATAAAGTATTCCAAAAAAAATTGATGACATGGAATAAAAATATAATATATAAATGAATCATGATGTATAACCATTCATCATTTAATATAACCTTTCATAGCATGAAACCCTTTCATGTATTCCACCCAGCAACCATAACATTTTTTGTAACCTTGTTACATGGTGTAAAATTTTCATGCAGCCTGTAAAACCAATCAGTTAAATCTGAGAGTCCAAAAAAACTGCAACTTCAACATTATAGGTATCCCCCTAATCTTTCTATTTCCTATGAGGACAAAAAAAAGTATAACCACAAAATGGTTAAGGATATACCTAAAATATCGATAATGGGATGTTACATATTATTCAACACATTATCAATGTTCTTTTGATGCAACTACTTCAACATTATACAACGATATAACAACTTAGGCCAAAGGCACTTTTTAACTTATCATGTAAAAAAAGTTTCAACATTGAAAACGTAAGATTAATGTTTCATAGTAGTGTTTCTAAAAAAATTGAATTTGAAAACATCAAAATAAAAATAGATAATTCAAACAGAATAATAAATTGAGGATTATAATCAATATAACTAATAATGTGCATTAGGAAATGAGGAAATAGAGGATGGAAAATTGTTTATCAAGAAGATGTTGATCCATCATTCACCCATCAATCGTACATCATAGTTATATTAAAAAAATTATACAATCTAAATAATATTAAGATTATTAATGAATATAAAGATTATTCTATACATTATCAATGGTTGTTTGTGAGATCACCCATTTTTTTCTAGGGTTTTCCCATGGCTGCTCTTGAAGGCTACTGATTTTTGGTTTTATTTTCCTTTAAAGTGTGGGATGGTGGTCATTAGTGGATGGTAAGGCTTCAGGTCTTGGGTAATGGTGGGTGTTGGGAGCTTGAGTATTATTCGCATTTGAATGTGGTTAGACTTTAAGGTTTTGGTCATCCAGATTGGTAGTCGGCGGGTCAGATCTGGCCCAGATCTACTGTTTTAGACCATATCTGGTTTGATTCGGTCTTCATTGATGATATTTGGGGGTGATGGTACTGCATCGGAATGGCAGGTTACTAGAGGCATGGAGGACGACGTGTAGCGGAGGACAAATACTCAGCTATATATGGGGTTGAAAATAGAGGGGGGCTTCGATGGGTGCATTTTTTGGGGATTTTGTGGTAGTTGATGTTCTGCTGATCTGCAGTGGATGGACCTTGAAAAAAATACATGGGTTGTCGGACGTAGATCTGGTAGGATCAGGCTGCAGTGATGGTCTGTGGTGATTCTATTTGTGGTGTGGTCTGATATGGGTGAAGAATGGGATATGGCTGTGGTGTCAGTGAGATTTAGGTTGATGGTGGTGGAGGGTCGATATTTGGAAACTAACAATGGTAAGTCACACATATATAGGTGTGGTGGTGCCCTTACGGGGAGAAGGTGGGTCATTTTATAGGCCTTGGGCCTCTGTTAATCCTTTTTCTTTAGTCCATGGGACTTTGGGACATATGTTTTGCAGTGTTTTTGCTCTATTGAGCTTTTTTTTCATTGAATCCTTATGTCTATGTGCCTTTCGGTTTTTATATTTCTGTTTGGTCCTCACTAATCCCACAAAATGGATTTGTGTGCTTTTCACTTTTTTAATAAAGGGTATTTCCCCCAACTTTCCTAGTATTAATGGTTTTTTGGAACAACACCATCAACATCCATCCTTTTCCAAAGTTTTCCAGTCGATTGGTTATAAAAAATAAAAAACTTATCATATGATGATATAATGGCAAATGAAAAATGAATTTCTTACATTATAATGCCAACAACTGAAATCGCTTTTGTTGGAAAAAAACAAATTATATAGGGATAGTTGAATAGTCTATAATAAATTAATTAGAATCAAAATAAACTCATAAATAAATAAATAACATTTATTTATTGAGAATAAAAATTAAAATATTAGAGGATACTTCAAAAAAAACTACACATAAGTTAGAATATAAATACATAAATAAAATAACAAAAAAATGTGTGAAAAAATGGATTGATGAATTTATGGATAATTTAGATAATAACATGTGATAAAAAAGAAACAATATTGAAGGGGGAAACTTAGTTGAAGATAGATATAAAACTATAGTCAACCCATAAATAGTATCAATGTCTACCCAAACAAAGACTACCTATATATATGGATTTAATAATTGTAGTAAGTAAATATAATCATTTAAACCTTTGGGGAACATTATACCACCAGTATTAAAAATGAACTTTCCTTATAGTTTTTTGAGAAAATTTATATTTCTACAAAAAATATAATCTAGGATCACATTCTTGAATGTAAAGATAAATTATAAGTTATGAACTAGTTATGATGGTTGTGCACACACAAAAAGGATATTTAGGAAAAATTAACATCATTGAAAAAATTCAATAAAGATAAGGATTTTTTAATAAAATAATTCTATATTCTGAAGGAGGCAGAGTGTCACTTGAAATTAAGTATCTAGAAATGAAAAATTAGGATAAATACTCTATCATGCTACTAATAGTGGAAAAATTCAAGAATCATTTAAGATGGGAAACCAATTATAGAACAACTAAAATTTGGAGTGAATTTGAGATATTTGTTGCAATAAAAAAGTAAGAACCCATGTCAAGGTGGAGAACTGTGGTTGAGGTAATAGTATCTTAAACCTACACTAGTGTCAAATTATAAAAAAATCAATAAAAAAATAATCATAGAAAATAATGTGAAAATTTAATTAATGTTAGAAACCATCATATAAAACAATATTTGGTAGTGTTAAATTAGTGTTTCCCATTATCTTATTAAACAATGTTAGTGAACAATCCTTGTGTTTTATTGAAACTCGTACAGAGAAGAATGTCATGAATTTTATCTCAAATAAAGGAAACCCAATATTCAATACCAATAAATCACAAACTAATTGTGCGAAATTTATATATTTCTTTGAGTGATGAGGGGTCCACAACACCATCAACATAGAGGTAAGGGATACGATGGGTTACACACATTATCAATGAGCATAGGGTGATTGAGGGAGCAATATTGAAAAGAAACTAATTTTGGGATTAATAACTAGTACTAATGGGTGAATTTATTCATGTTAAAAGAAAATAAAATATGAAAACAAGGATATGGAAGAATATAAAATGATCAAATAAAAATTAGATGCCTATAAAATGATGAAACTAAAACCAAAAATCAAATAAATCAAAATTTCCTTAAATAAAATCAAATAATTTCTATAGAATATAACTCTAATGAAATCATACAAGTAGATAGGTTTTGATCATAGTGTTGATTTTTGAGAGGAAGAAAGTAAGAAGATCATGGGGGAATACAATAGCCATTAGTGTGATTTGTTACCATGATTTCAAGGAGGAGTAACAAAAAGGAGTAGTGGGATTTATCTAGGGGAATACAATATTGCATGAACTATAGAAGAGAGGTTGATAAGGTTCACTATAGAGTTTAGGGTTCTTGAGGGTAAATATAAGATATTGTTCAGAGAAATATTGTAGGAGGAAATGTAATGGGAAAGGATATCTAAGGGGATACAGATTCATATGAGGACCTAAATGTTGGTAAATGGTTATATAGGAGGTGGTTAGGATATAGGATAGGCAAGATGGGTGGAAGTGGAGGCAGAAAGCACCAGAGTTGGGACGTTAGAGGAGTGAACCTGGGGATGCGGAATGATGGTGGGTGGGAGAGTCATGGATTTATAGTAGTAAAATCGAGGGGAAATATTCATTATGTAAATCATGCTTTGAGGGATTGAAAAATGTAATGATAAATTAAAAAAATAATATATATTTATATATATGGGAAATATATTTGTGTGTGTATATGGGAATGATATATATTTGTATAACTGTGGTGATCTGTATATATATGGTAAAATTTTAAAATAAATAAATTTGATAAATAATGGGGATATAGGTTGTGTGTAATAGGAATTAGAATAATAAATAATGAAAAAAGATTGAAAAACATGAAAGAGGTTATAAGGGAGGTACACCATATGAGGGAGAGAGAAAAAATAAAAAAAAAATAATTATAAGTGACAAATTAAGTGATATTAAATGGAACAAATAAATTATATAAATGGATGGTGAAATTTTTTTGTGGTGAACGGTGTGAAAGGGAGGAGAATTAAACCCCCTCACACCTCCCTCTCTCCTCTCTTTCTCACTCTTATATTCCCTTTATCTCACTAAAATTATTGAAAATTTTCAATTTGATATCCTTGTAATATTTATCAGAATGATTCTTCTTTAGTGGTGTTGGATTCATCATGGAAGGAGGAGGGTGGGTATAAAAAAATTCATAGCATACGATGTGTTTTATATAGATTTTAATTAAACAAAATTTCCTTATTTTTTAAATATCTTCTTTAAAGGACATTAGAATGACTAGAAATCTGTGATGTTGGATCTATATTAATTATATAATGGTAAGACCTTGGTTTATTTTCATAGGTGATGAATAATTTTATCCATGTTTAAGTAAATTCAAATTATAGTATTAAATCACAAATATAATGATTAATATTAGAGCTACTTCAGTGCCATAATTTAAATGGTGGATCAAGTCCAAATTCATGAGTAAATCAGTATCAAGGTGGGTGGTCTAAAACTACTCTATAAAGTTTCTTTCACTCTTCTAGTAAGTGAAAAAAATATTATCATGCTCTCATTTATTATATGTGATCGTTCTAAATTGGAATTGGTTCGTTCTTTATTCATAGACCTGCCATGGATCCTATTGGGCCTTTTGGAATTGAGACCAAGACTTAAATCCACCCTAGAGGTATGAAAACCTTTTACCCTAAGTTTGAACTTGGATTGAACAAACCATGATCCATTATATGATTTTTAAATTAGTTGATAATTGTCTTACAATATGAGTTTGGAATACCACGTGAATTTATGTAACTAGATCGATGGTAAATCACTTGTCCTGAAAGTTATTAATTAATTTTTAAATGGCTTATGCTTGGTAATGATATGGAAGGTGGGTATATTGGTTTATGAATGAGAAACTTGGATTAGATGAGAGGTGTAATGAATTGTTTCAAATATCATGTTAATTGGTGAATTAGCATAATGTAATAAAAGCATTATTGATTGGTAAATTTATGAATTGATCGAAATGTATTATATAAAAGTGTTTGGAATGTTTGGAGTATGGAATTAAAAATGGTTGGTTTTTCATATTTTATTATATAAATCATTGAATATGATTGATGCATGAGGTCTAGGTGAATGATCATGTAAAACATAAGGTTCGGAAGCATGGTAATGTACCACCTGAGGGTTAGATTCATGTTGATGTACCAAAAAAGGGTTGGAAACAAGGTTACATACATCATGAGTATTATATTCATGGATACATACTTATTGAGGGCTTGATTCATGGTTATATTCCACCTAAGGTCTAGATACATGGGTATAAACATTCTAATATAATAACCATGTTATTTATTATACACTTAAACATGATTTATTACAAAAACATGCACTTAAGACAACTATGAGGATCAATAGGTCTAGTATCTTGGGAAATTATGAACATTACATAACAATATAGAACATAAAACACAACATCATTATTGAAAACTTATTTTACATGACTACAACATTCCTTCTTACTTATCATTGCATGGGATAACTTGAGGACATGCATAAGAAAAGGGTGAGCTATAAAGCCCAATAAGGGAGTAAACAAGGAATAACATGAATAATACAATACACATTAGGCAATAATAATATCAATGCATAATAAGAGAAACATGAACATAAAATCATGATATATCCTGATAATCATAACATGAAAATGTGGAAACAACATTTTACATGATATTCGCATGTGTCAAAGCTTATTTCACATGGAGCATGAGTAAACCCTCATTACACTTGAATTAGAATTATTAAATCCTCATTAACTTTAATTATCATTAGTAAACCCACATTTAACTTGATTTATCATGATACTACTCTTTAACTAATGCATTAGAGTGCTATCAGGGTGCACCCTTTATAAACATTTCATTTCATGCATAAGTGTTCCACATGGATCAAACAACACGGATTAATTAAACATCATAAATTACTCCATGAATAAGAGATGTGTAATACATAAATGTTATTCCTCAATAAAAAATTACATGTTCATAAAGTTCAATGCCCTTTATAGAGAAATGGGTATGGTATTCACTTACACGATGATTTTGGAATGGGAAATTTCGGTGTAACTTCGGCAACATAACAATGTAAAATAAAAATCGTAAAATGGGTTAAAGATAGATAAAGTGGTATCACATTATTTATGCATGAAATGGATAGTAAGTGGGTCATGGAACGTAATATCCCATCATTTTTAATGGATGTTAGATGCATAATATAAAATATTTTCTAGAATGTAAAGGAGAAGAGAGAAATTCCTTTCAAAAATTCGTCATGGTAATGAGTGAACATGCGAGGCATTAATAAAAGAGAAAGAGGTACCTCATAATTGAAACATAATGAGATAAGTATGTGGGAGGTTTGAAATCATACCCCAAAATTTTTAATTGAAAATAAAATTGTATAATAACATAAATAAATTTGGACAAAAATGAGAAAAGAATAAATCCCTTACATGGAATTGTGGTCCTAAATGCTTGGGAGTGGCTTGAGAGAGGCACCTAGAGAGCTTGAGGAACCTGAAGAGGATTCTAGATAGATTAGGAAAAATTTTGGTTGAGATCCAAAGGTTTTTAGTGAAGAGTAATGGGATATTGAGTGGGTTTATATAGGTAAAAAGAGGGAATTCTATATTATTTAGGTTTTGGACACTACACATTAAACTAATCAAAACCACAAACCATCCCATGGTTTTTTCCAAAGTGGATTGAAAAAAAATATATTTTATAATTCCAATGGCTGAACATAATAAAAATTTAGCCTTGCTTATGTGATGGTGAGTCACACCCTCAAGGAAATCATTTTAAAATGTTAAAATAGTTTATAAGTCTTTGAGGGTCCACTAAGGCATTATTAAATTAATCAAACAAACTTAAATCACATTATTTTAAAGATAAAACATATATTGTCCAAAAAACCAATTTATATTATTTTATTACATCACTATTAGGTCATTATGATGTCATAAAACACATTATATTTTTAAGTGGTATTTAATTTTTACCCAACAATTCTACTATCTCAGAAAATTATGAAAAATTAACCATTAGATAGTTTCGATGTCCTGAATCCAAACATGATATTCACTTTATCTAATTAATTTTATAAATATTTGAATTTTTAATTTTAAAATAAAAATCGACATTTATTAAAAATTCATGCGTTTTGAAAAAAAATCCAACCATAATAAAAAATACCATTTTATTCTTAAAAATTATAAGATAATTAATGTTTAATAAAAATTAATTTAGTAATAATATTTTATTAAAATATTATTTAATTCAAAAATCCATTAATTTATCAAAATATATTTATTAATTGAGTTTAAATATTAAGTAAAAATACTATTTGTGTTTTAAACCCATTTATAAAGTAACAATAATAAAATGAATGTATTTTATTTATACAAAAAAAATGCACATAATCATAGAGTTAGGATCTTGTTACAAAACCTCTTATAACACCCCTATAATACCTAAGGTTAAGGTATGCAATGGTGATAGAATTTTGGGGTGGCTCGAATAACATTGATTGGGTGGTAATCAATTTTAACTTTCACATCTCATGTAGGAGGCTCTATTCAAAATTAATATGTTGAATATCAACTTGGGATTGGTCAATAGTGAAAACCAGTTATGGTACCTCCTTTCTGAGCTCTAACAAATGGTCTTTTATGCAGAAATTCTACTGGATGAGGCAACAACTTCCTTTCTCTGACTAAATTAGATTTGTAAAAGCCCTATATTTATACTAATCATGTGATCATTGTTCAATAGCTATATTAGAAATGAAAACAATACATAACAGTATTTTAAAATCCAAAAACATAAAATAACAGAAGTTCATATGTCTTATATAACCATTTAACATAATAATACATTTAATCAGATCAAGATGAATTTTCATTAATAAATGTTTTGGTCGTTACTATCTTCCCCCCTTAAGAAATTTAAAATTTGGAATTTCTTTTTCACACACTAAAACAGAAGAGGGTAACTCTAATTAATTACTTCCTCTAATTCCCATGTTGCTTCTTCAAACTTGTGGTTTCACCACAACACCTTTAAAAGGGGCATTGTCTTATTTTTTATAAATGTTTCCATATGATCTAAGATCTTTACTGGATTCTCTTCATAGATGAGGTCATTCTCCAATGGTACCACATTAGGATTGAATATGTGTGATGGGTTAGGTATTTACTTCTTCAAGAGTGACACATGGAATACATCATGTACTTTATATAGGTTCGGTGGGAGTGTTAATTGATAGGCCACTTCTCAAATGCGATCAGCGATCTCAAAAGAGGCGATGTACCTTGGATTAAGCTTTCCCTTCTTCCAAAATCTCATAACTCTCTTCCAAAGTGATATACGAAGGAATAACTTGTCTCCAACATCATACACTAGGTATTTTCGATGATTATCAGCAAATCTCTTTTGTCAATTATTAGTAGCTTTAATGTGTTGTTGTATGGTCATATCCTTCTCCTCCATTTATTCAACCATTTCTGGACCTAGGAGTTTTTCCTCCCCAAATTCATTCAAATGTGTCGGTGTTCTTTACCTATTCCAATAAAGGGATTCATAAGTATCCATTTGTATGCTTTAGTGGAAACTTTGGTTTTAAGAGAACTCAACCAGAGGAAAATGTTGATCACATCCTCCTTTGAAGTCCATTGAGAATTATCCCAACTTGTCATCAAGTTTTTGGATAGACCACCCAAATTGATCATCAATTTGAGGATGATAAGTCCTATTGAAGTTCATCTCAATATTCAGAGTGTGTTGGAGACTATTCCAGAACATAGAGATGAATCTTGGATATCGATCAGATACAATAGATATTGCTACTCCATGTAGCCTTACCACTTCTATGATGTATATTTGCGCCAGTTGATCCAATGAGAAATCATCTCGAATTGCAATTAAGTGTGCAATATTTGTAAGATGATACACAACATCCCATATATCATTGTTTCCTTTAGATATCTTCAGGAGTCTGGTGACCATGTCCATGGTGATGTTATCCCATTTCTATGTTGTTATGGGTAATGGTTGCATCATCCACTTAGACTTCTGCCTCTCAGCCTTCACTTTCTGTCATACCAGGAACTTTGATGTATACTCAGCGATCTTCTTCTTCATTTTATTCCACCAATAATGATATTATATATCTCTATACATCTTTTTTTCATGGTGAATATAGAACTTTAAAATTTTTGCATCATCCAAAAGTTATTTCTTTGACTACGGACTTGATGGAACACATAGTCTTGACCCAAATCTCACAATTCCTTCTTCATTGAAATTGAACTCCGAGGATTTACATTTTCAAATAGTTTCCACATTCTTTTTAATTACCACATCACCATTTTGAGCATCCTTTATCCTTTCCAAAAGAGACTACTGAGAAGTCATCTGTGAAATTATTGAGGATATTCCCTTCTTTATGATTCTCATGTCCATCTTCATCAAATATAAGAAGATAGGATCCTTCTCAATTCTCATCAGTGATAAAATAATGTGTTCCTTTACACTTAGAGCATTTTTCACCTCATTCTATTTCCCCAAGTGGTAATGGATTGAACAGTCATAGTCTTTGATCACCTCTAATCATCTTCATTGTCACATGTTTAACTCTTTCTTTGTGAATATATACTTGTGGATTTTTGTGATCTGTATATATTTCAAAAATCTCCACAAAGAGGTAATATTGCAAAATTTTCAATGAAAATACTACTGAAGCCACCTCCAAATAATGTGTTGGATATTTTTTCTCATGAACTTTCAATTTACTTGAAGTATAAGAAATGGATTTTTCATTTTTCATCAACATGCATTCCAGGCCCTACTTTAAAGCATCGCTGAAAACCAAGAAAAGTTCTCCACTTGTGGGTAGTGTGAGAACAGGTGCAGTGATAAGCCTCCTTTTCAAATCCTTGAATATTTCTTTTTTTTCATCACTCCATGAAAAATTACTCCCTTCTTAGTTAGCTTGGTAACAGGGTTTGACAATCATTAGAAATTTCTCATAAATCGGTGAGAATGTTCAGCTAACCCTAGGAAGCTATGGATATCCATCACCAATTTTGGCCTCAATCATCCCTCAATTGTAGTTGTCTTGGATGGATCCACAGATATCCCATTTCTTGTTATGGTATGACCCAAGAATGTGACATCCTTCAACCAGAACTCAAACTTTCTATACTTCTCATAGAGCGTATTCTTTCGTAATGTCTCTAGTACAGTGTTTAGATGCTCCTCATACTCCTCCTTGGTTTTAGAGTATATTATAATATTGTATATAATGACTACTAAAAAATTTTCAAGTTAATCTATAAATACTCTATTCATAAAGTCCACAAATATTTATCAATTATTAGTGAGTCTGAAAGGCATTAATATGTAATCATAGTGCCGGTACCTTGTATGAAAATAAGTCTTGAGGATATCCTCCATATTCTCCCTTACTTGGTGATATCCTGACCATAGATCCACCTTATAGAAATATTTTTCTGCACATATTTGATTGAAAAAATCATCAATTTGTGGCAGATAATGCTTGTTCTTCATGATAATCAATGGAAATGTGCATTAACCCATCCTTCTTCTTGATGAAGAGGACCAGTTCACCCCATGGTGAAGCACTTGGGCATAGAAAACCTTTATCCATATTCTCTTGTAGTTTTTTCTTTAACTCCTCAAACACCACAACATCCATTCTATATGGATTCTTGGATATTTTAAAAGCCCCAAGTATAAAATCAATCCAAAATTATACATCACTTTTAGGAGGAAGACCATGAAATTCCTCAGGAAACACTTCAGTGAAGTCCCTCCCAATTGGCATGTCTTCAAGGATGGTTGATTACTTTGACATAGTCATCTAATCATGATACGAATTATTATAGGGATGTAATATTCATGCTTGAGATGATGGTGCTAAAGAAGATTCATCATCCTCCTTGCACTTGTACAGAATCGGGGGTCGATTCGCCAAACGGAGATTGATTTCCCTCTCATAGAAATTTATTTTGGATCTATATAGAGAAAGAAATTCCATGCTAATAATTGCTTCAAATTCCACCAGAGGGTGTATGATGAGGTTCTCTGGGAAGTTCAATCCACAAATTGTGACAAGGAAGGAATTATATTCATGGGATGCAACGATTAACCAGTTTTATGTTCTAACCTAAATCTTTACTTACATGATTTGGGGGGGTGTTAGGATTGTTCTACTAAACATTCAGGATATAAAAGAATGTGTAGAACCATAATCAAAAGTTTTTTCATTATTCCTGAGTGAATAACTAGAGTACATGTCACTGATTATTTTTCGGGATAGGCTTCATCAAAAGTGATGGAAAATATCACCCTTGATGCCTTGGAGGTTTTTGGTTGACTCCAAAACCCCTTGGATTAGGTCACTGTTTGGAAAAGTGCCCTGGTTCTTCATATTTTAAGCCATGAACTATGATTTGAGGGTTGAACGGAGTGTTCCTATCCTCTTTCATAGCGGCGGGTTTTTCTTGTCAGTAGTTAATGGCTAGGTTCCCTTATATTCCACACCTAAGCATTTCCTCATCCCCTTCTAGCAATTTCTAGGGAACTTATCTCTGCACCATTAGTAAGTTGGGTGTTATAATTTTGTAGAACCATTACATTTATCCATTGGACCACCAGAATTAAATTACACCTTATTATTTTTATCCCAATGATACCACTGAGATTCACTGGTCTCCATTTCAACTTTTAGGGAACATTGGAAAATTTCTTCATAGATATCGAAGTCACGGATCCCTATGTCTTTTTGTAGTCTATGTTTTAGCCGACAAAAGAAGCAGTCAACCTTGCATTCAGGGGTAATAACAAAGCCAAAGGAATATTTTGAAATCCTTTTGAGGTTTTCCTCATACGCTATGATGGATTAATCATCTTTTTTTCTGAGGGAAAGGAAGTACCTCTCAAACTTATGTCAGAGGGTGTGTCGAAAATATTTTTCAAAAAACATTTTCTGTAAATCCTTCTATTCCAATGCCTTTATATTCTCCTCAATGTTATTCTTTTCTATGAATTTCCACCATTGATCAGCATCACCCCTATATGATAATCACTTATAAGAACCTTCTCTTGTTTGGAAAATTGAATAATGGAGAATATCTTTTCAATGGAGTTGGTCCATTGCTCAGAAATTGAGTTACTAGATGATCCATTAAAAGTTTGAGGCCTTTGTCTAATGAATATATTGATTGTGGATTGTTCTTTATTTGGGGGGTGTGGACTTTCCTCTTGACCCATGTTTCTATTCAAAACAAGAGTTAAATGAGATATTATCATGACAAAGTTTGTGATTCCCACTCCCATGGGATTGGTAATCTCATTAGAACAATCATCACATTGATCTTCTCGTCGGTTGTTAGCCCAAGTCCTCATTTTACCATCCATTGGCTGGAATAAAAGGAAAGTTAGGGGTAACACATAAATGGGAATCCAATGAAAAAAAGGGATAACATATAAATTAAATTTATTTATTTAAAAAATGAATTTATAAGCTTAAATATTTGTTATCCATGATCTACTTCCAAACATATATTCTTAAGGGAATGTTTTTTATTCCCTTAGAAATGGTTCATACTTATATTATTAATATACCAAAGTATATCCCCCTAGAGTTTTATAACCAGGAGTGCATCAAGGCATGTTTTCATGCACCAATTCTCGTTTGAGTCTAGCTCAAAGAGGGTTTTCGGGTTTTACCCCTAGATACATTTGTGCCATAGCCACCTATACTTGTTCTTATCCAGATAGGGATTTATTTTCTTGATAAACCACTTACTCTATACTCACCAAAATTTAGGGATGTTTTTATTATACTTATTCTTATCCCTAATGAATTAACTAGGGTTTTCTAATCCTAATCCCAAAAATAACTAAACATATCCTTTGATGTCAACTATAACAACCATACTCTTCATTACACACTTAAACATGATTTATTACATAAAATTACACTAAATAAAACTCTAAGGATTGAAAGGTATAGTGTCTTGGGAAATAAGAAACATTACATAATAAATTAGAGCATAAAACACAACATCTTTATTAAAAACTTCTTTTACATGACCAAATCATTCCTTCGTACTTAGCATTACATGGGATAATATGAGGACATGCATAAGAAAAGGGTGAGCTATAAAGTCTGGTAAGGGAGTAAACAAGGCATAATATTAATAATATAGTAAATTTTAGGATAAAGTTGTATCAATAGAGCACAAGAAAACATGAACATAAATGCATGATATAGCACTACTATCATAACATGAAAATGTGGAAACAACATTAATCATGATATTAGCATGATCCAAGGCTCATTGCACATGGAGCATGAGTAAACCCTCATTGTATGTGAATTGGAATGATTAAACCCTCATTTCACTTGAATTAGCATTATTAAACCCTCATTTAACTTTACATATCATGATATTACTCTTTACCCAAAGCATTGGAGTGCTATCAGGGCGCACCCTTTATGAACATTTCATTTCATGCATATGTGTGCCACATGGATAATACAACATAGATTCATTAAAAAAATTAATTTGTTACATGAATAAGAGATTTTTAATACATAAAAAGTCCTTAATAAACAAGTATGTGTGTATAAAGCTGAATACCCTTGATAGTGAAATGGGTATGGTTTTCACTTACACGATGATTTTGGCATTGAAACTTTTGGTGTAACTTCGATAGCATAACGACGTCAAATAGAAATCGTAAAATGGGTTGATGAGAGAGAAAGGGGTATCTCATAATTTATAAATGAAATGGATAGTAAGGGGTCCTCGAAAATAATATCCCAACATATGTAAAAAAAATTAAATGCATAATATAAAATAATTTCTTGAATGTAAATGGGAAGAGAGAAATTCCTTATGGAATTTTCGCATGGTAACAAGTGTACATGGGAGGCATTAATGAGATAGAAAGAGGTCTATTATCATTAAAACATAAGAATGGTAGTACGGGGGAGGATCTAAATCATTATCGAACATTTTTAATTTAATATAAAAGGGTATAACAACATAAATAAATTTATACAAAAATGAGAAAGAAAGAAATCCCTTACTTGGAAGTGTGATCTCAAAGGCTTGTGAGAGGTTTGAGAGAGGATTATAGGGAGCTTGGGGCGCCATGGCAAGATTCTAGAGAAAGTAGGATAGAGTTTGGTCGATCTTAAAAGATTTTTAGTGAAGATTAAGGAGAGATTGAGTGGGTTTATGTAGGTAAAGTGATGTAATTCTTTATTATTTAGGTTTTGAACACTACAAATAAACTAATCAAAATGAAAAATAATCCCAAGGTTTTTTCCTATGGTTTTTTCCAAAGAGGAGTGGAAAAATTATTTCATTTTTCAATATCCAAACATAATAAAAAATTGGTCTAGCTTATATAGAGGTGAGTCACACTCTCAAGGAAATCATTTTAAAATGTTAAAAAAGTTTATAAGTCTTGGAGGGTCCACTAAGGCATTGTAAAATTAATAAAAAAAATATAAAACCACATTATTTTAAAGATAAAACATATATTGTCCAAAAAAACATTTTTATAGTATTTTATTACATCACTATTATATTATTATGATGCCATAAATCACATTATATATTTAAACGGATTTTAATTTTTACCCAACAATTCAACTATCTCATAAAATTATGAAGAATTAACCGTTAGATAATTTCAATGTACTGAATCCAAAAATTGATATTCATTTTATCTATATAATTTTCTAAATAAGTGAATTTTCAATTTTAAAATAAAAACCTACATTTATTTAAAATTCATGGGTTTCAAAACAAATTTTTTTCAGCCCTTAATAAAAATTACAATTGTCTTACTAAAAATTATATGATAATTAATATTTAATAAAAAGTAATTTAGTAATAATGTTATATTAAGTAATTATTTAATTAAAAAAATCAATTAAATCATCAAAATATATTTCTTAATTGTATTTAAATATTAACTAAAAAATTATTTTGGATTTAATAACCATTTACAAAGTAACAATAATAAAATGATTGTATATTCTTTATACAAAAATAATACACACAATCATAGTGTTGGGGTATTATTACATAACCCCTTATAATACCCACATGAGACCTAAGTATAAGGTGTTCAATGGTGATATACTCTTGAGGTGGCTTGGATAACATCGCCCAGGTGGTAATCTCTATTAACTTCCACTTCTCCCGCAGGCGGTTACATTCAAGATTAACATGTTGAAGATCAATTGAGGATTGGTCAAGAATGAATCCCAATGACACTACCTCCTTTCCGAGCACTGACAAATGGGGTTCGTATGCAGCAGTTATACTGGAAGAGGCCGTCACTTCTTTTTCTAAGTAAATTGGATTTGTTAAAGCCCTATACTTATACTAATCATGTGATAATTTTTCAAAGGCTATATTAGTAATGGTAACAAATAATAATGGTATTTTAACATCAAAAAACATAAAACCACAGAAGTGAATATGTCTTAGAGAGCCATTTTACAAAATAATACGTTTAATAAGATCAAGAGGACCTTTCATTAATAAAGGATTGTTTTGTTACATATATGGTTTAGATGCACTCTTAATTTTTTGTATAGGGTGTGATGTTTTCTATATTTGATTCTTGATGGAGAGATCAAGAATTTGGGTGATTAATATATGATATGAAAATCTTCTAGTAGTATGGGAGACCCCCATGACAATGGAGAATCCACCAGATTATATATATATCTATAATCATGTGAAGAAGGTTTAGATGACCTTGAGTTTTATCCTGGATCTTGAGGATTGATGGGTTTATTATATGTTCTGTATTAATTTATGAATCAATTCCCCTATTATTCATATTATTTCATTCACTTTATATCCATACGGTATTATTTAGTCCCTATGGGTGTCGGACTAATGGTTTATAATCACACCATATTCAAAATTCGTCTGGTACACATGAAAATCTCATGGATATAGGTTTTGAAAAGGGAAAGGGGACCTATGTTTGATTTGATTATTGGGATTGTCACACACGGTTTTTTTTCTTTTCTGTCATTGTATTGACCCGGCCCATTAGAAATACTGATCCTTTTCATGGGTATTTGATGAGATAAATCTTGAGTTTTGAAGTTTAATATATGTCCAACCACCCTAATTTGGGATCCCCATTGTTTTTTTAGTAGTTTTTGAAGAAAAGGGTGGTTACTTCATGATTTGGGCCAACCGTGAGCCCATTCCCAGTTTTAAAAACCGAATTTGTTTCTTTTATAACTCTTTTGTTTTTCATCCTTTTTCACCCATTCAACTTCCCACATGTCACATACTGATATATTAAAACTTATTTATCCTTTTGGACCCATTATAAATTCATAGGCCGGGTGAATTTGGGTCACTCATTTAGGTATTGGGCCAGCCCATGGGCCCATTTCCTGTTTAAAAAAAATAAATTGTTTCGTTTATATCGCTTTCATTTTTTACTATTTTTCGGTGATTACACCTCCCCCTCTAAGCCAATAACCCTATACAAACCCTCATAATAGATTTTACCTCTTTGGAGCTCATTTGGGTCGCGAATTAGGGCGACATGCTCAGGAAACCTCAAATCGCCCAGAATTTCCAAGGTAAGTTTTATCATTCATAAATCAATCAATTCGTACTACTTTAGCCACCAATAATCTTCCCCAGATTATTACAGACCTTAGGAGGCTCTCCAATAATTTTCAAGCCATTCCCTTTTCTCTAGGGCTTCAGATATAATGGAAGATGAAGAGTTTTCTAGGATGAAAGTGAGATTCCTTCTCCTTTCTTCTTCCTCTTCCCCCTCCTTTCATTATTTCTTGGTTTTATATTGTACCCTAGTCTTGATCGACCTAGGGTTTTGTTATACCATGTTTTTTTATGTGGTTTCTGTTTGTTTAGGTCTGATCTTTATAGTTTTATGGTTTATAAACCCGCGACGGGTGATTTCGGGTGTGCGTTTCAATTACGCCAAAGATTTGAGGTAGGATATCCCTTGCACATGCCTTTATCATTCAAGTTTCATCATTTTAATATTTTCCTAAACTGATATAAATGTTAATTATTGTTTTTAAGCCTTTTTATAATTTTCTTGGTGTCCAAAGTGGTTTTTTAATCATTGTTTTGTGAAAGGTAGTGTTGTTTTTCCATGAAAGTGCTCAACAAGTGTTTGTTTAAATGTTCCGTTATCTTTTGAAAATATTTTGTGAGGTTTATAATCTGGTTTATGGTATTTTAACATGTTACAGTATATTGAATGAAAATATGGCTTTCAATTGGTGTTTTATTCCTTTTCATGTACTTAAAATAAATTGTTTTGTTTAAAAAGGGCATGTCATGTGTTCGGTAAATTGCCCGGTTGGCTTTTATGTGTGATGTGTGATTTAAAAGTAATTTATTTGGATTTATAAAGGAATTGGAATAATGATAAATGGTATTTTTGGGTACTTATATTTCCTTCCTATTTGTATTTTTTTTTACAATCAAGTGGGTTTTGATTTACAACATATTTTGGCCCGAGTTGCCCAAAAATGGACTATTTCACATCTTTATGAAAATGGTAGTGTTTTGAATATGTAACCTGGGTATTATAAGAGATTTATGAATGTGGTTTTCTGCTGTAAATTTTGTTTATACAGATCCTTAATATAATTAAAATTCATACTATAGAATCCCGTCTTTGTATAACATAACTTTTCATTCCATTACACGGAACTGAGGATCTTTAAGGTTTAGTGTCCTGGAAACAAGGAACATAGAAAAAAAACATTAAAAACATTCTTCTTAAACACTTGAAAGGCTTCTCCTCATGTTCACCCTAGGCTCATTACTGCATCCCATATCCTGGAGACATACATCAAATGGAAGGGTGAGCAGAAGGCCCAGCAAGGGAAACAAGTGAAACATTTTACATATGAACTTGAGATACATCAATAAAGTCATGAAAAGAACTTTAAGGCATGAAAATGAAATCATGAGGCATATCATAATAAAAATAAAACTTTTTCATAACTTGAAGATGTGGCTACATCATTTAACATAGAAAATCATGAACATATCACCAAGGTCCATCCCCAAGGTGTCATTTTAAAATTACCAAGGTTATTCACCAAGGTATCGTGAAAATTGTAATCTCTAGTGGTTACATCATTACCCAATGCATTGGAGAGCTATCAGGGCGCACCCTTAAATTTGCCTTTATTATCATGTGAGCCACATATATCATCATCAAACATTTCATAAATAACCCACATAACATAAAATAAATGGGTTTCATTTCATAATCATAACGTTTTAAAAACTGCTTTAAAGACATGATCTTTACGTCACTTTAAACCCACGGAAAGGGAAAGCGGGTCTCATGTATGTAAATACCAGAATTTAAAATGGAACATTTTGATATATATGTGAATACCCTTGTATAAATAAGAGCTTTGAGTATTCACTTTATAACATAAAATAATTTTTGAGAAAAGAGAGAGGCATTTTGAGGGGAAAATTCTGCAGCATAACGGCTAAGTTTTGGGGTTTTAGAAAACATTGAAATGAGAGGGGACATGGGTCACCCTCTCATAAATGATCCATAAAACAGTAGGGTGAAATAATAAGAAGGACATATGGACATGGTAATGAAATTTTAGGGACATACCATTTGAAATGAAAAACATGGAAGGAAAAAAAATTAGATTTCTCTTATGAAAATTCGGCAGCCTTACGGCGTCACTTAACTTCAAAAGAAAATGATTTGACAAGATCAAATAGGGTCCCTCATCATATGATCATAAGAGACCAGTATGATAGATATAGAGATAATTCCCCAACATAACAAAAAATAACTTGAAAGAATTGACATGAAAGTAGAACTTCAAAACGAGAAGGGTGAAGAACCACTTAAAAATTCGGCAGCCTAACGGCGCCACTTAAAACATTCAAAATACTGAATTGAAGAGATCAAATGAGGTCTCTCATCATATGAAAATAAGAGCCCAGTATGATATATATAGAGATCATACCCCAATATAACAAAAAGGAACTTGAAATAATTGACATGAAAGTAGAACTTCAAAACGAGAAGGGTGGAGAACCACTTAAAAATTCGGCAGCCTAACGGCGCCACTTAAAACATCAAAATACTGAATTGAAGAGATCAAATGGGGTCTCTCATCATATGATCATAAAATATCAGTATGATAATTTAGATATCATACCCCAACATAATAAAAAGGAACATGAAATACTTGAATGAAAATAGAACTTGAAAACGAGGAAGGTGAAAGAATCCCTTAAAAATTCGGCAACCTAACGGCGCCACTTAAACATTCTTAAAACGAATTGATGAGAGCAAGGGCGGTCTCTCATCATATGAACATGAAATAGGCAGTAGGATGAATATAAAAGAACATCCTCCAACATAAGAACATGGAGTATAAAAGAAATGACATAAAAGAGATTACTTGAAAAGAAAGAGAGGGGTCGGATCCCTTACCTTAAAATGTAACTCTTAAACCTCAAAGGTTGGGACCTTGAGGGCTTGGGGGCACCTTGGGAGGACTCCTTGGGAGGTAATGAGACCATAAATGCGTTGGGAATGAGTGGGGAGTCGAATGGATGAGAGGAGGGCTTGGTATTTATAGGGAAAGTGAGGGGACAAGGCATTAATGGCCAAGGGACACCTCACATGTGCTTTTCTCAAACCCATGTGCTCTCCCTTGTCATTTATCATGGAGTTAGGCCACATGGGGCCCCCAAAACAATAATTCATCACCCTTGGCCGGCAAACCCTCAAAAGATCTCATGACATCATCATGACACCGTTATGATGTCATTAAACATACCGAAACCCTAAAACTGTATTTTTACTATTCACTGAAAATTCAACTTTCTCAGAAAAATCCCAAAATTTCACATTAACCAAATATCAATGCTCTGATTTCAAAAATGAAATCCATTTTATAAAAATAATTTTCTAATTATTTTTAATTTGATTTTTAATTAAAAACACTATTCATCGAAAATTCATTTTTTCAGAAAAAAACCCCAAAAATTACCATAACATAATATCGATGCTCTGAGTTCAAAAATAAAGTCATTTTTATAAAAATAATTTTCTAATTATTTTTAATTAAATTTTTAATTAAAAAACACTATTCACCCGAAAAAACTAATACTTGAATAATAATTAATGAAACCGTTATTTAACTATTTTATTGAATCACATTACTTAATCAAGGTGCCTAGATTATTTTAAAACTATCTTTAAGTGAGATTACCAATCCATTTAGTCATATTACTAATCCTAATCATAAAATCGCTATTCATAATTTACTATTCATCAAAAATCATGTTGATCTTATTAGACTCTAAATTTAGTACTGAACATAATTGCAGAAGACCATTTTTTGAAAATCATTACACATTTTTAATTATTTAGGGTTTACATAAACATATTTAAAATATCCTTTTTCTAAAATTCATCAAAAATATGCATACTATATTTATCCGGTCATTTCAAAATTCATAAACTTCATCATAAGAAGAAATCACAATTTTTATTTAAAACAAGGATTACACAAGGTAGTTACGGTCTCGTTACATAACCCCTTATAATACCAGTATAGGACCTAAGAGTAAGGTGTTCTAGGGTGATAGAAGCTTGGGGCGGCTCAGTCAACATTGCCCGAGTAGTAATTTCTATCAGTTTGAACTTCTCACAAAGGCGATTCCGTTCCAGCTTCACATGATGAAGTTCGGCTTGGATTTGATCCAGAGCAAAGCCCAGTGGTGCTACCTCCTTCCCAAGCTCTGTTAGATGGGCTTCGATCAGTCCAAGACTACTAGGTGAGGCCATTGAATCTTCTTTCTATAATAATTAACCAAGATTACTTATATCAAAACATTTTGTTCACAGCGGTCATATTGACCGATGGTTATATAATAGTCAAAACCCACTGATCTCATTTTAATTATAATCATGTTTATCAAATAAAACGTTTTTGTTGAGTATAACAATAACACATAAAATTGGGAAACAAAATTTATTTAAAAAAAATTTCGGGTCGTTACAATCTTCCCCCCTTAAGAAATTGCGTCCTCGCAATTTTAAAATTGGGTTTTGAAATTTCATTGAAAGTCCCACATCAGAAAAGAAGTCAGTAAAACTATTACTTTAAAATAAAGAAAGGGAAGTACAAAGGTCACCCGAGTTAACCCACACTAGGGTTCCATGTAGGGAAACATGGACATGGAGGAGAAAACAAAGGGTCAAGTTCTGAGGGAGAGTGATAGAGAACATGATTAGGAGAAAGTTAACCATGAGAAAATCCCAAACTTATGATGTGTGTAAACGGTCTTTGATTACCTAGTAGGAAACGTAAACCAACAACATTTTTGTTTTACGTTTCTTTTCATAATTTTGAGGATTTCATTTACTACATAGAACAAAAACATAAGAAAATATACCTACCTTCAAGTAGAGTTTCATCCTTTAACAAGTCCCTACCAACACTAATCTTTTCTCCAAATGATGAGAATTCAAAAACACTTGGTCTCATAAAAGCACAAGAATCATCTTCTATAGAATCACATAATCTACAAAAGATTAACTATCTATTTCTTCTATCTTTAAACATTATCCCAAAAATAGAAAGGTTAAGGTAAAACAACTCTTCAAAAAGAAAGAATCCCATAGGAATGGAAACTACTTTTAAATCATCAAAGTTCCATGGTACTACCCAAATTTCATCATAGACCATTCCCTAAATAACGGTCCTTAAAATTCCTCAAAACAAACCAAACTAAGATTGAAACCCAAATACAATAAGGATTTGATAACATAGTCTTCCAAAACAACTTCATTGTTCATCTCCAGACAACATCAACCACTCCTAACATCTTATAAAAAAATTAGCTAACCTAAACATATTTTACCCAAGATAGGTTAGTCATTCCCATAAGTAACCTAAATTACTATAAGTTCACCTTAAATTCATCGATTCTTCAAAATATAAGTCAACCTTACTCCTCAATGAAAATACCGTAGTAATCTATTTACCTCGATCAAATATGGTTCCCAAAATAATGAATGTCTTCCAAAATAATAATCATATTTTAATCCCCTGTTTCGCGCGGAATCCGGGGATGACCTCCTGGACGGGAGATTCAAACGTTCCGATCGGTTTCTAACGGGTTTGTTCGTAGAACCGGAAACATCCAATGATTCCATATCCGTTTGGACCTACTTTCCAAAGGCAGGCGCTCATTAGCTTGTGGGCTAAATGAGGCTTAGGAATTTGCATTGGTCGAGAGGATGGGAGGTCGGACTCATCACACCTTTTTGAGGGGAATTATTGTCTACTCCGGGACTCTCTTTATAGATTTAAGTTAAGTTCGTGAATCCTTATTACATTACCAAGTATAAAATGAGTTTTCCTTTAGTTTTAACAATCAATGATTAAATATGCAAGAAATTTAGAGAATCTTTTATATGTATTCGAGGTTCTTCATCAATATAGAATCATCTATATTTGTTTAGAGATTCTTGGTCAATGGTATCCTTCAAAACATTTATATAAAAGTCTCTTGGTCATTTTGATGACCATGCTGGTTTTAAAGCCACTCAGTGGGGCACTTGAAGTTTATCGTCATTCAGAAGGACAGAGATTATTTCAATGTTGGGATCGAACCCATAAATGGGCTACCTACGTATCCTTTGTTTTGAAAAAAAGGAATCAGAACCCACGTAGTTCGAGGAATGGGATATGATGTTTTATTATTGATGGCTCAAAGACGAATGTCATAATTACTTTTACACTCTAAGCTCACGTGAGTCATGCTCGGTGTGAGAAACAAGAGGTATTGGTAAAATTTAGACAATTGTGCCATAAAAGATGCAATCATAAGAATTTGTTTTGGGGCTTATGTATAGATGACTGCCCAGATAGGCGAAGGTTTAGGATTTACTTTTAGGGAGAAAATCCAAGAACAGGGTCCACAAAGTTATATGTGCTTCATGGAGATTTGAATACTCTAATCTTGGGGCTTACTCCTAAGGAGGATGCCCAAGTTAGGAGGGGACTTATGATTGGGTTTTATTCCTGAAAAGGAAACCCAAATCAAAGGTAATTTATGACTGGTTAAGAGAAATTTTAAGAGACTTGGGGCTTACTCCTAAGAAGGATGCCCAAGATTTATGACTAGGACTTATTCCTGAGAAGAAAGCCTAGGTTAGGGGACTTGGGGCTTACTCCTGAAAAGGAAGCCCAAGGTTATGACTGAGTCTTTTTCCTGAAAAGGAGACCCAGGTTAGGGATTAAGGTTTGGGGCTTACTCCTGAGGAGGATGCCCAAGATTAAAGGACTTTGATTGGGGCTTATTCTTAAGGAAGATGCCCAAATCAAAGGTTTTATAACTGGGGATTATTCCTGAAAAGGAAACCCAGGTTAGGATTCTCTCATCTTAAAGGATGAGGTTGAATGAATGAACTCTCACTCTTTGGTGACATAAAGGTGTTTAAATCACTAGGTTTTGAGAGATATTTCACAGAATTCCTTTCAGATAAGGATGTCAAATCAAGAAATCATGCCATAAATGGCTTTGAAGAGTATCTTGAAGACTGAATCTTGAATAGGAAGGGTGAAATTACTTAAGAGGGGTGAAAAAAGGGCAAGATGGGCACCCAAAAAGATAGGGGCGCGCAAGTATTGAAGGTCGCGCAAGTCCTGCGGCAGCGCGCAAGTATTGGTCGTGCAAGTATACTTGCGCGACATGAGGGATACTTGCGCGATTTTCAACCAGAGTTGAATTACTTGAGCGACTCTTTATTAAACCCTTTCCCATCCTCTTGAGGTTCTTCCAGAGAAGGGACGCGCAAGTTATATTGAAGGAATTAAGTTGGCGCGCAAGTGTTTGATAAGTTTCAACACTTGGGCCTTCCTTCTTCTCTTTAGATCTTCCATTCTAGGTAAGAAATTACCTTAGAAGTGTTACGGAAGTTTTGAGAAGAGACTTGAGCGTCGGGAGCTTTGATCCGAGTTTCTGGGAAGAGATCCTCCCGAATGGGGGGCCCACAGGGTCTATTTATAGGCAAAAGAAGACCCCGGGCGGTTACTGGGCGGTTACCAGATCTGTCGCGCAAGTCCCTTGCACGACCATGAGGGGTCGCGCAAGTATTTAGGCGGCGCGCAAGTGTACTTGCGCGACCAAGAGGAAACTTGCGCGATACATGGGCAATGTTCTCCTTTTTTTATCCCTTTGTCGATTTTTGATGTTTCTTCAAAGGATTAATCACTTTGAGCTCAGATATTCCCTTTTCCGAACTTTAGATTCCGTGATGAAAGGAGCGTCAACAAAAGTCCCCCCTCAGAGTTGGATCCGGAGAGAAAATGAGGATTTGACACTGAGGAAATCGAATCCCTCTAAAGGAAAAGGGAGGCGCGCAAGTCTTCAGTGCGCAGAGGGAGGCGCGCAAGTCTGCGTCGCGCAGGCCTTAAACCCTCTGGTATGGCACGCAGGTAGGCCTCCTGGCCTATAAATATACGGCCTCACCTCCGTACAAGTATCCGGATTTCTGGACTTCATACCTTCTCGAGCTCTCGCCGCGCAGGTCACCTAAGCCGCGCAAGTCTGCTCTATTTTTCCTTGATGTCGCGCTCCTGTAAAGGTATTCGTACTTGCGTGGTTTATACTTGCGCGACGAAAACTAGCGCGACACGTGATCACTTGCGCGCCATTTTGTAGACTTGCGCGCCTTAATTCCTTAGCCATTTTTTCAAATTTCTTCACAAAATTTATGAAAAATAAACCCATTTAAGAGTTAGTTTATTCATCTTTTGTGCAGATTCAGTGGTTCCCAAGGGAATTGGAACGACTTATGAACTGGCTAGCAAGCGGATTGATGACATGATGAACATCATTGGCCCTGATTACTATGACATCTGCGACAGCACTCTTCCAGATTTGGCTAAGTACTTGAAGAAATATCATCTTAATTTCCCACAGAGCATCTACCTGTCTCTATGTGGTCATGGTCACTTGCAAGGAGTCAATGTTCCAAATGCAAACAACTATACACCTAAAATGCAGCTACGCTGCTACTCCTTCATTTCGGTTATGCTGTGCATTAAAAGCAACAACAATGGTGTGAACTTTCAAATTCTCCTTGCATTCCATTTCCTTGCAGATATGAAAATGGAAAACCCATGGGCTGAAATGTTTTCCACTACCGGTTGGTGGAGAGAAGATAAACATGGTATTAGAGCAATATCTGAAAAGAGTACTCTCTTCAAATGGCTCTTTACTTCCAATGCTCCATTCTCTAATCCATGTATCCATCTTCCAAGTCTCTTGGACAGAAACAAAGTCACTGTTTGATCAGCAGAAAATTTTCTCAAACCGCACTCAAGAACATCCTTTTACAATTGTTCCAAGAAGAGCTGGTATCACTGCATCTCCTTTTTGTTTCCAGTTGAATGAATGAATTCCAGGTGGTTGCTGATGAAGCTCGGGATGCCGTAAATCAAATGAAGTGTTATGTTGAAAGCCTTTTGTAATTCTTGAAAAAGAGAAGAGACTCCAATCTGTGGATGTCCTTATAACTCTTGTGTATCAATGAAAAACACTTTTGTCTTCAATCATTTGTGCTTGCATTCTTCCATTACATGCTTCAAATTTACTTAAGCCAATGGGCTTAGTAAGCATAGTTTGATTTTTACTAGGATTATTACAAATAACCCTACAAACTTTGAATCTTTTAATTGCTCAATATTAGCTAAATCATACAAAAAATGTATATTTAGTGAGCTGGAACTTTGACTTTTATTCATAGTTCCTCTGTCTTTTGTGTGGGCAGTTTAAAGTCATGCAAGCCGGAAAAAAAGAGGCTAATGTTTAAGGTCGAAATAGCTTTGACCGAAAAATGGATTAAAATGGATTCAATTCCTTGATAATTTATCTGAAAACAAATTACCATACTCAAGTATGAGAGAAAATATGTAAACTATGACTTAAGAATATTTGAATCTGAGGAATGATATGAAAAAGAGCTAAATAGCATTAGAAGAAGTAGTTTCCAAGAATGAAGTTACTATTATTTATCAAAACCCGTTAGGGGGTTGAAATATGCAGGGCCACCTATGGGCATTGGCTGCATAGTCAAATAAAATAGCATCTTTTGGCTGACAAGTCTGTTATGTGGACTGTTTATGCAAGGCCACCTATGGGCACGTGCTGCATAGTTAGGCAAAAGAACTCTCAGAAATTTACTTTCCTAGTGCTAAAAGCCAGTGAAAGTTTATGGAGATTCAAATTTTCTAAAGCATAGAGTTTGTTGTATGGAAAGAGGTACTTGAATATGGAGAAGATATTTTCAAACAAGAATATCGAAGAACTGGATGAATATCACTCCTACGAAGGTCTGACCCAAACGTAGGGAAGAAGAATAAACCATAGACTTGAATACTTTCAGATCATGAAAAAGGATATGGGACAAATACGTTAAGGATGGCTATTTTTGCGGATCCCTACATACTGTCGTTTAAGACAAATAAGGACAAAAGAGGCATTCTTCCCAAGAATGAAGTTACTATTATTTAACAAACCCGTTAGGGGGTTGAAAACATGCAGGGCCACCTATGGGCATTGGCTGCATGGTCAAATAAATAGCATCTCTTGGCTGACAAGTCTGTTATGTGGACTGTTTATGCAAGGCCACCTATGGGCACGTGCTGCATAGTCAGGCAAAAGAATTCTCAGAAGTTTGACATTTTTGTGACCATAAGTCATGAAAAAGGGTTATGAAGATCTGAAAATATTTAAGGTTAGGATTATAATACATAAAGATGGGTATTTTCCAATGTATATAGAGATACATAGGTCAATGAAAACCATAATCATGTTGTGGCTGGGTCCTGAATTGAAACTTGGACTTCACTACGTATCTCATAAGAATGAGAATCAAGCCATACGTAGTTCTTGAAATGCAGTTTAACGTCGTGCAAGACGAAAGGATGAGTGATCTTAGTTTTTGGGGTCATAGAATTCGGACCATAATAATGAATACACAGTGTGTGTTTTCATGAGGGCTTTTTAGCCAAGGGACTAAAAGTGAAATTTGGGGTTAGGCCCAAAAGACTTGGGACTGGATTTGAGGGACACTCGAATGTTCCTACGTATCCCATAAGGATGGGAATCAAGTCCACGTAGTTCTAGAATTACCCTTTGTACAAATTTGGTTCGTACATGTGAAGGGTGAAAGGGGACTTTAGTGCAATGATGGTTTAACCTAAAAAAAAGTTCAGGCATTACCATGTATGTACGTAGTCTTTTCTTAAAAAATGAAAAACTATGATTGAAAAATCAATGTCAATAATAGTTCTCTCTCAAATGAGGAAATCAAAGAATATTGTAGTTTATTGTCGTACAGGACAAAAGTGTTGTATAGTTTAACGTCGTATAACAAGGACGAAAATGAATCAATGTAAAGATATTGATTCCAGGGGCGGTTTCACAAATCAACATCATATGAGATGGTGGTGAACCGATGTGAAGAGATTGTTTTTGGGCTTGAACCTTGGGAGGTTGCCTACATACCTAGCCTGGAGGGCAAGGATCAAAGTTTGTGTAGTTCAATTAAAGAATGAATTAATGATCAAATTGTTTTTTGGGGACAATGATCTAATAATAAAAAAAATGTTGTTGGGACTTACACATGGTTAGTGGCCCAAAGGGAGTGTTATGGTTGATGTTCGCTCTAAGCTCACGTGAGTCATACTCGGTGTGAGAAACAAGAGGTAATAACAACCTTAACGATGTAAAGTTTAATGTCATGTAGGACATAAAAAAAAGGACTTTCTGTACAGTTTAGCGTCATGTAGTTAAGACGAGGGGGACAATATAGTTTAACGTCATATTGGACGGAAAAAAGGGGGACTGTGCAGTTTAATGTCATGCAGTAAGGACAAGGGAGTGTACCATTTTAACGTCATGTCGGACAAAAGTACGAATAGTTTAAGGTCATATGCATGGACCATGGATGGTGCAGTTTAATGTCATGTTGGACCTTTGATGATTATATAGTTTAACGTCTTTCCGGACGTGAGGGACTTTTATACAGTTTAGCGTCATGTAATTTAGGACGTCACAGTTTAACGTCTTGCTGGACATAAGGGATTTGCAAATAGTTTATGGTCATATACATGGACCAGGGATGATGCAGTTTAATGTCATACTGGACCATTGCTGTATAGTTTAACGTCATATAGCAAGGACGAACTTGTGCTATACAGTTTAAAGTCATGTAGCTAGGACTAAGGTGAACCAATATGAGGATATCAGTTCTGGGGACTTTTTACAGTTTAACGTCATGCTGGACATTGGAAGTGCCACACAGTTTATTGTCATGTTGCTAGGACACAATATAGTTTAATGTCATCTCGGACAGAATACAGTTTAGTGTCATGTAGGACAATAAGGGACTTAACACAGTTTAACGTCATGCTGGATGATGAAAGTGCCACACAGTTTAAATGTCATGTCGCTAGGACAAAATATAGTTTAATGTCATCTCGGACAAAATATAGGAACTTCTATACGGTTTATTGTCATGTAGGACAAAATCATGGACTATGCAGTTTAAAGTCTTGCAGTTAGGACTATTGGTGCTGCACAGTTTAGTGTCATGTTGCAAGGACATAAGTGTGAATAGTTTAAGGTCATATGCACGGACCATACAGTTTATCGTCATGCTGGACGTAGTTGTAGTTTTAAGGTCATACTGGACCATTGCTGTATGAACCAAATGTAAGAGTCTTAGTTCTGTGAACAATATTTTGTGTTTATACAAAATACTTCTTCAGAAATCTGGCATTAGTTGGAGTCGTGATGTGTTCTCCATCCATTGAAATCAGAGAATACGCTCCATTGGAGTAGACCTTATGTACTGAATAAGGTCCTTCCCATTTTGGTTCAAGCTTGGGAGGTTTCTTTCCTGGTATCATTGGTGTTCTGAGAACCAATACCAATTCTCCCTGAATGAATGAACGAAGACGAACTTTTTTGTTAAAAGCTCGTGCTATTCGATTCTGATAGATTTCCAAGTGGTGCAAAGTGCACAATCTTTTCTCATCTAACTGTTCCAATTCATTCAAACGCTTTTGGGATTGCTCATCTGTTGATAACTGATCACAAATGGCTATTCTGAGTGAGGGCAATTGAACTTCAATTGGCAAGACTGCTTCTGTTCCATATACCAATGAATATGGAGTAGACCGCGTTGCATTGTGAGTGGTAGTCCGATAAGCCCATAAAGCATGATAGAGTTTATCAGGCCATGACCTCTTATCTTTATCCACCATCTTTTGCAGTATATTTGAAAGAGTCTTGTTGAAGGCCTCTATCTGGCCATTAGCCGCTGCATGATATCGAGATGAATGGTTGGACTTAATGTTGTATTCTTGATACAATCTCTTTACCTCAGAAGAATAGAAGTTGGTGCCGTTGTCTGTCAATATGGTATGAGGGACACCAAATCTAGTAATGATGTTAGACTTGATGAAGCTAACAATGCGTTTAGAACTGACTTCTTTGAGAGGTATTGCCTCTGCCCATTTGGAAAAGAAATCAGTAGCAGTAAGAATGTACTTAAACTGCTTGGCCGTAGCTGAAGGGTAAGGTCCCACCACATCCATTCCCCATGTGGAAAATGGCCATGAGTATTTAGCTGTATGAAGCAACTCTGGAGGTTGATGAATGAAATTGGCATATACTTGGCATGAATGACACTTCTTTGTGAAATTAACACAATCTTGTATCATTGAAGGCCAGAAGTATCCAAGTCTTCGAATTTGATCAGACAATCTATGTCCAAACTGGTGGGCACCACAGACTCCTGCATGCACTTCTTTTATGACAGCCATTGTCTCTTCACCATCAATACATCTGAAGAGAACTCCATCAAAACCACGTTTGTAGAGAATTTTCTCGAGGTGGTTTGGACCATCATAAAGAGTAAAATTGACCACACGTCGCCAAATTTGTTCTTTCTCAACTCTATCAGGTGGAAGTGTTCCATTTTGAAGGTATTCCCTGATAGGTGACATCCATCCTGTAGTATGACCATATGGTTCAGGAATGGGACTAATTTCATTAATTTCCTCTGTTCTGACTTGAACATAAGGTGAAATTGCACGACGGTGGGCAATACCGATGGTTGTCTCGTCCCGATTTGGATCTGCTAAAGCTGTGGCTATATTAGCCAGTGCATCAGCTTGAGCATTTTGTGATCTTGGGACATAAGAAAATGTCGGTTCTGAAGGGAATTCCGACATTAACTCTCTGACGTAATCATACAAAGGGATTAATTCTTCTTTTCTGATGGCATAATCCCCATTGACTTGTTTGATTACCAGGTCTGAATCACCTTTTACCTTTAAGTGATTCACTTGTGCTTGAAGCGCTAACTCCAAGCCTGCAATGAGAGCTTGGTATTCAGCTTCATTATTGGTACCACCTTCCCACAACAAAAAGGAATAAGGTAACACTGCCTTATCTGGAGAAATGAGCACAATTCCTAAACCAACTTTGTTGAATTTAGGATTTTCCATTTTCTTCCCTGTTGGACTTCTAGAAGCACCATCAAAATACATTTCCCATGTTTGAGGACTCTCTTGAATAGAGAAAACTTCCTCATCAGGGAGTTCGATATCTGAATACGTGTCTTCCACTGAAGGATGTTCAGCCAGGAAATCAGCCAGAGCTTGGCCTTTAATTGCCTTTTGAGACACATACTGGATGTCGAACTGCTGTAGAATAACCGCCCACCTTGCCAGACGTCCTGTAAGCATTGGACGACTAAGGATGAATTTGAGTGGATTATTACGAGATACCAATTGGACCTCGTGATGTTGCAGGTAGTGTCTCAGTTTCTGAACTGCAAAGATTAATGCTAGGCAGCATTTTTCAATACTCGAATACCGGGATTCTGCTTCAAGCATAGTTCTACTGAGATAGTAGAGACTATTTTCATTCCCAGCATCATTCTTTTGAGCGAGAAAGGCACCCAATGATCGCTCTAAAGCTGTCACATAGAGGATAAGAGGTCTACCCTCAACAGGTGGCATGAGTACTGGTGGACTTAAGAGGTATTTCTTGAGAACATCAAATGCTTCTTGACATTCTTTAGTCCACTGGTAAGTGACTCCTTTCTTCAATAATTTGGTAAAAGGTAAACTTTTGCCTGCCAAATTGGCGATGAAACGCCGAATATAGGCTAAGTGTCCTTGAATTCCTCTTAATTCTTTCAAATTCTGAGGAGGTGACATACCAAGGATTGATTTGGTCTTCTCAGGATCGACTTCAATACCACGATGGCGTACAACAAAGCCGAGGAATTTTCCTTGAGGAGCTCTGAAGGCTGTATATTCCTCATCTTCTGGGGCCATTCGGATCTGATTATATCTAGAATATCCATCCATGAAAGAAAGTACTTCATAGCCAGTCGTCGCATCAATTAAGAGTTCTGTAATCGGAACTGGGAAATCATCTTTAGGACAATACCGATTAAGATCTCTGAAATCGATGCAAACCCTAATTTGTCCATTCTTCTTCTTTACAGGGACAATATTAGCCAACCACTTGGGATATTGAACTTCTCTGACGAAGTTAGCTTTGATAAGCTTATCCACTTCAGCCTCAATTTTGGAAGCATAGGTCGGGTGTGTTCTTCTTGCGGCTTGCTTGAATCCTCGATGTTCTTTTGGCAAACCCAAATGATGGGTGGCAACATCAGGATCAAGGCCAGGCATCTCTGTATAATTCCAAGCAAAAATATCTTTATTTTGCTTTAGAAAAGAAATATACATCTCTTGTTCTTCAAGGTTCATGGCCGCACTAATTAAAGTGGGGCGTGGATCTTTCTCTGTACCCAGATTTACTTCTCTGAGTTCATCCACAGTGGTAGAGATACCCTCTTCAAATGCTGGAGGAGCATCTCTAAGATCTTCCTCTTCCTCTTCATCATGTGTTATTTCTTCTGTTTTTACTTGCAAAGTAGATGAAAAAATGAAATTCTCATGATCATAAGAGATGTCAAAATTTTCACATTTTGAAGAAGAAGCTTCCATTTCCGACCCTATTGATGATAAAAGGTCTTCTTTGGGAATCAAAGAGGAGATGATGGATTGAGAATCGACATCAATATTCACCTCTGGTGTTGCTATAACTTCTTCTGGCTTGATTAGCGAAGTATAGACTTGTTGGATTTCAGCAGACGAAATGAAAACGTCACCACTTATGCTTTCATCACTGCTTGGTAAGTTACCAATTTCTCCCATGTTGTCTGGCTCGATTGCCGTAATTGACATTATGGATATTTCCATAAGAGTATTTTGATTTGGGCCTATTTTGTCAATTTGACTGATAGGTAACACATAATCTGTACTCACATGTGAAAATGGATTTATTGTAATTTTTTCCAAACCATATGGAGCATTAACTTTGGTAATTTCCTTCATTGTAGATTTTTCTCTTCCCTTCATGTGATAAAATTCCGCCTCAATGTATTGAGACTCACATGTTTTGAACGGGGCCTTATCACCATACAATGTTCCAACTTGACCATCGAGACAGTATTTGAGACATTGATGGTATGATGACGGAATAGCTGCATGCTGATGTAACCAGGGTCTTCCAAGCAAGATATTGAAAGCTGAGTCTTGATCAACAATCATGAAATCTGAATTGGAAACAAGATCTCCAAACTGAGTTCTGAGCGTAACTTCTCCCAGTGGTTCTTGTTCATTTTTATCATATCCTTGCAACATCATGGTAGAAGGAGATAAATCAGATTCTGTGAGGCCCAATCGACGAAGTGTGCGAATGGGCATGAGGTTGACTCCTGAACCATTGTCAATGAAAGCTCTTCGAACATCTATACCATTGACTTTGCCAGATAAGTACAAAGGTTTTATGTGCCCATGCACAACATCATCCTCATCTTTATCAGTAAAAGATATCACTGCATGGCATTCTGCAGGATTATTCTCTATGTGATAAATTTCAGCTGCAGCAATCTCAGCTTCAAACTCTTGAGGACTTGACAAAGCTTCGATGAGTGCTTCCCGAAGATCTCTTGATAGATTCAAAGCATCCAAAATTGATAATTTGGCTGGTACTTGGGCCAAGTGTTTCAATATATCATACTTTTGATCTAGAGGCCTGCGTTTCCCAATAGGAATATGTGGTTTAGCAGGTATCTTGGAAGCAGATGCTTTGGAAGCTGATGCATCTTGTATTGAAGTTGGCAACATCTTTGGTTTTGGAAAATTAGACTGATTAGATCCATTTGCTTGCTGAGATAAAGAAGATGGAACCTTTAATCGGTCTTCCAAAATAATTGTGCCGAAGCTGAGTTGGCTATTAGCAGAAGAACTTGCTTGTTCATTTTGAGCTCGCTGAAGGGCTCTACCACGAGTTTCTGCTGCATATACAGTGCTAGCAGGGGTAGAATTAGAGTAGTGGCTTCGGAAAGATCCACGTCTTCCCCTATATCCTGAACCTCTAGAACTTACTCAAGTTCCTTTATTTGATATAGGGAATTCAGGCTCATCAAGACTGGAATATGAATCTGTTAATTGAATCATATTAACAGAACCAAAGATCAATTCTTCGTCTGATAAAGACTCTGCCTGGTTGGCCTGTTTAGGCTGTGCCGTTTGGTGGGACGGTGCCCGTTGCTTTGAAGTAGATGGCATGAAATCTGCCAGAGTCAAAGACAATTTAGGCTTTGATACATACTCATCTTCTCCTGATTCCTCTTTCTTCTTTGAATTGCTCTGCCCTTTTGAGGATTTGTCTTTTGATGGAGGCTTTACTGCAGCTTTTGTAGGAGACACAATTGGCTTCTTCAATTGTGTTCGCAAAATGGAATGGGTCCGATTGATTGTCTTTCTGACCATCCAATCATCATATTTTTTCGCAGTTTTGCTTTTGACTTCCTGCCACTCGCCTCCTTCCTCTGGATCTGTAGCGGTAATACACGCTACATGAGCTGAAGAACCCTTCAATTTGACTTGTCCCAAGTCAACCATCTTTTGTAGGAGGTCTTTAAAGACAAAACACTCCTGGATGGGATGTCCCAACATTTGATGAAAGGGACAATAATTGGGACGGTCTTCATCTCCTTCCTTGTTTGGTCTCTTCGGCACTGGTAATTGAACCAAATTATTTTCCAGGGCTGAAATGAAGTAACCAGGAACTTTCTCACTTCGGAAAGAGTATGTTTTACTCTTCATATCCTCAAATTGTTTTCGTCGTTGATCTTTTTGATCATTTGGACGAAACAGCCTTTGTTGTTGGCGTTCAGGAGGTGGAGCCCTTCGAGAAGATGAAGGTTTTGAAGTAGAAATAGGTACAGGTGCCTGTCTAAGCATAACTGTAGCAGTTTCTGCTTTACCCATTCTTCTTCCTGGAGCTGATGGAATTACACGAGATTTAACCTTAGCCTGCATAAGGGAATCTTCAATCTGTTGAGCGATTGAAGTAAGGTCTCGAAACCCTCCTGTGTATTTCACAGGGATCAATGGCGTGCGTAATTCGTCACGCAAATTTGCCACACAGATTGGCAACAATTCCTCCTGAGGGAGTGATAAACTCAAGGAATACGTTAATCCCTTCCAACGAGCAATGAAATCAGAGACTCTTTCATTCTCCCTTTGCTTGTAGTTTGTAAGATCGAAAACTGTCGTTTTTGGCAAAGTTGAGCTAAACTGAAGAAGGAATTTTTGACGAAGATCCTCCCATCCGATGACTGACCGGGATTGCAAGCTTGTATACCAGACAAAAGATGGTCCTTGCAAGGTTCGCACGAAGCATCTGAGTTTCACTGCTTCCTGTTGTTCTGGAGTTCCCATCATAGGATCACAACAAGACATGTAATGCGTCAAATGTTGTTCAGGGTCGCCTGATCCATTGAAAGTAGGGAAAATAGGGTTTCCAAAACTGGATGGAGGAGAAATTGAATCTACCCATTCAGGGTAAACTTTCTTTTCAGGTTGAACTTGCGCCCGTTTCCCTTCCATAGTTTCTAACCAAGCTGTTAGTGACTCAATAGTAGTTATTAACTTTTGAGAAATGTCAGGTTGAACTTGGTTTTGGGTAGGTGCAATGAATGGAGCTTGGACAGCCGTGGAGGTTGGTGCTGCAACTAATGGTAGTGCTGCCAACCGTTGTTGCGTTTGAACCGTAGGATTAGACCTCTGTGGGTGTACTGACAAAGGAGGATATTCCTGATCCATCTCAGTAGTTACAACAAATTCCTTCGGCTGTCGTACTTCAGCATTCTTAAGAAGAAGACTACTCTGAAGTAGTTCTGCATTCAACCTTCTTAATTCTTTCATTTCTTCCTCCTGTTGTGCAAGCCTTTGCTCTAATGAGAGCGATTGACCTCCTTCAGAGGAAGGGTGAGAAGTAACCTGATTCTTTCCTTTCCCCTTATTGGATCCTTTTCGGAGAGGGGGAAGTGGGTTACTTGAAGGAATACCCAAATTTTGGGTAAGCCTTTGATTACGTGTGCGCACACCTTCTTCATTTAGGTCTGTGTGCGCAACTTCTTGAGCAGGAACCTCTTCATCTGATCCCTCTGATTGAGCCTCATCTGGTGAATCAGCAGCAACGGCAGTGATGACATTAATGGATGCATATTTCATGAAATCCTTTCTATCAGCATTTCTGTGATATTGTCTCCTTTTATGTCCATGATAAGACATGGCATTCCGTTGACTTGACCCCTCAGGAATTTCTTTGTGAACCGTCACTTGGAGAGAATCTCCTGACATCTTGGCTCTTCGTTCCTCTTGAGGCTTATTCCCTAATCGAGAGAATACTGACTTTCTCTGAGGGAGGGATTGAAGATTTGAAAAAGTCCCCAGTCCGGTGGACTGGGGGTGTTCCTGTTGCTTCTGCTCAACTCCTCGAATCCCATTCGTTGATTCTGAGGGTTGGGTTAGAGAAGTCCCCAGTCTGGCAAGCTGGGGTGTCTCTTGACATGCTATGTCTGAGATCTTCTTGAAATATCTCTTGATCTTGCGGATCTTAGTTCGGAAATTAGCTGGATGCATTAACCTGTATCCACTTTTATCACCTGGTTCAACAGACTGTTGGATGATTTCCGAAACTTCTGTCATTTGATGACGTGTTTGCTCCAGACGAGAGGCTTGCGCAATATTCTCGCCTGCTTGATGTAGGAGAAATTCAACAACCTGTTCTCTATATACTTGATTTTGAGAGGAACTAGTTGAAGCTTGATCTCGAGCAAGATTTTGATTATGAACAAAGCCCATTGACTGTGGCCGGCCATGGGCAATAACATTGCATGAGACCATTTTCGGCGGGCTTTGCTGACCGGAAAGCACTGTGAAATGTAGTGCTCCGTGAATACCCCATCCTCTGATATGAACATTAGATGGAGCATTGGAAATTAACTGATGCAATCTTCTTAGTGCGCCAAGGCATGAACGTTGAAGGGTTCTCTGTTGCTTTTCAGCCTTCGGATACCGAGAGACTGATAGAGATGCCAAATCAATCTGGCGTTGTAACCCTTCTATTATCTTAAGATGATTTTCATATTCATCGTAAGATAATACCTTCTTCTTTAATTGACAAAGAGTTTTCCATATGTTAAGACGAATATCGTGGATTCCATCATCCGTCAACATCTTTGGAATGTCATACTGTGAATCAACCAAAGGCCAAAACATGACTGGTACTTCACCTTTTGCCAGTTTTTTCCTCATGTTCAGCATTTCCTCTTTATCATTAAATGAAGATTCTTCTACCTGTTTGGACCAGAGTTGGTGTTTCCTTGTTGCTTCATCGGATTCAACAAGATTGGTAGAGGAATCACTATTCATGCTGGAAGATGAATGACCCAGGGAAGGTTCGGAGAATAACCTGAACCCCAAGCTATCTTCTGATGGAGAAAGAGTTTCACCTGCCGATAGTAAAACTTCAGACATGACTGGTTTTACGTTTGCAAGTGCCTCGAGATAGGAGGGCTTTCTCGTCACTACATTGCCTTCTGAAGAATTTTCGAGAAAATGTGAATCACTACTGCGGAGAGGACTTTCGCAGCGAAGTTCATCACCATGAGGAGGACCTTCATGATGGGTTACAGCAAAAGATGAGATCTCTTGCTCCTTGGTCTTCTGACCACACAGAGGGTTCCTGTGGTTCTCATCTGAAGAAGAAACTTCAAGATTGAACGAATTTTCATGAAGCAAGTCTTCATGAGGAAGTTTCTGTTGAAGACCTTCGGGATTAATGTTCCTGTTATTGGGAACTGAGGGAGTAGAATCTTGAATTCCGACAGATAAATGTCTGAGGGCTTCAAGAACTCCAGCATCGAGCAAGGCCTTGTTGTAGATTGGCCTTTGATCTCCTGACTGTGCTGGGCGGATCTTTTTCTTAGTTGCCTTCTTACTCGCTTTAGAAATCACTTGATGACGAAAGTGATTGCTCTGAGCAGGTGTATGTGCCTGATCAGGAAAGATGGTCAGGTTAGGCTGACGATCATCACTCAAATCAGGTGTATGTGCCTGACTTGGTTGTCCATATGATATGGGGGAGTAGGCCCCACAACCCTCTTGGACTGGAACAGATGTGTGTGTCTGTTCCGGAGTGAATTGTTGATGTGTCACTCCACTGCTAGGGATAGATTTATGTGTCTGTCCCTGAGATGATGCTGAAGCTGTTATGATATCCTGGCAAGCATCCAGAATATGAGCAGGAATTTGCTTCTGCTCTTTCACCATTGACAAAATATGTTTGGTGACTTCAGCCGCCGGAACAGGGATATACGTCCATTCTGGGCTTGGAGTAGGTGTATGTGCCTGCTCCTGTCCTCCTTTTCCTGTCAGTGAATCCTGACAGTACTCAAGTGTGGAGGCAGAGAGTTTAGTCTGCCTCCTGTTTGTCGTCGGGGCTTTCCGACTGACTTCTCCGGGTGCTACCAAGCGAGACTGTTGGTAGACTTGATTAGTATTAGCAGGTATATGTGCCTGCTGATTACACTTCGCCAAACGCGGTTGACGAGATCCATCATATGTAGTCAGACGAGCCTGCTGACTAACTGCTGATGTATAAGCAGGTGTATGTTCCTGCCTATGGTACTCCGCCGGAATTGCCTGGCGGGATCGGCTTGATGCTGCCAGATGAGTCTGCTGGACAGCGGGATTAAAACGGGCAGGTGTGTGTGCTTGCTCGTTGTTTGCCACCAAGTTAGGTTGGTGGACTTCTCCGGAGATGGCAGGGATGACAACCTGCCTATTATTAATCGGATTCCGTCTCTGGTGATTCATCTTGCCTGCTCGGGTTCGAGGAACCTGAGCTGAATGCCTGGAGCCGGTACCCTCATCATGTTGAGGGTGCACTACCGCACGAGTCTGGCGGCGATTGTTGATGGGATCCCTTGAGAAGGACTCCTGTCTATTTGAATTAAGGTCCTGCGGGACCTGCTCATTCACTTCCTCAGAATAAGGGAGTGAATGGAAATTGCGTTCCGGGGATAACGACCCGAAACGGTTGGAGACGGTAGTCAGCACCGCCTGCTTCTTGATTGCCGGTCGCCGTTGTCCGGACGACCAGGTAGAATTGTTAACTTGGAGGGCTTGACGAGCGGCCTCCAGAGTTGGGATAGTACCGTTACGACGGTACTCCTTAACCAGTGCATTTGAAACACAGCGTTGAAGACGCTGAGTTGGTGATGTCATCCTCAGAGCGGATGACGTTCCAGCAGGAGTAGCAGCATTGGTTTTCACGGCAGCAGACCTCACAGTAGAGGTGTTCCTAGCAGCAGTATTCACAGGGGTGAATTTAAGGAAAGCCATTTTTTTTGTAGAAGATCTTGAAAAAAGAGTGCCTGTTCCATATAACAGACATAATCAAGATGAATCCGGCTACTGCATCTTTTGGATGATCATATGTCAATGATTGCCTTGTTGGCCCAAAGGGCCTAACAGATAAGAAGAACATCACTTTAACTTGGTTAAGGATTCACGTCAGGTTCACCATTTTTGTTTCGCGCGGAATCCGGGGATGACCTCCTGGACGAGAGATTCAAACGTTCCGATCGGTTTCTAACGGGTTTGTTCGTAGAACCGGAAACATCCAATGATTCCATATCCGTTTGGACCTACTTTCCAAAGGCAGGCGCTCATTATCTTGTGGGCTAAATGAGGCTTAGGAATTTGCATTGGTCGAGAGGATGGGAGGTCGGACTCATCACACCTTTTTGAGGGGAATTATTGTCTACTCCGGGACTCTCTTTATAGATTTAAGTTAAGTTCGTGAATCCTTATTACATTACCAAGTATAAAATGAGTTTTCCTTTAGTTTTAACAATCAATGATTAAATATGCAAGAAATTTAGAGAATCTTTTATATGTATTCGAGGTTCTTCATCAATATAGAATCATCTATATTTGTTTAGAGATTCTTGGTCAATGGTATCCTTCAAAACATTTATATAAAAGTCTCTTGGTCATTTTGATGACCAGGCTGGTTTTAAAGCCACTCAGTGGGGCACTTGAAGTTTATCGTCATTCAGAAGGACAGAGATTATTTCAATGTTGGGATCGAACCCATAAATGGGCTACCTACGTATCCTTTGTTTTGAAAAAAAGGAATCAGAACCCACGTAGTTCGAGGAATGGGATATGATGTTTTATGATTGACGGCTCAAAGATGAATGTCATAATTACTTTTACACTCTAAGCTCACGTGAGTCATGCTCGGTGTGAGAAACAAGAGGTATTGGTAAAATTTAGACAATTGTGCCATAAAAGATGCAATCATAAGAATTTGTTTTGGGGCTTATGTATAGATGACTGCCCAGATAGGCGAAGGTTTAGGATTTACTTTTAGGGAGAAAATCCAAGAACAGGGTCCACAAAGTTATATGTGCTTCATGGAGATTTGAATACTCTAATCTTGGGGCTTACTCCTAAGGAGGATGCCCAAGTTAGGAGGGGACTTATGATTGGGTTTTATTCCTGAAAAGGAAACCCAAATCAAAGGTAATTTATGACTGGTTAAGAGAAATTTTAAGAGACTTGGGGCTTACTCCTAAGAAGGATGCCCAAGATTTATGACTAGGACTTATTCCTGAGAAGAAAGCCTAGGTTAGGGGACTTGGGGCTTACTCCTGAAAAGGAAGCCCAAGGTTATGACTGAGTCTTTTTCCTGAAAAGGAGACCCAGGTTAGGGATTAAGGTTTGGGGCTTACTCCTGAGGAGGATGCCCAAGATTAAAGGACTTTTATTGGGGCTTATTCTTAAGGAAGATGCCCAAATCAAAGGTTTTATAACTGGGGATTATTCCTGAAAAGGAAACCCAGGTTAGGATTCTCTCATCTTAAAGGATGAGGTTGAATGAATGAACTCTCACTCTTTGGTGACATAAAGGTGTTTAAATCACTAGGTTTTGAGAGATATTTCACAGAATTCCTTTCAGATAAGGATGTCAAATCAAGAAATCATGCCATAAATGGCTTTGAAGAGTATCTTGAAGACTGAATCTTGAATAGGAAGGGTGAAATGACTTAAGAGGGGTGAAAAAAGGGCAAGATGGGCACCCAAAAAGATAGGGGCGTGCAAGTATTGAAGGTCGCGCAAGTCCTGCGGTGGCGCGCAAGTATTGGTCGCGCAGGTATACTTGCGCGACATGAGGGATACTTGCGCGATTTTCAACCAGAGTTGAATTACTTGAGCGACTCTTTATTAAACCCTTTCCCATCCTCTTGAGGTTCTTCCAGAGAAGGGACGCGCAAGTTATATTGAAGGAATTAAGTTGGCGCGCAAGTGTTTGATAAGTTTCAACACTTGGTCCTTCCTTATTCTCTTTAGATCTTCCATTCTAGGTAAGAAATTACCTTAGAAGTGTTCCGGAAGTTTTGAGAAGAGACTTGAGCGTCGGGAGCTTTGATCCGAGTTTCTGGGAAGAGATCCTCCCGAATGGGGGGCCCACAGGGTCTATTTATAGGCAAAAGAAGACCCCGGGCGGTTACTGGGCGGTTACCAGATCTGTCGCGCAAGTCCCTTGCACGACCATGAGGGGTCACGCAAGTATTTAGGCGGCGCGCAAGTGTACTTGCGCGACCAAGAGGAAACTTGCGCGATACATGGGCAATGTTCTCCTTTTTTTATCCCTTTGTCGATTTTTGATGTTTCTTCAAAGGATTAATCACTTTGAGCTCAGATATTCCCTTTTCCGAACTTTAGATTCCATGACGAAAGGAGCGTCAACATCCCCTAATCATCCCTGTCATATTAATACGAAAATCGTCGCATTTCCTATCACATTGGTTGTCGGAACATGTTCTTCCATTTCCCACCATTAACTAAGAAGAGAAAGCATAATTAGGGGCTTAAGTACTTAGCTAATAATCATGAAAAGGAACTGAAAGCATATAAGGATAACTTGTATATGAAAGGTATACCCTAACTTGTGATCTCCTAGGTTCCCATCTAGGTTATGAATGATCATATATTCTTATGTGAACCTTTATTTTATTTTATCTTTTTTCCTTTAACAATGGTTCATACCAAGCTTATGAATTAACCAAAGCATATCCCCCGGGAGTGTCGTAACCAATAGTGCAGCAAGGCCCGTTGTCGTGTACCAGTTCCCGTTCGAGTCTAGCTCAAAGCGGTGTTTTCGGGTTTTACCCCTATGTATATTTGTGCCAGAGCCACCTCTACCTGCTCGTATCCAGACAGGGATGTATTTTCTTGGAAACCCCTTACTCAATACTCACCAAAATACCAGGAAGATTTCCTATATTAAACTTTTCTATAGGGTTCCTCCTAGAGTTTTCATATCCTAATTTCCACAAATAACTAAACCATCCTTTGATACCAACTATAGAATCCCGTCTTTTCATAACATAACTTTTCATTCCATTACACGGAACTGAGGATCTTTAAGGTTTAGTGTCTTGGAAACAAGGAACATAGAAAAAAAACATTAAAAACATTCTTCTTAAACACTTGAAAGGCTTCTCCTCATGTTCACCCTAGGCTCATTACTGCATCCCATATCCTGGGGACATACATCAAATGGAAGGGTGAGCAGAAGGCCCAGCAAGGGAAACAAGTGAAACATTTTACATATGAACTTGAGATACATCAATAAAGTCATGAAAAGAACTTTAAGGCATGAAAATGAAATCATGAGGCATATCATAATAAAAATAAAACTTTTTCATAACTTGAAGATGTGGCTACATCATTTAACATAGACAATCATGAACATATCACCAAGGTCCATCCCCAAGGTGTCATTTTAAAATTACCAAGGTTATTCACCAAGGTATCGTGAAAATTGTAATCTCTACTGGTTACATCATTACCCAATGCATTGGAGCGCTATCAGGGCGCACCCTTAAATTTGCCTTTATTATCATGTGAGCCACATATATCATCATCAAACATTTCATAAATAACCCACATAACATAAAATAAATGGGTTTCATTTCATAATCATAACGTTTTAAAAACTGCTTTAAAGACATGATCTTTACGTCACTTTAAACCCACGGAAAGGGAAAGAGGGTCTCATGTATGTAAATCCCAGAATTTAAAATGGAACATTTTGATATATATGTGAATACACTTGTAGAAATAAGAGCTTTGAGTATTCACTTTATAACATAAAATAATTTTTGAGAAAAGAGAGAGGCATTTTGAGGGGAAAATTCTGCAGCATAACGGCTAAGTTTTGGGGTTTTAGAAAACATTGAAATGAGAGGGGACATGGGTCACCCTCTCATAAATGATCCATAAAACAGTAGGGTGAAATAATAAGAAGGACATATGGACATGGTAATGAAATTTTAGGGACATACCATTTGAAATGAAAAACATGGAAGGAAAAAAAATTATATTTCTCTTATGAAAATTCGGCAGCCTTACGGCGTCACTTAACTTCAAAAGAAAATGATTTGACAAGATCAAATAGGGTCCCTCATCATATGATCATAAGAGACCAGTATGATAGATATAGAGATAATTCCCCAACATAACAAAAAAGAACTTGAAAGAATTGACATGAAAGTAGAACTTCAAAACGAGAAGGGTGAAGAACCACTTAAAAATTCGGCAGCCTAACGGTGCCACTTAAAACATTCAAAATACTGAATTGAAGAGATCAAATGAGGTCTCTCATCATATGAACATAAGAGTCCAGTATGATATATATAGAGATCATACCCCAATATAACAAAAAGGAACTTGAAATAATTGACATGAAAGTAGAACTTCAAAACGAGAAGGGTGGAGAACCACTTAAAAATTCGGCAGCCTAACGGCGCCACTTAAAACATCAAAATACTGAATTGAAGAGATCAAATGGGGTCTCTCATCATATGATCAGAAAATATCAGTATGATAATTTAGATATCATACCCCAACATAATAAAAAGGAACATGAAAGACTTGAATGAAAATAGAACTTGAAAACGAGGAAGGTGAAAGAATCCCTTAAAAATTCGGCAGCCTAACGGCGCCACTTAAACATTCTTAAAACGAATTGATGAGAGCAAGGGGGTCTCTCATCATATGAACATGAAATAGGAAGTAGGATGAATATAAAAGAACATCCTCCAACATAAGAACATGGAGTATGAAAGAAATGACATAAAAGAGATTACTTGAAAAGAAAGAGAGGGGTCGGATCCCTTACCTTAAAATGTAACTCTTAAACCTCAAAGTTTGGGACCTTGAGGGCTTGGGGGCACCTTGGGAGGACTCCTTGGGAGGTAATGAGACCATAATTTCGTTGGGAATGAGTGGGGAGTCGAATGGATGAGAGGAGGGCTTGGTATTTATAGGGAAAGTGAGGGGACAAGGCATTAATGGCCAAGGGACACCTCACATGTGCTTTTCTCAAACCCATGTGCTCTCCCTTGTCATTTATCATGGAGTTAGGCCACATGGGGCCCCCAAAACAATAATTCATCACCCTTGGCCGGCCAACCCTCAAAAGATCTCATGACATCATCATGACACCGTTATGATGTCATTAAACATACCGAAACCCTAAAACTGTATTTTTACTATTCACTGAAAATTCAACTTTCTCATAAAAATCCCAAAATTTCACATTAACCAAATATCAATGCTCTGATTTCAAAAATTAAATCCATTTTATAAAAATAATTTTCTAAATATTTTTAATTTAATTTTTAATTAAAAACACTATTCATCGAAAATTCATTTTTTCAGAAAAAACCCCAAAAATTACCATAACATAATATCGATGCTATGAGTTCAAAAATAAAGTCATTTTTATAAAAATAATTTTCTAATTATTTTTAATTAAATTTTTAATTAAAAAACACTATTCACCCGAAAAAACTAATACTTGAATAATAATTAATGAAACCGTTATTTAACTATTTTATTGAATCACATTACTTAATCAAGGTGCCTAGATTATTTTAAAACTTTCTTTAAGTGAGATTACCAATCCATTTAGTCATATTACTAATCCTAATCATAAAATCTCTATTCATAATTTACTATTCATCAAAAATCATGTTGATCTTATTAGACTCTAAATTTAGTACTGAACATAATTGGAGAAGACCATTTTTTGAAAATCATTACACATTTTTAATTATTTAGGGTTTACATAAACATATTTAAAATATCCTTTTTCTAAAATTCATCAAAAATATGCATACTATATTTATCCGGTCATTTCAAAATTCATAAACTTCATCATAAGAAGAAATCACAATTTTTATTTAAAATAAGGATTACACAAGGTAGTTACGGTCTCGTTACATAACCCCTTATAATACCAGTATAGGACCTAAGAGTAAGGTGTTCTAGGGTGATAGAAGCTTGGGGCGGCTCAATCAACATTGCCCGAGTAGTAATTTCTATCAGTTTGAACTTCTCACGAAGGCGATTCCGTTCCAGCTTCACATGATGAAGTTCGGCTTGGATTTGATCCAGAGCAAATCCCAGTGGTGCTACCTCCTTCCCAAGCTCTGTTAGATGGGCTTCGATCAGTCCAAGACTACTAGGTGAGGCCATTGAATCTTCTTTATATAATAATTAACCAAGATTACTTATATCAAAACATTTTGTTCACAGCGGTCATATTGACCGATGGTTATATAATAGTCAAAACCCACTGATCTCATTTTAATTATAATCATGTTTATCAAATAAAACGTTTTTGTTGAGTATAACAATAACACATAAAATTGGGAAACAAAATTTATTTAAAAAAAATTTCAGGTCGTTACACATACCTTCGTCAAAGGATAGTTTTGAGAAAATAATTAAAGGTCCGTTTGGCATTTCCTGGAAATAAAGGAGTGTTTTACTTGTATATAACAATTTGTGCAATTGGGATTGTTTTATGGTCCATTAAATGATTTTATTAAATGTTTATTGGGATGAAAAATATTATTTGGTTTGGTCATGATGTGTTTTTATAATTTAAATAGTGTTTTTGAAAGAGTTTTATGTGCAAAGCCTCAATACACTTCATGAAATTGTTTTACCAAACTATTTAGCAGTTTGTTGATTAGTGTAAGAAATGTGAAGAATGATTATGGGTTGTTTGTGTTTTTATGGTTTTGGAATGGAATGTGAATGTGAAATGTGTATTTGATAATATGTGTAACTTTATTGAGCACTAAAGGTAATCCCGGGTATCTAGGTGGGCGGACGTGTACTAGTATGCTAGTGATTCTGTGGGGGTTGGCCCTTGTTTCACGTAGCAAGTTTGACAATGACAAAACTAACTAAACTATGATGATGATGATGATTGGGGACCACTAGGTTATGGGTATGTTCCCTACTAGTGGCTCTTGCACGATAACAGATATTTATTATGGTTACTTTCACCGAGATACGAGGTACCTGGGGCTCACAACTAACTAGTGCCTAGGGGTATTCCTGTGACTAGTGCTCATTGGCTATTTTGTACTCAGCGTCGGCATACGGTGTGTTTGGTTGGTAAATTAAGTAGTATGTGTTATTTATTTGAATGTTAAAATTATTTAAAGCATCCCTCTTGAAAACTATTTTCATTTTGAAATTTCACCTCTTTGAAAATAATTGTTACTTGCATTTTTGTTTATTAAACAGGCATGTTTTTGTCTGATAATTATTATAGCATGGAACCTCATTTGAAAAGCATACTTTCAAATCTTGAATTTAAAACTATAAATTGATGTTTATTTTATTTTAAAGTAATGTGAATTGGGAATAGAATATCGGGCTAACCTACTGAGTTTTAATACTCACGCCTATAGTCTTCTTCTTTTTTAGCCCTTGTGCAGGTTTCATCTTTAGTTCGATCACCTTGGGAGACTTTTTATCATTGTGTTGGAGAGTGACCAGAAGTGTCACATGGAGTTATTTTTTTCATCGGGATTGTTCAGTTGATTTGTTGGTTTTGTTCTAATTTTAGTTTCTTGTACAAATAATATTTAGTTCAATTTTTATATAAATTCATTTTGGGTTGTCCCTTTATTTCCGCTGTTTGTTTGATTGTTTATATATGGGTGAAATCGTTCCCTTGTGTAATCTATTGATGCCATTGGTGCTTGTCACCATCCCGGGAGGATCGGGAACGCCTCTCGGGACTTGTCGCGGGCTGGCCTGGGTGACCGGTTCAGGGTCGACTCGGGCTGGTTCATGACAAAATGGTATCAGAGGAGGTCAGCTATTAGCGGAACTTTCTTTTTAGAGCGCCCTTGTTATTTTGGGGATGTCAATGTAGATGGAGTAGTATTGTTGGTACTTGAGGGGTAAGTGCAAGAAGAGCGTCGCGAACTCTTTCTTGTTCTAATCCTCAGGTTTCCATGGAAGTCCGGTTTTATTAGTGTCCTTTGTTCTAGTTGATTGTTTGGTATTGGGATATGACAAGGGGAGTCTGACCAATGGCCTTCATGAGCTCACAGGGCCTGGCAAGCCATATGGAGCTGGGGAATGGTCCTAATAGGTCTCTTTGTGTTGGTGTTGTGTTTGGCATATGGCCGCCAACCATATGGTCAAGTCACCCACCGACACTAGTTCCCTTTTTCTTGGGTCTCTTGAACCTTTCTTGAATTCTGAATTTTTGTTTTTAAAATCCTTGTGTGAGAATTGTGGAAATGGGTTTTAATGTAAGGATTAGAATTTGAAAAGTTAAAAAATGGGGTTTTCAATAATTAAATATAATAATGGTTTTGGAAGGTTGTGTTTTTGTGAAAAAAATGGAGGGAAGTAGAAATGATTTAAAGGGATTGGATTATCCATAATGTAAACTTGTGGTTTGTTGAAATAAAATGTTTTGAAATTGTGAATCATTTTAAAGTGATTCTGGATCTTTTTTTAAATGGGGTATTTTAGGATGTTAAAAAGTTTTTGAATTGGATAAATTAGTTTTGGCAATTGGTTTTGATCGGTTGGTGTTTTACTACAAACGGTATTGGTCTCAATGGACCTCGGATTATGAAAATATACCTTGCTGAATTTTGTTTTAAAAAAAATGGGAAGGGGTTGTTTGGAGTGGCTTGGATATTTAAAAAGTTTTTAAAAATGAAAAGGGGTAGGTCTTTAAGAAAATGGTTCTTAATTAATTGTGGTTTTTTTTGTGAAATATGAAAATGTTTTTTGACTTGGTGGTTGGTGTTCCTTTTGAAGGTAAATTGTTTTTTTTTTGAATTATGATGTTTAATTTTAGCCTTGGTGTTTTCATGGGTGCTCACATGCATGGTTTTATTTATTTTTGGAAGTATGGCCTATATGGTATGGTGGTTGGGTGTCAGGGGTGGCATGGAAATGTGCATGTGGGTGAGACTTGATGAAACACCATTAGTGAATGTGGAAACCCACCAAGTTAGTTTGTTTTTTCAAAATTGCTTTGAGCTGAAAATTATGGCCTTTTTTAAAAACCAATGGTTATGTGGCTTGATTTTTCTATGTCTTAGAAGAGTTTTTTATTTGGTTATCTTCCATGTGATCTAGAATAAATACTCTTGTTCTATCTAGTGATGAGATCTTTTTGGTGGCTCGGTTTTGGAGTAATTTTCACTGGGTTTCTAAAAATGTGTTTGATGTTGTGATGTGGCCATGGATAGTTCTTCGTTGGAAATATTTCCTTCTGATCAACCTAAGGATTCCTTTTCAATTTTAAATCCACCTATTTTGATGATGCCTCAACTTGTTTGTTGGAATAGAGAGCTATTTGGGATCTATTAAAAGTGTTTCTAGGTCATGATAATTCTTTTGGACAGAGCAGTTGTGTTCGGTGATGTTGATGTGTTTCGTCATGTTCCATGTCCATTCTGCCCCTTGTTTAGAGTGAGATAGAATTTTGATATGTATCTATGAGTTCCTATTTAGATTAAGGTTTTTATTTGGTGATCAAGTGTGGTTTTTTTGAGTGGTGTGATCCTTATCACCTGACTGTGGTGCAGCAAATGCTTCAAGAATCAGGGCTCTAGCCATAGGCCTTGGAGTGAGGCTTTTCACGCAGTCAGAAAATTGACAGAGGTGTGGAGTGCTCGATTATGACCCTTAATCCTCTGTTTTGTTAAGTTATTTTCTATGTCAATGTTTTGGTTCTTCATTTCTATGAATTTCCCTTTGTCGCAACAAGCGTGGTTGACTTAACCCCTCACACAGTGTCTGTGGTCATTATTTCATGGATGTGGGTTTTCAATCAATGTCCCTGTGTGGACCGCCTGTAAAAATCAGATGTAGTCTTGGTGTTACCTATTCATAGGGGGGAGTTTTGGGTAGTTTCTTTGTTTCTTTTGTTGTTTAAGTGGCCAAATTATTGGGTCCCCTTCCCTCCCATCCCCAAGTGACGGGGGTCCAGAATTGTGCTGAATGTGTCGACCAAGTTATTGTCCCATCCATTCGGGAGTGGGTGGTTTATATGTTCATGTTGTAACTATATTAACTTGGTATAGTAGTTTTTTGTAGGAGGGTTTTTTTTGGGCTTGTGTGAGTTAGTCCCAACTCTAGCTCATGTTCAATGCTTATCTATTCATTTCTAGTTGGTTTCTAATGGTGGGGAGACCTACCATGGGTCTCCTGGATTTTCATCCAAAGAAAAATTCTAGTTATAGTTGATTCTTAATGGTGGGTAGTACATTATGGAATCCTTAGGTGTTGTTTTTTTCAGCCGGAAAGTGTTATGGCTTTCTGGGGTCGGAAAGCTTTAATGGTGGGGAGAATTGTCACACACGGTTATTTTTTCTGTCATTGTATTGACCCAAACCATTAGAAATACCGATCCTTTTCATGGGTATTTGATGAGATAAATCTTGAGTTTTTAAGTTTCATATATGTCCAACCACCCTAATTTGGGATCCCCATTGTTTGTTTAGTAGTTTTTGAAGAAAAGGGTGGTTACTTCATGATTTGGGCCAACCGTGAGCCCATTCCCAGTTTTAAAAACCGAATTTTTTTCTTTTATAACTCTTTTGTTTTTCATCCTCTTTCACCCATTCAACTTCCCACTTGTCCTATACTTATATATTAAAACGTATTTATCCTTTTGGACCCATTATAAATTAATAGGCCGGGTGAATTTGGGTTACTCATTTAGGTATTGGGCCAGCCCATGGGCCAATTTCCTGTTTAAAAAAAATAATTTGTTTCGTTTATATCGTTTTCAGTTTTTACTATTTTTCGGTTATTCCACCTCCCACTCGAAGCCAATAACCCTATCCAAACCCTCATAATAGATTGTACCTCTTTTTAGCTCATGTGGGTCGTGAATTAGGGAGACATTCTCAGGAAACCTCAAATCTCCCAGAATTTACAAGGTAAGTTTTATCATTCATAATTTAATCAATTCGTACTACGTTTGCCACCAATCTTCTTCCCCTGGTTCGTTCAGACCTTAGGAGTCTCTCCAATAATTTTCAATCCATTCCCTTTTCTCTAGAGCTTCATATCTAATGGAATATAAAGAGTTTTCTAGGATGAAAGTGAGATTCCTTCTCCTTTCTTCTTCCTCTTCCCCCTCCTTTCGTTATTTCTTGGTTTTATATTGTACCCTAGTCTTGATAGACCTAGGGTTTTGTTATACCATGTTTTTTGATGTGGTTTCTGTTTGTTTAGGTCTGATCTTTATAGTTTTATGGTTTATAAACACGCGGCGGGTGATTTCGGGTGTGCGTTTCAATTACGCCAAAGATTTGAGGTAGGATATCCCTTGCACATGACTTTATCATTCAAGTTTCATCATTTTAATATTTTCCTAAACTGATATAAATGTTCATTATTGTTTTTAAGCCTTTGGATAATTTTCTTGGTGTCCAAAGTGGTTTTTTAATCATTGTTTTGTGAAAGGTAGTGTTTTTTTTTTCATGAAAGTGCTCAACAGATGTTTGTTTAAATGTTCTGTTATCTTTTGAAAATATTTTGTGAGGTTTATAATCTGGTTTATGGTATTTTAACATGTTACAGTATCTTGAATGAAAATATGGCTTTAAATTGGTGTTTTATTCCTTTTCATGTACTTAAAATAAATTGTTTTGTTTAAAAAGGGCATGTCATGTGTTCGATAAATTGCCCGGTTGGCTTTTATGTGTGATGTGTGTTTTAAAAGTTATTTGTTTGGATTTATAAAGGAATTGGAATAATGATAAATGGTATTTTTGGGTACTTATATGGACTTCCTATTTGTATTTGTTTTTACAATCAAGTGGGTTTTGATTTACAACATATTTTGGCCCGAGTTGCCCAAAAATGGACTGTTTCACATCTTTATGAAAATGGTTGTGTTTTGAATATGTAACCTGGGTATTATAAGAGATTTATGAATGTGTTTTTCTGCTGTAAATTGTGTTTATACAGATCCTTAATAGAATTAAAATTCATACCTTCGTCAAAGGATAGTTTTGAGAAAATAATTAAAGGCCCGTTTGGCATTTCCTAGAAATGAAGGAGTGTTTTACTTGTATATAACAATTTGTGCAATTGGGATTGTTTTATGGTACATTAAATGATTTTATTAAAGGTTTATTGGGCTTCCAAATATTATTTGGTTTGGTTATGATGTGTGTTTATAATTTAAATAGTGTTTTTGAAAGAGTTTTATGTGCAAAGCCTCAATACACTTCATGAAATTGTTTTACCGAAATATTTAGCAGTTTGTTGATTAGTGTAAGAAATGTGAAGAATGATTATGGGATGTTTGTGTTTTTATGGTTTTGGAATGTAATGGGAATGTGAAATGTGTATTTGATAATATGTGTAACTTTATTTAGCACTAAAGGGAATCCCGGATATCTAGGTGGGCGGACGTGTACTAGTATGCTAGTGATTCGGTGGGGGTTGGCCCCTGTTTCACGTAGCAAGTTTGACGATGACAACACTAACTAAACTATGATGATGATGATGATTGGGGACCACTAGGTTATGGGTATGTTCCCTAATATTGGCTCGTGCACGATAACGGATATTTATTATGGTTACTTTCACCGAGATACGAGGTACCTGGGGCTCACAACTAACTAGTGCCTAGGGGTATTCCTGTGACTAGTGCTCATTGGCTATTTTGTACTCACCATCAGCATACGGTGTGTTTGGTTGGTAAATTCAGTAGTATGTGTTATTTATTTGAATGTTAAAATTCTTTAAATCATCCCTCTTGAAAACTATTTTCATTTTGAAGTTTCACCTCTTTGAAAATAATTGTTACTTGCATTTTTGTTTATTAAACATGCATGTTTTTGTCTGATAATTATTATAGCATAGAACCTCATTTGAAAACCATACTTTCAAATCTTGAATTTAAAACTATAAATTGATGTTTCTTTTATTTTAAATTAATTTTCATTGGGAATAGAATACTGGGCTAACCTACTGAGTTTTAATACTCACGCCTATAGTCTTCTTCTTTTTTTAGCCCTTGTACAGGTTTCATCTTTAGTTCGATCACCTTGGGTGACTTTTTATCATTGTGTTGGAGAGTGACTAGAAGTGTCACATGGAGTTATTTTTTTTCATCGGGATTGTTCAGTTGAGTTGTTGGTTTTGTTCTAATTTTAGTTTCTTGTACAAATAATATTTAGTTCAATTTTTATATAAATTCATTTTGGGTTGTCCATTTATTTCCGATGTTTGTTTGATTGTTTATATATGGGCGAAACCGTTCCCTTGTGTACTCTATTGATGCCCTTGGTGCTTGTCACCATCCCGGGAGGATCGGGAACGCCTCTCGGGACTTGTCACGGGCTGGCCTGGGTGACCGGTTTAGGGTCGACTCGGGCTGGTTCATGACAGGGATGAATGATATTGGAGATGTTGGATCAAATATAGGGTTCGAGATCAGGTTTCTGTTTGAGTTTTAATTTTTGATTTAATATTTTTACTTTATTTTATTCCTTTCAATATAGAATCTAATTTTACAACCAATATAACATGGTATAATTTAATATATTATATTTATTAAGTTATGTCTAGTTATATAATATATTGATTTCATTTGTTTTTCTTCTTATTTATGTTATTATTTCAATTTTTAACCAAAGGGTACACCCTGCCAACTATATTCCCTATAAATTTTCTTCTAGTCGACAGACTTTGGAATATATGGAGGTGTTGTATAAATCACATAACTAATAATCTTGGTCATGTGAGGGAGTACTGGCTTGGGATATGACAAATTTATATCAGAGTTAGGTTTTTAATGTCACTTTATAATTTTTTTCAAGGTACAAAAGTGAGTAGGATTATTTTGGGGCTTGGTTATGAGATCATACCTAGGTGTAGTTAAACCAAATATGATAGAAAATCCAAGTTATTAGGGATGGGTTTACTATTTTATATCTTTACTTATTACAGTTGAAATTTTATTTCACCTTGGGTGATGAACTTGTTGTGTGATGTTGATGTTTTTATAAGATTTAACATGTTGGCTAGAATGGCTTGAAGGTGATCACTTATTCAACATGATTGATATGTATGGTTTTTGTGACATTATTTGGTACAAATAATTACTATTTTATTATCATATTATTTTGCTACTTGGTTAATCTATGAAATCATATAAATAAAATTATCAATTTAATGTATAATATGTCTTGTTCTACCTCATAAAAATCGAAAATTTCATTAACTAATCCTTCTTTGTGAAACTATAAACCAAAAATGTTATTGGTTCAAAACTGATAATTTTTTGTTATAATAAACACATGTTGGAATTTATTTTGAATATAAAAATCATTTTCCATGCATGTGGTTATTTTTTTAATGAATTTTTAATTACCAAGATATGATAGTCTTCATTTATAAATGATGTCTTGTTTTTTACTTCTTATAAAATATATCTTGAAATAAAACGTGTGAATGGATATTGGGTGTTAGTAAATTTTTAAATACTTTTTCAATGATCATGATAGTTTAAATAAAATGTATTATTGACAAGACTTGTTGTATGCTATAGAAAATCTTAATTAATTTGAAAACATTATTATGTGATATAACTGTTAATAAATCATAGTAATTCTTAGATTGTGGTCATGGTGTCGAAACCACATTTAATTTTTATATTATGAGAAAAATGTGGCAATTAAAATTAATATATTGGACATTATTCCATGGAATAATTATGTGGTGTATTTTAATTTTTGTGATTTTGAAGAAGCAAAACAATGTTTTAGGCATAATGATTTAAAATTAAACATTATTATGAGATTACTCATCATGAACATAATTTTAAATAAATCAAACATTATTTTTTTTGGGTAATTATGGAGATTAAAATGGTTATTTGAATTTTTTTAATGGATTTAAATTTATTATGAGATACATGATGATATTAATGTGTTAATAGTTTTTTGAAATAATGTTTTTAGTATCATTTTCCCCGATAAGTAGGTACAAATTAATAAATATATTTTTAAAATATATGTGAAATAAAATATTTTTACTAATAAGATGGGAAAAATGAAATAAATTATTTTAGTAATAATGTATTAAAACTTGGGTAATTTTATTGCAGGAATGTACCTTTATTTAAAATGGAAAATTTATAATGTGTTTTCATGTTTTTTTAAAATGGTTGATAGTTATTTTGTTTATAAAATATGTAAATATAGACAATCATGAAATATAATAAGTTTAATTTTCCAATATCTTTAATAAAGTGATTGTAATATGTTTCATTAAATATTATTTTTTATGGAATTATAATGTTCTGATTGTAATATATGAAAAAAAAATTCCAAGGAAATTTTTTGATAACCGTTAAAATTATTGTATGATCCTTGATTATATATATGTGTGTGTGTTTGTGGATTTCCATTTCTGAATAATTAAATATTGTTGACTTTTGGTTTTATAAACGGAAGACCCAATGGATACAAATTAGGGTAGTTTTAATAATATCCATCAATGAAATTAAAGGAGGCCTGAAAAAAATTTCCACCACCTTTCATGTTTTTTATTTTGACCACATAATTCATTATTTCTATATTTTTAATCATTTTTTAGTGGATTTTAACTAATTATTAAATTCATTAATTTGAATTATTTTAAATTTATTATGATAAATGTATTTTTAAACAGCTTATTTCAATGGAATGTTTTTATCTGATATGATTTAAATGTTTTTCGGTTTTTATTAGTGAAATTATAATTATGAAGAAATAATATATTTCTATATTTATAATTTATTTTTGTGTGAACTATAAAAATTATTTATTTCATATTTATTTAGATCATCAAGTCCCTATGGTTAATTATTAATCAATATCTCTTTTTAATAAATTATTTGACTACCAATTATTTTTTAAATACTATAGATTTTGCAATAATGGTAGAAGAGAGAAATAATGATAATAAATTGCCTAATTTAACCATAAGTTCTTTAATTTTTTGAATTAGTAGTTGTTAATTTTTTTTAAGAAAATATGATTGGGGGATAAAATTTAGAAACAAGACTTTGGAAGAACAAAATTTATATAAATATATTGGAAAAAAATCTATCTAAAGATGTGGTTTTAATGTATATGTTTTATGAAAATGTATTTTTAATAAGTTATTTAAAAAATAAATTTAAACAAATGTGTATTCTATTAAATATATATATATATATTGGATATTTAATTTAATTCAATGTGGAGAAAATTAATTTCCACATTTATTAGGAATTGTTAAATAATTTTAGGAGGCTTCTAAGGCGTGGAGTTTCTATTTTAAATAATTATAAAGTGATTATAATATTTGAGTAGAAAATATATTCTATCATGATTTTAGCTCTATAGTTTATTTGGGTGATTTAATTTTGATATGGAAACTCTTATAGTTAGGATTAGTGGTTCCATTACCTGAAGTGATTGTCAAAGAGGGGAAGCATTATGGTGGGGAGATTGTAATATCCTATGTTTGATGATTTTTTTTATAATATTTGTTTTACGATGAATATACTATCTTGAAGAAATATATTAAATTAATTTGGGTTTTTTAATAAGTGAAAAAATATTTTGTAGAGTTTTAATATATTTAGGTTTATTAAATTTAATAATATTTCTAGTGATATTGTTAAATAAATTCATGGCTGTGTGGTGAGTAAATGTTTAGTTATTATAGAAATAGTAATTTTATTAGAATAAAATTTACACCATCTAGTATGTATTAAATGGAAAATAGTATTAGTTGTGTCATAACTATAATTTGTGTTGAATAAATGATAATGTGTAATTAATGATATTATTTTTATTATTATTGGAATTTAATAAAATATGTTGTTTGAATATTTTATATTTAATTCTTGACTAGGATTTAATAAAAAATATTATTATTTTGGTTTTAAAAAATAAAATTTTTGCGATAAAAATGTATAAAAATAGGTGGAAAGATATAAAAATGTATGTTTGTGTGTGTATGTCTATATATGGGAAATATATATATGTATATATGAATGTGAAAAATATATGTGTGTATGAATGTATCTATATATATACTGCATGTTTTTATCGAAGAAAAACTTTTAAAATAAATAAATTAAATAAATATGGTGGATATAGGAAGAGGAACATAGGAATGAGAAGAAGAAAATTTTAAAGAGAGAAATGTACCAAAGGGTATAATTTAGGAACACCAAATGAGAGATAAAATATAAAATAAAATGATAATTGGTCCATTACATATGTCAGCACATAATAGGATTCAAGAAAGAAAATCAAAGTAAACATACAGACCCAGGGACTTGACCCCGTAATTTGTCCCTCAACCTCCCAAACCCTTACAAACCTACCACCAATGGTGGGGGAAAATAATTATAAACCAATAAAATTGTATTAAATTAAAGAAATAAATTATATAAAGGGAGGTTTCACAATTTCAGTGGTGTGTAGTGTGTGAGAGTGAAGAATTAAACCCTCTCATGCCTCCCTCCCTAAAATTTATCCTTACCTGTCTTATTTTCATCCTCTCACTAAATTTTTTGAAAATTATCTTTAATATATCTCAATAAATATTGGTCTGAATTACATGTCGTCCGTGGTAGTGGATTTATCACCAAAAGAGTTGGGTGTGCATCAAATGTTTTTCATAAGTGATGACGTATTATTTGTAGATTTTAATTAAATAAAATTTCCTTATTTATTTAATATGTCCATTGATAGTCTTGATAATGGTGTTCCATTAGCGATTTTGGATTCATATCAATGAGAGTACAATAAGACCTTTTTTTAATTTCACAGGTATAGATTAATTTTATCTATATTTAATTAAATTGGAATTTTTTACTTAAATCAAAAATACAACAATTAATATTGAATCATATTTGATACCACTTTTTAAATGGTGTTCCAACACATAGTTCATGATTCTATAATATTCAATGTGGGTGGTGCAAAACAACTCTCTATGTTTATATATCCCTTCTGGTATGTGCAACCTATGTGATCACATTGTCATGTTATGCCAACAATCTTTCTAACTTTTAATGGATATATTATTCATGATTAGACTCATTTTGGGTCATTTTGGGTTCATTAGTGTTGAAACTAGTACTTATATCCACCCAAGAGTTGTTCCAACCTTTGAACCTAGGTTGGAACATTAATTTAATGAACCTATAACTCTTATATTAATTTAAAACTACTTGAGAGTTATCTTGATAATGTGATTCTGTCATATCTTGTAAATTCTCATAATTGGAATGATGATAAATCCCATGGCATCAAAGAGGATAATTGGAAAGTAAATGGAATGATTATGCTAATAAGATTAAAAGTGGTTATATTGGCTTGTGAATTAGAAACTTGGATTAGTTGATATATGTAATGAATTGTTACAATTATCATAAAAATTCGTTACTTGGATTAATACAATAAATTTCTTGTTGGTTGGAAATTTTAGGAATTGAAAAATATATATTATAGGAAAATGTTTGGCTTGTATGGATTATGGTATTATAACTAGATAGTTTAGCATATTTTCATGTATAAATATTTTAATATATTTTATGCCTGAGTGATAGGTTAATGGTTTGTTCTTATTGAACGACAGATACAAGGTAAGGTACTTCCTGAGGGATAGATTAATGGTGATGTATCACCTAAGGGATAAATACATGGGTAAATAACACTTAAGGGATAAATTAATGGTTATTTACTTCATAAGGGCGAGATGCATGGGTATATACCACCTAAGGGATAGATAATTATTTATTTATACTTGAGGGTGGTATGTATGCTATATTTGATGCATGAGACTGATATCCATAGTTTACACAATTAATCCTTAATAGAAGAATCCACCAAATGTATGGTTGATTCGTTCTAGGTAGAAGAATCCACCACTTGACAGAGATATCTAGCATCATACCAAATAAGGTTTTCCTAACCAAGGGTGTCAACTCAGAGCACAAGGGTCATCAGGATTATTTGATATTAGGTATTAATTTATGAATTGATGCCCTAATTATTTGTACCATTGAATTAAAAATATACTCATACTGGATTGTTTATACATTGTGGGTTTCAATCTACGGATTTGTACTCACACCCTATTCGAGAGTCATTTGGTACTCTGAAAGATTCAATGAATGTAGGTCTAGATAAGCATAAGGGTCCAAATTCTTGATTTTATTTTTGGTAAGAATGTGATTTTATCATCGATAATGGATTAATAATGGGTTCAACATCATGTTTTTGTTTGAGTCTTTATTTTTTTTCTAGAGTTTGTATTTTCTTGTATGAATTTCAGCATGGAATATAGTGTAACATCCAAGGAAATTATGGAATAATAAATTCTAATATTAATTAATATTTATGAAGTAGATATTAATTTTTCTTTAAAATAGAAACATTTCTGATAACATACCTAACATGCAACAATGGGTTTCTCTGAAATCTTATGTTTCACATAAGAATGAGATATACCAAAAAATAATACATTATTAATATTATTATTTTAAATAGTAGTTAACACCTAGTTACTGTATTAGAGGGAATTAAGAAAAATACCTATATTATGTTTAAACATTTTTTATTAAATATTATTCCCTTATTCTAATAAATTTTAGAGGCTTAAAATAAGAATAAATCCAAATTTTAGAATAAAACACTCTAATATTTTTAAAAAGGTAGTTTTACCACCTTTTGATGGTGAACCCTTTTTAAATCTAGTTTTTTTCACATTAATATGTTATATTTGAAAAAATAAACATATTATTTATAATTGGGAAATAAAAATTCACATTGGTTGAATTTTTTTTCATTTTTCTGATAGAATTAATTTTTTAATGAATTGTGAAAAACACTACATATTATTTCAAAACTGTCTTTTCATCTAATTTAATTATATTCCTAGATTATTATTTTTCATGGTTTTAAGGTATTTTTATATTAAGGTTTTATCATTTAACATAATTTTATCCATTTCAAGTAATTTCACATTTAAATCGGGAATAAACAGATGTTAATCTTTTGATGGTTTTAATTTTTAAGAACATGTTTCTTCAATATGGTAAAGGGTTCAACATAAACATAATTTTATTCACTTTTTTGAATTGAATTTTTAAAAATGGTCATACATGGTTGTAATTAGTATGAAAATTTTAATCTACTAGGATCAAAATAATTTTTTTTGAATAATAACTTTAATATTTTATTTACCACGATAAAAGGTAAATCGGGTAATTTAAGGTAAAAATAATATTATAATAATATAATACAACCCTTACACTTCTCATAATATTAGTGTGTTGGTTATGTCCAACCAATATAATCCTTGGGTTTAAATGGTGGCCTTTGGAAGCCACATGTGTGTGATTATGACATTTATAACATTTAATTTACACTAAAGGCAAAAATTTCATAATCATGTCTCTTCTTACTAAAACAATTTTAATATTGGGATATATAAGTTATCTCATCAATAATAAATAGTCATTATAAATATAAAATTATTAACTACATCATGATAATTTATTTACAATGTTTAGTAAATAAATAATTAAATTTAGTTGTTATATAATGATGATGTAATAATAGATTTCTTAATTAAAGAATCAACTAAATGATATAATAAATATCAAAATAAAATTTATTTGGAAACATTTCGGCCATCCAAAAACTTTATAGGTGATTATGAAATGTTATATTTCTATTAAATGGTTTTTTCTAAGTTATATCTCTATTTGGATTTTATTTAAATTCAATGAAATGAATAGTGTAAAGTTTAATTAATTGATATTTTTAAAAAAAAATTATTTATTAAATTATTTAAAAATATTAAAAATATTTAAAAATCACAAAGTGACGATGATAAGGTCTAAAAGTTCATTAAGTGTCCAAAAATTGAAATTTTACCCCATAAAAATAAAATTTATAGCCTCTTAATATTTAAAATTTTGTTACAACAATTAAAATTAAAAGAGAATAATTAAGGGTAAACAAAAAAGATAAGATTTAAAATAAAATGAATACATATATATAAATTATTGGATTATATAATTTAGAACTATACTACTATTATATTATATGTATCTCAAGTTGGATTTATTTTTATTAAAAATAAATTTATATTAATTTTATATTTTAAGATTTTCCAAGGGTGCCCCTCCCCTATCCTATAAAAAGCTACCCAGTCTTAATTAATAATCACACTTAAATAACTACTTGGTTCTGCCAATATCTTCCCAAAACCCTTCCTAGAATCCTTCCACACTTTCTTGAGGCCTTATTTTATGCATAACACCCTTATTAGAAGTGTTAAGGTGTTCTTCAAATGCAATTAACCGAAGAAGTGGTATCATTTTTTTAAGTGTTTCTGTTTTATTTCTTCTTACAAATCATTTAAATTTTCCTATTATAAGAGGAAATAATAAATCCATTATATATAAAATACTTATATGTTATTATTTTAATATCATCACCTAAATCCATCTCTAATTTCATCAAATGAGAAAGTAATATTTTGTTCATGTGTATAGCAGACTACCACCTCGCAAACCGATATTGTTCATTTTTCATTATCGCCTATCAAGAGTGGTAATAATTATGGAATAAATTTTTATATGTGATATTAATTACATAATTATTATTTTAAAATAATAATATTTCAATCATTTTCTTACCTTCCATGCACATAAAAATGGAAACATCGTTCAAGTGTATGTGTGAACTATCACCTCCACGAAGCGATGTGAATCATTTTTATTCACCACATAACTTGTATGGTATATATAAGTATATTTAAATGATTATTATTATTTTAATTATATTATGATCATTCTTTAAAGATAAAATAATAATTACCTTCTTGCAATAATGATCAATTAAAAATGGAAATGTTACTCATGCATATGTATGGTCTACCATCTCCATGATTATAATATTGTACATTTTCGTAACCATAATTAATGGTTTGATTTTAAAAAGTATTATTAATGTATAAAAGTTATCATTATTTCATTATTACTATTCTTCATATGATTAACTTATGACCACATGGACAATTTACATCATTGTAAGTTTATTTTTGACTCAAATACTAAATATCAACAAAACGTCCAATATGAACTTAAATAATTTTATATGTTTTATAACAAGGTAATAAGTGATAAAAAATGAATAATAAAATTTAAAAAGGGTTCTAAATAACGTAAAAAAATTAACCTAATTTTATTATTCAGTAATATAAATATGGTATATGATGAGTCGGACCCAAGTTAGGGGACATTGTCTCAATATCCTTTCATTGAGGTAAATTTCAATAATATCCACCATGTTCTTATATATGGTGTAGAAATAATCCCTTTTACTTTTAATTACATTCAAAATTTTCTAAATAAATCTCTTTCTATGAAGTATTTTACTAAATGACAAAAAGAATATTTGTGTTGTACGTTGCGACAACGACCTCTCAGTCGCCTTGACCATAATTTGATATTTGGAATCTTCTAAAAGACATAATTTTTTTAAAAGGAAAATAAATACCATATTCCATTTTCATGTATTTTGGTGTTGAAAATGGTTTTTAGAATATATTTATTATTTGAATATCTTGAAATTATATCATGTTATTGAAATGTGGAAACATTATTTTTCCTTTGTGCTTTTTTATGTGTTATTATTATGTTATGGTTCTTGGATATTTTTTATGTATACGGGTGGTTACATGATAAACAGAGGGAAGGTGAGCCCATGATATCTATCCAATGCATTGGTTGATGATATGGAGCTTTAAAATAAGGATTCTCTAATGATAATTATAAAATATACTCTGATGGGAATTACAAACGTAACCATGAAGGTTAATCCCTATATTTCCATAAAAGTTACAATGTAAGTTTGATATGGATTCCAATAATTTCTTTTTTTTATTTATTTTTATGAAGTTTTATAGAAATATTATTATTTCATGAGTTAAGATAATTATTTTTTGTTTTATTGGTGAAAATAATGATTTTGTGAAAATATTTTCATGATTTTAAAATATTTGTGGACTCACAGTTTCATTCCTTATATTTCATCCCTTACTGAGCTTTTTGTTCTCATCCCAAATTTTTTTAAAAAAAATCATGGGAATTAAGGGAGAATATATTCAAGGATGGATCATGGAAAAGTTATGATGGTTAAACAAAAAAACCCATATTTTATTTTAAAAGTTTTGGTTTTATGGAATAAATATATACTATTAGAAGTGTCTACGTTGTATTTTTATGGTCTTGTTATGTAATAGTTATGGCATAATTCTTTAAAACTAAAAACCAAAAAAGATCCTCAATGTGAAAGAAAGTAAAATTATTTACTTAACTCAAGATTATGTAATGATTAAGGTTAGGGCCTTATAGTTGGTATCAAAGGTGGGTTTATATAACTTTAGGTTTAGGATATTGTTAATATAATATCCCTAAATTTTTTTTACTTTATAGTAAAATTTAAATGATATATTATTTGAAAATTACCATGTTGCTTCATCTATGATATATTTTTTTCAAAATGGTTTTCCCTATAGGAAATAAGGAAAATGTGATGGGATAACATCCAGAGGAAAACATCCCTCCAAATCCTCATCCTAAGATTGTCAGAATTGGAACTGAATAGTTTGTTTTTGTGAGGACATAGTTGACTGAGTCTATAAATGGTGGTTTTATCCATCCATGAGATCATACAAATAAACCATATTGGAACATGTTGGTAGTGGATCATTTCATGAGGAAATATCCTAAATCATTCAGAGGACCATCTGACCCCATGTTAACTGAAGGGTGGATTAAAGCACTGGAAACGATTTTTGAGGTAATGGATTGTTCAGAGAAAAAAAGGATAGTCTTCTTGTTTACCATTTGGAAGGTGAAGTTTATAATAGGTGTCTGTTGCTTAATAATATTAGTTATAGTGAGAAGATTTATGCCCTTGATTGATATGAATTTAAAGGTGTGTTTCTTGAGGAATATTTCTCTAAGGCAGTTCAAATTAGTATGGAAAAACAATTATTAGAATTGAGGTAGGAGGATAACTCAGTAGTGGCTTTCGAAGAAAAATTCACTTCACTGGAAAGGTATTCTCCAAATTTCATCCAGGATATTGATAGTAAAATCAATCAATTTTACTCAGGATTAAAGCTAAAGTATCCATTGTAATTGTATTCTCCTGAGATAAAAATCTAAAAAAAACATGTTCAATTTATAGAAAAGGAGTAAATGGATTTTTTTGATGATCATGTGTTCTTTGAAAAATAGTATAATAAGAGGTTGAGGTGTCCAAAAAAAATAAAAAATCTTCAAAAAAGTCTGATGGCAAGAAACTTAAATTTACAATTTGTGAAAATTGTGGTAAAAACCACACCAGGGAATGCCTTTTGAATTCTTATAGGTTCTTTTGATGTGGTAATATGGGATATAATACTAGTAATTACAATAAAAAAGATCAATGTACTGGTAGGAAAAAATATGATGTGTGGTTAGTGAAATTTTTTAAATGAAATGAGTTGGGACATTATAAGAATGAGTGTCTGATGAAAAACTAAAATTATGGGAAGTAGCTAGGCTATAAGCAAAAGGGTGTGGTGAAATAATATTTAACTAATTCAGTAGATTTTGGGCCACAAAATGAAGTGGTATCCAGAACATTGTTTGTTTATTCAGGTTATGCCAATGTGTTGTTTGATTTAGGGCCTACACATTCTTTCATTTCTAGTAAATTTTTTAGTAAATTAGAAATTCCACCTCAAGAAATTAATCCAAAACTTATGCTAAAAACACTTGGGGTAAATATTAAGTCAAAAATAAATTATAAGAATCTTCTTGTCAATGTATATGGAAAGAATCTACTAGAAAAACATCATTTTTTATCTCGTATAGTTTGATTTTATTTTTGGTATGGGTTAGATTTCTATTTATCATGATAATATTGATTGTAAAGCCAAATATGTTTCCTTTTAGAATGAGTTACATTTTGTGTACAATAATAGACCCTTACCTTTGATAACATATCTGGAAGATGAGAAACTATTAAAATATGTAAATGAATGTTATCCAACACATATTTTTGAAAACAAAGGAACTGTTTAGATTAATAATGGTCCAGTAATAATTGAGTATCTTGATGTTTTTTATAATGAGTTTCCTAGTATTATACTTGATCGATAAGTTGAATTTATTGTTGACTTTGTTCCTTATTCTAGTCCAATTTCAAAACTCCATTACCAAATGGATCAATTTAAACTTTTAGAGTTTAAGAAGTAATTAAAGGAGTTATTAGATAAACGTTTCATTCAACCTATAACGTCACCATAGGGTGATCCTATCTTGTTTGTTAAAAATAAAGATGGTTCAATGAGACTTTACATTGATTATAGATCCTTGAATAACATCGCCATTAAGAACAAGTATCGTATTCCTCATATCTATGACTTATTTGATCATATCTATGGAGCATAATATTTTTTTAAGGTTGATTTGAGGTCAGGGGACTATTAGTTGGAAGTAAAAAAAGAAGAAATTTCGAAGACTCTGTTTCATACTAGATATTTTCATTATGAATTTTTCATTATATATTTTGTGATAACCAATGCACCTACTATATCCATGAATCTTATGAATAGAATATTACTTGAGTTCTTTAATAAGTTTTTGGGTGTGTTTATTGATGAAATTTTGTTAAATTTTAAAATTAAATAGGAGCACGAAATTCATACAGTTGTTGTTTTTAAAACCATAAAAGAAAATTAAATTGTATGGGAAATTTAAAAAGTGTGAGTTTTATTTACAACAAATTTCACTTTTTGGTCACATTATTTATAAATATATAGTAACTATTGATCTTGAAAAAACAAAAGTTGTTGAAGAATGACCAAGAACCACAAATAAAACTAAGATTCATAGTTTTCTATGTTAAGCAGGATATTAAATGAGGTTTATTGAAAATATTTCATGGTTATCTAGCCCAATGACTAAGTTAACTCTAAAAGGATTTAAGTTCATCTGAATAAAATAATTTGATAACTATTTTCAGGAATTTAAAAGAATATTGGTGAATTATTTAGTTCTTTCCCTACCTTTTAGAAATGGTGAATTTTTTATCTACACTGATGCTTCATTGAAATGACTTGGTTTTGTCCTAATACATAATGATCAGGTAATTGCTTATGCTTCACGTCAATTGAAAAATCATGATCTAAATTTACCTACACATGATTTGGAATTAATTATTTTTGTTTTTTCTATGTAAATTTATAGGCATCATCCGTATAGAGTAAAATGTCAAATATATTCTCACTAAAAAATTTTGAATTATAAATTCACTTAGAAAGAATTTAACATGAGATACAATAGATTCCTGGAATTAGTCAATGATTATGATTGAACAATTCATTTCCATCCAGGAAAAGAATATTAGGCTTTCAATGCTTTGAGTCAAAAAAGTAATGCTACGTTAACCATGTTAGGTTTGTAATGTGACCCTTTGGTAAATGATTTTATAAACCTGGGAATAGAAGTTGTTGGTGCAAGAATATACTCTATTTTGTTTTAGGTTTCAATGAAGTCATCTCTATCAGATAGAATTAAGGAAGTGCAGATGTAAAAAATTGAGGTGCAGAAATAGGTTGAATTTGTTCAGAAGGGTATGTTATCAGAATTTAACATTGAAAATGATCATGTTTTGATATTTGGGAAGAGGTTATCTGTTCCTTGTGATTCATAGTTTAAGAAATAGTTGTTATTTGAAGTTCATAGTTCTTTATTTTTGGTTCATCCTAGCAGAACTAAGGCGTACAAATACCTTCGAGTGTATTACTGGTGGGATGGTGTGAAAAGAGATATTTCTAACTTTACTATTAGTTTTGGGACTTGTTAGTAGGTTAACTAAGAGTGGTACTTACCAAAAGGATTGATTTATCCTTTTCTAGTTCTAGAGAGGAAATGGTAAAATATATCAATGGATTTTAGAGTGGGATTACCAAAGACTTCTTGAGGTAACAATGTGATTTGTGTTATTGTTGATAGATTGACTAAATCTTCTCATTTTATTCCCATTTGAGATACACAATCTCTATATCAATGTTATCAGTTGTATCTTAATCAGATAGTCAGGTTACATGGATTTCTTCTCTCGGTTTTATCTAATCATGTTCCCATGTTAACTTATAACTTTTGGAATGGAATCCAGACAGTCGTAGTATACTGAATTAAATTTTAGTGCAAATTTCCATCCTCATTCATATGGGAAAATAGAACAAACAATTCATACATTGGAGGGTATGATAAATGCTTGATCAATGTATTACCAGGGAAGAGAGGACCAACATATTTATTTTGTTGAGTTTTCTTATAATAACGCTTTTCATTCCAGTATACATATGGCATAATTTTAGGCATTATATGAAAATTGGTGTTAAACACTAGCCTTTTAGTATGCATTAAGTGAAAGGATGTGGATTGAACAAGAATTGGTAGAATAGATGTTAGAATATTTTATATGATTCATAAACACATGAGGACATCCCAGAGTAGGCAAACAAGTTATATGGATAACCGGAGGAATGATCTTTTTTTCTTTGTAGGTGATCATATCTTTCTCAAAGTTTCTCCATAGAAAATTGTGATGCATTTTGGTTTGAAGAGGAAGCAAAGTTAATGGTTCATTAGACCTTATGAAATCATGGATCAAGTTGGATCAGTTGCCTACTAAGTGGTTTTACCTCCAATTTTATCCCAGTAACACAATGTTTTTCATGTTTCAGTGTTAATAGTGTATATACCGGATCTATCTCATGTTTTGGCTCTAGAAATAGTTCTTTTGGAAGAGAATCTTTCTTATGAGGAACAAATAGTCCAGATTCTTGACTGGGGAGAGCAAGTGTTGCGGAATAAAGTGATTCATTAGGTTAATTTTTATTGGAAAACATATATGGTTTAAGAGGAAACCTAGGAATCAGAAAATGTTATGATAGATAAATACACCCTCTTATTTTATAGGGGAATAAAATTGTGAAGACTCAATTTCCAAAAGGGGGAAGGATGTAACATCACATGTAATTATAGAATAATAAATTTTCATATATAATAATATTTATGAATTAGATATTAATTTTACTTAAAAATGTATGCTTTGTCTAATAGAATACTTGACATAAGATAATGGGTTTCTCTTAAATCTTATGTAGTAGAAAACACGGAGATATACAGAAAAATAATATATTACTAATTTTATTATTTTAAATGGTAGTTAATGCCTAGAAATTGTATTAGAGAGAATGAAAATAACAACCTATATTATGTCTAAACATTTTTATCAAATGTTTTTACATTCATCTAATAATATTTAGAGGCTTAAAATGAGAATAAATTCAATTTTAAGCATAAAAACTCAAGTATTTTTAAACAGTAGTTTTACCACCTTTGGATGAATAATTATTTTTAAATATTTTTTCTATCACTTTTATATGTTGTATTTGAAAAAAAATTCTTATTTATAATCAGTACATCAAAATTCACTTTGGAGGAATTTTTTTATTTTTATAATAAAATTAATTCTTTTAATGAGTAGTGAAAAAATATTGCAATTTAGTTCAAAAATGCCTTTTTATCTAATCTAATTATATTATTATATTATCCTTTTACAATGGTTTAAGATATAATTAGATGATTTTTTTATTATTTTATGCAATTTTTTCCATTGGAAGTAATTTCACATTTAAATTGGATATAAACACATGTGAATATTTTGATAGTTTTCAGTTTTTAAAGACACATTTACTCGATCCATCAATGGGGATAGTTTTAAATTAATTTTAGTCACTTTTTTAATTGAATTTACAAAAATTTATATAAATAGTTGTAATCAATATGAAAAAATTTATCTAATGGGATCAAAATATTTTTTGGTGAATAGTAACTTCAGTATTTTATTTACTACGGTTAAAGCTAAATGAGGTAATTAAAAGTAAAAGTAATATTATAATAATATAAAACTACCCTAACACATGCCCTAATATTATTGGATGAGTTGTGGAAGACCAATATAATCCTTGTATCGAAATGGTGTCCTTTGAAATCCACTTCGGTGTGATTATGACATTTAAAATATTTAATTTAAAGTAAAGGAAAAGGTATCATAATCTTATCTCCTATTACTAAAACATTTTTAATATGGGGTAATATAACTGATATATTTGACTATAAATAGTAATTATAAAGATAAAAATATTACCTATATCATGGTAATTTATTTACAATTTTTAGGAAGTAAATAATTAAATTTGATTATGACACAATGATGATGCAATAATAGATTCATTAATTTAAGAATCAAATAAAAGATATTATAAATGTTAAAATAAATAGTATTTTACAAATATTATGCCATACATGAATTTTCTAGCTTATTATTACATGATATAATTCCAATTAATATTTTTTTTTCAAATTTATCTCTCTGTTTGGATTTTATTTCAATTCAATGAAAAGAATAGTGTAAAAATTGATGTAATTGATATTTTATAAAAATAATAAATTATTAAATTATTTTAAAATCAAAAAATTTAAAATCATAAAGTGATTGTGATAAAGTAGAAATTTTCATTTAGTATCCAATTATGTAAAATTTACCCCATATAACTAAAATTTATAGCCTCTTAATATTGAAATTGTTGTTATCACAATTAAAATTAAAAGCGAATAATTAAGAGTTAACTAAAAATATAAGGTTTAAAATATAATTAATACATGTCTAAAAATTATTATATGAGATGATTTAGAATTATCCCCATATTATCTTCTATATATCTCAAGTTGGAGTCATTCGGAAAGAAATAATAATTTATATTATTTTAATATTTTAAGAGTTTCTAAGGATGCCCCTCCCCTCTCATATAAAAAAGAACCCATTCTTATCTAATTCTCACACTTTAAGGACTATTTTTTGGACAATATCTATCTAAAACCCTTACTAGAATCTCTAACTAATTTCTTGATTCCTTTTTCTAGGAATAACACCTTTCTCAGATGTGTTAAGGTGTTATTTAATGGTGATCAACTAAAGAAGAGGTATTGTTTTTTAAGAATTTTTGTTTTATTTATTCTTCCAATTACTTTAAATTTTATTCATATAAGTTGAAATAATAACTAAATTATAATAAATATACTTATATTTAATTATTTTAATATAATCACCTAAATCCATCTCTAATTTCATCAAATGGTAAATAAACATTGTGTTTCAGTGTACGGTGGACTACCGCCTCACAAACCGATATAGTTTATTTTCCATTACCATCAAACAAGACTTATTATAATGATAGAATAAATGTTTATATATGATATTAATGACATATATATCGTTTTAAAATAATAATATATCATTTGTTTTCTTACCTTCTATGCAAGTAAAAACGATAACGTCGTTCGTGCGTTCATGTGAACTATCTCCTCCACGAAGCGATGTTAATTGTTTTTATTCCCCACATCTCTTGTTTGATATATATAAGTATATTTAAATTATTATTATGATTTTAATTATATTATGATAATTTTGTAAAGATAAAATAATAATTACACTATTTTCATAATAATCAATAAAAAATAGAAATGTTAATCATGAATACTTACAGCCTACCATCTCCATGATTATAACATTGTACATTTTTCATAACCATAATTAATGGGTTGATTTGAAAAGTATTATTAATGTATAAAAGTTATTATTATTTCATAAATACTTTTCTTAATATGATATAATTTTTACCACATGGACAATTTACATCATAACAAGTTTATTTTCAACTTAAGTACTGAATATCGACAAAACATCTAATATGAACTTAAATAGTTACGTAAGTTTTATAACATGGTAATAAGTGATAAAAAGGGAATAATAAACTTGAAAAGGGTTCTCAAGAAATTAAAAATTAACCTAATTTTCTTATTTAGGAATATAACAATTGTACTTGATGAGTCTGAATCAAGGTAAGGGACTTCATTTCAAACTCATTTCATCAAGGCATATTTTGATAATATACAACACCTTCTTTTATAAGGTGTATAATTAACCAATTCTAATTTTAATTTCATTAAAAGTATTTATATAGTAACATTTCCCTCTTAAGTGTTTTATTAAAGGAATAAAGTAATGTTTCTTTTAACGTATGTGGCGAAGATAGCCTTTCAGTTACTGTGACCATTATTTGATATTTACCTTCTTCTACAAGATATAATGTTTTTAAAATAAAAATAAATAACATATTTCATTTTCATATATTTTGGTATTGAAAATGGTTTTGATAATGTATTGACAATGTCAATATCTTAAAATTATATCTTGTGATTGAAATGTGGAAATTTTATTTTTACTTTATTCTTGTTTTATAAGTTATGTTTATGTTATGGTAATTGGGAATTGTGTATGTATACAGGTGGTTTAGAAATAAAACCATGGTGGGTGATCCCATTATAGCTCTCCAATCCATTATTTAATGAGAAAGATTAATATTATAAGGTTTCTCCTAATATATTTATGTAATATACTTTGATGGGTATTCCAAACATAATCATGAATGTAACACCCTATATAGCTGTGAAAGCTACAATGTAAGTATGATATGGATTACAAAAGTTACCTTTATGTTTTATGAATTATATAAAGTTTCATAATAATGTTATGATTTCATGAGTTAAGCTAAATAGTTTATGTTTTATGGGTGAAAAGTAAGATTTTGTGACAAAAAAATCAGGATTTTAAAATATTCATGGACTAATGGTTTCATTCCTTATTTTATATCCCTTAAAGAGATTTTTATATTCATACCAAGTTTTTTGAAAGGTGTTTCATAGGATTTATGGGATAATAGAGTTAAGTATTGTTTTAGGGAAAATTTATGATGATTAAACATGAAAATAAACCAAGTTTCATTTTAAAAGTTTCTATTTTATGGAAGAAATAAATATTGTTGGAAGTGTTCACTTTTTATTTCTATGGGTTTTTATGTAATAGTTAGGGAATAATAATCAAAAACATTAAACCTGAAAAGATATTAAATGTGAAATAAATTCAAATTATTTACTTAACATAAGATTATGTAATGATTATTTTTGGTTCCTTATATGTAGTTTGACTTCTAGTATGACACAGAATGTTTTATTATATTTGATTTATTTAATTATGTCTCGTTATCTAATGGATTTATTGTATTTATTTTTTTATATTATTTTCATCATTATTTAATTTCTATAAAATAGGTTATAGTATCTCAAAAATATTCATAAGAACCTCACTTCTAGTTTTCAGCCTCTAGAGAACATAGAGGCACACCTGTTATCACATAACTACCTATTTCGGTCATGTGAGGGAGTACCGGTCTTGGTAAACTATAGGCTTGTAGGAAATTAGCCATAATATATTGATTATATACCAAGAAACATGCTATATATTGGTAATTCAAACCTATAATGTTGTCATATGTATTCCCTGAGAATAATAAGAGGTTCCACAAAACAATTTCACCATAAATAACAAACGTTCACTATTAGAAAATATGTGATATTGTAGAATCACTTCCCACTATAATTATATCCAAAAATGCTTGGATAAAAGATATTTAGAAATATCAAGCTCTTGAACAAGGTATAAGATGAAAAAATAATGACTCACACATGTTCATAGCACACTTATCACGGGGTGTAGGATAATTTCTACTCATTTTCATGTTGTAGCACGGTGGATGACTATGGTCCCCTCACATGAAGAGATTTATTAGTTTTTCACTAACTTAAAATAATTCACCTAAACCTACGCCTTTTTTATTGCTTTTATTATTTTATAAAAACTTTTAATTTTTTTCCTTTCTATGATATTGAAATGAAAAATATAATTTAAAATTTAAACTATAATAACATGAAATACTAAAAATAATGATTTAAGAAAGAAATAACTTACTCAGGGGATTGGTTTTGGGTTCAATCATTATTCTATTTTATTTTTTTAATTTTATTTTGATCGTACAATCATGAAACCTCATAATCAATTACTATTCTTTTATTTATAAATTGTAAAATCTCTAATTTCTAAATAAATCTAAATTTTAACTCTTCCTATAATCATGGTTGATGAAATACCTTGGTCGAGGGTGTGAAATCTTTTAGGACCGGGCACTATTGATGTTGTTTCATCCATTTATTTGTTAAACTCCATCATGTGAAGATATAACCAATTAATAGAGGGAAAATAAATTTTAAAAATTAATACAACTATATTTTAGTTACATGTCATGGGGGATATTCACCGAACCCATGAATTCCACTCATATATACTACAAACATAAAATAAACTTTAAGAAATAATTCAAGAACACATTTACCTCCCATAATCCAAGCCTCATGTCAGTCTCCCATTATCAGGAGTAAGAGATCACTTGGTGGAAAGAGAGAAAATAATAAGAGAAAAATAAAATTAAAAAAATTGAATAGAAAAATAATGAGGATGAGAAAATAAGATGAAGTAAAACAAAAGAAATCACAAACAAATAAAATACAATAACAAGAGAGTGAGTGAAGAAGAAAATAAAATAAAATAGATAATAAGTATGATAATATAATAAGAAAACGATATACATAAAATAATATATTTATAATAATATAATAAGATAGAGATAAAGAATAAAAATAAATGATATATGTGTAATATATTGATAAAAGTGTAAAATAAGAAAAAAAAATAACAGAAATAAGAAGGATTTGGAAGAGAGGAAGAATAATAATAATAATGGGTGATGAAATTAAAGAAAACATGCAGGCGCTATTATTTAAAAATTGTATAATTATATTTAAAATAAACAAAAACAAAAATTATAATAATAAATTTTAAATGAAGAAAAAAATGGATAGGGTAGCTACATGGAACATCGTCCTCAACAGACTCCTCCCTTATGGTGTTGACTCAAATCCCTTTATAGTCGAGCCTTATCTTTATTTTATATGTTGTGAGGAGTGGATCCCTCAGCCTCCTTAAAATATTCATGTCAGATATTTAATTGAACCTCTATGAGACTTGAATGATTCGGATTGGAAACATAAGAGTCATTTAGGTGTTTAAATATTTCATCATGGACCAAGGATTCTATAGGGAAACATTATTTTTGCATAAATGATTTTTAGTATATAAGGCATGTATCCATGATGTAGATATAGTGGTAGTAGTAATTGGATCTATTCAACGAACTCTTCATCATTTAAAAGTTCCACATGGACCTTATCAATCAATTATGGAGATGGTTTCCTTAAAATAGGTTCTAAGGGTTGTTGGAATAGGCTATATAGATGATATATGGTGACACCAGGTGGTGGCAGTGGAAATGGATCTCAAAAACTATCCCTCAGTGGTGCAGTAATGGAGTTTTTCTAGCATTGCATGTGGTAGACAGGGATATTGAGTGGTGGAGGATTGTGAGTCTCGATGGAGATGGGTGTCTGATGTAATGTTCCTTAGTGAGAAGGTTAAACAACCACATTTTTTTTAAAATTAATAGTATCCAAAAAAATGTGTCACACATTAAAATTCACAGCTGGAGAGAGGGGGATTATGATTCATTCCATGGTTAACTCATTGTAATAAATATGGTCGGGAGTCAGAGGTCACATGTCTCCGTCGTGAACCGCCTCATCCTAGTGAAGATCTCCTCCCATATTTTCATGGGCTTGACCATCATCTTCATGTTCCCTCCTATAGGGTTTGACCAAACTATGCACCCCACATGATTGATTCCCCATGGGCCACCTATGCACGGGCCTAGTTCCCCATGCTGTCGTGACTGGATTTGGCTCTCCCTAGTGGCATGGTCGGATATCCTCTCTTGGGATTGGCTATATGGTGAGCTACCTTGTTGAGAGTTATCCAGAATGTAGTCTAATTTTCTTGGTTAACCCTTAATTATAAGAAGTTTCAAGAATAAGTACAAAATTCAACATTCAACATAAGTAACTTATAAATTTCAAAATAACATTATTTTATCCATTCTAATTCATTTTTATTTATCATTTCAAATTATCCATCATTTAATTAAAACATTGAAAATAATGGGTTTTATCATTGAAAAAAAATTAAAAAAAATTGAAAATATATTAAAAATATACACCAAATAAGAGTGTTTCAAATACCCCCACACTTAAACCATGCTTTTCCTAAAACATAAAATCTAAACAAGTTATTTAGTGTGAATTAGTGTATCTAATATTCCATTTCCAAACTGAAAAAATGAAAAACATATTGATGTAAAATCAAGTTTTCAAATGTCACATAAATATAGATTAAATTTCCCATTTGGGAAATAAATAATAAATTTCAGTGTGTTACTTTATCCCTTTTGAAAATGGTGGAAATTTTATTCTCATTCATTCAATATCCTCAATTTATTATTATTAAACAAGAAAAATCATTATTTACCTCACATTGGAATCTTTTCACTCATATCTCATGATAAAATTCAAGTTGAGTTATGATCATATAATAATAACATGCTCTTTATCCATAATATTTAAAAGTAACTCTTTATAAACATTTTAAAAAACACATAAAATCATAAGGGATTTAAATTAAGGTTATAATGACTTTGAGGCTTAAGTTTGGTAGGAATTGATGTTTAAAATTAAGGATCGTGTGGGTGGTCTCTCTCTTATGTATAAATAATGATATAAAAATTGAAAGTATAATGGAATTATCCACTTAAAATTTTATAAATGTCCACTTTCCAAAACACTATGTAATGTTATGATCAATGAAAACATAATGAATGATTTTTACGCCCTCTTTAATTTGTTTCTACATTTATACCTTTTTCTGATAAATTTTTCATTTTCTTATTTTTAAAAATTTATGATTTAGAATAAACCACACATTAACCACATAAACACATATCTTAAATATCAAAGGTCTAGTAATGGTGATTATGGGTTTTCGAAAATTACAAACATTTTTTCCTTTTTTAGTTATTTTTTCATTTTCTCTTTTTTATCAAGAGAGGGAAAATAAAAAATTATAATTAATGAATCAAAAACTTTTTTCAACACCCAAAAATAGTACACCTACACTTTTTTATTAAAATTAATTTAATTCCTCCCACCATGGCTCCCTTCATCCACACACTTCAATATTAAAATATAATGAAAATGCTCCAAGTAGGTGACGAATGGATAAAAATGTCATGAAACATGACTCATTACTAAAAAGGTCATTCGTGGTCTGTTTGGGGTAAAAATTGATTAATGTAAATGTGTTTTTCAAGGATAAAGGGTTTTAAAAAGAAACCTCAATAATTTTAATTTTTTTCATAGTCGTAGATTTTATGAGTTTCAATGCAAGTTTTAGATGGTGTAATGTCCCAAGATCAGTCAAGAAACATTCTCAAGAATTAATGGGGCATACTTGTTCAAGAAATAGTCTCAGTAATGGGAATATAAATTAGAAAATTACTCATGGATTGACTAATAATAATAAATAAAATCACATGAATTTAAAAAATTTAAATCTTGAAAGATGTCAGGGAAAATTAATTTACATGAATCAACTAATCCCCTTAAATAATGTGTCCTCATTTTAAAATCCACACTACACATTAATCATCTAATTATTATTTTTTATCATTAAATCTCATTAAAATTGAAATATAAAATGTAGAATCACATAATTATTAAGAAACTCATATCTCTTATATAAGTTTTGTAAAGCATAAATTCAAATTTGGGCATGTAATTTTCCATTTTAAAGATCAAATCATGTTTGTGAACAAAAATGTAGGGAGGTAAAGGTTTAAACACTAAATGTAAACTCCCTTTGTCATTAATATATAGTCAACTTCTTCCATTATTTGGGGCTACCTTGTATCTTCCTTCTATGATATTCCAATAATATCTAAACAACTCATACCTTTATAAGAAATCAGTATATGGGTTGGAGAATTTTGAGCTCCTCCAATGGTTCCTAAGGTAAAATTTCATGGAACTTTTTTAAAATTTTCCCATTTACAGTGAATGGGTTTCCTCACTCTTATTTCTTGATATGGATGTCACCAAAAGGATAGAAATTTGTAAAACAAATTTTATTATCACCTAGAAAAGCTTACCTTGAATTAAATTCAATTTGGAATTGTAGAGAAGGACATGGTCTCTAAATTTAATGGTCGTTGGTTGAATAAATTTTTAATGTGTCACTCTAGTTATTTCATTTTAAATTATTGAATTTTCAAAATATTATCTTATAATTTTTTCAATCTCCTATAAATAATGATTTCTCTCTTTTATAGAACTCTCTAAATCCAAATTAATCTTTTTAACATCCCAATATTCTTGGTTCTCCAATTCCACCAGTAGATGAAAACATTTTACTTAAACAAACTATTTGGGTATTATACTTATAGGTGTCTTATATGTTTCATGGAATGACAATGAGGTGTCTTTAAGCCATTTCCTCCAATTCATTTAGTTTGGATTGTCTATTTTCTCTAGAATACTTTTAATCTCTATGTTGGACCGTTCATTATTTCCATTTTTTGGGGATGGTAAGGTGTATACATTTTGTGCTGCACTTTATACTTTTTAAGCATAGACTCCATTATTAAATTTAAAAATTGTATCACTTGATCACTTATGATGGATATTAGTATTCCAAACCTACAAAAGATGTCAGTCTTGACAAAATAATAGAAAAAATTGGAATCATCATTCTGGGTGGCATTAGATTCCACCCATTTGGATGCATATTCAACCATAAAAAAATATAATATTTTTAAAATTAAATGAGAAAGGGTGCCAAAAAAAATTCCCATACTTCAAAGATTTCACAAAAAAATGATGGTTCTTGGGGAATCTCTTTTCTCTTTGAAATATTTCTATAATATTTACATTTTTTATATTTTCTTAATAATCATGAGAATATTTAAATAAGGTCGTCTAATGGATTCCAAATTACAATACTTTTCTAACCATTCTTTGAGGTCTAAAGTGGCCTCCACAATAAATCATGTGAAAAATTTGAAAAAAAATCTATTTGACTTGTTGTAAGTATCTTCTTATGACATGGTTTTTTAAATTTCCCAGATAAATGGATATTCCCATATATAGAATCTACATAAATTTTTCAGTTCATTATTTGGAATGTAATTAAGAGAATAATTTACCTAATATTTGAAAAAATAATTTACTACTTCATCATACCATGGTACTCCACCTTCTATGATATAAATATGATCTCTGGGTATGTGATCATTTAGTGGGATCAGTTTTGGAATTTTTGATTCAGTGGTTTTGGGTAGAAAACTGAGGTTATATACCACTTTATTTTTAGATCCCTTTTTTTCTTTAATATCTACATTAAACTCCTATAAAATTATTATCCATCTTCATAGACTTGGTTTAGATTCATCCTTCAACAACAAGTAACTTAGTTCTACATAATAATAAAAATTAGTTTAATGTAAATATGTCCTGAATTTATCTAATACAAATAAAACATCAAGAAACTATTTTACAATGTTTGTGTAATTTATTTCAGTGGAATACAAGGTTATTGAGGAATGGTTTATGACTTGAGTTTTTCTTTCAATTCTTTAGGAAAGAACTACTCCTATAAATTGGTTTGATGCATCACAAAAAAAATGGTTGTTCCCAATTCAGTGGTTTCATTATCAGTGGGGTTATAAACTTTTTTTATCTCATCAAATGCCTCACTAAACTTATTATTACAAATATATTCAACTTCTTTTAAAATCAATATTGATATGGGAATATAAATCTTACTAAATTATTTTATGAATATTTTATAAACTCTTACGTGCCACAAAAATGATTTACTGTGATTCACAAAAGTGGGATATAGAAAATAATTGATCACTTCAACTTTATCCTTATCCACCTCAATACCTTTTTTGAAATGATATAACCTATAACTACTCATTTTTCAACCATAAAGTAACACTTTTCAAGGTTAAAAATTTGATTGTTCTCTATGGATGTTTTCAAAACATTCTCTAAATTCCCTATCAAATGATAAATGGATTTTCCTAAAAAAGTAAAGTACACGATAAATACCTCCAGGTTGTCCTAAATTTGATCTATAAACAATATTAACATACAACACTAAAATGTAACGAGGGAATTGCATAACCCAAAATGTATCCTCTTGTAAGAAAAGTTCCCTAAAGGGTAGGTGAATGTTCTCTTATCAAAGTCTCTTTGGGAAATTACTACCTCAAAATAGATATAAAAACTATCTAAAAATTAGTAATTTCTCCTAACTTATAGCCTTCATATCATTTTATCAATGGGTGGGATTGGGAAGTGATATTTTTCGATTATTTTCTTTATCTTTTTATAATCAATTCATACCCTAAAACTATTTTGGAATCTCATTGGAATTAATTCATTATTATAATTTTACAAAAAGGTCAATCTAGATTTCTTAGTAACCATGTTGATGGTTCCAACCCATTAGGATTGATAAATTAGGTCAATGATGTTAGTTGTTAATAAATTTTCAATTTTTTTAACAACTTCCATGATGGTGGGTTTAAGTATTCTTTTGGTATGACTAATAGGTCAAGAGTCCTCTTTTGAAAAGATTCTATGGGAGAGGACCATAGGTTTAATTCTAGGTATATCTACTAGACTCTATTCTATGGCTCGGGCATTTCTTTGTATAAGTTTGGTTAGGTTTTTTTCTAGTCCATCAGATAGATTTCTAGAAATGATCACTGGAAACTATTATACCTCTATAAGTTACAAATATTGCAAGTCACCTGGGCGGATTTTTAATTCCATATTTGGGTGGTTTTATATGAATGATATTGTATTGAAATTTCACACTTCAAAATCTTTAATTTCCTTGATAAAGGTTATTATATCATTTTCTCCTAGCAAATTATCAAATAATTCAGAGGTTATTTCTTATTGAGTTTTAAAAGAATAATTTTTTTATTTTTAATTACTCTCTTCTTCCTTGGTATTTTAAAAAGAAAAAAGATCTAATAAGGATAATAATTATCAAATAATAGCTAAATATTAAATGGGATAAGTACTTTCTTCTTGGAAATTTTAAAATAGTGAGTGATTGTGTGAAGGGTTCCTTTTGGAGTCAAGAACAATGAAGTTCACCTTGATACCTCCTAGCTCCGAGGTGAGGGTTCCTTCATGAAATTTTTGGATAATTTTGGATATCTTTAGGAATGGTCTTTCCAAAATAATGGGAGAATCCCCCAGTTCACTATCTTCCTCGATGGTGAGTATAAAAAAATCTGCTATAAAATCAGTCCTTGAACTCCTATAAGCACATCTTTTTACACTCTAGATAGAAAAACTATGGATTGATTTTCTATTTGGATAATAACCATCATGGTATTAATTTCATCATTATTTAAAGATGAAAAGGCATATTAAGATTTGACATCGATGGAAACACCAAGATCAAAAAAATCATCATAAAATTTCAAATAAATAGTAGTGTATGGCACAGAAAATGTCCCAATATTTTAAATTTTTCAAGAAATGGTTGTTTGATAATAACTTAGAATATCTTTAAAAGTTGATTATTTTATCCCCATCAAGCCACTTTTTATTGGGGCATATATATTTTATCATCTTCGCATATTTTGGGATTTGGAATATTGCCACTAGTAGTGAAATGTGGATTTTAACTTTCTAAAAGTTTCTTGGATCACTATTTGAAGTTTATCTTCTTTAAAAAAATTTGATTAAGTTAATATACAATGTAATGATTCCTTATTGTCTTTTTTCTCCCTTTTTTTCATTTGTAATTTTTTTTTTGTCCAATATTTTTGGTGGATGGTTGATCTTTCAAGTTTTTCTTATAATTATCAAATATAATTGGTTTAGGTTTTCTAAGATCTTTTCTTCTTCATTTCATAATTGCACTGACATTATATTTTGTATTTTCAACTATCTGGGCCGGTAGCTTTCAGGTATCCTTCTTTATAATATCCAAAATAGTATTTAAATAAACAGATCAATCTTTGAAATTTTATTTTAACCCATCAACATCAGACTTTAGTTGTTTGTTCTTGGTTGATGGTGCATTGGTTTATGGATGGTCAAAAGTATTTTTTTGGAAATTTGTAAGTTGAAAGGATTGTTATTGTTGGAAGGGCTATTTGTAAGATTTTTGGAATGGTGATGTGTTTTGATATTTATGTGGGAAAGGTGGATGACTAGAAAAAGGGGGACTAAAATATTTATATTGGCCACAAAATACTTGTTGGGATTTTCATTTTCTCTATTGTTGATTATATGTAAATTTTATTTTGTAGGGATGTTATTGTAAAACTCTTTGTACCTTGTATATCAGTACATTGATTAGTGTAATGATTAGGTGATGAATATAATCTGTATACCTAAATTGGATATAATTTCTCACTCAATTTCTTTACATCTATATGTCTCACTAGGTTAATCTATTCTTCAATTTTAGTTTCAAATAATGGTGATGATTAATAAATTCTTACCTCATTAATACCTCTTGTACATGTTCCTCTTGTTCTAAATTGTTTTGAATTCTCTGTTATCTTATTAATGAAATAATTATATTCTGGTGGTGATTTTTCAATCAAAGATCCCACAGATGATTTATCAAAGAGGTTTCTATAATTTTCAAAAAAATATGTGGTCTAATAACACTACGAAGTGGTTCTCTTCCACTATTTAATGTGGGAATCTTGAAACAAAGATAATTTAAATGTTCTTATTATTCATAAATACTCTCTATAGTAGTTTGATAAAATTTATATATCTCCTTCCTGAATTTTGTTCTACAGAAGTTTTGGAAGAACCTTTTCATGAAGCTTTATTGGAGATCATCACATACATGGATCTCTCTGAGTTTCAAGCTATAAAACCACTCCTTAGATACTCCCTCAATTGAAAAGGGGAATACCCACCACTTGAATTTATCCACATATACTCCTATTTCTTTGAATCTTCAAAAAAACAATCCTTAATTCTTGATTTTTTTTGGTTGGGGTATTTATTTACAAGGCCATTAAATTTAGGTAGCACAATAATAATTTTGGCACATAATTAAAAATCATTTTTCTTTGTATGAATTGTTAACCAACTTTCTTGGTTGGAAAATTATAGGGAAAAAAGGTCTCTTAAGGTATTTTGTGGATTAACATCCATGTTTTTTGGTTCAAAGTGAACACTTTAGGTTTCACTTTAGTATTTTAAACTAAATTATTCACAATTGTTTTTGAGATTAAAAAACATAAACCTAGTTATCAAATTTATTTCAATATTAGGTTAAAAAAATATTCCTTCATTAGAAATCCTAGTCATGAAAATTTTAAGTTTTAGACTAACACTTTCTCCCCGAAAGTAGCACTAATTTATAAGCCTCACAAATCGTGGGGTGTGGTAAAAGAAAATTTCTAAATTTTTTCATAGAGTAACATAGTGTCTATCTAGGTTCATCTCACTTGAAAATATTTCTCACTTGTTCACTTATTTAATCTAACTTACCAAAGTATACTTATTATTTTTATTATTATTTATTTAAAACACTAATAAATTGGGTATTTTTTACTTTCTAAGATTTTGAAAATACAAGTATAATTGAAATTTTAAAATATCCTAACATGTAATGCTAAAAAATGAGTTAAGAAAGAAATAACTTGGTATTATATTTCGTTTTGGGATCAATCCTTAGTCTCCTATATTTTTTAAATTTTATTTTGATAATATAATCATGAAATATATGATTATTAACTATCATTTTATTTAAAAATGGTTGAATATATAATTACAAAGGAAATATAAATTCATCCTCCCTGTATAATAAAGTTTGATGACACAATTTGGTCAAGGGTGTGACATCTTCCAGAACTCAGCTATATCAATTTCATTTCATCCATTGATTGGCTCAACTCTACCATATGAAGAGATAACCAATGAAGAGAGGTAAAAAATTAAACAAAATAATAGAAATATATTTTAGTTTCATTTCATGCGGAGATTCTCCACACCCATTCATTCCAGCCATATCTATTACAAATATAAAATAAACTTTGAGAAAAAATTCAAGAATACCATGAACTCCCCCAGTCCAAGACTCAAGTCAACATCTAATTATCTAGAGTAATATATCACTATTTGGAAAGAGATAAAGTAATAATAGATAAAAAAATAATGAAAATTAAAAAAAATAATGAGGATGTGAAAAGAATAAAAAAATACTAACCCGTGAAATCACAAAAAAAAAAGAAGAAGAAGAGAGGAAAGGAAGAATAAAATGATATAAAATATATGGTAAGTATAGTAAAAGAATAATAAAATTAAACACATAAATAATAGAATTATAAAAATATAATAAGATATAGAGAAATAAAATATGTAAAATATATTTTTAAAATAATAAAAGAAGAAATAAAAAATGAAAGATAGAAATAATAATAATAATGGGTGGGAAACTTGAAGAAAAATGTGTGGATTTTTATTTAAGAATTTTAAAATTACATTTATAATAAATTAAGATTAGAATAAAAATAAAGAAATTTCAAATTAAAAAAATGGACATGTGTAAAAGCATTGCACATCACCCTCGGTAGTCGCCTCCCTAGTGGTGTCGACTGAACTCCCTTCATGGAAGACCCTTATATTTTTTTATAGTAAGAAAGGAGTGGATACCTCAACCTCTTTAAAATATTTAAGGGAGATATTTAATTAAAACTCGGTGAGACCTATATGATCAAGATTAGAAACACCTAAGTCATTCTTATGTTTAAATATTTTATCATGGACCATAGCATCTTCATGGAAGTATCCTTTCTACATGCATGATTTTTTTTGTATGTGTCACATATCCATAGTGAAAATAGTATACAAAAAAACACCTGAGCTCTGGGTGTGAAGGTCCTGCTTGACCAGGCCTCGGATCTCACTCCCACTGAAACACATGATAGATCCCAGTAGCAGCAAGAAATGAAACACACTAATGACAATAATCAACCTCAGCTCAATGAGAAAAAATCCAATCCATACTGATGATGTCTTCAAATAGATCTATGTCAAGAATGTAAAACTCACATACCAACTCTTTATCATCTATCATTAACGAATAAAGAAAATAAAAAATTTTCTCTATTCTCTTATCAAGAGGTGTCACTAACTCCATTAAAAAGAATATAATTACTGTTGGATGTCTATGAATATGAACAAAACAAGATAACATAAATGAGTGGGAGGAAATAGTTTCAAATAAAGTAATTACTATGGAAGATACAATAAGGATAGTATATCTCACTACTGTCAGGCCTTCATTGACTTATATTGGGCACTCATCAAATGTGTGAAAGTGCTTCACTCCTATTGCTCATGCCTAGATCCCTTGAGTCTTTGAAGCCTCTGAATGTACCATAGTATACTTTAGAGCCTCTAAACCCTGACTATAACAAGGTATAGTCATAACCTAACATAATAATTGTAAATGAACAACACATCCATAGCTATTTCATATCTTATCAGGCAGAGGACAAAAACTTCGGGTGTGTCCGGCCTTAATAAAATGATAGAAAGTCAAAGATACATTTCTAGCTGTAGTAGATGGTATGGAAGATGCTCACTATTAAGACCCACCTCAACAACTTATGTGTCGATCCTACTACTTCATTTTATTCCCATGAACTCCACTAAAACTTCCACTAGATGGAAGAAAAGGGTTGGGGAAAACAACCTTTCCTGCCATATCCATTTCTCCCATCAAATATTTGTCTGCCATCTCCACACAGTTATAATGTTTCAACATAAATACCTATGATCTAATGTCTGATCGCAAACCCTGTAGGTAATTTTGATCCTTCAGTTGGTCATTCTTCACTACATCTGAAGAAAAATAGACAATCTCAGCAAATTGATTGGTGTATTCTCACACTGAATGCTCTCCCTATTATGAGGATAGTCACTCTAGATACTTTCCCTATATTAGAGACTCTCGGAAAAACTTCCATAAGAATAAGGTTTTGAAACCCTTCCAATCCAAGTCCTTGTGTCTATCTTCCTAGATAATATAATCCCTCCATCACTTACCGGATCCCACAAACATGAACGTTTCACACATTACCTTGATATTCTCTCATGATTCCAAAAATTCAAATATGTGATCATTCTTACCCAGCTATTCCTTCACCTATTAAGTCTCATTTTTCCCTTTAAAGGATGGTGTCTTCTCATATAAGAATCTCCACAATCGATCGATATTTCTCTCCTCCATCTTTTATTTATAACTCAACAACTGAGTTTTGAACTTTTGGTACATATTTATCAATAGTATGAAATACATGTACGATAGTATCGATGAGACTATAGCCTATTATTGGATTCCCTTGAGAATCATCAATTACACCCTCTTAAAGAACTAATGAAAGACGTCTTAGAGGAATATTGCTTCACATAAAAACAAAAGAAACATTAGACAATAGAACAAATCTCAGTTTAAACCATAAAACCTATTGGAAAAATTGACATTTAAAACAAACTCAATCACTAGAGACACATATCCCAACATCCCATTGAAACTTGAGTCTTGTCATGAAAAGAGATGATCAGGAACATATCGCGACATACCTCTCAAGTCCTAAAAATCCTATCTCTAGTATAACATACACCCAAGATAAGGAATTATGGGAATAAACCTCCTCTAAAACCATTTTGTAATTAACCAACCAAGGTTACCCTAAAACCTAGGACCTGACCTGATCTTTCACATAGCCAAATGGAATTCCTAATCCCCATAGGTTGGGAATAAGTACCCAGACAAAAAACAACAAACTAGAAGTAATGATCTCACCCTACATGAACCAACACTTGGAATATATACATACGAAGTGGGAAGGAATAGCAGAAATATAATAAAATATATTCCATAATAGCAAGAAAATATCAAAATCAAAACAGCTTTAAAAGTATCAAAAACTCCAAGAGACAAGTCTAACTGCAAAGGATAAAATACAAATAGCTACTCCATGTGATAGTATAGATGAACTCTCCCCATATCACCACCAGCTACCCAACTCAGCTGACATGAAACCTATATGTATGATTTTGGCACCTTTTCTTTCCCTAAATTAAAACATATATATAGGTTTGTACACCACCAAAGTGGTTCACAGGGTTTGAGATAATAGGATCAATAGGATCTCACATAGGTGTTCCATAACTAGTCTCTATATAAGAATTCATGTATTCTCATTATAAGTAAAACTTGTCATTATAAGCAGTAAAGTAGTTTTATAGAAAAAATGGTTAAAATTTCCTCTTTACAAAATTTTTAAAACAAAATCTAGTATATCAAATTCAAAGAACATTTTTCATATCATCCTTCACAATCATAAACATGCATATTAAGGCTAAAATAGTAAAAATCCAAGAAGAAAATAAAAGTAGCAACAAATACATCACAACACCAAGGAATACAACATGTTGGGTAGCATACTACCCATACCCAATGTTACCCATGTGCTCATTTTCATAATAATCAAAAAAATTGAAAACCATATATGAAATTCAACATTTAATAGGGTACCCATACCCACTTATCTTTCAGAAAAAATTAATGCACTGAGAATATCCCCCTTCTTTCTATTTATAAAAAAACATGGAAATACCTTTTTCGTAAAAATATATTTCCAACACACATAAAAAATCATACCAATTTCATACCAATTTATTAATAAATCAATTTATAAAAATAGAACAATGTTTCTTATAAAACATAGTCTAGAGACGGAACTGCCTACCTCAAAACTTGGATCACGCACACCCATAATGGAATCCACCAATAAATAAGACCCAATGATGTCAAAAAAGGGAGAAGAATCTTTTCCCCATCTCAAGATAGATTCAATTTAGAAAATAACGGTTCACTAGATAATAGAAAATGTCATGTACCACAAGAATGAACACCCACCACACCACAACCAATAAATGAATGGTCTTCACAATGAGATATCAAAATGGATCCAAACTAATATAATAAGAAACACAAATTTAGACCAAAAAATATGATAAAAAACCCAGGGGATCCACTACAATCAATTAAAATAATGAAATTGAAAGATCAATCACTCGGAGAGATGCACTACACATGCAATGATGATCAAATGCCGAATAGATCGACATGGAAGGAACAATGTCTCCAAAAACCATCTAATAATAACTTTTCTTCAAGAGAAAAATAGAAAATTCTATCAAATAGACACTCAAAAACATGAACAGTTGCCTAAAACTTCCCTTCTTGGGAAACTGCATGATATGTAACTCTTTTATGCATTGTCAAATCCATGGTGATAAAGTATTCCAAAAAAAATTGATGACATGGAATAAAAATATAATATATAAATGAATCATGATGTATAACCATTCATCATTTAATATAACCTTTCATAGCATGAAACCCTTTCATGTATTCCACCCAGCAACCATAACATTTTTTGTAACCTTGTTACATGGTGTAAAATTTTCATGCAGCCTGTAAAACCAATCAGTTAAATCTGAGAGTCCAAAAAAACTGCAACTTCAACATTATAGGTATCCCCCTAATCTTTCTATTTCCTATGAGGACAAAAAAAAGTATAACCACAAAATGGTTAAGGATATACCTAAAATATCGATAATGGGATGTTACATATTATTCAACACATTATCAATGTTCTTTTGATGCAACTACTTCAACATTATACAACGATATAACAACTTAGGCCAAAGGCACTTTTTAACTTATCATGTAAAAAAAGTTTCAACATTGAAAACGTAAGATTAATGTTTCATAGTAGTGTTTCTAAAAAAATTGAATTTGAAAACATCAAAATAAAAATAGATAATTCAAACAGAATAATAAATTGAGGATTATAATCAATATAACTAATAATGTGCATTAGGAAATGAGGAAATAGAGGATGGAAAATTGTTTATCAAGAAGATGTTGATCCATCATTCACCCATCAATCGTACATCATAGTTATATTAAAAAAATTATACAATCTAAATAATATTAAGATTATTAATGAATATAAAGATTATTCTATACATTATCAATGGTTGTTTGTGAGATCACCCATTTTTTTCTAGGGTTTTCCCATGGCTGCTCTTGAAGGCTACTGATTTTTGGTTTTATTTTCCTTTAAAGTGTGGGATGGTGGTCATTAGTGGATGGTAAGGCTTCAGGTCTTGGGTAATGGTGGGTGTTGGGAGCTTGAGTATTATTCGCATTTGAATGTGGTTAGACTTTAAGGTTTTGGTCATCCAGATTGGTAGTCGGCGGGTCAGATCTGGCCCAGATCTACTGTTTTAGACCATATCTGGTTTGATTCGGTCTTCATTGATGATATTTGGGGGTGATGGTACTGCATCGGAATGGCAGGTTACTAGAGGCATGGAGGACGACGTGTAGCGGAGGACAAATACTCAGCTATATATGGGGTTGAAAATAGAGGGGGGCTTCGATGGGTGCATTTTTTGGGGATTTTGTGGTAGTTGATGTTCTGCTGATCTGCAGTGGATGGACCTTGAAAAAAATACATGGGTTGTCGGACGTAGATCTGGTAGGATCAGGCTGCAGTGATGGTCTGTGGTGATTCTATTTGTGGTGTGGTCTGATATGGGTGAAGAATGGGATATGGCTGTGGTGTCAGTGAGATTTAGGTTGATGGTGGTGGAGGGTCGATATTTGGAAACTAACAATGGTAAGTCACACATATATAGGTGTGGTGGTGCCCTTACGGGGAGAAGGTGGGTCATTTTATAGGCCTTGGGCCTCTGTTAATCCTTTTTCTTTAGTCCATGGGACTTTGGGACATATGTTTTGCAGTGTTTTTGCTCTATTGAGCTTTTTTTTCATTGAATCCTTATGTCTATGTGCCTTTCGGTTTTTATATTTCTGTTTGGTCCTCACTAATCCCACAAAATGGATTTGTGTGCTTTTCACTTTTTTAATAAAGGGTATTTCCCCCAACTTTCCTAGTATTAATGGTTTTTTGGAACAACACCATCAACATCCATCCTTTTCCAAAGTTTTCCAGTCGATTGGTTATAAAAAATAAAAAACTTATCATATGATGATATAATGGCAAATGAAAAATGAATTTCTTACATTATAATGCCAACAACTGAAATCGCTTTTGTTGGAAAAAAACAAATTATATAGGGATAGTTGAATAGTCTATAATAAATTAATTAGAATCAAAATAAACTCATAAATAAATAAATAACATTTATTTATTGAGAATAAAAATTAAAATATTAGAGGATACTTCAAAAAAAACTACACATAAGTTAGAATATAAATACATAAATAAAATAACAAAAAAATGTGTGAAAAAATGGATTGATGAATTTATGGATAATTTAGATAATAACATGTGATAAAAAAGAAACAATATTGAAGGGGGAAACTTAGTTGAAGATAGATATAAAACTATAGTCAACCCATAAATAGTATCAATGTCTACCCAAACAAAGACTACCTATATATATGGATTTAATAATTGTAGTAAGTAAATATAATCATTTAAACCTTTGGGGAACATTATACCACCAGTATTAAAAATGAACTTTCCTTATAGTTTTTTGAGAAAATTTATATTTCTACAAAAAATATAATCTAGGATCACATTCTTGAATGTAAAGATAAATTATAAGTTATGAACTAGTTATGATGGTTGTGCACACACAAAAAGGATATTTAGGAAAAATTAACATCATTGAAAAAATTCAATAAAGATAAGGATTTTTTAATAAAATAATTCTATATTCTGAAGGAGGCAGAGTGTCACTTGAAATTAAGTATCTAGAAATGAAAAATTAGGATAAATACTCTATCATGCTACTAATAGTGGAAAAATTCAAGAATCATTTAAGATGGGAAACCAATTATAGAACAACTAAAATTTGGAGTGAATTTGAGATATTTGTTGCAATAAAAAAGTAAGAACCCATGTCAAGGTGGAGAACTGTGGTTGAGGTAATAGTATCTTAAACCTACACTAGTGTCAAATTATAAAAAAATCAATAAAAAAATAATCATAGAAAATAATGTGAAAATTTAATTAATGTTAGAAACCATCATATAAAACAATATTTGGTAGTGTTAAATTAGTGTTTCCCATTATCTTATTAAACAATGTTAGTGAACAATCCTTGTGTTTTATTGAAACTCGTACAGAGAAGAATGTCATGAATTTTATCTCAAATAAAGGAAACCCAATATTCAATACCAATAAATCACAAACTAATTGTGCGAAATTTATATATTTCTTTGAGTGATGAGGGGTCCACAACACCATCAACATAGAGGTAAGGGATACGATGGGTTACACACATTATCAATGAGCATAGGGTGATTGAGGGAGCAATATTGAAAAGAAACTAATTTTGGGATTAATAACTAGTACTAATGGGTGAATTTATTCATGTTAAAAGAAAATAAAATATGAAAACAAGGATATGGAAGAATATAAAATGATCAAATAAAAATTAGATGCCTATAAAATGATGAAACTAAAACCAAAAATCAAATAAATCAAAATTTCCTTAAATAAAATCAAATAATTTCTATAGAATATAACTCTAATGAAATCATACAAGTAGATAGGTTTTGATCATAGTGTTGATTTTTGAGAGGAAGAAAGTAAGAAGATCATGGGGGAATACAATAGCCATTAGTGTGATTTGTTACCATGATTTCAAGGAGGAGTAACAAAAAGGAGTAGTGGGATTTATCTAGGGGAATACAATATTGCATGAACTATAGAAGAGAGGTTGATAAGGTTCACTATAGAGTTTAGGGTTCTTGAGGGTAAATATAAGATATTGTTCAGAGAAATATTGTAGGAGGAAATGTAATGGGAAAGGATATCTAAGGGGATACAGATTCATATGAGGACCTAAATGTTGGTAAATGGTTATATAGGAGGTGGTTAGGATATAGGATAGGCAAGATGGGTGGAAGTGGAGGCAGAAAGCACCAGAGTTGGGACGTTAGAGGAGTGAACCTGGGGATGCGGAATGATGGTGGGTGGGAGAGTCATGGATTTATAGTAGTAAAATCGAGGGGAAATATTCATTATGTAAATCATGCTTTGAGGGATTGAAAAATGTAATGATAAATTAAAAAAATAATATATATTTATATATATGGGAAATATATTTGTGTGTGTATATGGGAATGATATATATTTGTATAACTGTGGTGATCTGTATATATATGGTAAAATTTTAAAATAAATAAATTTGATAAATAATGGGGATATAGGTTGTGTGTAATAGGAATTAGAATAATAAATAATGAAAAAAGATTGAAAAACATGAAAGAGGTTATAAGGGAGGTACACCATATGAGGGAGAGAGAAAAAATAAAAAAAAAATAATTATAAGTGACAAATTAAGTGATATTAAATGGAACAAATAAATTATATAAATGGATGGTGAAATTTTTTTGTGGTGAACGGTGTGAAAGGGAGGAGAATTAAACCCCCTCACACCTCCCTCTCTCCTCTCTTTCTCACTCTTATATTCCCTTTATCTCACTAAAATTATTGAAAATTTTCAATTTGATATCCTTGTAATATTTATCAGAATGATTCTTCTTTAGTGGTGTTGGATTCATCATGGAAGGAGGAGGGTGGGTATAAAAAAATTCATAGCATACGATGTGTTTTATATAGATTTTAATTAAACAAAATTTCCTTATTTTTTAAATATCTTCTTTAAAGGACATTAGAATGACTAGAAATCTGTGATGTTGGATCTATATTAATTATATAATGGTAAGACCTTGGTTTATTTTCATAGGTGATGAATAATTTTATCCATGTTTAAGTAAATTCAAATTATAGTATTAAATCACAAATATAATGATTAATATTAGAGCTACTTCAGTGCCATAATTTAAATGGTGGATCAAGTCCAAATTCATGAGTAAATCAGTATCAAGGTGGGTGGTCTAAAACTACTCTATAAAGTTTCTTTCACTCTTCTAGTAAGTGAAAAAAATATTATCATGCTCTCATTTATTATATGTGATCGTTCTAAATTGGAATTGGTTCGTTCTTTATTCATAGACCTGCCATGGATCCTATTGGGCCTTTTGGAATTGAGACCAAGACTTAAATCCACCCTAGAGGTATGAAAACCTTTTACCCTAAGTTTGAACTTGGATTGAACAAACCATGATCCATTATATGATTTTTAAATTAGTTGATAATTGTCTTACAATATGAGTTTGGAATACCACGTGAATTTATGTAACTAGATCGATGGTAAATCACTTGTCCTGAAAGTTATTAATTAATTTTTAAATGGCTTATGCTTGGTAATGATATGGAAGGTGGGTATATTGGTTTATGAATGAGAAACTTGGATTAGATGAGAGGTGTAATGAATTGTTTCAAATATCATGTTAATTGGTGAATTAGCATAATGTAATAAAAGCATTATTGATTGGTAAATTTATGAATTGATCGAAATGTATTATATAAAAGTGTTTGGAATGTTTGGAGTATGGAATTAAAAATGGTTGGTTTTTCATATTTTATTATATAAATCATTGAATATGATTGATGCATGAGGTCTAGGTGAATGATCATGTAAAACATAAGGTTCGGAAGCATGGTAATGTACCACCTGAGGGTTAGATTCATGTTGATGTACCAAAAAAGGGTTGGAAACAAGGTTACATACATCATGAGTATTATATTCATGGATACATACTTATTGAGGGCTTGATTCATGGTTATATTCCACCTAAGGTCTAGATACATGGGTATAAACATTCTAATATAATAACCATGTTATTTATTATACACTTAAACATGATTTATTACAAAAACATGCACTTAAGACAACTATGAGGATCAATAGGTCTAGTATCTTGGGAAATTATGAACATTACATAACAATATAGAACATAAAACACAACATCATTATTGAAAACTTATTTTACATGACTACAACATTCCTTCTTACTTATCATTGCATGGGATAACTTGAGGACATGCATAAGAAAAGGGTGAGCTATAAAGCCCAATAAGGGAGTAAACAAGGAATAACATGAATAATACAATACACATTAGGCAATAATAATATCAATGCATAATAAGAGAAACATGAACATAAAATCATGATATATCCTGATAATCATAACATGAAAATGTGGAAACAACATTTTACATGATATTCGCATGTGTCAAAGCTTATTTCACATGGAGCATGAGTAAACCCTCATTACACTTGAATTAGAATTATTAAATCCTCATTAACTTTAATTATCATTAGTAAACCCACATTTAACTTGATTTATCATGATACTACTCTTTAACTAATGCATTAGAGTGCTATCAGGGTGCACCCTTTATAAACATTTCATTTCATGCATAAGTGTTCCACATGGATCAAACAACACGGATTAATTAAACATCATAAATTACTCCATGAATAAGAGATGTGTAATACATAAATGTTATTCCTCAATAAAAAATTACATGTTCATAAAGTTCAATGCCCTTTATAGAGAAATGGGTATGGTATTCACTTACACGATGATTTTGGAATGGGAAATTTCGGTGTAACTTCGGCAACATAACAATGTAAAATAAAAATCGTAAAATGGGTTAAAGATAGATAAAGTGGTATCACATTATTTATGCATGAAATGGATAGTAAGTGGGTCATGGAACGTAATATCCCATCATTTTTAATGGATGTTAGATGCATAATATAAAATATTTTCTAGAATGTAAAGGAGAAGAGAGAAATTCCTTTCAAAAATTCGTCATGGTAATGAGTGAACATGCGAGGCATTAATAAAAGAGAAAGAGGTACCTCATAATTGAAACATAATGAGATAAGTATGTGGGAGGTTTGAAATCATACCCCAAAATTTTTAATTGAAAATAAAATTGTATAATAACATAAATAAATTTGGACAAAAATGAGAAAAGAATAAATCCCTTACATGGAATTGTGGTCCTAAATGCTTGGGAGTGGCTTGAGAGAGGCACCTAGAGAGCTTGAGGAACCTGAAGAGGATTCTAGATAGATTAGGAAAAATTTTGGTTGAGATCCAAAGGTTTTTAGTGAAGAGTAATGGGATATTGAGTGGGTTTATATAGGTAAAAAGAGGGAATTCTATATTATTTAGGTTTTGGACACTACACATTAAACTAATCAAAACCACAAACCATCCCATGGTTTTTTCCAAAGTGGATTGAAAAAAAATATATTTTATAATTCCAATGGCTGAACATAATAAAAATTTAGCCTTGCTTATGTGATGGTGAGTCACACCCTCAAGGAAATCATTTTAAAATGTTAAAATAGTTTATAAGTCTTTGAGGGTCCACTAAGGCATTATTAAATTAATCAAACAAACTTAAATCACATTATTTTAAAGATAAAACATATATTGTCCAAAAAACCAATTTATATTATTTTATTACATCACTATTAGGTCATTATGATGTCATAAAACACATTATATTTTTAAGTGGTATTTAATTTTTACCCAACAATTCTACTATCTCAGAAAATTATGAAAAATTAACCATTAGATAGTTTCGATGTCCTGAATCCAAACATGATATTCACTTTATCTAATTAATTTTATAAATATTTGAATTTTTAATTTTAAAATAAAAATCGACATTTATTAAAAATTCATGCGTTTTGAAAAAAAATCCAACCATAATAAAAAATACCATTTTATTCTTAAAAATTATAAGATAATTAATGTTTAATAAAAATTAATTTAGTAATAATATTTTATTAAAATATTATTTAATTCAAAAATCCATTAATTTATCAAAATATATTTATTAATTGAGTTTAAATATTAAGTAAAAATACTATTTGTGTTTTAAACCCATTTATAAAGTAACAATAATAAAATGAATGTATTTTATTTATACAAAAAAAATGCACATAATCATAGAGTTAGGATCTTGTTACAAAACCTCTTATAACACCCCTATAATACCTAAGGTTAAGGTATGCAATGGTGATAGAATTTTGGGGTGGCTCGAATAACATTGATTGGGTGGTAATCAATTTTAACTTTCACATCTCATGTAGGAGGCTCTATTCAAAATTAATATGTTGAATATCAACTTGGGATTGGTCAATAGTGAAAACCAGTTATGGTACCTCCTTTCTGAGCTCTAACAAATGGTCTTTTATGCAGAAATTCTACTGGATGAGGCAACAACTTCCTTTCTCTGACTAAATTAGATTTGTAAAAGCCCTATATTTATACTAATCATGTGATCATTGTTCAATAGCTATATTAGAAATGAAAACAATACATAACAGTATTTTAAAATCCAAAAACATAAAATAACAGAAGTTCATATGTCTTATATAACCATTTAACATAATAATACATTTAATCAGATCAAGATGAATTTTCATTAATAAATGTTTTGGTCGTTACTATCTTCCCCCCTTAAGAAATTTAAAATTTGGAATTTCTTTTTCACACACTAAAACAGAAGAGGGTAACTCTAATTAATTACTTCCTCTAATTCCCATGTTGCTTCTTCAAACTTGTGGTTTCACCACAACACCTTTAAAAGGGGCATTGTCTTATTTTTTATAAATGTTTCCATATGATCTAAGATCTTTACTGGATTCTCTTCATAGATGAGGTCATTCTCCAATGGTACCACATTAGGATTGAATATGTGTGATGGGTTAGGTATTTACTTCTTCAAGAGTGACACATGGAATACATCATGTACTTTATATAGGTTCGGTGGGAGTGTTAATTGATAGGCCACTTCTCAAATGCGATCAGCGATCTCAAAAGAGGCGATGTACCTTGGATTAAGCTTTCCCTTCTTCCAAAATCTCATAACTCTCTTCCAAAGTGATATACGAAGGAATAACTTGTCTCCAACATCATACACTAGGTATTTTCGATGATTATCAGCAAATCTCTTTTGTCAATTATTAGTAGCTTTAATGTGTTGTTGTATGGTCATATCCTTCTCCTCCATTTATTCAACCATTTCTGGACCTAGGAGTTTTTCCTCCCCAAATTCATTCAAATGTGTCGGTGTTCTTTACCTATTCCAATAAAGGGATTCATAAGTATCCATTTGTATGCTTTAGTGGAAACTTTGGTTTTAAGAGAACTCAACCAGAGGAAAATGTTGATCACATCCTCCTTTGAAGTCCATTGAGAATTATCCCAACTTGTCATCAAGTTTTTGGATAGACCACCCAAATTGATCATCAATTTGAGGATGATAAGTCCTATTGAAGTTCATCTCAATATTCAGAGTGTGTTGGAGACTATTCCAGAACATAGAGATGAATCTTGGATATCGATCAGATACAATAGATATTGCTACTCCATGTAGCCTTACCACTTCTATGATGTATATTTGTGCCAGTTGATCCAATGAGAAATCATCTCGAATTGCAATTAAGTGTGCAATATTTGTAAGATGATACACAACATCCCATATATCATTGTTTCCTTTAGATATCTTCAGGAGTCTGGTGACCATGTCCATGGTGATGTTATCCCATTTCTATGTTGTTATGGGTAATGGTTGCATCATCCACTTAGACTTCTGCCTCTCAGCCTTCACTTTCTGTCATACCAGGAACTTTGATGTATACTCAGCGATCTTCTTCTTCATTTTATTCCACCAATAATGATATTATATATCTCTATACATCTTTTTTTCATGGTGAATATAGAACTTTAAAATTTTTGCATCATCCAAAAGTTATTTCTTTGACTACGGACTTGATGGAACACATAGTCTTGACCCAAATCTCACAATTCCTTCTTCATTGAAATTGAACTCCGAGGATTTACATTTTCAAATAGTTTCCACATTCTTTTTAATTACCACATCACCATTTTGAGCATCCTTTATCCTTTCCAAAAGAGACTACTGAGAAGTCATCTGTGAAATTATTGAGGATATTCCCTTCTTTATGATTCTCATGTCCATCTTCATCAAATATAAGAAGATAGGATCCTTCTCAATTCTCATCAGTGATAAAATAATGTGTTCCTTTACACTTAGAGCATTTTTCACCTCATTCTATTTCCCCAAGTGGTAATGGATTGAACAGTCATAGTCTTTGATCACCTCTAATCATCTTCATTGTCACATGTTTAACTCTTTCTTTGTGAATATATACTTGTGGATTTTTGTGATCTGTATATATTTCAAAAATCTCCACAAAGAGGTAATATTGCAAAATTTTCAATGAAAATACTACTGAAGCCACCTCCAAATAATGTGTTGGATATTTTTTCTCATGAACTTTCAATTTACTTGAAGTATAAGAAATGGATTTTTCATTTTTCATCAACATGCATTCCAGGCCCTACTTTAAAGCATCGCTGAAAACCAAGAAAAGTTCTCCACTTGTGGGTAGTGTGAGAACAGGTGCAGTGATAAGCCTCCTTTTCAAATCCTTGAATATTTCTTTTTTTTCATCACTCCATGAAAAATTACTCCCTTCTTAGTTAGCTTGGTAACAGGGTTTGACAATCATTAGAAATTTCTCATAAATCGGTGAGAATGTTCAGCTAACCCTAGGAAGCTATGGATATCCATCACCAATTTTGGCCTCAATCATCCCTCAATTGTAGTTGTCTTGGATGGATCCACAGATATCCCATTTCTTGTTATGGTATGACCCAAGAATGTGACATCCTTCAACCAGAACTCAAACTTTCTATACTTCTCATAGAGCGTATTCTTTCGTAATGTCTCTAGTACAGTGTTTAGATGCTCCTCATACTCCTCCTTGGTTTTAGAGTATATTATAATATTGTATATAATGACTACTAAAAAATTTTCAAGTTAATCTATAAATACTCTATTCATAAAGTCCACAAATATTTATCAATTATTAGTGAGTCTGAAAGGCATTAATATGTAATCATAGTGCCGGTACCTTGTATGAAAATAAGTCTTGAGGATATCCTCCATATTCTCCCTTACTTGGTGATATCCTGACCATAGATCCACCTTATAGAAATATTTTTCTGCACATATTTGATTGAAAAAATCATCAATTTGTGGCAGATAATGCTTGTTCTTCATGATAATCAATGGAAATGTGCATTAACCCATCCTTCTTCTTGATGAAGAGGACCAGTTCACCCCATGGTGAAGCACTTGGGCATAGAAAACCTTTATCCATATTCTCTTGTAGTTTTTTCTTTAACTCCTCAAACACCACAACATCCATTCTATATGGATTCTTGGATATTTTAAAAGCCCCAAGTATAAAATCAATCCAAAATTATACATCACTTTTAGGAGGAAGACCATGAAATTCCTCAGGAAACACTTCAGTGAAGTCCCTCCCAATTGGCATGTCTTCAAGGATGGTTGATTACTTTGACATAGTCATCTAATCATGATACGAATTATTATAGGGATGTAATATTCATGCTTGAGATGATGGTGCTAAAGAAGATTCATCATCCTCCTTGCACTTGTACAGAATCGGGGGTCGATTCGCCAAACGGAGATTGATTTCCCTCTCATAGAAATTTATTTTGGATCTATATAGAGAAAGAAATTCCATGCTAATAATTGCTTCAAATTCCACCAGAGGGTGTATGATGAGGTTCTCTGGGAAGTTCAATCCACAAATTGTGACAAGGAAGGAATTATATTCATGGGATGCAACGATTAACCAGTTTTATGTTCTAACCTAAATCTTTACTTACATGATTTGGGGGGGTGTTAGGATTGTTCTACTAAACATTCAGGATATAAAAGAATGTGTAGAACCATAATCAAAAGTTTTTTCATTATTCCTGAGTGAATAACTAGAGTACATGTCACTGATTATTTTTCGGGATAGGCTTCATCAAAAGTGATGGAAAATATCACCCTTGATGCCTTGGAGGTTTTTGGTTGACTCCAAAACCCCTTGGATTAGGTCACTGTTTGGAAAAGTGCCCTGGTTCTTCATATTTTAAGCCATGAACTATGATTTGAGGGTTGAACGGAGTGTTCCTATCCTCTTTCATAGCGGCGGGTTTTTCTTGTCAGTAGTTAATGGCTAGGTTCCCTTATATTCCACACCTAAGCATTTCCTCATCCCCTTCTAGCAATTTCTAGGGAACTTATCTCTGCACCATTAGTAAGTTGGGTGTTATAATTTTGTAGAACCATTACATTTATCCATTGGACCACCAGAATTAAATTACACCTTATTATTTTTATCCCAATGATACCACTGAGATTCACTGGTCTCCATTTCAACTTTTAGGGAACATTGGAAAATTTCTTCATAGATATCGAAGTCACGGATCCCTATGTCTTTTTGTAGTCTATGTTTTAGCCGACAAAAGAAGCAGTCAACCTTGCATTCAGGGGTAATAACAAAGCCAAAGGAATATTTTGAAATCCTTTTGAGGTTTTCCTCATACGCTATGATGGATTAATCATCTTTTTTTCTGAGGGAAAGGAAGTACCTCTCAAACTTATGTCAGAGGGTGTGTCGAAAATATTTTTCAAAAAACATTTTCTGTAAATCCTTCTATTCCAATGCCTTTATATTCTCCTCAATGTTATTCTTTTCTATGAATTTCCACCATTGATCAGCATCACCCCTATATGATAATCACTTATAAGAACCTTCTCTTGTTTGGAAAATTGAATAATGGAGAATATCTTTTCAATGGAGTTGGTCCATTGCTCAGAAATTGAGTTACTAGATGATCCATTAAAAGTTTGAGGCCTTTGTCTAATGAATATATTGATTGTGGATTGTTCTTTATTTGGGGGGTGTGGACTTTCCTCTTGACCCATGTTTCTATTCAAAACAAGAGTTAAATGAGATATTATCATGACAAAGTTTGTGATTCCCACTCCCATGGGATTGGTAATCTCATTAGAACAATCATCACATTGATCTTCTCGTCGGTTGTTAGCCCAAGTCCTCATTTTACCATCCATTGGCTGGAATAAAAGGAAAGTTAGGGGTAACACATAAATGGGAATCCAATGAAAAAAAGGGATAACATATAAATTAAATTTATTTATTTAAAAAATGAATTTATAAGCTTAAATATTTGTTATCCATGATCTACTTCCAAACATATATTCTTAAGGGAATGTTTTTTATTCCCTTAGAAATGGTTCATACTTATATTATTAATATACCAAAGTATATCCCCCTAGAGTTTTATAACCAGGAGTGCATCAAGGCATGTTTTCATGCACCAATTCTCGTTTGAGTCTAGCTCAAAGAGGGTTTTCGGGTTTTACCCCTAGATACATTTGTGCCATAGCCACCTATACTTGTTCTTATCCAGATAGGGATTTATTTTCTTGATAAACCACTTACTCTATACTCACCAAAATTTAGGGATGTTTTTATTATACTTATTCTTATCCCTAATGAATTAACTAGGGTTTTCTAATCCTAATCCCAAAAATAACTAAACATATCCTTTGATGTCAACTATAACAACCATACTCTTCATTACACACTTAAACATGATTTATTACATAAAATTACACTAAATAAAACTCTAAGGATTGAAAGGTATAGTGTCTTGGGAAATAAGAAACATTACATAATAAATTAGAGCATAAAACACAACATCTTTATTAAAAACTTCTTTTACATGACCAAATCATTCCTTCGTACTTAGCATTACATGGGATAATATGAGGACATGCATAAGAAAAGGGTGAGCTATAAAGTCTGGTAAGGGAGTAAACAAGGCATAATATTAATAATATAGTAAATTTTAGGATAAAGTTGTATCAATAGAGCACAAGAAAACATGAACATAAATGCATGATATAGCACTACTATCATAACATGAAAATGTGGAAACAACATTAATCATGATATTAGCATGATCCAAGGCTCATTGCACATGGAGCATGAGTAAACCCTCATTGTATGTGAATTGGAATGATTAAACCCTCATTTCACTTGAATTAGCATTATTAAACCCTCATTTAACTTTACATATCATGATATTACTCTTTACCCAAATCATTGGAGTGCTATCAGGGCGCACCCTTTATGAACATTTCATTTCATGCATATGTGTGCCACATGGATAATACAACATAGATTCATTAAAAAAATTAATTTGTTACATGAATAAGAGATTTTTAATACATAAAAAGTCCTTAATAAACAAGTATGTGTGTATAAAGCTGAATACCCTTGATAGTGAAATGGGTATGGTTTTCACTTACACGATGATTTTGGCATTGAAACTTTTGGTGTAACTTCGATAGCATAACGACGTCAAATAGAAATCGTAAAATGGGTTGATGAGAGAGAAAGGGGTATCTCATAATTTATAAATGAAATGGATAGTAAGGGGTCCTCGAAAATAATATCCCAACATATGTAAAAAAAATTAAATGCATAATATAAAATAATTTCTTGAATGTAAATGGGAAGAGAGAAATTCCTTATGGAATTTTCGCATGGTAACAAGTGTACATGGGAGGCATTAATGAGATAGAAAGAGGTCTATTATCATTAAAACATAAGAATGGTAGTACGGGGGAGGATCTAAATCATTATCGAACATTTTTAATTTAATATAAAAGGGTATAACAACATAAATAAATTTATACAAAAATGAGAAAGAAAGAAATCCCTTACTTGGAAGTGTGATCTCAAAGGCTTGTGAGAGGTTTGAGAGAGGATTATAGGGAGCTTGGGGCGCCATGGCAAGATTCTAGAGAAAGTAGGATAGAGTTTGGTCGATCTTAAAAGATTTTTAGTGAAGATTAAGGAGAGATTGAGTGGGTTTATGTAGGTAAAGTGATGTAATTCTTTATTATTTAGGTTTTGAACACTACAAATAAACTAATCAAAATGAAAAATAATCCCAAGGTTTTTTCCTATGGTTTTTTCCAAAGAGGAGTGGAAAAATTATTTCATTTTTCAATATCCAAACATAATAAAAAATTGGTCTAGCTTATATAGAGGTGAGTCACACTCTCAAGGAAATCATTTTAAAATGTTAAAAAAGTTTATAAGTCTTGGAGGGTCCACTAAGGCATTGTAAAATTAATAAAAAAAATATAAAACCACATTATTTTAAAGATAAAACATATATTGTCCAAAAAAACATTTTTATAGTATTTTATTACATCACTATTATATTATTATGATGCCATAAATCACATTATATATTTAAACGGATTTTAATTTTTACCCAACAATTCAACTATCTCATAAAATTATGAAGAATTAACCGTTAGATAATTTCAATGTACTGAATCCAAAAATTGATATTCATTTTATCTATATAATTTTCTAAATAAGTGAATTTTCAATTTTAAAATAAAAACCTACATTTATTTAAAATTCATGGGTTTCAAAACAAATTTTTTTCAGCCCTTAATAAAAATTACAATTGTCTTACTAAAAATTATATGATAATTAATATTTAATAAAAAGTAATTTAGTAATAATGTTATATTAAGTAATTATTTAATTAAAAAAATCAATTAAATCATCAAAATATATTTCTTAATTGTATTTAAATATTAACTAAAAAATTATTTTGGATTTAATAACCATTTACAAAGTAACAATAATAAAATGATTGTATATTCTTTATACAAAAATAATACACACAATCATAGTGTTGGGGTATTATTACATAACCCCTTATAATACCCACATGAGACCTAAGTATAAGGTGTTCAATGGTGATATACTCTTGAGGTGGCTTGGATAACATCGCCCAGGTGGTAATCTCTATTAACTTCCACTTCTCCCGCAGGCGGTTACATTCAAGATTAACATGTTGAAGATCAATTGAGGATTGGTCAAGAATGAATCCCAATGACACTACCTCCTTTCCGAGCACTGACAAATGGGGTTCGTATGCAGCAGTTATACTGGAAGAGGCCGTCACTTCTTTTTCTAAGTAAATTGGATTTGTTAAAGCCCTATACTTATACTAATCATGTGATAATTTTTCAAAGGCTATATTAGTAATGGTAACAAATAATAATGGTATTTTAACATCAAAAAACATAAAACCACAGAAGTGAATATGTCTTAGAGAGCCATTTTACAAAATAATACGTTTAATAAGATCAAGAGGACCTTTCATTAATAAAGGATTGTTTTGTTACATATATGGTTTAGATGCACTCTTAATTTTTTGTAGAGGGTGTGATGTTTTCTATATTTGATTCTTGATGGAGAGATCAAGAATTTGGGTGATTAATATATGATATGAAAATCTTCTAGTAGTATGGGAGACCCCCATGACAATGGAGAATCCACCAGATTATATATATATCTATAATCATGTGAAGAAGGTTTAGATGACCTTGAGTTTTATCCTGGATCTTGAGGATTGATGGGTTTATTATATGTTCTGTATTAATTTATGAATCAATTCCCCTATTATTCATATTATTTCATTCACTTTATATCCATACGGTATTATTTAGTCCCTATGGGTGTCGGACTAATGGTTTATAATCACACCATATTCAAAATTCGTCTGGTACACATGAAAATCTCATGGATATAGGTTTTGAAAAGGGAAAGGGGACCTATGTTTGATTTGATTATTGGGATTGTCACACACGGTTTTTTTTCTTTTCTGTCATTGTATTGACCCGGCCCATTAGAAATACTGATCCTTTTCATGGGTATTTGATGAGATAAATCTTGAGTTTTGAAGTTTAATATATGTCCAACCACCCTAATTTGGGATCCCCATTGTTTTTTTAGTAGTTTTTGAAGAAAAGGGTGGTTACTTCATGATTTGGGCCAACCGTGAGCCCATTCCCAGTTTTAAAAACCGAATTTGTTTCTTTTATAACTCTTTTGTTTTTCATCCTTTTTCACCCATTCAACTTCCCACATGTCACATACTGATATATTAAAACTTATTTATCCTTTTGGACCCATTATAAATTCATAGGCCGGGTGAATTTGGGTCACTCATTTAGGTATTGGGCCAGCCCATGGGCCCATTTCCTGTTTAAAAAAAATAAATTGTTTCGTTTATATCGCTTTCATTTTTTACTATTTTTCGGTGATTACACCTCCCCCTCTAAGCCAATAACCCTATACAAACCCTCATAATAGATTTTACCTCTTTGGAGCTCATTTGGGTCGCGAATTAGGGCGACATGCTCAGGAAACCTCAAATCGCCCAGAATTTCCAAGGTAAGTTTTATCATTCATAAATCAATCAATTCGTACTACTTTAGCCACCAATAATCTTCCCCAGATTATTACAGACCTTAGGAGGCTCTCCAATAATTTTCAAGCCATTCCCTTTTCTCTAGGGCTTCAGATATAATGGAAGATGAAGAGTTTTCTAGGATGAAAGTGAGATTCCTTCTCCTTTCTTCTTCCTCTTCCCCCTCCTTTCATTATTTCTTGGTTTTATATTGTACCCTAGTCTTGATCGACCTAGGGTTTTGTTATACCATGTTTTTTTATGTGGTTTCTGTTTGTTTAGGTCTGATCTTTATAGTTTTATGGTTTATAAACCCGCGACGGGTGATTTCGGGTGTGCGTTTCAATTACGCCAAAGATTTGAGGTAGGATATCCCTTGCACATGCCTTTATCATTCAAGTTTCATCATTTTAATATTTTCCTAAACTGATATAAATGTTAATTATTGTTTTTAAGCCTTTTTATAATTTTCTTGGTGTCCAAAGTGGTTTTTTAATCATTGTTTTGTGAAAGGTAGTGTTGTTTTTCCATGAAAGTGCTCAACAAGTGTTTGTTTAAATGTTCCGTTATCTTTTGAAAATATTTTGTGAGGTTTATAATCTGGTTTATGGTATTTTAACATGTTACAGTATATTGAATGAAAATATGGCTTTCAATTGGTGTTTTATTCCTTTTCATGTACTTAAAATAAATTGTTTTGTTTAAAAAGGGCATGTCATGTGTTCGGTAAATTGCCCGGTTGGCTTTTATGTGTGATGTGTGATTTAAAAGTAATTTATTTGGATTTATAAAGGAATTGGAATAATGATAAATGGTATTTTTGGGTACTTATATTTCCTTCCTATTTGTATTTTTTTTTACAATCAAGTGGGTTTTGATTTACAACATATTTTGGCCCGAGTTGCCCAAAAATGGACTATTTCACATCTTTATGAAAATGGTAGTGTTTTGAATATGTAACCTGGGTATTATAAGAGATTTATGAATGTGGTTTTCTGCTGTAAATTTTGTTTATACAGATCCTTAATATAATTAAAATTCATACTATAGAATCCCGTCTTTGTATAACATAACTTTTCATTCCATTACACGGAACTGAGGATCTTTAAGGTTTAGTGTCCTGGAAACAAGGAACATAGAAAAAAAACATTAAAAACATTCTTCTTAAACACTTGAAAGGCTTCTCCTCATGTTCACCCTAGGCTCATTACTGCATCCCATATCCTGGAGACATACATCAAATGGAAGGGTGAGCAGAAGGCCCAGCAAGGGAAACAAGTGAAACATTTTACATATGAACTTGAGATACATCAATAAAGTCATGAAAAGAACTTTAAGGCATGAAAATGAAATCATGAGGCATATCATAATAAAAATAAAACTTTTTCATAACTTGAAGATTTGGCTACATCATTTAACATAGAAAATCATGAACATATCACCAAGGTCCATCCCCAAGGTGTCATTTTAAAATTACCAAGGTTATTCACCAAGGTATCGTGAAAATTGTAATCTCTAGTGGTTACATCATTACCCAATGCATTGGAGAGCTATCAGGGCGCACCCTTAAATTTGCCTTTATTATCATGTGAGCCACATATATCATCATCAAACATTTCATAAATAACCCACATAACATAAAATAAATGGGTTTCATTTCATAATCATAACGTTTTAAAAACTGCTTTAAAGACATGATCTTTACGTCACTTTAAACCCACGGAAAGGGAAAGCGGGTCTCATGTATGTAAATACCAGAATTTAAAATGGAACATTTTGATATATATGTGAATACCCTTGTATAAATAAGAGCTTTGAGTATTCACTTTATAACATAAAATAATTTTTGAGAAAAGAGAGAGGCATTTTGAGGGGAAAATTCTGCAGCATAACGGCTAAGTTTTGGGGTTTTAGAAAACATTGAAATGAGAGGGGACATGGGTCACCCTCTCATAAATGATCCATAAAACAGTAGGGTGAAATAATAAGAAGGACATATGGACATGGTAATGAAATTTTAGGGACATACCATTTGAAATGAAAAACATGGAAGGAAAAAAAATTAGATTTCTCTTATGAAAATTCGGCAGCCTTACGGCGTCACTTAACTTCAAAAGAAAATGATTTGACAAGATCAAATAGGGTCCCTCATCATATGATCATAAGAGACCAGTATGATAGATATAGAGATAATTCCCCAACATAACAAAAAATAACTTGAAAGAATTGACATGAAAGTAGAACTTCAAAACGAGAAGGGTGAAGAACCACTTAAAAATTCGGCAGCCTAACGGCGCCACTTAAAACATTCAAAATACTGAATTGAAGAGATCAAATGAGGTCTCTCATCATATGAAAATAAGAGCCCAGTATGATATATATAGAGATCATACCCCAATATAACAAAAAGGAACTTGAAATAATTGACATGAAAGTAGAACTTCAAAACGAGAAGGGTGGAGAACCACTTAAAAATTCGGCAGCCTAACGGCGCCACTTAAAACATCAAAATACTGAATTGAAGAGATCAAATGGGGTCTCTCATCATATGATCATAAAATATCAGTATGATAATTTAGATATCATACCCCAACATAATAAAAAGGAACATGAAATACTTGAATGAAAATAGAACTTGAAAACGAGGAAGGTGAAAGAATCCCTTAAAAATTCGGCAACCTAACGGCGCCACTTAAACATTCTTAAAACGAATTGATGAGAGCAAGGGCGGTCTCTCATCATATGAACATGAAATAGGCAGTAGGATGAATATAAAAGAACATCCTCCAACATAAGAACATGGAGTATAAAAGAAATGACATAAAAGAGATTACTTGAAAAGAAAGAGAGGGGTCGGATCCCTTACCTTAAAATGTAACTCTTAAACCTCAAAGGTTGGGACCTTGAGGGCTTGGGGGCACCTTGGGAGGACTCCTTGGGAGGTAATGAGACCATAAATGCGTTGGGAATGAGTGGGGAGTCGAATGGATGAGAGGAGGGCTTGGTATTTATAGGGAAAGTGAGGGGACAAGGCATTAATGGCCAAGGGACACCTCACATGTGCTTTTCTCAAACCCATGTGCTCTCCCTTGTCATTTATCATGGAGTTAGGCCACATGGGGCCCCCAAAACAATAATTCATCACCCTTGGCCGGCAAACCCTCAAAAGATCTCATGACATCATCATGACACCGTTATGATGTCATTAAACATACCGAAACCCTAAAACTGTATTTTTACTATTCACTGAAAATTCAACTTTCTCAGAAAAATCCCAAAATTTCACATTAACCAAATATCAATGCTCTGATTTCAAAAATGAAATCCATTTTATAAAAATAATTTTCTAATTATTTTTAATTTGATTTTTAATTAAAAACACTATTCATCGAAAATTCATTTTTTCAGAAAAAAACCCCAAAAATTACCATAACATAATATCGATGCTCTGAGTTCAAAAATAAAGTCATTTTTATAAAAATAATTTTCTAATTATTTTTAATTAAATTTTTAATTAAAAAACACTATTCACCCGAAAAAACTAATACTTGAATAATAATTAATGAAACCGTTATTTAACTATTTTATTGAATCACATTACTTAATCAAGGTGCCTAGATTATTTTAAAACTATCTTTAAGTGAGATTACCAATCCATTTAGTCATATTACTAATCCTAATCATAAAATCGCTATTCATAATTTACTATTCATCAAAAATCATGTTGATCTTATTAGACTCTAAATTTAGTACTGAACATAATTGCAGAAGACCATTTTTTGAAAATCATTACACATTTTTAATTATTTAGGGTTTACATAAACATATTTAAAATATCCTTTTTCTAAAATTCATCAAAAATATGCATACTATATTTATCCGGTCATTTCAAAATTCATAAACTTCATCATAAGAAGAAATCACAATTTTTATTTAAAACAAGGATTACACAAGGTAGTTACGGTCTCGTTACATAACCCCTTATAATACCAGTATAGGACCTAAGAGTAAGGTGTTCTAGGGTGATAGAAGCTTGGGGCGGCTCAGTCAACATTGCCCGAGTAGTAATTTCTATCAGTTTGAACTTCTCACAAAGGCGATTCCGTTCCAGCTTCACATGATGAAGTTCGGCTTGGATTTGATCCAGAGCAAAGCCCAGTGGTGCTACCTCCTTCCCAAGCTCTGTTAGATGGGCTTCGATCAGTCCAAGACTACTAGGTGAGGCCATTGAATCTTCTTTCTATAATAATTAACCAAGATTACTTATATCAAAACATTTTGTTCACAGCGGTCATATTGACCGATGGTTATATAATAGTCAAAACCCACTGATCTCATTTTAATTATAATCATGTTTATCAAATAAAACGTTTTTGTTGAGTATAACAATAACACATAAAATTGGGAAACAAAATTTATTTAAAAAAAATTTCGGGTCGTTACAATCTTCCCCCCTTAAGAAATTGCGTCCTCGCAATTTTAAAATTGGGTTTTGAAATTTCATTGAAAGTCCCACATCAGAAAAGAAGTCAGTAAAACTATTACTTTAAAATAAAGAAAGGGAAGTACAAAGGTCACCCGAGTTAACCCACACTAGGGTTCCATGTAGGGAAACATGGACATGGAGGAGAAAACAAAGGGTCAAGTTCTGAGGGAGAGTGATAGAGACCATGATTAGGAGAAAGTTAACCATGAGAAAATCCCAAACTTATGATGTGTGTAAACGGTCTTTGATTACCTAGTAGGAAACGTAAACCAACAACATTTTTGTTTTACGTTTCTTTTCATAATTTTGAGGATTTCATTTACTACATAGAACAAAAACATAAGAAAATATACCTACCTTCAAGTAGAGTTTCATCCTTTAACAAGTCCCTACCAACACTAATCTTTTCTCCAAATGATGAGAATTCAAAAACACTTGGTCTCATAAAAGCACAAGAATCATCTTCTATAGAATCACATAATCTACAAAAGATTAACTATCTATTTCTTCTATCTTTAAACATTATCCCAAAAATAGAAAGGTTAAGGTAAAACAACTCTTCAAAAAGAAAGAATCCCATAGGAATGGAAACTACTTTTAAATCATCAAAGTTCCATGGTACTACCCAAATTTCATCATAGACCATTCCCTAAATAACGGTCCTTAAAATTCCTCAAAACAAACCAAACTAAGATTGAAACCCAAATACAATAAGGATTTGATAACATAGTCTTCCAAAACAACTTCATTGTTCATCTCCAGACAACATCAACCACTCCTAACATCTTATAAAAAAATTAGCTAACCTAAACATATTTTACCCAAGATAGGTTAGTCATTCCCATAAGTAACCTAAATTACTATAAGTTCACCTTAAATTCATCGATTCTTCAAAATATAAGTCAACCTTACTCCTCAATGAAAATACCGTAGTAATCTATTTACCTCGATCAAATATGGTTCCCAAAATAATGAATGTCTTCCAAAATAATAATCATATTTTAATCCCCTGTTTCGCGCGGAATCCGGGGATGACCTCCTGGACGGGAGATTCAAACGTTCCGATCGGTTTCTAACGGGTTTGTTCGTAGAACCGGAAACATCCAATGATTCCATATCCGTTTGGACCTACTTTCCAAAGGCAGGCGCTCATTAGCTTGTGGGCTAAATGAGGCTTAGGAATTTGCATTGGTCGAGAGGATGGGAGGTCGGACTCATCACACCTTTTTGAGGGGAATTATTGTCTACTCCGGGACTCTCTTTATAGATTTAAGTTAAGTTCGTGAATCCTTATTACATTACCAAGTATAAAATGAGTTTTCCTTTAGTTTTAACAATCAATGATTAAATATGCAAGAAATTTAGAGAATCTTTTATATGTATTCGAGGTTCTTCATCAATATAGAATCATCTATATTTGTTTAGAGATTCTTGGTCAATGGTATCCTTCAAAACATTTATATAAAAGTCTCTTGGTCATTTTGATGACCATGCTGGTTTTAAAGCCACTCAGTGGGGCACTTGAAGTTTATCGTCATTCAGAAGGACAGAGATTATTTCAATGTTGGGATCGAACCCATAAATGGGCTACCTACGTATCCTTTGTTTTGAAAAAAAGGAATCAGAACCCACGTAGTTCGAGGAATGGGATATGATGTTTTATTATTGATGGCTCAAAGACGAATGTCATAATTACTTTTACACTCTAAGCTCACGTGAGTCATGCTCGGTGTGAGAAACAAGAGGTATTGGTAAAATTTAGACAATTGTGCCATAAAAGATGCAATCATAAGAATTTGTTTTGGGGCTTATGTATAGATGACTGCCCAGATAGGCGAAGGTTTAGGATTTACTTTTAGGGAGAAAATCCAAGAACAGGGTCCACAAAGTTATATGTGCTTCATGGAGATTTGAATACTCTAATCTTGGGGCTTACTCCTAAGGAGGATGCCCAAGTTAGGAGGGGACTTATGATTGGGTTTTATTCCTGAAAAGGAAACCCAAATCAAAGGTAATTTATGACTGGTTAAGAGAAATTTTAAGAGACTTGGGGCTTACTCCTAAGAAGGATGCCCAAGATTTATGACTAGGACTTATTCCTGAGAAGAAAGCCTAGGTTAGGGGACTTGGGGCTTACTCCTGAAAAGGAAGCCCAAGGTTATGACTGAGTCTTTTTCCTGAAAAGGAGACCCAGGTTAGGGATTAAGGTTTGGGGCTTACTCCTGAGGAGGATGCCCAAGATTAAAGGACTTTGATTGGGGCTTATTCTTAAGGAAGATGCCCAAATCAAAGGTTTTATAACTGGGGATTATTCCTGAAAAGGAAACCCAGGTTAGGATTCTCTCATCTTAAAGGATGAGGTTGAATGAATGAACTCTCACTCTTTGGTGACATAAAGGTGTTTAAATCACTAGGTTTTGAGAGATATTTCACAGAATTCCTTTCAGATAAGGATGTCAAATCAAGAAATCATGCCATAAATGGCTTTGAAGAGTATCTTGAAGACTGAATCTTGAATAGGAAGGGTGAAATTACTTAAGAGGGGTGAAAAAAGGGCAAGATGGGCACCCAAAAAGATAGGGGCGCGCAAGTATTGAAGGTCGCGCAAGTCCTGCGGCAGCGCGCAAGTATTGGTCGTGCAAGTATACTTGCGCGACATGAGGGATACTTGCGCGATTTTCAACCAGAGTTGAATTACTTGAGCGACTCTTTATTAAACCCTTTCCCATCCTCTTGAGGTTCTTCCAGAGAAGGGACGCGCAAGTTATATTGAAGGAATTAAGTTGGCGCGCAAGTGTTTGATAAGTTTCAACACTTGGGCCTTCCTTCTTCTCTTTAGATCTTCCATTCTAGGTAAGAAATTACCTTAGAAGTGTTACGGAAGTTTTGAGAAGAGACTTGAGCGTCGGGAGCTTTGATCCGAGTTTCTGGGAAGAGATCCTCCCGAATGGGGGGCCCACAGGGTCTATTTATAGGCAAAAGAAGACCCCGGGCGGTTACTGGGCGGTTACCAGATCTGTCGCGCAAGTCCCTTGCACGACCATGAGGGGTCGCGCAAGTATTTAGGCGGCGCGCAAGTGTACTTGCGCGACCAAGAGGAAACTTGCGCGATACATGGGCAATGTTCTCCTTTTTTTATCCCTTTGTCGATTTTTGATGTTTCTTCAAAGGATTAATCACTTTGAGCTCAGATATTCCCTTTTCCGAACTTTAGATTCCGTGATGAAAGGAGCGTCAACAAAAGTCCCCCCTCAGAGTTGGATCCGGAGAGAAAATGAGGATTTGACACTGAGGAAATCGAATCCCTCTAAAGGAAAAGGGAGGCGCGCAAGTCTTCAGTGCGCAGAGGGAGGCGCGCAAGTCTGCGTCGCGCAGGCCTTAAACCCTCTGGTATGGCACGCAGGTAGGCCTCCTGGCCTATAAATATACGGCCTCACCTCCGTACAAGTATCCGGATTTCTGGACTTCATACCTTCTCGAGCTCTCGCCGCGCAGGTCACCTAAGCCGCGCAAGTCTGCTCTATTTTTCCTTGATGTCGCGCTCCTGTAAAGGTATTCGTACTTGCGTGGTTTATACTTGCGCGACGAAAACTAGCGCGACACGTGATCACTTGCGCGCCATTTTGTAGACTTGCGCGCCTTAATTCCTTAGCCATTTTTTCAAATTTCTTCACAAAATTTATGAAAAATAAACCCATTTAAGAGTTAGTTTATTCATCTTTTGTGCAGATTCAGTGGTTCCCAAGGGAATTGGAACGACTTATGAACTGGCTAGCAAGCGGATTGATGACATGATGAACATCATTGGCCCTGATTACTATGACATCTGCGACAGCACTCTTCCAGATTTGGCTAAGTACTTGAAGAAATATCATCTTAATTTCCCACAGAGCATCTACCTGTCTCTATGTGGTCATGGTCACTTGCAAGGAGTCAATGTTCCAAATGCAAACAACTATACACCTAAAATGCAGCTACGCTGCTACTCCTTCATTTCGGTTATGATGTGCATTAAAAGCAACAACAATGGTGTGAACTTTCAAATTCTCCTTGCATTCCATTTCCTTGCAGATATGAAAATGGAAAACCCATGGGCTGAAATGTTTTCCACTACCGGTTGGTGGAGAGAAGATAAACATGGTATTAGAGCAATATCTGAAAAGAGTACTCTCTTCAAATGGCTCTTTACTTCCAATGCTCCATTCTCTAATCCATGTATCCATCTTCCAAGTCTCTTGGACAGAAACAAAGTCACTGTTTGATCAGCAGAAAATTTTCTCAAACCGCACTCAAGAACATCCTTTTACAATTGTTCCAAGAAGAGCTGGTATCACTGCATCTCCTTTTTGTTTCCAGTTGAATGAATGAATTCCAGGTGGTTGCTGATGAAGCTCGGGATGCCGTAAATCAAATGAAGTGTTATGTTGAAAGCCTTTTGTAATTCTTGAAAAAGAGAAGAGACTCCAATCTGTGGATGTCCTTATAACTCTTGTGTATCAATGAAAAACACTTTTGTCTTCAATCATTTGTGCTTGCATTCTTCCATTACATGCTTCAAATTTACTTAAGCCAATGGGCTTAGTAAGCATAGTTTGATTTTTACTAGGATTATTACAAATAACCCTACAAACTTTGAATCTTTTAATTGCTCAATATTAGCTAAATCATACAAAAAATGTATATTTAGTGAGCTGGAACTTTGACTTTTATTCATAGTTCCTCTGTCTTTTGTGTGGGCAGTTTAAAGTCATGCAAGCCGGAAAAAAAGAGGCTAATGTTTAAGGTCGAAATAGCTTTGACCGAAAAATGGATTAAAATGGATTCAATTCCTTGATAATTTATCTGAAAACAAATTACCATACTCAAGTATGAGAGAAAATATGTAAACTATGACTTAAGAATATTTGAATCTGAGGAATGATATGAAAAAGAGCTAAATAGCATTAGAAGAAGTAGTTTCCAAGAATGAAGTTACTATTATTTATCAAAACCCGTTAGGGGGTTGAAATATGCAGGGCCACCTATGGGCATTGGCTGCATAGTCAAATAAAATAGCATCTTTTGGCTGACAAGTCTGTTATGTGGACTGTTTATGCAAGGCCACCTATGGGCACGTGCTGCATAGTTAGGCAAAAGAACTCTCAGAAATTTACTTTCCTAGTGCTAAAAGCCAGTGAAAGTTTATGGAGATTCAAATTTTCTAAAGCATAGAGTTTGTTGTATGGAAAGAGGTACTTGAATATGGAGAAGATATTTTCAAACAAGAATATCGAAGAACTGGATGAATATCACTCCTACGAAGGTCTGACCCAAACGTAGGGAAGAAGAATAAACCATAGACTTGAATACTTTCAGATCATGAAAAAGGATATGGGACAAATACGTTAAGGATGGCTATTTTTGCGGATCCCTACATACTGTCGTTTAAGACAAATAAGGACAAAAGAGGCATTCTTCCCAAGAATGAAGTTACTATTATTTAACAAACCCGTTAGGGGGTTGAAAACATGCAGGGCCACCTATGGGCATTGGCTGCATGGTCAAATAAATAGCATCTCTTGGCTGACAAGTCTGTTATGTGGACTGTTTATGCAAGGCCACCTATGGGCACGTGCTGCATAGTCAGGCAAAAGAATTCTCAGAAGTTTGACATTTTTGTGACCATAAGTCATGAAAAAGGGTTATGAAGATCTGAAAATATTTAAGGTTAGGATTATAATACATAAAGATGGGTATTTTCCAATGTATATAGAGATACATAGGTCAATGAAAACCATAATCATGTTGTGGCTGGGTCCTGAATTGAAACTTGGACTTCACTACGTATCTCATAAGAATGAGAATCAAGCCATACGTAGTTCTTGAAATGCAGTTTAACGTCGTGCAAGACGAAAGGATGAGTGATCTTAGTTTTTGGGGTCATAGAATTCGGACCATAATAATGAATACACAGTGTGTGTTTTCATGAGGGCTTTTTAGCCAAGGGACTAAAAGTGAAATTTGGGGTTAGGCCCAAAAGACTTGGGACTGGATTTGAGGGACACTCGAATGTTCCTACGTATCCCATAAGGATGGGAATCAAGTCCACGTAGTTCTAGAATTACCCTTTGTACAAATTTGGTTCGTACATGTGAAGGGTGAAAGGGGACTTTAGTGCAATGATGGTTTAACCTAAAAAAAAGTTCAGGCATTACCATGTATGTACGTAGTCTTTTCTTAAAAAATGAAAAACTATGATTGAAAAATCAATGTCAATAATAGTTCTCTCTCAAATGAGGAAATCAAAGAATATTGTAGTTTATTGTCGTACAGGACAAAAGTGTTGTATAGTTTAACGTCGTATAACAAGGACGAAAATGAATCAATGTAAAGATATTGATTCCAGGGGAGGTTTCACAAATCAACATCATATGAGATGGTGGTGAACCGATGTGAAGAGATTGTTTTTGGGCTTGAACCTTGGGAGGTTGCCTACATACCTAGCCTGGAGGGCAAGGATCAAAGTTTGTGTAGTTCAATTAAAGAATGAATTAATGATCAAATTGTTTTTTGGGGACAATGATCTAATAATAAAAAAAATGTTGTTGGGACTTACACATGGTTAGTGGCCCAAAGGGAGTGTTATGGTTGATGTTCGCTCTAAGCTCACGTGAGTCATACTCGGTGTGAGAAACAAGAGGTAATAACAACCTTAACGATGTAAAGTTTAATGTCATGTAGGACATAAAAAAAAGGACTTTCTGTACAGTTTAGCGTCATGTAGTTAAGACGAGGGGGACAATATAGTTTAACGTCATATTGGACGGAAAAAAGGGGGACTGTGCAGTTTAATGTCATGCAGTAAGGACAAGGGAGTGTACCATTTTAACGTCATGTCGGACAAAAGTACGAATAGTTTAAGGTCATATGCATGGACCATGGATGGTGCAGTTTAATGTCATGTTGGACCTTTGATGATTATATAGTTTAACGTCTTTCCGGACGTGAGGGACTTTTATACAGTTTAGCGTCATGTAATTTAGGACGTCACAGTTTAACGTCTTGCTGGACATAAGGGATTTGCAAATAGTTTATGGTCATATACATGGACCAGGGATGATGCAGTTTAATGTCATACTGGACCATTGCTGTATAGTTTAACGTCATATAGCAAGGACGAACTTGTGCTATACAGTTTAAAGTCATGTAGCTAGGACTAAGGTGAACCAATATGAGGATATCAGTTCTGGGGACTTTTTACAGTTTAACGTCATGCTGGACATTGGAAGTGCCACACAGTTTATTGTCATGTTGCTAGGACACAATATAGTTTAATGTCATCTCGGACAGAATACAGTTTAGTGTCATGTAGGACAATAAGGGACTTAACACAGTTTAACGTCATGCTGGATGATGAAAGTGCCACACAGTTTAAATGTCATGTCGCTAGGACAAAATATAGTTTAATGTCATCTCGGACAAAATATAGGAACTTCTATACGGTTTATTGTCATGTAGGACAAAATCATGGACTATGCAGTTTAAAGTCTTGCAGTTAGGACTATTGGTGCTGCACAGTTTAGTGTCATGTTGCAAGGACATAAGTGTGAATAGTTTAAGGTCATATGCACGGACCATACAGTTTATCGTCATGCTGGACGTAGTTGTAGTTTTAAGGTCATACTGGACCATTGCTGTATGAACCAAATGTAAGAGTCTTAGTTCTGTGAACAATATTTTGTGTTTATACAAAATACTTCTTCAGAAATCTGGCATTAGTTGGAGTCGTGATGTGTTCTCCATCCATTGAAATCAGAGAATACGCTCCATTGGAGTAGACCTTATGTACTGAATAAGGTCCTTCCCATTTTGGTTCAAGCTTGGGAGGTTTCTTTCCTGGTATCATTGGTGTTCTGAGAACCAATACCAATTCTCCCTGAATGAATGAACGAAGACGAACTTTTTTGTTAAAAGCTCGTGCTATTCGATTCTGATAGATTTCCAAGTGGTGCAAAGTGCACAATCTTTTCTCATCTAACTGTTCCAATTCATTCAAACGCTTTTGGGATTGCTCATCTGTTGATAACTGATCACAAATGGCTATTCTGAGTGAGGGCAATTGAACTTCAATTGGCAAGACTGCTTCTGTTCCATATACCAATGAATATGGAGTAGACCGCGTTGCATTGTGAGTGGTAGTCCGATAAGCCCATAAAGCATGATAGAGTTTATCAGGCCATGACCTCTTATCTTTATCCACCATCTTTTGCAGTATATTTGAAAGAGTCTTGTTGAAGGCCTCTATCTGGCCATTAGCCGCTGCATGATATCGAGATGAATGGTTGGACTTAATGTTGTATTCTTGATACAATCTCTTTACCTCAGAAGAATAGAAGTTGGTGCCGTTGTCTGTCAATATGGTATGAGGGACACCAAATCTAGTAATGATGTTAGACTTGATGAAGCTAACAATGCGTTTAGAACTGACTTCTTTGAGAGGTATTGCCTCTGCCCATTTGGAAAAGAAATCAGTAGCAGTAAGAATGTACTTAAACTGCTTGGCCGTAGCTGAAGGGTAAGGTCCCACCACATCCATTCCCCATGTGGAAAATGGCCATGAGTATTTAGCTGTATGAAGCAACTCTGGAGGTTGATGAATGAAATTGGCATATACTTGGCATGAATGACACTTCTTTGTGAAATTAACACAATCTTGTATCATTGAAGGCCAGAAGTATCCAAGTCTTCGAATTTGATCAGACAATCTATGTCCAAACTGGTGGGCACCACAGACTCCTGCATGCACTTCTTTTATGACAGCCATTGTCTCTTCACCATCAATACATCTGAAGAGAACTCCATCAAAACCACGTTTGTAGAGAATTTTCTCGAGGTGGTTTGGACCATCATAAAGAGTAAAATTGACCACACGTCGCCAAATTTGTTCTTTCTCAACTCTATCAGGTGGAAGTGTTCCATTTTGAAGGTATTCCCTGATAGGTGACATCCATCCTGTAGTATGACCATATGGTTCAGGAATGGGACTAATTTCATTAATTTCCTCTGTTCTGACTTGAACATAAGGTGAAATTGCACGACGGTGGGCAATACCGATGGTTGTCTCGTCCCGATTTGGATCTGCTAAAGCTGTGGCTATATTAGCCAGTGCATCAGCTTGAGCATTTTGTGATCTTGGGACATAAGAAAATGTCGGTTCTGAAGGGAATTCCGACATTAACTCTCTGACGTAATCATACAAAGGGATTAATTCTTCTTTTCTGATGGCATAATCCCCATTGACTTGTTTGATTACCAGGTCTGAATCACCTTTTACCTTTAAGTGATTCACTTGTGCTTGAAGCGCTAACTCCAAGCCTGCAATGAGAGCTTGGTATTCAGCTTCATTATTGGTACCACCTTCCCACAACAAAAAGGAATAAGGTAACACTGCCTTATCTGGAGAAATGAGCACAATTACTAAACCAACTTTGTTGAATTTAGGATTTTCCATTTTCTTCCCTGTTGGACTTCTAGAAGCACCATCAAAATACATTTCCCATGTTTGAGGACTCTCTTGAATAGAGAAAACTTCCTCATCAGGGAGTTCGATATCTGAATACGTGTCTTCCACTGAAGGATGTTCAGCCAGGAAATCAGCCAGAGCTTGGCCTTTAATTGCCTTTTGAGACACATACTGGATGTCGAACTGCTGTAGAATAACCGCCCACCTTGCCAGACGTCCTGTAAGCATTGGACGACTAAGGATGAATTTGAGTGGATTATTACGAGATACCAATTGGACCTCGTGATGTTGCAGGTAGTGTCTCAGTTTCTGAACTGCAAAGATTAATGCTAGGCAGCATTTTTCAATACTCGAATACCGGGATTCTGCTTCAAGCATAGTTCTACTGAGATAGTAGAGACTATTTTCATTCCCAGCATCATTCTTTTGAGCGAGAAAGGCACCCAATGATCGCTCTAAAGCTGTCACATAGAGGATAAGAGGTCTACCCTCAACAGGTGGCATGAGTACTGGTGGACTTAAGAGGTATTTCTTGAGAACATCAAATGCTTCTTGACATTCTTTAGTCCACTGGTAAGTGACTCCTTTCTTCAATAATTTGGTAAAAGGTAAACTTTTGCCTGCCAAATTGGCGATGAAACGCCGAATATAGGCTAAGTGTCCTTGAATTCCTCTTAATTCTTTCAAATTCTGAGGAGGTGACATACCAAGGATTGATTTGGTCTTCTCAGGATCGACTTCAATACCACGATGGCGTACAACAAAGCCGAGGAATTTTCCTTGAGGAGCTCTGAAGGCTGTATATTCCTCATCTTCTGGGGCCATTCGGATCTGATTATATCTAGAATATCCATCCATGAAAGAAAGTACTTCATAGCCAGTCGTCGCATCAATTAAGAGTTCTGTAATCGGAACTGGGAAATCATCTTTAGGACAATACCGATTAAGATCTCTGAAATCGATGCAAACCCTAATTTGTCCATTCTTCTTCTTTACAGGGACAATATTAGCCAACCACTTGGGATATTGAACTTCTCTGACGAAGTTAGCTTTGATAAGCTTATCCACTTCAGCCTCAATTTTGGAAGCATAGGTCGGGTGTGTTCTTCTTGCGGCTTGCTTGAATCCTCGATGTTCTTTTGGCAAACCCAAATGATGGGTGGCAACATCAGGATCAAGGCCAGGCATCTCTGTATAATTCCAAGCAAAAATATCTTTATTTTGCTTTAGAAAAGAAATATACATCTCTTGTTCTTCAAGGTTCATGGCCGCACTAATTAAAGTGGGGCGTGGATCTTTCTCTGTACCCAGATTTACTTCTCTGAGTTCATCCACAGTGGTAGAGATACCCTCTTCAAATGCTGGAGGAGCATCTCTAAGATCTTCCTCTTCCTCTTCATCATGTGTTATTTCTTCTGTTTTTACTTGCAAAGTAGATGAAAAAATGAAATTCTCATGATCATAAGAGATGTCAAAATTTTCACATTTTGAAGAAGAAGCTTCCATTTCCGACCCTATTGATGATAAAAGGTCTTCTTTGGGAATCAAAGAGGAGATGATGGATTGAGAATCGACATCAATATTCACCTCTGGTGTTGCTATAACTTCTTCTGGCTTGATTAGCGAAGTATAGACTTGTTGGATTTCAGCAGACGAAATGAAAACGTCACCACTTATGCTTTCATCACTGCTTGGTAAGTTACCAATTTCTCCCATGTTGTCTGGCTCGATTGCCGTAATTGACATTATGGATATTTCCATAAGAGTATTTTGATTTGGGCCTATTTTGTCAATTTGACTGATAGGTAACACATAATCTGTACTCACATGTGAAAATGGATTTATTGTAATTTTTTCCAAACCATATGGAGCATTAACTTTGGTAATTTCCTTCATTGTAGATTTTTCTCTTCCCTTCATGTGATAAAATTCCGCCTCAATGTATTGAGACTCACATGTTTTGAACGGGGCCTTATCACCATACAATGTTCCAACTTGACCATCGAGACAGTATTTGAGACATTGATGGTATGATGACGGAATAGCTGCATGCTGATGTAACCAGGGTCTTCCAAGCAAGATATTGAAAGCTGAGTCTTGATCAACAATCATGAAATCTGAATTGGAAACAAGATCTCCAAACTGAGTTCTGAGCGTAACTTCTCCCAGTGGTTCTTGTTCATTTTTATCATATCCTTGCAACATCATGGTAGAAGGAGATAAATCAGATTCTGTGAGGCCCAATCGACGAAGTGTGCGAATGGGCATGAGGTTGACTCCTGAACCATTGTCAATGAAAGCTCTTCGAACATCTATACCATTGACTTTGCCAGATAAGTACAAAGGTTTTATGTGCCCATGCACAACATCATCCTCATCTTTATCAGTAAAAGATATCACTGCATGGCATTCTGCAGGATTATTCTCTATGTGATAAATTTCAGCTGCAGCAATCTCAGCTTCAAACTCTTGAGGACTTGACAAAGCTTCGATGAGTGCTTCCCGAAGATCTCTTGATAGATTCAAAGCATCCAAAATTGATAATTTGGCTGGTACTTGGGCCAAGTGTTTCAATATATCATACTTTTGATCTAGAGGCCTGCGTTTCCCAATAGGAATATGTGGTTTAGCAGGTATCTTGGAAGCAGATGCTTTGGAAGCTGATGCATCTAGTATTGAAGTTGGCAACATCTTTGGTTTTGGAAAATTAGACTGATTAGATCCATTTGCTTGCTGAGATAAAGAAGATGGAACCTTTAATCGGTCTTCCAAAATAATTGTGCCGAAGCTGAGTTGGCTATTAGCAGAAGAACTTGCTTGTTCATTTTGAGCTCGCTGAAGGGCTCTACCACGAGTTTCTGCTGCATATACAGTGCTAGCAGGGGTAGAATTAGAGTAGTGGCTTCGGAAAGATCCACGTCTTCCCCTATATCCTGAACCTCTAGAACTTACTCAAGTTCCTTTATTTGATATAGGGAATTCAGGCTCATCAAGACTGGAATATGAATCTGTTAATTGAATCATATTAACAGAACCAAAGATCAATTCTTCGTCTGATAAAGACTCTGCCTGGTTGGCCTGTTTAGGCTGTGCCGTTTGGTGGGACGGTGCCCGTTGCTTTGAAGTAGATGGCATGAAATCTGCCAGAGTCAAAGACAATTTAGGCTTTGATACATACTCATCTTCTCCTGATTCCTCTTTCTTCTTTGAATTGCTCTGCCCTTTTGAGGATTTGTCTTTTGATGGAGGCTTTACTGCAGCTTTTGTAGGAGACACAATTGGCTTCTTCAATAGTGTTCGCAAAATGGAATGGGTCCGATTGATTGTCTTTCTGACCATCCAATCATCATATTTTTTCGCAGTTTTGCTTTTGACTTCCTGCCACTCGCCTCCTTCCTCTGGATCTGTAGCGGTAATACACGCTACATGAGCTGAAGAACCCTTCAATTTGACTTGTCCCAAGTCAACCATCTTTTGTAGGAGGTCTTTAAAGACAAAACACTCCTGGATGGGATGTCCCAACATTTGATGAAAGGGACAATAATTGGGACGGTCTTCATCTCCTTCCTTGTTTGGTCTCTTCGGCACTGGTAATTGAACCAAATTATTTTCCAGGGCTGAAATGAAGTAACCAGGAACTTTCTCACTTCGGAAAGAGTATGTTTTACTCTTCATATCCTCAAATTGTTTTCGTCGTTGATCTTTTTGATCATTTGGACGAAACAGCCTTTGTTGTTGGCGTTCAGGAGGTGGAGCCCTTCGAGAAGATGAAGGTTTTGAAGTAGAAATAGGTACAGGTGCCTGTCTAAGCATAACTGTAGCAGTTTCTGCTTTACCCATTCTTCTTCCTGGAGCTGATGGAATTACACGAGATTTAACCTTAGCCTGCATAAGGGAATCTTCAATCTGTTGAGCGATTGAAGTAAGGTCTCGAAACCCTCCTGTGTATTTCACAGGGATCAATGGCGTGCGTAATTCGTCACGCAAATTTGCCACACAGATTGGCAACAATTCCTCCTGAGGGAGTGATAAACTCAAGGAATACGTTAATCCCTTCCAACGAGCAATGAAATCAGAGACTCTTTCATTCTCCCTTTGCTTGTAGTTTGTAAGATCGAAAACTGTCGTTTTTGGAAAAGTTGAGCTAAACTGAAGAAGGAATTTTTGACGAAGATCCTCCCATCCGATGACTGACCGGGATTGCAAGCTTGTATACCAGACAAAAGATGGTCCTTGCAAGGTTCGCACGAAGCATCTGAGTTTCACTGCTTCCTGTTGTTCTGGAGTTCCCATCATAGGATCACAACAAGACATGTAATGCGTCAAATGTTGTTCAGGGTCGCCTGATCCATTGAAAGTAGGGAAAATAGGGTTTCCAAAACTGGATGGAGGAGAAATTGAATCTACCCATTCAGGGTAAACTTTCTTTTCAGGTTGAACTTGCGCCCGTTTCCCTTCCATAGTTTCTAACCAAGCTGTTAGTGACTCAATAGTAGTTATTTACTTTTGAGAAATGTCAGGTTGAACTTGGTTTTGGGTAGGTGCAATGAATAGAGCTTGGACAGCCGTGGAGGTTGGTGCTGCAACTAATGGTAGTGCTGCCAACCGTTGTTGCGTTTGAACCGTAGGATTAGACCTCTGTGGGTGTACTGACAAAGGAGGATATTCCTGATCCATCTCAGTAGTTACAACAAATTCCTTCGGCTGTCGTACTTCAGCATTCTTAAGAAGAAGACTACTCTGAAGTAGTTCTGCATTCAACCTTCTTAATTCTTTCATTTCTTCCTCCTGTTGTGCAAGCCTTTGCTCTAATGAGAGCGATTGACCTCCTTCAGAGGAAGGGTGAGAAGTAACCTGATTCTTTCCTTTCCCCTTATTGGATCCTTTTCGGAGAGGGGGAAGTGGGTTACTTGAAGGAATACCCAAATTTTGGGTAAGCCTTTGATTACGTGTGCGCACACCTTCTTCATTTAGGTCTGTGTGCGCAACTTCTTGAGCAGGAACCTCTTCATCTGATCCCTCTGATTGAGCCTCATCTGGTGAATCAGCAGCAACGGCAGTGATGACATTAATGGATGCATATTTCATGAAATCCTTTCTATCAGCATTTCTGTGATATTGTCTCCTTTTATGTCCATGATAAGACATGGCATTCCGTTGACTTGACCCCTCAGGAATTTCTTTGTGAACCGTCACTTGGAGAGAATCTCCTGACATCTTGGCTCTTCGTTCCTCTTGAGGCTTATTCCCTAATCGAGAGAATACTGACTTTCTCTGAGGGAGGGATTGAAGATTTGAAAAAGTCCCCAGTCCGGTGGACTGGGGGTGTTCCTGTTGCTTCTGCTCAACTCCTCGAATCCCATTCGTTGATTCTGAGGGTTGGGTTAGAGAAGTCCCCAGTCTGGCAAGCTGGGGTGTCTCTTGACATGCTATGTCTGAGATCTTCTTGAAATATCTCTTGATCTTGCGGATCTTAGTTCGGAAATTAGCTGGATGCATTAACCTGTATCCACTTTTATCACCTGGTTCAACAGACTGTTGGATGATTTCCGAAACTTCTGTCATTTGATGACGTGTTTGCTCCAGACGAGAGGCTTGCGCAATATTCTCGCCTGCTTGATGTAGGAGAAATTCAACAACCTGTTCTCTATATACTTGATTTTGAGAGGAACTAGTTGAAGCTTGATCTCGAGCAAGATTTTGATTATGAACAAAGCCCATTGACTGTGGCCGGCCATGGGCAATAACATTGCATGAGACCATTTTCGGCGGGCTTTGCTGACCGGAAAGCACTGTGAAATGTAGTGCTCCGTGAATACCCCATCCTCTGATATGAACATTAGATGGAGCATTGGAAATTAACTGATGCAATCTTCTTAGTGCGCCAAGGCATGAACGTTGAAGGGTTCTCTGTTGCTTTTCAGCCTTCGGATACCGAGAGACTGATAGAGATGCCAAATCAATCTGGCGTTGTAACCCTTCTATTATCTTAAGATGATTTTCATATTCATCGTAAGATAATACCTTCTTCTTTAATTGACAAAGAGTTTTCCATATGTTAAGACGAATATCGTGGATTCCATCATCCGTCAACATCTTTGGAATGTCATACTGTGAATCAACCAAAGGCCAAAACATGACTGGTACTTCACCTTTTGCCAGTTTTTTCCTCATGTTCAGCATTTCCTCTTTATCATTAAATGAAGATTCTTCTACCTGTTTGGACCAGAGTTGGTGTTTCCTTGTTGCTTCATCGGATTCAACAAGATTGGTAGAGGAATCACTATTCATGCTGGAAGATGAATGACCCAGGGAAGGTTCGGAGAATAACCTGAACCCCAAGCTATCTTCTGATGGAGAAAGAGTTTCACCTGCCGATAGTAAAACTTCAGACATGACTGGTTTTACGTTTGCAAGTGCCTCGAGATAGGAGGGCTTTCTCGTCACTACATTGCCTTCTGAAGAATTTTCGAGAAAATGTGAATCACTACTGCGGAGAGGACTTTCGCAGCGAAGTTCATCACCATGAGGAGGACCTTCATGATGGGTTACAGCAAAAGATGAGATCTCTTGCTCCTTGGTCTTCTGACCACACAGAGGGTTCCTGTGGTTCTCATCTGAAGAAGAAACTTCAAGATTGAACGAATTTTCATGAAGCAAGTCTTCATGAGGAAGTTTCTGTTGAAGACCTTCGGGATTAATGTTCCTGTTATTGGGAACTGAGGGAGTAGAATCTTGAATTCCGACAGATAAATGTCTGAGGGCTTCAAGAACTCCAGCATCGAGCAAGGCCTTGTTGTAGATTGGCCTTTGATCTCCTGACTGTGTTGGGCGGATCTTTTTCTTAGTTGCCTTCTTACTCGCTTTAGAAATCACTTGATGACGAAAGTGATTGCTCTGAGCAGGTGTATGTGCCTGATCAGGAAAGATGGTCAGGTTAGGCTGACGATCATCACTCAAATCAGGTGTATGTGCCTGACTTGGTTGTCCATATGATATGGGGGAGTAGGCCCCACAACCCTCTTGGACTGGAACAGATGTGTGTGTCTGTTCCGGAGTGAATTGTTGATGTGTCACTCCACTGCTAGGGATAGATTTATGTGTCTGTCCCTGAGATGATGCTGAAGCTGTTATGATATCCTGGCAAGCATCCAGAATATGAGCAGGAATTTGCTTCTGCTCTTTCACCATTGACAAAATATGTTTGGTGACTTCAGCCGCCGGAACAGGGATATACGTCCATTCTGGGCTTGGAGTAGGTGTATGTGCCTGCTCCTGTCCTCCTTTTCCTGTCAGTGAATCCTGACAGTACTCAAGTGTGGAGGCAGAGAGTTTAGTCTGCCTCCTGTTTGTCGTCGGGGCTTTCCGACTGACTTCTCCGGGTGCTACCAAGCGAGACTGTTGGTAGACTTGATTAGTATTAGCAGGTATATGTGCCTGCTGATTACACTTCGCCAAACGCGGTTGACGAGATCCATCATATGTAGTCAGACGAGCCTGCTGACTAACTGCTGATGTATAAGCAGGTGTATGTTCCTGCCTATGGTACTCCGCCGGAATTGCCTGGCGGGATCGGCTTGATGCTGCCAGATGAGTCTGCTGGACAGCGGGATTAAAACGGGCAGGTGTGTGTGCTTGCTCGTTGTTTGCCACCAAGTTAGGTTGGTGGACTTCTCCGGAGATGGCAGGGATGACAACCTGCCTATTATTAATCGGATTCCGTCTCTGGTGATTCATCTTGCCTGCTCGGGTTCGAGGAACCTGAGCTGAATGCCTGGAGCCGGTACCCTCATCATGTTGAGGGTGCACTACCGCACGAGTCTGGCGGCGATTGTTGATGGGATCCCTTGAGAAGGACTCCTGTCTATTTGAATTAAGGTCCTGCGGGACCTGCTCATTCACTTCCTCAGAATAAGGGAGTGAATGGAAATTGCGTTCCGGGGATAACGACCCGAAACGGTTGGAGACGGTAGTCAGCACCGCCTGCTTCTTGATTGCCGGTCGCCGTTGTCCGGACGACCAGGTAGAATTGTTAACTTGGAGGGCTTGACGAGCGGCCTCCAGAGTTGGGATAGTACCGTTACGACGGTACTCCTTAACCAGTGCATTTGAAACACAGCGTTGAAGACGCTGAGTTGGTGATGTCATCCTCAGAGCGGATGACGTTCCAGCAGGAGTAGCAGCATTGGTTTTCACGGCAGCAGACCTCACAGTAGAGGTGTTCCTAGCAGCAGTATTCACAGGGGTGAATTTAAGGAAAGCCATTTTTTTTGTAGAAGATCTTGAAAAAAGAGTGCCTGTTCCATATAACAGACATAATCAAGATGAATCCGGCTACTGCATCTTTTGGATGATCATATGTCAATGATTGCCTTGTTGGCCCAAAGGGCCTAACAGATAAGAAGAACATCACTTTAACTTGGTTAAGGATTCACGTCAGGTTCACCATTTTTGTTTCGCGCGGAATCCGGGGATGACCTCCTGGACGAGAGATTCAAACGTTCCGATCGGTTTCTAACGGGTTTGTTCGTAGAACCGGAAACATCCAATGATTCCATATCCGTTTGGACCTACTTTCCAAAGGCAGGCGCTCATTATCTTGTGGGCTAAATGAGGCTTAGGAATTTGCATTGGTCGAGAGGATGGGAGGTCGGACTCATCACACCTTTTTGAGGGGAATTATTGTCTACTCCGGGACTCTCTTTATAGATTTAAGTTAAGTTCGTGAATCCTTATTACATTACCAAGTATAAAATGAGTTTTCCTTTAGTTTTAACAATCAATGATTAAATATGCAAGAAATTTAGAGAATCTTTTATATGTATTCGAGGTTCTTCATCAATATAGAATCATCTATATTTGTTTAGAGATTCTTGGTCAATGGTATCCTTCAAAACATTTATATAAAAGTCTCTTGGTCATTTTGATGACCAGGCTGGTTTTAAAGCCACTCAGTGGGGCACTTGAAGTTTATCGTCATTCAGAAGGACAGAGATTATTTCAATGTTGGGATCGAACCCATAAATGGGCTACCTACGTATCCTTTGTTTTGAAAAAAAGGAATCAGAACCCACGTAGTTCGAGGAATGGGATATGATGTTTTATGATTGACGGCTCAAAGATGAATGTCATAATTACTTTTACACTCTAAGCTCACGTGAGTCATGCTCGGTGTGAGAAACAAGAGGTATTGGTAAAATTTAGACAATTGTGCCATAAAAGATGCAATCATAAGAATTTGTTTTGGGGCTTATGTATAGATGACTGCCCAGATAGGCGAAGGTTTAGGATTTACTTTTAGGGAGAAAATCCAAGAACAGGGTCCACAAAGTTATATGTGCTTCATGGAGATTTGAATACTCTAATCTTGGGGCTTACTCCTAAGGAGGATGCCCAAGTTAGGAGGGGACTTATGATTGGGTTTTATTCCTGAAAAGGAAACCCAAATCAAAGGTAATTTATGACTGGTTAAGAGAAATTTTAAGAGACTTGGGGCTTACTCCTAAGAAGGATGCCCAAGATTTATGACTAGGACTTATTCCTGAGAAGAAAGCCTAGGTTAGGGGACTTGGGGCTTACTCCTGAAAAGGAAGCCCAAGGTTATGACTGAGTCTTTTTCCTGAAAAGGAGACCCAGGTTAGGGATTAAGGTTTGGGGCTTACTCCTGAGGAGGATGCCCAAGATTAAAGGACTTTTATTGGGGCTTATTCTTAAGGAAGATGCCCAAATCAAAGGTTTTATAACTGGGGATTATTCCTGAAAAGGAAACCCAGGTTAGGATTCTCTCATCTTAAAGGATGAGGTTGAATGAATGAACTCTCACTCTTTGGTGACATAAAGGTGTTTAAATCACTAGGTTTTGAGAGATATTTCACAGAATTCCTTTCAGATAAGGATGTCAAATCAAGAAATCATGCCATAAATGGCTTTGAAGAGTATCTTGAAGACTGAATCTTGAATAGGAAGGGTGAAATGACTTAAGAGGGGTGAAAAAAGGGCAAGATGGGCACCCAAAAAGATAGGGGCGTGCAAGTATTGAAGGTCGCGCAAGTCCTGCGGTGGCGCGCAAGTATTGGTCGCGCAGGTATACTTGCGCGACATGAGGGATACTTGCGCGATTTTCAACCAGAGTTGAATTACTTGAGCGACTCTTTATTAAACCCTTTCCCATCCTCTTGAGGTTCTTCCAGAGAAGGGACGCGCAAGTTATATTGAAGGAATTAAGTTGGCGCGCAAGTGTTTGATAAGTTTCAACACTTGGTCCTTCCTTATTCTCTTTAGATCTTCCATTCTAGGTAAGAAATTACCTTAGAAGTGTTCCGGAAGTTTTGAGAAGAGACTTGAGCGTCGGGAGCTTTGATCCGAGTTTCTGGGAAGAGATCCTCCCGAATGGGGGGCCCACAGGGTCTATTTATAGGCAAAAGAAGACCCCGGGCGGTTACTGGGCGGTTACCAGATCTGTCGCGCAAGTCCCTTGCACGACCATGAGGGGTCACGCAAGTATTTAGGCGGCGCGCAAGTGTACTTGCGCGACCAAGAGGAAACTTGCGCGATACATGGGCAATGTTCTCCTTTTTTTATCCCTTTGTCGATTTTTGATGTTTCTTCAAAGGATTAATCACTTTGAGCTCAGATATTCCCTTTTCCGAACTTTAGATTCCATGACGAAAGGAGCGTCAACATCCCCTAATCATCCCTGTCATATTAATACGAAAATCGTCGCATTTCCTATCACATTGGTTGTCGGAACATGTTCTTCCATTTCCCACCATTAACTAAGAAGAGAAAGCATAATTAGGGGCTTAAGTACTTAGCTAATAATCATGAAAAGGAACTGAAAGCATATAAGGATAACTTGTATATGAAAGGTATACCCTAACTTGTGATCTCCTAGGTTCCCATCTAGGTTATGAATGATCATATATTCTTATGTGAACCTTTATTTTATTTTATCTTTTTTCCTTTAACAATGGTTCATACCAAGCTTATGAATTAACCAAAGCATATCCCCCGGGAGTGTCGTAACCAATAGTGCAGCAAGGCCCGTTGTCGTGTACCAGTTCCCGTTCGAGTCTAGCTCAAAGCGGTGTTTTCGGGTTTTACCCCTATGTATATTTGTGCCAGAGCCACCTCTACCTGCTCGTATCCAGACAGGGATGTATTTTCTTGGAAACCCCTTACTCAATACTCACCAAAATACCAGGAAGATTTCCTATATTAAACTTTTCTATAGGGTTCCTCCTAGAGTTTTCATATCCTAATTTCCACAAATAACTAAACCATCCTTTGATACCAACTATAGAATCCCGTCTTTTCATAACATAACTTTTCATTCCATTACACGGAACTAAGGATCTTTAAGGTTTAGTGTCTTGGAAACAAGGAACATAGAAAAAAAACATTAAAAACATTCTTCTTAAACACTTGAAAGGCTTCTCCTCATGTTCACCCTAGGCTCATTACTGCATCCCATATCCTGGGGACATACATCAAATGGAAGGGTGAGCAGAAGGCCCAGCAAGGGAAACAAGTGAAACATTTTACATATGAACTTGAGATACATCAATAAAGTCATGAAAAGAACTTTAAGGCATGAAAATGAAATCATGAGGCATATCATAATAAAAATAAAACTTTTTCATAACTTGAAGATGTGGCTACATCATTTAACATAGACAATCATGAACATATCACCAAGGTCCATCCCCAAGGTGTCATTTTAAAATTACCAAGGTTATTCACCAAGGTATCGTGAAAATTGTAATCTCTACTGGTTACATCATTACCCAATGCATTGGAGCGCTATCAGGGCGCACCCTTAAATTTGCCTTTATTATCATGTGAGCCACATATATCATCATCAAACATTTCATAAATAACCCACATAACATAAAATAAATGGGTTTCATTTCATAATCATAACGTTTTAAAAACTGCTTTAAAGACATGATCTTTACGTCACTTTAAACCCACGGAAAGGGAAAGAGGGTCTCATGTATGTAAATCCCAGAATTTAAAATGGAACATTTTGATATATATGTGAATACACTTGTAGAAATAAGAGCTTTGAGTATTCACTTTATAACATAAAATAATTTTTGAGAAAAGAGAGAGGCATTTTGAGGGGAAAATTCTGCAGCATAACGGCTAAGTTTTGGGGTTTTAGAAAACATTGAAATGAGAGGGGACATGGGTCACCCTCTCATAAATGATCCATAAAACAGTAGGGTGAAATAATAAGAAGGACATATGGACATGGTAATGAAATTTTAGGGACATACCATTTGAAATGAAAAACATGGAAGGAAAAAAAATTATATTTCTCTTATGAAAATTCGGCAGCCTTACGGCGTCACTTAACTTCAAAAGAAAATGATTTGACAAGATCAAATAGGGTCCCTCATCATATGATCATAAGAGACCAGTATGATAGATATAGAGATAATTCCCCAACATAACAAAAAAGAACTTGAAAGAATTGACATGAAAGTAGAACTTCAAAACGAGAAGGGTGAAGAACCACTTAAAAATTCGGCAGCCTAACGGTGCCACTTAAAACATTCAAAATACTGAATTGAAGAGATCAAATGAGGTCTCTCATCATATGAACATAAGAGTCCAGTATGATATATATAGAGATCATACCCCAATATAACAAAAAGGAACTTGAAATAATTGACATGAAAGTAGAACTTCAAAACGAGAAGGGTGGAGAACCACTTAAAAATTCGGCAGCCTAACGGCGCCACTTAAAACATCAAAATACTGAATTGAAGAGATCAAATGGGGTCTCTCATCATATGATCAGAAAATATCAGTATGATAATTTAGATATCATACCCCAACATAATAAAAAGGAACATGAAAGACTTGAATGAAAATAGAACTTGAAAACGAGGAAGGTGAAAGAATCCCTTAAAAATTCGGCAGCCTAACGGCGCCACTTAAACATTCTTAAAACGAATTGATGAGAGCAAGGGGGTCTCTCATCATATGAACATGAAATAGGAAGTAGGATGAATATAAAAGAACATCCTCCAACATAAGAACATGGAGTATGAAAGAAATGACATAAAAGAGATTACTTGAAAAGAAAGAGAGGGGTCGGATCCCTTACCTTAAAATGTAACTCTTAAACCTCAAAGTTTGGGACCTTGAGGGCTTGGGGGCACCTTGGGAGGACTCCTTGGGAGGTAATGAGACCATAATTTCGTTGGGAATGAGTGGGGAGTCGAATGGATGAGAGGAGGGCTTGGTATTTATAGGGAAAGTGAGGGGACAAGGCATTAATGGCCAAGGGACACCTCACATGTGCTTTTCTCAAACCCATGTGCTCTCCCTTGTCATTTATCATGGAGTTAGGCCACATGGGGCCCCCAAAACAATAATTCATCACCCTTGGCCGGCCAACCCTCAAAAGATCTCATGACATCATCATGACACCGTTATGATGTCATTAAACATACCGAAACCCTAAAACTGTATTTTTACTATTCACTGAAAATTCAACTTTCTCATAAAAATCCCAAAATTTCACATTAACCAAATATCAATGCTCTGATTTCAAAAATTAAATCCATTTTATAAAAATAATTTTCTAAATATTTTTAATTTAATTTTTAATTAAAAACACTATTCATCGAAAATTCATTTTTTCAGAAAAAACCCCAAAAATTACCATAACATAATATCGATGCTATGAGTTCAAAAATAAAGTCATTTTTATAAAAATAATTTTCTAATTATTTTTATTTAAATTTTTAATTAAAAAACACTATTCACCCGAAAAAACTAATACTTGAATAATAATTAATGAAACCGTTATTTAACTATTTTATTGAATCACATTACTTAATCAAGGTGCCTAGATTATTTTAAAACTTTCTTTAAGTGAGATTACCAATCCATTTAGTCATATTACTAATCCTAATCATAAAATCTCTATTCATAATTTACTATTCATCAAAAATCATGTTGATCTTATTAGACTCTAAATTTAGTACTGAACATAATTGGAGAAGACCATTTTTTGAAAATCATTACACATTTTTAATTATTTAGGGTTTACATAAACATATTTAAAATATCCTTTTTCTAAAATTCATCAAAAATATGCATACTATATTTATCCGGTCATTTCAAAATTCATAAACTTCATCATAAGAAGAAATCACAATTTTTATTTAAAATAAGGATTACACAAGGTAGTTACGGTCTCGTTACATAACCCCTTATAATACCAGTATAGGACCTAAGAGTAAGGTGTTCTAGGGTGATAGAAGCTTGGGGCGGCTCAATCAACATTGCCCGAGTAGTAATTTCTATCAGTTTGAACTTCTCACGAAGGCGATTCCGTTCCAGCTTCACATGATGAAGTTCGGCTTGGATTTGATCCAGAGCAAATCCCAGTGGTGCTACCTCCTTCCCAAGCTCTGTTAGATGGGCTTCGATCAGTCCAAGACTACTAGGTGAGGCCATTGAATCTTCTTTATATAATAATTAACCAAGATTACTTATATCAAAACATTTTGTTCACAGCGGTCATATTGACCGATGGTTATATAATAGTCAAAACCCACTGATCTCATTTTAATTATAATCATGTTTATCAAATAAAACGTTTTTGTTGAGTATAACAATAACACATAAAATTGGGAAACAAAATTTATTTAAAAAAAATTTCAGGTCGTTACACATACCTTCGTCAAAGGATAGTTTTGAGAAAATAATTAAAGGTCCGTTTGGCATTTCCTGGAAATAAAGGAGTGTTTTACTTGTATATAACAATTTGTGCAATTGGGATTGTTTTATGGTCCATTAAATGATTTTATTAAATGTTTATTGGGATGAAAAATATTATTTGGTTTGGTCATGATGTGTTTTTATAATTTAAATAGTGTTTTTGAAAGAGTTTTATGTGCAAAGCCTCAATACACTTCATGAAATTGTTTTACCAAACTATTTAGCAGTTTGTTGATTAGTGTAAGAAATGTGAAGAATGATTATGGGTTGTTTGTGTTTTTATGGTTTTGGAATGGAATGTGAATGTGAAATGTGTATTTGATAATATGTGTAACTTTATTGAGCACTAAAGGTAATCCCGGGTATCTAGGTGGGCGGACGTGTACTAGTATGCTAGTGATTCTGTGGGGGTTGGCCCTTGTTTCACGTAGCAAGTTTGACAATGACAAAACTAACTAAACTATGATGATGATGATGATTGGGGACCACTAGGTTATGGGTATGTTCCCTACTAGTGGCTCTTGCACGATAACAGATATTTATTATGGTTACTTTCACCGAGATACGAGGTACCTGGGGCTCACAACTAACTAGTGCCTAGGGGTATTCCTGTGACTAGTGCTCATTGGCTATTTTGTACTCAGCGTCGGCATACGGTGTGTTTGGTTGGTAAATTAAGTAGTATGTGTTATTTATTTGAATGTTAAAATTATTTAAAGCATCCCTCTTGAAAACTATTTTCATTTTGAAATTTCACCTCTTTGAAAATAATTGTTACTTGCATTTTTGTTTATTAAACAGGCATGTTTTTGTCTGATAATTATTATAGCATGGAACCTCATTTGAAAAGCATACTTTCAAATCTTGAATTTAAAACTATAAATTGATGTTTATTTTATTTTAAAGTAATGTGAATTGGGAATAGAATATCGGGCTAACCTACTGAGTTTTAATACTCACGCCTATAGTCTTCTTCTTTTTTAGCCCTTGTGCAGGTTTCATCTTTAGTTCGATCACCTTGGGAGACTTTTTATCATTGTGTTGGAGAGTGACCAGAAGTGTCACATGGAGTTATTTTTTTCATCGGGATTGTTCAGTTGATTTGTTGGTTTTGTTCTAATTTTAGTTTCTTGTACAAATAATATTTAGTTCAATTTTTATATAAATTCATTTTGGGTTGTCCCTTTATTTCCGCTGTTTGTTTGATTGTTTATATATGGGTGAAATCGTTCCCTTGTGTAATCTATTGATGCCATTGGTGCTTGTCACCATCCCGGGAGGATCGGGAACGCCTCTCGGGACTTGTCGCGGGCTGGCCTGGGTGACCGGTTCAGGGTCGACTCGGGCTGGTTCATGACAAAATGGTATCAGAGGAGGTCAGCTATTAGCGGAACTTTCTTTTTAGAGCGCCCTTGTTATTTTGGGGATGTCAATGTAGATGGAGTAGTATTGTTGGTACTTGAGGGGTAAGTGCAAGAAGAGCGTCGCGAACTCTTTCTTGTTCTAATCCTCAGGTTTCCATGGAAGTCCGGTTTTATTAGTGTCCTTTGTTCTAGTTGATTGTTTGGTATTGGGATATGACAAGGGGAGTCTGACCAATGGCCTTCATGAGCTCACAGGGCCTGGCAAGCCATATGGAGCTGGGGAATGGTCCTAATAGGTCTCTTTGTGTTGGTGTTGTGTTTGGCATATGGCCGCCAACCATATGGTCAAGTCACCCACCGACACTAGTTCCCTTTTTCTTGGGTCTCTTGAACCTTTCTTGAATTCTGAATTTTTGTTTTTAAAATCCTTGTGTGAGAATTGTGGAAATGGGTTTTAATGTAAGGATTAGAATTTGAAAAGTTAAAAAATGGGGTTTTCAATAATTAAATATAATAATGGTTTTGGAAGGTTGTGTTTTTGTGAAAAAAATGGAGGGAAGTAGAAATGATTTAAAGGGATTGGATTATCCATAATGTAAACTTGTGGTTTGTTGAAATAAAATGTTTTGAAATTGTGAATCATTTTAAAGTGATTCTGGATCTTTTTTTAAATGGGGTATTTTAGGATGTTAAAAAGTTTTTGAATTGGATAAATTAGTTTTGGCAATTGGTTTTGATCGGTTGGTGTTTTACTACAAACGGTATTGGTCTCAATGGACCTCGGATTATGAAAATATACCTTGCTGAATTTTGTTTTAAAAAAAATGGGAAGGGGTTGTTTGGAGTGGCTTGGATATTTAAAAAGTTTTTAAAAATGAAAAGGGGTAGGTCTTTAAGAAAATGGTTCTTAATTAATTGTGGTTTTTTTTGTGAAATATGAAAATGTTTTTTGACTTGGTGGTTGGTGTTCCTTTTGAAGGTAAATTGTTTTTTTTTTGAATTATGATGTTTAATTTTAGCCTTGGTGTTTTCATGGGTGCTCACATGCATGGTTTTATTTATTTTTGGAAGTATGGCCTATATGGTATGGTGGTTGGGTGTCAGGGGTGGCATGGAAATGTGCATGTGGGTGAGACTTGATGAAACACCATTAGTGAATGTGGAAACCCACCAAGTTAGTTTGTTTTTTCAAAATTGCTTTGAGCTGAAAATTATGGCCTTTTTTAAAAACCAATGGTTATGTGGCTTGATTTTTCTATGTCTTAGAAGAGTTTTTTATTTGGTTATCTTCCATGTGATCTAGAATAAATACTCTTGTTCTATCTAGTGATGAGATCTTTTTGGTGGCTCGGTTTTGGAGTAATTTTCACTGGGTTTCTAAAAATGTGTTTGATGTTGTGATGTGGCCATGGATAGTTCTTCGTTGGAAATATTTCCTTCTGATCAACCTAAGGATTCCTTTTCAATTTTAAATCCACCTATTTTGATGATGCCTCAACTTGTTTGTTGGAATAGAGAGCTATTTGGGATCTATTAAAAGTGTTTCTAGGTCATGATAATTCTTTTGGACAGAGCAGTTGTGTTCGGTGATGTTGATGTGTTTCGTCATGTTCCATGTCCATTCTGCCCCTTGTTTAGAGTGAGATAGAATTTTGATATGTATCTATGAGTTCCTATTTAGATTAAGGTTTTTATTTGGTGATCAAGTGTGGTTTTTTTGAGTGGTGTGATCCTTATCACCTGACTGTGGTGCAGCAAATGCTTCAAGAATCAGGGCTCTAGCCATAGGCCTTGGAGTGAGGCTTTTCACGCAGTCAGAAAATTGACAGAGGTGTGGAGTGCTCGATTATGACCCTTAATCCTCTGTTTTGTTAAGTTATTTTCTATGTCAATGTTTTGGTTCTTCATTTCTATGAATTTCCCTTTGTCGCAACAAGCGTGGTTGACTTAACCCCTCACACAGTGTCTGTGGTCATTATTTCATGGATGTGGGTTTTCAATCAATGTCCCTGTGTGGACCGCCTGTAAAAATCAGATGTAGTCTTGGTGTTACCTATTCATAGGGGGGAGTTTTGGGTAGTTTCTTTGTTTCTTTTGTTGTTTAAGTGGCCAAATTATTGGGTCCCCTTCCCTCCCATCCCCAAGTGACGGGGGTCCAGAATTGTGCTGAATGTGTCGACCAAGTTATTGTCCCATCCATTCGGGAGTGGGTGGTTTATATGTTCATGTTGTAACTATATTAACTTGGTATAGTAGTTTTTTGTAGGAGGGTTTTTTTTGGGCTTGTGTGAGTTAGTCCCAACTCTAGCTCATGTTCAATGCTTGTCTATTCATTTCTAGTTGGTTTCTAATGGTGGGGAGACCTACCATGGGTCTCCTGGATTTTCATCCAAAGAAAAATTCTAGTTATAGTTGATTCTTAATGGTGGGTAGTACATTATGGAATCCTTAGGTGTTGTTTTTTTCAGCCGGAAAGTGTTATGGCTTTCTGGGGTCGGAAAGCTTTAATGGTGGGGAGAATTGTCACACACGGTTATTTTTTCTGTCATTGTATTGACCCAAACCATTAGAAATACCGATCCTTTTCATGGGTATTTGATGAGATAAATCTTGAGTTTTTAAGTTTCATATATGTCCAACCACCCTAATTTGGGATCCCCATTGTTTGTTTAGTAGTTTTTGAAGAAAAGGGTGGTTACTTCATGATTTGGGCCAACCGTGAGCCCATTCCCAGTTTTAAAAACCGAATTTTTTTCTTTTATAACTCTTTTGTTTTTCATCCTCTTTCACCCATTCAACTTCCCACTTGTCCTATACTTATATATTAAAACGTATTTATCCTTTTGGACCCATTATAAATTAATAGGCCGGGTGAATTTGGGTTACTCATTTAGGTATTGGGCCAGCCCATGGGCCAATTTCCTGTTTAAAAAAAATAATTTGTTTCGTTTATATCATTTTCAGTTTTTACTATTTTTCGGTTATTCCACCTCCCACTCGAAGCCAATAACCCTATCCAAACCCTCATAATAGATTGTACCTCTTTTTAGCTCATGTGGGTCGTGAATTAGGGAGACATTCTCAGGAAACCTCAAATCTCCCAGAATTTACAAGGTAAGTTTTATCATTCATAATTTAATCAATTCGTACTACGTTTGCCACCAATCTTCTTCCCCTGGTTCGTTCAGACCTTAGGAGTCTCTCCAATAATTTTCAATCCATTCCCTTTTCTCTAGAGCTTCATATCTAATGGAATATAAAGAGTTTTCTAGGATGAAAGTGAGATTCCTTCTCCTTTCTTCTTCCTCTTCCCCCTCCTTTCGTTATTTCTTGGTTTTATATTGTACCCTAGTCTTGATAGACCTAGGGTTTTGTTATACCATGTTTTTTGATGTGGTTTCTGTTTGTTTAGGTCTGATCTTTATAGTTTTATGGTTTATAAACACGCGGCGGGTGATTTCGGGTGTGCGTTTCAATTACGCCAAAGATTTGAGGTAGGATATCCCTTGCACATGACTTTATCATTCAAGTTTCATCATTTTAATATTTTCCTAAACTGATATAAATGTTCATTATTGTTTTTAAGCCTTTGGATAATTTTCTTGGTGTCCAAAGTGGTTTTTTAATCATTGTTTTGTGAAAGGTAGTGTTTTTTTTTTCATGAAAGTGCTCAACAGATGTTTGTTTAAATGTTCTGTTATCTTTTGAAAATATTTTGTGAGGTTTATAATCTGGTTTATGGTATTTTAACATGTTACAGTATCTTGAATGAAAATATGGCTTTAAATTGGTGTTTTATTCCTTTTCATGTACTTAAAATAAATTGTTTTGTTTAAAAAGGGCATGTCATGTGTTCGATAAATTGCCCGGTTGGCTTTTATGTGTGATGTGTGTTTTAAAAGTTATTTGTTTGGATTTATAAAGGAATTGGAATAATGATAAATGGTATTTTTGGGTACTTATATGGACTTCCTATTTGTATTTGTTTTTACAATCAAGTGGGTTTTGATTTACAACATATTTTGGCCCGAGTTGCCCAAAAATGGACTGTTTCACATCTTTATGAAAATGGTTGTGTTTTGAATATGTAACCTGGGTATTATAAGAGATTTATGAATGTGTTTTTCTGCTGTAAATTGTGTTTATACAGATCCTTAATAGAATTAAAATTCATACCTTCGTCAAAGGATAGTTTTGAGAAAATAATTAAAGGCCCGTTTGGCATTTCCTAGAAATGAAGGAGTGTTTTACTTGTATATAACAATTTGTGCAATTGGGATTGTTTTATGGTACATTAAATGATTTTATTAAAGGTTTATTGGGCTTCCAAATATTATTTGGTTTGGTTATGATGTGTGTTTATAATTTAAATAGTGTTTTTGAAAGAGTTTTATGTGCAAAGCCTCAATACACTTCATGAAATTGTTTTACCGAAATATTTAGCAGTTTGTTGATTAGTGTAAGAAATGTGAAGAATGATTATGGGATGTTTGTGTTTTTATGGTTTTGGAATGTAATGGGAATGTGAAATGTGTATTTGATAATATGTGTAACTTTATTTAGCACTAAAGGGAATCCCGGATATCTAGGTGGGCGGACGTGTACTAGTATGCTAGTGATTCGGTGGGGGTTGGCCCCTGTTTCACGTAGCAAGTTTGACGATGACAACACTAACTAAACTATGATGATGATGATGATTGGGGACCACTAGGTTATGGGTATGTTCCCTAATATTGGCTCGTGCACGATAACGGATATTTATTATGGTTACTTTCACCGAGATACGAGGTACCTGGGGCTCACAACTAACTAGTGCCTAGGGGTATTCCTGTGACTAGTGCTCATTGGCTATTTTGTACTCACCATCAGCATACGGTGTGTTTGGTTGGTAAATTCAGTAGTATGTGTTATTTATTTGAATGTTAAAATTCTTTAAATCATCCCTCTTGAAAACTATTTTCATTTTGAAGTTTCACCTCTTTGAAAATAATTGTTACTTGCATTTTTGTTTATTAAACATGCATGTTTTTGTCTGATAATTATTATAGCATAGAACCTCATTTGAAAACCATACTTTCAAATCTTGAATTTAAAACTATAAATTGATGTTTCTTTTATTTTAAATTAATTTTCATTGGGAATAGAATACTGGGCTAACCTACTGAGTTTTAATACTCACGCCTATAGTCTTCTTCTTTTTTTAGCCCTTGTACAGGTTTCATCTTTAGTTCGATCACCTTGGGTGACTTTTTATCATTGTGTTGGAGAGTGACTAGAAGTGTCACATGGAGTTATTTTTTTTCATCGGGATTGTTCAGTTGAGTTGTTGGTTTTGTTCTAATTTTAGTTTCTTGTACAAATAATATTTAGTTCAATTTTTATATAAATTCATTTTGGGTTGTCCATTTATTTCCGATGTTTGTTTGATTGTTTATATATGGGCGAAACCGTTCCCTTGTGTACTCTATTGATGCCCTTGGTGCTTGTCACCATCCCGGGAGGATCGGGAACGCCTCTCGGGACTTGTCACGGGCTGGCCTGGGTGACCGGTTTAGGGTCGACTCGGGCTGGTTCATGACAGGGATGAATGATATTGGAGATGTTGGATCAAATATAGGGTTCGAGATCAGGTTTCTGTTTGAGTTTTAATTTTTGATTTAATATTTTTACTTTATTTTATTCCTTTCAATATAGAATCTAATTTTACAACCAATATAACATGGTATAATTTAATATATTATATTTATTAAGTTATGTCTAGTTATATAATATATTGATTTCATTTGTTTTTCTTCTTATTTATGTTATTATTTCAATTTTTAACCAAAGGGTACACCCTGCCAACTATATTCCCTATAAATTTTCTTCTAGTCGACAGACTTTGGAATATATGGAGGTGTTGTATAAATCACATAACTAATAATCTTGGTCATGTGAGGGAGTACTGGCTTGGGATATGACAAATTTATATCAGAGTTAGGTTTTTAATGTCACTTTATAATTTTTTTCAAGGTACAAAAGTGAGTAGGATTATTTTGGGGCTTGGTTATGAGATCATACCTAGGTGTAGTTAAACCAAATATGATAGAAAATCCAAGTTATTAGGGATGGGTTTACTATTTTATATCTTTACTTATTACAGTTGAAATTTTATTTCACCTTGGGTGATGAACTTGTTGTGTGATGTTGATGTTTTTATAAGATTTAACATGTTGGCTAGAATGGCTTGAAGGTGATCACTTATTCAACATGATTGATATGTATGGTTTTTGTGACATTATTTGGTACAAATAATTACTATTTTATTATCATATTATTTTGCTACTTGGTTAATCTATGAAATCATATAAATAAAATTATCAATTTAATGTATAATATGTCTTGTTCTACCTCATAAAAATCGAAAATTTCATTAACTAATCCTTCTTTGTGAAACTATAAACCAAAAATGTTATTGGTTCAAAACTGATAATTTTTTGTTATAATAAACACATGTTGGAATTTATTTTGAATATAAAAATCATTTTCCATGCATGTGGTTATTTTTTTAATGAATTTTTAATTACCAAGATATGATAGTCTTCATTTATAAATGATGTCTTGTTTTTTACTTCTTATAAAATATATCTTGAAATAAAACGTGTGAATGGATATTGGGTGTTAGTAAATTTTTAAATACTTTTTCAATGATCATGATAGTTTAAATAAAATGTATTATTGACAAGACTTGTTGTATGCTATAGAAAATCTTAATTAATTTGAAAACATTATTATGTGATATAACTGTTAATAAATCATAGTAATTCTTAGATTGTGGTCATGGTGTCGAAACCACATTTAATTTTTATATTATGAGAAAAATGTGGCAATTAAAATTAATATATTGGACATTATTCCATGGAATAATTATGTGGTGTATTTTAATTTTTGTGATTTTGAAGAAGCAAAACAATGTTTTAGGCATAATGATTTAAAATTAAACATTATTATGAGATTACTCATCATGAACATAATTTTAAATAAATCAAACATTATTTTTTTTGGGTAATTATGGAGATTAAAATGGTTATTTGAATTTTTTTAATGGATTTAAATTTATTATGAGATACATGATGATATTAATGTGTTAATAGTTTTTTGAAATAATGTTTTTAGTATCATTTTCCCCGATAAGTAGGTACAAATTAATAAATATATTTTTAAAATATATGTGAAATAAAATATTTTTACTAATAAGATGGGAAAAATGAAATAAATTATTTTAGTAATAATGTATTAAAACTTGGGTAATTTTATTGCAGGAATGTACCTTTATTTAAAATGGAAAATTTATAATGTGTTTTCATGTTTTTTTAAAATGGTTGATAGTTATTTTGTTTATAAAATATGTAAATATAGACAATCATGAAATATAATAAGTTTAATTTTCCAATATCTTTAATAAAGTGATTGTAATATGTTTCATTAAATATTATTTTTTATGGAATTATAATGTTCTGATTGTAATATATGAAAAAAAAATTCCAAGGAAATTTTTTGATAACCGTTAAAATTATTGTATGATCCTTGATTATATATATGTGTGTGTGTTTGTGGATTTCCATTTCTGAATAATTAAATATTGTTGACTTTTGGTTTTATAAACGGAAGACCCAATGGATACAAATTAGGGTAGTTTTAATAATATCCATCAATGAAATTAAAGGAGGCCTGAAAAAAATTTCCACCACCTTTCATGTTTTTTATTTTGACCACATAATTCATTATTTCTATATTTTTAATCATTTTTTAGTGGATTTTAACTAATTATTAAATTCATTAATTTGAATTATTTTAAATTTATTATGATAAATGTATTTTTAAACAGCTTATTTCAATGGAATGTTTTTATCTGATATGATTTAAATGTTTTTCGGTTTTTATTAGTGAAATTATAATTATGAAGAAATAATATATTTCTATATTTATAATTTATTTTTGTGTGAACTATAAAAATTATTTATTTCATATTTATTTAGATCATCAAGTCCCTATGGTTAATTATTAATCAATATCTCTTTTTAATAAATTATTTGACTACCAATTATTTTTTAAATACTATAGATTTTGCAATAATGGTAGAAGAGAGAAATAATGATAATAAATTGCCTAATTTAACCATAAGTTCTTTAATTTTTTGAATTAGTAGTTGTTAATTTTTTTTAAGAAAATATGATTGGGGGATAAAATTTAGAAACAAGACTTTGGAAGAACAAAATTTATATAAATATATTGGAAAAAAATCTATCTAAAGATGTGGTTTTAATGTATATGTTTTATGAAAATGTATTTTTAATAAGTTATTTAAAAAATAAATTTAAACAAATGTGTATTCTATTAAATATATATATATATATTGGATATTTAATTTAATTCAATGTGGAGAAAATTAATTTCCACATTTATTAGGAATTGTTAAATAATTTTAGGAGGCTTCTAAGGCGTGGAGTTTCTATTTTAAATAATTATAAAGTGATTATAATATTTGAGTAGAAAATATATTCTATCATGATTTTAGCTCTATAGTTTATTTGGGTGATTTAATTTTGATATGGAAACTCTTATAGTTAGGATTAGTGGTTCCATTACCTGAAGTGATTGTCAAAGAGGGGAAGCATTATGGTGGGGAGATTGTAATATCCTATGTTTGATGATTTTTTTTATAATATTTGTTTTACGATGAATATACTATCTTGAAGAAATATATTAAATTAATTTGGGTTTTTTAATAAGTGAAAAAATATTTTGTAGAGTTTTAATATATTTAGGTTTATTAAATTTAATAATATTTCTAGTGATATTGTTAAATAAATTCATGGCTGTGTGGTGAGTAAATGTTTAGTTATTATAGAAATAGTAATTTTATTAGAATAAAATTTACACCATCTAGTATGTATTAAATGGAAAATAGTATTAGTTGTGTCATAACTATAATTTGTGTTGAATAAATGATAATGTGTAATTAATGATATTATTTTTATTATTATTGGAATTTAATAAAATATGTTGTTTGAATATTTTATATTTAATTCTTGACTAGGATTTAATAAAAAATATTATTATTTTGGTTTTAAAAAATAAAATTTTTGCGATAAAAATGTATAAAAATAGGTGGAAAGATATAAAAATGTATGTTTGTGTGTGTATGTCTATATATGGGAAATATATATATGTATATATGAATGTGAAAAATATATGTGTGTATGAATGTATCTATATATATACTGCATGTTTTTATCGAAGAAAAACTTTTAAAATAAATAAATTAAATAAATATGGTGGATATAGGAAGAGGAACATAGGAATGAGAAGAAGAAAATTTTAAAGAGAGAAATGTACCAAAGGGTATAATTTAGGAACACCAAATGAGAGATAAAATATAAAATAAAATGATAATTGGTCCATTACATATGTCAGCACATAATAGGATTCAAGAAAGAAAATCAAAGTAAACATACAGACCCAGGGACTTGACCCCGTAATTTGTCCCTCAACCTCCCAAACCCTTACAAACCTACCACCAATGGTGGGGGAAAATAATTATAAACCAATAAAATTGTATTAAATTAAAGAAATAAATTATATAAAGGGAGGTTTCACAATTTCAGTGGTGTGTAGTGTGTGAGAGTGAAGAATTAAACCCTCTCATGCCTCCCTCCCTAAAATTTATCCTTACCTGTCTTATTTTCATCCTCTCACTAAATTTTTTGAAAATTATCTTTAATATATCTCAATAAATATTGGTCTGAATTACATGTCGTCCGTGGTAGTGGATTTATCACCAAAAGAGTTGGGTGTGCATCAAATGTTTTTCATAAGTGATGACGTATTATTTGTAGATTTTAATTAAATAAAATTTCCTTATTTATTTAATATGTCCATTGATAGTCTTGATAATGGTGTTCCATTAGCGATTTTGGATTCATATCAATGAGAGTACAATAAGACCTTTTTTTAATTTCACAGGTATAGATTAATTTTATCTATATTTAATTAAATTGGAATTTTTTACTTAAATCAAAAATACAACAATTAATATTGAATCATATTTGATACCACTTTTTAAATGGTGTTCCAACACATAGTTCATGATTCTATAATATTCAATGTGGGTGGTGCAAAACAACTCTCTATGTTTATATATCCCTTCTGGTATGTGCAACCTATGTGATCACATTGTCATGTTATGCCAACAATCTTTCTAACTTTTAATGGATATATTATTCATGATTAGACTCATTTTGGGTCATTTTGGGTTCATTAGTGTTGAAACTAGTACTTATATCCACCCAAGAGTTGTTCCAACCTTTGAACCTAGGTTGGAACATTAATTTAATGAACCTATAACTCTTATATTAATTTAAAACTACTTGAGAGTTATCTTGATAATGTGATTCTGTCATATCTTGTAAATTCTCATAATTGGAATGATGATAAATCCCATGGCATCAAAGAGGATAATTGGAAAGTAAATGGAATGATTATGCTAATAAGATTAAAAGTGGTTATATTGGCTTGTGAATTAGAAACTTGGATTAGTTGATATATGTAATGAATTGTTACAATTATCATAAAAATTCGTTACTTGGATTAATACAATAAATTTCTTGTTGGTTGGAAATTTTAGGAATTGAAAAATATATATTATAGGAAAATGTTTGGCTTGTATGGATTATGGTATTATAACTAGATAGTTTAGCATATTTTCATGTATAAATATTTTAATATATTTTATGCCTGAGTGATAGGTTAATGGTTTGTTCTTATTGAACGACAGATACAAGGTAAGGTACTTCCTGAGGGATAGATTAATGGTGATGTATCACCTAAGGGATAAATACATGGGTAAATAACACTTAAGGGATAAATTAATGGTTATTTACTTCATAAGGGCGAGATGCATGGGTATATACCACCTAAGGGATAGATAATTATTTATTTATACTTGAGGGTGGTATGTATGCTATATTTGATGCATGAGACTGATATCCATAGTTTACACAATTAATCCTTAATAGAAGAATCCACCAAATGTATGGTTGATTCGTTCTAGGTAGAAGAATCCACCACTTGACAGAGATATCTAGCATCATACCAAATAAGGTTTTCCTAACCAAGGGTGTCAACTCAGAGCACAAGGGTCATCAGGATTATTTGATATTAGGTATTAATTTATGAATTGATGCCCTAATTATTTGTACCATTGAATTAAAAATATACTCATACTGGATTGTTTATACATTGTGGGTTTCAATCTACGGATTTGTACTCACACCCTATTCGAGAGTCATTTGGTACTCTGAAAGATTCAATGAATGTAGGTCTAGATAAGCATAAGGGTCCAAATTCTTGATTTTATTTTTGGTAAGAATGTGATTTTATCATCGATAATGGATTAATAATGGGTTCAACATCATGTTTTTGTTTGAGTCTTTATTTTTTTTCTAGAGTTTGTATTTTCTTGTATGAATTTCAGCATGGAATATAGTGTAACATCCAAGGAAATTATGGAATAATAAATTCTAATATTAATTAATATTTATGAAGTAGATATTAATTTTTCTTTAAAATAGAAACATTTCTGATAACATACCTAACATGCAACAATGGGTTTCTCTGAAATCTTATGTTTCACATAAGAATGAGATATACCAAAAAATAATACATTATTAATATTATTATTTTAAATAGTAGTTAACACCTAGTTACTGTATTAGAGGGAATTAAGAAAAATACCTATATTATGTTTAAACATTTTTTATTAAATATTATTCCCTTATTCTAATAAATTTTAGAGGCTTAAAATAAGAATAAATCCAAATTTTAGAATAAAACACTCTAATATTTTTAAAAAGGTAGTTTTACCACCTTTTGATGGTGAACCCTTTTTAAATCTAGTTTTTTTCACATTAATATGTTATATTTGAAAAAATAAACATATTATTTATAATTGGGAAATAAAAATTCACATTGGTTGAATTTTTTTTCATTTTTCTGATAGAATTAATTTTTTAATGAATTGTGAAAAACACTACATATTATTTCAAAACTGTCTTTTCATCTAATTTAATTATATTCCTAGATTATTATTTTTCATGGTTTTAAGGTATTTTTATATTAAGGTTTTATCATTTAACATAATTTTATCCATTTCAAGTAATTTCACATTTAAATCGGGAATAAACAGATGTTAATCTTTTGATGGTTTTAATTTTTAAGAACATGTTTCTTCAATATGGTAAAGGGTTCAACATAAACATAATTTTATTCACTTTTTTGAATTGAATTTTTAAAAATGGTCATACATGGTTTTAATTAGTATGAAAATTTTAATCTACTAGGATCAAAATAATTTTTTTTGAATAATAACTTTAATATTTTATTTACCACGATAAAAGGTAAATCGGGTAATTTAAGGTAAAAATAATATTATAATAATATAATACAACCCTTACACTTCTCATAATATTAGTGTGTTGGTTATGTCCAACCAATATAATCCTTGGGTTTAAATGGTGGCCTTTGGAAGCCACATGTGTGTGATTATGACATTTATAACATTTAATTTACACTAAAGGCAAAAATTTCATAATCATGTCTCTTCTTACTAAAACAATTTTAATATTGGGATATATAAGTTATCTCATCAATAATAAATAGTCATTATAAATATAAAATTATTAACTACATCATGATAATTTATTTACAATGTTTAGTAAATAAATAATTAAATTTAGTTGTTATATAATGATGATGTAATAATAGATTTCTTAATTAAAGAATCAACTAAATGATATAATAAATATCAAAATAAAATTTATTTGGAAACATTTCGGCCATCCAAAAACTTTATAGGTGATTATGAAATGTTATATTTCTATTAAATGGTTTTTTCTAAGTTATATCTCTATTTGGATTTTATTTAAATTCAATGAAATGAATAGTGTAAAGTTTAATTAATTGATATTTTTAAAAAAAAATTATTTATTAAATTATTTAAAAATATTAAAAATATTTAAAAATCACAAAGTGACGATGATAAGGTCTAAAAGTTCATTAAGTGTCCAAAAATTGAAATTTTACCCCATAAAAATAAAATTTATAGCCTCTTAATATTTAAAATTTTGTTACAACAATTAAAATTAAAAGAGAATAATTAAGGGTAAACAAAAAAGATAAGATTTAAAATAAAATGAATACATATATATAAATTATTGGATTATATAATTTAGAACTATACTACTATTATATTATATGTATCTCAAGTTGGATTTATTTTTATTAAAAATAAATTTATATTAATTTTATATTTTAAGATTTTCCAAGGGTGCCCCTCCCCTATCCTATAAAAAGCTACCCAGTCTTAATTAATAATCACACTTAAATAACTACTTGGTTCTGCCAATATCTTCCCAAAACCCTTCCTAGAATCCTTCCACACTTTCTTGAGGCCTTATTTTATGCATAACACCCTTATTAGAAGTGTTAAGGTGTTCTTCAAATGCAATTAACCGAAGAAGTGGTATCATTTTTTTAAGTGTTTCTGTTTTATTTCTTCTTACAAATCATTTAAATTTTCCTATTATAAGAGGAAATAATAAATCCATTATATATAAAATACTTATATGTTATTATTTTAATATCATCACCTAAATCCATCTCTAATTTCATCAAATGAGAAAGTAATATTTTGTTCATGTGTATAGCAGACTACCACCTCGCAAACCGATATTGTTCATTTTTCATTATCGCCTATCAAGAGTGGTAATAATTATGGAATAAATTTTTATATGTGATATTAATTACATAATTATTATTTTAAAATAATAATATTTCAATCATTTTCTTACCTTCCATGCACATAAAAATGGAAACATCGTTCAAGTGTATGTGTGAACTATCACCTCCACGAAGCGATGTGAATCATTTTTATTCACCACATAACTTGTATGGTATATATAAGTATATTTAAATGATTATTATTATTTTAATTATATTATGATCATTCTTTAAAGATAAAATAATAATTACCTTCTTGCAATAATGATCAATTAAAAATGGAAATGTTACTCATGCATATGTATGGTCTACCATCTCCATGATTATAATATTGTACATTTTCGTAACCATAATTAATGGTTTGATTTTAAAAAGTATTATTAATGTATAAAAGTTATCATTATTTCATTATTACTATTCTTCATATGATTAACTTATGACCACATGGACAATTTACATCATTGTAAGTTTATTTTTGACTCAAATACTAAATATCAACAAAACGTCCAATATGAACTTAAATAATTTTATATGTTTTATAACAAGGTAATAAGTGATAAAAAATGAATAATAAAATTTAAAAAGGGTTCTAAATAACGTAAAAAAATTAACCTAATTTTATTATTCAGTAATATAAATATGGTATATGATGAGTCGGACCCAAGTTAGGGGACATTGTCTCAATATCCTTTCATTGAGGTAAATTTCAATAATATCCACCATGTTCTTATATATGGTGTAGAAATAATCCCTTTTACTTTTAATTACATTCAAAATTTTCTAAATAAATCTCTTTCTATGAAGTATTTTACTAAATGACAAAAAGAATATTTGTGTTGTACGTTGCGACAACGACCTCTCAGTCGCCTTGACCATAATTTGATATTTGGAATCTTCTAAAAGACATAATTTTTTTAAAAGGAAAATAAATACCATATTCCATTTTCATGTATTTTGGTGTTGAAAATGGTTTTTAGAATATATTTATTATTTGAATATCTTGAAATTATATCATGTTATTGAAATGTGGAAACATTATTTTTCCTTTGTGCTTTTTTATGTGTTATTATTATGTTATGGTTCTTGGATATTTTTTATGTATACGGGTGGTTACATGATAAACAGAGGGAAGGTGAGCCCATGATATCTATCCAATGCATTGGTTGATGATATGGAGCTTTAAAATAAGGATTCTCTAATGATAATTATAAAATATACTCTGATGGGAATTACAAACGTAACCATGAAGGTTAATCCCTATATTTCCATAAAAGTTACAATGTAAGTTTGATATGGATTCCAATAATTTCTTTTTTTTATTTATTTTTATGAAGTTTTATAGAAATATTATTATTTCATGAGTTAAGATAATTATTTTTTGTTTTATTGGTGAAAATAATGATTTTGTGAAAATATTTTCATGATTTTAAAATATTTGTGGACTCACAGTTTCATTCCTTATATTTCATCCCTTACTGAGCTTTTTGTTCTCATCCCAAATTTTTTTAAAAAAAATCATGGGAATTAAGGGAGAATATATTCAAGGATGGATCATGGAAAAGTTATGATGGTTAAACAAAAAAACCCATATTTTATTTTAAAAGTTTTGGTTTTATGGAATAAATATATACTATTAGAAGTGTCTACGTTGTATTTTTATGGTCTTGTTATGTAATAGTTATGGCATAATTCTTTAAAACTAAAAACCAAAAAAGATCCTCAATGTGAAAGAAAGTAAAATTATTTACTTAACTCAAGATTATGTAATGATTAAGGTTAGGGCCTTATAGTTGGTATCAAAGGTGGGTTTATATAACTTTAGGTTTAGGATATTGTTAATATAATATCCCTAAATTTTTTTTACTTTATAGTAAAATTTAAATGATATATTATTTGAAAATTACCATGTTGCTTCATCTATGATATATTTTTTTCAAAATGGTTTTCCCTATAGGAAATAAGGAAAATGTGATGGGATAACATCCAGAGGAAAACATCCCTCCAAATCCTCATCCTAAGATTGTCAGAATTGGAACTGAATAGTTTGTTTTTGTGAGGACATAGTTGACTGAGTCTATAAATGGTGGTTTTATCCATCCATGAGATCATACAAATAAACCATATTGGAACATGTTGGTAGTGGATCATTTCATGAGGAAATATCCTAAATCATTCAGAGGACCATCTGACCCCATGTTAACTGAAGGGTGGATTAAAGCACTGGAAACGATTTTTGAGGTAATGGATTGTTCAGAGAAAAAAAGGATAGTCTTCTTGTTTACCATTTGGAAGGTGAAGTTTATAATAGGTGTCTGTTGCTTAATAATATTAGTTATAGTGAGAAGATTTATGCCCTTGATTGATATGAATTTAAAGGTGTGTTTCTTGAGGAATATTTCTCTAAGGCAGTTCAAATTAGTATGGAAAAACAATTATTAGAATTGAGGTAGGAGGATAACTCAGTAGTGGCTTTCGAAGAAAAATTCACTTCACTGGAAAGGTATTCTCCAAATTTCATCCAGGATATTGATAGTAAAATCAATCAATTTTACTCAGGATTAAAGCTAAAGTATCCATTGTAATTGTATTCTCCTGAGATAAAAATCTAAAAAAAACATGTTCAATTTATAGAAAAGGAGTAAATGGATTTTTTTGATGATCATGTGTTCTTTGAAAAATAGTATAATAAGAGGTTGAGGTGTCCAAAAAAAATAAAAAATCTTCAAAAAAGTCTGATGGCAAGAAACTTAAATTTACAATTTGTGAAAATTGTGGTAAAAACCACACCAGGGAATGCCTTTTGAATTCTTATAGGTTCTTTTGATGTGGTAATATGGGATATAATACTAGTAATTACAATAAAAAAGATCAATGTACTGGTAGGAAAAAATATGATGTGTGGTTAGTGAAATTTTTTAAATGAAATGAGTTGGGACATTATAAGAATGAGTGTCTGATGAAAAACTAAAATTATGGGAAGTAGCTAGGCTATAAGCAAAAGGGTGTGGTGAAATAATATTTAACTAATTCAGTAGATTTTGGGCCACAAAATGAAGTGGTATCCAGAACATTGTTTGTTTATTCAGGTTATGCCAATGTGTTGTTTGATTTAGGGCCTACACATTCTTTCATTTCTAGTAAATTTTTTAGTAAATTAGAAATTCCACCTCAAGAAATTAATCCAAAACTTATGCTAAAAACACTTGGGGTAAATATTAAGTCAAAAATAAATTATAAGAATCTTCTTGTCAATGTATATGGAAAGAATCTACTAGAAAAACATCATTTTTTATCTCGTATAGTTTGATTTTATTTTTGGTATGGGTTAGATTTCTATTTATCATGATAATATTGATTGTAAAGCCAAATATGTTTCCTTTTAGAATGAGTTACATTTTGTGTACAATAATAGACCCTTACCTTTGATAACATATCTGGAAGATGAGAAACTATTAAAATATGTAAATGAATGTTATCCAACACATATTTTTGAAAACAAAGGAACTGTTTAGATTAATAATGGTCCAGTAATAATTGAGTATCTTGATGTTTTTTATAATGAGTTTCCTAGTATTATACTTGATCGATAAGTTGAATTTATTGTTGACTTTGTTCCTTATTCTAGTCCAATTTCAAAACTCCATTACCAAATGGATCAATTTAAACTTTTAGAGTTTAAGAAGTAATTAAAGGAGTTATTAGATAAACGTTTCATTCAACCTATAACGTCACCATAGGGTGATCCTATCTTGTTTGTTAAAAATAAAGATGGTTCAATGAGACTTTACATTGATTATAGATCCTTGAATAACATCGCCATTAAGAACAAGTATCGTATTCCTCATATCTATGACTTATTTGATCATATCTATGGAGCATAATATTTTTTTAAGGTTGATTTGAGGTCAGGGGACTATTAGTTGGAAGTAAAAAAAGAAGAAATTTCGAAGACTCTGTTTCATACTAGATATTTTCATTATGAATTTTTCATTATATATTTTGTGATAACCAATGCACCTACTATATCCATGAATCTTATGAATAGAATATTACTTGAGTTCTTTAATAAGTTTTTGGGTGTGTTTATTGATGAAATTTTGTTAAATTTTAAAATTAAATAGGAGCACGAAATTCATACAGTTGTTGTTTTTAAAACCATAAAAGAAAATTAAATTGTATGGGAAATTTAAAAAGTGTGAGTTTTATTTACAACAAATTTCACTTTTTGGTCACATTATTTATAAATATATAGTAACTATTGATCTTGAAAAAACAAAAGTTGTTGAAGAATGACCAAGAACCACAAATAAAACTAAGATTCATAGTTTTCTATGTTAAGCAGGATATTAAATGAGGTTTATTGAAAATATTTCATGGTTATCTAGCCCAATGACTAAGTTAACTCTAAAAGGATTTAAGTTCATCTGAATAAAATAATTTGATAACTATTTTCAGGAATTTAAAAGAATATTGGTGAATTATTTAGTTCTTTCCCTACCTTTTAGAAATGGTGAATTTTTTATCTACACTGATGCTTCATTGAAATGACTTGGTTTTGTCCTAATACATAATGATCAGGTAATTGCTTATGCTTCACGTCAATTGAAAAATCATGATCTAAATTTACCTACACATGATTTGGAATTAATTATTTTTGTTTTTTCTATGTAAATTTATAGGCATCATCCGTATAGAGTAAAATGTCAAATATATTCTCACTAAAAAATTTTGAATTATAAATTCACTTAGAAAGAATTTAACATGAGATACAATAGATTCCTGGAATTAGTCAATGATTATGATTGAACAATTCATTTCCATCCAGGAAAAGAATATTAGGCTTTCAATGCTTTGAGTCAAAAAAGTAATGCTACGTTAACCATGTTAGGTTTGTAATGTGACCCTTTGGTAAATGATTTTATAAACCTGGGAATAGAAGTTGTTGGTGCAAGAATATACTCTATTTTGTTTTAGGTTTCAATGAAGTCATCTCTATCAGATAGAATTAAGGAAGTGCAGATGTAAAAAATTGAGGTGCAGAAATAGGTTGAATTTGTTCAGAAGGGTATGTTATCAGAATTTAACATTGAAAATGATCATGTTTTGATATTTGGGAAGAGGTTATCTGTTCCTTGTGATTCATAGTTTAAGAAATAGTTGTTATTTGAAGTTCATAGTTCTTTATTTTTGGTTCATCCTAGCAGAACTAAGGCGTACAAATACCTTCGAGTGTATTACTGGTGGGATGGTGTGAAAAGAGATATTTCTAACTTTACTATTAGTTTTGGGACTTGTTAGTAGGTTAACTAAGAGTGGTACTTACCAAAAGGATTGATTTATCCTTTTCTAGTTCTAGAGAGGAAATGGTAAAATATATCAATGGATTTTAGAGTGGGATTACCAAAGACTTCTTGAGGTAACAATGTGATTTGTGTTATTGTTGATAGATTGACTAAATCTTCTCATTTTATTCCCATTTGAGATACACAATCTCTATATCAATGTTATCAGTTGTATCTTAATCAGATAGTCAGGTTACATGGATTTCTTCTCTCGGTTTTATCTAATCATGTTCCCATGTTAACTTATAACTTTTGGAATGGAATCCAGACAGTCGTAGTATACTGAATTAAATTTTAGTGCAAATTTCCATCCTCATTCATATGGGAAAATAGAACAAACAATTCATACATTGGAGGGTATGATAAATGCTTGATCAATGTATTACCAGGGAAGAGAGGACCAACATATTTATTTTGTTGAGTTTTCTTATAATAACGCTTTTCATTCCAGTATACATATGGCATAATTTTAGGCATTATATGAAAATTGGTGTTAAACACTAGCCTTTTAGTATGCATTAAGTGAAAGGATGTGGATTGAACAAGAATTGGTAGAATAGATGTTAGAATATTTTATATGATTCATAAACACATGAGGACATCCCAGAGTAGGCAAACAAGTTATATGGATAACCGGAGGAATGATCTTTTTTTCTTTGTAGGTGATCATATCTTTCTCAAAGTTTCTCCATAGAAAATTGTGATGCATTTTGGTTTGAAGAGGAAGCAAAGTTAATGGTTCATTAGACCTTATGAAATCATGGATCAAGTTGGATCAGTTGCCTACTAAGTGGTTTTACCTCCAATTTTATCCCAGTAACACAATGTTTTTCATGTTTCAGTGTTAATAGTGTATATACCGGATCTATCTCATGTTTTGGCTCTAGAAATAGTTCTTTTGGAAGAGAATCTTTCTTATGAGGAACAAATAGTCCAGATTCTTGACTGGGGAGAGCAAGTGTTGCGGAATAAAGTGATTCATTAGGTTAATTTTTATTGGAAAACATATATGGTTTAAGAGGAAACCTAGGAATCAGAAAATGTTATGATAGATAAATACACCCTCTTATTTTATAGGGGAATAAAATTGTGAAGACTCAATTTCCAAAAGGGGGAAGGATGTAACATCACATGTAATTATAGAATAATAAATTTTCATATATAATAATATTTATGAATTAGATATTAATTTTACTTAAAAATGTATGCTTTGTCTAATAGAATACTTGACATAAGATAATGGGTTTCTCTGAAATCTTATGTAGTAGAAAACACGGAGATATACAGAAAAATAATATATTACTAATTTTATTATTTTAAATGGTAGTTAATGCCTAGAAATTGTATTAGAGAGAATGAAAATAACAACCTATATTATGTCTAAACATTTTTATCAAATGTTTTTACATTCATCTAATAATATTTAGAGGCTTAAAATGAGAATAAATTCAATTTTAAGCATAAAAACTCAAGTATTTTTAAACAGTAGTTTTACCACCTTTGGATGAATAATTATTTTTAAATATTTTTTCTATCACTTTTATATGTTGTATTTGAAAAAAAATTCTTATTTATAATCAGTACATCAAAATTCACTTTGGAGGAATTTTTTTATTTTTATAATAAAATTAATTCTTTTAATGAGTAGTGAAAAAATATTGCAATTTAGTTCAAAAATGCCTTTTTATCTAATCTAATTATATTATTATATTATCCTTTTACAATGGTTTAAGATATAATTAGATGATTTTTTTATTATTTTATGCAATTTTTTCCATTGGAAGTAATTTCACATTTAAATTGGATATAAACACATGTGAATATTTTGATAGTTTTCAGTTTTTAAAGACACATTTACTCGATCCATCAATGGGGATAGTTTTAAATTAATTTTAGTCACTTTTTTAATTGAATTTACAAAAATTTATATAAATAGTTGTAATCAATATGAAAAAATTTATCTAATGGGATCAAAATATTTTTTGGTGAATAGTAACTTCAGTATTTTATTTACTACGGTTAAAGCTAAATGAGGTAATTAAAAGTAAAAGTAATATTATAATAATATAAAACTACCCTAACACATGCCCTAATATTATTGGATGAGTTGTGGAAGACCAATATAATCCTTGTATCGAAATGGTGTCCTTTGAAATCCACTTCGGTGTGATTATGACATTTAAAATATTTAATTTAAAGTAAAGGAAAAGGTATCATAATCTTATCTCCTATTACTAAAACATTTTTAATATGGGGTAATATAACTGATATATTTGACTATAAATAGTAATTATAAAGATAAAAATATTACCTATATCATGGTAATTTATTTACAATTTTTAGGAAGTAAATAATTAAATTTGATTATGACACAATGATGATGCAATAATAGATTCATTAATTTAAGAATCAAATAAAAGATATTATAAATGTTAAAATAAATAGTATTTTACAAATATTATGCCATACATGAATTTTCTAGCTTATTATTACATGATATAATTCCAATTAATATTTTTTTTTCAAATTTATCTCTCTGTTTGGATTTTATTTCAATTCAATGAAAAGAATAGTGTAAAAATTGATGTAATTGATATTTTATAAAAATAATAAATTATTAAATTATTTTAAAATCAAAAAATTTAAAATCATAAAGTGATTGTGATAAAGTAGAAATTTTCATTTAGTATCCAATTATGTAAAATTTACCCCATATAACTAAAATTTATAGCCTCTTAATATTGAAATTGTTGTTATCACAATTAAAATTAAAAGCGAATAATTAAGAGTTAACTAAAAATATAAGGTTTAAAATATAATTAATACATGTCTAAAAATTATTATATGAGATGATTTAGAATTATCCCCATATTATCTTCTATATATCTCAAGTTGGAGTCATTCGGAAAGAAATAATAATTTATATTATTTTAATATTTTAAGAGTTTCTAAGGATGCCCCTCCCCTCTCATATAAAAAAGAACCCATTCTTATCTAATTCTCACACTTTAAGGACTATTTTTTGGACAATATCTATCTAAAACCCTTACTAGAATCTATAACTAATTTCTTGATTCCTTTTTCTAGGAATAACACCTTTCTCAGATGTGTTAAGGTGTTATTTAATGGTGATCAACTAAAGAAGAGGTATTGTTTTTTAAGAATTTTTGTTTTATTTATTCTTCCAATTACTTTAAATTTTATTCATATAAGTTGAAATAATAACTAAATTATAATAAATATACTTATATTTAATTATTTTAATATAATCACCTAAATCCATCTCTAATTTCATCAAATGGTAAATAAACATTGTGTTTCAGTGTACGGTGGACTACCGCCTCACAAACCGATATAGTTTATTTTCCATTACCATCAAACAAGACTTATTATAATGATAGAATAAATGTTTATATATGATATTAATGACATATATATCGTTTTAAAATAATAATATATCATTTGTTTTCTTACCTTCTATGCAAGTAAAAACGATAACGTCGTTCGTGCGTTCATGTGAACTATCTCCTCCACGAAGCGATGTTAATTGTTTTTATTCCCCACATCTCTTGTTTGATATATATAAGTATATTTAAATTATTATTATGATTTTAATTATATTATGATAATTTTGTAAAGATAAAATAATAATTACACTATTTTCATAATAATCAATAAAAAATAGAAATGTTAATCATGAATACTTACAGCCTACCATCTCCATGATTATAACATTGTACATTTTTCATAACCATAATTAATGGGTTGATTTGAAAAGTATTATTAATGTATAAAAGTTATTATTATTTCATAAATACTTTTCTTAATATGATATAATTTTTACCACATGGACAATTTACATCATAACAAGTTTATTTTCAACTTAAGTACTGAATATCGACAAAACATCTAATATGAACTTAAATAGTTACGTAAGTTTTATAACATGGTAATAAGTGATAAAAAGGGAATAATAAACTTGAAAAGGGTTCTCAAGAAATTAAAAATTAACCTAATTTTCTTATTTAGGAATATAACAATTGTACTTGATGAGTCTGAATCAAGGTAAGGGACTTCATTTCAAACTCATTTCATCAAGGCATATTTTGATAATATACAACACCTTCTTTTATAAGGTGTATAATTAACCAATTCTAATTTTAATTTCATTAAAAGTATTTATATAGTAACATTTCCCTCTTAAGTGTTTTATTAAAGGAATAAAGTAATGTTTCTTTTAACGTATGTGGCGAAGATAGCCTTTCAGTTACTGTGACCATTATTTGATATTTACCTTCTTCTACAAGATATAATGTTTTTAAAATAAAAATAAATAACATATTTCATTTTCATATATTTTGGTATTGAAAATGGTTTTGATAATGTATTGACAATGTCAATATCTTAAAATTATATCTTGTGATTGAAATGTGGAAATTTTATTTTTACTTTATTCTTGTTTTATAAGTTATGTTTATGTTATGGTAATTGGGAATTGTGTATGTATACAGGTGGTTTAGAAATAAAACCATGGTGGGTGATCCCATTATAGCTCTCCAATCCATTATTTAATGAGAAAGATTAATATTATAAGGTTTCTCCTAATATATTTATGTAATATACTTTGATGGGTATTCCAAACATAATCATGAATGTAACACCCTATATAGCTGTGAAAGCTACAATGTAAGTATGATATGGATTACAAAAGTTACCTTTATGTTTTATGAATTATATAAAGTTTCATAATAATGTTATGATTTCATGAGTTAAGCTAAATAGTTTATGTTTTATGGGTGAAAAGTAAGATTTTGTGACAAAAAAATCAGGATTTTAAAATATTCATGGACTAATGGTTTCATTCCTTATTTTATATCCCTTAAAGAGATTTTTATATTCATACCAAGTTTTTTGAAAGGTGTTTCATAGGATTTATGGGATAATAGAGTTAAGTATTGTTTTAGGGAAAATTTATGATGATTAAACATGAAAATAAACCAAGTTTCATTTTAAAAGTTTCTATTTTATGGAAGAAATAAATATTGTTGGAAGTGTTCACTTTTTATTTCTATGGGTTTTTATGTAATAGTTAGGGAATAATAATCAAAAACATTAAACCTGAAAAGATATTAAATGTGAAATAAATTCAAATTATTTACTTAACATAAGATTATGTAATGATTATTTTTGGTTCCTTATATGTAGTTTGACTTCTAGTATGACACAGAATGTTTTATTATATTTGATTTATTTAATTATGTCTCGTTATCTAATGGATTTATTGTATTTATTTTTTTATATTATTTTCATCATTATTTAATTTCTATAAAATAGGTTATAGTATCTCAAAAATATTCATAAGAACCTCACTTCTAGTTTTCAGCCTCTAGAGAACATAGAGGCACACCTGTTATCACATAACTACCTATTTCGGTCATGTGAGGGAGTACCGGTCTTGGTAAACTATAGGCTTGTAGGAAATTAGCCATAATATATTGATTATATACCAAGAAACATGCTATATATTGGTAATTCAAACCTATAATGTTGTCATATGTATTCCCTGAGAATAATAAGAGGTTCCACAAAACAATTTCACCATAAATAACAAACGTGCACTATTAGAAAATATGTGATATTGTAGAATCACTTCCCACTATAATTATATCCAAAAATGCTTGGATAAAAGATATTTAGAAATATCAAGCTCTTGAACAAGGTATAAGATGAAAAAATAATGACTCACACATGTTCATAGCACACTTATCACGGGGTGTAGGATAATTTCTACTCATTTTCATGTTGTAGCACGGTGGATGACTATGGTCCCCTCACATGAAGAGATTTATTAGTTTTTCACTAACTTAAAATAATTCACCTAAACCTACGCCTTTTTTATTGCTTTTATTATTTTATAAAAACTTTTAATTTTTTTCCTTTCTATGATATTGAAATGAAAAATATAATTTAAAATTTAAACTATAATAACATGAAATACTAAAAATAATGATTTAAGAAAGAAATAACTTACTCAGGGGATTGGTTTTGGGTTCAATCATTATTCTATTTTATTTTTTTAATTTTATTTTGATCGTACAATCATGAAACCTCATAATCAATTACTATTCTTTTATTTATAAATTGTAAAATCTCTAATTTCTAAATAAATCTAAATTTTAACTCTTCCTATAATCATGGTTGATGAAATACCTTGGTCGAGGGTGTGAAATCTTTTAGGACCGGGCACTATTGATGTTGTTTCATCCATTTATTTGTTAAACTCCATCATGTGAAGATATAACCAATTAATAGAGGGAAAATAAATTTTAAAAATTAATACAACTATATTTTAGTTACATGTCATGGGGGATATTCACCGAACCCATGAATTCCACTCATATATACTACAAACATAAAATAAACTTTAAGAAATAATTCAAGAACACATTTACCTCCCATAATCCAAGCCTCATGTCAGTCTCCCATTATCAGGAGTAAGAGATCACTTGGTGGAAAGAGAGAAAATAATAAGAGAAAAATAAAATTAAAAAAATTGAATAGAAAAATAATGAGGATGAGAAAATAAGATGAAGTAAAACAAAAGAAATCACAAAAAAATAAAATACAATAACAAGAGAGTGAGTGAAGAAGAAAATAAAATAAAATAGATAATAAGTATGATAATATAATAAGAAAACGATATACATAAAATAATATATTTATAATAATATAATAAGATAGAGATAAAGAATAAAAATAAATGATATATGTGTAATATATTGATAAAAGTGTAAAATAAGAAAAAAAAATAACAGAAATAAGAAGGATTTGGAAGAGAGGAAGAATAATAATAATAATGGGTGATGAAATTAAAGAAAACATGCAGGCGCTATTATTTAAAAATTGTATAATTATATTTAAAATAAACAAAAACAAAAATTATAATAATAAATTTTAAATGAAGAAAAAAATGGATAGGGTAGCTACATGGAACATCGTCCTCAACAGACTCCTCCCTTATGGTGTTGACTCAAATCCCTTTATAGTCGAGCCTTATCTTTATTTTATATGTTGTGAGGAGTGGATCCCTCAGCCTCCTTAAAATATTCATGTCAGATATTTAATTGAACCTCTATGAGACTTGAATGATTCGGATTGGAAACATAAGAGTCATTTAGGTGTTTAAATATTTCATCATGGACCAAGGATTCTATAGGGAAACATTATTTTTGCATAAATGATTTTTAGTATATAAGGCATGTATCCATGATGTAGATATAGTGGTAGTAGTAATTGGATCTATTCAACGAACTCTTCATCATTTAAAAGTTCCACATGGACCTTATCAATCAATTATGGAGATGGTTTCCTTAAAATAGGTTCTAAGGGTTGTTGGAATAGGCTATATAGATGATATATGGTGACACCAGGTGGTGGCAGTGGAAATGGATCTCAAAAACTATCCCTCAGTGGTGCAGTAATGGAGTTTTTCTAGCATTGCATGTGGTAGACAGGGATATTGAGTGGTGGAGGATTGTGAGTCTCGATGGAGATGGGTGTCTGATGTAATGTTCCTTAGTGAGAAGGTTAAACAACCACATTTTTTTTAAAATTAATAGTATCCAAAAAAATGTGTCACACATTAAAATTCACAGCTGGAGAGAGGGGGATTATGATTCATTCCATGGTTAACTCATTGTAATAAATATGGTCGGGAGTCAGAGGTCACATGTCTCCGTCGTGAACCGCCTCATCCTAGTGAAGATCTCCTCCCATATTTTCATGGGCTTGACCATCATCTTCATGTTCCCTCCTATAGGGTTTGACCAAACTATGCACCCCACATGATTGATTCCCCATGGGCCACCTATGCACGGGCCTAGTTCCCCATGCTGTCGTGACTGGATTTGGCTCTCCCTAGTGGCATGGTCGGATATCCTCTCTTGGGATTGGCTATATGGTGAGCTACCTTGTTGAGAGTTATCCAGAATGTAGTCTAATTTTCTTGGTTAACCCTTAATTATAAGAAGTTTCAAGAATAAGTACAAAATTCAACATTCAACATAAGTAACTTATAAATTTCAAAATAACATTATTTTATCCATTCTAATTCATTTTTATTTATCATTTCAAATTATCCATCATTTAATTAAAACATTGAAAATAATGGGTTTTATCATTGAAAAAAAATTAAAAAAAATTGAAAATATATTAAAAATATACACCAAATAAGAGTGTTTCAAATACCCCCACACTTAAACCATGCTTTTCCTAAAACATAAAATCTAAACAAGTTATTTAGTGTGAATTAGTGTATCTAATATTCCATTTCCAAACTGAAAAAATGAAAAACATATTGATGTAAAATCAAGTTTTCAAATGTCACATAAATATAGATTAAATTTCCCATTTGGGAAATAAATAATAAATTTCAGTGTGTTACTTTATCCCTTTTGAAAATGGTGGAAATTTTATTCTCATTCATTCAATATCCTCAATTTATTATTATTAAACAAGAAAAATCATTATTTACCTCACATTGGAATCTTTTCACTCATATCTCATGATAAAATTCAAGTTGAGTTATGATCATATAATAATAACATGCTCTTTATCCATAATATTTAAAAGTAACTCTTTATAAACATTTTAAAAAACACATAAAATCATAAGGGATTTAAATTAAGGTTATAATGACTTTGAGGCTTAAGTTTGGTAGGAATTGATGTTTAAAATTAAGGATCGTGTGGGTGGTCTCTCTCTTATGTATAAATAATGATATAAAAATTGAAAGTATAATGGAATTATCCACTTAAAATTTTATAAATGTCCACTTTCCAAAACACTATGTAATGTTATGATCAATGAAAACATAATGAATGATTTTTACGCCCTCTTTAATTTGTTTCTACATTTATACCTTTTTCTGATAAATTTTTCATTTTCTTATTTTTAAAAATTTATGATTTAGAATAAACCACACATTAACCACATAAACACATATCTTAAATATCAAAGGTCTAGTAATGGTGATTATGGGTTTTCGAAAATTACAAACATTTTTTCCTTTTTTAGTTATTTTTTCATTTTCTCTTTTTTATCAAGAGAGGGAAAATAAAAAATTATAATTAATGAATCAAAAACTTTTTTCAACACCCAAAAATAGTACACCTACACTTTTTTATTAAAATTAATTTAATTCCTCCCACCATGGCTCCCTTCATCCACACACTTCAATATTAAAATATAATGAAAATGCTCCAAGTAGGTGACGAATGGATAAAAATGTCATGAAACATGACTCATTACTAAAAAGGTCATTCGTGGTCTGTTTGGGGTAAAAATTGATTAATGTAAATGTGTTTTTCAAGGATAAAGGGTTTTAAAAAGAAACCTCAATAATTTTAATTTTTTTCATAGTCGTAGATTTTATGAGTTTCAATGCAAGTTTTAGATGGTGTAATGTCCCAAGATCAGTCAAGAAACATTCTCAAGAATTAATGGGGCATACTTGTTCAAGAAATAGTCTCAGTAATGGGAATATAAATTAGAAAATTACTCATGGATTGACTAATAATAATAAATAAAATCACATGAATTTAAAAAATTTAAATCTTGAAAGATGTCAGGGAAAATTAATTTACATGAATCAACTAATCCCCTTAAATAATGTGTCCTCATTTTAAAATCCACACTACACATTAATCATCTAATTATTATTTTTTATCATTAAATCTCATTAAAATTGAAATATAAAATGTAGAATCACATAATTATTAAGAAACTCATATCTCTTATATAAGTTTTGTAAAGCATAAATTCAAATTTGGGCATGTAATTTTCCATTTTAAAGATCAAATCATGTTTGTGAACAAAAATGTAGGGAGGTAAAGGTTTAAACACTAAATGTAAACTCCCTTTGTCATTAATATATAGTCAACTTCTTCCATTATTTGGGGCTACCTTGTATCTTCCTTCTATGATATTCCAATAATATCTAAACAACTCATACCTTTATAAGAAATCAGTATATGGGTTGGAGAATTTTGAGCTCCTCCAATGGTTCCTAAGGTAAAATTTCATGGAACTTTTTTAAAATTTTCCCATTTACAGTGAATGGGTTTCCTCACTCTTATTTCTTGATATGGATGTCACCAAAAGGATAGAAATTTGTAAAACAAATTTTATTATCACCTAGAAAAGCTTACCTTGAATTAAATTCAATTTGGAATTGTAGAGAAGGACATGGTCTCTAAATTTAATGGTCGTTGGTTGAATAAATTTTTAATGTGTCACTCTAGTTATTTCATTTTAAATTATTGAATTTTCAAAATATTATCTTATAATTTTTTCAATCTCCTATAAATAATGATTTCTCTCTTTTATAGAACTCTCTAAATCCAAATTAATCTTTTTAACATCCCAATATTCTTGGTTCTCCAATTCCACCAGTAGATGAAAACATTTTACTTAAACAAACTATTTGGGTATTATACTTATAGGTGTCTTATATGTTTCATGGAATGACAATGAGGTGTCTTTAAGCCATTTCCTCCAATTCATTTAGTTTGGATTGTCTATTTTCTCTAGAATACTTTTAATCTCTATGTTGGACCGTTCATTATTTCCATTTTTTGGGGATGGTAAGGTGTATACATTTTGTGCTGCACTTTATACTTTTTAAGCATAGACTCCATTATTAAATTTAAAAATTGTATCACTTGATCACTTATGATGGATATTAGTATTCCAAACCTACAAAAGATGTCAGTCTTGACAAAATAATAGAAAAAATTGGAATCATCATTCTGGGTGGCATTAGATTCCACCCATTTGGATGCATATTCAACCATAAAAAAATATAATATTTTTAAAATTAAATGAGAAAGGGTGCCAAAAAAAATTCCCATACTTCAAAGATTTCACAAAAAAATGATGGTTCTTGGGGAATCTCTTTTCTCTTTGAAATATTTCTATAATATTTACATTTTTTATATTTTCTTAATAATCATGAGAATATTTAAATAAGGTCGTCTAATGGATTCCAAATTACAATACTTTTCTAACCATTCTTTGAGGTCTAAAGTGGCCTCCACAATAAATCATGTGAAAAATTTGAAAAAAAATCTATTTGACTTGTTGTAAGTATCTTCTTATGACATGGTTTTTTAAATTTCCCAGATAAATGGATATTCCCATATATAGAATCTACATAAATTTTTCAGTTCATTATTTGGAATGTAATTAAGAGAATAATTTACCTAATATTTGAAAAAATAATTTACTACTTCATCATACCATGGTACTCCACCTTCTATGATATAAATATGATCTCTGGGTATGTGATCATTTAGTGGGATCAGTTTTGGAATTTTTGATTCAGTGGTTTTGGGTAGAAAACTGAGGTTATATACCACTTTATTTTTAGATCCCTTTTTTTCTTTAATATCTACATTAAACTCCTATAAAATTATTATCCATCTTCATAGACTTGGTTTAGATTCATCCTTCAACAACAAGTAACTTAGTTCTACATAATAATAAAAATTAGTTTAATGTAAATATGTCCTGAATTTATCTAATACAAATAAAACATCAAGAAACTATTTTACAATGTTTGTGTAATTTATTTCAGTGGAATACAAGGTTATTGAGGAATGGTTTATGACTTGAGTTTTTCTTTCAATTCTTTAGGAAAGAACTACTCCTATAAATTGGTTTGATGCATCACAAAAAAAATGGTTGTTCCCAATTCAGTGGTTTCATTATCAGTGGGGTTATAAACTTTTTTTATCTCATCAAATGCCTCACTAAACTTATTATTACAAATATATTCAACTTCTTTTAAAATCAATATTGATATGGGAATATAAATCTTACTAAATTATTTTATGAATATTTTATAAACTCTTACGTGCCACAAAAATGATTTACTGTGATTCACAAAAGTGGGATATAGAAAATAATTGATCACTTCAACTTTATCCTTATCCACCTCAATACCTTTTTTGAAATGATATAACCTATAACTACTCATTTTTCAACCATAAAGTAACACTTTTCAAGGTTAAAAATTTGATTGTTCTCTATGGATGTTTTCAAAACATTCTCTAAATTCCCTATCAAATGATAAATGGATTTTCCTAAAAAAGTAAAGTACACGATAAATACCTCCAGGTTGTCCTAAATTTGATCTATAAACAATATTAACATACAACACTAAAATGTAACGAGGGAATTGCATAACCCAAAATGTATCCTCTTGTAAGAAAAGTTCCCTAAAGGGTAGGTGAATGTTCTCTTATCAAAGTCTCTTTGGGAAATTACTACCTCAAAATAGATATAAAAACTATCTAAAAATTAGTAATTTCTCCTAACTTATAGCCTTCATATCATTTTATCAATGGGTGGGATTGGGAAGTGATATTTTTCGATTATTTTCTTTATCTTTTTATAATCAATTCATACCCTAAAACTATTTTGGAATCTCATTGGAATTAATTCATTATTATAATTTTACAAAAAGGTCAATCTAGATTTCTTAGTAACCATGTTGATGGTTCCAACCCATTAGGATTGATAAATTAGGTCAATGATGTTAGTTGTTAATAAATTTTCAATTTTTTTAACAACTTCCATGATGGTGGGTTTAAGTATTCTTTTGGTATGACTAATAGGTCAAGAGTCCTCTTTTGAAAAGATTCTATGGGAGAGGACCATAGGTTTAATTCTAGGTATATCTACTAGACTCTATTCTATGGCTCGGGCATTTCTTTGTATAAGTTTGGTTAGGTTTTTTTCTAGTCCATCAGATAGATTTCTAGAAATGATCACTGGAAACTATTATACCTCTATAAGTTACAAATATTGCAAGTCACCTGGGCGGATTTTTAATTCCATATTTGGGTGGTTTTATATGAATGATATTGTATTGAAATTTCACACTTCAAAATCTTTAATTTCCTTGATAAAGGTTATTATATCATTTTCTCCTAGCAAATTATCAAATAATTCAGAGGTTATTTCTTATTGAGTTTTAAAAGAATAATTTTTTTATTTTTAATTACTCTCTTCTTCCTTGGTATTTTAAAAAGAAAAAAGATCTAATAAGGATAATAATTATCAAATAATAGCTAAATATTAAATGGGATAAGTACTTTCTTCTTGGAAATTTTAAAATAGTGAGTGATTGTGTGAAGGGTTCCTTTTGGAGTCAAGAACAATGAAGTTCACCTTGATACCTCCTAGCTCCGAGGTGAGGGTTCCTTCATGAAATTTTTGGATAATTTTGGATATCTTTAGGAATGGTCTTTCCAAAATAATGGGAGAATCCCCCAGTTCACTATCTTCCTCGATGGTGAGTATAAAAAAATCTGCTATAAAATCAGTCCTTGAACTCCTATAAGCACATCTTTTTACACTCTAGATAGAAAAACTATGGATTGATTTTCTATTTGGATAATAACCATCATGGTATTAATTTCATCATTATTTAAAGATGAAAAGGCATATTAAGATTTGACATCGATGGAAACACCAAGATCAAAAAAATCATCATAAAATTTCAAATAAATAGTAGTGTATGGCACAGAAAATGTCCCAATATTTTAAATTTTTCAAGAAATGGTTGTTTGATAATAACTTAGAATATCTTTAAAAGTTGATTATTTTATCCCCATCAAGCCACTTTTTATTGGGGCATATATATTTTATCATCTTCGCATATTTTGGGATTTGGAATATTGCCACTAGTAGTGAAATGTGGATTTTAACTTTCTAAAAGTTTCTTGGATCACTATTTGAAGTTTATCTTCTTTAAAAAAATTTGATTAAGTTAATATACAATGTAATGATTCCTTATTGTCTTTTTTCTCCCTTTTTTTCATTTGTAATTTTTTTTTTGTCCAATATTTTTGGTGGATGGTTGATCTTTCAAGTTTTTCTTATAATTATCAAATATAATTGGTTTAGGTTTTCTAAGATCTTTTCTTCTTCATTTCATAATTGCACTGACATTATATTTTGTATTTTCAACTATCTGGGCCGGTAGCTTTCAGGTATCCTTCTTTATAATATCCAAAATAGTATTTAAATAAACAGATCAATCTTTGAAATTTTATTTTAACCCATCAACATCAGACTTTAGTTGTTTGTTCTTGGTTGATGGTGCATTGGTTTATGGATGGTCAAAAGTATTTTTTTGGAAATTTGTAAGTTGAAAGGATTGTTATTGTTGGAAGGGCTATTTGTAAGATTTTTGGAATGGTGATGTGTTTTGATATTTATGTGGGAAAGGTGGATGACTAGAAAAAGGGGGACTAAAATATTTATATTGGCCACAAAATACTTGTTGGGATTTTCATTTTCTCTATTGTTGATTATATGTAAATTTTATTTTGTAGGGATGTTATTGTAAAACTCTTTGTACCTTGTATATCAGTACATTGATTAGTGTAATGATTAGGTGATGAATATAATCTGTATACCTAAATTGGATATAATTTCTCACTCAATTTCTTTACATCTATATGTCTCACTAGGTTAATCTATTCTTCAATTTTAGTTTCAAATAATGGTGATGATTAATAAATTCTTACCTCATTAATACCTCTTGTACATGTTCCTCTTGTTCTAAATTGTTTTGAATTCTCTGTTATCTTATTAATGAAATAATTATATTCTGGTGGTGATTTTTCAATCAAAGATCCCACAGATGATTTATCAAAGAGGTTTCTATAATTTTCAAAAAAATATGTGGTCTAATAACACTACGAAGTGGTTCTCTTCCACTATTTAATGTGGGAATCTTGAAACAAAGATAATTTAAATGTTCTTATTATTCATAAATACTCTCTATAGTAGTTTGATAAAATTTATATATCTCCTTCCTGAATTTTGTTCTACAGAAGTTTTGGAAGAACCTTTTCATGAAGCTTTATTGGAGATCATCACATACATGGATCTCTCTGAGTTTCAAGCTATAAAACCACTCCTTAGATACTCCCTCAATTGAAAAGGGGAATACCCACCACTTGAATTTATCCACATATACTCCTATTTCTTTGAATCTTCAAAAAAACAATCCTTAATTCTTGATTTTTTTTGGTTGGGGTATTTATTTACAAGGCCATTAAATTTAGGTAGCACAATAATAATTTTGGCACATAATTAAAAATCATTTTTCTTTGTATGAATTGTTAACCAACTTTCTTGGTTGGAAAATTATAGGGAAAAAAGGTCTCTTAAGGTATTTTGTGGATTAACATCCATGTTTTTTGGTTCAAAGTGAACACTTTAGGTTTCACTTTAGTATTTTAAACTAAATTATTCACAATTGTTTTTGAGATTAAAAAACATAAACCTAGTTATCAAATTTATTTCAATATTAGGTTAAAAAAATATTCCTTCATTAGAAATCCTAGTCATGAAAATTTTAAGTTTTAGACTAACACTTTCTCCCCGAAAGTAGCACTAATTTATAAGCCTCACAAATCGTGGGGTGTGGTAAAAGAAAATTTCTAAATTTTTTCATAGAGTAACATAGTGTCTATCTAGGTTCATCTCACTTGAAAATATTTCTCACTTGTTCACTTATTTAATCTAACTTACCAAAGTATACTTATTATTTTTATTATTATTTATTTAAAACACTAATAAATTGGGTATTTTTTACTTTCTAATATTTTGAAAATACAAGTATAATTGAAATTTTAAAATATCCTAACATGTAATGCTAAAAAATGAGTTAAGAAAGAAATAACTTGGTATTATATTTCGTTTTGGGATCAATCCTTAGTCTCCTATATTTTTTAAATTTTATTTTGATAATATAATCATGAAATATATGATTATTAACTATCATTTTATTTAAAAATGGTTGAATATATAATTACAAAGGAAATATAAATTCATCCTCCCTGTATAATAAAGTTTGATGACACAATTTGGTCAAGGGTGTGACATCTTCCAGAACTCAGCTATATCAATTTCATTTCATCCATTGATTGGCTCAACTCTACCATATGAAGAGATAACCAATGAAGAGAGGTAAAAAATTAAACAAAATAATAGAAATATATTTTAGTTTCATTTCATGCGGAGATTCTCCACACCCATTCATTCCAGCCATATCTATTACAAATATAAAATAAACTTTGAGAAAAAATTCAAGAATACCATGAACTCCCCCAGTCCAAGACTCAAGTCAACATCTAATTATCTAGAGTAATATATCACTATTTGGAAAGAGATAAAGTAATAATAGATAAAAAAATAATGAAAATTAAAAAAAATAATGAGGATGTGAAAAGAATAAAAAAATACTAACCCGTGAAATCACAAAAAAAAAAGAAGAAGAAGAGAGGAAAGGAAGAATAAAATGATATAAAATATATGGTAAGTATAG